>JALMGA010000004.1:2315000-3515000 GCA_023333525.1 Aspidoscelis tigris stejnegeri | reverse complement strand
TTTTCCTTAAATTTAAGTATGCATCATAGTTAAGGAATAGACACATTTATTTGGCTGCTTGTAAAGTTGATTCATGAAGACTTTTTGCTCTAAGCTAAATGACATCTCAGCTTTCCCTGGCCACAAGAGCTTCCTCAAATTGACCCCCCTTCATAAAGTAAGAAAAGAGAGAGGAATTGTGGGGGTGCAATTTGCCCATCTCAGCTAAAGCAACTCTTGCTAAGAAAGCAAGTAGGACAAAGGACACATTCCTGGGTCACTGTAACTTTCCTAATATCTCTCTGAAACAAGGTCTCAGAAAAGGCATAACACCTCTTATCATTTGTATAACATCCACTGTGTATGTATAAATAATGTACAGCATTCAAGGATGGTAACATCTTATCCGGTGATGCCAAATATGGGCATCCCGGGGGAAATTTCCATTGAGAAATGTATTTTGTAACTGGGCATAAAAAGCCCCTAAATCTTCAGTAAAACAGAGACTCTTTCACTTGGCAACCATCCTGCGTGTGAGCCTCAATTCATTACAACAGTATCTTATCCAAGCTGTGCCATGGGGTGCCAAGGAAGAACATGGGTTTTTTTCACTGAAAACATGGGGTTTTTCCCACTAGCACTAGAGTACCCATTAAGGACCCATTAAGGACCCTTAATGGGTCCTTAATGGGTACTTCTAATGCTAGTGGAAACCCCACCCCCCACGTGTAGCTTTAGGACTGAATGTAGTACACAATTGAGCTTTTACATCCTTACAGGAAGGGAGGGCAAGGAAAGGACTCTCCTTCACGTTGCATGAAATTCAGTAAAAGTGAAACCTTTAATAATAATAGCTGAGAAGATGTGAAACCTCTGCAGAAATTGCTGATTGTTTCTTGGTTTTTGTTCCCTGCCTAGCAAACTCTTTGAGGTGCTACACTTGTCAAGCCACCATTCTCTTTAAACAAGTGTGCAAGATCTCAACTGAGTGTGAAGAATCGGACAAATACTGTGTCACAGAAGAACATAGTAGACTTGATGGTACGTATTAATGATGTTATCTCTGAAGTTAGAAGGAGTAACTCCAAAAGGTAATCCAAAATTTCCTGCCACCTGAGACCTCCCTGGGAGCTCCTACTTTTTTTTTTTTTTTTGGTTATCCATTTTTTATTTATTTTCATTAATACATTTCCATACATCAGCAGTTCTCAACCTTCCTAATGCCGCGACCCCTTAATGGAGTTCCTGATGTTCTGGAGACCCCCAACCATGGGGGCGGAGCAGTTGAGAGGTGGAAGGGAAGGGCGGTGGGAGACTCATCGCGACCCCTCTGAAAGGGTAGTTCGACCCGCAAAGGGGTCCCGACCCCCAGGTTGAGAACCACTGCCATACATAATTATATACCATTACAATACTTTGAAATTTTCCATGTGACTTCCTCCGTTCTTCAGACTCTTCTTTTAATCTTTTTACACTTTGCTCCCTTCATATACCTGTTGCTCTTTCTCCTAAAGACCAAAGCCTTCCATCAAAATACCCAATCCCCGAAGAAATAGTATAAAAACTCCCCAGTCTTCTATAAACTTATTCACTGTTTTGTCTTTTAGTAAGTTCGTCAGTTTATCCATTTCTGCCATCTCCATCAGTTTAATTATCCATTCCTCCGCTGTAGGTAATTCTTCTTGCTTCCATTTCTGTGCAGGTAACAGTCTGGCAGCTGTTACCATATACAATATCAAGGTCTTTACCTCACTTAAACCTTCATCAACAATACCTAACAAAAATAATTCTGGTTTGAACTCAGAGTTAATATTCAAAATTTGTCTCATCCACCTCCATATTATATCCCACGGGCTGCTGTCAGGACTCCCTTAGGCTGTCACACTAAGCTCTGGAATCCTATTTCAATCTTGGCATTTCCCTAGGTGCAGAACTGTCTCACACAATAGTCCTCCCTCTCTAGAAACCCAGGCATAGAATCCTGGAACTATATTGGAGTCTCCCTCAGGCACAGGGCAGTTATACACTCCAGGAAATGCTGGGACTCACCTTTTCTGCACTATTCCAGATTACAGCCCTAAAGAAGTTCTGGCTGTCCACACGCTGGCCTGCTGTACCCTCCTTTAGCTTGCAGATGACAGGGCCTATTCCAGGATATAAACCAGAAGAATGATGAGTGCAGAAATGGCTTTTCATCAGATTGGCACAGATAAAAGATGATTTCTCATCATACTGTGGACTTTCACCAAAGTCAGCAAATTACCATTCACTAATGCACCAGTGCACCAATGCAAGACATTTCCGGCCTGCCTGTGGCGGCTGCTCCGTTTTTATAGTGACAGATTTAAGTATGATTTGCTGTTTATTGATATGAGAAGCGCTGCAATATATTTGTGTCCAGGGATGCATCCATGCATCGCTCCCTCCCTCCCTCTCTCCCTCCCTCCATCATCACATCACATCACATCACTTCATTAAATAAACAAAGATGCTACATTTTATTATTCTCCTCTAGGTATAATCTCTGGGATTAGCAAGAGATGTTCCCCAACCTGTCCTGGAAAAACTACCATTGGAAGAACAAAAACAGCTCCTATTCAGTGCTGTGAGACCAACAAATGCAATAATTTCTGAACCCGCCAGGCTGGAGACAAGCGTGTGGCAGCAGCTGTGGGCTTCCGGTTTCTTTCCTCGGCATCTTCCAGTCTGCATTGGGAAAGGCTTCGTAGTGCACAATGAAAGAAACCAGACCAGAGGATGCATCACTTTCTCCTGCAGCAGCGTCCGCATTCCTTGTCCCTGGGGACCCTTCTGGGCATTGATTCCTGCTTGCTTGCTCTTAGACGGGGAACCTGCTCTCGCGGGGCCTTTTTCACTCCTCGGAGGCCCCCAAAATTCTGCGCTAAGAAAGAAATAGGGTGGCAATGTTTTGTGGTTCTGTAAACTTTTCTGATCTTGCATCTTTCATGGGAAGCGGTGTGCAAATCCTTTAAATAAACAAATCAGCAAATAAAATCCAGTCATCTTGATTCAATTTCAGCTCCCTGGCAGTTCCCACAACTGTCACCAGGTGGCGCCTCCACGCACACCTGCAAAGGTTCCCCAAAGAAGCCTCTTTGCTTCCAGGTCTCCCCCTGCCTCACCTTGTCCCACCTCGGGGAGGGTGGGAGGTATCCGGGCATTTCGCTTGTTAAGATTAAAGCACATTTGCCACTTGGTTGCCCACTCACCGTTCTTGCTGTTCACAGCGGAGCGGAGGTGTGCAAAACTGCTCAAGCGCCTAACTGCCGCTAAAGCTCGTAGCGGCTTTCAGTCTTTTCAAATTATTAATAAATTTATTACTATGATGTAAGCTTTATTTTCTTTTAACTTTCTCTCCATGCCCCCCAGCCTAGTCCTGGCTCTTAGTGTCACTAAGAAAGGGGGGATGCCACACAGGGGTGGGCTGACATCAATCTGGCTTCCAATGAGGAGAGAGGGAGTAGAGAAGAGGAGGTTCTCCTCCCCCATGCCAGGGTTTCACGCTGTTTGCATGGGGACTCCTCCATCCACAACCAACCTGGCCTTGGTTGCCTGGAATGACATGGGGCGCCTGAGATTCGGTCTCAGTGCGCACCCTGCCCATGCGAGCCAACTCAGCGTGCAAACAGTGCCAAACGGCTTGCATGGGGACATGGTCCTCCATAATCTTTTCAAACCAGCAGTGTTGTCTGAAATGGAGAACGACAACTGAGCATGGATAGTGTGGTTCACCAGTTGCCTCTGGGCATCTCAAGCAGAAGATGAAGGAAAAACATTCGCCTGCTCTGGAATCCCTGCAAATGGGCTTCAGCGACATCCTGCCTCTCTCCAAACTGGAGGCAAGACCTGGGCACCCATTCAAGTAGCCATTGATACACTGGCCTTTCCTTGGATTCGTTTAATAATAATAATAATAATAATCTTGATTCAATAATAATAATAATAATAATAATAATAATAATAATAATAATAATAATAATAATAATAATAATAATAATAATAATAATAATAATATTTATTTGTATACCGCCCTGTGGCAAACCAATCCGGGCGGTTAACCCTTTAAGAATATAAGAGGAACCTTGCTGGATCCGGCCACAGCCCATCTAGTCCAGCATCCTCAGTCACTTTACACAATGGCTCAGGCAGAGATCCCAGAGACATCTTAGTGTTACCACCCCACTTCCAACCCACTGTAAAGGCCAGGAAAGGGACATTGGAAATGCACCTTCTGGCCTTAAATGTGGATTAGAAGTGGGACAAGGACACTAGCTGCAACATCCTGACACGTCCATGCCTGCATTCACACCTCCGCATGATTGTCCACTTTAGGACAGGTTGGGAACTTCAGTTGTTTTAGGCCTGTTTACACTTCCCTTGGAGTGGGGGCAAGGTGAAGGGCTTCTGGCAGTGTTGCAGCCCCATCACTGCTGGCAGCAAGTGGTTGGGGGCCCTACGGACAGGACAGCTTGGGTTCCCCTCAGCTACTCACCTCCCAGGTGCGCTGTGGCCATGTGCAGTGTGACAAACTTCCATAGGTGAGGCAACTCAGTGCACAGTGCAGCCAGAATGTGGCTGGGAAGGAGGCCTGGCTGACCGACACACCACTGCTGGGGCAGGCACAGAATGGCAGGATTTCCCCTAGGTCCATTGCTTCAAAGGCAGGACAGTTGCAAGCAGGGAGGGAAAGTCCCCAGAAGAAACACAGGCCATGTCTTCACGGCAATGTTATCTCAGATTCAAAACGTTTTCAATTCTCGGAGTCCACACGGCAGTTTGGCTTAACACACTTTTCCCATGTTAAACCACCCCAAACCATTCTGAATCTCAATCCTGATTTCAACAGGTCTCACTCCGCATCATGCGCTTGATACGTGTTTAATTTTTTACTGTGTGGACAGTACCATTTTCAGGGATGAGATTCTGTGTTCAGGGTTTCCCTCCCCCATTCGCACTGTATCCAATGGCTGTCCGTATTCTGGGCACGTCATGTTTAGGGTTTCCCTCCCACAAAAGCTTGCGATTTCAAAAAATCCAGCCTTCACAGCAGTGGTACACTGTAGCGAGGGAACCACCCCTGATTAACAATGTTGCAATTTTGCACAATTCTGCCTCTTTAGAAAGGGAAAAGGAGGGGAAGCAGCTTGGCTGCGGGTGGGGAGAGCGCCGCTCGTCCGGCTCCTGCTCCTGCTCCGGGGCGACTCCAGACCGGGACGAGCGGAGCGATGTACGATGTACAAGTAGGGTGGCTTCACCAGGCTGTTCTTGCCGCCGCCGCTTCCGCCGCCGCCCCCGGCTGCTAGGCAAGGGCCCTGCTGGGGAGAGGAAGAGGAGGAGGAGGAGGAGGAAGAAGAAGAAGAAGCCGGCGCGCTGGAGGGTCATCATTAGCTCACCCTGGTCTGGAGGCGCCCCGGAGCAGGAGCAGGAGCCGGACAAGCGGCGCTCTCCCCACCCGCAGCCAAGCTGCTTCCCCTCCTTTTCCCTTTCTAAAGAGGCAGAATTGTGCAAAATTGCAACATTGTTAATCAGGGGTGGTTCCCTCGCTACAGTGTAGCACTGCTGTGAAGGCTGGATTTTTTGAAATCGCAAGCTTCTGTGGGAGGGGGCTTCCATGCAAATGTCATTTTACGGCAGGAGGAACTCCAATCAGGGACAGGGGTGGGCAACATGACTGGCAATGGGCGGGGATGACACGACTGCCATGCAGACTCTGAGGATTGATTCCGAGATAAGGTTGCAATTGGAATGCCATCAGGATGCCACCCAACCGGATCAAGTTGAAAGCCGTGGAGACAGTTTCAACCCGGTTCAATTATTTCGGTTTCAGGAAACCGATATAAGGCATCCCGTGGGGATGCGGCCACAGAATCTCTTGGGCATCTCATCTCTTAAGAAGCTGCTCAATTTTATTAAAGGCAACAGCAGCCCAAACTCTTCTGAGCCACTTCTGCCAATGCATCTAGTAGCTTTCTGCCTGGAAGCTGCAGATCTCCTCAGCACCCTTTTACCTTTGTCATCCAGGTCATTTATCACAACGTGAAGCAACATCACAAGAGTCAGGTTGTTCCAAAAGTACATCATGCTGGCAATTGTGACTGAACATTACAGGAAATTAGACTTATGGCCCGTGCCTACACCCATGCCCACCTGTACAGATGTACACCCTCAGGTACACAGAGAGTCACGGGGAAAACACAGCTGAGAAATAAGAAATGAGGAGCAGAACAAGAAGTTTCATTGAATTTCTCTTCCTCCCATCACCCTGATCCTTCTCTTTCCTCCTTCTGTAGGAATTCACATGCATTGGAGGAACAGTCTCAAAAGCAGCTTAGGCCGGGGTTACCTTGAACCAGACTTGATATTAGATGCCAAAATGTGTTTAATTTTCTTCAGGGGGCTTTTCCTTCCTGTGGCATTCCCGGGCAAACCAGGAAGCCAGGCAAGGGCTTTGAGTGACAGCGGGGGCATGTCCACCAGCCGGAGCCCCACCTGCCCACCAAAATGGACCAATGGGGAGCCAGAGATCAAGGACTATAAAAGGGCTTGCAGGAGCAGTTTCCACATTTCTTGTCTGGCTAGAGGGGGCTCAAGAGGCATTGCTCCAAGTGTGTTCTCTCCTTTAAGAGACAGAGAGGGAGAGGGAAACGGACTAAAGACTCAAACGCTGAATTTACCAAGAGCTAATTTCTACAGTTGGGCTACTGGAGCCTAAGAGGGGATCTCAAGGGAGTTATTTTTCATTTCAAACCATAAAGGACATTAGGGCTGACATTAAGCTTGCTTCTTAATTCTTTTCAGTTGTTGTAACAATAAACTTGGAGAGTTATCCTATTAAGAGGAGTCTGTTTGCTGCTTTTAAGGGGAGCCTGTATTCAGGGCTGTTAAAGCAGGAGGCCAGGGAGGGTGAATTTCTTGCAAGGAACTCAGGAGGTCTGGCAGAGCCCTGTGGCGCTTGGCAGCTCTGGGGAGGACAAGTAGGGGAGGGGCGTGTGGGGTCACCAAACTCCCCAACTGGGATTGCCTTCTGTTTGGATAATCCCAGCACTGAGTCTGTTTCAGTTGAAGGAATGGACCAGGTAAGGGGCTGTCATCCTGTGCCCACCTCAACATTGGCCTAGAGGGTGTCCGGTGTGGTGGGGGTAACTCGAGGTCACCTGCCCGCCCAAATTCTGCCTGGAGTGCCCACTGAGTTCCTTCACCTTGCCTCACCTTGGAAGGGCAAGAAGTGTCTGGGAAAGGGTCCTTCTGAAGGGCATGAGGCCATCTGAAGAAAACCTCGATAAGGCACTTGCTCAGAGAGGGGGATTCCATCTCTTCATCTACAGGGACCTCAGGTGGCTTCCATGGCTTCTTTGTGCCCAGCAAACACGGAAACATCTCGCCTCAGGTGCTCCACTTGGACCTCTGAGACAATGCGTGGCGATGTGGCCTCAGACTCCCTCAGCAGTGCCAAAAGCAGGAAGGCCAGAAATGTTAGTGGATGAAGGTGGATGGTGGCATGGAGGAGGCTGAGAGCTATGGAGACGGGACAGTCCTGCAACCATGGGTTACTCTCCTGCCAGTGCCCACTGAGGTCACCTGCCTGCCCAAATTCTGCCTGCAGTGCCCACTAAGCTCCCTTACCTTGTCTCACCTTGGGAAGGGCAAGAGGTGTGTGGGCAAGGGTGCTTCTCTGGAAGGGTCCATACCCCATGTCCCCAGGGCCTTCCTTGTTTCCAAAGAGATGTGTGAGCACCGGAAGTGAGCGCAGGGCAGGAGAAAGCTGAGTTGGGGGTGAGCGTCTCTTCCTTCTTTTTATCTCCACAGAGGTTCAGCACAGCTGGAACAAGGGCAGGGCAGGACCCTTTCATCTTGGTCATCCGTGGCTTCTTTGTGCCCAGCAAACATGGAAACACCTCGCCTCAGGTGCTCCACTTGGGCATCAGAGACAATGAATGGGGATGCGGCCTCAGACTTTTTGTGCAGAGCACCAACAACATCCTGCCTTCATCCTCAGGTTTTGCTGCACTCATATTAACTTCACCAAACTACTTTCTCCCTGGCAGTCTGAGCCCATTTCAAGATCCTTTTGAAATAGGCCCCAATGGAAACCATGAAACTGGGGAACTGGAGATGCTGGTTTTGATGTTAGCACAAGCAGAAAGTCAATGGACTCAAAAGGAGACCACAGGTTTGGCTTCATCCTGTTTCTTTTCTGAGTGGCTCCATTGGGGGCTGGGAGTCACCCAGGCCCAGCCCAGAATACCTTCTAAAGATTGCCTACCAGACTCCTCCCAGGGGGGGGGATGTCATGCGGTCACCCTGGGTGCTGACCTTGGAAGAAGAAGAGTTGGCATTTCTACCATGCCTTTCTCACCCGTTCATGGTGGCTCAAAGCGGCTGACAAAGCTTCCTATTCTTCTCCCTAGCACAGACGCCATGTGATGTGGGTGGGCCTGTGAGAGATCAGAAGAGAGCTATGAGTAGCCCAAGGCCACCCAGTTGGATTCATGGAGGAAAGTGGAATCAAACCTGGCTCCCTAACCACTAGACCAAACTGGCTTGGAGTGTAGAGGCTGCACACAGAAACCCCCGGCACTGTCTGAGAGGATCATGGAAGTGTTATCTACCAGATTTCAATAGATGTCAATTACTGGTAGAACACAAGGTGGGCTGCGTCTTGCGCGATCCCACAATGCCACCCTCAGTCGGATGGCGGACGGCCACGAGGTAGGTGATCCGTCGTGCGCGCGTCCTCCCAGGGCCCTGGGGGAGGGGGGAAACATCTTCACTCTGTGGGTGCCTGGATGTAGGCACCCACAGAGCGAAGATGGGCCCGATCCGGGCCGGAGGGTGGGTGGGGGTGGGGGTTTTGGGGACTGGGGGGGCGGGGGGACTCATCTGCGGGCTGGAGGCGCCTAGATCCAGGCGCCTGCAGCCCGTAGATGGGCGAGATCGGGGCGCGGGGCGAGCCCTTGGAGATCAGAGCCAGGGGCTCTGATCTTCAAAGTGGTCCTGCCCCATAGGGGCCTTGCCCCGGGCCCCATGATGGGTGCCCGGGTGCCCGGGCATCTTCGTGCCAGGTCCCGCAGGCCCGATCCGGGCCCGTAGAGCTGGCACGAAGCGTGGGGCGGGTGGCTTGACAGCGCTGCCCGCCCCTTGGGTGCTCTCACCCAATGGGCGGCAGCGCTGCCGGCCGAATCCCCGCCCCTGGCCGGCCTTTGCCGGGCCAAGACAGTTCCGGGCGCTTTTACCGTTCACACACAGGCGCGCCGGAACGCGTTCCAGCGTCCCTGTGTGTGAACGGTGAAAGCGCCCGGAAGTGTCTTAAGCTTCCCGCCTGAACGCGTTCCGTTTGGAACGCGTTGCAGTGCGAAAATCCCTCAGGTGAAGGTTTCCCCTTCATCTTCTGGTTGACATACCCAGACGCAACTGGTGAAGCACACTCTCCCTGCTTCTGTTCCTAAAGAGGTAAGCATGTTGTTCCCCATTTCAGACAACAATTCAAACAGATTATGGAAGGTTCTCCTCTTTTCTTGTGGTGGTTGCAGCTGTTCCAAATTAGTTTTTTTAAGGATTTCTTTTAACTTTGTGATGCCCTTTGGAGCTTTTAGGGCAGCTTAGAAAGTTCTGCTCTGTCCCATGAAAATTGGCTTCAGTGAAAAGCGCAAACGTGGCGCAAATGAACCAGAGCTCAGCCAAAGCCTATGGAAGGGGAAGCAACGTCGCGTCTGAGCTTGGATACAGTGGGACATGAAAGCTCCTTGCATCCCTGGCTGAAATTGCCTTGCCTTGGGGGACATTTCATTTTGTTCCAGGATTCACACTTGACCTCCAACGCAACAAGCTGTTCTTGGGCAATGGAGACATCCTCAACCCATTTCCACTGGCCAAACCCAACATTAACATGGTCACGAGTACGATGAAGAAATGCCAGAGAGGTATAAAAGAAGCCCCGACAGCCACGCAGAAGAAGCTCCAAGGGACAGTGCAGCCATGAAAACTCTGTTCATTGCCTTGGTGGTGGTCACACTGTGTCTGGGAAAAGGTAAGCCAGAAAGCTTTATCTTGAGCCAGAAATGGGAAGAGACGGGTGTTGAAACCCAAAGGTGTAAAGGCTGCCTCTTGGTCGGGTAGCGATTTTATATATCTTTATATTTGGTAGTGTGGTAGCGTTGGTTTTACTTTTTAGATTAACACTCTGTTATTCCCTTCCAAGAGACAAGCCTTTCATTTCCCTTTCTCTGCTATTAAGTTTGATAATAATGTTGCCTCCTTCCTGGTGCTGCAACACCAGCAGCCAGCAGTGGGTTACAGTATCTGTTTAAAACTCCGGCCTAAGTTGGCTCACTTTGAAAACACAGTACTCAGTTGAAGCTTCTTCAAAACAACAAGAAAACAAGTTTATTGTGTACAGGTTTCTTAATAATAAACGGGTAAGTTCACTATGTCAATCACAGGTCCATTCACCCTTCTGACTTCACTGTCCCCAGCTTCCTCACTCAGCCCAAGGACTCCAATCCTATTCAGATTAATGCCAGCAGCATAAGTAACATATAACTATTTCAATTCTTTTACTTTCGAAACACCGTATATTCACTAATGACTCAGGACTCTATTCCCCAGCTTCCCTCAGGACAGCTTAGAGCCCGTTTCCCTCCTGTTAACCACCCTCTGGTCGGTTAACCCCAGGCAGAGAGAACACTAACAACTCCCTCAGGCTCCCTTAAATACTCGCCTAGCCGGTGAGCTGCAACCTGATTGAACATAAGAACATAAGAGAAGCCTTGCTGGATCAGGCCACAGCCCATCTAGTCCAGCATCCTGTCGCACACAGTGGCCCACCAAATGCTCATGGGCATCTCAAGCAGAGACAAGGGCAAACCTTCTCCTGCTCTCGAGTCCCAGAAGATGGCCTTAGAAGTGCCCCAGTTCCCCCCCCCAGCCTGAAAGATGCATCTAGGCATTCGTTCTAGTAGCCATTGATACATCTGTCATCCATAAATTTGTCTAACCCTCCCTTAAAGCCATCTAGACTGGTAGCTGTCACCACCTCTTCCGGCAGCACATTCCATAAGCCGATGACCCTCTGGGTGAAGAAATACTTCCCCCTGTCAGACCGGACTCTCCTACCCATCAGCTTCATAGATGCCCCCTGGTTCTAGTATTGTGAGACAGAGAAAAGAAATTTTCTCTATCCACCTTTTTCTATACCATGCATAATTTTCTATGCTTCAATCAGGTCCCCTCTTGAATGCCGTCTCTCCAGACTGAAGAGGCCTAGACGTTGCAGCCTGGTTTCATAAGGGAGGTGTCTCAGACCCTTAATCATTCTGGTTGCCCTTCTCTGCACCTTCTCTAGTTCGACAATATCCTTTTTGAGGTGTGGTGACCAGAATTGTACACACTATTCCAAATGTGACCTCACCATAGATTTATAAAGAGGCAAAAGGACACTTGCTGACTTGTTTTCTATTCCCTTCCTAGTTATTCCCAGCATTGAATTTGCTTTTTTCGATGCTGACGCCCACTGGGTTGACACCTTCATTGAACTGTCATGTCAAATCGAATATCTGAAGATTCGAATGTTTAAAATTCAAATGTATTCACATTCAAATCAAATCGAATATATTTGAATCGATTTGTACAAATTTTCAATTCCTATTTAAAGATATGAATGTCGACATTGCTACGCATCTGTCTGCGTCTGTCTGCATCCATATGCATGTGTATGGATTAGTACGCACCTCATTTTCATCCCATATGTATCTGTACAAATGCGTATTAATATGAATAAGATGCATATAGATACGTATTTAATGTGCACATATCCATACACATAGGAATGTCCAAATAATTCGTATGAATGATTTGAAAGATTCAAAAATTCATTCAAATGTTAAAATTTAATTTAGAGACATTTGATTCAAATTCTTCAAAGGTCCGAATTCGATCGAATTTCCAGTGTCTGGGATATTTTTGCTCATCCCCAGCTGCGGTCTCCAACTCGGAGTATCTTATCCAAGCTGTGCCATGAGGTGCCACGGGAAAACATGGATTTTTTCACTGAGAACATGGGTTTTTCCCCACTAGCACTAGATGACCCATTAAGGACCCTTAATGGGTCCTTAATGGGTACATCTAGGGCTAGTGGCAACCCTACCCCCCATGTGTACCTTTGGGACTGAATGTAGTACACAATTGAGCTTTCACATCCTGACAGAAAGGGAGGGGAAGGAAAGGACTCCCCTTCACGTGGGATGAAATTCAATAAAAGTGAAACATTGAATAATAATAGCTGAGAAGACATGAAACCTCTGCAGATCTTGCTGATCGTTTCTTGGCTTTTGTTCCCTTCACAGCAAGCTCTTTGAGGTGCTACACTTGTCCACGCGCCATATTGTCTCATGGAGTGTGCAAGAACACTACTGAGTGTGACATATTTGACAAATACTGTGTCACAGAAGCAATAACAGATTCTGATGGTACGTATCAATGATGTCCTCTCTGAAGTAAGAAGGAGTAACTCCACCAGGTAATCCAAAATTTCCTGCCACCTAAGACCTCCCTGGGAGCTCCTACCTGAGGCCTTTGCGCACTAGGCCTTTTGGAACGCGTGGAGGCCACGCCAGAGACGTTTTCGCATTACTCCCGTTCCATTTGGGACGCGTGGGAGACAGCTGCGGACACGGCATATGCATTGCCCGAGCAGGGCTTGCGCTCCGACGTGTCCGCAGCTGTCTTTCTCGCGTTCGAAATGTAGAGCACTTTAAAGTGCTCTACATGCGTTCGAACGCAGACGAGCCGCCCGCAGGCGTTCGGGAGGAGAAGCATTCGCGCCTGCTTCTGTCTCCCTAACAGCTGCGGGCTCGCCTCCGACGCCGGCGCGGCTTCGACAATCAGCTGTTTGACAATCAGCTGATTGCCGATCTGCCTCCGCGGCTGTCTCCGCGCCCCTGGCCGGCCTTTGCCGGCTAAGACAGCTCACGATGCTTTGAGCATTCGCACACAGACGCGTTTGGAACGGGAGTAGGACGGGAAGATTAAGACAGCTCCCGGCGCTTTCACCTTTCACACACAGACGCGCCGGAACGCGTGTAAACGCGTTCCGGCGCGTCTGTGTGCGAATGCTCAAAGCATCGTGAGCTGTCTTAGCCGGCAAAGGCCGGCCAGGGGCGCGGAGACAGCCGCGGAGGCAGATCGGCAATCAGCTGATTGTCAAACAGCTGATTGTCGAAGCCGCGCCGGCGTCGGAGGCGAGCCCGCAGCTGTTAGGGAGACAGAAGCAGGCGCGAATGCTTCTCCTCCCGAACGCCTGCGGGCGGCTCGTCTGCGTTCGAACGCATGTAGAGCACTTTAAAGTGCTCTACATTTCGAACGCGAGAAAGACAGCTGCGGACACGTCGGAGCGCAAGCCCTGCTCGGGCAATGCATATGCCGTGTCCGCAGCTGTCTCCCACGCGTCCCGTTCAGCCCCGTGCGAAAACGTCTCAGGACAGAGCATTCGCTCCTGTGGGTCCCAGATGGCCCTCCGTGTGTTCTGGTGTAGAGAACTTAATTGTGCTCTACATGTGGCCCAGTGTGTTCGAGGCATCCCGAAGCAATCAGGGAAAATAATGTAAAATAAAATGCTTTCAACACACTTTAAATACAGAAACACAATGGTGGGCATCACAGAGGCGCATTTGTTGGTATCAGATACTTACATGTTCATATCGGATACATATTAATTCGTGTCCGATATGTATTGAATATTCGTACAACTACATACGAATAGATTCGTATCGAGTAGAATTTAACCACATTCAAATGGCCTACCTGGCTGGGGAACAAAGGCTGCAATGCATTAGTTTCCCCAAAGAGCAGAGACTCCTTGGAGCTCTTCAGGGGAAGTGGTGAAGGGCAGGAGCCTAGATAGCTTTGAGAAAGGGTTAGACAAATTCATGGAGGGGTTTCTATGGCTACTAGAAGGGCCCCGGTCACTCCTGTATGAGACAGGACGTCCTATTCATAATTCGAACTGAGGTCGTGTCAGTTCTGTTCACACCTAGATCATGGGCTCCTGCCTGCCAGCCCAGCCCCCTCCAGCAACTTAAAAGAACTGGGGAAGAAGAGAAGGATGCTGGACTCCACCTGGGCTCCTGCCTGCCAGCCCATCCCTCTTCAACAACTTAAAAGAACTGGGGAAGAAGAGATGGACGCAGCACTCCACCTGGGCTCCTGCCTGCCAGCCCATCCCTCTTCAACAACTTAAAAGAACTGGGGAAGAAGAGAAGGATGCCGAACTCCATCTGGGCTCCTGCCTGTCGGCCCTTTTTCCACCCTCCCCCTGCAGCCCACTTAGGAGTAACAGAGGACAAGAAGCATGCTCTGCCTGATGGGTTTTTCCCCCTTCTGGCACTAAATATTAGCGTGGAAAGGCATTGTGTATGAGTGTGCGTGTGTAATTTTAGATAGTACCACTCTAATATTCCTCTCATTGTTTAATGTTGTTTTAAATTTTGGGTGCATCTCTGTGGGGTGGTGGTGGTGGTGTATGACTAGCCAACCTCCAGACAATACTTTTTTTTAACTATCGTATAATTTTTTTTATTTGTTATAGTATGCTATATATTGTTTACTTATGTAAACTGCCATTGGGAACAATTGTCTTGACTTACGTTGTTGATTATATTTGCTTTTTTAAAAATGTAATGGCTGTATTTTGTTTTGTATTTTGATATAATGGCTGTATTTTGCTTTGTATTTGGTTTCCACTTGTTGTGAACCGCCTTGGGCAAGAGTTTGTTTTGGAAAGGCGGTATATAAATAAAAATGGAATGGAATGGAATTACAGGTCTTCCTCAGGCCACCCTCACTCTGGGCTGCATCGCTCACACCTTTCTCCATGGTCAACCTGAGTCTCCTCCATGGAACTCTTGGCTCTCCACCCCTTTTGCTGCGTCAAATCCACCTCCTTTCTTATTGGATGCTGTTGTGTCACTCAAGGGAGACGAGGGGGTGTGTTTGCGGTTCTTTTTTAAGCCTGCTCACCCACCTCCATGCCCCTTCCTTTTTTTCTCCATGCCATTAATATATTTTTTTAAAAAAATAATAATAATTGTGTAAAAAAATTCCTTCCCAGCGAATCTTGGATTTTGCGAGGGATTAGGAAGCAGGAGGAATACCAGGAAATGCTGGGACTCACCTTTTCTGCACTATTCCAGATTACAGCCTCAAAGAAGGTCTGGCTGTCCACACGCTGGCCTGCTGGACTCTCCTTTAGCTTGTAGATGACAGGGCCTGTTCCAGGATATAATCCAGAAGAATGGCGAGTGCAGAAAATGGCTCTTCATCAGAGTGGCAGAGATGAAAATGATTCCTCGTTGTACTGTGGACTTTCACCAAAGTCAGCAAATTACCATGCACTAATGTGCCAGTGCACCAATGCAAGCCATTTCTGGCCTGCCTGTGGCATCTGGTCCTTTTGTCTAGTGGTAGATCTAAGGATGGTTTGCTGTTTATTGATATGGGAAGTGCTGTCCTTGGGGATCCCTCCCTCCCTCCCTCCATCATCACATCACATTGGTAAATAAATAATGATGCTACCTTTTATTATTCTCCTCTAGGTCTTTTCTACGTGATGACCAAGAGGTGTTCCTCATGCTGTCCTGAAGAAACTGAGAACGGAAGACTGAGAAGAATTCCTCTTCAATGCTGTGAGACTGACGAGTGCAATGACTTGTAGAACCACCAGGCTGGAGACAAGCGTGTGGCAGCAGCTGTGGGCTTCCATCTTCTTTCCTCTGCATCTTCCAGTCAGCATTGGGAAAGGCTTCATAGACCAGAGGATGCATCACTTTCTCCTGCAGCAGCGTCCGCATTCCTTGTCCCTGGGGACCCCTGCTATGCATTGATTCCTGCTTGCTTGCTCTTAGACGGGGACCTGCTCTCTCGGGGCCTTTCTCTCTCCTCGGACGCCCCCAAAATTCTGCGCTAGGAAAGAAATAGGGTGGCAATGTTTTGTGGTTCTGTAAACTTTTCTGATCTTGCATCTTTCATGGGAAGCGGTGTGCAAATCCTTTAAATAAACAAATCAGCAAATAAAATCCAGTCATCTTGATTCAAATTTAGCTCCCTGACAATTCCCACATCTGTCACCAGGTGGCGCCTCCATGCACACCTGCAAAGGTCCCCCAAATATGCCTCTTTGCTTCCAGGTCCCATCCTACCTCACCTTGTCCCACCTTGGGGAGGGTGGGAGGTGTCCAAGCATGGGCGCTTCTGTAGTCTAAGGAACTTGCCTGCCCCACTGGCTTCCTGGCTGTCTTCCTGCTTTGTTTTTGAAGGAGCCTTCTGGGCCCATTTGAAGCCCCTATTAAAAGAGTTCCCAATGGAAACCCTGAAACTGGGGAAAAACTGAGAGAAAAAAATTGCAGTTGTAGAAGTCCTGCTGTTTCCATTTTCGGACCACCCTAGTGAATGGCACTTCCTGCACTTGGCCTTATTCCAGGATATATCTCAGGATAGGGCTCTGTTGTCCACAGGCTAATGAAGACTACGGGAGACCTCATCTGGGGTGGGGTGGGGGGGGGGGTTCCACTAGCACTGAGTACCTATTAAGTACCCATTAGGGACCGATTAAGGACCCATTAGGCTCAGACCAGGAAGACCCCATTTCCACTGAAGACCTCATTAGGGCCATATTTGTTTCCACCAGTTCTAGGGAAATCTGGATTGAATGGGTCCTTCAGGACGTATAACCCAGATTTCTTTAGACCTCATTAAAGGTGTCTAAAATGGATTCTTCAGGCATCAAATCCAGATTATATGGAACATGTTTCCACCACGATTGCACAATGGGGTTTAGGGGGGTTTCGGGGGGGGAGGGGTGCACCCAAAGCTCTGAAGCCTGCGCACAATTTCCAAAGCCAGCTCTGAAGCTGGCTCCGAAGAACAGCACAGGCTCCGAAGAGGACCCCAGGCGAGAGCAATGCCAATCCTATGGACCTTTGTCAAAGGCTTCGGAGAATCTTCGAAGAACCTCCGGAGTGTCTACGAAGATTGCACACCTTGTCCCCTCAAAAAACTGGGGCGATGGATGGGCCCCACGTGAGTCGATCTTGATTCGCCACATGGGCGCTCTGGCATTTCCACTGCGGGCAGGCTAGCACCCATTGCTATTGGGTGCTGCACTGCCTGTGGGGATCCATTGGGTACCTCCCTTAATCCAGATCTCTTAGATCCAGATTAGTTGAATGACCCATTCCTTAGATCCGGATCATCTTAGATCCAGATTAAGGGAGGTCAGTGTAAAACCCCCCAAAGGGTTTGTCATAATCTACACTAGCATATGGATAGCAGGCCCCAGTTCTGAGATATCTTCCAGAGTAAGGTCAAGTGCAGAAACTGCCCAGTATCCTGCCTGCATGCTGCAAATTTCATCAGCATCCTTTCCCCTCGGTCAGCCAGGGCATTTATCAAATGTGAAGTAACATCACCTGTTTCAGGTGGTTCCCAAAGATAAACACACCAACAATTGTGACTGAGCATTATGGGAAATTAGACTTATGGCAGATGCCTACTTCAGTGCACACCTGTACAGATGTACACACCGAGGCACAAACAGAGTCAGGAGGTGAACACAATGGGAAAAACAGGGATCTCCTGTTCCTGCGGACGAAAGATCCCTAAATGCGGAGAATCCCTATTCAGATTCAAAAATGTCTCGCTGCTGGATCTAGAAATAATCCTCACTGTTTAGCAATGGGAAAGCAATCGGTTTTTCGGACAGATTCCATATTAGGAAATGGAAGAAAAATAGCAAAGGCATAGAGCAAGTAGTGAATACAAGTGAAAAATGGGGAAGGAAATAAATTGGGATGGTTGAAAACAGGGGAGTGGACAAGATGGATCCTGGGCCTCTCCAGCTGGACTCTTCTTCTCCGCTCTTATTCAAGGAAACTCACATAAACTTCTCCTGAATGCTCAAAACAGGTTTTTTTTACTACTCCAAGCAATGGGTGCATTTCCATAGAAGAATACATATCCTTCTATCACCAGCCCAATCAGAATCAGTGTAGCCAACTAATTTTTGATCATCTCATGCATTGGGAGAAGTGGCTCAGAAGACTTTAGGCTGCTGCTGCCTTTAATAAAATTGAGCAGCTTCTCTGTCTTCAGGGATGAGATGCCCAAGAGATTCTGTGTTTCTTCTGGGGACTTTCCCTCCCTGCTTGGCACTGTCCTGCCTTTGATGAAATGGGCCCAGGGCAAATCCTGCCATTCTCCGCCTGCCCCAGCAGAGGTGTCTCGGTCAGTCAGGTCTCCTTCCCAGCCACAGTCATGCTTCACTGCGCACTGAGTTGCCTCCCCTCACCCATGGAAGTTTGTCCCACTGCACACAGCCAGAGCACACCTTGGAGGTGCATAGCTGAGGGGGAACCCAAGCTGTCCTGTCTGCAGGGACCCCATCCACTTGCTGCCAATTCCTGGACTAGATGGTCTATGGCCTGGTCCAGCAGGGCTCCTCCTAGACTCTCACCTTCCTATATTTTTTACTGCTCTCAGATATATATATATAGTTTAGTAAAAAAAAAAAAAAAAAGTGCATTGAAAAATGTACAGAAACTTCCATAATCTACAGAGACTCTGGATTTAAATAAGAAAAACAGTCCCAACCAGGGAGGGAAAGTCCCCAGAATAAAGACCAGCACACATGGGGATCTGATCTCCAAAGAGAGAGAATGGGCTCGCTTCTAATTCATGGCCAAACTGTTTCTGAGCCGCTTCTTCCAATGCATGTGATGGATGGAGCAAATTTTTATCCAGCTCTCTGTTCCGTTCCTGATTCCATTGTTTCCTGTTGTCTTCTACTCCTGACTCTTTTTGTACCTGGGTGTGTACATCTGTACAAGTGTACAGGGAAGTAGGCAGGTGCCGTAAGCCTAGTTTCCCATAATTCTCAGTGACAACTGTTGGGTTTTTTTTTCCTTTGGGAACAACCTGGAACTGGTGATATTACTTCACCTGGATGCCCAAGGGGAAAGGGGGCTGATGAAATTTGCAGGTTCTGGGGAGAAGGATCCTGGACTAGGAAGGACTTAAGAGAGAAACAACAGGACTTCTTCATCTGCAAATTACTTCTTTGTAGTAACGAATTGGGACTCACACGCAGGATGGTTGCCAAGTGAAAAGAGTGATTTTTTACTGAAGATTTAGGGGCTTTTGATGCATAGTTACAGAATACATTTCTCATTGGAAATTTACCCCCGGGGTGCCCATATTTGGCATAACCGGATAAGATGTTACTATCCTTGAGTACTGTATTTTGTTTTTCATACACAGTGGATGTTATACTAAGGATATGGGGATGTTATGACTTCCTTGAGAGAGAAATTAGAAAAGTTACAGTGACCCAAGATGTATCCTTTGGCCTAGTTACTTTAGTAAGAGTTGCTTTAGCTGAGATGGGCAAATTGCACCCGCACACTTCTTTCAATGGAAATTTACTCCTTTGGCAAGGTTAAGGGTTTTTTCCCGTTCAATCATCATGCAATGCAAAGTTGGGTTCTGCAAGGCATTGATTTCTATTGCAATCCGGGGTTGTGAGAAGCATAGACAACCCTTGTGTGGTCCTGCCAGGCAGTGCCTGTGTGCAGCCTGTATAGGCCAAGGTGTGCACCACAGCCTTCTTTGGCCCTGGGTGAACACCTGGCATCCACACCTGGGAGGAGTCTAGAAGGAAATCTTTGGACACCTAAAACAGGGAGATGGTGGCGGCTGTGAGCACTCGCTGGGTGAGAGGGTGTTGTGTCTTGCTCAGGCGCAAAGCAAACAAAAAAACAAAACAAAATAGAAGGAAATCTTTGGAAGGTATTCCGGCCTTTGCCAATCTGACTCTGGACAAGGTTCAGCCCCTTGTCATCTTCAGCGTCCATTGACTGTCCACTTGTGCTAACATCAAAACCAGCATCTCCAGTTCCCCTGCTTCAGAGGGTCCATTGGGGCCTCTTTCAAAAGGGGGAGGAAACGGGCCCAGAAGTCTTCAAAAACAGAGCAAACAGACTGCCAGGGAGAAAGCGGGGCGGGTAAGTTCCTAGGACTGCAGAAGCGCCCATGCCCAGTAGCAATGTTCACGAATATTCGTAGGCATTCAACATCTGATCGAATGTGCTGAATTTTGACATGGGAACTCGAATAGGATCTCCCAGAATTCAAATGTGGACATTGAATTGAATTTCAATCCTTGGATCTATTCATTTGAATTATCCGGATATTCATATGTTACGGGTTCATACACGATGCATACTTGAAGCTAGGCGTCTTTCCCGCATCCTTAGGGAATTTATACGGATCCATACGGGACAAAAAAAGTTTGCATATGGGATAACTATAGGATGCATACAGATGTGTATGGATATGGGGAACCTTTGCAGGTGGGAGTAGGGCGCCACCTGGTGACAGTTGAGGGAATTTTTAGGAAGCTGAATTTGAATAAAGGTGCCTCTGGCAGCACAGCAGAGAGACTGGATTTTATTTGCTGATTTGTTTATTTGAATGATTTATACACCACTTCTCACTACAGATGCAGGCTCAGAAAAGTTTACAGAACCACAAAACATTGCCACCCTATTTCTTTCCTAGCGCAGAATTTTGGGGGGCCTCTGAGGAGAGAGAAAGGCCCCGCGAGAGCAGGTTCCCCGTCTAAGAGCAAGCAAGCAGGAATCAATGCATAGAAGGGGTCCCCAGGGACCAAGGAATGTGGATGCTGCTGCAGGAGAAAGTGTGGCATCCTCCGGTCTGGTTTCTTTCATTGTGCACTGCGAAGCCTTTCCAAACAGACTGGAAGATGCAGAGGAAAGAAGCCGGAAGCCTACAGCTGCTGCCACATGCTTGTCTCCAGCCTGGTGGTTCTACTAGTCATTGCACTTGTCAGTATCACAGCATTTAAGAACAATTCTTTTTGATCTTTTATGCTCGAAGCTTTTAGGACAGGTGTGAGAGCACCTCTTGTTATACCCATCAAAAACAACTGTAAGAGAATAATAAAATGAAGCATCTTAGTTACTTACTTATGTGATTTGGATTGATTAAATTAGTTTATTTATTTGCTTACTTACTTATTACTTATTCATTAATTTATGTTTGCCTGCCTGCCTGTCTGTCTGTCTCTATGTATGTATGTATGTATGTCCATACCCCCAGATACAAATATTTTGCAGCACTTTCCAGGTCATTAAGCAGCAAACCATAGTTAAATCTGGCACTAGAATAACAACTCCATAGCCACAGGCAGGCCAGAAATGTCTTACATTGGCACATGGCAGTTTGTAGGCTTTGGTGAAAGTCCACAGTACGATTAGAAATCATCTGTCATCTGTGCTTCTCTGATGAAAGCCATATTCTCCACTGGCCATTATTCCGGATGGTATCCTGGGATCGTCATCCGTATCCTAGAGGATAGTATAGCAGCCCAGTGTGTGGACGACCAGACCCTCTTCTGGGCAGTGATCTGGAATAAGGACCAGTGCAAAGCTACTGTACCCCGACCTCCTGTGCCCCCGTATATTTCAATCTAGCAGCAGCCAGTGCCACCATGGCGCCCACCTCAGGAGCTCAGCTAGGCTTCCTGGAGGTGCCCCCTGAGCTGGAGAGGGGGGCCCCATTTGGGAATCAGGGAAAATAGCATGGCAGAGACAGCAGGTGACTGGAGGGATGGGAGGGAAAGTGTGGGGTTTTCCCTTTGCATGTGAACATTTGTCAAATGTTTATGTGCAAAATGTGAAGCCCACTATATTTGCAGGAGGAGGAGAAGAACAATTGGCTTTTCTACCCCATCTTTCTCACCCATTTAAGAGGACTCAAAGGGACTGACAAACCTTCTGTTCTTCTCCCCACAATAGACACCCTGAAGCTGGTGAGGCTGTGAGAGCTCAGAAAGAGAGCTGTGACTATCCCAAGGTCACGCAACTGCTTTTATGGAAGAGCAAGAAGAAGAGTTAATTTTTATACCCCACTTTTCTCACCCATTTAAGGGGACTCAAAGTGGCTGACAAACTTCTGTTCTTCTCCCCACCACAACGGACACCCTATAAGGTAGGTGGGATTGTGAGAGCTCAGAAGAGAGCTGTGACCAGCCCAAGTGTAGATGTTACCAGGGGGAGGGTGGATTCAAACCCAGTATCCCTAGATAAACTACAGCTCCCTAACCGCTAGACCACAGGACTGAATATCCCCACCACCACCACCTTCGAATCAAATGAAATTGGAGGAAGTCTAAGTGCTTCCTGCACAGCTCTATCCCTGATTGTTCTGCAGCCTGGCCTTGCTCTCATAGTCTGAAGAGGTTTGGGGATGGCATGGCCCAATTCCGACATAAAGGAGAATAAAGCCCAGTGGCAAAAGGCTCCCAGACGCCACAGCAGCCCTTCCAGTCTTCAACACTCCATGAACACCCAGCATGCCCCCAGCATCAGTTGGGAGTTGCAGAAAAGACTGAAATGGCAGCAAATTGTGGATTACCTATTTGAGATTCTTCAGAGATACGTTGCGTGATGCAGTACTTCTGTGATTCTTTACACTGAGTGATGTGGGAGCATTGTTGTGGGGAGAAGGCAAGCGGACAACTGTAACACTTCAAAGGGATTCCTGTGCAGGGAACAAAAGCCAAGAAAGGGTCACTCCAATATCTGCATAGGTTTCTTGTCTCCTGAGTGATTTAACAAAATATATTTCACTTTTTCTGCATTGCGTTCCACTTGAAGGGGAGTCCTTTCCTTTCCTTTCCTTTCCCTCCCCTCCTATCAGGATGTTAGAGCTAAATCCTGTACTGCATTCAGACGCAAAGCTACACCTGTTCCCAATGAATTCTTACTCCCTTGGCACCTGATGGCACACCTTGAAGAAGACCCTTTGGCCTCATTCCGACACAGGATTTAGGCAGGGTCGAAGTTGGCTCAAGTTCAAACCATCCCAACAGTATCCAAGGGATATGCCATTTCTGCGGACGAAAGGTCCCCAGATGCGGAGTATCCCTATTCATATTTAAGAAGGTCTCGCTGCTGGATCTAGAAATAATCCCCACTATTTAGCAATGGGAAGGCAAGTGGTTTTTCAGTCAGATTTCATGTTAGGAACTGGCAAAAAATAGGAAAGGCACAGAGCAAGTAATGAATACAAATGAATAATGGGGAAGGAAATAAATTGGGATGGTTGAAAACAGGAGAGTGGACAAGGTGGGTTCTGGGTCACTCCAGCTGGACTCTTTTTCTAGGCTCTTATTCAAGGAAACTCACATAAACGTCTCCTGAATGCTGAAAATAGGGTACAAATGAAGTAAGTAGTACAGAAGTTCAGAAATCTAAGAAATCCCTGCAGGTATGGGGACTGTGAGGACTTGAATCCTAGGGGTTTCACAGAAGCATTTTTCCATATTCTATTAGAGTTGTATAAAACATGGAAAAATTCGGCTCCAGTCAGATATCCCACGCCCTGGATGTGGGGGTATTCGAATCTGATCACGGATATTCTACACAATATCCATGCCCAGAATAAATCCCCACCCCTCCTTTCCCATTCCTCTTTCCTGCCCCCTCTCCACTTATCTTACCACCACCAACCCAGGCCCCTTGCAGGGCCCTCTGGAGCCATGAACAGGTGCCTGGGAGGTTAATACAGGCCCTTGAGTTAAATACCATAAGGCCTATATTTAGTCCTCGGAACCCGTTCGCGGTTCCCCAGGGCCCTGGAAAAGACCCACGCCACCACGGGAGCAGGTAAGGGGGCCTGGGGTAGGCCTGGGGGGAGGTCGACTGGGGGTTTGGCCGGGAAAGGGATGCCCCAGGGCATCCAGTATCCTTAGAAGCACACATACTGGATTATCCGATTCGTAGACGGATAGGGCCCTATTCAATCCGGACGTATTCATCCAGATTCCGGATGCACAGATAATCCATGGACATCCCTATTGAATTCCAGCCTTACTCCCTTGGGCAAAAGTCTCCTTTGCTTACCTTTTCCAATGCACACTGTGGCCACCAAGAAGGCAATGAATAAAGTCTTCATGGTTGCAACGTTCCTCAGAACCTCTTCTGGGTGGCTGCTGGGGCTTCTTATATACCTCTCTGGGCTTTCTTCATCGTACCCGTGACTACATTCACGTTGGGGTTTGGCCAGTGGAAATGGTGGGCGGATGTCTCTATTGCCCAAGAACTGCTCATTGCATTGTGGGAAAAGTGTGACACTTGTCTCAGCCCAGGACTGAAACCAAATGCCCACAACACAATGAAATGTCCCCCAGGGCAAGGCAGTTTCAGCCAAGGATGCAATGGGCTGTAATGTCCCACTGTAGAGATCACGTGGAAACAATTATAAACATTAATTGCACTTAATTATTTTCTGTAGGTTCTGTATCTAAATGTAAATCTTCTGCTTCAATGAATTCAGCAAGGGCTTGTCCCCATGCCCAATATACTCCAAAGCGAACCTGAGTTCACCTTGGAGAGTCCACCTGCAAAGCCTCGAATTCGGGATACATGAGGGGCAAATGCCACAAATCCACCACAAAAAAAACCAAACGAACGTTTATAACTGTTTTCGCCCCAAATTAGGAGGCAGCATGGATTATGCTGGAGGTGTGGGGACGCTCCAACCCCTGGGGACGGTTAGCGGGCAGGGTTTCCCTTGTGTTCACTCTCCCTGCCCTCCCTTCCTCTCTGGCTACAAGCATGACACACACACCTTGCTTTATCTCCCCATTTGCAAGGCACTCATGGGTAAGGAAGGGCATGAGTTAGCTGAGTGCACTCAGCTGAGCAAGATCTATCATGCCAGCTGTCAAGCGTAGGAGCATATCTCCTGTAAAATAAGGGGGAAGAGCAGCCATGGCTTTAGCTGCTTTCAGGGCCTTCAGAGCCTGCAGTGTTCTCCCTTTCCCAGGGTATCAACCTTATTGAAGCCGCGGCTGTTTTCCCACTTATTTTACAGGAGATGCGCTCCTTCGCTTCACAGCTCACTTGATGAATGTTGCTCAGCTGAGTGGAAAAGGGAGAACACTGCAGCCTCTGAAGGCCCTGAAAGCAGCTAAAGCCACGACTGTTTTCCCCCCTTATATTACCGAAGATGCGCTCCTTCGCTTGACAACTGGCTTGACAGATCTTGCTCAGCTGAGTGCAACCTTATTGCCCCCCTGGAAAAGAGAGAACACTGCACCCTCTGAAGGCCCTGAAAGCAGATAAAGCCATGGCTGTTCTTCCCCCTTATTTTACAGGAGATGAGCTCCTTCGCTTGACAGCTGGCTTGACAGATCTTGCTCAGCTGAGCGCATTCAGCTAAATCAAGCCCTTCCTTACCCATGAGTGCCTTGCAAATGGGGAGATAAAGCAAGGTGTGTGTGTCATGCTTGTAGCTGGAGAGGAAGGGAGGGCAGGGAGAGTGAACACAAGTGAAACCCTGCCCACTAACCGTGCCCGATGATGGGGAAATGCCTCCCCAATACATCGGAAGCATCCCCATGCCTCCAGCATAATCCATGCTGCCTCCTAATTCGGGACGAAAACAGTTGTAAACGTTTGTTTTGGGTTTTTGTGGCCGATTTGTGGCATTTGCCCCTCATGTATCCTGAATTCGAGGCTTTACAGGTGGACTCTCCAAGGTGAACTCAGGTTCGCTTCGGAGTATATTGAGCACGGGGACAAGCGCTTGCTGAATTCATTGAAGCAGAAGTTTTACATTTAGATACAGAACCTACAGAAAATAATTAAGTGCAATTAATGTTTATAATTGTTTCCACTTGATCTCTACAGTGGCTCATTACAGCCCATTACATCCTTGGTTGAAATTGCCTTGCCCTGTGGGACATTTCAGTTTGTTCTGGGAATTTGCTCCCAATCCTGGGCTGAGACAAGAGTCACATTTTTCCCACAATGCAACAAGCATTCTTGGGCATTAGAGACATCCACCCACCATTTCCACTGGCCAAACCCCAACGTGAATGTAGTCACGGGTACGATGAAGAAAGCCTAGAGAGGTATATAAGAAGCACCAGCAGCCACACAGAAGAAGCTCCGAGGAACATTGCAACCATGAAGACTTTATTCATTGCCTTCGTGGTGGCCACAGTGTGCGTTGGAAAAGGTAAGCAAAGGAGACTTTTGCCCCAAAACGGCTGGAGTTCAATAGGGATGTCAATGGATTATCTGTGCATTCAGAATCCAGATGAATACGTCCAGATTCCAAGATTCGTTGACAGATCGAATGGGGTCCTTTCTGAAGGGCCCTACCTGTCTACGAATCGGATAATCCAGTATGTGTGCTTCTAAGGATACTGGATGCCCTGGGGCATCCCTTTCCCGGCCAAACCCCCGGTCGCCCTCCCCCCAGGCCTACCCCGGGCCCCCTTACCTGCTCCCATGTTGGCGTGGGTCTTTTCCAGGGCCCTGGGGAACCACGAAAGGGTTCCGAGGACTAAATATAGGCCTTATGGTATTTAACTCAAGGGCCTGTATTAACCTCCCAGGCGCCTGTTCATGGCTCCAGAGGGCCCTGCAAGGGACCTGGGATGGTGGTGGTAAGATAAGTGGAGAGGGGGCAGGAAAGAGGAATGGGAAAGGAGGGGTGGGGATTTATTCTGGGCATGGATATTGTGTAGAATATCCGTGCTCAGATTTGAATACCGCCACATCCAGGGCGTGGGATATCCGACTGGAGCCGAATTTTACCATGTTTTATACAACTCTAATAGAATATGGAAAAATGCTTCTGTGAAACCCCTAGGATTCAAGTCCTCACAGTCCCCATACCTGCAGGGATTTCTTAGATTTCTGAACTTCTGTACTACTTACTTCATTTGTACCCTATTTTCAGCATTCAGGAGAAGTTTATGTGAGTTTCCTTGAATAAGAGCCTAGAAAAAGAGTCCAGCTGGAGTGACCCAGAACCCACCTTGTCCACTCTCCTGTTTTCAACCATCCCAATTTATTCCCTTCCCCATTATTCATTTGTATTCATTACTTGCTTTGTGCCTTTGCTATTTTTTTGTCAGTTCCTAACATGAAATCTGACTGAAAAACCACTTGCCTTCCCATTGCTAAATAGTCAGGATTATTTCTAGCTCTAGCAGCGAGAATAGAGATTCTCCAAATCTGGGGACCTTTCGTCCGCAGAAATGGCAGATCCCTTGGATACTGTTGGGATGGTTTGAACTTGAGCCAACTTCGACCCTGCCTAAATCCTGTGTCGGAATGAGGCCACAGGGTCTTCTTCAATGTGTGCCATCAGGTGCCAAGGGAGTAAGAATTCGTTGGGAACAGGTGTAGCTTTGCATCTGAATGCAGTACAGGATTTAGCTCTAACAGCCTGACAGAATGGGAGAGGAAGGAAAGGAAAGGGAAGGACTCCCCTTCAAGTGGAACGCAATGCAGAAAAAGTGAAATATATTTTGTTAAATCACTCAGGAGACAAGAAACCTATGCAGATATTGGAGTGACCCTTTCTTGGCTTTTGTTCCCTGCATAGGAATCCCTTTGAAGTGTTACAATTGTCCACTTGCCTTCACCACAAAACAATGCTCCCACATCGCTGTGTGTAACGAATCGGAGAAGTATTGCATCACAGAATATATCCATGAATCATCTGAAAAGAGTAATCCACAATTTACTGCCATTTCAGTCATTTCTGCAATTCCCACCTGGTGCTGGAGGCTTGTTGTGAGATCACGGAGTGCTGAAGCCTGGAAGGGCTGCTGTGGCGTCTGGAAGCCTTTTGGCACTGGGCTTTAGTCTCCTTTATGTCGGAATTGGGCCACGCCATCCCCAAACCTCTTCAGACTATGAGAGCAAGGCCAGGCTGCAGAGCAATCAGGGATAGAGCTGTGCAGGAAGCACTTAGACTTCCTCCAATTTCATTTGATTCGAAGGTGGGAGGGGGGATATTAAGTCCTGTGGTCCAGTGGTTAGGGAGCTGGATTCTTATCTAGGAATACTGGGTTTGAATCCACCCTCCCCCTGGTAATGTCTACACTTGGGCTATTCACAGCTCTTTTCTGAGCTCTCACACCCCCACCTACCTTATAAGGTGTCCGTTGTGGTGAGGAGAAGAACAGAAGGTTTGTCAGCCACTTTGAGTGCCCTTAAACGGGTGAGAAAAGTGGGGTATAAAGATTATGTCTTCTTCTTGCTCTTCCATGAAAGCAGTTGGGTGACCTTGGGCTAGTCACAGCTCTCTTTCTGACCTCTCACTGCCCCATCTATCTCCCAGGGTGTTTGTTGTGGGAAGAAGAACAGAAGTTTGCCAGCAGCTTTAAGTCCTCTTATACTGGTGAGAAAAGTGGGGCATAAAAGCTAACTTCTCCTCTTCGTCCATGAAGTCATTTGGGTGCCTTTGGGCTAGTCACAGCTCTCTTTCCGAGCTCTCACAGCGCACCTACCTCAGGGTGTCTGTTGTGGGGAGAAGAACAGAAGGTTTGTCAGCTGCTTTGAGTTCCCTTGAATGGGTGAGAAAGATGGGGTAGAAAGGTCAACAATTCTTCCTCTGCCACAAATATAGGGGGCTTCACGTTTGCAGATTAACCTTTGACAAATGTTCACATGTGAAGGGAACCCACACAAACACCTTCCCTCCCATCCCTCCTCACCCCTCCAGTCACCTGCTGTCTCTGCCATGCTATTTTCCCTCATTCCTGAATGCCCCCCCCCCTAGTTCAGGGGGCACCTCCAGGAGGCCTAGTTGAGCTCCTGAGGTGGGTGCCATGGTGGCCCTGGCCGCTGCTAGATTGAAATATAAGGGGGCACAGGAGGTCGGGGGGGGCTGTATTCAGGTACATTTGTTTTGGGCACAGAGGGGGGGGCTTTCAATCTGCACATGAGTCATCAAAACTCTGAATTCGAATGCACATTTGCCACTTATAATATATATATATATTATTCACTTCAAATTGAATGAGAAGGAAATTCGCATTTGTACTAATAGAGCCCCTTCGAATGCGGAAGGATTGAAACTTGCTGCAGTTGTTCTTGAGAAGCCATTCAAATGCCTCCTGCCGTTCCTGCCTCCGTTCTACTTCCCCTGGTTGGCCATTTGCTTTTCTGTTACTGCATTTCGCAGCAGTGAATCTTGTCCCCCTTTCCACACGCAGTCAAAGACCCAGATCTTCGACATCTGGATCCCTGAGATGGGCTCCTCCTGGAGATCTGGATCTGGAAGATGCCTGAAGACCCCATTGTGGACAACTTTAATCAGGTCCATGGCAAATCTGGATTTAAGGGCCCGAAGGACCCATTGAATCCGGATTTTCCCTGCCCTCTTGGACAGGGCTTTGGAGATGGGGCCTTCAATTGGGTCCTAGTGGGAACAGGGCCTTCCCGATTGGTACCAATCCAGTACCAGTCGGGTTCCTAATGGGGTCTTAGAAGGGTTCTTTGCCCTAGAGGGAAAAACCCCTAATAAGGGATTTTAGCAGCTGGCAGTATGAGGAATACCAGGAAATGCTGGGATTCGCCTTTTCTGCACTGGTCCTTATTCCAGATCACTGCCCAGAAGAGGGTCTGGTCGTCCACACACTGGGCTGCTATACTATCCTTTAGCATACCGATGACGATCCCAGGATACAATCTGGAATAATGGCCAGTGTAGAATATGGCTTTTCATCGCAGAAGCACAGACGAAAGATGATTTCTAATCGTACTGTGGACTTTCACCAAAGTCAACAAATTGCCATGTGCCAATGTGCCAACGCGAGACATTTCTGGCCTGCCTGTGGTTATGGACTTGTTATTCTAAGGACAGATTTAACTATGGTTTCCTGCTTAATGGCCTGGAATTGCTGCAAAATATTTGTATCTGGGGGTATGGACATACATACATACATACATACATAGAGACAGGCAGGCAGGCAGGCAGGCAGACAGACATAAATTAATGAATAAATAATAAGTAAGTAAGCAAATAAACTAATTTAATCAATCCAGATCACATAAGTAAGCAACTAAGATGCTTCATTTTATTATTCTCTTACAGTTGCTTTTGACGGGTATAGCAAGAGGTGCATCCGCGAGTGTCCTAGAAACTTCGAGGATAAAAGATCAAAAAGAATTGTTCTTAAATGCTGTGATACTGACAAGTGCAATGATGACTAGAGCCACCAGGCTGACGACAAGCGTCTGGCAGCAGCCATGGGGCTTCCAGCTTCTTTCCTCTGCATCTTCCAGTCTGCGCTGGGAAAGGCTTCGTGGTGCACAATGAAAGAAACCAGACCGGAGGATGCAGCACTTTCTCCTGCAGCAGCATCCGCATTCCTTGGCCTGAGTGTCCCTTGGGACCCCTGCTATGCATTGATTCCTGCTTGCTTGCTCTTGGACGGGGAACCTGCTCTCGCGGGGCCTTTCTCTCTCCTCGGAGGCCCCCAAAATTCTGCGCTAGGAAAGAAATAGGGTGGCAATGTTTTGTGGTTCTGTAAACTTTTCTGAGCCTGCATCTGTAATGGGAAGTGGTGTATAAATCATTCAAATAAACAAATCAGCAAATAAAATCCAGTCTCTTTGCTGTGCTGCCAGAGGCACCTTTATTCAAATTCAGCTTCCTAAAAATTCCCTCAACTGTCACCAGGTGGCGCCCTACTCCCACCTGCAAAGGTTCCCCATATCCATACACATCTGTATGCATCCTATAGTTATCCCATATGCAACCTTTTTTTGTCCCGTATGGATCCGTATAAATGCGTAAGGATGCGGGAAAGATGCCTAGCTTCAAGTATGCACCGTGTATGAACCCGTAACATATGAATATCCGGATAATTCAAATGAATAGATCCAAGGATTGAAATTCAATTCAATGTCCACATTCGAATTCTGGGAGATCCTGTTCGAGTTCAAATGTCAGAATTCGGCACAATCAATCGTATTTCGAATGCCTAGGAATATTTGTGCACATTGCTACTGGACATGGGCGCTTCTGCAGTCCTAGTAACTTACCCGCCCCGCTTTCTCCCTGGCAGTCTCTGCTCTGTTTTCAAAGAAGACTTCTGGGCCCATTTCCTGCCCCTTTGAAAGAGGCCCCAATGGACCCCCTGAAACAGGGGAACTGGAGATGCTGGCTTTGATGTTAGCACAAGTGGACAGTCAGTGGACTCTGAAGGTGACCAGGGCTGAACCTTGTCCTGAGTCAGACTGGCCAAAGCCCAGAATACCTTCCAGGATTTCCTTCTATTTTGTTTTTTTTGTTTGCTTTGCGCCTGAGCAAGACACAACACCCTCTCACCCAGCGAGTGCTCACAGCCGCCACCATCTCCCTGTTTTAGGTGTCCAAAGATTTCCTTCTAGACTCCTCCCAGGTGTGGATGCCAGGTGTTCACCCAGGGCCAAAGAAGGCTGTGGTGCACACCTTGGCCTATACAGGCTGCACACAGGCACTGCCTGGCAGGACCACACAAGGGTTGTCTATGCTTCTCACAACCCCGGATTGCAATAGAAATCAATGACTTGCAGAACCCAACTTTGCATTGCATGATGATTGAACGGGAAAAAAACCCTTAACCTTGCCAAAGGAGTAAATGTCCATTGAAAGAAGTGTGGGGGTGCAATTTGCCCATCTCAGCTAAAGCAACTCTTACTAAAGTAACTAGGCCAAAGGATACATACTGGGTCACTGTAACTTTTCTAATATCTCTCTCAAGGAAGTCATAACATCCACATATCATTTGTGTAACATCCCAGTGGCGGCTGGTGGACTTCAGGGCTGGGTGTTCACAGGAAAAGTGGGGGCCGTGGAGGTCATGGGGGGTGGGGCCACAGAGGTCATGGGGGTGGGGCCACAGAGGTCATGGGGGTGGGGCCACAGAGGTCATAGGGCGGGGTCTAGTGCACAGAAAGATAAAGAACAAAATAAAGAAAATCTGCATGGAACTGAACCCAACTAATGTCTCTAACTATAACATATATAAAAAAGCATCAGTTGGCCAAAGATGGAATGGAAGAGATAAACTGGTTTGGCTATTCCCCTGTTCCACCTCAAGAACTCATCTTAGATTTCTCATGTCCAAACTGCTTTGAAGAAACTTTCCAAAGTTTATACATAAGATAATTTTTTAAAAATGCTAAGGTCACCTATCAATTCTTTGGTTATGCTATGAATAGCATTTAGTTCAGTTTTCCTCAAACCATGGTGCTTTTACTTGTGGAGTAGAAGAAAAAGAAATGGGCAACTAGACCTCACAAGAGTTCATGTTTTCAGTATCTGCTGCTCACAGAATCTAAGGTGAAACAGGCCCTGTCCCAATCAAGTGATGCTCTCATCACTTTCAGCTGCTGAAATATTTCATTCCCTTTTCTGATTTCAAGGGGTGGTGGTGGTGGAAGAGAACAAAAACAAATCTCATATACAGAGAACAGATGTTTCATATCTAGAGGCTTTTTCTAAATGCATGTCCACACTCACATATTGGCTTATCTAAGTACCATAGGATTCTCAGCAGAAAAATTGCTAGTGAAAGAATCACCAATCAGGCCATAGCCCATGTAGTCCAGCATCCTTCCTCACACACATTACTCAGTTAAAGTTGGCAGCCGGCAATACAAAGCAGAAGGAAAAAAAGCACTTCCCTTCATTTTGGTAAAGAATTGGGCTGCTTTCACACACATTAGGAAAAATGAACAAAGGAACAAAGAAAAAGGAACTTAAAGCCTGGGTTGTATTGTTGACTGCAACCACAGATGCTTGAAAATGAGCTGTTAGACTGCAGGCAGGACAGTTCCAAGCAGGGAAGGAAAGTCCCAAAAAGAAACACAGAATCTCTTGGCCATCTCATCTCTTAAGATGCTGCTCAATTCTATTTAAAGGGAACAGCAGCCCAACCTGCTTCTGAGCCACTTCTCCCAATGCTTGTGATGGACGAGGGGAGAGAATTCTTATCCAGCTTTCTATTCAGCTCCTGGTTCCATTTTTTCCCGTTGATTGATTGATTATTTCTATTTCTATCTGTGTTCTCCTCCTGACTCTCTGTGTGCCTGAGTGTGCAGATCTGTACAAGGGCTTACAGAGGTGGGCACGTCCCTTCAGTCTAATTTCCCGTAATGCTCAGGCACAATTGTCCGCATGATGTTCTTTTGGAACACTGTGAAATGTGTGATCTTATTTCACATTTTTGAAAATGACCTGGATGACCGAGATGAAAGGGTGCTGATGAAATCTGCTGCTTCCAGGCAGAAAGATACTGGACTAGACAGGTTTGGGGCAGAAACAGCAGGGTCTCTTCATTTGCAATGGACATATTCCCACTAGCCACCATGCAGAGCAAAGAGGTGCGTCTTCACTTTCTTCCTGAACATGAACAGAGAAGGAGCCTGAAGCACCTCAAGGGGGAGACTATTCCACAACCTGGGGGCCGTTACCGAGAAGGCCCTCCCCTGGGTGCTCATCAGCCTTGCTACTGAAGGTGGAGGGACAACCAGGAGGACCCAAGAGCCTGTGACACACAGCACCTCCATCTTGTCTGGATTCAGCTTCAATTTATTGGCCCTCATCCAGCCCATTACCGCCTCCAGGCACCTGTCAAGCACTTCCACCACCTCTCCTGATTCAGATGGCACAGAGAGATAGAGCTGGGTATCATCTGCATACTGATGACACCTCACTCCAAATCTCCTGATGACCTCTCCCAGTGGCTTCATGTAGATATTAAGTGAGTTCCCAGGGTGTCCAGTCTCCCATGACCACTATCTCAGATCGGTTATGGAGATAGGAACAGAACCAGTACCAAGCACTGCCTTCTACTCTTAAACTCCAAAGCCTCTCCAAAAGGATACCATGGTCGATGGTATCAAAAGCCACTGAGAGGTCCAGGAGAACCAACAAGGTAGCATTTCCCCTGTCTCTGTCCTGTAGGAGGTCATCAACCAGGACAACCAAGGCAGTTTCTGTGCCATAACCGGGCCTGAAGCCAGATTGAAATGGGTCCAGATAATCAGCTTCTTCCAAGCATGCCTGCAGTTGAGCAGCGACAGCTCTCTCCAGAACCTTGCCTAAAAAAGGTATGTTGTCAACCAGGTGATAGCTGTTCAGAACTGCCAGATCCAGGGAAGCTCTCTTCAGGAGGGGGTTTACCACAGCCTGTTTAAGGGCCAGTGGAACCACTCCCTCCCTCAGAGAGGCATTCACCACTTCCTGAGTCCACCTGGTTATTCCTTCCTGGCTAGCTTTTATCAGCCAGGAAGGGCAAGGGTCCAGAGAGCATGTAGTCAGCCGCACCCCTACAAGTAGCTTGTCCATGTCCTCAGGCTGCAATAATTGAAACTGATCCCAAAAAATTGGACCAGACAGTTCTTTGGGCGCCTTCCCTGGACTATGACCAATTGTGACATCCAATCCCCTACAAATCTGAGCAACTTTGTCCTCAAAGTGCCTTGCAAAACTGTCACAGCAGATATTATGTGGCCCTGGCTGGCACTTCCTTAAACCTGGTTTTATAAGGCCATTACTACTCTAAAGAGCTCTGTTGAACGGCTGCTTGAGGATGCGATGGTGGCGGAGAAAAAACTCCTTTTCACCACTGTCGCTGCCACATGGTAGACACGATAGTGTGCTCTAACCTGTGTTCGGTCAGATTCACAGCCAGATGTTCACCACCTGCGCTCTAGTCGTTGAACGTCCTGTTTCATGGCCCGTAGCTTTATGGAACACCTGGGAAGAGTCCAGCAGGAAATCTCTGAAAGCTATTTGCCACGCCTCTTCTGACCTGAGACAGTAAACCTCTCTGCCACAGCTTCACTAGCCTCTACGGCAGTGGTTCTCAACCTTCCTAATGCTGTGACCCCTTAATGGAGTTCCTCATGTTGTGCAAGCAATTTAAAGTGTGCTAAAACTCTTCTTTTGCCTCTGAGTGCCCCCATGCCAGGGTTTTCAATGAGCTTCCAGCACTACAAAAGCAGGAAAACCCGCGACAAAATATGTGCCCTTTAAAGAAGACTTTCATCACTCTTTTTAGAAGTCGCAGGTTTTCCTCACAGCATTTACCTTGGGGACGCTCCGTGGCAAAAGGGGCAGGGATTGCTGCCTGCACACACAGCCATAAGGCCATAAAGCATCTCCCAGAAATGCTGCAGTTTCTTTTCCTTCCCTCTCTAAAGCACAGAACTTTCAAAGAGCCAGAATTGTGGAGAATTGCAACATTGTTATCAGGCGTGAAGTGGGTGTATTTAAAGTCACCACTGCTCTACCCCGTGGATTTAGACAGTGATCTGTGAAAGTGCTAAGAGTGAATGAGCAAACAATCGCCCGGCCTATGGCTGCAGCCCACCTGGGAAACCATTACGGGGGACGGAGATCTGGGAGACGAACAGAGAACCGATGGCTATTTTTCCTTTGAACAAGAGTGGGGGCAGGGATAAAAAATGCAGGCAAAGAAAACACGCTTCTGTGGGGACGGAAGGTGTGTTTTAAACGCATGTTTTTCTGAGCCTCATGCGGATGCTTATTCCGGAAGTGCAGGGCACTTTTAAAGTCTGCTTGAATAGAGTGACAGTAGAGGGAAACTAGAGAGGCAAATAAGTCTTTTGGGGATGCAGCCTGAGGGTACTTTTTATCATATGTGGTGGACTTATTAATATACAACCTGATGAAACACATCTTAAAGAGAAATATCATGTTCAAAGCAGAATTATTTTTATTAGGCATTGTTGATGATAGTTTGGGGAGTATAAATTCTTTGATTTTGTATATGGTGACAGCAGCTAGATTATAATATGCAGACAGAAATGGAAGGAAGAGGAGATACCCACAGTGGAGGAATGGTTAATTAAGTTGATGGACTTCGCGGAAATGGACAAACTAACGAACTTATTACATGACAACAGATAAGTTTATGGAAGATTGATCACTACTCATTAACTATCTACGAGAATTAGAAGTAATGACTGATGGTTCTGATTAACAATAAAGGGCAAGTTGAAAACGATAAAGAGGCGTTTAAGCAGAGCAAAGAAACAAATGATGTAGAAGTCCGAAGAATGGAGGGAGTCAAGAAGAATTTTTTTTCAAGCAATGTAACAATTTAATATGAAAAAGATCATTAAAAAGTTCTTTTTTCTTTTGGGCTGTTTGGGGGGAAAAAACTTTTAATAAATAAAATATTTAAAAACAACAAGTTTCAACTTATGAACTTTCCTCTTCCATATTAAACCCCCACATTCAGTCTTTCTGCTTCCTTTCAGGATCCCACCCCTTAATTCTCTCTCTAAGGGCTTTTTCTAGGGACCTGACGCTATCAATCCAACCCCCTTTAGTTGATCAGATAATGAACAAAACTGTCACTTCCACCCCATCTACTTAAGCCTTCTCCCCCGCTGTTCTCAGTCTCTCATTGGTCAAGCCACTGGAGCTCACTCGCCCCCTCCTTTCTTAGAGCCTGTAAGCTCTACCCATTGCAGGCTTGCACTCTCAACTATGTTTCTATACAGTACCTACCAAACTTACCTACTGCTTCAGCTTAGAGGTCACAGTATTCTAGGCTTTGGCCAGGGTGACTCCAAGCCCCCAATGAAGCAGCTTCCATGGCTTCTCTGTGCCCAGCAATCATGGAAGCACCTTGCTTCGGGTGTTTCACTGGGGAACCTGTGGCCAGTGAGGAAGATGAGGCCTCAGACTCCTTCAGCAGTGCAAAAAGCAAGAAGGCCAGAAATTTTAGTGGATGAAAGTGGACAGTGGCATGGAGGAGGCTGAGAGCTATGGAGATGGGACAGTCCTGCAGCCATGGTTACTCTCCTGCCATAAGGTTCTTACTTTTTGTGGGAGCAACCACAAAACATCCTGCCTGCATCCTCATGTTAACTTCCCCAAACCACATTCTCCCTGGCAATGGAAACTATGAAACTGGGGAACAGGAGATGGTGGGTTTGATGTTAGCACAAGCAGAAAGTCAATGGACTCTAAAGGAGACCATGGACTGGGCTTCATCCTGTTTCTTCTCTCTGCGGCTTCATTGGGGGCTGGGAGTCACCCTGGCCCAGCCTAGAACACCTTCCAGAGATTCCCTGCTGGACTCCTCACAGGTGTGGCTGTCATGTGGCCACCCTAGGCCACGGAAGGCTGTGGTGCACACGTTGGAAAAAGAAGAGCTGGCTTTTCCAAAATGCCTTTCTCATCTGTTCAAGGCGGCTCAAAGTGACTGACAAAGCTTTCTATTCTCCCCAGCACAAACACCATGTGATGTGGGTGGGCCTGTGAAAGCTCAGAAGACAGCTGTGACGAGCCCAAGGTCACCCAGCTGCCTTCATGGAGGAAAGTGGAATCAATCTGGTATTCCCAGGTAAGAGTCTGGCTCCCTAACCACTAGACAAAACTGGCTTGGCGTGTAGAGGCTGCACACAGAAACCCCTGGCACTGTCTGAGAGGATCATGGAAGTGTTGTCTATACATCTCACAACCCCAGATTTCAATAGATGTCACTGACTTGCAGAACACAAGTTTCCATTGCTTGCTGGGTGGTGGGAATATAACCTTTAACTTTACGTAAGGGGTCAATGTCCATTGTGGGTAAAGAGACCCGGCTCTTTCTGCCTAAAATCTGCCTAGTCCAGTATCTTTCTGCCTGGAAGCAGCAGATTTCATCAGCACCTTTTCATCTTGGTCATCCAGGTCATTTACCAAACTGTGAATTAAGATCACACGTTTCACAGTGTTCCAAAAGAACATCATGCGGACAATTGTGAGTGAGCATTACTGGAAATTAGACAGAAGGCGCATGCCCACATCTGTAAGCACTTGTACAGATCTACACACTCAGGCACACAGAGAGTCAGGAGGAGAACACTGATAGAATAGAAATAATCAATCAATAAATGGGAAAAAATGGAAGCAGGAGCTGAATGGAAAGCTGGATAAGAATTCTCTCCCCTTGTCCATCTCATTCATTGGAAGAAGTGGCTCAGAAGCAGTTTGGGCTGCTGTTGCCTTTAATAAAATTGAGCAGCTTCTTAAGAGATGAGACGCCCAAGAGCCTTTGGCTCTGTCTACATGCAAAGAAAAATCCCTTAAAAAGCTTCTTTTTCTTCTAAGTGTCTGCATGCAGAGCTTTACTCCGGGCTTCCAGAGCCACAAAGGAGGAAAATCTGCGGCAGAACCCCCACCACCCCCTTTAAACAAGACTACCTCTGCACTTTTGGGAAGCCGCGGGTTTTCCTGGGAGCATGGAGACGTTTTCTCCACATTTTCTCCCATATTCCACTGAATTTTTAGGCATTTATGATCTCTGCAGAAGAATTGGCTGTCAGAATCAGCTGCCTGCATTCAGCTCTTTCAGCGCAGAGCTGCAAACTGTTTCACTACGGAGGGGGGAAGAGATTTTGTGCTTGCTAACAGGGAAAGGTGGTACTAATAATCATTATCATTACCACAGAGATTGTTTCTCAGCAAGCAGACTCTGGAGTGAAACAAAGTTTCACTTTGCAGCTCTGGTTCTTCGCTAATCAGCTGCCATTACTTGAATGCAGGCAGCTGAATTTGACAGCTGAAGGGAGCCTGCTTTCAGTTATGCTTGTAACCATGTTGCAAGCATTAGTTATGGAGACAGTGAGCTGGTTTTAGTTATGCTTTTAATTCTTGGCAGCCAAGTAAAGGGAAGCTCTCTGTTGTGTTCTAGAGGTTCAATGGAGGTTTTTGCCTTTCATCTCTGCAGCGGGCGGGGGGTTGGGATGGGGGTGGGGAGAAAAAGATGCTGGCTCACAAAAAGCTGTTTGCATGGAGGCTCACAAAAAAAGCTGTTCACAAAAAGGCTCACAAAAAGCTATTTACATGGAGGCAGGAAAGTATGTTTTAAATCCGCATTGCCCCAAACCACTTGGGGATGCTTTATTTCAAATTATAGCCCGCATTTTTAAAATCTGACACAAGAAAGAAGCAAAAAGAGACCATGGTGACACGCCCTTTGTATTTCTTCTGGGGATTTTCCCTCCCTGCTTCAAATTTAAAGCAATGGACCCTCCTGCTTCCAAATCCCTCACAAAATCCAAGATTCGCTGGGATAGAAATTCATCCTGTGACCCTCTGCCTTTCAGGGTCTTCCACTTCCCACACTCAGTTGCAAGGAGTAACAAAAACAAGTAAGAACATGAGAACCTACAAGGGACCCTGCAGGATCAGGCCACAGCTCATCAAGTCCAGCATCTTGTCTCACACAGTGGCCTTCTTGGGCTATCAAGCAGAAGATGGAGGCAAGACCTTCAACATGGCCCTGGCTACATGTTTAGTTTGGGGCAATTTCAGGCTGTCCTCAGGTTGCTTTATTTTTATTCAGATTGTTTTCCAAGCCAGCTTATCCCCATCAGAATATTCTAGGCTGAACCACGCTGTGGTAGGTGGGTGGTCCAGTCTTTCTATCAATGTGCTGCTCAGAATTCGTAAGGCATTCCCCCTTCTCTCCTCAGTTTCTGTGTATGATTCCTCTCTCTATCCAGCATTTCTACACAAATTTATTATTATTATTTTAAAAAATATTAATTGCATATAGAAAAAAAGGGAGGATTGTGGAGGTGGGGGAGCAGGCTTAAAAAAGAACGGCAAACACACTGCCTCACCTCCCTTGAGTGACACAACAGCATCCAATAAGAAAGGAGGTGGATTTGACCCAGCAAAAGGGCTGGAGAGCCAAGAGTCCCATGGAGGAGACTCAGGTTGATCATGGAGACAGGTGTGAGCGATGCAGCCCAGAGTGAGGGCAGCCTGAGGAAGACCTGTAATGATCTAGGTGTGAACAGATGTGCTCCTTCACTTGACAGCTCGCTTGACAGATCTTGCTCAGCTGAGTGCAACCTTATTGCTCCCCCGGGAAAGAGAGAACATTGCAGCCTCTGAAGGCCCTGAAAGCAGCTAAAGCCATGGCTGTTTTTTCTCCTTATTTTACAGGAGATGCGTTCCTTTGCTTGACAGCCGGCTTGACAGATCTTGCTCACCTGAGTGCAGTCAGCTAAATCAAGCCCTTCCTTACCCAAGCAAGGAAAAGAAAGGGGGTAGCCAGAGAGAAAGGGAGGGCAGGGAGAGTGAACACAAGGGAAACCCTGCCCACTAACCGTGCCCAGGGGTTGGAGCACTTCCCCGATGATGGGGAAATGCCTCCCCAATACATCGGGTGCGTCCCCATGCCTCCAGCATAAGCCATGCTGCCTCCTAATTCAGGGTGAAAACAGTTATAAAGGGTTTTTGTTTTTTTGTTTTTTGCAGCGGATTTGTGGCATTTGCCCCTCATGTATCCCGAATTCGAGGCTTTGCAGGTGGACTCTCCAAGGTGAACTCAGGTTCACTTCGGAGTATATTGAGCACGGGGACAAGCGCTTGCTGAATTCATTGAAGCAGAAGTTTTACATTTAGATACAGAACCTACAGAAAATAATTAAGTGCAATTAATATTTATCTTGTTTCCACTTGACCTCCACAATGGGACATTACAGCCCATTGCATCCTTGGCTGAAATTGCCTTGCCCTGCGGGACATTTCATTTTGTTCTGGGAATTTGCTCCCAGTCCTGGGCTGAGACAAGAGTCACACTTTTCCCACAATGCAACGAGCAGTTCTTGGGCAATAGAGACATCCACCCACCATTTCCACTGGCAAAAACACCAACCTGAATGTAGTCACGGGTACGATGAAGAAAGCCCAGAGAGGTATATAAGAAGCCCCAGCAGCCACCCAGAAGAGGCTCCGAGGGACGGTGCAGCCATGAAGACTTTATTCATTGCCTTCTTGGTGGCCACAGTGTGCATTGGAAAAGGTAAGCAAAGGAGACTTTTACCCAAAAATGGCATAAGGGGAAGAGACAGATTTGGAAACCTGAGGAAGTAAGGCTGGAATTCTATAGGGATGTCCATGGATTATCCGTGCATTTGAAGTCTGGATGAATACGTCTGGATTGAATAGGGCCCTATCCGTCTATGAATCGGATAATCCAGTATGTGTGCTTCTAAGCATACTGGATGCTCCGGCCGCCCTCCCTGCAGGTCTACCCTGGGGCCCCTAACCTGTTCCAGTGGTGGCGTGGGTCTTTTCCAGGGCCCTGTGGAACCACCAAAGAGTTCCGAGGGCTAAATACACAGGCCTTCCGGTACTTTACTGGAAGACCTGCATTCACCTCCCAGGAGCCTGTTTGTGGTTCCAGAGGGTCCTGCAAGAGGCCTGGGATGGTGGAGGTTAGTGGAGAGGGGGTGGGAAAGGAAGAATGGGAAAGGAGGGGGGGAAAGGAGGGGTGGTGGGATTTGTTCTGGGCATGGATATTCTATGGAACATCCATGCTTCGATAAGAATATCCCCACATCCGGTGTGTGTGTGTGGATCCGGCCAGAGTAGAATGTTTCCGTGTTCTATTCCATTCAAATAAGATGTTGAACAATGGCTCTGTGGAGCCCCTAGAATTCAAGTCCTCACAGTCCCCATAGCTGCAGAGATTTCTTAGATTTCTGAACTTCTGTACTAGGCACTTCATTTGTACCCTATTTTCAGCATTCAGGAGAAGTTTAGGTGAGTTTCTTTGAAAAAGAGCCTAGAAAAAAGAGTCCAGCTGGAGTGACCCAGAATCCATCTTGTCCACTCTCCTGTTTTCAAAAATCCCAATTTATTTCCTTCCCCATTTTTCACTTGTATTCATTACTTGCTTTGTGCCTTTGCTATTTTTTGCCAGTTCCTAACATGAAATCTGACTGAAAAACCACTTGCCTTCCCATTGCTAAATGATAAGGATTATTTCTAGCTCCAGCAGCGAGACCTTCTTAAATCTGAATAGGGATTCTCCGCATTTGGGAACCTTTTGTCCGCAGAAACGGGAGATCCTTTGGAAACTGTCGGGACGGTTTGAACTTGAGCCGACTTTGACCCTGCCTAAATCCTGTGTCAGAGTGAGGCCAAAGTGTCTTCTTCAAGGTGTGCCATCAGGTGCCAAGGGAGTAAGAATTCATTGGGAACAGGTGTAGCTTTGCGACTGAATGCAGGACAGGATTTAGCTCAGGAGGGGAAGGAAAGGAAAGGACTCCCCTTCAGGTGGGATACATTGCAGAAAAAGTGAAATATTGTTTGTAGAGACAGGAAACCTATGCAGATATTGAAGTGACCATTTCTTGGCCTTTGTTCCCTGCACAGGAAGCCCTTTGAAGTGCTACACTTGTAAATCGAGCCTCGCCCCAAACCAATGTTCCGATATCACTGAATGTAAAGAATCAGAGAACTACTGTATCACAGAACGTGTCAGTACAAGAATTATAGTAGGTAATGCAAAATTTGCTGCCATTTCAGGCCTTTCTGCAATTCCCACCTGGTGTTGGGGGCGTGTTGGGAGATCACGGAGTGCTGAAGCCTGGAAGGGCCGCTGTGGCGTCTGGGGCCCTTTTGGCACCGGGCTTTATTCTCCTTTATGTCGGAATTGGGCCACGCCATCCCCAAACCTCTTCAGACTATGATAGCAAGGCCAGGCTGCAGAGCAATCAGGAATAGAGCTGTGCAGGAAGAACGACTTCCTCCAATTTCATTTGATTCGATGGTGGGGGTGGGAGGGATATTCAGTCCTGTGGCCCACTGGTTAGGGAGCTGGACTATTATCTAGGGATACTGGGTTTGAACCCACCCTCCCCCTGGTAACGTCTGAGCTCTCACACTCCCATCTACCTTGTGGGGTGTCCGTTATGGTGGGGAGAAGAACAGAAGGTTTGTCAGCCACTTTGAGTCTCCTTAAATGGGAGGAAAGGTGGGGTATAAAAATTAACTCTTCTTCTTGCTCTTCCATGAAAGCAGTTGGGAGACCTTGGGCTAGTCACAGCTCTCTTTCTGAGCTCTCACAGCCACACCTACCTCCCAGGGTGTTTGTTGTGGGGAGAAGAACAGAAGTTTTGTCAGTGGCTTTGAGTCCCCTTAAATGGGTGAGAAAGATTGGGTAGAAAAGTCAATTGTTCTCCTCCTCCTCCTCCTCCTGCCAATGTAGAGGGCTTCACATTTGCACATAAACATTTGACAAATGTTCACATGTGAAGGGAAAACCCCACACTTTCCCTCCCATGCCTCCAGTCACCTGCTGTGTCCGCCATGCTATTTCCCTTGATTCTTAAATGGGGGCCCCCTCTCCAGCTCAGGGGGCACCACCAGGAGGGCGAATTGAGCTTCTGACTTGGGTGCCATGGTGGCGTTGGCCGCTGGTAGACTGAAATATAATGGGGCACAGGAGGTCAGGGGTGGCTGTATTCGGTCATGTCAGCGTTTCCACGACACTTCAATGAAAAGGCCGGATACATTCGCTTTGCGTGCAATGGGGGAGTATCTATGAATGTAGACCCCTTCCAATTTGCCCTGCCCCTTATTCCAGATTACCGCCCAGAAGAGGGTCTGGTTGTCCACACACTAGCCTGCTGTACTATCCTCTAGCATACAGATGACAAGGCCATATCCCAGGACATAATCTGGAATAATGGCCAGTGCAGAACATGGCTTTTCATCGCAGAAACACAGATGAAAGATGATTTCTAATCATACTGTGGACTATCACCAATGTCAACAAATTGCCATGCGCCAGTCTGCCAGTGTGAGACATTTCTGGCCTGCCTGTGGTTATGGAGTTGCCATTCTAGTGACAGTGCTGAAAAATATTTGTATCTCGGGCTACATACATAAATACACACATGAATGAATGAATGAATGAATGAATGAATGAATGAATGAATGAATGAATGAATGAATGAATGAATAGTAAGTAAGTAAGTAAGTAAGTAAGTAAGTAAGTAAGTAAGTAAAACTAATCAATTCAAATCAAATTAAATCACATAAGTAAGCAAGTAAAGATGCCTCATTTTATTATTCTCTTCTAGGCACAGTTCATAGGTATGTCAAGGGGTGCTCTAGCGCGTGTCCTGAAACATCTACTGTTGGAAGACATACAAGAATTCCTCTTGTCTGCTGTGAGACTGACGAGTGCAATAACTAGTGGAACTGCCAGGCTAGAGATAAGCATGTGGTGGCAGCTGTGGGGCTTCCGGCTTCCTTCCTCTGCATCTTCCAGTCTGCATTAAGAGGTGGTTTTGGGAAAGACTTCATGGTGCACAATGAAAGAAACCAGACCAGAGGATGCAACACTTTCTCCTGCAGCAGAACCTTTATTCCTTGTCCCTGAGGACCCTTCTGCGCCTTGATTCCTGCTTGCTTGCTCTTAGACGGGGAACCTGCTCTCGCGGGGCAATGTTTTGTGGTTCTGTAAACTTTTCTGAGCCTGCATCTGTAGTGAGAAGTGGTGTATAAATCATTCAAATAAACAAATCAGCAAATAAAATCCAGTCTCTCTGCTGTGCTGCCAGAGGCACCTTTATTCAAATTCAGCTTCCTAAAAATTCCCTCAACTGTCACCAGGTGGCGCCCTACTCCCACCTGCAAAGGTTCCCCATATCCATACACATCTGTATGCATCCTATAGTTATCCCATATGCAACCTTTTTTTGTCCCGTATGGATCCGTACAAATGCGTAAGGATGCGGGAAAGATGCCGAGCTTCAAGTATGCATCGTGTATGAACCCGTAACATATGAATATCCGGATAATTCAAATGCATAGATCCAAGGATTGAAATTCAATTCAATGTCCACATTCGAATTCTGGGAGATCCTGTTCGAGTTCAAATGTCAAAATTCGGCACAATCAATCGTATTTCGAATGCCTAGGAATATTTGTGCACATTGCTACTGGGCATGGGCGCTTCTGCAGTCCTAGGAACATACCTGCCCCACTTTCTCCCTGGCAGTCTGTCTGCTCTGTTTCCGAAGAAGACTTCTGGGCCCATTTCCTGCCCCTTTGAAAGAGGCCCCAATGGACCCTCTGAAGCAGGGGAACTGGAGATGCTGGTTTTGATGTTAGCACAAGTGGACAGTCAGTGGACTCTGAAGGTGACCAGGGGCTGAACCTTGTCCTGAGTCAGACTGGCCAAAGCCCAGAATACCTTCCAGGATTTCCTTCTATTTTGTTTTGTTTTTTTGTTTGCTTTGCGCCTGAGCAAGACACAACACCCTCTCACCCAGCGAGTGCTCACAGCCGCCACCATCTCCCTGTTTTAGGTGTCCAAAGATTTCCTTCTAGACGCCTCCCAGGTGTGGATGCCAGGTGTTCACCCAGGGCCAAAGAAGGCTGTGGTGCACACCTTGCCCTATACAGGCTGCACACAGGCACTGCCTGGCAGGACCACACAAGGGTTGTCTATGCTTCTCACAACCCCGGATTGCAATAGAAATCAATGCCTTGCAGAACCCAACTTTGCATTGCATGATGATTGAACGGGAAAAAAACCCTTAACCTTGCCAAAGGAGTAAATGTCCATTGAAAGAAGTGTGGGGGTGCAATTTGCCCATCTCAGCTAAAGCAACTCTTACTAAAGTAACTAGGCCAAAGGATACATCCTGGGTCACTGTAACTTTTCTAATATCTCTCTCAAGGAAGTCATAACCTCCCCATATCCTTAGTATAACCTCCACTGTGTATGAATAAACAAAGTACAGTACTCAAAGATAGTAACATCTTACCCGGTTATGCCAAATATGGGCACCCCGGGGGTAAATTTCCATTGAGAAATGTATTCTGTAACTGGGTATAAAAAGCCCCTAAATCTTCAGTAAAAAAACACTCTTCACTTGGCAACCATCCTGCGTGTGAGTCCAAATTCGTTACTACAAAGAAGTAATTTGCAGATGAAGAAGTCCTGCTGTTTCTCTCTTAAGTCCTTCCTAGTCCAGTATCCTTCTCCCCGGAAGCTGCAAATTTCATCAGCAGCCCTTCCCCTTGGGCATCCAGGTGAAGTAATATCACCAGTTCCAGGTTGTTCCCAAAGGAAAAAAAAACCCAACAGTTGTGACTGAGAATTATGGGAAATTAGGCTTAAGGCACCTGCCTACTTCCCTGCACACTTGTACAGATGTACACACCCAGGTACAAAAAGAGAAGTAGAACACAACAGGAAACAATGGAATCAGGAACGGAACAGAGAGCTGGATAAAAATTTGCTCCATCCATCACATGCATTGGAAGAAGCGGCTCAGAAACAGTTTGGCCATGAATTAGAAGTGAGCCCATTCTCTCTCTTTGGAGATCAGATCCCCGTGTGTGCTGGTCTTTATTCTGGGGACTTTCCCTCCCTGGTTGGAACTGTTTTTCTTATTTAAATCCAGAGTCTCTGTAGATTATGGAAGTTTCTGCACATTTTTCAATGCACTTTCTTTTTTTTTACTAAACTATATATATATCTGAGAGCAGTAAAAAATATAGGAAGGTGAGAGTCTAGGAGGAGCCCTGCTGGACCAGGCCATAGACCATCTAGTCCAGGAATTGGCAGCAAGTGGATGGGGGCCCTACAGACAGAACAGCTTGGGGGCCCTCAGGTACACACTTCCCAGGTGTGCTGTGGCTGTGTGCAGTGGGACAAACTTCCATGGGTGAGGTAAGGTGAGGCAACTCAGTCCCCAGGGCAGCCAGAACGTGGGTGGGAAGGACACCTGGCTGATCGAGACACCACTGCTTGGGCAGGCACAGAATGGCAGGATTTCCCCTGGGTCCATTGCTTCAAAGGCAGGACAGTGCCAAGCAGGGAGGGAAAGTCCCCAGAAGAAACATCAGCACGCTTGGGCATCTCATCCCTGAAGACAGAGAAGCTGCTCAATTTTATTAAAGGCAACAGCAGCCTAAACTCTTCTGAGCCACTTCTCCCAATGCATGAGATGATCAAAAATTAGTTGGCTTCACTGATTCTGATTGGGCTGGTGATAGAAGGATATGTATTCTTCTATGGAAATGCACCCATTGCTTGGAGTAGTAAAAACCTGTTTTGAGCATTCAGGAGAAGTTTATGTGAGTTTCCTTGAATAAGAGCGGAGAAGAACAGTCCAGCTGGAGTGGCCCAGGATCCATCTTGTCCACTCTCCTGTTTTCAACCATCCCAATTTATTTCCTTCCCCATTTTTCACTTGTATTCACTACTTGCTCTATGCCTTTGCTATTTTTCTGCCATTTCCTAATATGGAATCTGACCGAAAAACCGCTTGCTTTCCCATTGCTAAACAGTGGGGATGATTTCTAGATCCAGCAGCGAGACATTTTTATATCTGAATAGGGATTCTCCGCATTTGTCCGCAGAATCAGGAGATCCCTGTTTTTCCCATTGCGTTCACCTCCTGACTCTGTTTGTGCCTGGGTGTGTACATCTGTACAGGTGTGCACTGAAGTAGGCATCTGCCATAAGTCTAATATCCCATAATGCTCAGTCATAATTGTTAGTGTGTTTTTCTTTGGGAACCACCTGAAACAGGTGATGTTACTTCACATTTTGATCAATGCCCTGGCTGACCAAGGGGAAAGGATGCTGATGAAATTTGCAGCATGCAGGCAGGATACTGGGCGGTTTCTGCATTTGACCTTTCTCTGGAAGATATCTCAGAACTGGGGCCTGCTATCCATATGCTAGTGCAGATTATGACAGACCCTTAGGGGGGGTTTCCACGGACCTCCCTTAATCTGGATCTAAGATGATCCGGATCTAAGGAATGGGTCATTCAACTAATCTGGATCTAGGAGATCTGGATTAAGGGAGGTACCCAATGCATCCCCACAGGCAACGCAGCACCCGATAGCAATGGGTGCTAGCCTGCCCGCAGTGGAAATGCCAGAGCGCCCATGTGACGAATCCAGATGGACTCACGTGGGGCCCGTCCATCACCCCAGTTTTTTGAGGGGACAAGGTATGCAATCTTCGTAGACACTCCGGAGGTTCTTCAAAGATTCTCCGAAGCCTTTGACAGAGGTCCATAGATTGGCATTGCTCTCGCCTGGGGTCCTCTTCGGAGCCTGTGCTATTCTTCAGAGCCAGCTTTGGAAATTGTGCACAGGCTTTGGAGCTTTGGGTGCACCCCTCCCCCCCGAAGCCCCCCTAAACCCCATTGCGTAATCGTGGTGGAAACATGTTCCATATAATCTGGATTTGATACCTGAAGACCCCATTTTAGACACCTTTAATGAGGTCTAAAGAAATCTGGGTTATACGTCCTGAAGGACCCATTCAATCCAGAGTTCCCTAGAACTGGTGGAAACAAATGTGGCCCTAATGAGGTCTTCAGTGGAAATGGGGTCTTCCTGGTCTGAGGCTAATGGGTCCTTAATGGGTCCCTAATGGGTACTTAATAGGTACTCAGTGCTAGTGGAACTGCCCCCCCCCCCCCCGCCCCAGATGAGGTCTCCCATCGTCTGCATTAGCATGTGGACAACAGAGCCCTATCCTGAGATATATCCTGGAATACGGCCAAGTGCAGGAAGTGCCATGGACTAGGGTGGCCTGGAAATGGAAACAGCAGGACTTCTTCAACTGAAAATAATTTCTCTCAGTGGGCATTTAGCCCTTATCAAAGGGTTCTTTCCCCACCAACCACCATGCAATGCAAAGTCACGTTCTGCCAGTCATTGATACCTGTTGCAATCTGGGGTTGTGAGGAGCATAGACGACACTTGCATGGTCCTCTCAGACGGTGCCAGCGGTTTCTGTGTGCAGCCTGTAGAGGCCAAGGTGTGCACCCCAGCCTTCCTTGGCACACGGTGCCCCCGTGACCTCCCCAGATGGGAGAAATTGAGCAGTGAGTCTTTGGAAGGGATACTCGGCTTTGGCCAGCCAGACTCAGTCCCTGATGAAGCCACAGAGAAATGAAAAGGGACGAGGACTGGCCAGGGTCTCCTTCAGAGGCCATTGGCCTTCTTGCTTGTGCTAACATCAAAGCCAGCATCTCAAGCTCCCCAGTTTCAGAGTTTCCATTGGGGACTCTTTTAAAAGGGGCTTCAAATGGGCCCAGAAGGCTCCTTCAAAAACAAAGCAGGAAGATGCCAGGAAGACAATGGGGCAGGCAAGTTCCTGGGACTGCAGAAGCGCCTATGCTGGGACACCTCCCACCCTCCCCGAAGTGGGACAAGGTGAGGCAGGGGGGGACCTGGAAGCAAAAAGGCATATTTGGGGAACCTTTGCAGGTGTGCGTGGATGCGCCACCTGGTGACAGTTGTGGGAACTGCCAGATAGCTGAATTTGAATCAAGATGACTGGATTTTATTTGCTGATTTGTTTATTTAAAGGATTTGCACACCGCTTCCCATGAAAGATGCATGCTCAGAAAAGTTTACAGAACCACAAAACATTGCCACCCTATTTCTTTCCTAGTGCAGAATTATTGGGGGCCTCCGAGGAGAGAGAAAGGCCCCGAGAGAGCAGGTTCCCCGTCTAAGAGCAAGCAAGCAGGAATCAATGCGCAGAAGGGTCCCCAGGGACAAGGAATTCGGATGATGCTGCAGGAGAAAGTGTGGCATCTGCTGGTCTACAAAGCCTTTCCCCATGCAGACTGGAAGATGCAAAGGAAAGAAGCCGAAAGCCCACAGCTGCTGCCACACGCTTGTCTTCAGCTTGGCGGTTCTACTAGTCATTGCACTCGTCAGTATCACAGCATTTAACAGGAATTCTTGTCACTGGTCCAACAGTAGTTGTTCCTGGGCAGATTGGGGAACACCTCTTGCTAATCCCAATTAACATACCTAGAGGAGAATAATAAAATGTAGCATCTTTATTTATTTACCGAGGTGAGGTGAGGTGAGGTGATGATGGAGGGCGGGAGGGCAGGATGGATGGATGGATGGATGGATGCATAGATGGAGGGAGGGAGGGAGGGAGAGGTCCCCACATACAAAAATATTGCAGCTCTTCCCCTATCAATAAACAATCACTAGACAAAAGGACCAGCTGCCACGGGCAGGCCGGAAATGTCTTGCATTGGTGCACTGGCGCATTGGTGCATGGTAATTTGCTGAGTTTGGTGAAAGTCCACAGTACAATGAGGAATCATCTTTCATCTCTGCCACTCTGATGAAAAGCCATTTTCTGCACTCGCCATTTTCCTGGATTAAATCCTGGAACAGGCCCTGTCATCTGCAAGCTAGAGGAGAGTCCAGCAGGCCAGCGCGTGGACAGCCAGACCTTCTTTAGGGCTGTAATCTGGAATAGTGTGGAAAAGGCGAGACCCAGCATTTCCTGGTATTCCTCCTGCTCACAAAATCCAAGATTCACTGGGAAGGTATTTTTTACACAAATTTATTATTATTATTTTTTAATAATAATAATTGCATGGAGAAAAAAGGGAGGGGTGTGGAGGTGGGGGAGCAGGCTTAAAAAAGAACCACAAACACACCCCCTCGTCTCCCTTGAGTGACACAACAGCGTCTAATAAGAAAGGAGGTGGATTTGACCCTGCAAAAGGGGTGGAGAGCCAAGAGTCCCATGGAGGAGACTCAGGTTGACCATGGAGAAAGGTGTGAGCGATGCAGCCCAGAGTGAGGGTGGCCTGAGGACGACCTGTAATGATCTAGGTGTGAACAGAACTGACACAACCTCGGTTTGAATTATGAATAGGATGTCCTGCCTCATGCAGGTGTGACCGGGGCCCTTCTAGTAGCCATAGAAACCCCTCCATGAATTTGTCTAACCCTTTCTCAAAGCTATCTAGGCTCCTGCCCTTCACCACTTCCCCTGAAGAGCTCCAAGGACTCTCTGCTCTTTGGGGAAACTAATGCATTGCAGCCTTTGTTCCCCAGCCAGGTATCAAGCAGGTGGTCACCTGTCATGCATACCTGATTATTCCAGATTATGTTCCAGTTAGGACCAGCCATAGTCTTCAGGAGCTTCTGGATGGCAAGTCTCTGTTCTGTACAGAGGTGCACAGATGCCTTTTTGACATATGATTCATAACAAATCAAATGTTTGTAAACCCATATTTGTATGAATAGATCACATTTGAATGTGGTTAAATTCTATTTGATATGAATCTATTCGTATGTACTTATAGAAATATTCAATACACCTCAGACATGAATTAATATGTATCCGATATGAACAAGTAAGTCTCTGATACAAATGAATACACCTCTGTGACACACACCGTTGTGTTGCTGCATTTAAAGTGTGCTGAAAGCATTTTATTTTACATGTGTATACTGTATTTGTTCTGTCCTTGTTGTATTCATTGTATTGTAAATATCAGAGCAGCAGGTAAGGAGTGGGAAAGGCGCCCCTAATTAGGATAAGGTAAGGGAAGGAGCAGCTGCCCACTAACAGCCAATCAGGCTTGAGCAAGCTCAGGGCCAAGGGTATAAAAGGGACCACCCAGCCCAGTGAAGAGGGTTCTATGCTTGGGAGTTCAGGGAAGGAGGATTTGTGTTTAAGATAGTTCCAGGTTCTATGCTTGGGTTTCTAGAGAGGGAGGACTACAGTGTGAGACAGTTCTGCACCTAGGGAAACGCCAAGATTGAAATAGGATTCCAGAGCTTAGTGTGACGGCCTAAGGGAGTCCTGACAGCAGCCTGTGGGATATAGGTTGTTGGGTAGACTGACTGGCTGTTTTCACAAATACAGTCAAGCCACATTTAGACACACATTAAGGACACATACGAAACATGTAGAAACTTACGTTCCACGCTGGAGGCCAGATCTGGGTCCATTTTCAGTGGCACTTCCACACAAGACTGTTTTTTAAAACTATTCTTGCCTATGAAAGCCATCTCAAATGTAAGACCTGAAAAATTGGGTCTTACATCTGTCCTTCCCCTAGATGTGTGCAGAAGTAGGACGCTTCCGCACATGGCCAGGGGAGAGCTGGATTCCCAGAGGCCGCCATGTTTGTGAGTGCAGAGGGAAGCCGGTCTGCCTCCTTCCGCCCTTCCCTCGTGCGCCGGTCACCACTGGAAACATGTGCTGACTGGCAGCTGCTTGCTCAAGTTAAGAATATAAGAACATAAGAGAAGCCTTGCTGGATCAGGCCACAGCCCATCTAGTCCAGCATCCTGTCGCACACAGTGGCCCACCAAATGCTCATGGGCATCTCAAGCAGAGACAAAGACAAACCTTCTCCTGCTCTCGAGTCCCAGCAGATGGTCTTAGAAGCGCCCCAGTTCCTCCCCCCCTCAGCCTGAAGGATGCACCTAGGCATTCGTACTAGTAGCCATTGATACATCTGTCATCCATAAATTTGTCTAACCCTACCTTGAAGCGATCTAGACTGGTAGCTGTCACCACCTCTTCCGGCAGCACATTCCATAGACCGATGACCCTCTGGGTGAAGAAATACTTCCCCCTGTCAGACCAGACTCTCTTACCCATCAGCTTCATAGATGCCCCCTGGTTCTAGTGTTGTGCAATAGAGAAAAGAAATTTTCTCTATCCACCCTTTCTATACCATGCATAATTTTATATACTTCAATCAGGTCCCCTCTTAAACGCCATCTCTCCAGACTGAAGAGGCCTAGACGTTGCAGCCTGGTTTCGTAAGGGAGGTAATAATAATAATTTTATTATGATTAGTCAATCGACCATATCATCATTAACTACAAAATATTCATAACATAACTGAAATTAAAAATAAATACATCCCACAAGAATTAGAAACACTATAAACAGACACTTTAAAACAACAGTGACCCAGGAACATAAAAAACAGCCCTGAGATCGTAAGGGAGGTGTTCCAGACCCTTAATCATTCTGGTTGCCCTTTTCTGCACCTCTTCCAGTTCCACAATATCAATTTTGAGGTGTGGTGATCAGAATTGTACACAATACTCCAAAGGTGGTCCCACCATAGATTTATAAAGAGGCAAAATGACACTTGCTGTCTTATTTTCTATTCCCTTCCTAACTATTCCCAGCATTGAATTAGCTTTTTTCGCTGCTGCCGCGCACTGGGTTGACACCTTCATGGAACTGTCCACCAAAACCCCTGGTGACAGTTGTGGGAATTTTTAGGAAGCTGAATTTGAATAAAGGTGCCTCCGGCAGCACAGCAAAGAGACTGGATTTTATTTGCTTATTTGTTTATTTGAATGATTTATACACCACTTCTCATTACAGATGCAGGCTCAGAAAAGTTTACAGAACCATAAAACATTGCCACCCTATTTCTTTCCTAGCGCAGAATTTTGGGGGCCTCCGAGGAGTGAGAAAGGCCCCGCAAGAGCAGGTTCCCCGTCTAAGAGCAAGCAAGCAGGAATCAAGGCGCAGAAGGGTCCCCAGGGACCAAGGAATGCGGATGCTGCTGCAGGAGAAAGTGATGCATCCTCTGGTCTGGTTTCTTTTATTGTGCACCACGAAGCCTTTCCCAGTGCAGACCGGAAGATGCAGAGGAAAGAAGCCGGAAGCCCACAGCTGCTGCCACACGCTTGTCTTCAGTCTGGTGGTTTCAGGAATTGTTGCACTTGTCAGTATCACAGCATTTAAGAACAACTGTTTTTGATCTTTTATCCTCAAAGTTTTTAGGACAGGTGAGGGAACACCTCTTCCTATACCCTTTAACTAAGCCTGGAAGAGAATAATAAAATGAAGCATCTTAGTTGCTTACTTATGTGATTTGGATTGATTAAATTAGTTTATTTGCTTACTTACTTATTATTTATTCATTAATTTATGTCTGTCTGTCTGCCTGCCTGCCTGTCTCTATGTATGTATGTATGTATGTATGTATGTATGTATGTATGTATGTATGTATGTATGTATGTATGTATGTATGTATGTATGTATGTACGTTCCCCCAGATACAAATATTTTGCAGCACTTTCCAGGCCATAAAGCAGCAAACCATAGTTAAATCTGTCCCTAGAATGACAGCTGCATAACCACAGGCAGGCCGGAAATGTCTCGCATTGGTACATTGGCGCATTGGCACATGGCAATTAGTTGACTTTGATGAAAGTCCACAGTATGATTAGAAATCATCTGTCATCTGTGCTTCTCTGATGAAAAGCCATATTCTGCACTGGCCATTATTCCGTATGGTATCCTGGGATCGTCATCCGTCTGCTAGAGGTTAGTATAGCAGCCAAGTGTGTGGACGACCAGACCCTCTTCTGGGCAGGAATCTGGAATAAGGGCCAGTGCAGAAAAGGTCAGTCCCAGCATTTCCTGGTATTTCTCATACTGCCAGCTGCTAAAATCCCTTACAAGGGCCTTTTCCCTCCAGGGCAAAGAACCCTTCTAAGACCCCATTAGGCACCCGACTGGTTCCTGATTGGTACCAATCGGGAAGGCCCTGTTCCCACTAGGATCCCAATGAAGGCCCCATCTTCAAGGCCCTGTCCACACAAGGGAAGGGGAAATCCTGATTCAATGGGTCCTTCAGGCCCTTAAATCCAGATTTGCCATGGACCTGATTAAAGGTGTCCACAGTGGGGTCTTCCGGCATCTTCCAGATCCAGATCTCCAGGAGGAGCCCATCTCAGGGATCCAGATGTCGAAGATCTGGGTCTTTGACTGCGTGTGGAAAGGGGGACAAGATTCACTGCTGCGAAATGCGAGAAAAGCAAATGGCCAACCAGGGGAAGTAGAAAGGAGGCAGGAATGGCAGGAGGAGTTTGAATAGCATCTCAAGAACAACTGCAGCAAGTTTCAATCCTTCTGCATTCGAAGGGGCTCTATTGGTACAAATGTGAATTTCCTTCTCATTCGATTTGAAGTGAATAATATATATATATATTATAAGTGGCAAATGTGCGTTCGAATTCAGAGTTTTGATGACTCATGTGCAGATTGAAAGCCCCCCCCCCTCTGTGCCCAAAACAAATGTACCTGAATACAGCCCCCCCCGACCTCCTGTGCCCCCTTATATTTCAATCTAGCAGGGGCCAGGGCCACCATGGCACCCACCTCAGGAGCTCAACTAGGCCTCCTGGAGGTGCCCCCTGAGCTAGAGGGGGGGGCATTTGGGAATGAGGGAAAATAGCATGGCAGAAACAGCAGGTGACTGGAGGTTGAGAAGGGATGGGAGGGGAGGTGTGGGGGGTTCCCTTCACATGTGAACATTTGTCACATGTTTATGTGCAAATGAGAAGCTCCTTACATTTGCAGGAGGAGGAGGAGAATTGACTTTTCTACACCCATTTAAGGGGACTCAAAGGGACTGACAAACCTTCTGTTCTTCTCCCCACAAGAGACACCCTGAGGTAGATGAGGCTTTGAGAGGTCAGAAAGAAAGCTTTCACTATCCCAAGGCCACCCAACTGACTTCATGGAGGAAGAAGAGAAGTTCACTTTTATCCCCCACTTATTTAAGAGGACTTAAAGCTGCTGACAAACCTCTGTTCTTCTAACCAAAACAAACCCCTGTGAGGTAGGTGGGGCTGTGAGAGTTCGGAAACAGAGCTGTGACCAACCCAAGTGTAGCTCTTACCAGGGTGAGGGTGGATTCAAACCCCATAATCCTAGATAAGCCTCCAGCTCCCTAACCACTGGACGACACGACTGAATCTCTAACGCCTACCCCTTCGATTCAAATCAAACTGGAACAGGTTGAATCGCTTGATACACACTTTTCTCACTTATTTAAGAGGACTTAAAGCTGCTGACAAACCTTCTGTTCTTCTCCCCACAACAGAGGCTGTGAGAGCTCAGAAGAGAACTCTGACTAGCCCAAGGGCATCCAAATGACTTCATGGACGAAGAGAAGTTAGCTTCTTTACCCCACTTTGCTCACCAGTATAAGAGGACTTAAAGCTGCTGGCAAACTTCTGTTCTTCTTCCCACAAAAATACCCTGGGAGGTAGATGGGGCAGTGAGAGCTCAGAAAAAGAGCTGTGTCTAGCCCAAGGTCACCCAACTGCTTTCATGGAAGAGCAAGAAGAAGAGTTAATCTTTATACCTCACTTTTCCACCCATTTAAGGGGACTCAAAGTGGCTGACAAACCTTCTGTTCTTCTCCTCACCACAATGGACACCCTATAAGGTAGGTGTGAGAGCTCAAAAGATAGCTGTGACCAGCCCAAGTGTAGATCTTACCAGGGGGAGGGTGGATTCAAACCCAGTATCCCTAGATAATAGTCCAGCTCCCTAACCACTGGGCCACAGGACTGAATATCCCCCCCGCTTTGATTCAAATCAAATTGGAGCAAGTCGAAGTGCTTCCTGCACAGCTCTATCCCTGATTGCTCTGCAGCCTGGCCTTGCTATCATAGTATGAAGAGGTTTGGGGATGGAGTGGCCCATTTCCGACATAAAGGAGAATAAAGCCCAGTGCCAAAAGGCTCCCAGACGCCACAGCGGCCCTTCCAGTCTTCAGCGCTCCATGACCTCACAACACGCCCCCAACACCAGGTGAGAATTGCAGAAAAGACTGAAATGTCAGTAAATTGAGGATTACTCTTTTCAGTTGCTACAGAGATACGTTGTGTGATGCAATACTTGTCCGATTCTTTACACACAGCGATGCGGGAGCATTGTTTTGTGGTGGAGGCAAGTGGACAAGTGTAACACTTCAAAGGGATTCCTGTGCAGGGAACAAAAGCCAAGAAAGGGTCACTCCAATATCTGCATAGGTTTCTTGTCTCCTGAGTGATTTAACAAAATATATTTCACTTTTTCTGCATTGCGTCCCACATGAAGGGGAGTTCTTTCCTTTCCTTTCCTTTCCCTCCCCTCCTATCAGGCTGTTAGAGCTAAATCCTGTACTGCATTCAGACGCAAAGCTACACCTGTTCCCAACGAATTCTTACTCCCTTGGCACCTGATGGCACACATTGAAGAAGACCCTTTGGCCTCATTCCGACACAGGATTTAGGCAGGGTCGAAGTTTGCTCAAGTTCAAACCATCCCGACAGTATCCAAGGGATCTGCCATTTCTGCGGACGAAAGGTCCCCAGATGTGGAGAATCCCTATTCAGATTTAAGAAGGTCTCGCTGCTGGATCTAGAAATAATCCCCACTATTTAGCAATGGGAAGGCAAGTGGTTTTTCAGTCAGATTTCATGTTAGGAACTGGCAAAAAATAGCAAAGGCACAAAGCAAGTAGTGAATACAAGTGAAAAATGGGGAAGGAAATAAATTGGGATGGTTGAAAACAGGAGAGTGGACAAGATGGATTCTGGGTCACTCCAGCTGGACTCTTCTTCTAGGCTCTTATTCAAAAAAACTCACATAAACTTCTAATGAATCCTGAAAATAGGGTATAAATGAAGTACCTAGTACAGAAGTTCAGAAATCTAAGAAATCCCTGCAGGTATGGGGACTGTGAGGATTTGAATTCTTGGGGTTTCACAGAAGCATTTTTCCATATTCTATTAGAGTTGTATAAAACATGGAAAAATTCGGCTCCAGTCGGATATCCCACGCCCTGGATGTGGGGGTATTCGAATCTGATCACGGATATTCTACACAATATCCATGCCCAGAATAAATCCCCACCCCTCCTTTCCCATTCCTCTTTCCCGCCCCCTCTCCACTTATCTTACCACCACCATCCCAGGCCTCTTGCAGGGCCCTCTGGAGCCATGAACAGGCACCTGGGAGGTTAATACAGGCCCTTGAGTTAAATACCATAAGGCCTATATTTAGTCCTCGGAACCCGTTCGCGGTTCCCCAGGGCCCTGGAAAAGACCCACGCCACCACGGGAGCAGGTAAGGGGGCCCGGGGTAGGCCTGGGGGGAGGGCGACCGGGGGTTTGGCCGGGAAAGGGATGCCCCAGGGCATCCAGTATCCTTAGAAGCACACATACTGGATTATCCGATTCGTAGACAAGTAGGGCCCTTCAGAAAGGACCCTATTCGATCCATCCACGAATCTTGGAATCTGGATGTATTCAGATTCTGAATGGATGGGTAATACATGCCCATCCCTATTGAATTCCAGCCTTACACCCTCAGATTTCCAAATCTGTCTCTTCCCCTTATGCCGTTTTGGGGCAAAAGTCTCCTTTGCTTACCTTTTCCAACGCACACTGTGGCCACCAAGAAGGCAATGAATAAAGTCTTCATGGTTGCAATGTTCCTCGGAGCTTCTTCTGTGTGGCTGCTGGTGCTTCTTATATACCTCTCTAGGCTTTCTTCATCGTACCCGTGACTACATTCACGTTGGGGTTTGGCCAGTGGAAATGGTGGGTGGATGTCTCTATTGTCCAAGAACTGCTCGTTGCATTGTGGGAAAAGTGTGACTCTTGTCTCAGCCCAGGACTGGGAGCAAATTCCCAGAACAAAATGAAATGTCCCGCAGGGCAAGGCAATTTCAGCCAAGGATGCAATGGGCTGTAATGAGCCACTGTAGAGATCAAGTGGAAACAATTATAAACATTAATTGCACTTAATTATTTTCTGTAGGTTCTGTATCTAAATGTAAATCTTCTGCTTCAATGAATTCAGCAAGCGCTTGTCCCCGTGCTCAATATACTCCTAAGCGAACCTGAGTTCACCTTGGAGAGTCCACCTGTAAAGCCTCGAATTCGGGATACATGAGGGGCAAATGCCACAAATCGGCCACAAAAAAACCAAAACAAACGTTTACAACTGTTTTCGCCCCGAATTAGGAGGCAGCATGGATTATGCTGGAGGCATGGGGATGCTTCCGATGTATTGGGGAGGCATTTCCCCATCATCGGGGAAGCGCTCCAACCCCTGGGCACGGTTAGTGGGCAGGGTTTCCCTTGTGTTCACTCTCCCTGCCCTCCCTTCCTCTCCGGCTACAAGCATGACACACACACCTTGCTTTATCTCCCCATTTGCAAGGCACTCATGGGTAAGGAAGGGCTTGAGTTAGCTGAGTGCACTCAGCTGAGCAAGATCTGTCAAGCCAGCTGTCAAGCGTAGGAGCGCATCTCCTGTAAACTAAGGGGGAAAAACAGCCGTGGCTTTAGCTGCTTTCAGGGCCTTCAGAGGGTGCAGTGTTCTCCCTTTTCCAGGGGGGCAATAAGGTTGCACTCAGCTGAGCAAGGTCTATCAAGCAAGCTGTCAAGCGTAAGAGCACATCTCCGGTATAATAAGAGGAAAAGACAGCCACAGCTTTAGCCACTCTCAAGGTCTTCAGAGGCTGCAGTGTTCTCTCTTTTCCAGGGGGACAATAAGGTTGCACTCAGCTGAGCAAGGTCTATCAAGTGAGCTGTCAAGCGTAGGAACGCATCTCCTGTAAAATCAGAGGAAAAAGCAGCCGCGGCTTCAATAAAGTTGATACCCTGGGAAAGGGAGAACACTCCACCCTCTGTCCCCACCTTCACAATCTCAGGAGGAAAAGGCTTTAGTTCACTCCTGGTTTTACTCCCGAAGTAAAGTCTTTTCCTGCCAAAATCGTGTAGGGGGAGGGGGCAGAGACTGCAGTGTCAACATTCGTGTCATCCAAAACAAATCAAATATTCATATGAATTGATATGAATTTATTTGAATTAGTTATGTGCAGTGCAGCCAGAATGTAGTTGAGAAGGAGACCTGAGGCCTTTTCACATTACAGCCGGAATGGCTGTAATGCACATGGGCTAAGTCACTTCGGGATGCTTACACGCGTTCCTGCCTGCCTATGTGCGAATGCTCAAAGCATCCTGAACTGAGTTAGCCAGGAAAGACCGGCCAGGGCCGGGGACACCTCCCCCAGGCCTGCCCGTCATTGAAACTGAACTGAAACTGGCAGTTGACTGTGGCGCTTAGCAGCTCGCTTCCAGCCTGCGTTATTCTGCAGAGGATGGGGAAGGCAGGGGTAGGCTGGGTCACCACAGCTGCTTTTGAGACTGTTCCTCCAATGCATGTGAATGCCTGCAGAAGGAGGAAAGAGAAGGATCTGTGAGGGGAGGAAGAGAAATTCATTCAAATATTTTTACTGCTACTCATTTCTTATCTCTCAGCTCTGTTCTCCTCGTGACTCTCTGTGTACCTGAGTGTGTACATCCTTACAGGTGGGCATGGGTGTAGGCATGTGAAGTAAGTCTAATTTCCTGTAATGTTCAGTCACACTTGCCAGCATGATGTTCTTTTGGAACAACCTGACTCTTGTGATGTTGCTTCACGTTGTGATAAATGACCTGGATGACGAAGGTAAAAGGGTGCTGAGGAGATCTGCAGCTTCCAGGCAGAAAGCTACTGGACAAGAGAGGCCTGAAGACAGAAACATTTAATATTTATCCCTTTTGTAAACTTATGGTTTGGTTCCCACCTACCTCCAAGCAATGCATGCGCCGTTCCTCTCCTGGGTCACTGCTGGTCTTCTTGCATCATACGTGTGACAACATTAATGTTGGGGTGCGCCAATGGAAGTGGGGTGAGGATGGCCGTGTTTCCCAGGAGCGGCTTGTTGCACTGTGGGAAGAGTGTGAGTCTTCTCTCCCTGCAAATGGCCAGAGAAGCATTCATTCATGCATCCTTTGATGCACTGATCCTCCATAGTCTATGAGAACCTCAGAGGAGCCCTAAGGTGACACTGGATGGGCTAGTCCGGTGATGGGCAACCTATGACACGCGTGTCACAGGTGACACGCCAAGCCCTTTTGGGTGACACACATGGCCACCCTGGCACCTGGGCGTGTAGTGCTTGCTTGTTCTTGAAGTGTATGAAATACCAACTTTCAATTGAAGATTTAGCAACAAAAGTCACTAATGTAAAGAATTATTTGTTTTTGCATTTAGTAAAATACATATATCAAAAATATAACTTTTGTACTAGAGCTATAAATATCACAAAATTATGGATATTTCTAGATGTGACACAGCACTCGAATTAAACTAGGTTTTCTTGTGAATTTTGACACACCAAGCTCAAAAGGTTTGCCATCACTGGGCTAGTCCCAGCTCTCTGCTGAGCCCTCACAGCCCCACACACCTCACAGGGTGTCTATTGTGTGGAGAAGAACAGATGCCTTGTCAGCTACTTTGAGCCCCCTTGAATGGGCAAGAAAGAGGGGTAAAAAAGCTGGCTCTTCTTCTTCTTCTTCTTCTTCTTCTTCTAGAATGGATGCCCAGGCACGACGGCCTTTCGGCACTTACCTGATTAGGCTGCCAGGAACTAGGGCTGGTAAACTCCACATAAAGGTGGGCCATTCACATTTGCCAGGAGGAAAGTTTCCCCAAAGTGTCTCTTACTGGCCAGAAATGCAAATGGTCCTCCCGTTTTCCAGCTGTGTCCAAAACCTTAAGTCCCATCTCCTCGCAGGCACGACAGGCTGCCATCTGGCACATCATCACATTCCATGACGTTCCCAGATGCCCCTGGAGAGGGGCGTGATGGATTGTGATGACGTGCTGGGGTCAATCACATCATTGGCGAGGGGGCGTGATTAAACACCACAGTGATCCATCCCCAGCCACCCTGCCACTGGTGTGGGGGGCTGCAGGGATCAGGCATGCCCAGTCATGTCACTGGCCAGTGACCAGTCAGGACTGGTAATACCACCATGCCTGCGAGGATGACATGTTCCCTGCCCACCACACACAGCGGAACAGAAATATACCAAATGGTCATGCCGCTGGACAGTACAGGTAAGCTTTAGAAGAAGAAGAAGAAGAAGAAGAAGAAGAAGAAGAAGAAGAAGAAGAAGAAGAAGAAGAAGAAGAAGAACCTAAGAGCAGCGCTGCAGCATCCCGTTGCACACAGTGGCCCACCAAATGATCATGAAGAATATGTCACCCATGGTGTGGACTGTATTTAATGTGTACTGAAAGTGTTGTATTTTAAACATGTACTGTATTTGTTCTGTTCTTATTGTATTCTTACTATTATAACATAAGTATTAGAGTAGCAGGTAAGAAGTGGGTAAGACTCCCCTATTAGAATAGAGGAGGGTTCTATGCTTGGGTTCCCAGGGAGGGAGGACGGGTGTAACTGCCCTGTGCCTGAGGGAGACTCCAACATACTTCCAGGGTTCTATGCTTGGGAGTTCAGGGAGGGAGTACGTGTCTATGTGAATGCCCTGTGCCTGAGGGAATCACCAAGATAGTTCCAGGATTCCAGAGCTTAGGGCAGTGATGGCGAACCTTTTGAGCTCGGTGTGTCAAAATTCGCAAGAAAACCTAGCTTAACTCGGGTCCTGTGTCACATCTAGAAATATCCATAATTTTGTGATATTTGTAGCTCTAGTAAAAAAGTTATATTTTTGATATATGTATTTTATTAAAAGCAAAAACAAATAATTCTTTACATTTGCTAAATCTTCAATTGAAAGTTGGTATTTCGTACACTTCAAGAACAAGCAAGCACTACACGCCCAGGTGCCAGGGTGACCAGGTGTGTCACCCAAAAGGGCTTGGCGTGTCACCTGTGACACGCGTATCATAGGTTGGCCATCACCGGCTTAGGGAGAAGACCTGAGGGAATCTTTACAGTAGCCTGTGGGGTATAGGTTACTGGGTATGGAGTCTCTGAGGGGACTTTGATGCCTATTTATTTGATTGCCTGTTCCTACAAGTTGTAAACAATTAAATATTTTCTTGTTTATTTCAAAAAGCCACCTGCCTGCAGTTTTCATTTGAGACTAGTAGACCTCGGGCCTAGAAAGAGGTAAAGTTGTGGTGGATTCTTTAGCCTGCGGGGACTAGGAAGCAACGGCCAACACTTTTAACTATTATAAAATTAACCAGGCTATGGGATCGCCACATCTTCTGGTGGCAAGCGGTTGGATCGGAACTAGATCCAGTTTTCAGAGAAGCACTTTCACCAAAAGCTGGGAAAGTGATTTTAAAATTGGAAAGTATTTTAAAAATAATAATAAAAGTATAGTTTATTTATACAGTCTCAGACCAGATATATAAATGTTAAAAGATACAGATATTTACAAAAGGAAGGAAATTATTTAAAATCACAATATGCATAGATAGTAATAAAATAACCAGCCAACTTCTGAGGTAAAACTTGGGTATTTGTAAGAAGTTTGGCTTTTGGCTGAGCTGTTGTCTCAAATGGTTAATGTAAAACTGCACAGTAAGCCATGGTGAATCTGTTACAGAGACAGTGAAGGTACAGTTCTGTGAGGTAAAAGATTTGGTATTGGTAGCAGAACTGTGGATTTAAATTGAGATTTCGGTCCTGAGGAAAAAAAAAATTCGTAAAGTAGGGACCTGAAATTGGAAAAGCTAGCGAGAGTGAATATTTTAAGCAAATAAGCAGGTTGCAGGCTGCTAAACAACTGCCCACTAGAAGTTAAGACAAACCCTTAAGTGGAAGCACACAGCATCAGAGGGAAATAGTACTGAGATATTAATAAGGGCCACTGCAGGAGTGAAAGTGTAGTGAAGGCCTGCCCAGGCTGTGGGGTCAACACAAAGAAGAGTTGGCTTTTCTACCCTGCTTTTCTCACCCATTTAAGGGACTCAAAGCAGCTGACAAAGCTTCCGTTCCCCTCCCCACAACAGAACACCCTGTGAGATAGGTGGGGCTGTGAGAGGTCAGAAGAGAGCTGTGACTAGCCCAAGGCCACCCACCTGGCTTCGTGGAGGAGTGTGGAAGCAAAGGCAGTACTCCCAGATATGAGTCCGGCTCCTTAGCCACTAGGCTAAACTGGCTCACATAGGTTAAGGTGTGGAGCACAATTTAGTGCTCCACACCTAATCAACAATTAATGAACTCCTGGGGAGGTAGGGAATGTTTGGAGGCTGTAGCAGCTGACTCAACGTGCGTTCGCTCTTCACAGGATATTTGCTAATTGTTGACTACCGGCTGAAGTGCGAATAGGCCTCAGGATGGAGAGAGAAACCAACTGCAGGGAATTGAGAGCAGAGGCCTGTTTGCACTACAGCTGAATGGTTGTAGTGCAGTAAGGCTAGGCCACTCGGGGACGCTTTCCCCTTTCACACGTACGTAGGTAAGGAAGGCATGTGCACACATTCCTACCTGCCTATGTGTGAAAGGGGAACCTGTCCCTGCATGGCCTGAAAAGGCTGGCGCAGGAGTGGGATGCCCCTCCCAGGCCTGCCCCCCCCCCATTGGGTCAAATTGGACCCGGGCACGGGCCTACACGGAGACATGCGCGGGTGCAAAGTAGCCAATCAGAGCAGCCGGTGCGTACAGGCACACAGAGTTGCTGGCCCGGCTCACCACTGTGGAACCCAGTGAGCACAAGGTAAATACCTCACACTCTTGTGCAGCTCTGTGTAGGCTCGTGCCAGGTGGTGGATGCCCGGGGGTGGTGGTCCTGTGGGCCCTAGGTGACCTGATCCAGTCCCTTAGAACCCACAGAACCCGGGGAAGGAAAGCGACCGGCCTGCCCAATTGGGGCAGCCAGACTGGAAGATGCAGAGGAAAGAAGCCGGAAGCCCCACGGCTGCTGCCACACACTTGTCTTCAGCCTGGCGGTTCCACTATTTATTGCACTCATCAGTATCACAGCATTTCAGAATAACTCTTCTGTTTTCCTCGGCCACAGATCTTTGAGAACAGGTTTTGGAGCACCTCTTGGCATACCCCTGATACGTGCCTGGAAGAGAATAATAAAATGAAGCATCTTTACTTACTTCCTTATGTGATTTAATTTGATTTGAATTGATGAGATTAGTTTATTTATATACTTATTATTTATTCATTTATTCATTCATTCATTCGTTTGTGTGTGTGTGTGTGTGTCCATACCCCCAGATACAAATATTTTGCAGCACTTTCCAGGTCATTAAGCAGCAAACCATAGTTAAATCTATCACAAAAATAACAACTCCGTAACCACAGGCAGGCCAGAAATGTCTCGCATTGGTACATTGGCACATTGGCACATGGCAATTTGTAGGCTTTGGTGAAAGTCCACAGTATGATTAGAAATCATCTTTCGTCTGTGCTTCTCTGATGAAAAGCCATATTCTCCACTGGCCATTATTCCGGATTGTATCCTGGGATCGTGATCCGTATCCTAGAGGATAGTATAGCAGGCCAGTGTGTGGACGACCAGACCCTCTTCTGGGCAGTGATCTGGAATAAGGGCCAGTGCAAAGCTACTGTACCCCGACCTCCTGTGCCCCCTTATATTTCAATCTAGCAGCAGCCAGTGCCACCATGGCGCCCACCTCAGGAGCTCAGCTAGGCTTCCTGGAGGTGCCCCCTGAGCTGGAGAGGGGGCCCCCATTTGGGAATCAGGGAAAATAGCATGGCAGAGACAGCAGGTGACTGGAGGGATGGGAGGGAAAGGGTGGGGTTTTCCCTTCACATGTGAACATTTGTCAAATGTGTATGTGCAAATGTGAAGCCTCCTACATTTGCAGGAGGAGGAGGAGGAGGAGAATTGAGCTTTCCAATCCATCTTTCTCACCCATTTAAGGGGACTCAAAGGGACTGACAAACCTTCTGTTCTTCTCCCCATAACAGACACCCTGAGGTAGGTGAGGCTGTGGAGAGCTCAGAAAGAGAGCTGTGACTATCCCAAGTATAGATGTTACCAGGGGGAGGGTGGATTCAAACCCAGTATTTCTAGATAAGACTCCAGCTCCCTAACCACTAGACCACAGGACTGAATATCTCCCCCCACCCACCCACTTTTGATTCAAATCAAATTGGAGGAAGGCGAAGTGCTTCCTGCACAGCTCTATCCTTGAATGCTCTGCAGCCTGGCCTGACCATAGTCTAAAGAGGTTTGGGAATGGCATGGCCCAATTCCGACATAAAGGAGAATAAAGCCCAGTGCCAAAAGGCTCCCAGACGCCACAGCAGCCCTTCCAGTCTTCAGTACTCCGTGATCTCACAACACGCCCCCAGCACCAGGTGGGAATTAAAGGAAGGCCTCAGATGGCAGCAAATTTTGCATTACCTCCTATCATTTGTGTAGTGACACGTTCTATGATGCAGTGGGTCTCCGATTGTTTACATTCAGTGATCTGGGAGCATTCTTTTGGGATGATGCTAGATCAACAAGTGTAGCACCTCAAAGGGATTCCTGTGCCGAGAACAAAAGCCAAGAAAGGATCACTCCGATATCTGCATAGGGTTCTTGTGTCCTGAGCGATTTAACAAAAAATATTTCACTTTTTCTGCATTGCGTCCCACATGAAGGGCAGTCCTTTCCTTCCCCTCCTGAGCTAAATCCTGTCCTGCATTCAGTCGCAAAGCTACCCCTGTTCCCAATGAATTCTTACTCCCTTGGCACCTGACGGCACACCTTGAAGAAGACTCTTTGGCCTCATTCCAACACAGGATTTAGGCAGGGTGGAAACTACCTCGAGTTGAAACCATTCGGACAGTTTCCAAGGGATCTCCTGTTTCTGCGGACAAAAGGTCCCCAAATGCGGAGAAACCCTATTCAGATTTAAAAAGGTCTCACTGCTGGAGCCAGAAATAATCCTCACCATTTAGAAATGGGAAGGCAAGTGGTTTTTCAGTCAGGTTCCATAGTAGGAACTAGCAAAAAAAATAGCAAAGGGGCAGAGCAAGTAGTGAAAACAAGTGAAAAATGGGGAAGGAAATAAATTGGGATTTTTGAAAACTGGAGAGCGTACAAGATGGATTCTGGGTCACTGCAGCTGGACTCTTCTTCTAGGCCAGTGATGGCAAACCTTTTGAGCTCAGTGTGTCAAAATTCACGAGAAAACCTAGCTTAACTCAGGGGCTGTGTCACATGTAGAAATATCCATAATTTTGTGATATTTGTAGCTCTAGTAAAAAAGCTATATTTTTGATATATGTATTTTATTAAAAGCAAAAACAATTCTTCACATTAGTGACTTTTGTTGCTGAATTTCGTTTGCTAAATATGCAATTGAAAGTTGGTATTTTGTACACTTCAAGAACAAGCAAGCACTACGTGCCCAGGTGCCAGGGTGACCAGGTGTGTCACCCAAAAGGGCTTGGTGTGTCACCTGAGACACGCGTGTCATAGGTTGGCCATCACTGTTCTAGGCTCTTATTCAAAGAAACTCACATAAACTTCTCCTGAATGCTGAAAATAGGGTACAAATGAAGTGCCTAGTACAGAAGTTCAGAAATCTAAGAAATCTCTGCAGGTATGGGGACTGCGAGGGCTTGAATTCTAGGGGATGCACAGAGCTATTTTTCCACATTCTACATGAGTTGAATAGAACGTGGAAAAATTCAGCTCCAGCCGAATACCCCCCCCCCCCGATGTGCTGGTATTCGAATCTGAGCACCGAAATTCTATAGAATATCCATGCCCAGAACAAATCCCCATCCCTCCTTTCCCACCCCCTCTCCACTTACCTTACCTCCTCGCCATCACCATGCGTAGCGCCTTCTCCGCGCCACCACTACTGCCACCACAACCATCTCAGGTCTCTTGTGGGACCCTCTGGAACCACAAACAGGCTCCTGGGAGGTAAACACAGGCCTTTTGGTAAAAAACCGGAAGGCCTGTATTTAGCCCTCAGAACCCGTTCGTGGGTCCACAGGGCCCTGGAAAAGATCCACGACACCACTGGAGCAGGTAAGGGGCCCCCAGGGAGGCCCTTGTGGGGATGTTTGGGGGGGAGGGTGGCCGAGGTGTGTGTGGCCAGTGCAAGGATGCCCGGGGTATCCAGTATCCTTAGAAGCACACATACTGGATTATCCAATTGGAGATAGGGGCCTTTGAATAGGGCGCTATTCAATCGGTCCATGAATCTCATCCAGATTCTGAATGCACGGATAATCTGTACACTTCCCTATTGAATTCAAGCCTTACAGGTTTCCAAATCTGTCTCTTCCCCTTATGCCCATTTCTGGCCCAATATAAAGCTTTCTTGCTTACCTTTTCGAATGCACACTGTGGCCACCAAGAAGGCAATGAATAAAGTCTTCATGGCTGCACCGTCCCTTGGAGCCTCTTCTGCGTGGCCATAGGGGCTTCTTTTATACCTCTCTGGCGTTCCTTCATTGTACTCGTGACTACGTTAATGTTGGGTTTGGCCAGTGGAAATGGGCTGAGGATGTCTCCATTGCCCAAGAACAGCTTGTTGCTTTGGAGGTCGAGTGTGAATCCTGGAACAAAACGAAATGTCCCCCAAGGCAAGGCAGTTTCAGCCAAGGATGCAAGGAGCTGCAATGACCCCGTTTCCACAGCCCAGATGCAACTTTCCTTCGGCTGAGCTCTGGTTCGTTTGCGCCTCGTTTGCTCTTTTCACTGAGGTAATTTTTCATGGGGGAGAGCAGAACCTTCCTATCTGGCTCAAAAGTCCCAATGGGGCCCACAAAGTTAAAAGAAATCCTTAAAAATGCAAATTTAGAACAGCTGCAACCACCGCAAAAAAAGGAGAAAAAACTTCCATGATCTCTCCAAATCAGCAGTGTTGTCTGAAATGGAGAACTACATGTTACTCCTTGTGACGGTTTCAGGGATACAGGCTGCAAACTGTTTTGCTTTCTGGCCTTGCAGGCTTCTTGCAAGCTGCAATAGCCAGCCTTGTTGCAAACAGCTTGTTGCAAGACCTGAGCAGAGGCTACATAAAGGGCGGGAAATCCTGTGCGGGCCCTGCTGCAATGATTGGTTGCAGCTGCCTTTTGGAGGGAAAAGCTGTCCAGGGATCTGAGTGCTGGAGGGGCTAGAGCAGGAGTTCCCACCAATCAGGAGTTTCCAGCAGCATTTTATGGCAGCAGTTTTCCCCAGGAGGTTACAGCCAATCAGGGTCAGGGATATGGGTATAAATGAACACAGAAGACAGCAGACTAGGTCTTCATGCTGGTACAAGAGCTGAAAGGAGAAGAGAGCTGAATCCTGAGGGAGCTGGAACCAGTAGCTGACCAGGGGTCTTTTGGCTGGAAGATCTTGAAGGAAGACTCCAATAGCAACTGACCAGGCTGGATGATCGGACAAGCAAGGACGGACTGGGCCTTGTGATCATCTAGGGCCATGTTCTGGTACACTGGCTGGGCTTGAGCTGTGGCAGAGCAAGCCAGAGGGGGAGGAACGTGGAGAGGTTTGTCTTTTAAAAGGGGAACTATTTTCCTTTAGAGAAAGGGGTAGCTCCTAGCCTTAAGAGACTTGCAAATTTAAACTAACAACTACCTGAACCTTATTATCTTTTTAGTATTGCTTGTGTGTAATAATAAACTTATTTTAGTTTACTGTTGAGATGCTTGCTACCAGTGTTTTGTGTCCACACTGTAGTATTCACTTGGCTGTTGCACGAACTCAGCATCCTAACAGAGCCAAGCTACTCCTCAGAGAGGGCAGGCACTTACAGGATTGTTGGGCATCGTGGCACTCCTTTAGGAACAGAGCTGGGGCAATATGGTTCACCAGTTGCATCTGAGCATCTCAAGAGGAAGATGAAGGGGAAACCTTCACCTGCTCTTGAATCCCTGCAAATGGGTTTCAGAGACATCCTGCCTCTCTCTCCAAACTGGAGGAAAGACTTGGGCACCCATTATACTAGCCATTGATACACCGGCCCTCCATGAACCCTGCTGGATCCAGCCACAGCCCATCTAGTGCAGCAACCTGACTCACTTTACACAGTGGCTCAGCCAGAGATCTCAGAGACAAAATTTAGTGGAACCATCCCACTTCCAATCCACTATAAATGTGAGGAAAGGGATATTGGAAATGCAGTTTGTGGCCTTAAATGTGGGACACTCGCTGCCACATCCTGACACCCCCAGGGCTGCATTCACACCTCCACATGATGGTCCACCTTAGGACAGGTTGGGAACTTCAGCTGTTTTAGGCCTGTTTACGCTAGGGATGCGCAGGAATATTCAAAGCATCCAAAATTAGATTGAATTCATTGGAACTCGGACATTCAAACTCGAATCAATTATCTATACATTCGTTTTTTAACATTCAAAGGAATTTGAATGTTTCTATTCATTTGTACATATTATTTGGACATTCGTAAGTGCACAGATACATATGCATTACATCCATATCTCTATGCATCTTATTTGTATCCGTACAGGACGAAAACAGGAGACTTACACATGTGTACAGACACATATGAATCTTGTCAACATTCGTATCATCAAATACAAATAAATATTAATACAAATAGATACGAACGTATTCAAATCAGTTTGAATTTGAATACATTTGTTTTTTCTCTATTCATACAAATTCAAATATTCAGTTTGAATGGAAACGAATATCAAAACTTGCATTCGTGCCCACCCCTATTTTATGCCTTCCTTGGGGTGGGGACCAGGCGAGGGGCTTCTGGGCTTGTTGCAGCCCCATCACTGTTGGCAGCAAGTGGGTGGGGGCCCTAGAGACAGGACAGCTTGGGTTCCCCCTCAGCCACGCACCTCCCAGGTGTGTTCTGGCCATGTGCAGCGGGACAAACATCCATGGATGAGGTGAGGTGAGGCAACTCAGTGCGCAGTGAAGCATGACTGTGGCTGGGAAGGACACCTGGCTGACAGACACACCACTGCTGGGTCCATTTCTTCAAAGGCAGGACAGTTCCAAGCAGGGAGGGAAAGTCCCCCGAAGAAACACAGAATCTCTTGGGCATCTCATCTCTGAAGACAGAGAAGCTGCTCAATTTTATTAAAGGCAACAGCAGCCCAAACTGCTTCTGAGCCACTTCTTCCAATGCATGAGATGGACTAGGGGAGAGAATTCTTATCCTGCTTTCAGTTCAGCTCCTGGTGCCATTTTTTCCCATTTATTGATTGATTATTTCTATTTCTATCTGTGTTCTCCTCCTGACTCTCTGTGTGCCTGAGTGTGCAGATCTGTACAAGTGCTTACAGATGTGGGCACGTCCCTTCAGTCTAATTCCCCATAATGCTCAGGCACAATTGTCCGCATGATGTTCTTTTGGAACTCTGTGAAATGTGTGATCTTAATTCACATTTTGGAAAATTTCCTGGATGACCAAGATGAAAAGGTGCTGATGAAATCTGCTGCTTTCAGGCAGAAAGATACTGGACTAGACAGGTTTTGGGCAGAAACAGCAGGACCTCTTCACTTGCAACGGACATTGACCCCTTACCTAAGATCAAAAGTCATATTCCCACAAACCGCCATGCAATTCAAACTTGTGTTCTGCAAGTTATTGACACCTATTGAAATCTGGGGTTGTGAGATGTACAGATAACACTTCCATGATCCTCTCAGACAGTGCCAGGGGTTTCTGTGTGCAGCCTCTACACGCCAAGCCAGTTTGGTCTAGTGGTTAGGGAGCCAGACTCTTACCTGGGAATCCAGGTTTGATTCCACTATCCTCCATGAATCCAGGTGGGTGACCTTGGGCTAGTCACAGCTCTCTTCTGAGCTCCCACAGACCCACCCACATCACATGTTGTCTGTGCTGGGGAGAAGAACAGAAAGCTTTGTGAGCTGCTTTGAGCCACCTTGAACAGGTGAGAAAGGCATGGTAGAAAGGCGGCATCCCCATTACAACCTTATTTCAATTTCAAACCATTTTCAATCCTCGCAGACCCCACGTCAGTTTGGCTTAACATGCTTTCCGTGTGTTAAATCGCCCCACAGCATTGTAAATGTTAATCCTCATTTCAACTGGTCTCACTCTGGTTTGTGCACTTGAAACGTTGCTTCCGAAGATAGTGATTTTGCTGTAAGAATCCACCCCTTAAAGTAGCAGCCCTAGTAGCAATCCAAGCACTTCACACCTGATAACGATCTTGGTTCTGACCTTTAAAAAAGGGAAAAGAAAGGAAAGAAGCTGCAGGTTTGGGGAGATGTGTGTATGTTTAAGGCGAAGGGGGCTTGGGTTGCTGCAACAGATGCGTGCCCTGAGCAATGAGGAGAGGAGGGGAAAGAATTGCTGGCTTTCCGCTGCCATTTTTCTTCCATCCAGGCAAGCAGCAGCCACCCAGCCAGGCTCTGTGAAGGGGTCCCTTATGGGTGGCGCGTTCACATCAGGAGGAAGAGGACAGGGCCCTGAAAGCAGCTTTTAAAAAGTAGCCACTGGAGTCCCCCCCTTGAGTCACGTACGTCCTCAGAATCCAGATTGAACGCAATTCTGGCTGAAAGTAATGGGATCAGGCAAATTCGCGTTTGCATCCGGTTCTGTTATTTTGGTTTAGGGAAACTGGATTAAGCTTCTAATGGGGATGCGGCCTACATCTCACAACCCCAGATTTCAATAGATATCAATGACTTGCAGAACACAAGTTTGCATTGCATGTTGGTTGGTGGGAATATGACCTTTAACCTTACGTAAGGGGTCAGTGTCCATTGAACAAAGTAATTTGCAAATGAAGAGGACCTGCTGTTTCTGCCTAAAACCTGTTCTGTCCAGTATCTTGCGGCCTGGAACCAGCAGATTTCATCAGCACCTTTTCATCTCGGTCATTCAGGTCATTTCCCAAAATGTGAATTAAGATCACATGTTTCAGAGTGTTCCAAAAGAACATCATGCGGACAATTGTGCCTGAGCATTATGGGAAATTAGACTGAAGGGACGTGCCCACATCTGTAACCCCTTGTTCAGATCTACCTACTCAGGCATTCAAATTTGAACTGATTCTAATACATTCGTATCTATTCGTATGAATATTTGATTTGTATTTGATGAGACAGATGTGAACAACATTCATGTGTGTCTGTGCACATGGGTAGGTTCGTGCCAGCTGCACAGGGCTTGATTGAGCCCTGTACAGCCGGCAGGAAGCAGGGCTAGCGACCTGACAGGGCTGCTCACACCCAATGGCAGGCAGCCTTGTGGGACGCCCCTGGTCGGCCTTTCCTGGCTAAGTAACTTCGGAATGCTTTAGCCACACGAACACAGACACGCAGGAACATGTGCGCGCCTGTGTGTGAATGGCTAAAGCGTCCTGAAGTTACTTAGCCCACTGGCCTCTGGAAGCAAAGAGGCTTCTTTTGGGAACCTTTGCAGGTGGGAGAGAGGGCGCCACCTGGTGACAGGTGTGGGAACTGTCAGGAAGCTGAATTTGAATCAAGATGACTTCCAGAGCACAGCATAGAGACTGGATTTTATTTGCTGATTTGTTTATTTAAAGGATTTGCACACCGCTTCCCATGAAAGATGCAAGCTCAGAAAAGTTTACAGAACCACAAAACATTGCCACCCTATTTTGTTCCAAGTGCAGAATTCTGGGGGCCTCCGCGGAGTGAGAAAGGCCCCGAGAGACCAGGTTCCCCGTCTAGGAGCAAGCAAGCAGGAATCAAGGCGCAGAAGGGGTCCCCAGGGACAAGGAATTCGGATGCTGCTGCAGGGGAATGAGTTGCATCCTCTGGTCTGGTTTCTTTCATTGTGCACCATGAAGCCTTTCCCATCGCAGACCGGAAGATGCAGAGGAAGGAAGCCGGAAGCCCACAGCTGCTGCCACGCGCTTGTCTCCAGCCTGGCGGTTCCACTACTTATTGCACTCGTCAGTTTCACAGCAGATAATAGGAATTATTATCTTTCTTCCGACGAAATATGTTTCAGGACAGATGCTGGAGCACCGCTTGACATACCCATTGAGCGTGCCTGGAAGAGAATAATAAAATGAAGCATCTTTACTTACTTACTTATGTGATAAAATTTTATTTGAATTGATTAGACCAGTTTATTTATTACCAACTTACTTACTTATTCATTCATTCATTCATTCATTCATTCATTTATGTGTGCATTTATGTATGTACCCCCAGATACAAATGACTAGAACGACGACGCCGTAACCACAGGCAGGCCGGAAATGTCTCGCATTGGCGCATTGGCACATGGCAATTTGTAGGCTTTGGTGAAAGTCCACAGTATGATTAGAAATCATCTTTCATCTGTGCTTCTCTGATGAAAAGCCATATTCTGCACTGCCCATTATTCCAGATTGTATCCTGGGATTGTCATCTGTATGCTAAAGGATATTATAGCAGCCCAGTGTGTGGATGACCAGACCCTCTTCTGGGCAGGAATCTGGAATAAGGGCCAGTGCAAATTGGAAGGGGTCTACATTCATAGACCCCCCCTGAGCATACAAAGTGAATTTACCTGGCCTTTGATCAAAGCATCGTAGAAATGCTGAGATGGCCGAATACAGCCACCGTGACCTCCTGTGCCCCCTTATATTTCAATCTAGCAGCGGCCAGGGCCACCATGGCTCCCACCTCAGAAGCTCAATTCGCCCTCCTGGTGGTGCCGCCTGAGCTGTAGAGGAGGCCCCCATTTATGAATCAAGGAAAATAGCATGGCGGACATAGCAGGTGACTGGGGGTGTGTGGAGGGATGGGTGGGGGTTCCCTTCACATGTGAACATTTGTCAAATATTTATGTGCAAATGTGAAGCCCCCTACATTTGCAGGAGGAGGAGGATTGACTTTTCTACCCCATCTTTCTCACCCATTTAAGAGGACTCAAAGGGACTGACAAACCTTCTGTTCTTCTCCTCACAACAGACACCCTGAGGTAGGTAAGGTTGTGAGAGCTCAGAAGAGAGCTGTGACTAGCCCAGGTGCAGATCTTACCAGGGGGAGGGTGGATTCAAACCCAGTATTCCTAAATAAGACTCCAGCTCCCTAACCACTGGGCCAAAGGACTGAATATCTCCTCCCCGCCCCCCTTTGATTCAAATCAAATAGGAGGAAGTCGAAGTTCTTCCTGCACAGCTCTATCCCTGATTGCTCTGCAGCCTGGCCTTGCCATACATAGTCTGAAGAGGTTTGGGGATGGCGTGGCCCAATTCCGACATAAAGGAGAATAAAGCCCGGTGCCAAAAGGCTCCCAGACGCCACAGCAGCCCTTCCAGTCTTCAGCGCTCCATGACCTCACAACATGCCCCCAGCACCAGGTGGGAGTTGCAGAAAGGCCTCAGGTGGAAGCAAATTTTGCATTACCTACTATAAGTCTTGTTTGGACACGTTCTTTGATACAGTAGATCTCCGATTCTTTACATTCAGTGATCTGGGAGCATCGTTTTGGAGGGAAGCTTGATTCACAAGTGAAGCACCTCAAAAGGATTCCTGTGCAGGGAACAAAAGCCAAGAAAGGGTCACTCCAATATCTGAATAGGTTTCCTGTCTCCTGAGCGATTTAACAAACAATATTTCACTTTTTCTGCATTGGGTCCCACCTGAAGGGGAGTCCTTTCCTTCCCCTCCTGAGCTAAATTATGTACAGAATTCAGTCGCAAAGCTACACCTGTTCCCAACGAATTCTTACTCCCTGGGCACCTGATGGTGCACCTTGAAGAAGACACTTTGGCCTCACTCTGACACATCATTTAGGCAGGGTCGAAGTTGGCTCGAGTTTGAACTGTCCCGACAGTTTCCAAGGGATCTCCTGTTTGTGTGGACGAAAGGTCCCAAAATGTGGAGAATCCCTATTCACATTTTAAAAGGTGCTGGATCTAGAAATAATCCTCACTATATAGCAATGGGAAGCCAAGTGGTTTTTCACTCAGATTTCATGTTAGCAACTGGCAAAAAACAGCAAAGGCACAAAGCAAGTAATGAATACAAGTGAAAAATGGGGAAGGAAATAAATTGGGATTTTTGAAAACTGGAGAGCGTACAAGATGGATTCTGGGCCACTCCAGCTGGACTCTTCTTCTAGGCTCTTATTCAAGGAAACTCACATAAACTTATCCTGAATGCTGAAAATAGGGTACAAATGAAGTACCTAGTACAGAAGTTCAGAAATATAAGAAATCTCTGCAGCTATGGGGACTGTGAGGACTTGAATTCTAGGGGGTCCACAGAGCCATTTATCCACATTCTATTTGAGTTGTATAGAAGGTGGAAAAATTCTGCTCCGGCCAGATACGCACACACACACACACCAGATGTGGGGGTATTCGAATCCAAGCATGGATATTCCATAGAATATCTATGCCCAGAACAAATCCCCACCACCCCTCCTTTCCCCTCACTCCCCCCCTCACTCCTTTCCCATTCCTCCTTTCCTACCCCCTCTCCACTAACCTTGCCTCCTCAACCGTCACCATCCACAGCGCCTTCTCCGCATCACTGCCACCACTGCCACCACCTCCACCATCCCAGGCCTCTTGCAGGACCCTCTGGAACCACAAACAGGCTCCTGGGAGGTCAATGCAGGCCTTCAATACCAGGAGGCCTGTATTTAGCCCTCGGAAGTCTTTGGTGGTTCCACAGGGCCCTGGCAAAGACCCACGCCACCACTGGAGCAGGTAAGGGGCCCCAGGGTAGACCTGAGGGGAGGGCGGCCAGGGGGAGAGGGGCATCCAGTATCCTTAGAAGCACACATACTGGATTATCCAATTCGTAGACAGAAAGGGCCATTCAGATAGGGCCCTCTTTGATCTGTCCATGAATCTCGGACTCCAGACATATTCATTCAGATACCGAATGCACGGTTAATCCATGCCCATCCCTGTTGAATTGCAGCCTTACTATCTCAGGTTTCCAAATCTGTGTCTCTTCCTCTTATGCCATTTTTGGGGGAAAGTCTCCTTTGCTTACCTTTTCCAATGCACACAGTGGCCACCAAGAAGGCAATGAATAAAGTCTTCATGGCTGCAACGTTCCTCAGAACCTCTTCTGGGTGGCTGCTGGGGCTTCTTATATACCTCTCTGGGTTTTCTTCATTGTACCCGTGACTACATTCACGTTGGGGTTTGGCCAGTGGAAATGATGTGTGGATGTCTCTATTGCCCAAGAACTGCTCATTGCATTGTGGGAAAAGTGTGACACTTGTCTCAGCCCAGGACTGGAACCAAATGCCCAGAACACAACGAAATGTCCCCCAGGGCAAGGCAGTTTCAGCCAAGGATGCAATGGGCTTGTCATGGTCAGCCAGGTAGAGGACTCAGAGGATGAGGAGGACTCACTTCCTCAGGTACAGGGGGAACCTGAGGTGATGCCAGGACCCAGCTCTGACCCCCCAGCCCCATTGGAGCCTGGGGTTCAGCAGCCCAGCCTGGCCACAGCAGAAGTACAGGATGGGGGAGACATGGAACAACAGAGCCTAGAGATCCCCAGCTTTAAGCAAAGAAGAGCAGAGAAGCAAGGGTTAAGAAGATCCAAAAGGCTCACCCAGAGGCAGGCTGATCACCTGCACCTGTGAACTGAATCTGCAGAGTTAAAACACAGGGCAGACACCCAAGCCCTTTGTCAGAAGCTATCGGTTCACCTTTTGGGAAAACTGCTCTATCTGACCTAGAATACCTGGCTCTCGTGACTCCGGACCGGACCGTGGTGTTGCTCTCTGGAACCCTGGACTCGGACTGTTTATTGACCTTTGCTCTCTGGACTACGTTACTCTGCTGCTGAATAAACTGCCTTGACGAGTGAGTCATTCTTATCAGCTCTGTGTTTGTGTGAGGGGGCTGGCAGCTTTCTCGGACAGAATAGCTTCTGACCATAAATCTTGCTGATAAGAAATGGCTGAAGCTGCTTTAATTAAAGAACTCTTGGAGCAGAATCAACACCTGGCAGCGCAAGTAGCTGTGCTAACTCAGACTGTGGCAGGACTGCAGAACCAAGTCTCAGCTTCTCAGCCTCCCCAGCCCACACCCAGGACCAAATGCCTCACAGCCCTGCCTGAAAAGTTTGCTGGTGACCGGTCCCTGCTGGATAGTTTCTTGGCAAGCTGCAATTTGCATTTTCGGATCCGGGCAGCAGATTTCCCTGATGACTCCCACAAGGTGGCTTTCGTGATTAGCCTGCTGGCTGGACCTGCAAGCAAATGGGCAACTCCTTACCTCACTGCGGAAAGCCCTGTACTCAATGACTGGCAAGCCTTTGTAAAGGAGTTCAAGGATACCTGGGGGGACCCAGTCAGAGAGGAGACTGCAGAGAACCGGCTTTTGACTTTGCAGCAAGGTGAGGACTCTGTGGCTGACTACTCTGTGGCGTTCCGCCTCCTGGCCCAGGATGTCACCTGGAATAAGTCTGCTTTGCAGGCTCGATTTCGCTTTGGACTGGCTCCTGGGATTCTGGATGAGCTGGCCCGGTCTGAGCCTCCGGAGACTTTGTCAGCTTTGATAAAACAGGCTATTCGAATTGACTGCCGCCTTGCTGCCCGCAGGCAGGCTCGGCAGTCTGGCTTCCCCCTTCCTACATTGCCTGTGCCACCACCTCCTGTAACATCCAGCGAGGCTGCTTCTTCCCGGTCTGCTGAGGAGCCAATGCAGCTGGGAGGAGCACGGCCACGGCTCACCAGCTCTGAGAAGGAACGGCGGAGGAAGGCGGGCCTCTGTTTGTACTGCGGACTCTCGGGGCATTTTGCCAGGGTGTGCCCTGCCAAGGGACGATGGCCTGCACCACCGGGAAACGGCTCCTCCCAGGTGTAGAGCAGGTCCAGCACCTGGGAGCATCTTTGGAACCTGCCTCTGCTACTTCGGCTGCTCGGAGGGACCCTTTGCTCGTGGCAGCCAACTTACGGCTCCCCTCCATGGAGCTCCTGCCTGTGGGAGCTATGATTGATTCAGGGGCTTCCAGCTGCTTTATGGACTTAACCTTTGCGCAACGACATGGCATCCCGCTGGAGGCTCTGCCCGAGCCCAGGGCAGTGGAGACTATTGATGGTCGGCTCCTTCGCTCAGGCCCAGTGACACACCAGACTCCAGTGCTGCACCTTGAGATACAGGGCCACGTGGAGGAGATGCAGTTTTTGCTGGCAGCCGTCCCTCATTTTCCATTAGTTTTGGGCATGTCCTGGCTCTCTCAGCACGACCCGCATATTTCCTGGTCCCGGCGGGAACTCCTGTTTGGGTCAGAGTATTGCCAGGAACACTGCTGGCCAGAGAGGGTCTCGGCTGCGGTGGCTGCGGTGGCCCAGGACTGCTCTGTGAAGCTGCCTGAGAAGTACCAGGACTTTGCTGATGTGTTTGATAAGAAGGAGGCAGATCGGCTTCCCCCACACCGGCCCTATGACTGTGCCATCGACCTAGTACCGGGGGCCCCCATTCCGGCGGGGCGTCTGTACTCACTATCAGAGCCGGAGCTGGCGGCTCTGAGAGATTTTCTTGAGAAAAATCTCCAACGAGGGTTCATCCGTCCCTCTAAGTCTCCGGCGGGTGCCCCAGTACTGTTCGTCCGTAAGAAGTGTGGGGAGTTACGCCTCTGCAATGACTATCGGGCCCTGAATAAGATCACCATCCGGAACCGGTACCCCCTGCCTCTGATTCCAGAATTGTTGGAGCGGCTTCGCCATGCCAAGGTCTTCACCAAGTTGGACCTGAGGGGGGCCTACAACTTGGTGAGGATCCGGGCTGGGGACGAGTGGAAGACAGCCTTCCAGACCCGGTATGGGCATTATGAGTACACGGTCATGCCCTTTGGTCTGTGCAACGCCCCTGCCGTTTTCCAGCACTTTGTCAACGACGTGTTTCGGGATTATTTGGATCAATTCGTGATCATTTACCTGGACGATTTTTTGATCTACTCTCCCAGCCAAGCAGCCCATGATGCCCATGTCTGTGCCGTCCTCCAGCGCCTTCGGGAGCACCGCCTGTATGCCAAACTTGAGAAGTGTGCCTTTGATCTTCGGGAGGTGGACTTCCTGGGCTACCGGGTCTCAGCTCAAGGCGTGGCTATGGACCCGTCCAAGGTGGAGTCGGTGCTGTCCTGGCAGCCCCCTCGCAACAGGAAGGAGGTCCAGAGGTTCCTGGGGTTCGCAAACTTCTATAGGAAGTTTATCAAGGACTACGCGACCCTAGCGAGCCCCATCTCCCAACTGTTGCGGGGAAAGGGCCGGTTTCAGTGGACGACGGCGGCCCAGGCGGCCTTCGAGGCCCTGAAGGTGCGGTTCACGTCAGCCCCGATACTTCAGCACCCGGACCCCCGCACACCCTTTGTCGTAGAGGCCGACGCCTCAGATGTAGCCATAGGGGCTGTGCTGCTCCAGCCTACAGGCCCTCAGGCACATTTGCTGCCCTGCGCTTTCTACTCGCGGCAACTCTCCCCACCGGAGATGAACTATACCATCTGGGAGAAGGAGCTGTTGGCCATAAAGGCAGCTTTCGAGACCTGGAGGCATCTTTTGGAGGGTGCGGCTCACCCAGTCAGGGTCCACACGGACCACAGGAACCTAGAGCACCTTCAGACAGCCAGGAAGCTGTCCCAGAGGCAACATCGTTGGGCTTCCTTCTTTGCTTGCTTCCATTTCCAGCTCCATTACATTCCTAAGGCCCGGAATCGACAGGCTGATGCTCTCTCCCGGAAGCCGGAGTATGCCACAGACCCAGTAGAAGATCGCCGGTCCACCATTCTGCGTCCAGAGAATTTTGCTGCTGCTCCGCAGGAAGCCACGCTAGTGGACCAGATTCGGGACCTTCAGGGCCGGGACCCATTGGTGGCGCAGCATTCGGCAGAGGGAGACGCCTCACCTTTCACACTTCGGGATGGCCTGCTCTACCACCGGGGCCGCCTGTATGTGCCGGCAGGTCCATGTCGGGAGGCGGTTTTGCGGCTGTGTCATGACTCCAAGCCAGCGGGTCATTTCGGCTTCTGTAAGACTTTGCACCTCCTCACCCGGGAGTTTTGGTGGCCTCGCATCCGGGCGGATGTGGCCAAGTATGTGGACACATGCCCAGTGTGTCACAGGGCCAAGGACCATCCGGGTCGGCCTGCGGGTTTGCTGCTGCCACTGCCCACGCCATCGGGGCCTTGGAAGGTCGTGTCCATGGACTTCATCACGGACCTGCCCCTCTCGTCTGGCTGCACTACCATTTGGGTGGTGGTGGACCTGTTTTCTAAAATGGCCCATTTTGTACCCTGCGCTGGCCTCCCCACGGCGAAGGAGACGGCCCGGATGTTTGTGCAGCACATATTCCGGCTCCATGGCCTTCCCGAGGGGGTGATCTCAGATCGTGGCACACAGTTCACTGCCAGGTTCTGGACCAGCGTGCTCCAGTTCCTGGAGGTGGAGCCTCGCCTGTCTTCAGCTCATCACCCCGAGTCCGACGGCCAGACGGAAAGGACCAACGGGACCCTGGAGCAGTACCTCCGCTGCTACACCAGCTACCGCCAGGACAACTGGGTGGATCTGCTCCCATTGGCCGAGTTTGCTTATAATAACTCAGTCCACGCCTCGACCCAGCATACACCCTTCTTCGCCACAGGGGGTTTCCATCCACGAGGGTTCCCGGCTGTGGTTCCGGCCTCCTCAGTTCCTGCGGCAGATCAGTGGCTACAGGAGCTCCAGGCGGCTCAGTCTTTGTTAAAAGAGCAGCTTGAGGTGGCCAAGGAGGCGTACAAGCGTGGGGCGGATCGGCGTCGTCAGGAAGGACCTCCTTTGCAGGTGGGGGACTCTGTCTGGCTCTCCACACGCCATCTGCCTCTGCAGCGGCCCTGTCGGAAGTTGGATGCACGATTTGTGGGACCCTACAAGATCGTGGCCCAGGTGAATCCCGTGGCATTTCGGCTCCAACTTCCACGGACCTGGCGGGTCCATCCGGTCTTCCACCACTCCCTGCTGCTTCCTGCCACTGGAGTTCGACCTGACGCTGGTTCCGCACCCCCACCCAATCCTGTCCAGGTGGAGGGGGAGCAGGAGTTTGAGGTGGCCCAGATCTTGGACTCCCGTCGCCATCGTGGTCGCCTCCAGTACCTCATCGACTTGGTCGGCTATGGGCCAGAGGAGCGCTCCTGGGAGGATGCTTCTGATGTCCATGCTCCACAGTTGGTGCAGGCCTTCCATCGCCGCTTCCCTGACCGTCCTCGCTCTCCAGAAATGGAGGGGGGACGTTATGGGAGGGGGAATGATGTCATGGTCAGCCAGGTAGAGGACTCAGAGGATGAGGAGGACTCACTTCCTCAGGTACAGGGGGAACCTGAGGTGATGCCAGGACCCAGCTCTGACCCCCCAGCCCCATTGGAGCCTGGGGTTCAGCAGCCCAGCCTGGCCACAGCAGAAGTACAGGATGGGGGAGACATGGAACAACAGAGCCTAGAGATCCCCAGCTTTAAGCAAAGAAGAGCAGAGAAGCAAGGGTTAAGAAGATCCAAAAGGCTCACCCAGAGGCAGGCTGATCACCTGCACCTGTGAACTGAATCTGCAGAGTTAAAACACAGGGCAGACACCCAAGCCCTTTGTCAGAAGCTATCGGTTCACCTTTTGGGAAAACTGCTCTATCTGACCTAGAATACCTGGCTCTCGTGACTCCGGACCGGACCGTGGTGTTGCTCTCTGGAACCCTGGACTCGGACTGTTTATTGACCTTTGCTCTCTGGACTACGTTACTCTGCTGCTGAATAAACTGCCTTGACGAGTGAGTCATTCTTATCAGCTCTGTGTTTGTGTGAGGGGGCTGGCAGCTTTCTCGGACAGGGCTGTAATGTCCCACTGTAGAGATCACGTGGAAACAATTATAAAAATTAATTGCACTTAATTATTTTCTGTAGGTTCTGTATCTAAATGTAAATCTTCTGCTTCAATGAATTCAGCAAGCGCTTGTCCCCGTGCTCAATATACTCCTAAGCGAACCTGAGTTCACCTTGGAGAGTCCACCTGTAAAGCCTCGAATTCGGGATACATGAGGGGCAAATGCCACAAATCGGCCACAAAAAAACCAAAACAAACGTTTACAACTGTTTTCGCCCCGAATTAGGAGGCAGCATGGCTTATGCTGGAGGCATGGGGATGCTTCCGATGTATTGGGGAGGCATTTCCCCATCATCGGGGAAGCGCTCCAACCCCTGGGCACGGTTAGTGGGCAGGGTTTCCCTTGTGTTCACTCTCCCTGCCCTCCCTTCCTCTCCGGCTACAAGCATGACACACACACCTTGCTTTATCTCCCCATTTGCAAGGCACTCGTGGGTAAGGAAGGGCTTTATTAAGCTGAGCGCACTCAGCTGAGCAAGATCTGTCAAGCCAGCTGTCAAGCGAAGGCAAAATAAGAGGAAAAAACAGCCGTGGCTTTAGCTGCTTTCAGGGCCTTCAGAGGCTGCAATGTTCTCTCTTTCCCGGAGGAGCAATAAGGTTGCACTCAGCTGAGCAAGATCTGTCAAGCCAGCTGTCAAGTGAAGGAGCGCATCTGTTCACGCCTAGATCATTACAGGTCTTCCTCAGGCCGCCCTCACTCTGGGCTGCATCGCTCACACCTGTCTCCATGATCAACCTGAGTCTCCTCCATGGGACTCTTGGCTCTCCACCCCTTTTGCTGGGTCAAATCCACCTCCTTTCTTATTGGATGCTGTTGTGTCACTCAAGGGAGGTGAGGCAGTGTGTTTGCCGTTCTTTTTTAAGCCTGCTCCCTCACCTCCACAACCCTCCCTTTTTTTCTATATGCAATTAATATTTTTTAAAATAATAATAATAAATTTGTGTAGAAATGCTGGATAGAAAGAGGAATCATACACAGAAACTGAGGAGAGAAGGGGGAATGCCTTACGAATTCTGAGCAGCACATTGATAGAAAGACTGGACCCACCTACCACAGCGTGGTTCAACCTAGAATATTCTGATGGGGATAAGCTGGCTTGGAAAACAAACTGAATAAAAATAAAGCAACCTGAGGACAGCCTGAAATTGCCCCAAACTAAACATGTAGCCAGGGCCATGTTGAAGGTCTTGCCTCCATCTTCTGCTTGATAGCCCAAGAAGGCCACTGTGTGAGACAAGAGCCCTTTCTGCACTAGGCCTTTTTTTAGATTATATCTCAGGATGATGACCAACCATCTGCATGCCGGTGCAGACTATGGTAGGCCCTGGTATGGTCTACCATAGATTGGACCAGTATGAAGATGGCTGGTCCCTATCCTGAGATATAATCTAAAAAAAGGCCTAGTGCAGAAAGGGCCAAGATGCTGGACTGGATGGGCTGTGGCCTGATCCTGCAGGGTCCCTTGTAGGTCCTGATGTTCTTACTTGTTTTTGTTACTCTTTGCAACTGAGTGTGGGAAGTGGTAGACCCTGAAAGGGAGAGGCTCACAGGATGAATCCGTGGTTCCTTCCCAGCGAATCTTGGATTTTGTGAGGGATTTGGAAGCAGGAGGAATACCAGGAATTCCTGGACTCGCCTTTTCTGCACTATTCCAGATTACAGCCCCAAAGAGGGTCTGGCTGGCCACACGCTGGCCTGCTGTACTCTGCTCTAGCTTGCAGGTGACAGGGCCTGTTCCAGGATGTAATCAAGAAAAATGGCCAGTGCAGAAAATGGCTTTTCATCAGAGTGGCACAGATGAAAGATGATTCCTCATTGTACTGTGGACTTTCCCCAAAGTCAAGAAATTAGCATGCAGCAATGCAAGACATTTCTGGCCTGCCTGTGGCGGCTGCTCCATCTTTCTAGTGGTAGATTTAAGTATGATTTGCTGCTTATTGATATGGGAAGTGCTGCAATATATTTGTATCTGGGGATCCACCCGCCCGCCCGCCCGCCCACCCACCCATCCATCCATCCATCCATCCATCCATCCATACATACATACATACATACATACATACATACATACATACATACATACATACATACATACATCGCATCGCATCGCATCGCATCGCATCGCATCGCATCGCATTAGTAAGTAAATAAAGATGCTACGCTTTATTATTCCCGTCCAGGCAGCATTCAAGGGTATACCAAGAGGTGCACCCCCTCCTGTTCTGGAACATCTAAGGTTGGAAGAATGAAAAGAATTCCTATTTACTGCTGTCCTAATGACAAGTGCAATACTAGTAGAACCAGCAGGCTGGAGACAAGCGTGTGGCAGCAGCTGTTGGGCTTCCAGCTTCTTTCCTCTGCATCTTCCAGTCAGCATTGGGAAAGGCTTCATAGACCAGAAGATGCCACACTTTCTCCTGCAGCATCATCTGAATTCCTTGTTCCAGGGGACCCTTCTGCGCCTTGATTCCTGCTTGCTTGCTCTTAGACGGGCAACCTGCTCTCGCAGGGCCTTTCTTGCTCCTCGGAGGCCCCCAAAATTCTGCGCTAGGAAAGAAATAGGGTGGCAATGTTTTGTGGTTCTGTAAACTTTTCTGATCTTGCATCTTCCATGGGAAGCGGTGTGCAAATCCTTTAAATAAGCAAATCAGCAAATAAAATCCAGCCTCTGTGCTGTGCTCTCAAAGTCATCTTGATTCAAATTCAGCTTCCTGACAGTTTCCACAACGGTCACCAGGTGGCGTGCACGTGGTGCGTGTTCCCGGCTGCCCTGGGTCTTGGGGACCCAGGAAAGTGAGGGGGTAAGACCTGTGTGCATGCAGGCACGTCCCCAGGCCCCAGGGTGGGGGTGCCGGGGCACATCTCTGGGGCTTAGCTGCCTCGGTCGAGGCGGATAGACCCCGCAGAGGCTGACAATCTGCCTCGGTTGGCCGGAGGATGTGGGACCCCAGTAAACCTTCCCCGCACGGGTTCGGTCTACCAAGGGGTCCCACATGCCCTGGCCCATACACAGCGGCAGATCGGCCTCCCTCCACCCTGGAAACTGTGGCTATCCGAAGGTCACCCAGCTGGCTTCATGGAGGAGGAAGAAGAAGAGTTGGCTTTTCTATCCTGCTTTTCTCACCAATTTAAGTAAACTCAAAGAGGCTGACAAACCTTCTGTTCCTCTCCCCACAACAGAACACCCTGTGAGATAGGTAGAGCTGTGAGAGCTCAGAAGACACCTGTGACTATCCCAAGGTCACCCAGCTGGCTTCGTGGTGGAGTGTGGAATCAAAGCCGGTACTCCCAACCGGCCCCTTAGCCACTAGGCCGAACTGGCTCACACAGGTTAAGGTGCGGAGCACAATTTAACGCTCCACATTTAATCACCAATGAATGCACTTCTGGGGAGGCAAGGAACATTTGGAGGCTGTAGCAGCCCACTCAACATGCGTTAGCTCCTCACCAGATGCTCACTAATTGTGACTACCGGCTGAAGTGCAAATAGGCCTCAGGTTGGCGAGACAAACCAATTGCAGGGAATTGAGAGCAGGTGAAGGTTTCGCCCTGGTCCCCCACTTCAGATGCCCAGGCGCAATTGGTGGGGCCCCGTGTGGGAGACGGCAGTGGACTAGATGGGCCGTGGCCAGATCCAGCAGGGCTCCTTCTAGATTCTCACCTTCCTATGTTTTTTACTGCTCTTAGATATATATAGTTTAGAGGGAAAAAAATGTGCAGTGAAAAGTGTGCAGAAACATTCATCATTTAGAGAAATTCTGGATTTAAAGAAGAAAAACAATGCAGGACAGTCCCAACCAGAGAGGGAAAGTCCCCAGAAGAAACACAAACACACTTGGGGCGCATTCCCATTACAAGCTTAATAAGGTTTCCTTAAACCGAAATAATTGAACCGGATGCAAATGCAAATTTGCCTGATCCCATTACTTTCAACATAATCGCGTTTGATCTGGATTCTGAGGATTGTACGTGACTCAAGGGGAGACTCAAGTGGCTACTTTCTAAAAGCTGCTTTTCGAGGCTGCCCTGCTCTCTTCCTCCTGGCGTGAACGCACCACCCATAAGGGACCCCTTCATGGAGCCTAGCTGGGTGGCTTTCCTGGATGGAGGAAAAACGGCAGGGGGCAGCCAGCGATTCTTTCCCCTTTTCTCCCCATTGCCCAGGGCACACAGCAGCAGCAGCAACTCAAGCCCCCTGCACCTTAAACATTCACACATCTCCCAGAACCTGCAGTTGCTTTCCTTTCTTTTCCCTTTCTAAAGGTCAGAATTTACAGAACTGTGCAAAATTGCAACATTGTTATCAGATGTGAAGTGGGTGGATTGCTACAATGTAACGGCTGCTGTATGGGGTGGCTTTTTACAATAAAATCACTATCTTTGGAAGCAAGCTATTGGGGGAGGGAAACCCTAAACATGCATTCTCATCCCAGTAAAACAGTACAGTTCCCACAGTAAGAAATGTAAAATGTTTCAAATGCACAAACTGGAGCAAGACCTGTTGAAATGAGTGTTAACATTTACAACGCTTTGGGGCGATTTAACATGTGGAAAGCGTGTTAACCCAATCTGACGTGGGGACTGCAAGGATCGAAACCGTTTTGAAACCGTTTTAAGCTTGTAATGGGAATTCACCCTTGGGGATCTGATCTCCAAAGAGAGAGAATATGTTCACTTCTAATTCATGGCCAAACTGTATCTGAGCCACTTCTTCCAATGCATGTGATGAGGCAGGGGGAGAATTCCTATCCAGAGAATTTCTATTTTTCTCCTGATTCCATTCTTTCCTGTTGACTCTTTTGTACCTGGGTGTGTACATCTGTATGCAGGGAAGTAGGCAGGTGCCATAAACCTAATTTCCCATAATTCTCAGTTGCAATTGTGTTTTTCTTTGGGAGCAACTTTCGCCCTTTACAAGCGTTCCTACCTCCCTCCGTGTAAATGCTGAAAGCATCCCAAACTGACTTAGCCAGGAAAGGCCGGACAGGGGCAGGGACGCCTCTCCCAGGCCTGCCTGCCATTGGGTGAGAGCACCCAGGGGTGGGCAGACCAGTCAGGTGGCTTCCCCCAGTTCCTGCCAGTTGTAGAGGACCCAACTGATTTTTGGCCAATCATGGGGGGGGGGCGTACCCGCGGCTGTCAGGAACGATGATGCTACTTAATATTTTGGTAGATGACCTGGATGACCAAGGGGAAAGGGTGCTGATGAAATTTGCAGCTTCCAGGCAGGAGGATACTGGACTAGGCAGAGACAGCAGGACTTCTTCATCTGCAAATTGCTTCTTCCAGTGGACATTTACCCTTTAGGCAAGGGTTTTTCCCCCATTAACCATCATGCAACGCAAAGTTGTGTCTGCAATATTCCTATTGCAATCTGGGGTTGCGAGAAGCACAGGCAACCCTTGCGTGGTCCTGCCAGACAGAGCCAGGGGTTTCTGGGTTCAACCTGAACAGGCCAGGCAGTGTGCCACAGCTTTCTCTGGCCCAGGGTGAACACGTGGCATCCACACCGGGAGTAGACTAGAAGGAAGCTTTGGAAACCTAAGACAGGAGGATGGTGGCGGCTTGGAAGGTATTCTAGGCTTTGGCCAGTTTGACTCTGAACAAGGTTCAGCTCATGGTCACCTTCAGAGTCCATTGACCTTCGCTTGTGCAAACATCAAAGACAGCATCTCGAATCTTGAATTTCGAATCTTGGATCTATTCATTTGAATTATCCATACATTCATACATCTATGGGTTCATACACGATGCATACTTGAATGTTGGCATCTTTCCCACATCCTTACGCATTTGTACGGATCCATACGAGACAAAAAAGATTTGCATATGGGATAACTATGGGATGCATACGGACTTGCAGGGATATGGGGAAGATGTGTATGTGCACATACAAACGTTGTTGACATTCATATGTGCAGATTTGGATAAAAAATTTGATCGACTATATTCAAATTTGGGGAATACGAATTGAGTCTTGTTAAATTCGAATCTAAAACGTTCAAATTGTATCAGATTTTTGGGTATTCAAATAGAATGTCAAAAAAACATTCGTGCCCATCCCTAATGCTCAGACACCTCCACCCATTCCCAAGGTGGGACAAGGTGAGGCAGGGGGGGACCTGGAAGCATAAAGGCTTCTTTGGGGAACCTTTGCAGGTGTGCGTGGATGCGCCACCTGGTGACAGTTGTGGGAACTGCCAGATAGCTGAATTTGAATCAAGATGACTGGATTTTATTTGCTGATTTGTTTATTTAAAGGATTTGCACACCACTTCCCATGAAAGATGCAAGCTCAGAAAAGTTTACAGAACCACAAAACATTGCCACCCTATTTCTTTCCTAGCGCAGAATTTTGGGAGCCTCCGAGGAGTGAGAAAGGCCCCGAGAGAGCAGGTTCCCTGTCTAAGAGCAAGCAAGCAGGAATCAATGCATAGAAGGGGTCCCCAGGGACAAGGAATGCGGACGCTGCTGCAGGAGAAAATGATGCATCCTCTGGTCTGGTTTCTTTTATAGTGCACTATGAAGCCTTTCCCAATGCAGACTGGAAGATGCAGAGGAAAGAAGCTGGAAGCCCCACAGCTGCTGCCACGCACTTGTCTTCAGTCTGGTGGTTTCAGGAATCGTTGCATTTGTCACCATCACAGCATTTAAGAGGAACTCTTCGCTTTCCTCCATCGTGAGATGTTATCAGGCTCTTTCAGTTGCATCCTATTGCACTCATCAGTATCACAGCACATAAGAACATTTCTTAAATTTCTTATGCTTTCATATACTCCAGGACAGTTGGGGGAACACCTAAAAGTCAACCCTTCATCTCGACCTAGAAGAGAATAATAAAACGTAGCATCTTTATTGGGTGGGTGGGGATGGATGGATGGATGGATGGATGGATGGATGGATGGATGGATGGGTGGGTGGGTGGGTGGATGGGTGGATGGGTGGATGGGTGGGTGGGTAGGTGGGTAGGTGGGTGGATGGATGGATGGGTGGGTGGGTGGATGGATGGATCCCCAGATACAAATATATTGCAGCACTTCCCATATCAATAAGCAGCAAATCATACTTAAATCTACCACTAGAAAGATGGAGCAGCCGCCACAGGCAGGCCAGAAATGTCTTGCATTGGTGCATGCTAATTTCTTGACTTTGGGGAAAGTCCACAGTACAATGAGGAATCATCTTTCATCTGTGCCACTCTGATGAAAAGCCATTTTCTGCACTGGCCATTTTCCCAGATTATATCCTGGAACAGGCCCGGTCATCTGCAAGCTAGAGGAGAGTCCAGCAGGCCAGCGTGTGGCCAGCCAGACCTTCTTTGGGGCTGTAATCTGGAATAGTGCAGAAAAGGCGAGTCCCAGCATTTCCTGGTATTCCTCCTGCTTCCAAATCCCTCACAAAATCCAAGATTCGCTGGGAAGGAACCACGGATTCATCCTGTGACCCTCTCCCTTTCAGGGTCTACCACTTCCCACACTCAGTTGCAAAGAGTAACAAAAACAAGTAAGAACATCAGGACCTACAAGGGACCCTGCTGGATCAGGCCACAGCCCATCCAGTCCAGCATCTTGTCTCACACAGTGGCCCTTCTTGGGCTATCAAGCAGAAGATGGAGGCAAGACCTTCAACATGGCCCTGGCTACGTGTCTAGTTTGGGGCAATTTCAGGTCGTCCTCAGGTTGCTTTATTTTTATTCAGATTGTTTTCCAAGGCGGCTTATCCCTGTCAGAATATTCTAATCCAAGTCCTCTTTTCCAGTGGAGACCAAACAAACAATTGGGTTCTATACCAGAAGAAAAAATATTTGTAATATTTACTAAAAGGGTTACAATGACCCCACTGATAATGCAAATAATAAATGAACTAAGTCAAATAATACAATATAAAGCACCAAAATTAAAAAACTCACTGTAAGAAAAACAATTGTGGCTAAAGGAGGCTGAACTATGCTGTGGTTTGTGGTTCCAGTCTTTCCTTTGGCCAATGTCTAGGGGAGGGTGGCACACGCGGAGTTCATGAGGCACCCCCCCCTTCTCTCCTCAGTTTGTGTGTATGATTCCTCTTTCTATCTAGTGTTTTTACACAAATTTAGTATTATTTTAAAAAATATATTAATTGCATGGAGAAGAAAAGGAAGGGGGCACGGAAGTGGTGGAGCAGGCTTAAAAAGGAACTGCAAACACACACACCCCTCTCCTTGAGTGACACAACAGCATCCAATAAGAAAGGAGGTGGATTTGACCCAGCAAAAGGGGCGGAGAGCCAAGAGTTCCATGGAGGAGACTCAGGTTGACCATGGAGAAAGGTGTGAGCGATGCAGCCCAGAGCGAGGGCGTCCTGAGGACAGCCTGTAATGAACTAGGTGTGAACAGATCGGACACAACCTCAGTTTGAATTATGAATAGGACGTCCTGTCTCATACAGGTGTGACCGGGGCCCTTCTAGTAGCCATAGAAACCTCTCCATCAGTAACGTATCTGTGCTTTGAAAATGTCAAATCCGACCTGAATCCACTTTTAATCCACTGTCGATCCATATCAAATGCAGTCTGGATCGACATTCTTGAAACGTTTGTATTCGTACGAACTTTAGCATACGAATATCGTAACATTTGATTCGTATCCAAATGTCTGAATTTGTACTAATTCGTGCAAATAACACATGATACGAATATTCTTGCACATTTCTAATGTTCTGAGATATAATGCAGAATAAAGCGCCATGCCAAAGGGGTCCCAATTCCACAGCAGCCCCCCCCCCCCAGGCCTCCCTCCTTCCATGAACTCACAACATGCCCCAAAGGACAGGTGGGAGCTCCCAGGGGAGTCTTAGGTTGCAGGACATTTTGGATTACCTGGTGGAGTTACTCCCTCTTACTTCACAGGTAACATCATTGATACGCACCATCACTGTCCATTACTGACTCTATGATACAGTACTTGTCCGATTCTTTACACTGAATTCCATCCCTGCAACCATCCAAGTTCTCCATGTGTTCACAAGAGTAGCACCTCAAAGAGCTTGCTGTGCAGGGAAGAAAAGCCAAGAAACGATCAGCAATATCTGCAGAGATTTCATGTCTCCTGAGCGATTATTATTCAAAGTTTCACTTTTACTGAATTTCATCCCACTTTTACTGAATTTCATCCCTTCCCCTCCCCTCCTGTCAGGATGTGAAAGCTAAATCGTGTTCTGCATTCCATCCCCCAGCTACCCATGTTCTCAGCGAACGCTTCCACCCTTGGCACCAAATGGCACAGCTTGGAAACGATACTCTGAGTCCAAGGCAGCAGCGATAGATGAGAACAAACAATTGAAACATTGGAAATCCGACTGAATTCGGACATTCGAAGGATTTGAACCAAATGTCTCTAAATTAGAATTCAACATTCGAATGAACTTTTGAACCTTTCGAATCATTCCTACAAATTATTTAGACATTCGCAGGCGTATGGATATTTACAGATTACGGGCGTATCCCTGTGCATCTTATTCACTATCATACACATTGAACAGATACGTACAGGACGAAAATGGGATGCGTACTAATGCAGATAGATGCATACAGACACATTCGAATGTTGTCGACATTCTTCAGATATTCGATTCATGCACCCACCCACCCCCTTACAGCACCTGTCTCTTCCCCTTATGCCCATTTCCAGCCCAATATAAAGCTTTCTTGCTTACCTTTTCCAATGCACACTGTGGCCACCAAGAAGGCAATGAATAGAGTCTTCATGGCTGCACCGTCCCTTGGAGCCTCTTCTGGGTGGCTGTTCGGGCTTCTTTTATACCTCTCTGGCGTTCCTTCATCGTACTCGTGACTATGTTAATGTTGGGTTTGGCCAGTGGAAATGGGTTGAGGATTGTCCAAGAACTGTTTGTTTCACTGGAGGGTGAGTGGGAATCATGGAACAAAATGAAATGTCATGTCCCCCAAGGCAAGGGAATTTCAGCCAAGGATGCAAGGAGCTGCAATGTCCCAGTGTATCCAAGCTCAGACACAACTTTCCTTCGGCTGAGCTCTGGTTCATTTGCGCCTCATTTGCTCTCTTCACTGAGGTAATTTTTCATGGGGGAGAGCAGATCCTTCTAAGCTGCCTCAAAAGCCCCAAAGGGCACCACAAAGTTAAAAGAAATCCTTAAAAATGCAAAATTAGAACAGCTGCAACCACTGCAAAAAGAGGCTTCCATAATCTCTTCAGATCAGCAGTGTTGTCTGAAATGGAAACTACATGTTACTCCTTTAGGAACAGAGCGGGGACAGTGCGGTTCACCAATTGCATCTGGGCATCTCAAGCAGAAGATGAAGGGGAAACCTTCGCCTTCTTTTGAATCCCTGCAAATAGGCTTCAGGGACATCCTGCCTCTCTCTCCAAACTGGAGGCAAGACCTGGGCACCCATTATAGTAGCCATTGATACACCGGCCCTCCATGAACCTTGCTGGATCCGGCCACAGCCCATCTAGTCCAGCATCCGGACTCACTTTACACAGTGGCTCCGCCAGAGATCTCAGTGACAACATGTTAGTGGAACCATCCCACTCCCAATCCGCTGTAAAGGCCAGGAAAGGGACATTGGAAATGCACTTTCTGACCTTAAATGTGGATTAGATGCGGGATAGGGACTCTAGCTGCCACATCCTGCCACCCTCAGGGCTGCATTCACACCTCCACATGATGGTCCACCTTAGGACAGGTGGGGAACTTCAGCTGTTTTAGGCCTGTTTACACTAGGGATGCGCAGGAATATTCAAAGCATTCAAAACTTGATTGAATTCATTGGAACTCGGACATTCAAATTCAAATCAATTATCTACACATTCGTTTTTTAACATTCAAATGAATTCAAATGTTTCTCATCATTCATACAGATTATTCAGACACTTATATGTGTACGGATACATACGCATTACGTACATATCCATGTGCATCTTATTCGTGTCCACACGCATTTGTATGGATATGTATGGGACGAAAACAGGATGCATACGGGATAAAATCGGGATGCATATGGGATAAATATGGGATGCATACAGATGTGTACAGACACATATGAATGTTGTCAACATTCGTATCAAATACGGATAAATATTAATACGAATAGATACGAATGTATTCAAAACAGTTTGAATTTGAATACATTTGTTTTTTCTCTACTCATACGAATTTTAATATTCAATTTCAATCAAATCGAATATCAAAACTTGCATTCGTGCCCACCCCTATTTTACGCCTTCCTTGGGGTGGGGGCCAGGCGAGGGGCTTCTGGGCTTGTTGCAGCCCCATCACTGTTGGCAGCAAGTGGGTGGGGGCCCTAGAGACAGGACAGCTTGGGTTCCCCTCAGGTACACACCTCCCAGGAGTGCTGTGGCTGTGTGCAATGGGGCAAACTTCCATGGGTGAGGTGAGGTGAGGCAACTCAGTGCGCAGTGAAGCATGACTGTGGCTGGGAAGGACACCTGGCTGACCGAGACACCTCTGCTGGGGCAGGCAGAGAATGGCAGGATTTCCCCTGGGTCCATTGCTTCAAAGGCAGGACAGTTGCAAGCAGGGAGGGAACGTCCCCAGAAGAAACATCAACACACACTTGGGCATCTCATCTCTGAAGACAGAGAAGCTGCTCAATTTTACTAAAGGCAACAGCAGCCCAACTACTTCTGAGCCACTTCTTCCAATGCTTGTGATGGACGAGGGGAGAGAATTCTTATCCAGCTTTCCATTCAGCTCCTGGTTCCATTTTTCCCCATTTATTGATTGATTATTTCTATTTCCATTTGTGTTCTCCTCCTGACTCCCTGGCCGCATCCCCACGACGTCGTTATCTCGAATTCAAAACGTTTTGATTTCGGGCCGTGCACACGTCACTTCGGCTTAATGCGGTATTTCCGTGATAAACCACGTTATCCCGATTTGAAATAAATCCTGATCTCAACAGGTCTCACTCCGGAACATGCCCTTGACACGTGTTTAATTTTTTACTGTGTGGACAGTATCGTTCTGGGATGAGATTCAGTATTAAGGCTGTCCCGCCCCCCCAATCGCACTGTAACCAATGGCTGAACGTATTAGAAGCACGTCATGTTTAGGGTTTCCTTCATTGAAAAAATCCACCCTCAAACACCCACTATAAACCTCCAGTCCTTAAAGATACATTGTATTGCTGTAAGCACTTCACACCTTAAAAAATGTTGCAATTTTGCGCAATTTCAGGCCTTTGAAGGTTCGGAACTTTAAACAGGGAAAGGAAAGCCCTGGAGCCTGTATTTTAAAAGCTGTGGCCCTCCTCCCCCCTTCTTTGCCATTGCTGCTGCTCCTGTGCAGCAGCAAAGTGACCATTCATTTTCTTTATCAGCCACTTTGAGCCCCCTTCAGAGGCTACTTTACTTCTGCCTGTGGTTACACCTAAGGTTTAATCCAGTTTCAGTTCACACCGTGGTTTCATTGAAAGAATCCAGCTACGATTCAGTGGCGGCTCCGGAGGACTTCCTCCCGTCCCTTCGCCAGGCGGCAAAGCCGGCCGGGGGCCGCTTCCCTCTCCACGCGACCTTTTCCTTCACTGTCACCCCCCGACGGCCCCGCGCGGCCCCGGCCTTTTCTCTCTTCCCGGAGGGAAGAGGTGAGCAAGGAGAGCCCCCTTTGCCCTCTCCCGCGGAGGGCACACTGCGCCCGCCCACCCGCCCGCCGCCTCTCGGCTCTCCTCCTTTTCCAGCGGTGGCCGCTTTTCTCACCCATTCAAGGGGACTCAAGGCAGCTGATCAACCTTCTGTTCTTCTCCCACAACAGACACCCCGCGAGGCAGGTGGGGGGGGGGAGGAAGGAAGGAAGGAAGGAAGGAAGAAGGATGCACTTGCTGAAGTTGGCCTTTCTAACCCGCGTTTCTCACCCATTTAACGGGCTCAAAGTGGCTGACAAAGCTTTTCTATTCTCCCCACACCAGACACCTTGTGAGGTGGGGGGGGGGCTGTGAGAGCTCAGAAGAGAGCTGTGACTAGCCCAAGGTCCCCCAGCTGCTTCCATGGAGGAGGAGGAGGAAGAAGAGTTGGCTTTTATACCCTGTTTTTCTCACCCATTTAAGGTGACTCAAAGAGGCTGACAAAGCTTCCATTCTTCACCCCACAACAGATGCCCTGTAAGAGCTGTGACTAGCCCAAGGCCACTGAGCTGGCTTCACGGAGGAGGAGGAAGAAGAGTTGGCTTTTTTACCCCACTTTTCTCACCCATTTAAGGAGGCTCAAAGCTGCTGACAAACCTTCTGTTCTCCTCCCCACACCCTGTGAGAGCTCAGAAGAGAGCCATGACTAGGAAGGAAGGAGGGAGGGAAGGAAGGAAGAAGGAACCACAGCCATATGCCTCTTTAATATTTAAAGCCCCTCAGCTGTATTACTTCCTTTCATTAAAATTGCGGAAATTCGCAACATTTTTTTAAGAGAGTGAGCTGGTTCCTTCGCTACAGTGTAACGGAAAGGAAAGCCCGTCCCCCGGGAACTTTCGCAGCCTGGGGAACTTTCTCCCCGCTCTCTGCAGCGCCAGAATGGACGGACGGAAGGATGGATGGATGGATGGATGGATGGAGAGCCTTCCCCTCTGCGCCCGCTTGCTCGGCGCCCCGATGGCAGGAATCCCCGGAGCAGAGGGGGTCTACCCCCAGCTGATGAGCGGCAGAAGGGCGCCCGGGGATGGTGGGGGAGACCATCTGGGGAAGGCAGGCAGGCAGGCAGGGAGGCAGGAAGGCAGGAAGGAAGGAGGGAAGGAGGGAGGGAAGGAGGGAAGGAAGAAGGAACCACAGCCATATGCCTCTTTAATATTTAAAGCCCCTCAGCTGTATTTTTTAAGAGAGTGAGCTGGTTCCTTCGCTACAGTGTAAGGGAAAGGAAAGCCCGTCCCCCAGGAACTTTCGCAGCCTGGGGAACTTTCTCCCCGCTCTCTGCAGCGCCAGAATGGACGGACGGAAGGATGGATGGATGGATGGATGGATGGATGGATGGATGGATGGATGGATGGATGGATGGATGGATGGATGGATGGATGGATGGATGGATGGAGAGCCTTCCCCTCTGCGCCCGCTTGCTGGGCGCCCCGATGGCAGGAATCCCCGGAGCAGAGGGGGTCTACCCCCAGCTGATGAGCGGCAGAAGGGCGCCCAGGGATGGTGGGGGAGACCATCTGGAGAAGGCAGGCAGGCAGGCAGGCAGGAAGTAAGGAAGGGGATCCCCGACGAAGCATAGATGACGCAAAGGGAGGGATCACCAATCAAAGAGAGGGGGTGGGCCCAATTGACTCGCAATGATGCTGCCCGTGGAGTCTCCGAAGACTCAATCCGAGTTAACGCTGGAATCGTATGCCCTCCAAACCAGGTTAAACTGCAAAACGTGTAGCCGGATTTATCGCAGATCAGTTGTTTCGGATTTGTTAAACTGAATTAACGCATGCCATGGGGATGCGGCCCCTGTGTGCCTGAGTGTGTACATCTATACAAGTGGTTACAGATGTGGGCACGTCGCTTCAGTCTAATTTCCCATAATGCTCACTCACAATTGTCCGCATGATGTTCTCCTGGAACACTCTGAAACGTGTGATCTTAATTCACATTTTGGAAAATTTCCTGGATGACCAAGATGAAAAGGTGCTGATGAAATCTGCTGCTTTCAGGCAGAAAGATACTGGACTAGACAGGTTTTGGGCAGAAACAGCAGGACCTCTTCATTTGCAAGGGACATTGACCCCTTACGTAAGGTTAAAGGTCATATTCCCACCAACCAGCATGCAATGCAAACTTGGGTTCTTCAAGTCAGTGAGATGTATAGAAATCTGGGGTTGTGAGATGTATAGACAACACTTCCATGACCCTCTCAGACAGTGCCAGGGGTTTCTGTACGCAGAAACCGGATGAAGCCCAGTCCATCGTCTTCTTTGGAGTCCATTGACTTTCTGCTTCTGCTAACATCAAAACCAGCATCTCCAGTTCCCCAGTTTCATAGTTTCCAATGTGGCCTATTTCAAAAGGAGCAAGAAATGGACAAGGTGAAGGAACTCAGTGGGCACTCCGGGCAGAAATTTGGGTGGGCAGGTGACCTTGAGTTACCCCCATCACACTGGACACCCTCCAGGCCAATGTTGAGGTGAGTGCTGACCGGCAGCCCCTTGCCTGGGTCCATTCCTTCAACTGAAACAGACTCAGATTATGCAAATGCAAGACAATCCCAGTCAGGGGGTGGAAGTCCCACAAAGAAACAGAAACACATTTTGGCCTCTAATATCAAGTCTGATTCAAGGTAACCCCGGCCTAGGCTGCTTTAGAGACTTTCCGCCAATGCATATGAATGCCTGCAGAAAAAGAAAAGAGAAGGATTGGGGAATCAGGTGATGGGAGGAAGAGAAATTCAATCAAACCTCTTGTTCTGCTGCTCATTTCTTATTCCTCAGCTGTGTTCTCCTCGTGACGCTCTGTGTACCTGAGGGAGTACATCCGTACAGGTGGGCATGGGTGTAGGCACGGGCCGTAAGTCTAATTTCCCGTAATGCTCAGTCACAATTGCTGCCTGATGTTCTTTTGGAACAACCTGACTCTTATGATGTTGCTTCACGTTGTGATAAATGACCTGGATGACGAAGGCAAAAGGGTGCTGAGGAGATCTGCTGCTTCCAGGCAGAAAGATCCTGGACGAGAGAGGCCTGAAGACAGAAGCATTGGACATTTACCACCTTATGTGAACTTGGTTCCCACCTGCCTCTGAGCAACCCATGTGCCGTTCCCCTCCTGGGTCGCTGCTGGTGTTCTTGCATTGTACATGTGACAACATTAATGTTGGGGTTCACCAATGGAAGTGGGTTGAGGATGGCCCTGGTTCCCACGAGTGGCTTGTTGCACTGTGGGAAGAGTGTCAGTCTTCTCCTCCTGCAAATGGCCATGAGAAGCATCCATTGATGCACTGATCCTCCATAGTCTATGAGAACCTGAGAGGAGTCCTGCTGGATGGCGCCACTGGATGGGCTCTCTTCTGAGCTCTCATAGCCCCACGCACCTCACAGGGCATCTGTTGTGTGGAGAAGAACAGAAGGCTTGTCAGCCACTTTGAGCCCCCTTGAATGGGCGAGAAAAGCAGGGTGAAAAAACTGACTCTTCTTCTTCTTCTTCTTCTTCTTCTTCTTCTTCTTCTTCTTCTTCTTCTAGAATGGATGTCCAGGCACAACAGCCTTTCTGGACATACCTGATTAGGCTGCCGTGAACCAGGGCTGGTAAACTTTCCGTAAAGGTGGGCCATTTGCATCTCCCAGAAGGAAAGCTCCCCCAAAGGATCAATTACTGGCCAGAAATGCAAATGGTCCTCCTGTTTTCCAGCTGTGTACAAAGCCTTAAGTGCCACCTCCCCACTGGCGCGATTGGCTGCCGTCTGATGCGTCATCACACTCCATGACATACCCAGATGCCATTGGAGAGGGGCGTGATCGATCGTGGTGACGTGCTGGGGTCCATCACATCGTCGCCTGGGGGGTTGATCAACGCCAGTGATCCATCCCCATCCAACCTGCCACTGGTGTGGGAGAGTGCAGGGCTATGGCGTGCCCGGTCATGTCAGTGTCCAGTGACCGATCAAGACCGGTAACACCACCATGCCTGCGTGGACGACATGATCCCCGCCCACCACACACAGCGAACCAGAAATATACCAAATGGTCATGCCGCTGGAGGAGGAAGAAAAAGTTGACTTTTCTATCCTGCTTTTCTCACCTATTTAAAGGGACTCAAGCGGCTGACAAACCTTCTGTTCCTCTCCCTGCATCACAACACCCTGTGAGATAGGTGGGGCTGTGAGAGCTCAGAAGAGAGCTGTGACTAGGCCAAGGTCACCCAGATGGCTTAGTGGAGAAGTGTGGAATCAAAGCCGGTACTCCCAGATAAGCATCCGGCTCCTGAACCACTAAGTAAAACTGGCTCACGTAGGTTAAGATGTGGAGCTCCACACCTAATCAACTGTTAGTGAACTACTGGGTAGGCAGGGTACGTTTGGGGGCTGTAGCAGCCGAGTCAACGTGCGTTAGCTCCTCACTAGATGCTCACTAATTGTGACTACCGGCTGAAGTGTGAATAAGCCTCAGGTTGGCGAGACAAACCAATTGCAGGGAGTTGAGAGCAGGTGAAGGTTTCGCCCTGGTCTCCCACTTCAGATGCCCAGGCGCAATTGGTGGGGCCCCGTGTGGGAGACGGCAGTGGACTAGATGGGCCGTGGCCAGATCCAGCAGGGCTCCTCCTAGGTTCTCACTTTCCTGTGTTTTTTACTGCTTTTAGATACGTATAGTTTAGTGGGGGGAGATGTGCAGTGAAAAATGTGCAGAAACTTTCATAATTTACAGAGAATCTGGATTTAAATACAGAAAGAAAAAAAATGCAGGACAGCCCCCACCAGGGAGGGGAAGTCCCCTAAAGAAAGCTGAATTTGAATCAACATGAGACTGGATTTTATTTGCTGGTTTGTTTATTTAAAGGATTTGCACACCAATTCCCACTAAAGATGCAAGATCAGAAAAGTTTACAGAACCACAAAACATTGCCACCCTATTTCTTTCCTAGCGCAGAATTTTGGGGGCCTCCGAGGAGAGAGAAAGGCCCCGCGAGAGCAGGTTCCCCGTCTAAGAGCAAGCAAGCAGGAATCAATGCATAGAAGGGGTCCCAAGGGACAAGGAATGCGGACGCTGCTGCAGGAGAAAGTGATGCATCCTCTGGTCTGGTTTCTTTCATTGTGCACTACGAAGCCTTTCCCAGCGCAGACTGGAAGATGCAGAGGAAAGAAGCCAGAAGCCCACAGCTGCTGCCAGACGCTTGTCGTCAGCCTGGTGGCTCTAGTCATCATTGCACTTGTCAGTATCACAGCAATTTAGAGGAACTTTTTTTGTTCTTTTACTCTCGAAGTTTGTAGGACAGTAGCGGGAGCACCTCTTCCTATACCCTTTAAATAAGCCTGGAAGAGAATAATAAAATGAAACATCTTTACTTAGTTACTTATGTGATTTAATTTGATTTGAATTGATTAGATTAGTTTATTTATTTATTTACTTAATTACTTATTAATCATTCATTCATTCATTCATTCATTCATGTATAAATGCACTTACCACCAGATACAAATATTTTTCAGCACTTTCCAGGCCATTAAGCAGCAAACCATAGTTAAAGCTCTCCCTAGAATGACAGCTCCGTAACCCCAGGCAGGCCAGAAATGTCTCGCATTGGCACATGGTAATTTGTAGGCTTTGGTGAAAGTCCACAGTACGATTAGAAATCATCTGTCATCTGTGCTTCTCTGATGTAAAGCCATATTCTGCACTGGCCATTATTCCGGATGGTATCCTGGGATCGTCATCCGTGTGCTAGAGGTTAGTATAGCAGCCCAGTGTGTGGACGACCAGAGCCTCTTTTGGGCAGTGATCTGGAATAAGGGCCAGTGCAGAAAAGGCGAGTCCCAGCATCTCCTGGTATCCCTCATCCTGCCAGCTGCTAAATCCTTTACAAGGGTCTCTTTCCACTAGGGCTAAGAACCCTTCTAAGACCCCATTAGGAACCTGACTGGTACCTGAATGGTACCAATTGGGAAGGCGCTGTCCCCACCTGGACCCCACTGGAGGCCCCATCTGCAAGTCCCTGCCATTCATTCATTCAGTTCCATTCATTCAGTTTGTTTGTATACCGCCTTTCTAATAAATTACTCAAGGCGGTTTACAGCAACCATGAAGAACAATAAAAATATACAATACAATACAAAGTAATACATCATACATTAAATCAACACACTAATACATTAAATAAATAATAATAAATAATATATTATAAAATCATATATAAATGGAAATGAGGCAACAGTACTGGTGGTTCCTCCTATCGCCTCTCTCTCTATAGCCGCCAACAGGGCTGGCAGAGATATTGAACAGTGAAAGTATTTTAAAAATAGTGCTATTTTTAGAAATACACTCTCATGTATACCACCTCTAGACACTAATCGCATTTTGTGTGTTGGGGGGGTGGCCCATCAGGCAGTGCCAGGAGTTAGTCAGGGCCTCTCTCTACCCCTTCTGCTTTTATATAGTTGCAGAGAAGGTGGAGTCCCGACAGGTAGCACCAGGATGGTATTCGGCGTCTTTCTCTACTCCTTCCTGCTTTTATATAACTGTAGAGGACGAAGCAGAGCCAGGTGTTATTATCCACATGAGGGCAGGGGAAATCCGGATTCAATGGGTCCTTCCGGCTCTTAAATCCAGATTTGCCATGGACCTGATTAAAGTTCTCCACAATGGGGTCTTCAGGCATCTTCCAGATCCAGATCTCCAGGAGGAGCCCATCTCAGGGATCCAGATGTCGAAGATCTGGGTCTTTGACTGCGTGTGGAAAAGGGGGACAAGATTCACTGCTGCGAAATGCAGAACCAGAAAAGCAAATGGCCAACCAGGGGAAGTAGAACGGAGGCATGAACGGCAGGAGGCATTTGAATGGCATCCCAAGAACAACTGCAGCAAGTTTCAATCCTTCCGCATTCGAAGGGGCTCTATTTGTACAAATGAGAATTTCCTTCTCATTCGATTTGAATTGAATCAAAAACAAAAAATATTTGTGTGCATGTAAGTGGCAAATGTGCATTCGAATTCAGAGCTTTGATGATTCATGTGCAGATTGAAAGGCGCCTACATTCATAGACCCCCCCTGAGCACACAAAGTGAATGTACCTGGCCTTTGATCAAAGCATCATAGAAACGCTGATATGACTGAATACAGCCCCCCCCCCCGACCTCCTGTGCCCCCTTACATTTCAATCCAGCAGCGGCCAGGGCCACCATGGCTCCCACCTCAGGAGCTCAACTAGCCCTCCTAAAGGTGCCCCCAGACCTGGAGAGGGGGGGCCCATTCAGGAATCAGGGAAAATAGCATGGCAGAAACAGCAGGTGATTGGAGGGGTGAGGAGGGAGGGGAGGGGAGGGGAGGTGTTTGTGTGGGTTACCTTCACATGTGAACATTTGCCAAATGTTTATGTGCAAATAAGAAGCTCCCTAAATTTGCAGGAGGAGGAGGAGGAGAACTGACTTTTCTACCCCATCTTTCTCACCCATTTAAGGGGACTCAAAGGGACTGACAAACCTTCTGTTCTTCTCCCCACAACAGACACCCTGAGGTAGATAAGGCTTTGAGAGGTCAGAAAGAAAGCTTTCACTATCCCAAGGCTACCCAACTGACTTCATGGAGGAAGAGCAGAAGTTGGCTTTTATTCCCCACTTTTCTCACCTATATAAGAGGACTTAAAGCTGCTGACAAACCTCTGTTCTTCTTCCCACAACAAACACCCTGGGAGGTAGGTGGGATTGTGAGAGCTCAGACGAGAGCTGTGACTAGCCCAAGCATTCCTAGATAAGAATCCGGCTCCCTAACCACTAGACCACAGGACTGAATATCTCCCCCCCCCCCCCGCCCCGGCCTTTTCGATTCAAATCAAATTGGAGGAAGTCGAAGTGCTTCCTGCACAGCTCTATCCTTGATTGCTCTGCAGCCTGGCCTGGCCATAGTCTGAAGAGGTTTGGGGATGGCGTGGCCCAATTCCGACATAAAGGAGAATAAAGCCCAGTGGCAAAAGGCTCCCAGACGCCACAGCGGCCCTTCCAGTCTTCAGCACTCCATGACCTCCCAACACACCCCCAACACCAGGTGGGAATTGCAGAAAGGCCTCAGGTGGCAGCAAAATTTGCATTACCTCCTGCAGTTACAGTTGTGATATGTTCTGTGACACAGTAGTTGTCCGATTCTTTACACACAGCGACGCGGGAGCATTGTTCTGTGCTGGAGGCAAGTTGACAGGTGTAACACTTCAAAGGGATTCCTGTGCAGGGAACAAAAGCCAAGAAAGGGTCACGCCAATATCTGCTTAGGTTTATTGCCTCCTGAGTGATTTAACAAAAATATTTCACTTTTTCTGCATTGCGTCCCACATGAAGGGGAGTCCTTTCCGTTCCTTCCCCTCCTGAGCTAAATCCTGTCCTGCATTCAGTCGCAAAGCTAGACCTGTTCCCAATGAATTCTTACTCCCTTGGCACCTGATGGCACACCTTGGAGAAGACACTTTGGCCTCATTCCGACACAGGATTTAGGCAGGGTCAAAGTCGGCTCGAGTTCGAACCATCCCGACACTTTCCAAGGGATCTCCTGTTTGTGTGGACGAAAGGTCCCAAATGCGGAGTATCCCTATTCAGATTTTAAAAGGTCTCGCTGCTGGATCTAGAAATAATCCTCACTATTTAGCAATGGGAAGGCAAAGGCACAGAGCAAGTGATGAATCCAAGTGAAAAATGGGTAAGGAAATAAATTGGGATTTTTGAAAACAGGAGAGTGGACAAGATGGATTCTGGGTCACTCCAGCTGGACTCTTTTTCTAGGCTCTTTTTCAAAGAAACTCACCTGAATGCTGAAAATAGGGTACAAATGAAGTACCTAGTACAGAAGTCCTGAAATCTAAGAAATCTCTGCAGGTATCAGGACTGTGAGGACTTGAATTCTAAGGGTGTGTAAGGAGCCATTTCTCCACATTCCATTAGAATTGAATAGAATGTGGAAAAGTTTGGCTCTGGCTGAATACACGGATGTGGGGGTATTCGAATCCGAGCATGGATATCCTATAGAACATCCATGCCCAAAACAAAACCCCACAACCCCTCCTTTCCCACCACTCCCCCCCCCACTTCGTTCCAATCCCTCCTTTCCCACCCTCCACTTACCTTACCTCCTCACTGTTGCCATCAACAGCGACTTCTCCGTACCGCTGCCACCGCCGCCACCACCACCACCGCTACCGCCACCACTACCATCTCAGGCTTCTTTCATGGCTCTCTCGAACCACAAACTGGGTCCTGGGATGTAAATGCAGGTCTTCTGGTTAAATACCAGAAGGCCTGTATTTAGCCCGCGGAACCTTTTCAGAGTCCCCCAGGGCCCTGGGAAAGACCAGCACCACCACTGGAGCAGGTAAGAGGGCCCTGGGGAGGGCCCAGGGGGGGAAGTTTGGGGGGAGGGTGGCCGGGTGTGTGTGTGACCGGTGCAGGGATGCCTGGGGCATCCAGTATCCTTAGAAGCACACATACTCGATTGTCCAATTCGTAGACGGATAGGGCCCTATTCAATCCAGACGTATTCATCCGGATTCCGGATAGCACAGATAATCCATGCACATCCCTATTGAACTGCAGCCTTACTCCCTCAGGGTTCCAAATCTGTCTCTTCCCCTTATGCCGTTTTTGGGCAAAAGTCTCCTTTGCTTACCTTTTCCAATGCACACTGTGGCCACCAAGAAGGCAATGAAAAGAGTCTTCATGGCTGCACCGTCCCTCGGAGCCTCTTCTGCCTGGCCGTAGGGGCTTCTTTTATACCTCCCTGGCGTTCCTTCATCGAACTCGTGACTACGTTAGTGTTGGGGTTTGGCCAGTGGAAATGGTGGGTGGATGTCCCTATTGCCCAAGAACTGCTTGTTGCATTGTGGGAAATGTGTGACTCTTGTCTCAGCCCAGGACTGGGAGCAAATCCCCAGAACAAAATGAAATGTCCCGCAGGGCAAGGCAATTTCAACCAAGGATGCAATGGGCTGTAACGTCCCATTGTGGAGGTCAAATGGAAACAAGATAAATATTAATTGCAGTTAATTATTTTCTGTACGTTCTGTATCTAAATGTAAACCTTCTGCTTTATAGTTGACCAATGTATCAATGGCTACTAGAATGAATGCCTAGGTGCATCTTTCAGGCTGGGAGGGGGGAATGGGGGCACTTCTAAGGCCATTTGCTGAGATTCAAGAGCAGGAATAGGTTGTCCTTGTCTCTGCTTGAGATGCCCATGAGCATTTGGTGGGCTACTGTGTGCAACAGGATGCTGGACTAGATGGGCTGTAGCCTGATCCAGAAGGGCCTCTCTTAGGCCGCATTCCCATTACAAGCTTAAGACGGTTTCCCTAAACTGAAATAATAGAGCCGGATGCAAACGCGAATTTGCCTGATCCCATTACTTTCTACTCAGTCGTGTTTGATCCGGATTCTGAGGATCGTATGTGGCGTACGTGACTCAAGGGGAGACTCAAGTGGCTACTTTCCCAAAGCCACTTTTCAGAGCTGCCCTGCCCTCTTCCTCCTGGCATGGACGCGCCACCCATAACGGACCCCTTCACGGAGCCTAGCTGGGTGGCTGCCGCTTGCCTGGATTGAGGAAAAACGGCACCGGGCAGCCAGCTATTCTTTCCCCTTCTCTCCCCATTGCCCAGGACACACAGCAGCAGTGGCAACTCAAGCCCCCTTTGCCCGCTCACTGCCACAGCCTTAAAAACATTCACACATCTCCCAGAACCTGCAGCTGCTTTCCTTTCTTTTCCCTTCCTAACGGTCAGAACTTTCAGAATTGTGCAAAATTGCAACATTGTTATCAGGTGTAAAGTGGGTGCATTGCTACAGTGTAGCGGCTGCTTTAAGGGGTGGATTTCTAGAACTAAATAAATAAATAAATAAATAAGGGAAGGAAATAAATAGGGTTATGGTTAAAAGGCTTAGATTTCCCCTGAATGCCACTGTAACCAGGAGAGATACATAAAAAAGCAACAGCAGCTGTCAGTTGTTTTGCAGAGGGAGAGTTGGCTTTTCTGCCCTGCTTTTCTTTTCTCACCCATTTAAGGGGACTCATAGCAGCTGACAAACTTTCTGTTCTTCTCCCCACAACAGAACACCCTGTAAGGTAGGTGGGGCTGTGAGAGCTCAGAAGAGAGCTGTGACTAGCCCAGGGTCACCCAGCTGGCTTCATGGCCCCCTAACCACTAGACCAAACTGGCTTTCTAGAAATAGATAGATAGATAGATAGATAGATAGATAGATAGATAGATAGATAGATAGATAGATAGATAGATAGATAGATAGATAGATAGATAGGGGAAGGAAATAAATAGGGTTAGGGTTAAAAGGCTTAGATTTCCCCTGAATGCCACTGTAACCAGGAGAGATACATTAAAAAGCAACAGTGGCAGCTCCCTTTCAGCCCCTCCAAATAAGGGAGAAATTACTTGCGCTGTCAGTTCTTTTGCCCTCCCCCTTAGGCCTTCTTGGCAACGTGAATGAAGGGAGGGAGCTTTGAATTGAAAGGGGGGAGAGTGAATGCTTTGGCAAGATCGCAGAGGAGAAGGAGGGAAACCCTTTAAAATGCAGGAGCCTCTGCTTACAAGAGGTGAGGGAAGCTGAAAGGGAGAGCGATTGCTTTGGGATTGCCCTGTGTCTGTTCTGTCGCTCAGCTGATTCTGCAGGGCAGGCTTACAGGGGTTGGACAAGGGGCAGAGATAAAAAGATCCTGTTTCTCTGTGCTGGGGATTTCTGTGGTTTGAGTGGGAACTGAAGTATTTGAATTCAGCCCGTGTTATCCTCAGGCAAATGGGGACATCTGGATTGCACACTCGGTCCTGAATCTGGATTTTAAAAGTCCAAACAGGATTTAAAAAGTCAAGCGGGGGCATCTCTACTCTGAAGCCAGAGAACCTGCTCAATTCTAACTAAAGCTAACAGCAGCCCAAACTTTTTCTGTGCCAGTTTTTCCAATGCATGTGATGGACAGGGTGGAGAGAAATTTTATCCAGCTTTCTATCCAGCTCTTGATTCAGTTTCTTCCTGTTGTGTTCTCCTCCTGACACCCTGTGTACCTGCATGTGTCCATCTGTACAAGTGGCATGGATGTAGGCGTGTGCCATAAGTCTAATTTCCCGTAATGCTCAGTCACAATTGTTGGCTTGATGTTTTTTGGGAACAACTTGAAACTTGTATTGTTGCTTCATGTTTTGGTAAATGGCCTGGATAACCGAGTAAAAGGGTGCTGATGAAATCATAAGAACCTAAGAGGAGCCCTGCTGGATCAGGCCACAGCCCATCTAGCCCAGCATTCCACTGCACACAGTGGCCCACCAATTGCCCATGGGCATCTCAAACCTGTTCCTGCTCTTGCATTCCAGAAAATGGCCTTAGAGGCATCCTGCTTGTCCCCCCAGCCTGAAAGATGCATCTAGGCATTCATTCCAGTAGCCATTGGTACATCTGTCATCCATACATTTGTCTAACTCTTCCTTAAAACCATCTAGACTGGTAGCTGTCACCACCTGTTTCTGCAGCAAGTTCCATAAACCGATGACCCTCTGGGTGAAGAAAGTCTTCCCCTTTTGGATCCGACTCTCCTACCCATCAGCTTCATAGATGCCCCCTGGTTCTAGTGTTGTGCAATGCAGCTTTCGCATCTGTTTTAATCATCTTACCGGACCTCTGCTCATGCTCTTGACAGCCCCTATACCCACCTGACAGCTGCTCAGCAAAGGAAGCCCTTACCTGGGCAATTATGTGCTCAGGCAAGGGGGGTGGGTGGGTGGAGAAAACCGCAGCATCCCAATGCAGTGATTTACCCTGGTTTTCATGGGGATGGGCGGATTCAGCTTGAACCCGCCCTGTCCTCCATTGCCATGGGGACTCCTTGATGAGATTTAAGATTCGCATTAAGGCTGCCCTGAATCCACCACGAGGCATTAGCAGCCCCATGGGGACTCAGCCAAACACATTTTGCTGTCTAATATCAAGTCTGATTAAAGGCAATCACAACCTAAGCTGCTTTTGAGATTTTTCTTCCAATGCACATGAATGCCTGCAGAAAGAGAAAAAAAATGAAATTCCATCCTACTTTGTGTTTTGCTCCTGATTCCTTTTTTTTCCTGTTGTTTTCTGCTCCTGGCTGTTTGTGTACCTGAGTTTGTACACCTGCACAAGTAGGCACAGGTGTTGGCACGTGCCATAATTTCCTGTAAGACTAGGTCGCTGTTATCCTCGTGCTTTTCTTTGGGAACACCGTGAATCTTGTGACGTTGCTTCATATTTTGGTAAATGGCTTGGACGAACGAGGCGAAAGGTGCTGATGAAATTTCCAGCTTCTAGGCAGAAAGATACAGTACTAGGCTAGAAAGGCCTGAAGACAGAAACAGCAGGACCTCTTCATTTGCAGATTACTTCTTTCAATGAACATTTACCCCCAATATAAACCTATGCGTTGGTTCCCGCCTACCTCTGAGCAATGCAAAGTCACAGCGAGGGGGAAAGGAATCTGGGGGTCACAGCGGTGGTGTGGAAGAGGGAGTATTGCCAAGGGGGAATCGGAGGAGAGGTTTGCCAAGGCTTGCCATTTTCTAGGCAGCAGCCAGGGAAGAGAGGGGACTGGGGCACAGGAAATGAAGGTTTATCGTTGGATCAGGAAACTGAAGAGAATGCCCCTAAAGCATGATTCCCTCCCCAAAAACCCCACTTGCGTTCCCATTGCTAAATAGTGAGGCTTATTTCTAAATGCAGCAGTGAGACCTCTTTTAATACGAATAGGCATTCTCTGCATTTTGGGACCTTTAATCTGCAGAAACAGGAGATCCCTTGCACGCTGTCAGGGTGGAGAGAACGCAAGCCAATTTCAAGCCTGACTAAATCCTGTGTAGGAACAGGGCCTAGGTGAAATTAATGCCTGTGCATGCACAGGAGGAAATGTTTGACTACCAGTCATTTGTACAATTATTCTGATAGACTAAATGAAACCTATTGGTTAAAATAGGTTAGCCTACCTGTATTGAATAAACAATGAGTGAGATTTTTTAATAATAATAATAATAATAATAATAATAATAATAATAATAATAATAATAATAATAATAATAATAATAATAATAATAATAATAATAATACAATGATATGTTTCATTCTGCCATTTTTATTAATTTTCAAGTTACAAACTCATAATCAGTGACTTGCATACTTTTCCCACAGGTGTCGCCAGACTTCAACATATCACATCCTCAAGGAATGGGGAAAAGGTAAGTAACTCAGGTGTCCACATGTGACTTGAGAACTGAAAACATGACGTGGATGATGGAGAAGGGAGGTTATGCCCACCAGTCCTCTTCCAGGAGATCCTGCACCTGCTGGATGTTTTGTATAGAGGGTGTCCACCTATGCACAGGTTGTGTGGCAGGCGGGTGGAATGATTCTTAACTACGGCTTCCAGATTTCCAATCCAACATTCCAGAATTTTGAAGCTGAATGGTAGAAGCTGTGGCTCAGGACTATCTGGAGGGCCACAGTGCAGCAGCCCAGATGAACTTGCAGGCACAAAAACCTATTGACTTTAAGAATATAAGAGGAGCCCTGCTGGGCCAAGCCACAGCCTATCTAGTCCAGGATGAGTTGCTTCTGGGCATCTCAAGCAGAAGACATAGAGAAAAACCTTCATCTGCTCTGGACTCCCCGCAAAAGGTCTTTAGAGGCATCCTCCATGTCTCTCCAATTTGAAGACGGCACTTTGGCATCCATTCTCCTAGACATTGGTAGACCTGTGCTCCATGAATTAAGAGAAGTCCTGTAGCTTATCTAGTCCAGCGTCTTGTCTCACTCAGTGGCCCAACTCCTCAAACAGAAAGCATAGGCAAAGCCCTCACCTGTTCTTAGAAGCATCCTGCCTGTCTCTCCCGCCTGGAGATGGTACCTAGACACCTGCTCTAGTAGCCATTGATACACCTGTCCTCCATGAATTTACCTATAAGAACCTAAGAGGAGCCCAGCTGGAGGAAGCCACAGCCCATCTAGTCTAGCATTTGCACTGATAGTTCAGGATAAAACGGGATGCGTACGAAATGCATACAGATACGTACAACACATTCGGATGTTGTCAACATTTGTAACTTCAGATTCTAATCTAACATTCGACCAAATAGACTCAAAAGTATTCAATTTGAATAGGATTTTGTTGCATTCAGATTCTAAACATCCAAACTGAATGAAATGTTTGGAGATTCAATTCAACTCGAATTCAAATGCAAACAAACATTTGTGCTTATCCCTAATGCAGCATCCTGTCTCACTCTGTGGCCTGTGAATCGCCTTTGGTACCTCAAGAAGCAGGAGGAGGAGGAGGAGAGAGTTGGCTCATCTACCCTGCTTTTCTCACCCATTTAGGGGGACTCAAAGTGGCTGACAAAGCTTCTGTTCTTCTCCCCACAAGAGAACACCCTGTGGGGTATTATGGGGCTGTGAGAGCTCAGAAGAGAGCTGGGACTAGCCCAAGGTCACTAAAATGAAAGACTGGACCCACCCACCACAGCACGGTTCAGCCTCCTTTAGCCCATCCCCCCACTCACACTGAGGAAGAGAAGAGGACCTGGGAGGCCAGGAAGGGCTGAGTCCTCTGGTAGGTCAAGGGGACCAAGCTAAGAATGGAAGCTGTTAAGAAACCAAGGCTTGGAAAACAAATTGAATAAAAACAATGTGAGTAACACAACCAGAACACGACCTGAGGTCATCTTAAACCAAAGGTGTGACCAGAGCTGAAGAGCAGGATGCAGATACTATGAATAAAAATGTAAATAAAAATACTACAGGTCCATGGGGAAGACCAGGACACAGGACCTGGCCTGCTTAAATATCCAAGATCAGATCCTGGAAGGTCAAGGGGACCAAGCTAAGAATGGAAGCTGTTAAGAAACCAAGGCCTCCTGTGGGGAGAACCCAGGAACCACAGATCCGTATTTACCACCTCCTATCTGCAGGAAAAGGGACGCTTTCGGACCTCCCTCCCTTGCAGGGTCACATGGGAACTCTCGTCCACAACGCCTTTTCCTGGGGCACTACAGCTTCGGAAGCAAATTGCCCAAGAAACTCTGGCAGCAGGACTTCCGATAGTAGGCAATGCCCAGGTTCACGTCCCTCTCTGAGCAGGCGGCTGAGCACCTCTTGGAGATGGTCTTTCCCAGACTCAGGAAACCTGAGAAATGTAAGGAAGAAGGTGGGAGCATTAGGAGAGTGGCAATATCTGATGGAAACACAAGACAAAGCCTACTTGGCCATGGTTAGAAATGGCTGAAATAATCTGTTTTATTAAGAAGCCAGACAGAAACCAGATGATGATGATGATTGACTCAAAGCAGCTGACAAACCTTCTGTTCTTCTCTCCACAACAGACACCCTATGAGTTAGGTGCCTGTGAGAGCTCAGAAGAGAGTTGTGACTAGCCCATGGTCACCCAGCTGGCTTCATGGAGGAAGAAGAAGAGTTGACTCTTCTACCCCTCTTCTCTCACCCATTTAAGGGAACTTAAAATGGCTGAAAAACCTTCTGTTCTTCTCTCCACAACAGACACCCTATGAGTTAGGTGCCTGTGAGAGCTCAGAAGAGAGTTGTGACTAGCCCATGGTCACCCAGAAGGAAATCTTTGGACACCTAAAACAGGAAGATGGTGGCAGCTGTGAGCGCTCGCTGGGTGAGAGGGTGCTGGGCCTTACTCAGGCGCAAAACAAACAAAAAGCAAAACTAAATAGATGGAAATCCTGAAAGGTATACCGGGCTTTGGCCAGTCTGACTCTGGACAAGGTTCAGGCCCTGGTCATCTTCAGAGTCCATTGTCTGTCCACTTGTGCTAACATCAAAGCCAGCATCTCCAGTTCCCCTGCTTCAGAGGGTCCATTGGGGCCTCTTTCAAAAGGGGCCAGAAGTCTTCTTTGAAAACAGAGCAGATAGACTGCCAGGGAGAAAGGGGTGCAGGTGAGTTCCTAGGACTGCAGAAGCGCCCATGCACAGTAGCAATGTTTACGAATATTCGTAGGCATTCAACATCTGATCGAATGTGCTCAATTTTGACATTTGAACTCGAATAGGATCTCCCAAAATTCAAATGTGGACATTGAATTGAATTGCAATCCTTGGATCTATTCATTTGAATTATCCGGATATTCATATGTTTACGGGTTCGTACACGATGCATACCTGAAGCTAGGCGTCTTTCCCGCATCCTTACGCATTTGTACGGATCCGTCCGGGACAAAAAAGGGTTGCATAGAGGATAACTATGGGATGCATACGGACATTTATGGATATGGGGAAGCTGCGTATGTGCACAGAGGAATGTTGTCGACATTGGTAGGTGCAGATTCTAATCAAAAATTCGAAAGAATATATTCAAATTTGGTGAAGACGAATCAAATCTTGTTCAATTCAAATTTAAAAGGTTCAAATTGAATAGGATTTTTGGGTATTTGATTCAAATAGAATGTCAAAAAAACACTCGAGCACACCCCTAATGCTCTGACACCTCCCCCCCTTCCCAAGGTGGGACAAGGTGAGGCGGTGGGGGGGGGGTGACCAGGAAGCAAAGAGGCTTCTTTGGGGTACCTTAGCAGGTGGGAGGGAGGGCGCCACCTGGTGACACTTGCGGGAATTGTCAGGAAGCTGAATTTGAATCAAGCTGGATCTGGCAGCACAGCAGAGAGACTGGATTTTATTTGCTTATTTGTTTATTTGAATGATTTATACACCACTTCTCATTACAGATGCAGGCTCAGAAAAGTTTACAGAACCATAAAACATTGCCACCCTATTTATTTCCTAGCGCAGAATTTTGGGGGCCTCCGAGGAGTGAGAAAGGCCCCGTGAGAGCAGGTTCCCCGTCCAAGAGCAAGCAAGCAGGAATCAATGCATAGCAGGGGTCCCAAGGGACACTCAGGCCAAGGAATGCGGATGCTGCTGCAGGAGAAAGTGTTGCATCCTCTGGTCTGGTTTCTCTCATTGTGCACCATGAAGCCTTTCCCAGCGCAGACCGGAAGATGCAGAGGAAAGAAGCCGGAAGCCCCATGGCTGCTGCCAGACGCTTGTCGTCAGCCTGGCGGTTCTACGGGCCATTGCACTTGTCAGTATCACAGCATTTAAGAATAACTCTTTTTGTTCTTTTACTCTCGAAGTTTGTAGGACAGTAGCGGGAGCACGTCTTCCTATACCCTTTAAGTAAGCCTGGAAGAGAATAATAAAATGAAACATCTTTACTTAGTTACTTATGTGATTTAATTTGATTTGAATTGATTAGATTAGTTTATTTATTTACTTAATTACTTATTAATCATTCATTCATTCATGTATAAATGCACTTACCACCAAATACAAATATTTTTCAGCACTTTCCAGGCCATTAAGCAGCAAACCATAGTTAAAGCTCTCCCTAGAATAATAACTCCGTAACCCCAGGCAGGCCAGAAATGTCTCACATTGGCACATGGCAATTTGTAGGCTTTGGTGAAAGTCCACAGTATGATTAGAAATCATCTGTCATCTGTGCTTCTCTGATGTAAAGCCATATTCTGCACTGGCCATTATTCCGGATGGTATCCTGGGATCGTCATCCGTGTGCTAGAGGTTAGTATAGCAGCCCAGTGTGTGGACGACCAGAGCCTCTTTTGGGCAGTGATCTGGAATAAGGGCCAGTGCAGAAAAGGCGAGTCCCAGCATCTCCTGGTATCCCTCATCCTGCCAGCTGCTAAATCCTTTACAAGGGTCTCTTTCCACTAGGGCTAAGAACCCTTCTAAGACCCCATTAGGAACCTGACTGGTACCTGAATGGTACCAATTGGGAAGGCGCTGTCCCCACCTGGACCCCACTGGAGGCCCCATCTGCAAGTCCCTGCCATTCATTCATTCAGTTCCATTCATTCAGTAATTCTAATAAATTACTCAAGGCGGTTTAGAGCAACCATGAAGAACAATAAAAATATACAATACAATACAAAGTAATACATCATACATTAAATCAACACACTAATACATTAAATAAATAACAATAAATAATATATTATAAAATCATATATAAATGGAAATGAGGCAACAGTACTGGTGGTTCCTCCTATCGCCTCTCTCTCTATAGCCGCCAACAGGGCTGGCAGAGATATTGAACAGTGAAAGTATTTTAAAAATAGTGCTATTTTTAGAAATACACTCTCATATATACCACCTCTAGACACTAATCGCATTTTGTGTGGGGGGGGGGGTGGCCCATCAGGCAGTGCCAGGAGTTAGTCAGGGCCTCTCTCTACCCCTTCTGCTTTTATATAGTTGTAGAGAAGGTGGAGTCCCATCAGGTAGCACCAGGATGGTATTCGGCGTCTTTCTCTACTCCTTCCTGCTTTTATATAGCTGTAGAGGAGGAGGCAGAGCCAGGTGTTATTATCCACATGAGGGCAGGGGAAATCCGGATTCAATGGGTCCTTCCGGCTCTTAAATCCAGATTTGCCATGGACCTGATTAAAGTTCTCCACAATGGGGTCTTCAGGCATCTTCCAGATCCAGATCTCCAGGAGGAGCCCATCTCAGGGATCCAGATGTCGAAGATCTGGGTCTTTGACTGCGTGTGGAAAAGGGGGACAAGATTCACTGCTGCGAAATGCAGAACCAGAAAAGCAAATGGCCAACCAGGGGAAGTAGAACGGAGGCATGAACGGCAGGAGGCATTTGAATGGCATCCCAAGAACAACTGCGGCAAGTTTCAGTCCTTCCGCATTCGAAGGGGCTCTATTTGTACAAATGAGAATTTCCTTCTCATTCGATTTGAATTGAATCAAAAACAAAACATATTAGTGCGCATCTGAGCTGCAAATGTGCATTTGAATTCAGAATTTTCATGATTCATGTGCAGATTGAAAGGGGCCTACATTCATAGACCCCACCTGAGCACACAAAGTGAATGTACCTGGCCTTTGATCAAAGCATCGGAGAAACGCTGATATGACCGAATACAGCCCCCCCCCCCCCGACCTCCTGTGCCCCCTTACATTTCAATCTAGCAGCGACCAGGGCCACCATGGCTCCCACCTCAGGAGCTCAACTAGCCCTCCTAAAGGTGCCCCCTGAATGAGAGGGGGGGCATTCAGGAATGAGGGAAAATAGCATGGCAGAGACAGCAGGTGACTGGAGGTGTGAGGAGGGAGGGGAGGGGAGGTGTTCGTGTGGGTTCCCTTCACATGTGAACATTTGTCAAATGTTTATGTGCAAATAAGAAGCTCCTTACATTTGCAGGAGGAGGAGGAGGAGAACTGACTTTTCTACCCCATCTTTCTCACCCATTAAAGGGGACTCAAAGGGACTGACAAACCTTCTGTTCTTCTCCCCACAACAGACACCCTGAGGTAGATGAGGCTTTGAGAGGTCAGAAAGAAAGCTTTCACTATCCCAAGGCTACCCAACTGACTTCATGGAGGAAGAGCAGAAGTTGGCTTTTATTCCCCACTTTTCTCACCTATATAAGAGGACTTAAAGCTGCTGACAAACCTCTGTTCTTCGTCCCACAACGAACACCCTGGGAGGTAGGTGGGATTGTGAGAGCTCAGACGAGAGCTGTGACTAGCCCAAGTATTCCTAGATTAGACTCCAGCTCCCTAACCACTAGACCACAGGACTGAATATCGCCCCCCACCCACCCACTTTTGATTCAAATCAAATTGGAGGAAGTCGAAGTGCTTCCTGCACAGCTCTATCCCTGATTGCTCTGCAGCCTGGCCTTGCTATCATAGTCTGAAGAGGTTTGGGGATGGCGTGGCCCAATTCCGACATAAAGGAGAATAAAGCCCGGTGCCAAAAGGCTCCCAGACGCCACATCAGCCCTTCCAGGCTTCAGCACTCCGTGATCTCACAACACGCCCCCAACACCAGGTGGGAATTGCAGAAAGGCCTGAAACGGCAGCAAATTTTGCATTACCCATTTCAGTTGCAGATGTGATATGTTCTGTGACACAGTACTTCTCCGATTCTTTACACACAGTGATGAGGCAGCATTTTTCTATGCTGGAGGCAAGTTTACAAGTGCAACACTTCAAAGGGATTCCTGTGCAGGGAACAAAAGCCTGAGTGATTTAACAAAAATATTTCACTTTTTATGCATTGCGTCCCACGTGAAGGGGAGTCCTTTCCTTTCCTTTCCCTCCCCTCCTGTCAGGATGTTAGAGCTAAATCCTGTTCTGCATTCAGTCGCAAAGCTAGACCTGTTCCCAATGAATTCTTACTCCCTTAGCACCTGATGGCACACCTTGGAGAAGACACTTTGGCCTCATTCCAACACAGGATTTAGGCAGGGTCAAAGTCGGCTCGAGTTCGAACCATCCCGACACTTTCTAAGGGATCTCCTGTTTGTGCGGACGAAAGGTCCCAAATGCGGAGTATCCCTATTCAGATTTTAAAAGGTCTCGCTGCTGGATCTAGAAATAATCCTCACTATTTAGCAATGGGAAGGCAAAGGCACAGAGCAAGTGATGAATCCAAGTGAAAAATGGGTAAGGAAATAAATTGGGATTTTTGAAAACAGGAGAGTGGACAAGATGGATTCTGGGTCACTCCAGCTGGACGCTTTTTTCTAGGCTCTTTTTCAAAGAAACTCACCTAAACTTCTCCTGAATGCTGAAAATAGGGTAGAAATGAAGTACCTAGTACAGAAGTCCTGAAATCTAAGAAATCTCTGCAGGTATGGGGACTGTGAGGACTTGAATTCTAAGGGTGTCTAAGGAGCCATTTCTCCACATTCCATTAGAGTTTAATAGAATGTGGAAAAGTTTGGCTCTGGCTGAATACACGGATGTGGGGGTATTCAAATCCAAGCATGGATATGCTATAGAACAGCGGTTCTCAACCTTTGGGTCGCGACCCCGTTTGGGGTCGCGCAGCCTTTTTGGCGGGGTCGCCGAAAGCTCCCGCAGGCCCCCCCACTTCCCCCCGCCACATCCCCGCCACGCCCCCCCACCGCGCCGCCGCTGCTGCTGTGAGAAGAGAGCGGCGGCGGCGGCGGCGGCGGGTGGCAGTTGCCTTTGATGTGGCTGAGACACCGGCGGGCTGGGTCCAGGCTAATGGCAGTGGCGGAGGCGTTCGCTCCTCCTGCGCCTAACAGGGCCGGGCGGGACGGAGGCGGCGGCGGCGGCGGCCGAGGAAGGCGGCGGCACAAACAATGTGGCGGCGGCAGCGGCTTCACCACAGCGCTCGTGCCGGCGGGGGAGGGGAAGGAAGGAGCGTGTGGCGGCGGCAGCAACAGCGCAAGGAGGAGGGGGGAAGAGCAGGATGTGAGGGAGCCAGCCCCCGCCCCACCCTCTGGCCCCGCCCCCTGGCCCCACCCCCCTGGCCCCGGCCCCGCCCCTGGGGTCACGGAGGCATTTGGGAGCTGCATTGTGGGGTCGTGGCAATGCACCTTAGCTCCTCACTGTTGCCATCAACAGCGACTTCTCCGTACCGCTGCCACCACCGCCGCCACCGCCACCGCCACCGCCACCGCCACCGCTACCATCCCAGGCTTCTTTCAGGGCTCTCTGGAACCACAAACTGGGTCCTGGGATGTAAATGCAGGTCTTCTGGTTAAATACCAGAAGGCCTGTATTTAGCCCTCGGAACCCTTTCGTGGTCCCACGGGGCCCTGGAAAAGATCCACCGCACCACCAGAGCCCCAGGGGTCCCTGGGAGACAGGCATGCATGCTCCAGTGGTGGCGCGGGTCTTTTTTAAGGACATGTGGAACCGTTAAAGGTTAAAAGACCGGCACCACCACTGGAGCAGGTAAGAGAGGCCTGGGGAGGGCCCGGGGGGGAAGTTTGGGGGGAGGGTGGCCGGGTGTGTGTGTGACCGGTGCAGGGATGCCTGGGGCATCCAGTATACTTAGAAGCACACATACTGGATTGTCCAATTCGTAGACGGATAGGGCCCTATTCAATCCAGACGTATTCATCCGGATTCCGGATAGCACAGATAATCCATGCACATCCCTATTGAATTCCAGCCGTTTTTGGGCAAAAGTCTCCTTTGCTTACCTTTTCCAATGCACACTGTGGCCACCAAGAAGGCAATGAATAAAGTCTTCATGGCTGCACCGTCCCTCGGAGCCTCTTCTGCCTGGCCGTAGGGGCTTCTCTTATACCTCTCCGGCGTTCCTTCATCGAACTCGTGACTACGTTAATGTTGGGGTTTGGCCAGTGGAAATGGTGGGTGGATTTCCCTATTGCCCAAGAACTGCTCGTTGCATTGTGGGAAAGTGTGACTCTTGTCTCAGCCCAGGACTGGGAGCAAATTCCCAGAACAAAATGAAATGTCCCGCAGGGCAAGGCAATTTCAACCAAGGATGCAATGGGCTGTAATGTCCCATTGTGGAGGTCAAATGGAAACAAGATAAATATTAATTGCAGTTAATTATTTTCTGTACGTTCTGTATCTAAATGTAAACCTTCTGCTTTATAGTTGACCGATGTATCAATGGCTACTATAATGAATGCCTACGTGCATCTTTCAGGCTCGGAGGGGGGAATGGGGGCACTTCTAAGGCCATTTGCTGAGATTCAAGAGCAGGAATAGGTTGTCCTTGTCTCTGCTTGAGATGCCCATGTGCAACAGGATGCTGGACTAGATGGGCTGTAACCTGATCCAGAAGGGCCACTCTTAGGCCGCATTCCCATTACAAGCTTAAGACGGTTTCCCTAAACTGAAATAATAGAGCCGGATGCAAACGCGAATTTGCCTGATCCCATTACTTTCAACTCAGTCGTGTTCGATCCGGATTCTGAGGATCGTATGTGGCGTACGTGACTCAAGGGGAGACTCAAGTGGCTACTTTCCCAAAGCCACTTTTCAGAGCTGCCCTGCCCTCTTCCTCCTGGCATGGACGCGCCACCCATAACGGACCCCTTCACGGAGCCTAGCTGGGTGGCTGCCGCTTGCCTGGATTGAGGAAAAACGGCACCGGGCAGCCAGCTATTCTTTCCCCTTCTCTCCCCATTGCCCAGGACACACAGCAGCAGCGGCAACTCAAGCCCCCTTTGCCCGCTCACTGCCACAGCCTTAAAAACATTTACACATCTCCCAGAACCACATGAATGCACATGAATGCCTGCAGAAACCATTTTTTTTCTAGTTGTTTTCTCCTCCTGGCTGTTTGTGTACCTGAGTTTGTACACCTGCACAGGTAGGCACAGATGTTGGCATGTGCCATAATTTCCTGTAAAACTTGGTCGCCATTGTCCTCGTGCTCTTCTTTGGGAACGCCGTGAATCTTGTGATGTTGCTTCATATTTTGCTAAATGGCTTGGATGAACGAGGCGAAAGGTGCTGATGAAATTTCCAGCTTCTAGGCAGAAAGGTACTGGGCTAGAAAGGCCTGAAGACAGAAAGAGCAGGACCTCTTCATTTGCAGATTACGTCTTTCAATGAACATTTACCCCCTATATAAACCTATGCGTTGGTTCCCGCCTACCTCTGAGCAATGCAAAGTCACAGCGAGGGGGAAAGGAATCTGGGGGTCACAGCGGTGGTGTGGAAGAGGGAGTATTGACAAGGGGGAATCGGAGGAGAGGTTTGCCAAGGCATGCCATTTTCTAGGCAGCAGCCAGGGAAGAGAGGGGACTGGGGCACAGGAAATGAAGGTTTATCATTGGATCAGGAAACTGAAGAAAATACCCCTAAAGCATGGTTCCCTCCCCAAAAAACCCACTTGCGTTCCCATTGCTAAATAGTGAGGCTTATTTCTAAATGCAGCAGTGAGACCTCTTTTAATACGAATAGGCATTTTCTGCATTTTGGGACCTTTAATCTACAGAAACAGGAGATCTCTTGCACACTGTCAGGGTGGAGAGAACGTGAGCCGATCTCAAGCCTGACTAAATCCTGTGTAGGAACAGGGCCTAGGTGAAATTAATGCCTGTGCATGCACAGGAGGAAATCTTTGACTACCAGTCATTTGTACAATTATTCTGATAGACTACTGTAAATGAAACCTATTGGTTAAAATAGGTTAGCCTACCTGTATTGAATAAACAATGAGTGAGATTTTTAATAATAATAATAATAATAATAATAATAATAATAATAATAATAATAATAATAATAATAATAATAATAATAATACAATGATATGTTTCATTGTGCCATTTTTATTTATTTTCAAGTTACAAACACATAATCAGTACCTTGCATACTTTTCCCACTGGGGGGCGCCAGACTTCAACATATCACATCCTCAAGGAATGGGGAAAAGGTAAGTAACTCAGGTGTCCACATGTGACTTGAGAACTGAAAACATGACGTGGATGATGGGGAAGGGAGGTTATGCCCACCAGTCCTCTTCCAGGAGATCCTGCACCTGCTGGATGTTTTGTATAGAGGGTGTCCACCTATGCACAGGTTGTGTGCCAGGCGGGTGGAATGATTCTTAACTACGGCTTCCAGATTTCCAATCCAACATTCCAGAATTTTGAAGCTGAATGGTAGAAGCTGTGGCTCAGGACTATCTGGAGGGCCACAGTGCAGCAGCCCAGATGAACTTGCAGGCACAAAAACCTGTTGACTTTAAGAACATAAGAGGAGCCCTGCTGGGCCAAGCCACAGCCTATCTAGTCCAGGATGAGTTGCTTCTGGGCATCTCAAGCAGAAGACATAGAGAAAAACCTTCATCTGCTCTGGACTCCCCGCAAAAGGTCTTTAGAGGCATCCTCCATGTCTCTCCAATTTGAAGACGGCACTTCGGCATCCATTCTCCTAGACATTGGTAGACCTGTGCTCCATGAATTAAGAGAACTCCTGGTAGATCAGGCTGTAGCTTATCTAGTCCAGCGTCTTGTCTCACTCAGTGGCCCAACTCCTCAAACAGAAGGCAAAGGCAAAGCCCTCACCTGTTCTTAGAAGCATCCTGCCTGTCTCTCCAACCTGGAGATGGTACCTAGACATCCGCTCTAGTAGCCATTGATACACCTGTCCTCCATAAATTTACCTATAAGAACCTAAGAAGAGCCCAGCTGGAGGAAGCCACGGCCCATCTAGTCTAGCATTGGGATATGCACAAATGTTCTAAACATTCAAAATTCAATCGAATTCAATCGAATGTGGACATTCAAATTCAAATAGAAGGTCTACACATTCAAATGTAAACATTTGAACGCATTTCAGATGTTCCAAAACATTCGTCTGAATGATCTGAAACATTTGAATATGCAGATTCGTATGTGTTACATGTGTATCGGTACAAATCTCATACGTATCTATACGCATTTGCACTGATAGTTCAGGATAAAACGGGATGCGTACGAAATGCATACAGATACGTATAACACATACGGATGTTGTCAACATTTGTAACTTCAGATTCTAATCTAACATTCGAACAAATAGACACAAAAGTATTCAATTTGAATAGGATTTTGTTGCATTCAGATTCTAAACATCCAAATTGAATGAAATGTTTGGATATTCAATTCAACTCGAATTCAAATGCAAACAAACATTTGTGCTTATCCCTAATGCAGCATCCTATCTCACTTTGTGGCCTGTGAATCACCTTTGGTACCTCAAGAAGCAGGAGGAGGAGGAGAGAGTTGGCTCATCTACCCTGCTTTTCTCACCCATTTAGGGGGACTCAAAGTGGCTGACAAAGCTTCTGTTCTTCTCCCCACAACAGAACACCCTGTGGGGTATTATGGGGCTGTGAGAGCTCAGAAGAGAGCTGTGACTAGCCCAAGGTCACTGAAATGAAAGACTGGACCCACCCACCACAGCACGGTTCAGCCTCCTTTAGCCCATCCCCCCACTCACACTGAGGAAGAGAAGAGGACCTGGGAGGCCAGGAAGGGCTGAGTCCTCTGGAAAAGAGGACTCCAGTTAAATGATCTGATGGGGATAAGCCCGCTTGAAAGACAAATTGAATAAAAACAATGTGAGTAACACAACCAGAACATGACCTGAGGTCATCTTAAACCAAAGGTGTGACCAGAGCTGAAGAGCAGGATGCAGATACTATGAATAAAAATGTAAATAAAAATACTACAGATCCATGGGGAAGACCAGGAAACAGGACCTGGCCTGCTTAAATATCCAAGACCAGATCCTGGAAGGTCAAGGGGACCAAGCTAAGAATGGAAGCTGTTAAGAAACCAAGGCCTCCTGTGGGGAGAACCCAGGAACCACAGATCCGTATTTACCACCTCCTATCTGCAGGAAAAGGGACGTTTTCGGACCTCCCTCCCTAGCAGGGTCACATGGGAACACTCGTCCACAATGCCTTTTCCTGGGGCACTACAGCTTCGGAAGCAAATTGCACAAGAAACTCTGGCAGCAGGACTTCCGATAGTAGGCAATGCCCAGGTTCACGTCCCTCTCTGTGCAGGCGGCTGAGCACCTCTTGGTGATGGTCTTTCCCAGACTCAGGAAACCTGAGAAATGTAAGGAAGAAGGTGGGAGCATTATGAGAGTGGCAATATCTGATGGAAACACAAGACAAAGCCTACTTGGCCATGGTTAGAAATGGCTGAAATAATCTGTTTTATTGAGAAGCCAGACAGAAACCAGATGATGATGATGATGATGATGATGATGATGATTGACTCAAAGCAGCTGACAAACCTTCTGTTCTTCTCTCCACAACAGACACCCTATGAGTTAGGTGGCTGTGAGAGCTCAGAAGAGAGCTGTGACTAGCCCATGGTCACCCAGCTGGCTTCATGGAGGAAGAAGAAGAAGAGTTGACTCTTCTACCCCTCTTCTCTCACCCATTTTAGGTAACTCATAATGGCTGACAAACCTTCTGTTCTTCTCCCCACAACAGACACCCTGTGAGGTAGGTGGGGCTGTGAGAGCTCAGCGGAGAGCTGTGACTAGCCCAAGGTCACCCAGCTGGCTTCGTGGAGGAGTGTGGAATCAAACCTGGTATTCCCAGATAAGAGTCCGGCTCCCTAACCACCAGACCAAACTGGCTATTTGTGGGGTAGCTCTAAGGATTTGCATCTTCAAGTCACATCAGGGTGGGACAGGAGACAGAAATCTAGCCCATTGCAGCGTGGGAACAAGTGCTGCAGGTCAGTGGCCGGTCAGGGACCCCAAAAATCAAGCTGGAGGCAGCCAATCAGCAGTGAGCATTCCTTGCTAAGGCAGCGTTGCCAGGTTTCAAGTTGGAGGAATGTGGCAGGAATGCCTGCCTTTCTTCCCATCTTCAGAAGGCATTTGGAAAACTCCTTATTTGATTGCAGCCTTAATGAGTTCAAAAATGCAAATATAAATAATGGATAACACACACGTCAGCCAACCTTGAAGTGTTCATCAAGGAAGAAGAAGAAGAAGAAGAGTTGGCTTTCCTACCCCGCTTTTCTCACTCATTTAAGGGGACTCAAAGCGGCTGACAAAGCTTCTGTTCTTCCCCCCACAACAGACACCCTGTGAGGTAGGTGGGGCTGTGAGAGCTCAGAAGAGAGCTGTGACTAGCCCAAGGTCACCCAGCTGGCTTCGTGGAGGAGTGTGGAATCAAACCTGGTATTCCCAGATAAGAGACTAGCTCCCTAGCCACTAGACCAAACTGGCTATTTCTAGTAGTTCTAAGGATTTGCATCTTCAAGTCACATCAGGGTGGAACAGGAGACCTTGGGCTAGTCACAGCTCTCTTTAGAGCTCTCACAGCCCCACCTACCTCACATGGTGTTTGCTGTGGGGAGAAGAACAGAAGGTTTGTCAGCTGCTTTGAGTCCCCTTAAATGGGTGGGGGAAATGGGCTAGAAAAGCCAACTCCTCCTCCTCCTCCTTCTTCTTCTATGTGAGGTTCTGATACTGTGACTATAGGTGCTAAAGTCTGAAAGTGGGTCCAGTTTTCCCACCCAAGGGATCCAGTTCCACCAGCTGATGTTCACACTGATGCATATTAATAACAGCCACATCTGTTTGAATCTCTCAATGAAATACTGCTGTAACACGGCAAGAATTCCTGCTGACTTACAAACTAAATTATTATTATTATTGAGATAACACAACAGTAACACACAGCAAACAACATATTTATGCTGGTTTTGGTATTGTTATCACTAGTCAGGCCCTTCCCAAGCGCCTAGGACTGAGTGATGTATCAGCAAATGATACAAGCAGATCCTATTATTATTATTACTTTTATTATTATTGACATCAAAGAACAGTAACACAGAGAAAACAAGATATTTATGCTGGTTTTTGTCAATGTTATCACTAGTCAGGCCCTTCCCAAGCACCTGGGACTGAGTGATGTATCAGCAAATGATACGAGCAGATCCCAGCAAAGTGGCCTTCTGTAGCTGGCAGATGGATATTTTGTAGATGCCGGTGCTTTTCAAGTGCCCACTAAGATCTTTTGGCACTGCCCCCAGTGTGCCGAGAGCCACTGGGACCACCTTCGCTGGTTCATGCCAGAGTCACTGTAGTTCTATTTATCATCATCATCATCATCATCATCATCATCAGTCATCCCACTGCTATTGTTTTAATTCATGCTGTTATTCATTTAATATATATTTAAATGTTGTAACCCACCCAGAGACCTTCAGTTATAGGGGCAGGATAAAAATGCAAATAAATAAATAAGATTTTTGTTATTATCACTATTATTTTGTAAAAGCAATTAAAACTTGCACCCATCAGCGATTCGCACTTTTCCTACCTTCCTTCACCTCAACACTCCCAAAAATAATCTCTGGAAAATTACAGGCTTTAACCCACATGTGGAGAAACCCGACGCCTTTGAATCCAGAGACGTTTTCGCATTACTCCCGTTCCATTTGGAACGGGAGTAGGACGGGAAGCTTAAGACAGCTCCCGGCGCTTTCCCCTTTCACACACAGACGCGCCAGAACGCGTGTAAACGCGTTCCGGAGCGTCTGTGTGCGAATGCTCAAAGCGCCGGGAGCTGTCTTAGCCGGCAAATGCCGGCCAGGGGCGCGGAGACAGCCGCGGAGGCAGATCGACAATCAGCTGATTGTCAAACAGCTGATTGTCGAAGCCGCGCCGGCGTCGGAGGCGAGCCCGCAGCTGTTCGGGAGACAGAAGCAGGCGCGAATGCTTCTCCTCCCGAACGCCTGCGGGCGGCTCGTCCGCGTTGGAATGCATGTAGAGCACTTTAAAGTGCTCTACATTTCGAACGCGGAAAAGACAGCTGCGGACATGTCGGAGCGCAAGCCGCGCTCGGGCAATGCGGATGACGTGTCCGCAGCTGTCTTTTTCGCGTCCCGTTCAGCCCCGTGCGAAAACGTCTCTGGATTCTGTATGCGCAATTATGCGCAAAGCATAAAGCTCCCTGCTGATTCTTCTGCTGTACATTATTTTCCATGTGCTCCAGGTGATTCTGCATTGGCCAGTGTACTGAACCATCAAATGTCCTAGAAGCCTCCAGAAGCCATTGGTGGTCCACTGTGTGAGACAGGATGCTGGTCTAGATGGGTTGTAGCCTGATCCAGCAGGGCCCCTCAGGTTCTGAGGTTCCGCGCATGGTGGTGTGGTCTAAGAGAGGTTCCACCCTATGGGCAGGTTCTCCCTTAGACACCAGCGTCCGGAACAGAGGGCCCTGGTATGCAAAATGGTCCAGTATACCGGCCAGTGAAAGATCACCCACAGATCCCTTCTCAGTTGGGACAGCAACTTGACTGCAACCTACCAAGTCGAAAAGAAAAAACGGTGGTCATGCAGTATTTCTCGTTCTCTGCACACTTTACGGGCTTCAGGCAACCCCAGTTACTGGATTCCCTTTCGCAGGTGAAGCAAATGAGTGGGTAAACTGTGAAAAGACGACATGGGTGTTGGGACAGGGAGAGAAGATGATGTGGAAGAAAACATCAGCTAACATTTGCCATCAGTTTGAATGCAGATCATTCCAATTTGGGATGCACCACTAGAACCTAAGAGAAGCCCTCCTGGATCGGGCCAGAGCCCATCCAGTCCATGAGAACCTAAGAGGAACCCTGCTGGATCGGGCCAGGGCCCATCTAGTCCAACATCCCATCTCACACAGTGGCCCACCAGCTGCTTCTGGGCATCTAAGGGAGAAGATGAAGGCAAAATCCACTTCCTCTTGATTCCCTGTGATTTGGCCTTGATAGACATCCTGGCATGGAACCGGATGTTCTGCGCAGGCATGGGTAACTGGCCAATCAGAGCTGGTGGCGCGCACAGATTCACAATGCTGGCGCAACTCGCAACTTTGAACCTGGTGGCAAAGAGGTAAGTCACGTGGGCACACGTCCCCGGGTAGGCCCCAGCCTGGGATGTGGGTCACCCAGGGTGGGTCCCTGCGGGCTCTAGGTGACCGATTGGGCCACTTAGAGCCTGCAGGGACCTGGGGAAGGAACAGGACTGGCCTGCCCGCCCCCGGGTCGAATTCAGCCCACCCCCATGCCAGCCTTTTCAGGTTAGGACACGTGGGGACGGGTTCTCCTTTTGCATCCAGGCAGGTAAGGAACGTGGGGGAATTTGTTCACTACAGTCATCCGGCTGTAGTGCGAAAAGGCCTCAGGATGCTGGACTAGATGGGCTGTGGCCTGATCCAGCAGGGCTCCTCCTATGTTCAGCTCTTTCACAATGAAATGAATTCATGCCCTGAGAAAGAACATATGGCACCATTTACTTGCTATTTTAATTGCTCTTCTCTTCTACTGTTCAGTGAGATTCTAATTAGCTTTAGAACAGTGTTCCACCTGCAGGGTGGAAAAAACATGTATCAATAAACAAATTCATGCAGGACAGGTGTGTCAATGGCTCCTCAAATAGATGCCTCGGTACTGACTGGAAGGTTGGCAATACAGACAGGATACCTCTAAAGGCCATTTGCAGGGAGTGGGGAGCAGGTGAAGGTTTTGCCTTTGTCTTCTGCTTGAGAGGCCCATGGGCAATTGGTGGGCCACTGTGTAGGACAGGATGCTGCACTAGATGGGCTGTGGCCTGATCCAGCAGGGCTCCTCTTATGTTCTTAGAGGTTAGGAAAAAATCATGGAGGACAGGTATATCAGTGGCTACTAGAATGGATGCCTAGGTACCACCTCCAGGCTGGAGAGACTGGCAGGAGGCCTTCAAAGACCCTTTTCAGGGAGAGGAGAGCAGGAGAAGGTTTGCCCTTGTCTCTGCTTGAGGTGCCCATGGGCAATTGGTGGGCTGAGACAGAGTGCTGGACTATATGGGCAGTGCCCTGAAGCTGCAAGGATCTCCTTAGGTTCCGAGCTTCTTATGATCTGCACGGAAAGGTGTCCCTTCCTGATGGACATGGTCCTCTGAGTCAACCAGTGCAGGTGAGCACAGCCAGAAGCTCCTCCCTTTGTAATCCAGGGTCGTGGTCACTCCTCACTTTTTACAAGGACTGAGGTTGTCTTAAGTCCTTGGGGGCCCAAGGTCAAAGTGAGCGTCTGGCTTTTTCAAGGACTTTCCTGGTTAGAGAGGGGCTATCTCTGCACGTGGATAATCCCAGCACTGGGTCCATTTCAGCCGCACATGGGCCCAGGGCCAGGCAAAGATCTGAGGCCTTTTTGCACCACAGCAGGTAGTCAACAATTAGAGAACGTCTGGGGAAGAGCATCCACACTCGAAATAGGCTGTGACAGCCTCCAAGCATGCCCTGACTTTCCGGAATTTGACTGTTTGCTGAAATCATGCTCCACACCTTAACCAACATTGACCAAAAGCCTCCCTGGAGTGTCCAGGCAGCAGCCATTTGCACCTCTTCCGGTGCCACAGGATGGTTTGAGGTGCCGCGTGATCACATTGGCACCTCAGACGACCATAGACACAACCGCGTGTGTGCAGGGCGTCAGCCTCATCATCATCACGGCGGCGGCACTGACACACGCACAGTCACGGAGGGTGCAGCAGCCGAAATGGCAGTGCCCAGAAGAGGACCAGCCCCGCAACTGAATCAGGTAAGAATTTGATTGCCCGGGGGGCGGGGGGGGGGGAGCCAAAGTTGACTGGTGCTCCAAGTGCAAGCGCTAGTCATATGTTGGTTAATCACGCCCCTTTCCTATCTGTTCTCACCTGAGAAAAGGGAAGCTTCAGTGTGGAAGTGGCAATGTTGCTGGTGGCATTTGGGGGGCCACAATTGCCACCCTCTCGCCATGCCCCCCATCACACTGTCCCCAACTGGCACTCATAATCACCACCATCGAGGCCCCCTCGCCTACCTGCAAGGCCCTGCATTGTGTCACCCCTCCTCTGCCACGGCCACTGGCCAACCAACTCCCCCTTGCCTTCCTGCGATGCCCCCCAGCACAAAGGCATTAAGACAGTCCGAGAACTGCACGTTTGGATTTGGAGAAGCTAAGGATTTAGGGGAATGGTTCTTCCCCTAACAGGCATAGCAGCACACAGAAGACATCTGGCATAATCAGCATGAGATTATGCTTGCACAACTAGCTGGTTACGTGGGCCAGTTCTCCTACAAATAGGCCCATTTTAATGGAAGAAGAAGAAGAAGAAGAAGAAGAAGAAGAAGAAGAAGAAGAAGAAGAAGAGTTGGCTCTTCTACCCCGCAGAAGTGGCAGATGGGGCTGTGAGAGCTCAGAAGAGAGCTGTGACTAGCCCAAGGCCACCCAGCCCTCTTTGTGGAGGAGTGCAGAGTCAAACCCAGTATTCCCAGATAAGAGTCTGGCTCCCTAACCACTAGACCAAACTGGCTAACATTTTGGATTAGAACATAAAAACGTAAGAACTTAAGAGGAGCCCTGCTGGATCAGGCCACAGCCCCTCTAGTCCAGCATCCTGTCTCACATAGTGGCCCACCAATTGCCCATGGGCATCTCAAGCAGAGACAAGGGCAAACCTTTTCCTGCTCTCCAATCCCCCTGCTCTAAGAATGCCTTAGAGGCCTTCTGCTCATCCCCCCAGCCTGAAAGATGAATTTAGGCATCCATTCCAGTAGCCACTGATACATCTGTCATCCCTGAATTTGTCCAGCCCAAGCACCAGCCCAGCCCTGCTATCACGGGAACAGATGAAGGAATAGGGCCCTCCTGCCACCTTTGAAGCCCTCTTCAGGTAGGGGAGAGTTACCTTGTCTGGTACCCAACAGCAGCAGTATGCAGATGGTGGCAAAGAAGTGACCCTTCATCTTCTCCTTCAGGAAACAGCGTCCTGAGTGGCAGTACAGCCTCCAGGTGTCTTGGAGAGATCAGCTGAGGAGGCTCCAAGGAACACAGCAATTACCTTGCAAGCAAAGGAATGTGCGTGGGCGACTTACAATGCTTCTGCCCCCAGGGATGCGCTACTGACAGAGGCAAAGAAAGCCACTGAAGTTCTGGGAAGCCATGCTTCCCCAAACCTAGCTAAACCATCCCATTAGCTTCTCATCCAAAGATTCCAGTCCTGACACTCTGCCTGGCATTGCTCACACCTAGGGATGGGCGGTAGCCAAACTCCCCCATTCAATTTGATTCAAATTGAATGGGGCAATGTGCGGCTTCCTGTGAACCCTCTCACTGCCAGAGGCCCTGCCTGAGGAGGGGAGCCTTGCCATCTCTCCTGGGGGTGGTCTAGTGGTGGCAGCCTAGACCCCTCTGCCCTCTGGGTGACTCTCCAGCCTGGCTGGGCATGGACATCTTGGAGGAGGCAATTCTTTGTGGGACTGGGGCCTTTGGTCAGCTGCTCTGGACTCCACCTGGTCTCAGCTACACCAGAGATCATAAAGGACAGCTGCTTATGCCACCTCTCCTGGGGGTGGTCTGGTGGTGGCAGCCTAGACCCCTCTGCCCTCTGGGTGACTCTCCAGCCTGGCTGGGCACAGGCATCTTGGAGGAGGCAATTCTTTGTGGGACTGGGACCTTTGGTCAGCTGCTCTGGACTCCACGTGGCCTCAGCTGCCAAGTTTTGCAGGAATCATGGGAAATCTCACACGATTTCTAAATAAATAAATGAATACAAATGGTGAAAGCTGACTTCATTGGCTGAAGGATTCAACTGCCATCAAACGCAGGGAACTGGGTTGATGTTTTGTTTTTGTTTTGGAGAGGAGGCCTTAGCAATTACTGAACATGCCTGCTGGCTTTACCCAGAAGATAAATGATGCAACCTTTGGTTACATGACAGGCATCATGTGGCAATGGAACAGTTTCTCAAACCACCCTGAAGAACATCCTAAAAACAACCTGCTGGGTTTGACCCAAATGTCCTAGGCTGGATCCTGGGCCCTGTAGGTCTACTCCAGATGGCGGAAGGGAATTGTGGGATAGTGTTTAGATCCTGCCATCATCTTGGTGGGCCACTGTGTGCGACAGGATGCTGGACTAGATGGGCTGTGGCCTGATCCAGCAGGGCTTCTCTTATGTTCTTATGTTCACCAACCCTGCCAGATGGCGATCCCAAGTCAATCTCAACCTTCCCTCATCTGTCGTTTCTTCACAGAATCGCTGCTCTTACAAAAGTACCCGGATGTAGGCAACGCCTGCGCGTTTCACTTTTTTTTATGCACTTCCTTCATCCGGGTACTTTTGCAAGAGCAGCAGTTCTGTGATGAAGTGACAGACAAGGTAAGCAATCCAGCGTGACAGAAAGATTCCTGTCGGAGCTGGATTTTCCATCATGGCTATACAGCACATTTTTGATGGACTATCCAGGGACTATATTCAGGTTTCCATGGGTATGTGTGGCAATCCCAAAATAGGCCCCGGAAAATTGTGGTTTTTAAAACACATTTGGAGTCACTTTGGGCTTGTCCCCATGCACTCCATTCACTTTGGATTTGAATCGGGTGATTCCCAATACGGATTGTAGTTCTAATTAAACCGTCCCCATGCGACTGAGGAGAGCACGGGTTCAAGCCAAATGTACCTGTCCCCATGAAAACTGTGGTAAACCCCTGCATCGAGTAACTGCATCTTTTTCTCTCCACCCCCTCTTCCCTGATAGGAAGCCAGGTTGCACCTCCACAAACACAACACACAGCAAAGATAAACAATGAAAATAAGGGGCATTACTAATAGCATGGAAAAGCAGCTCATTGCTTGAAGCCGCCACCGTTTAGCGGAGGTGCGCACCTCCGCATGACACCGGGCACACCCCCACTCGCAACAGACACAAGGAATCCTGTGCTTCGTCTCCTCGTGTTGCATCTGGTGCAGAGAAGCCACAGGCGCATCGCCCGTTAAGGCGAAGCAGCGCTCATGCGCAAAATCAAGCCATTACCCATACGTAGCTTGCCAATCAGGCGATCAGGGAAGGGGTGTGTGTGTAATAATTGTAGCTGGAAAGACACTCGTAGGACAAATGAGAGCCATTTGACCCCCTCATCATTTCTCTTCCATCATAATTTATTTAAAGAAATCTCCAAACAGTAGTGATTGCAGAGCACAGAACGGGAACAGCGAGCACAGGTGAAACCCTGCCCACTAATGATGCAATTGCCAATCTCCTCCCCCAATAACCCGAGAGCGTCCCCATGCCTCCAAGATAATCTGTCCTTGCCTCCCAATTCACAGCGAAAACAGTTTGCAAGGGTTTTTTTTCACCGCAGATTTGAGCGATTTGTTCTGCATGTAGCCTGGATTAGAGCCTTTGCATGGGGATGCTCTGAGTTAAATGCATGTACTGTTATGTATACTCAGTTCAGCCTTCCCTGTTCTCATTTCTAATTCTCCCCATCCTCCATCTGGATGAAACGTAGGTTTTCCTCACCACTCCTGACTAGTGATTGTGTATGAATATTCATAGCATTCATTATTTATACGAATTTGGACATTCGTTTATAAATTGAATGTTATGACATCCGTACAATGACATTCGTAAGAATGCAAATGTTTCTTTAGTAAAAGGCGAAAAATTTATGCGATCCAAAGAGAAACCAGAATTATTTCTGTTGGTCATTGTTGATGAAGGTTTAAATGATATATTATATTATATATGGTGACAGCTGCCAGACTGTTATATGCACAGAAATAGAAGCAAGAAGAGTTACCTATAGAGGAGGAATGGATACTCAAATTGATGGAGGTGGCAGAAATGGACAAACTGACAAATTTATTAAAAGACAAAACAGTGAATAAGTTTATAGAAGATTGGGGACCTTTTATAGAATTTCTTCAGGGATTAGGTATTCCGACGGAAGGTTTCAGCATTTAAAAGAAAGAGCAACAGGTATATGTATGGAGCAAAGAATAAAAAGATTACTAGGGGTGTTTTTCCAATGTCAAAAAGTACCCATTTTTGCACCCATTTAGGACCCATTTGGGTGTGAGCTGGATGACCCCATTTCCACCACGGCACCCATTTGGGACCCGATTGTTACCACTGTCATGGGGGAAATCCGGATCTAATGGGTACATTTTGGCCTTTAATTCGGATTTTCTGTAGACCCCATTAATGGGGTCTACAATGGGGTCTTCTGCCAGAAAATCCGGATTAAAGAGAGCCTGTTTCCACTGGAAACAGGCAATGGGTCCAAAGGAGGCTAGGGGGAGGGGGCACCCTTGGGACCCCACCCCCAAGTTTGGCTTCGAAGTCACTTTGAAGTCACTTTGAAGTCACTTTGAAGTCTTTGAAATGACTTCGAAGTCAACCTCAAAGGGATTCTCCCAGACTTTGAAATGACTTCAAAGTCATTTCAAAGTCATTTTGAAGTGACTTTGAGGACTGCGCCCCCCTGCCTCCCAAAACACCTGGGGTAATGGACCGACCCCTTGGGGTTCGATCCGGATTCCCTACATGGGTGTAAAGCTGTTTCCACAGCAGGGGTGTTAGCGCCCATTGCTAATGGGTGCTACACCTCCCATGGAAGCACATTGAGCGCTTCCCTTAATCTGCATCTACTAAATCCGGATTAAGGAATGTACCCGTTCCTTAGATCCGGATCTAAGGGCTGCAGTGGAAAAACACCCTAGAAGAAGAGTCCGAAGAATGGAGAAAGTCTCATGGAAAATCTTAGAGCATCGTAATAGAATTTATTATAATTATATATTGAAATGTGATATAAATGCATATTGAAAACAAATAAAGCACCCAATGGCATTTTTGTACCCATTAATGGGTACTTAATGGGTACTTCTAGTGACGGTGGAAAAACACCCTTTGTCCAATAATGTTACATAGGACGGGAGGTAAATCTACCCTCTGCTACTCCAAAGTATAATAATAATAAAAAAGAAATTTGCTTTGCTTTCTTTGCTTTCACAGGTGAAAAGAATTTGTACAGAAGTACACACCCCAGAGAAAGTGGTTGTAGCTGAATGGTGGTGCAAATACTTGAGGGGCCTACAGTAGGGTGTGTGGACGGATGTATTTTTGACATCCAATTCATAATGAATCGAATGTTTGATAATCCATATTCATATGAATAGATCACATTCGAACGTGGTAAAATTCTATTTGATATGAATCTATTCATACGTATTCATATGAATATTCTGTATGTGCATCCAATACAAACAAATATGTATCTGATATGTATCCATAACATATCTGCACTCTGAAAACGTCAAATCCGACTTCAATCCACTTTTAATCCGCTGTCGATCCATGTCGAATGCGATCTAGATCCGTTGCGGATGTGACCGGCATTCCGTTTTTCAAAAACCCCAGTCCAATGAATGTCTGAACTATTTGTATGAATGTTAGTATACAAATATCGTAACGTTCGATTCGTGTACAATTGTCCCAATTTGTACAAATTTGTAGATGACAAATGTCATCCCTAGTTTACATACAGGAACTAAAACCTGCAGTTCTCCTTGGACTACAGCCCTTTCTGCACTGGTCCTTATTTTTGTTTATATCTCAGACCAGAGGCCAGTTCACACTTGGCCCCCTAGCTCACGACTGGGTAACATCTGGCCTGGTGAAGTGCCCCTGCAATTGCAGGAGGCATCTTCAACATTAGAAGCTACCCCATTACCTACTCGTGGTGGCACACGAAATCATGCACTGCATTCACCCCAACCATACCCAGAAGCTGGTGTCCAGCAAAGCAGCCATTTGCACCATTTCCAGTGCAAGGGGCCATTTGAGGTGCCGCGCAAGTGCGCTGGAACTTCCAATGACTCCAAATGCAATTGCGCGTGTGGGGAGCGCCACCATCGCCGTGGTGATGGCTCCGGTGCACCCACAGTCACGCAGGCTGGTGCAAAGAAGATGGCAACATCTGGACACGTGCCTAGGCTAGGGATGTGCATGAATATTTGAAATATTCATTATTTGGGCAAATTCAGATGAATCAAATGTCCAGTATTCATGCATTTGTACGTGTACACGTATGCATTGCATACGTATCCATACACATCTTGTCCATATCCGTACGCATCCGTACAGAAACATACGGGATGAAAACAGGATGCATACAGGATAAAAATGGGATGTGTACAGTTGCATACAGATGACTACAGATGTGTACAGGATTCGTATCATTGGATACATATAGAATATTTATGCAAATAGATGAAAATGTATTCATCTCAGTTTGAATGTCCAGAACATTCATTTTTGTTTATTTGTATGACTTTGGATATTCAAATATTCTATTCTAATCAAATAGAATGTCAAATATTGCATCCATGCACACCCCTAGCCTGGACACAGGTAAGTCTCTGGGCCATGGAGCATGTACTGGCATTCCCAAGAGTGAATGCTAGTACATGTTAGTGGGTCCTGCACTCTTCCTGTCCAGTGGACAAGAAGCCAAGAAGGAGCGTCGGATCCAACAAGGGGAAGGATTTCTTCACCCAGAGGGTCATCGGTTTATGGAATTTCCTGCCAGAAGAGGTGGTGACAGCAACCAGCTGGATCGCTTTATGGAAGGGTTAGACAAATGTATGGATGACAGATGTATCAATGGCTACTAGAATAAATGCCTAAGTACATCTTTCAGGCTGGAGGGGGAAGCAGGACGCTTCTAAGGCCATCTGCTGGAATTCGAGAGCAGGAGAAGGTTTGTCCTTGTCTCTGCTTGAGATGCCCATGAGCATATTCTCTTGCGTTCTCTTATGTTCTTAAATATCCCAGGAACCTGCTTATGACAGATGCCCTCTGAGGTCTGCCATACTCTGGACTAACAGGTGGATGACAGGTCCCTATTCCAAGATATAAGCTGGAATAAGGCCCAGTTATTTGTAGATATTATCGTTTTAATATAGATTGTTTACTGTTTTAATGTATCAGATTTTAAATGCTGTTACCCACCCTGAGTCCATCGGGTATAGAGCGGGATAGAAATATAAATAAATATAAGTAAAAGGACTTATGACCCCATCCACGCAAGGGGAATATAGTACCTTTATGGTGTCCACATCTGAGGCAACCCCACCATAACTCTAGATTTTCCCCTCTAAAAAGCGCTAGAAACGATTGATGGAAAACCAAGGACTGGTTGCATGATTTCCAGCAATAGAGCTTTTTACTTACCTTCTGGATAGAGGCACCATCATAGCTCCATCAACAGCACATGCATGGAGACTGAAACAGGCGTCCAGACAAGTGTAAAAGCGCCGATGACTCAGCCAGGCATTTAGGGTGTTTTTTCACTAGCACTAAGTACCCATTAGGGACCCATCAGGCTCAGAGCAGGAAGACCCCATTTCCACTGCAGACCCCATTAGAGCCACATTTGTTTCCACCTGTTCTAGGGAAATCGGGACCATATGGGTCCTTCAGGACCTATAATCCAGATTTCCTGTAGACCCCATTAAAGGGGTCTACAATGGGGTCTTCAAGCACCGAATCTGGATTATACAGAGCCTGTTTCCACCACAATAGGGCAATGGGGTTTAGGGGGGTCACACCCATGGGGGAGTGCCCCCAAACCCAAAGCTCTGAAGCCTATGCACAATCTCCGAAGCCGGCTCTGGAGAATAGCACAGGCTTTGAAGATGACCCCACGTGAGAGCAATGCCATTCCTGTGGACCTTTGTCAAAGGCTCCGAAGGATCTTCAGAGTTTCCAGCAAATCTTTGGAGTTTATAGCAAAGCTCCGGAGATTCTCCAGAGCCACTCTGGAGAACCTTCTAGGCCACCAAAACACCTGGGGTGATGGGCCGGACCCATGTGGGTAGATCTGGATTTGCCACATGGGTGCTCTGACGTTTCCACTGCAACGTCTAGGCCTCTTCAGCCTGGAAAGACGGAGTTTAAGTTGGGACCTGATTGAAGGATATAAAATTATGCACAGTGTAGAAAAGGTGGATCGAGAAAATTTCTTTTCTCTGTCACACAACACTAGAACCAGGGGGCACCTATGAAGCTGATGGGCAAGAGAGTTGGATCAGACAAGGGGAAGAATTTCTCCACCCAGAGGGTCATCAGTTTATGGAATTGGCTGCCGGAAGAGGTGGTGACAGCTACAAGTCTAGATGACTTTAAGGAAGGGTTAGGCAAGTTTATGGACGACAGATGTATCTGTGGCTACTAGAATGGATGTCTAAGTCCATCTTCCAGGCTAGGGGGACGCATAGGAGGCCTCTAGGGCCATTTTCTGGAATTCAAGAGCAGAAGAAGGCTTGTCCTTATCCCTGCTTGAGATGCCAATGGGCATTTGGTGGGCCACTGTGTGAGAGAGGATGCTGAACTAAATGGGATGTGGCCTGATCCAACAGGGCTCCTCTTAGGTTCTTATGACCTGGACGCGCACCCAGACCCCGGTGAGTGTCGGGATGTGGGTGGTGGTTTGGTGTGTGCTAGCATTCACACCAGTGGAGATCCACTATTCTCATCCTTCAGACAGGGAGCAAAATGCAGAAGGGCCCTGGTGCCTGCTGGGTCATTTTGTTATAATCCTACTTGGAAGTTGGCCCCAGTGAGCATCAAACAAGAAAGGAAGGTGGCCAAGGGCTTGATTGCCTTGCAGGTAGCTCCAAACAGGATTATATTTATTTAATTTTTTAAAAATTTGCATTTCTGTCCCACCCTATACCCGGAGGTCTCAGGGCAGCTAACAACTTTTAAAATCCAACATACTGTATTAAAATAAATTAACAGTATATATTAAAACCACAGCATCTGTAAGTGGGAAACAAAAGTGTATCGCCATTTAACCAAATGCCAGGGCAAAGAGGTGCGTCTTCACCACCTTTCTCAACATATACAGTGAAGGTGATTGACGCGCTTCAAGGGGGAAACTGTTCCATAGCCTTGGGGCCACCACTGAGAAGGCCCTCTCCCGGGTGCCCACCCCTTTTGTTACTGAAGGTTGTGGTACAACCAGGAGGGCCTCCCCTCCGGGTCTTGAGGCATGGGAAGGTCAGTATGGGAGTAGGCATTCCTTAGGACAAAATGACCCAGCAGATACAGAATGCAAGGGGAAGCCAATGGTCGCCTCCCACGTCTGGCAAGCGGCAACGAGAGGGGATTGCAGGATCTTCAGATCCCACAGTTGCCTCTCGCCCTCTGGAGGAACTCTCAGGAAGCCGAAGGTTGCTGGTTTGATCCTTAGCCCCCCCTGCAGAGCAAAGCACCCCAAACCCTTTCTCTATCCCATATATTCCCAGTGTTGACAGTGAACATAACACAGATTTATTGTTGTGCAGAGGAAAGCAAATGTGGACTGGTCAAGCGCCCTTTGCCGGAATCTTCATGGGCCAGCCCATAGAAACGTGCTGGCTGAAACCCCCAAGACGGACAGCAGCAGCAGCATGCTGGATTTAAGGCCAGCTGATGCATTATGGTTGCAGAAATCTTCTTTGCAGCAGTGGGAGTAAACACCGTGATCTCTTTTAACACATTCTGCCTCACACGACTTCCAGAATTGGGCGGATCCTGGAGAAGAGAAAAAGAAGCGAGGAGGAAAAGGGGATGGTAGCAATTCACCCATTATTGAAACAATCCTGCTTTCCCCCAACTCCCATGAACGGCAGGCAGTGTTTTCCCATTGACAGCCGCACTGGGACAGAATCATAGGGCGCGTCCCCATGCACGTTTTGGTCCGAATAGAAATCAGGTTCTGCAAGGGTCGTCCCCATGCATTTTTGATTTGGTCCGATTTCCGCGGACCAAATTGCCCAAACCCGTACCAAACCCGTGTCAAATTTGGTACCCGAAAAAACAAGTCTCGTCACCATTTGGTGGCCTGGCATGCATTGCTTTACAAGCCAAGACTGTGCATGGGGATGATCCTGGCCTATTTGGGGAGATTGGTGCTCACGTCAGTGGGAGGTGGGGTTGCATGTTCTGTGCTTGCCATTCCTGCCCTGTGCATTGGAGATTGCAACCACTGAGATATTTTGGGAATAAATGGTGCTAAAGCCAAAACGATGAGGGGGGTCAAAGGTCTGTCACTGCCCCTTGAGACTCTTTTATTCAAGTATTCCACCACCCCCTCCCTGATCGCCAAGACAGGCTTGATTTTTCTCCCTTTTACGTGGAAAATATTCCACTCCTGTTTCCCAATCACTAAGGTTGGCATGATAATGGCTCCATTTTCCATTTGCCGGGTGTTGTTGCAGTTCCTGGGAAGAGCAGAGGTGCGCAAAACTGCTCAACTGCCACCAAACCTTGTAGCGGCTTTGGTTTTTAAAAATTATTATTTTTCCCATTCAGTCCCACTAAAGGGGTGGTGGTGGTGTGGCATTTGCAGTGGGCAGCACAGGGGTGGGGTGATGTCAATCTGGCTTCCACTGAGGGGAGAGGGGGCAGAGAGGAGGGGGCACTGCTCCCCCATGCCACAGTTTGGCACAGTTTGCATGGGGACAGCTGAATCCACACCCAGCATTGTCGGGAATTGCATGGGGACGGGCAACATGCATCCTCAGACCCACACGCAGTCCAATGCGTGCCCAATCGGACCCAAACAGCTTGCATGGGGATGCAGCCATAGAGTTGGAAGGGGCCTCCAGGGTCATCCAGTCCAACCCCCTGCTCAGTGCAAGATTCCCTAAACCATCCGAGACAGATGTAGGTCCAGCGAAGGAGAACCCACCACCTCCCATGGCAACCTTTTCTACTGACTGATCACCCTCACTATTAGGAAGTTTTTCCTCATATCTAATCTGTATTGACTCCCTTGAAGTTTCATCCCCTTGTTCCTAGTCCTCCCATCTTCTGCAAGTGAGAACAGGGAGGATCCCTCTGCACTGTGACAGCCCTTCAGATGCTTGAAGTCCACTATCACGTCTCCTCTCAGTCTTCTCTACTGCAGGCTAAACATTCCTAGATCCTTCAACCTTTCATTGTAGGACATGCTTTCCAGACCACTCACCATTTTGGTAACCCTCCTTTGGACTTGCTCTAGTTTGCCAATGTCTTTTTTGAACTGGGGTGCCCAGAACTGGGCACTGATTGGCACAAACATTGAACCCAACCCAGAAGGCTACACTGAGGGCTAAGGCACTAAAGAAATCTCACTGTGTGTCCCAATGTGCTTACCACAGGGCTTTCCCCTACTTTCCGACACCAGCCCTCGGGCCTGGTCAGACATGAGTTTTAGGACAATCTGAGTCATCCTGCAGGATGTGTTGATCAGACTATTTTAAGCTAATCCAAATTCCAAGCCAGACTACAGCCCTTAGTACGTTCTAAAATGCAGTCCCCTTTAAATAGCACTGACACAGACTGAGGCTGGCCAGGAATTCCAGTCCAGTGTCCAGTTCATGTGTGCGTGGTGGGACAACCTAAAGGAGGCGGAAGTGTGCTTTTGGTGGGTACCGCCCAGTATTTCCTTCAGCCAATCAGCACTCGCAGAGTTTGTGAGGCACTTCCCCTTTGGCCAATCGGTGCAGGCTGAGTTTGTAAGGCACCTCCCCCTCTCCTCAGTTTAGAGCTACGATTCCTCTCTCTAGCGTTTTTACACAAATTTATTTTTATTATTTTTTAAAAAATTAATTGCAAGGAGAAGGGAAGCGCATAAAAAGGAAGGGGGCATGGAGGTGGGGGAGCAGATTTTTAAAAAAGAACTGCAAACACACACACACACACCTCCCTTGAGTGACATGAACAGCATCCAATTGGAAACGAGATAGATGTGATGTAGCAAAATGAGTGGGGAGCCAAGGGCTCCATGGTCCACGCCAGGCCGGACTCTGTAGCAATGTATGACCAAGCAGCCAAAAGAGTGGTCAGCCTGTATCAATCCACGTCTGACCAGCACTGGCACAAATTAAATTCGGATTCATGAATAGGCCAGCCTGATTGGGACTCGTGTGACCAGGGCCCTGGTGAATGACTAAGACAATTGACTGCCATCTACAGGCTGAGTTTGGAAGTGTCTGTAGCTCTGGTGCAGCAAATGGGTCGCCAGTTCAATCTCCAACCTCTCCTTGGAAGTAGGAAATGGCAAACCACTTCTGTATCTCTGCCAAAAAAAAAACTGCATAGAGGTGCCCAGAGTGGCTGTAGCGCAGTGGTAGAGCAAGAAGCCCCAAAAGCGAAGGGTTGCCAGTTCAATCCCCAGCTCATAGAAGTTGGAAATGGCAAACTATGTCTATATCTCTGCCAAGAAAGCTGCATGAAGTGCCCAGAGTGGCTGGGAGTAGCTGTAGCTCAGTGGTAGAGCAAGGAGCCCAAAAAGCAAAGGGTCACTGGTTCAGTGCCCACCTCCTGGAAGTTGGAAATGGCAAACGACTTCTGCATCACTGCCAAGAAAGCTGCACAGAGATGCCCATGGGGTCTGGGAATATCTATAACTCAGTGGTAGAACAAACTGTTGTATAACTCTTATCTGTACAAAGTCATTTGGTGTATTCAACAGGTACTTAGGAAGCTGCAACTTTTAGCCATATTGTTCTGATTTTAATACCTGACAGTTTTTCCAGTGGCACCCTTTTATGCACTAAAACCTGACATGATGTTTCCCTTCTGTCTTCTCCTTTCCAGATGAAGCCTCCTTAGTTACCTCTAGTCAGGGAGCCACACTCTAATCTGGTGGTCAGGGAGTCGGACTCGTATCTGGGAATACCAGGTTTGATTCTGCACTCCTCCACAAAGCCAGGTGGGTGGCCTTGGGCTAGTCACAGCTCTCTCCTGAGCTCTCACAGCCCCACCTACCTCACAGGGTGTCTATGGTGGGGAGAAGAACAGAAGTTTTGTCAGCCGCTTAGAGTCCCTATTAATGGGTGAGAAAGGTGGGGTTGAAAAGCCAACTCTTCTTCTTCTCCTTCTCCAAACCTGCTCCAACCTCACCATGTCTTCTGGAAATGTGGTTCCCAGAACAGCACCCCTATTCTAAAGGAACGCCTTCTCCCATATCGACCTGCCCGTGCCTTAAGATCAAGTGGTGAGGCCCTCCTGGTGGTCCCACCACCTTCAGTAGTGAGGCTGGTGGGCACCCGGGAGAGAGCCTTTTCTGTGATGGCCCCTAGACTATGGAATAGCCTCCCCCTTGAGGTGCGTCTTGCCCCTTCCTTATATATATTTAGGAGGGCAGTGAAGACGCACCTTTTTGTCCTGGCCTTTGCCTAAGGTGTTAATGTTCCCTCCCCCAGTACAGACACTATCATCTTAAGCATATTGTATATTGTTTTATTTGTGCTGAATTTTTAACGTCTTATAATGTATATTCTGTTTTAATCTGTGGTTTTAAGGTTGTAACCCGCCCAGAGACCTTCAGGTCTGGGGCGGATTATAAATGTAAATAATAAATAAATAAATAAAATATTCCAGGTGGGGTCTCGCCAGTGTGTAGTAAAGCAACGTCAGCTTTTGCTACACCTTACCTTACACTGGAGAGGAGCACACCTGAAATGCAGGTTCATAAGGGCTTCACATGCCTTTGGCCCTGTCCCCATGAGGGATATATAGTGCAATTATGTCTGTGCTATGATCAGATTGCCACGCCTATCTGTAGCAACCCCACCATATCCTGTGAAACCCCACTATAACCTAAGTCAGAAAAACCTGACTCTAGTCACAGGTTTTCCCAAAATAGTGCTATTGCTTACCTTGTAGATGAAGCTGCCGTCTTCGCCAGAGCCACTGCGCATGTGCAAGGAGAGAAAAAGGCAGCCACGGATATGTGGCAGGGCTATCATGCACTTCCAGATATTTCATGCCAGTGGAATACCCAGGTGTGCTGTGCCCATCACTATATCATACTCAGAGAGAAGCAGCTGGGTAACGTCTGTTCAACAAGCAATAATTCCACAAGGGTTTTTCTCCAGACTTTTGCTTGTTACCATAATATTCAACCAGCACCTGTAACTGACCTTTGACGCAAGACCTCTTTGAACATGGTCTAGAACTGCAGAGACCCTTTTACCAGACCTTGATTTAAGAAGAAGAAGAGTTGGTTTTTCCACCCAGTTTTTCTAACCCATTTAAGGGGACTCAAAGTGGCTGACAAAGCTTCTGTTCTTCTCCCCACAACAGACGCCCTGTGAGGTAGGTGGGGCTGTGACTAGCCCAAGATTGAAAGGGGGAAATAAGAGTTGGGTTTTATACCCCTCTTTCTCACCCATTTAAGGGGACTCAAAACAGCTGACAAACTTTCTGTTCTTCTTCTCCTCACAGCAGATACCCTGTGAAGTGGGTGGGGCTGTGAGAGCTCAGAAAGAGAGTTGTGACTAGCCGAAGGCCACCCAGCTGACTTTTTGGAGGAAGAAGAAGAGTTGGCTTTTATACTCCTCTTTTCTCATCTATTTAAGAGGACTTAAAGCTGCTGACAAAGCTTCTGTTCTTCTCCCCACACAGAACACCCTGTGAGGTAGGTGGGGCTGTGCAAAAGAGAGCTGTGACTAGATTGAAAGGGGGAATAAGAGTTGGGTTTTATACCCCTCTTTCTCACCCATTTAAGGGGACTCAAAACGGCTGACAAACCTTCTGTTCTTCTCCCCACAACAGAACACCCTGTGAGGCAGGTGGGGCTGTGAGAGCTCAGAAAGAGCTGTGACTAGCCCAAGACGAAGAGGGGGAAGAAGAGTTGGCTTTTCTACCCCACTTCTCTCTCCCATTTAAGGAGACTCAAAGCGGCTGACAAACTTTCTGTTCTTCTTCCCACAGCAGATACCCTGTGAGGTGGGTGGGGCTGTGAGAGCTCAGCAAGAGAGCTGTGAGTAGTCCAAGGTCACCCAGCTGGCTTTGTGGAGGAGGACAGGATCAGTGGCAGCCAGATAAGAAACCGTCACTCTACATGACCAAACTGGCACGGTTAAATTCGGAAGGCTGACAACCTTTCACACATGCACACATGCGCACACACACACATACACACATTCTAGCACAGAAAAGGCTCCTCTAGGGTAAGCCCTGCTGCAGACTCACCATTCTCAGACCTGCCAACAACCATCACGCAGTAGTTGGCAGTCTCTGGGCATGCGATGGGTGTCATGCAGCAGTCATTGGTGGGCTGGGCACTACACGAGAAGCAACTCAGAGACCCAACTGGAAGAGGAAACACAGGGTAAGCAAATCAATAGAATAAATATCTCTTGCACACACACACAAAAAGATCCACAGTGCATCATAAGCAGTTGAGTGTGCTCAGCATTTGGTTGGCCCCTGCTTTCCTGATCTGGGGACTTTCTGCACTTACCTTCTTAATGTGCCATGCGCTAAGGCCGGTATACTCCAAGAACGGGAGGACCATTTACATTTCTGGCCAGTGAGGGACATTCCCACCAGCCAGAAATGCAAATGGTCCTTCGTGGACCAGCCGTGCCACCGCTACGAAAGCCAGGGTCCCACCTCCTCACGTGGCACACTGGCAGGCAGGCTGATGCCCAGGGATGGAGCCCAATCCTGGTGACATTAGGGGGTCAGTGCCCCACCACCCCTTGTGAACTGGTCCCCAGCCACCCTGCTGCTGTGCTGCCATCCTGTGGAGACCTGCCCCATCGTGGCTGAGTTGCGCCTGCGCAAGATGCTGGCAACCAATCAACGTTGGCAACAGGGTTGGCAAGACCCCAGGAATCAGTCCTGACCAGCAACCTGGATGTACGTGTGCAGACGACACGCTCTCCGCCCACCACAAGCAGTGATCTGGACAAAGAGCGAATGGTCAGACCACCAGATGCTTGTGGTAAGTCTAGGGTAAAGGTTGGTATAGCAATTAGTACACCTCTACTAATCAGCAATTAGTGCTCTTCACCAGAGCTTCCTCGTTGTTTACCAGAGGCAGAAGTGCAAATTGGCCTCAGATCAATAACTCAAAACCAATCTGAAAACACTGCCTCTTTTCATAGAATCATACAACTGTAGAGTTGGAAGGGGCCTCCAGGGTCATCTAGTCCAACCCCCTACTGAATGCAGGATTACCTAAACCATCCCAGACAGATGTAGCTCCATCTCTGCTTGAAGACCTCCAGCAAAGGAGAACCCACTACCTCCCATGGGAACCTATTCCACTGACCGATCGCCCCCACTGTAAGGGCAACCAGTCAGTAGAATAGGTTCCCACGGGAGGTAGTGGGTTCTCCTACCTCCCATGGGATGCAGAAGTGGTTTCTCCTAATATCTAACCTGTATTGACTCCTGTGAAGTTTCATCCCGTTGTTTCTAGTCCTCCCATCTTGTGCAAGTGAGAATAGGGATGATCCCTCTGCACTGTGACAGCCCTTCGGAGACTTGAAGTCCGCTATCATGTCTCCTCTCAGTCTTCTCTTCTGCAGGCTAAACATTCCTAGATCCCTCAACCTTTCCTCATAGGATGTGGTTTCCAGACCCCTCACCATTTTGGTAACCCTCCTTTGGACTTACTCTAGTTTGTCAATGTCTTTTTTCACCAGAATTGGACACAGCACTCTAGACGAGGTCTGACCAAGGTAAAGTAAAGAGGAATAATTACTTCTCATGATCTGGACTTTATACTCATCTTGTTGCATTTTCTCCTGCCCTTGCTGCCTCTGTTCCAGCCCACATTTGAGTGATTCCAGAGCTGCGCCATCTGCCTGGTCTTCTACCCTTGACCTTCAAAAGACCATGTTTTTCTTCCAAGAGTTTTGATTGCAGTAGCCATGCCCAGGCAGATGTACTTTGCAGGACTGCCATGGGTCCTCATGTGCTCATGCGCTGCTCCCTAGGCTTGGAGGGAGAAAGGCTGGGTCCGCTCAAGTCGCCTCTGCTAGCTCTATCCAAACAGAGACAAGGGTGTCCGGGAAGGAGCTCCGGTAAAAATAAGGTGTTTCTAAAAAGCTTCACTTTCTCTACCAGTCCTTTCAGAACTGCAGCCTGAAGAGCCATTCTGACCACAAGAATGTAAGAGGAGCCCTGCTGGATCAAGCTACAGCCCATCAAGTCCAGCATCCCGTCACACACAGTGGCCCAACAATTACCCATGGGCATCTCAAGCAGAGACAAGGGCAAACTTCTCCTGCTCTCGAATCCCAGCAGATGGCCTTAGAGGCATCCTGCCTGTCCCCACAGCCTGAAAAATGTACTTAGGCATCTATTCTAGCAGCCTTTCATACATCTGTCATCCATACGTTTGTCTAACCCTTCCTTAAAGCCATCTAGGCTGGTTGCTGTTCCACCTCTTCTGGCAGCCAATTCCATAGACCAATGACCCTCTGGGTGAAGAAATCCTTCCCCTTGTCTGATCTGACTCTCCTGCCCATCAGCTTCATAGATGCCCCCTGGTTCTAGTGTTGTGTGATAGAGAAAAGATATCTTCTCTATCCACCTTTTCTACACCATGCATGATTTTATCTACTTCAACCAGTTCCCCCTTAAAACGCCGTCTCTCCAGACTGAAGAAGCCTAGACATTGCAGTCTAATTTCAGAAGGGAGGTGATCCAGTCCCTTAATAATTTTGGTTGTTCTTTTCTGCACCTTTTCCAGTTCCATATCATCCTTTCAGAGGAGTGGTCCTGCTTCCCTTACAACCTGCCTCTATTGCATGGCTATTTCTGCTGGGGTTGTAATTTGCAGAGGGGGCGAAGAAAAGGGAGTAGAGGGCACCAGACTGGGACATCTCTGTCCTCCTGTTCTGGAAGGTGGTAAGAGTCAGTTAGTGGGCCATTTGCCAGAACAGACCCACTCTCATGCAAGGCATTTCCTGTGAAGCCCAGCAGAAGGTCTTCAGAACAGATTCAAGGGCACTTCTGTTGGGCCCTATACTTGCAGGTCTTCTGATGATGGAAAAGCAGGATGGCCAGTAATGAAAACAGGCAGAGGTCCCCCAGTTTCATGAGCTGACCCTCTACCCAGATGGAGAGCTCTTAAAACAAGCAAGGAGTCGTACCAAAAAGGTGGATTGAAACCAAAAGAAACCATCTCACTCCCTACCTTCAGTTGACCCTATGGTGGCCAGCAAAAACAGAGCCAGAAGAGCCTTCATCTTCATCTGCTTTAGGAAACCACCACCAAGACTTCTCTGAGGATGGGTACAGGCGAGCACTTTTGGTCTTGCAGTCTAACAGGGTTGCATCACTCATAATAGCTGCTGCATCCTTAAATAGCATTTAGAATACAGAGTTCTAGGGTCAGTACCCAATTCCAGCCATGAGGGTTTCTGGAATCGATCACATGTGAAAACTGGATTTGCCAGTACATCTTGGTTCCTGGAAAAAGCTCCATGATTACAAAAGAAAGGTACTCTCTGTATGCACAGAAGCATTCACCTTGTAATTAGTGTACATTTGCCAGCACTACATATTAAAAATAAGATTCACAATTCGGCCCAAAAACAAGCCCTAAAACAGGCAGATGATCCTCAAAGGTTCATGCTCTAGTGTCCAGAAAATGTTCTTCTCCCTTGCAATGGTTGATGGTCGGCCAAGGCAAAGACGGCATCTTTCCGTTTCCAGTACGGTTCAATAGCAAATCTAGGGCTGTGTTCACACCTAAATTTTAACCCAGCTTCAGTCCACTTTCAGGGTATGAGAATACATCAGCAAAGTGTCAAGCTGTTTTCGTTCAGTATTATCTGGTTCAGAAAATCCACTTTGGGGATAAATAGAGCAGAAAGGGAATGACTAGTCACTTTGCTGATGTGTTCTCTTATTTTGAAAATGGACTCTGGATTAAAGTTTACGTGTGAATGTAGGAGACGATAAATCTTGTTTTCCTTTTGTTTGAGCAGACATCCAAAGTAAGAGCATTTCTGAAACTCTGATATGAGGCAGGAATTTTGTCTGTGGAGTCTGTTAATGGATTTCAAATATTACCTAGTGTTAACAAATTGGATGATGCATACTGAATATTTGGGCAGAACTGAGACCAGAGATCTACAGACTCTTGGGCCGCATCCCCACGACGTCCTTATCTCGAATTGAAAATGTTTTGACCCCGCCCCGTTTACACGGCATTTCGGCTTAACACGCAAGGAGCATGTTAAACTACCTTAAACCGTAATAAAGTAAATCCTGATTACAACAGGTCTCACTTCGGATCATGCGCTTGATACATGTTTCCTTTTTTAGTATGTGGACAGTATCGTTTTGAGGGCTGAGATTCGGGTCAAGGCTGTCCCGCCCCCAATCGCACTGTAACCAATGGCTATCCGTATTCGAATCACGTCATGTTTAGGATTTCCCTGCCCCAATAGCTTGCCTTAGTGGTTTCATTGAAAGAATCCAGCTACGATTCAGTGGCGGCTCCGGAGGACTTCCTCCCGTCCCTTCGCCAGGCGGCAAAGCCGAGCCGGCCGGGGGCCGCTTCCCTCTCCACGCGACCTTTTCCTTCACTGTCACTCCCTGACGGTCCCGCGCGGCCCTGGCCTTTTCTCTCTTCCTGGAGGGAAGAGGTGAGCAAGGAGAGCCCCCTTCGCCCTCTCCCGCGGAGGGCACACTGCGCCCGCCCGCCCGCCCGCCCTCTCGCCGCCTCTCGGCTCTCCTCCTTTTCCAGCGGTGGCCGCTTTTCTCACCCATTCAAGGGGACTCAAGGCAGCTGATCAACCTTCTGTTCTTCTCCCACAACAGACACCCCGCGAGGAAGGAAGGAAGGAAGGAAGGATGCACTTGGTGAAGTTCCATGCTTTGCACAACTGTTAAAAAAAGATAGGAACCTTGACTTGGATTTCTATACCTCTTTATAATAATGCTACCCCATACCAAACCTCCCAGAAGAAGGGAGGGAGAAGGAGAAGGAATTGGCATTTCTCACCCATTTAAGGTGACTCAAAGAGGCTGACAAAGCTTCCACTCTTCACCCCACAACAGATGCCCTGTAAGAGCTGTGACTAGCCCAAGGCCACTGAGCTGGCTTCACGGAGGAGGAGGAAGAAGACTTGGCTTTTTTACCCCACTTTTCTCACCCATTTAAGGAGGCTCAAAGCTGCTGACAAACCTTCTGTTCTCCTCCCCACACCCTGTGAGAGCTCAGAAGAGAGCCATGACTAGCCCACAGTCACCCAGCTGGGTTCATGGAGGAGGGTGGAATCAAACCTGATATTCCCAGATAAGAGCCTGGCTCGCTAACCACTAGACTAAACAACACTTCTGCTTGACTAAATGGCCAAGCACCAGAGCATGAGAGTGTTTTAAAGATCTCATGTGGGCAGCATTTTCATACAGTTAAAAAAAGAAGTGTCTTTTTTTGCCTTCTGCCCCAGATTGGGCATCCTTTGTTTGGGGGTGGCAGTGCCATGCAAGCCCAGGAGGAGTGGGTGGTGATGCAATGGGAGGCCAGGGGCAGCCTGCTTCAGGATGGGAAGTGGAATCTAATCTGGAATTCCCAGATAAGATTCCAGTTGCCAGGATATTAGGGCAAAGCGGACCATGGATAGGTGACCACTAGGAAATCCAATAGGGCAGGATCAATCATGTCCCAAAATCCTGCACCGCACTACCAGGCCTGGCCATGAGTCAATAAAGTTCTGTGCATGGGGAAAGTTCTGATCTCTGTTACTTTCAGAATGAGAGAATATGTGGTCACACCTAAGGTTTAATCCACTTTCAGTCCACTTTCAGAGTGAGAGAATATAGGCTGTGGTCACACCCTATGCCTCTTTAATGTTTAAAGCCCCTCAGCTGTATTACTTCCTTTCGTTCTAAAGGTCTGAAGTTTTAAAATCGCTACAGTGTAACGGAAAGGAAAGCCTGCCGCCCGCGCATCCCCGGAGCAGAGGGGGTCTACCCCCAGCTGATGAGCGGCAGAAGGGCGCCCGGGGATGGTGGGGGAGACCATCTGGGGAAGGCAGGCAGGAAGGCAGGAAGGAAGGAGGGAAGGAGGGAGGGAAGGAGGGAAGGAAGAAGGAACCATAGCCATATGCCTCTTTAATATTTAAAGCCCCTCAGCTGTATTACTTCCTTTCATTAAAATTGCGGAAATTCGCAACATTTTTTAAGAGAGTGAGCTGGTTCCTTCGCTACAGTGTAACGGAAAGGAAAGCCCGTCCCCCGGGAACTTTCGCAGCCTGGGGAACTTTCTCCCCGCTCTCTGCAGCGCCAGAATGGACGGACGGAAGGATGGATGGATGGATGGATGGATGGATGGATGGATGGATGGATGGATGGATGGACGGATGGATGGATGGATGGATGGATGGAGAGCCTTCCCCTCTGCGCCCGCTTGCTGGGCGCCCCGATGGCAGGAATCCCCGGAGCAGAGGGGGTCTACCCCCAGCTGATGAGCGGCAGAAGGGCGCCCGGGGATCGTGGGGGAGACGATTGGGGGAAGGAAGGAAGGAAGGAAGGAAGGAAGGAAGGGGATCCCCGGCGGAGCATAGATGACGCAAAGGGAGGGATCACCAATCAAAGAGAGGGGGTGGGCCCAATTGACTCACAATGGGCTGCCCGTGGAGTCTCCAAAGACTCAATCCGCTGGAATCGTATGCCCTCCAAACCAGGTTAAACTGCAAAACGTGTAGCCGGATTTAACGCAGATCAGTTGTTTCGGATTTGTTAAACTGAATTAACGCATGCTATGGGGATGCGGCCTTGGAGGCCGTTCCCATTACAAGCTTAAAACGGTTTCGAAACGGTTTCAATCCTCACAGTCCCCACGTCAGGTTGGGTTAACACGCTTTTCGCGTGTTAAATCGCCCCAAAGCGTTGTAAATAACACACTCATTTCCACAGGTCTCGCTCCGGTTCTTGCATTTGAAACGGTTTACATTTCTTACTGTGGGAGCAGTACCGTTGTAGTGGGATGAGAATGCATGTTTAGGGTTTCCCTCCCCCAATAGCACTCTAGGAACTCCCCGCCCTTATCACGTCAACAATTTTGTGGCAGGAGGAACCCCAATCAAAGAGAGGGGGTGGGCACCATGACTGGCAACGGGCGGGTGCCTCTCCTTGCGTGGGTGCACGCGTCTCTGAGGGAGGGGGGGCGGCGGCGGGCGCACACCAGAGCACCAGAGGAAGCGACGGGAGAACAAGAGACCACATGGTGGCAGCGGCTGACCATTGCTTGGTGTCCGTCACCGCCGGAAGGAGGGCAGGAGAACGAGAGACCGCGTGGCAGCAGCGGCTGACCCTCACTTGGTCCCTGTCGCCGCCAGAAGGAGGGTGGGAGAATGAGAGACTGCATGGCTGTTGTGGCTGACCCTCACTTGGTCCCCGTTGCGGCCGCCGCTGCCACCGGAAGGAGGGAGGAAGGGGGTCGCATGCCACCCTCTCACCTTGCCTCAGGATGGTCACCTGGGCAGGGGGTGGTGGTGGAGAAAAAGATACGCTTTCCCAAATGAAGTTTTCAAACGCTTTCAGAATTAAAGTTGAAAGTAACGGGATCAGGCAAATCCGTGTTTGAATCCGGTTCTTTTATTTCGGTTTAGGAAAACCGTTTTAAGCTTGTAACGGGAATGGGGCCGTAGCGAAGTTTGAAGATCACAGTCTCCCTACCATGGCTTAAAAAAAAAAAGTTTAAAGTCATCAAGAGTAGCAAAGATACAATTCATACTCAAACTTCAATCACCAAACACCATTATGCGTGTTCCCATTTTTGGGGGGGGGGGGGTGTTAATTCCGCTTTAAAGCGGAGCAGGGCGGGTGGCGGCAGCAGTGGCCAAAAGGAAGAGGGGGGAGGGCAGGGCTCACCTGCCTGCCCGCCCACCTGCCTGCCCGGCATTCATCCTCCCTATTCCACAGGAGCGTCACAGCTGCTTGGCAGGAAGCTGAGAGAGCAGGGCGGCAGCAGTGGTGAACCGCAGCCTGAAAGGCCAGTGGCAGCCGCAATGGCAGGACAAGCAAAGCAGCGAGGGAGGTTAGGATTTGTATGCAAGCAGCCACCGCAATGGCAAGAAGGTGAGAGGCGGGGGGTGAGAGCGCAGCGGTGGCTGAGGCTGAGGCCCTGGACACAGTAGCAAAGCAGGGCCCAAAATGGCGGGCAGGCGAGGCAAGGGCACCATATATTTCGCTTTTACCATTCCCAAAGGAAAAATAAAGCATATTACTGACAGAAATAGGAGTGAGAGTTGTTTGAACTATAGCGTTCCCACAGCAATACGGGGGTTCTAGTATCAATGGCTACTAGAACGAATGCCTAGGTGCATCTTTCAGGCTGGGGGCGGGGGGAGGAACTGGGGCGCTTCTAAGGCCATCTGCTGGGACTCGAGAGCAGGAGAAGGTTTGTCCTTGTCTCTGCTTGAGATGCCCATGAGCATCTGGTGGGCCACTGTGAGTGACAGGATGCTGGACTAGATGGGCTGCGGCCTGATCCAGCAAGGCTTCTCTTATGTTCTTATGTTCTTAAGAAGCATTTTAAAAGCAGAAACGGGGGGGATGGGGGTGCTGAAAAAACAGGTGCTTATTTATTCTGTTTTTTAGCCAAATAATCCTCAAAATACCCCTGAAACGGATTGGTAATGGGTACAAAGAGAATCGAAACCATTTCTAAACTGTTTTAAAATGCCAATGGGAACTGGGCCTCAGTGTTCCCAACTTCCATCAGACAGAATGCAAGTAGCAGGCCCAAGCCAGGACAAAGACCTTCTTATAGCCTTTTAAGAAGAAATCAAAACTGAGTAGGATATATATCCCGTGACTCAAACTCCATCACATCCAGGAACCTTCCCAGTTCCACAATGTTTCTGGCACATGGGATACTTCATGTTACCTGTCTGCCTAGTTAAGAATAATTTATGGGAACAACATGAACATTGAAACACACAGCCGAGCGCATGTGCGCCTCATAAGCTGCTTTTAAGCAATAAAACACCTTGCAGCACACACTGTCCCTCGTCTGGAGGGCCTTGAGAAATTCTGGGGTGTGAACTCATAAGAAAGCACCTTCACTTGCAAGCCTATGACCAGGTTCCCACTGGGAAATTTAATCCGGGTTTTAACCTGGGTGGGTTTTTTAAAATCAGCAGTGAGGTCTGGTTTTTTGCATTCCCACTGCTAGGTTAGAACGCAGACTCGCAGGGGAGAAACCCCCTCCCTCCTTCCCCCACCAGAAACCCCTCCCCAGGCAGTCAGGAATTGGACACCCTGGCTACATGGGGCAGGCAATTAAAACCTCACCCCTATAGAAACCTGCTCTGGGAGATTCAGCATGTCACCCCTCACTGTAACACAGCCTCTTCTCATGTTAAAAGCAGTAGAAGATCACTTTCCCTTTGTTTTGTATGAGAGTGGCAAAACAACAGGGGATTAGACAGAAGGGGGTGATTGAAGAGGCGCTGCTGGAAGGATCAGGCAGGATTTTACACAGGAGCTGACAACTTTCACTATCGCTTGCTGATCTCTTTGTAAAATCATACACTTCCACTTCACCCAATACATCTGATTTCTTTATACATCCAACCTCTGATACATGGTATCTCTTGTTTTACATCTCACTTCTGGATACATGTATCTCTGCTGCGGGCTCCCCTCCACCCCACCTGCCATTCAGCAAGCATGATCCCTTTGGCATGTAATGGCAGACAGCCCGGGGAAGAGAGGGGATGAGAGCAGGGAAATCACAGCTTCTCATTGGGTCAGGGAAACTCAAAACACCCCTAAAGCATGGTTCCCTCCCCCCAAAACCCTGCTTGAGTTCCCATCGCTAAATAGTGAGGATTATTTCTACATCCAGCAGCGAGACCCCTTTTAATCTGAATAGGGATACTTCACATTTCTGGACCTTTAATCTGCAGAAACTGTAGATTCCTTTGAACCTTTGGGAATGGTGAGCACATAAACAGTTTCAAAGCTCTTGAAATCATGAATGGAAACACATCCTAAAGAATTCTGAGTGATGCTCAGTCAACCGACACTAGCCTCTGAGTCTGGTTCAGGATAGAGAAGGAAGCCAGCTGTAGCCAGGCCGCTCTCAGCCCGGTACAGTCTGGGTAAACAGCCAGTGTGCTATTGCTGTGACCATGGCCACTGGCACTGCCATTGCCACTGCTTTCCATTGAACCTTCATGGTAAAAGATAAGCTTCGGCTGACAGTGAGCTAGATTGGGCTTTTAGCTGGAAAGAAGAATTGGCTTTTCTAGCCCGCTTTTCTCACCCATTTAAGGAGACTCAAAGCGGCTGACAAACCTTCCATTCTTCTCCCCACAACAGAACACCCTGTGAGGTAGGTAAGGCTGTGAGAGCTCAGAAGAGAGCTGTGACTAGCCCAAGGTCATCCCGCTGGCTTCATGGGGGAGGGCAGAATCGAACCCGGTATTCCCAGATAAGAGTCCTGCTCCCTAACCACTGGACCAAACTGGCTTGTTATCTGATAGTTTCCTAATTCAAGTCCACACTCATCCACAAGGCCAGATGGGTGACACTGGGCTAATCAGAGCTCCTTTTCTGAGCTCTCACAGCCCCATCTATCTCACAGGGTGCCTGTTGTGGGGAGAAGAACAAAAGGTTTGTCAGTTGCTTTGAGTCCCCTTAAGCGTGAGAAAATTCTGGGTGTAAAAGCCAACTTTTCTTCTTAGAATATGGGACTCTTATCTGGTAATCTCCTGGTTCAATTCCACACTCCTCCACAAAGCCAACTGGATCACCTTGGGCTAGTCAGAGCATCCTGCTTGTCCTCCCAGCCGAAATATGTACTTAGGCATCCTTTCCAGTAGCCACTGATACACCTGTCTTCCATGAATGTGTCTCACCCTTTCTTGAAGCCATCTAGGCTGGTTGCTGTTGCCACCTCTTCTGGCAGAACATTCTGTAGACCGATGACCAATTGGAGGGAAGGGAAGGGAAAAAGGTACCCTGTCACTGGACTGAGACCAGGTAGACTGAAACATGTGGACATAGAAAGAGGGATTCAGTGAGCATTACTGAGGGGACAAGCAGGATGCTTCTAAAGCCATTTGCTGGGATTCGAGAGCAGGAGAAGGTTTGCCCTTGTCTCTGCTTGAGATGCCCATGAGCAACTGGTGGGCCACTGTGTGGGACAGGATGCTGGACTAGGTGGGCTGTTCCTGTGTTCTTACGTCATAAGGCTGTGACCTTTCCAAAACTGTCCCTTGCAGCCTAAAATGGAATCATTTGTTGTGGTGAGACCATGGCCTAAAACTGACTCATTGTTGTGACAACGCCCTACATCCAAGTCCACCTTGACCTTAAAAAACAGCTGACATGGGAACAAGACAGCAGATTATTCCGGACAACATCTTAGTTGGATCTGAATTTATGGCCGCCTCCGGGCAGCTGATCATGAAGACACAGCAGGATACGGGAATCCTGCCTGGGGGCAAAGTATATTCTCTCATATCCATTCCAAAATTACACAGTGTGTCAGGTAGTTAATAACGAACCACATTCCAACAAAAGCAACACCCACTCCACCCCAGGTCACCAAAGAAAAAACAACACGCATCCAGGGCATGGAGCCATCTTTCATTAATCTACAAAGAACATTATTAAAAAAAACCCCTGTCTTGAAGATGCTCCTCCCCTATGGTTTTGCAGTAGTCTGTGCATGGCCCTAATATTTGCCGGTTTATGGCTTAAGGCTTGGAGACATATCGGGCAAACTTTCTTAAATTTGAGTCCTAGGATGAACAAGGGGCTGGAACATACATCCCTTTTGAAATCAGGCTGCAACATCTGGGTCTCTTCAGCCTTGAAATGGGGTGTTTAAGAGGGGACCTGATTGCAGTAAATAAAATAATGCACTGCATAGAAAAGGTGGATAGAGACAATTTATTTTCTCTATCGCACAACACTAGAACCAGGGGGCATCTATGAAGCTGGTGGGTAGGAGAGTCAGATCAGAAAAGGGGAAGGATTTCTTCACCCAGAGGGCCATCGGTCTATGGAATTGGCTGCCAGAAGAGGTGGTAACAGCAACCAGCCTAGATGGCTTTAAGGAAGGGCTGGACAAATTCATGGATGACAGATGTATCAATGGATAGTAGGATGGATGCCTAGGTACATCATCCAAGTTGGAGAGGCGGGCAGGATGCCTCTAACAGCCATTTGCAGGGAGTCGAGAGCAAGTGAAGGTTTTGCCTTCATCTTCTGCTTGAGAAGCCCATGGACAATTGGGCCACTGTGTGAGACAGGATGGTGGACTAGATGGGCTGTGGCCTGATGCAGCAGAGCTTGTCTTCGGTCCTGGAGAGCAGGTGTGTCTATGGTTACTGGAATGGGTACCTAGGTACTGTCTCCAACCTGGACAGACAGACAGGTTGCCTCTAAAGGACATTAGGGGGAGTTGAGAGCAGGTGAAGGTCTGGTCTTTGTGTTCTGCTTGACCATGCCAGGAACAGCACTGTGTGAGGCAGGACACTAGATGTGCTGCTGGTTGGTGAGCTTCCTTTGGCATCTACAAATCAGTTTTCAGTGGGCAAACAGGCTTCCATGACAGCCGGTTTGGTCTAGTGGTTAGGGAGCCGGACTCTTATCTGGGAGTACCAGGTTCAGTTCCGCCCTCCCCCATAAAGCAAGACCTTGGGCTAGTCACAGCTCTCTTCTGAGCTCTTACAGCCCCACATACCTCACAGGGTGTCTGTTGTGAGGGAAAGAATAGAAAGCTTTAAGGGTGTTTTTCCACTAGCACTAGAGTACCCATTAATGCTAAGTGGAAAAACACCCTAATTCCCCTAAATGGGTGAGAAAAGCTGGGTAGAAAAGTCAATTCTGATTATTATTCTGATTATTCTTCTGATTATTATTCTTACTATCACCTGCTAATAGGCACAGTCAAGTTGCATAGCAAGAGGGCAAAAAAGAAATCCCTGTGTTAAGGGAATATCTGCAGAACTGCCCCTTCAGGTGCCCTGTCCCTGCTGGGTGGGTTTAGACAGAGTCTGGACTGGTTCTCTGCTAGACACAAATTATGGCACATCTTGGACTTTGCGGGCTAAAGGCCCTCTTGCAACACCCGGACTTCAGGCGCCAGAATTTGGATCAACATCCAAAATGGGGGAGGTGTGGTTCTTATCAGGAAAGAAGCAGATAAAGCCCCTCTAATGCTGGGGAAGAGGGAGGGAAGGGAAATAGCTTGTTTAGCACATTCCACCCTCCCTCTTAGCTTGACACTTAAAACACTCCTCTTCATCATCCACCTGGATCTTGCTTAGATAATGACTCTCTCCTAAAAAAAGGCAGATGAGGACACAGGAGCCTTTATCCACCTAACAGCTGGAGTGGCTCTATCTGCTTACTGGTTAATGTATCCACAGCTGTGACCAAGTGGGATAAAACCCCTCCCCGTAGCCTGTTCAAAAGAGGCCAACAGGCTGCCCAGAACTGGCTGGATTGCTCCTAGGGAGGTGGTGTTGCACCCCTTTCCGCCTGCAGTCTGGCAAGTGGGGGTTGGCTGCATGGCAGCTGCAGCAGCTGCAGAGGTGCGCACAGTTGCTGGACCATCATAGTAGCATCCCGTCTCTCGATGGATGTTGTTTCAGACATTGCTTTGGCAATCCAGGCAGACCTGGGCTGGCCGTCTGCACTACGAGCACTGCTGGTTAGGTACGTTGCTGGACCATCATAGTAGCATCCCGTCTCTCAATGGATGTTGTTTCAGACATTGCTTTGGCAATCCAGGCAGACCTGGGCTGGCCGTCTGCACTACGAGCACTGCTGGCTAGGTATGGGGCTAGTTTAGCACTCGTAGTGCAAAAGGCTGCCACCATGATGGATGGGTCTGGCCTGGCATTGTTATGCCATACCAAGCGTGAATGGGCCCAGGTCTCCAAGGCAGGCAAAGAGGGATATAGCCCAAGCAGTCTACTACCTCAATTACAGATGATTACGAACTGGTGAGCCAGTTTGGTCTAGTGGTTGAGGAGCCGGACTCTTATCTGGGAATACCGGGTTTGATTACGCACTCCTCCATGAAGCCAGCTGGGTGACCTTGGGCTAGTCACAGCTCTCTTCTGAGCTCTCACAGCCCCACCTACCTCACACGGTCTCTGGTGTGGGGAGAATAACGGGGGACTCAAAGCAGCTGACAAAGCAAACCATTACTTAAACCATTAAAAGGTGCCTTCTGTTCTTTGTTGCTCACGTACATTTTTCAAAAAGCAAAACTCCAAGGAGACAAAAATGTTGTTGTTTTAATGACAACAGTCAAATAATCGATTCAACCAGGTTTCTTGAATGTGGCTTCATAAAAATAAAAAATAAAGAACATTTTTAATCAGTTATGGCAAAGTTTCAAACATTAAACAGTACCAGAAACTGAGGCTGCGTTCCATGCTCACATGGCATTGATAAAACTTATGAGCATGTAGTCAGAATATATGGAAAGAAAATATATATATTTCTGCAGAAATACTAGCAAACTTGAATGAGGTCACGGTTCCTGTCCTGATCTATAGAAATATCTATTCCTATGTGCCTATCAACCACCACATGAAGTATAGCTTACGGAAATTCTGTGCAAAGATATTCTGATATTTTTCCCTTTTACGTCCATTACCTTTAAATCTGTTACTTTTAAATCTCCTTCCCCTCTATTCCATGTGCTCTGCTCCACATAAAACTCTTTAGATTCAACACTCTAATTAACCAAACCATTGATGGAAAGACAACAGTATATCTGCTTTGTCTACCCACAGTGCAAACTAAGAATCACTCTGTGCTTTTACTTGTCACCAAATGTCACATTCTGTGATGCCCGGCCTTTTCCAGTACTCAACTATAACAGGTAGGAGGGATGGCTTCTCAATTTTCATTTTCCTCAACGGCTCGTCCAACTCCAGATGCAACATGGTGTGCCACATCTTGTCCAAACTGGGCCAGAAGCGCATCTATCGATTCCCAGCCGTGAGCATGTGCAAAGTGCCAACTTGAATAAGGATCAGAGATCAAGGAAGAGAACAGGAAAAGCTGCAGAAGTTTTCTTTCCAAGAAAAGTCTCTCTTCCTTTTTCCAGAGGTAGCTGTGGAACTGTTTTTGTACCCACCTAATAATAATAAAGGAGCACCATATTCTAATATGGGGGAGCGAAAGAGACTCCCAATTTTAGACCAGCCAAATTCATAAGCCTCACAAAGCTGTCGCAAAGCATGGAGCTAACGAAGATGAACGCACATGATTTGTGATAGAAAAGATCAAACAGCCTCTAATTATTCTGAACTTTGTCCTCCCTCTGGCCCAAAACCCTGAGTAGCATAGCTTTTGATATATATATATTTTCAGAGTACTCTTAACAAATTATTGAATAAATGTTTCCAAAGAGGACACAAGTTCACGAGGTGCCATTATCTGGCTAACACACCCTCAAGATGTAATTCTTCCTTTTGATAAAGGCGAAGAAATTAAAGGTGCTGCATCCTTCTGTACTGCTGAATTTTGCATGCAAAAGAAGTGAGCACCATATAAGCCGGGAGGAGCCAAAAGGCGACCAAGAACAAGTCAAGAGGCCGCAAAGTGCATTTCAGAATTCAAAGTCTTCATCTGCCATAGCAATTGCCCACGCGAACTTCTCTCTCTGGGTCTTGTTGTAGATCTTCTCAATAGGCACATCAAACCTTTTACACCTGGGGGAGCATGGAAGAAGAATGAGAAAGTTTGTTTTGACATAAGAACCTTGCTGGATCAGGCCACAGCCCTCCAGTCCAGCATCCTGCCTCACACAGTGGCCCACCAAGTGTTCATGGGCGTCTCAAGCAGAAGACAAAGGCAAAACCTTCACCTGCCTTGAGAGGTATCCTGCCTGTCCTCCACCTGGAGGTAGTACCTAGGCATCCATTCTAGTAGCCATTTTGCTCTGTGACTTTGTCTAATCTTTTCTTGAAACTATCCAAGCTGGTTGCTGTCACCACCTCTTCTGGAAGCCAATTCTACAGGCTGATGACCCTCTGGGTAAAGAAATACTTCCCCTTGTCTGTCCCAACTCCCCTGCCCATCAGCTTCAGAGAGTGACCCGTTTCGACCAGTAGTACTGTGGAATAGAGAACAGAACTTTTTCTTTATCCATCTCTTCCACGCTGCACATGATTTCATATTCTGCAATCAGGTCTCCTCTTAAAAACGCCGCCTTTCAAGGCTGAAGAGGCCCAGAAGCTGCAGCCTGATTTCATAAGGGAGGTGTTCCAACTAGGGTTGTACATGAATAGGTTTCTTTGAATTAGATTCGTACTGAATGTAGGAAAATTCATATTCGTTTGAACAGACTCCAGTCAAATGGGGTAGGATCCTATTCAATATGAACATATTCATACAAATATCCAATACGAACTCATACATATCCAATACGTATCCCAATATATATCTGCTCTGAAAGCATCAAATCCACCCTGAATCCGCTCTCAATCCATGTTGAATGCACTCTGGATCCATTGCCGATGTGACTGGCACAGCCGTTTTCCCAGCACCCCAGTTCACGGATGTTCCGAAGCTTCGTACGAATACAAATGTCAATGTACAAATGTCGCAACGTTGATCGATTCATTCTTCCCTCATTTACACTTATTATTAATTACAGTTATTATTAATATACCACTGAATGCACGGGTTAAATTAGAGCTTTTAGCCATGCGCCTTGTTTTAACCTGTATCTTGTTTTTAATATGTTTTTAATTGTATCTTGTTTTTTTAGTATGTTTTTAAAATGTTGGTTGATTCGTCGTCACCCGCCCAGAGACCTTCAGGTATGGGGTGGGATAGAAATGGAAATGAATGAATGAATGAATGAATGAATGAATGAATGAATGAATGAATGAATGAATGAATGAATGAATGTCCTAATTTATCCGAATATCGAATATTATGAACATGTGTGCTAAACCCTAGTTCTAACCCCTTGATCTTTCCGGCTGCCCTTTTCTGCATTTCCACAATATCCTTCCTAAAGTGTGGCAACCAGAATTGTATACAACATTCCAAATGTGACCTCATCACAGATTTATAGAGGGGTGACATGACACTCGGGGGGGGGGGAACACCTCCATTGAGTTATCCACCACAACTGAAATATCCATTTCCTGGCCTGCCACAGAAAGCTCAGCCCCCACCAGTTCATCGCAGTGACTGGGTTCTTTGCCCCAGTGTGCATCACCTTGCACTGGCTAAGGCCGAAGGGCTTTTAAGCAGAGCTGCTGAGGCCGAGTGGACACCCTCCAAAACACCCTGAAGGTGTCTGAACACTGAGTCGCCGACGTACCAGGCTACAGAGATGCGGGGATCCAGGTAATTCAGTTTGGACGTGCCCAGAGCAACCTGCTTGTTCTCCTCCTTGTCTGTGGCTTGCATGTTCAGTTTCGCAAGTTGCTCCTCTATCTTTTCCACCATCTTCTTCTTCTTCTCTACAGTACTGGTTTTTAAAAAATAATAAAAGAAGAGGCCTGATGTCCGTGAAAATGCACCAGCAAGCAGCCCTGAAGCTTCTCTCTGCTGTCAACATTTCAGATAGGCCCTTTTGGGGTTTCATTCATTTGGGGGGGGGGGTTACAAGGATGAGGAAAAGGAGATATTGTGAAATTATGGATAAGGGGGCTGGGGGAGGAGCCAAACAATGTAGGTGACCTGGTGCACTTCCAGAGGGAGGCTATTTCAGAGTGTGGGGGCCACCACAGAAAAGGCCCTCTTGCGTGCCCCTGCCCCTTGCACCTCTGAGGAAGGAGAAACTATACGTCATGACTGCTCCATGAAATTCTCCATCCCAAAAGCAGAAGAAGATGTAGTGGGGAGTGGCTGATGCCCTTCAGGCACAACCTAAGAGCTTCTCAAAGGGTGAATTCCCATGACAAGCTTAAAACGGTTTCGAAACGGTTTCGATCCTCGCAGTCCCCACGTCAGGTTGGCTTAACATGCTTTCTGCGTGTTAAATCACCCCAAAGCGTTGTAAATGTTAACACTCATTTCAACAGGTCTCACTCTGGTTCGTGCGCTTGAAACGTTTTACATTTCTTATTGTAAGAACTGCACCATTTTAGTGGGATGAGAATGCATGTTTAGGGTTTCTCTCCCCCAATAGCTTGCTTCCAAAGATAGTGACTTCACTGTAAAAATCCACCCCTTACAGCAGCTGCTACACTGTAGCAATCTACCCACTTTACATCTGATAACAATGTTGCAATTCTGAAAGTTCTGACCTTTAGAAAGGGAAAAGAAAGGAAAGCAGTTGCAGGTTCAGGGAGATGTGTGAATGTTTTTAAGGCTGTGGCGGTGAGCGGGCGAAGGGGGCTTGAGTTGCCGCTGCTGTGTGCCCTGGGCAATGGGGAGAGGAGGGGAAATAATCGCTGGCTGCCCAGTGCCGTTTTTCATCCATCCAGGCAAGCAGCAGCCACCCAGCCAGGCTCCGTGAAGGGGTCCCTTATGGGTGGCGCGTTCACACCAAAAGGAAGAGGGCAGGGCAGCCCCGAAAAGCAGTTTTTAAAAAGTAGTCACTGGAGTGCCCCCTTGAGTCATGTACGCCACGTACGATCCTCAGAATCCAGATCGAACGTGATTAAGTTGAAAGTAATGGGATCAGGCAAATTCGCGTTTGCAACCATATTAAGCTTAGAATGGGAATGCAGCCAAAGACTGTTTAGAGGAACAAGGGAAATTCTTTTAGAGAGATGCTCGCAACTGCATCTGATTGGAATGATGGGGCTCTTCATTCCACCCTCCTGCTTTCAGGTAAAAAGGGCCAGGTTTATGACCGCTCCGAGCACTCAGACTGGCCACTTTGAAAGGTGAGATCCTAAAAACATGGAATTCCCTCTTGGGTAGTCCAGCAAAATCAAGAACTAGTAAATTAAGATGACCTAGGATTAAAAGTAACTGGAATCACTCACGTTTTAGATTTCATATCCTTTTTACATTTGTGTTCTTTCTTTGCCCTCTTAAGTTCTTTCTCTGCATCCTTCAGTTGTTCCATTTTGGCATCAATCTGAAACGGCAAAGATAAAAGGTAGGCCCAAGTGCCTTCTTCAGGGAAACACGGCTGGATCATCCTCCTTTAACACTAGGGATGTGAACAAATATTCAAAAGGTATTCAAAATTCGATCAAATATTCATGCACATCCCTATGTAGAAGTGCGTGTCACCACCTTTGCGCATGCCTCCACAAATGCGCGGAGGCGCTGATGGAGCTAAGACGATGGCTCCATCCAGACGGCGAGGACAAAGCACTACTGCTGGAAATCCTACAACCAGCACAGGATTTGGAGGGTTATAGGGGAAGATAGTGGAACTCTGGTGGGCTGCTTCAGATATATATGGAACCATGCCACAGCAGTGCCCCAATGGCGCTGTATCTCCACACACACACACCCCCCGTGGACGGGGCCTAAGTTTCCTCTCTGGGCCCTCTGTCCCGTACCTTTGCCTGAAGATTCTTCATAGACTTCTCAAACGTCTTTGGAGTCGCCCGCTGATGGTTGCACAAGATGGCAACTGCGCGGTTGGCGCGATTATAGGAGAGGAGCTTTGCAGCTACACTGTCATCTTCTGTGGGTACAAGAGGGAGAAGACAAGAGAGGGGGGAAGGAGAAAGGCATTTAGGACAAAGCTGCACCATCACCATATTGTGGCCTGAGCCAATCTAGCTGCAAATACAGCAGAGTCCTTTCATAAGAATGTAAGAACATAAGAGGAACCTCCTGGATCAGGAGGTTCAGCCCATCTAGTTCAGCATCTCGATTCACTGGCCCTGTCCCCAAGCACTTTAAAGCCCTCTGAAAATATTCTTTTGCCTCTGAGCGCCCCCTTGCCCGGCTTTTCAACGAGCTCCCAGTGCTACAAAGGGAGGGAAATCCGTGACAAAACAAGTGCACTTTAAAGAAGAGTTCCAGCGGTCTTTTTGGAAGTCGCGGGTTTTCCTGGCAGCATTTACCATGGGGACGCTCCGTGGCAAAAGGGGCGGGGATTGCCGCCTGCACACACAGCTATAAAACATTCAGACATCGCCCAGAAGTGCAGCAGCTTCCCTTCCTTTAGCTTTCTAAAGCTCAGAACTGTCAAAAAGTCAGAATCACGCAGAATTGCAACAGTGTTGCAATTGTTATCAGGTTTGAAATGGTGGATTGCTACAGTTACCGCTGCTCTACCGGGTGGATTTTGACAGTGATCTGTGAAGCGCTGAGAGTGAATGAGCGAGCGATCACTGCTTTTGCCGGCACGGGAAGCCATTTTGGGGGACGTAGATCTGGGAGATGAGCAGACAACCGATGGCTACTTTTCCTTTGAACTTGTTGGGGGTTTCTTCCTGGTTGTGGCTGCGCAGAGCGCAGTCCCTCCCTGTTCCTGCCAGCACTCTATCGACAAGAGAGGGGGCGGAGAGAAAACGATGCGGACAAGCAAAACACGCTTCCGTGGGGACGGAAGGTGCATTTTAAATGCATGTTTTGCTGAGCCTCATGCACACGCTTATTCCGGAAGTGCATGGCACTTTTAAGTCCGCTTGAATAGAGTGACGGTGGAGGGAAACTAGAGAGGCAAATAAGTCTTTTGGGGACTCAGCCATACAGTAACCCAGCAGTCACTTATGGTCATTCTCAACCTGAAATCAACAGCAGAACATTCCCCTGTTCTCTGCTTCCTGCAAATGGCCTTCAGACACATCCAACCTAGAACAGTACCAAGGCATCCATTGTAGTCATTATTGATACACTTGACCTTCACCAATTTGTCTAAATCTATAAGAACCTAAGAGGAGTCCTGCTGGATGGGGCCACAGCCCATCAAGTGCAGCATCCTGTCTCGTACAGTGGGCCACTAATTGCCCATGGGCATCTCAAGCAGGAGACAAAGGCAAAACTTTCACCTGTCCTGAAACCGATAGAAATGGCCGTGAGAGGCCTCCTACCTGTCTCGCCAGCCTGGAGGCATGACCTAGGCATCCATTCTAGGAGCCACAGATACACCTGGGCATCCCATGGGCATCCCAAGCAGAGACAAGGGCAAACCCTCTCCTGCTCTCAAATCCCAGCAAATGGCCTCCTGCTGGTCCCCCAAGCCTGAAAGATGTTCTTAAGCATCCATTCTAGTAGCCACTGAAACATATATCATCCATGAACATGTCTAACCCTTCCTTAAAGCCATCTAGTCTGGTTGCTTTCACCACCTCTTCTGGCAGCAAATTCCATAGATCCGAAATTACAGATTGCAGCTTGAATCCCAATCTCTTGCTGTCTGATTCTTGCAGATACTAAACAGCTCTGAGGGTAGCTTCAGTTGATATGACCGACTGGTTGACTCCAAGCGCAAGTACGCAGTTCTGTGGCACCAAGACCAAAACTGAAGTTGCACTCTCAGCTGTAACAGAACAGTCCAACCCATGCGGCAGATCTGGCCCAGAGAAGGTAGGTACACAGAGGTGGCCTGTTGCCATTTACCATTTGTCAGAGCGTCCAGTTGCTCCTGTAGCGTGATGGAGGCGTTGTAAGTTCTGAAGACCTTGGCTGTTAGGCCATCCATAAGGTCCTGCAAATGCTTGTTCAGCGACGTTGTCTGGGGGACAAGATGTGGACAGTCAACCACTGACAAATGCTCCCAGAAGACCCTTAGGGTCATTTATAGCCCACCTTTCACCCACAACTATGGATGTGCGTGAATATTCGGAAATCAATCAAATTCATTCAAATTCAAATCAAATGTCTATATGTCCAAATTTAGCATTCAAATGAATTTTCGAATCTTTTGAATCATTTGTACAAATTTGTGAAAATTGCATTTGTGCATATCCCTACACACAACCAAATGAATGGTAAATGGTTTGTGTGTGGGGGGGGGAATTGGGGGTTTCTATATTTCGGGGTGTCTCTCACACACCCCTTCCAGCATCAGTCACTGAATCCTAAAATTGTGGGTCTCAAAGATCCCTCTAGTCCAACCCCGCAGTTTTGCTTATTTTACTGTTTTATACATTCAAGCCCCCAGCCTGTCTTGCCCTCATCCCAGAGGTCACAGAAGTCAAATGATCATCCATGTGGCACCCTTAGGTGGCCTTCTGACTGAGCACCCAATGGGCCAAGACTACCTCAGCCTTTGAATAAGACTCTGGTAACAGTGGGTGTGCAGCTATTTCTTGGATTTGGAAACACAGGACTTTGGGAGGGGCCAGGCGGGTTCTGAAGTCTAACCATTTGGTGGTATTTGGGAAAGCAAAGTTAAACTTCCCTTCAGTTGATTTAACTAGTCTTTCTTCACTCTCATAATGCTGATGGACAAGGGCAGCATCTGTCCCTTGAATCAGAATAACAAACACAAATTGTCTTTTCCTTGGAGAAAACGTGCATTTGAGGCTCGGGCTACCATATGAAAAAGAAGACAGGGATCCTGCGCCTTTTATACAGCTGTGGCCCAGAAGAGGGAATTTCCAAGGGTTCCTGCGCCTTTAATTCTTGCACAGAAGAGGGGATTACAACAGGGCTTCCCTGCAAGACGAGCGAGCCCTGGTGAACGTCTTGCTTCTCTGCAACAGTTAACGAAGCAAGAGCCCTGTCTTCTTTTCCATATGGTAACCCTATCCAAGAGGCCAGGAAACGAGGGACTAAACAGGAAGAAGAAGAGTTGGCTTTTCTACCCCACTTTTCTCAACCATTTAAGGGGACTCAAAGCGGCTGACAGACCTTCTGCTCTTCTCCCTACAACAGAACACCCTGTGAGGCAGGTAGGGCTGTGAGAGCTCAGAAGAGAGCTGTGACTAGCCCAAGGTCACCCCACTGGCTTCATGGGGGAGGGCAGAATCGAACCCAGTATTCCCAGATAAGAGTCTGGCTCCCTAGCCACTAGACCAAACTGGCTCACAAGGGAAAATCCTTACTTTCCCCCACTGGACAAAGCCCCTGGTAGACTCCAAACTTACAGTCAGCCTGTCAAATAGGTTATCCCCAGGGTCTTTGTTCTCCATGAATAACTGCAGATTCTTGTATACCTAATAACAAGCAACGAATATTCAGAATTAGACCCACTCCGGAATAATACGGAAAGACCCCCATGCCTAAGAGTCAAAACCACGTCCTCTTCAGTAGCACCCTGAAATCTGCATGCTGGGTGATGCTGCTAGAACTGTGCAAGTAACATATCATGGGAGATGAAGTCAAAAGTTCTCTAAAATAAAAATAACTTGATTTTGGGCTAAGGGACTGCAACACTCTCGCTACCGAGCCCAATTCAAGGTGTTAACTCTGACTTATAAGGCCCTAAAATGACTTGAGCCCCAAGTATCTAAAGGAACACCTACTCCCATATCGGCCTGCCCAGGGCTTGAGATCTGGAGGGGAGAGCCCCCTGCTTGTCCCACCACCCACAGCAGCAAAAGGAGTGGGCACCCAGGAGAGGGCCTTTTCAGTGATGGCCCCTAGGCTGTGGAATAGTCTCCCCCTTGAGGTGTGTCAATCACCTTCACTGTACATGCTTAGGAAGGCAGTGAAGACGCACCTCTTTGCCCTGGCCTTTGGTTCAACGGGGATACACTTTCCCTTCCCACTGGCAGATGCTACTGTTTTAATACAATACATATACGGTTTTAATATGTTGATTTTAAATGTTGTTATCTACCCAGAGACCCCCAGGGATAGGGCAGAAGAAGGAAGGAAGGAAGGAAGGAAGGAAGGAAGGAAGGAAGGAAGGAAGGAAGGAACTAGCTAAGTAAGTAAGTAAGTAACTAGCTAAGTAAGTAAGTAAATAACTAGCTAAGTAAGTAAGTAAGTAAATTTCTGTCCCATACTGTACCTAGAGCTCTCAGGGTAGGTCATAATAAAATCACTATAAAATGTATAAAATAATTTTTTGCTCAAGAAGGCGTTGCTGCTTAAAGCTAGGGTAAAGAGATTCATCTTTATGGCCTGCCTGAACACATACAATAAGGGTGCTTGAGGCACCCCAGAAGGGAGACTTTTCTATCATGGGGGCCAAGACCAAGAAGGCCCTGTTCCAGGAAAGGAAAGGTGGTGGAAAGCCTATGTCCATTTTCCCTTTCTCCCTCACACAGGGCTGGGCTGAGGTGTCTGCCATCTCTTAGATCCAAGGAAGTGAACTGCAGCCTCTCCTATTCACCGTTGGGTCTACCTGTTCAGATTCCTCACACCGCTTTTTGTTTTAGGTGTCCCCAACCACGTCAGCCACAGCTTGCCCTGGAGGTGTGATCTCTACCCACATCTTCCTGGTCCCTAGAGGCCATCAGGGCATCCCACTAAGTAACCCAGCGCTGCAGGCTTTTCGTCTCCCACCTGTTTCTCCACAGGCACGTTGTTATAGTAGCGGATGCAGTCTTTGCCCAGGAAATCAAACTCTACCACGTTCTGCTTCCCGTCCAGCCGCGGGTGCAACGTGATATGCTCGACGCGGAGGGAGCAGCAGCCCACGGTGTCCGCCGTTTCCCCTTCCTCTTTTTCGTTTCCTGCTCTCAGGGCCAGCTGGGGAGGAACAAGGAAAAGAGATCTCTCAAGGACTTCTCATAGGTAAGACCTACAGTGTCCCTGCGTGTCCTTCAAAAGGCCAGTGGTTTCCCAGTTGTGCTGGCAGAGGCCTGGAAACTGCACGCTGGGCCCATGAGAAGCTGCCCGAAGTCCTGCCTTTGGGCTGGGACATTTTGATGGCTTCCACAGGCAGTATTTACCCATAACATTTAGAGAGTCACAAGAACCTAAGAGGAGCCCTGCTAGATCAGGCCACAGCCCACCTGGTCCATAAGAACCTAAGAGGAGCCCTGATGGATCAGGCCACAGCCCACCTGGTCCATAAGAACCTAAGAGGAGCCCTGCTGGATCAGGCCACAGCCCATCTAGTCCATAAGAACCTAAGAGGAGCCCTGCTGGATCAGGCCACAGCCCATCTAGTCCAGCATCCTGTTGCATCCAGTGGACCGCCAATTGCCCATGGTCATCTCAAGCAGAGACAAGGACAAACCTTCTCATAAGAAAATAAGAAGAGCCCTGCTGGATCAGGCCACAGCCCACCTAGTCCATAAGAACCTAAGAGGAGCCCTGCTGGATCAGGCCACAGCCCATCTAGTCCATAAGGACCTAAGAGGAGCTCTGCTAGATCAGGCCACAGCCCATCTAGTCCATAAGAATTTCCGAGGAGCCCTGCTGGATCAGGCCACAGCCCACCTAGTCCATAAGAACCTAAGAGGAGCCCTGCTGGATCAGGCCACAGCCCATCTAGTCCATAAGAACCTCAGAGGAGCCCTGCTGGATCAGGCCACAGCCTACCTAGTCCATAAGAACCTAAGAGGAGCCCTGATGGATCAGGCCACAGCCCATCTTGTCCATAAAAACCTAAGAGGAGCCCTGCTGGATCAGGCCACAGCCCACCTAGTCCATAAGAACCTCAGAGGAGCCCTGCTGGATCAGGCCACAGCCCACCTAGTCCATAAGAACCTAAGAGGAGCCCTGATGGATCAGGCCACAGCCCATCTTGTCCATAAGAACCTAAGAGGAGCCCTGCTGGATCAGGCCACAGCCCATCTAGTCCATAAGAACCTCAGAGGAGCCCTGCTGGATCAGGCCACAGCCCATCTAGTCCATAAGAACCTCAGAGGAGCCCTGCTGGATCAGGCCACAGCCCACCTAGTCCATAAGAACCTAAGAGGAGCCCTGATGGATCAGGCCACAGCCCATCTTGTCCATAAGAACCTAAGAGGAGGCCTGCTGGATCAGGCCACAGCCCATCTTGTCCATAAGAACCTAAGAGGAGCCCTGCTAGATCAGGCCACAGCCCATCTAGTCCATAAGAACCTAAGAGGAGCCCTGATGGATCAGGCCACAGCCCATCTTGTCCATAAGAACCTAAGAGGAGCCCTGCTAGATCAGGCCACAGCCCATCTAGTCCAGCAACCTGTTGCACCCAGTGGACCACCAATTGCCCATGGGCATCTCAAGCAGAGACAAGGACAAACTTTCTCATATGAACCTAAGAAGAGCCCTGCTGGATCAGGCCAGAACCCATCTAGTCCATCATCCTGTCCCACACAGTGGCCCATGAATTGCCCATGGGCACCTCAAGCAGAGACAAGGGCAAAATCCTCACCTGCTCTTAACTCCCTCCAAATTGCCTTTAGAGGCATCCTGCCTGTCTCTCCAACCTGGAGGAGGTACCTAGACATCCATTCTAGGGATGTGCATGAATATCCGTAACATTCGTTATTCATACAAATTCATACGAATTTGAAAAATTTATATACGAATCGAAACTAACAACATCTGTACATTGATATTCATACGAATACAAATGTTTCGGATCTTTGATACGAAGCTTTGGAACATTTGTGAAGCAGGGAGGCGGAAAGCATCTGCACCAGTCACATCTGCAACGGATCCAGAGTGAATTCAACATGGTTTGAGAGCGAATTCAAAGTGGATTCAGGGCAGATTTGACGCTTTCAGAGCAGGTATTTTACGGGATACGTATTGGATACTTGTCGGATATATATGGACATGTATCGGATACATATGGGATACATATGCATTCATATTGGATATTCGTAAAATATATTCAAATTGAATAGAATCCTACCACCACTGAATTTGAACAAATATTTGAACAAATATGAATTTTATTACATTAGATTCAACACAAATCAAATGCAAAAAATCCCCATTAGTGCACATTCCTATTCCATTCTAGTAGTCATTGATACATCAGTCGTCCATATATGTACCTAACCCTTCCTTAAAGCCATCTAGGCTGGTTGCTGTCACCACCTCTTCCGGCAGCCAGTTCCATAGACCGAGGACCCTCTAGGTGAAGAAATCCTTCCCCTTGTCTGATCTGACTCTCCTGCCCATCAGCTTCATAGATGCCCCCTGGATCCCGTGTCGTGTGATGGAAAAAAGGGTTTTAACCCACCTCGAAAGGGATAGAACCCCAGCCTTACCTTATCGATGAAATAAAGGGCCACAGCTATCTGCCGCTTCTTCATCTCCTTGGACTTCCAGTCCGCTCGGTACTGACAGCGTATCTTGTCAACGACGCCTTTCAAGCGGCGAGCGACCTCGTATTTCTGCCAGTCCTTTTCACCCTGATGAAACAGGAATGCGAGCAGCTAGGCCGGTGCGGTTCATCCACCTGCCGTGGTCGGTTCAGCCCCACATCGTGCCGGGGGGGGGGGGGGTGTTCGGCGGTGGCTAGCAAGTTTAGCACAAGACAGCCAACATTCACACGGTGGTCCTCCTTGCCTGCCCAAAGGCTCAGAGAGTTGCAAGGTAGACCAAGAGAGGCTTGGCACATGGGAGGGACGAAATGATCTAGACAAGCCTTTTTTGGACAGAGACAACTTGGCCACAGTCATCCACGCTCTAGTAACCTCTAGACTGGACTACTGTAATGCACTCTACATGGGGCCACCCTTGAAGATGGTTTGGAAGTTGCAGCTAGTGCAAAATGCAGCTGCCAGAGTGCTGACTGCACCAGCTTGCCAGATGCACATCACGCCAGTTTTAAAAGGGTTGCATTGGCTGCCAGTTCACTACCGAGCCCAATTCAAGGTGTTAGCTCTGACTTAAAAGGCCCTAAATGACTTGGGCCCATAGCGACTTGCTCGTGCCTTAAGATCTGGAGCTGAGGTTGTCCCAGCACTCTCAGTACTGAAACAGGTGGGCATCTGGGAAAGGGCCTTCTCGGTAATGGCCCCCAGGTTATGGAACAGTCTCCCCCTTGAGATGTGTCATGCTCCTTCTATGCATATACTCAGAAAGGCGGTAAAGACGCAGCTCTTTGCCCTGGCCTTTGGCTAACGTGACCATACTTCACACACACACATACTCCAGATACTATTATTTCAGTATTTTAAAATGCTGAATCTTTCAAATGTTTTCATGTACAGTGGTACCTCGACATACAAGTGCCCTGACATACAAGTGTTTTGAGATACAAGCTGCCGAGCGAGTGATATTTTGCTCTGAGATGAGAGCAAGATTTGAGATACGAGTATGTAAATACAGTACAGTACATAACAGAAACAACTGAGGTGGTGTTTTGGGAGCTGGAATGGATTAATGGGAAAATTGCTTAGAGATACGAGCGATTTGACATAAGAGCAAGGTTACGGAACGAATTAAACTCGTATATCAAGGTACCACTGTTATTACTGTTATTACAATATTACTGTTTTTAATACTGGTATGTAATTCATTGTTTTAAAGGTTCTTACCTGCCCTGAGACCTTGGGGTATAGGGCGGGATAGAAATATAGTTAATTGGTGCCTGATTAAATCATCTCTCTTTTCATCTTTCCACTTCGCTTGTATATTATTATAAACAATTTTGTCTACTTGTAACTATTAATCTCATGACTCAGGTCCTTTAGCAATTCAATGTGGGTTTCAAAGACACCCAATGAATCTGCACATAGCACTTGTGGTTGACTGGGGCCTATTCACACTACAGCAGTAGGCCCTTTCCACACTCGGCCTTATTCTGGATTATATTTCAGGGCAGGGGTCTGCTGTCTGCTTGGTAATGCAGGATACGGCAGGTCTTGCCTGGGGCCTGCCATAGTCTACACTAGCTGGCAGACAGCAAGGCCCTATTCCAGGATATATTCCAGAATAAGGCCTACTGCGGAGAGGCCTGTAGTCACCAATTAGTTAACTTCTGGGGAAGGTCATCCGCACTTTGGAGGCTGCTACAGTCTCCAAGAGCCCCCTGCCTTCCCAGAAGTTCCCTAATCATTGATTAAATGTGGAGCATGAAAGGGTTAACTAAAAGCTTACCTGGCACGTCCAGGCTACAGCCATTTGCATCTCTTCCAGTGCTCCGGGGTCATCAGAGGCGTTGTGCAAGCACACTGGCACCTCGGATGACCACAGACACAGCTGCAAGTGCGCAGAGCGTCGGTGTCAGCAGCATCTTGACGACACCACTGATGCGCACACAGTCACAGAGGGTGCCACAACCAAAATGGGGACACCCGGAAGAGGACTGGCTCCGGGATTGGTCCCAGGTGAGTGACCAATCGCGCCGGGCTTAGGCTGTCATTACCTAGCGCTTGGAAATGCAAACGCTAGTTAACATTGCGCGATCGCACCTCCTTCCCATCCAGCGGACAGGAAGGGAAGTACGAAAACGCCCGATTCCAGGTGCGATTCAATGTGAAGCCTACCTCTGAGGTGCAGTATAAAGGTACCTTGTGAACAGATACCCCAGGGAGAAAGCCCACACCTACCTTCAGTTTGGAACTGGGGTTCAACATGATATATTTTATGGCTCCCTGGATGTTCTCTGTCCATGATGCCAGCCAGGTAACAGTATTGTCACATCTAACTTCCTTCCACTTGTGGCCTCGAGGAGGCTTTGGGATCTTTGAATCTCTGGTTGAGAGGAGAGAGATATTTCAAAAGCAAACAGAACACAGGAGGGTCAATGTGAATCATCATTTGGGCTACGTTCAGACACCTATACGAGATAGGACGCCCTGGTTCCTAATTCAAACTGAGGTCATACTGGCTCTGTTCACACCGAGATCGTTATAGGTCATCCTCAGACCATCCTTGCTTTGGACTGCATCACTCACACCCGTTTGGTCTAGTGGTTAAGGAGCTGGACTCTTATCTGGGAATACCAGGGATGAGAGCTGTGACTAGCCCAAGGTCACCCAGCTGGCTTCATGGGGGAGGGCAAAGGGGTACCCAGTTGGTCTACGTTAGGGAGTCCAACTTTTATCTGGGAATACCGGGTTCGATTCCGCCCTCCCCCATGAAGCCAGCTGGGTGACCTTGGGCTAGTCACAGCTCTCATCTGAGGTCACCCAGCTGGCTTGGTGGAGTATGATGGAATCAAACCCAGTATTCCCCCTGACACACAGGATGAGTGTTGTGGGGAGAAAAACAGAAGGTTTGTCAGCCGCTTTAAGTCCCCCTAAATGAGTGAGAAAAGTGGGGTAGAAAAGCCAACTCTTCTTCTTCTTCCTCCACAAAGCCAACTGGGTGACCTTGGGCTAGTCACAGCTCTCTTCTGAGCTCTCACAGCCCCACCGACCTTACAGGGTGTCTGCTTTGCCAGCAGGGGAAGAAAAGTGGGGTACCCACTTGCTACAGTTTATGATGACATCTTCAGGCATTATTCTCTTTTTCACCATGCCCATTTTAGGGTGGTCCCCACGACCCCGGAAAAGCCCCGGCGGCTCCGTCTTGAAGTTGCCAATTTTCTCACGGTGTCCGTCAATTATGCAGTAGCCGTATTCTTCCTGGATTTTGTCTGCTTCTTCTTTCAGTTTCTGGTTTTGAGAAAAGCCAAAACAAACAGTCTACTTAAAACACAACTTATAAGTTAAAAAGGAAATCCAAGTCAACAAATGGCCTGATTATTACTGATAGGTTAAGGCTGGGGCTCCATCCAGATAGCACTAAATACTATTGCTGGAAAACTCATTGCAAGTTGCAGGTATTCCAGAAACAGTGCTTTTTCTTTGCCTTCCGGGTAGCGCTGCCCTTGCAAAGTACTGTATAAAGGTTTAGGCAAATGTGGAAGAAAAGCTCCAAAGTAAGAATGGTTTCAAAAATAGAAGTGTTGATAATTTATTTTTATCAACTTGGAAAATGGAAAGTGCAAATGCCTGCCACTTCCCTAAGACTTTTTTTATATGGACGGTATAGAAAAGGTGGATAGAGAATATTTCTTTTCTCTATCGCACAACATTAGAACCAGGGGGCATCTATGACGCTGATGGGGAGAGTCAGATCAGACAAGGGGAACGATTTCTTCCCCCAGAGGGCCATCGGTTCATGGCATTTGCTGCCAGAAGAGGTGGTAACAGCAACCAGCCTAGATGGCTTTAAGGGAGGGTTGGACAAATTCATGAGTGACAGATGTATCAATGGATACTAGGATGGATGCCTAGGTACATCATCCAAGTTGGAGAGGCAGGCAGGATGCCTCTAACGGCCATTTGCAGGGAGTCAAGAGCAGGTGAAGGTTTTGCCTTCATCTTTTGCTTGAGAAGCCCATGGACAATTGGGCCACTGTGTGAGACAGGATGGTGGACTAGATGGGCTGTGGCCTGATGTAGCTGAGCTTGTCTTCGGTCCTAGAGAGCAGGTGTGTCTATGGTTACTGGAATGGGTACCTAGGTACTGTCTCCAAACTGGAGAGACAGACAGGATGCCTCTAAAGGACATTAGGAGGGAGTCAAGAGCAGGCAAAGGTCTTGCCTTTGTCTTCTGCTTGACCATGCCAGGACCGGCACTGTGTGAGACAGGACACTAGGTGTGCTGCTGGTTCGTGAGCTTCCTTTGGCATCTACAATCCAGACAGGTGGGATGCCTCTAAAGTCCATTGCAGGGAACCAAGAGCAGGTGAAGGTTTTGCCTTTGTGTTCTTCTTGAGAAATCCATAAGCACTTGGTTGACTCCACTGCGTGAGATGGGATGCTGGATTAGATGGACTGTGGCCTCATCCAGCAGGGCTCCTCTTACATTTTTATGTTCTTATATTCAAGGTGTTTTCCAGAGGCAGACAGGCAGGATCCCTCTAGAGACCATTTGCAGGGATTCAAGAGCAGGTGAAGGTTTTACCTTTGTCTTTGGCTTCAGGTGCCCAGAACCAGGATGCCCAATTAGGCCTGATTCAGGGGAGCTCCTCTTGGGTTCTTATGACCAAAGATAAATCTAAATCCCATTCCCTATTTGGTGTGCCCACCTTTCTTCTAGGTCCAATTGCGCACAGTTTTTGAAGGGACTCAGTAGGGAGTTTGTTCCAAACATCTTGGAGAAGTCACCACAGATCTCCTATGGTATGTAGGTTTGCTCAGAAACTTCTGTCTCCGAATGGAACCTCAAGCAGATCCGATGACGTTAAGACCAGGGCATGTGGCAGCCATAGCATTACTTCCTGGGCGTACCTTGCAGCATTTTTTCCCACACCTGCCTAAAACCTTTGCACAGTAGTGTAGTTTCATCCACCATGCATGCATGGAAGCTGAGACAGGCATCCACAGTTGTGCAGAGGCGACAAGGGGTGTTTTTCCACTGTCAAAAAGTACCCATTTTTGCACCCATTTAGGACCCATTTGGGTGTGAGCCAGATGATCCCATTTTGACCACGGTACCCATTTGGGACCCAATTGTTTCCACTGCCGTGGGAGAAATCCGGATCTAATGGGTACATTTTGGGCTTTAATCCGGATTTTCTGTAGACCCCATTAATGGGGTCTACAATGGGGTCTTCTGCCAGAAAATCCAGATTAAAGGGAGCCTGTTTCCACTGGAAACAGGCAATGGGGTCCAAAGGAGGCTAGGGGGAGGGAATGCACCCATTGGGGCCCCCCTAAACCTAGGCTCTGAAGCCACTTCAAAGTCACTTCGAAGTCATTTCGAAGTCTGTGCAAAATAGCTCCGAAGTGCCTTTGAAATCTGTGCTGATCTTCGGAGTGAACTTCGGAGTGACTCCGAAGTGACTCCAAAGTCATTTCGAAGTTCACTCCAAAGATCAGCACAGACTTCAAAGGCACTCCAGAGCTATTTCACACAGACTTCAAAATGACTTCGAAATGACTTTGAAGTCAATTCGAAGTGGCTTCGAAGACTGGCCCCCCTTGCCCCCCAAAACACCTGGGGTAACAGACCAACCCCTTGGGGGTCGATCCGGATTCCCCACATGGGTGCAAAGCTCTCTCCACAGCAGGGGTGTTGCTAATGGGTGCTACACCTCCCGTGGAAACACATTGGGTGCTTCCTTTAATCCGGATCTACTAGATCTGGATTAAGGAATGTACCCATTCCTTAGATCCAGATCTTCTTAGATCCGGATCTAAGGGCTGCAGTGGAAAAACACCCAAGATGCACATCCAGGCATTAGAGATGACTGAACGCCCAGATGCAGGCACCTGTCCAATGCCCAAAGACAGTGCCAGCTGTAGTGCTATTTAGCTAGGAGGCAATAATTATGGAGGGAGGATTTCCTGCATTATCGCTTCTCAGCAATATATCTGGCCACCTTCTGGAGGTGGCCTGTGACCCTGAATAAATTGCATCAAGAGGTCCAGCAACATGTTCATGTTCAGAAAGAACCAGAAACGACATCGGAACCTGTTTCTCCTCCTTGGGTAGAGACTTCCGAGCTTCCTGCTTGTCTACAAAATACTGATGGATTTCACTGAAGTCACATTTCTTCAGATCCTTGATTTTCTTCTGCTCATTTGGGGTCATCTCCTATGCAAAAACAAGCGGGGGGGGGGGGGCTGCTTAAGTTCTTACGGTCCTTTTTGTGCTAGGAAGCAAGATATGATAGGATATATAAGCCATAGAAAGAAATGAACGTGGCAAGGGCAACTTCTAACTAGGAAAGCTTAAGAGGAAAGGGAGATGAATACAGGGGCGTTTTCAGACTTCACTTCCTGTCAGCTGAATGGAAAAAGAGAGCAATGAACCAACGTTGACTAGTGCTCACGATCAAATACTTGCCTGATTCAATCTCTGCGTGTGTGAGCACCGTCACCCTGAGTACTATGGTCATTCAAGATGGCAATGTGTTTCTGCTGCACCTCAGGCCACCCCAAAGTGCCGGAAGAAGAGCAAATGGCGGCTGCCCTGGACACCTGAGGTAAGCTTTTGGGTAACGTTCATTAACGTGTGGAGCATGATTTCATGTTCCATGCCCAATCAACGATTAGGGAACTTCTGGTGAGGTTCTGGTGGGCACACTTGGAGGCTGTAATAGCCTTCAACACGTGCAGATGTTCTTCACCAGAGGTTTACTCATTATGCACTAGAGGCCATTGTGCGAATAGGCCTCAGGTTAATGACTGTTTAGCTCATTATTGTCCATACAGATTGATAGGCCCCATCTAGATAGGGTAAATGCAGCACCATTATGGCTGGTCTATGGTGAGACTGCCACATGGATCTGTGGCAACACCTCCATAGCTTCACCACCCAACACTGGTGGCAGGTTTTTCCAGAAACAGCGCCATCACTTACCTTGTGGAAGGAGCGGCCATCGTCATTCTGGCCACCGCGCATGCGCAGGGGCTAAAGAGGATGACTGTGTAGGCATTTTGTTGGGGGCGCACACCTCTGGGTATTTTGCACTAGCCGAATACCTGAATGTGTGAGTCACTAAAATGTACAAAGAAGTCCCGGGCCTGGCGCTGTCTAGTCCATGAATGGTAATGCCAGAGAAGCAGTATGACAGATAATCGCTTGCCAGTGGAATGTTCAGGAGGTGTCTGGAGGCAGCCATAGTTAATTTTACGGCCTGGCTGGATGCTGAACTGCAATCCCTATTCTCTGCCATGACCCTTGGCTTTCCAGAGGTACCTGCTGCCCATGGCCAGAAACTGAATGCTATGGCCTGCTCCACTGTGGTTCTTCCAGTGGTCTCAACCAGAGAACCTCTGAAGTTTTTGCAGTTAAGAGTGCTGGACTCATATCTCGTTGTCAACCTCTATGAAGCCAGCTCGCTGGCCTTGGGCTAGTCACAGCTCTCTTTCTGAGCTCTCACGACCCCACCTGCCTCACAGGGTGTCTGTGGTGGGGAGAAGAACAGAAGGTTTGTCAGCCGCTTTGAGCCCTCTGAAGGGTGAGAAAAGGAGCTACAAAGGCCAACTCTTCTCAAAAGCCCACTTTTCTCCTTTCAGGGGACTCAAAGCGGCTGACAAAGCTTCAGTTCTTCTCCACACAACGGACACCTGGTGAGGCAGGTGGGGCTGTGGGAGCTCAGAAAGGGAGCTGTGACTAGCCCAAGGTCACCCAGCTGGCTTTGTGGAGGAGCGCAGACCGAACTGTGAAATCTTATCTAGAAAGCAAGAATCTTATGGACCTCCTTAGAAAGCCCAATGAAATTTGCAAAATGGTGCCTAAAAGAAAAACAAGGGCAGATACCTTTGTCCAGTCGTTGAAGAAGTTTCTTCTGAAAATCTCCTTCCGTGTGTATTCATGGTCCAGCATCTTGGCAAAGAATGTCGCCACCTCCTCTGCTGCTGGGCTGAGCTTCACGGGTTTGCCTGGAAGAAGCAACCACTGAGCCGCCTGCGTTCTGCTTCCAGTTATAAAAGATAGATAGATAGATAGATAGATAGATAGATAGATAGATAGATAGATAGATAGATAGATAGATAGATAGATAGATAGATAGATAGATAGATAGATAGATAGATAGATAGATAGATAGATAGATAGATCCCTGCTAGATCAGACCACAGCCTATATAGTCCAGCATCCTGTCCCACACAGTGGCCCACCAACTGCCCAACGGGCATCTCAAGCAGAGACAAGGACAAAGCTTCTCATAAGAAAATAAGAGGAGCCCTGCTGGATCAGGCCGCAGCCCATCTAGTCCATAAAAATCTAAGAGGAGCCCTGCTGGATCAGGCCACAGCCCATTTAGTCCAGCATCCTGTCCCACACAGTGGCCCACCAACTGCCCAACGGGCATCTAAAGCAGAGACAAGGGCAAACCTTCTCCTGCCCTCAAATGCCAGCAAGTGGCCTTAGAGCAGCAGTTCTCAACCTTCCTAATGCCGTGACCCCTTAATGGAGTTCCTCATGTTGTGGAGACCCACAACCACGGGGGCGAAGCAGCTGGGAAGTGGGAGGGAAGGGCGGCAGGAGACTCATCGCGACCCCTCTGAAAGGGTAGTTCGACCCCCAAAGGGGTCCTGACCCCCAGGTTGAGAACCACTGCCTTAGAGGCATCCTGCTTGTCCCACAGGCTGAAAGATGTACTTAAGCATCCATTTTGGTAGCCTTTGATACATCTGTCTTCTATACACTTGCCCAACTGTTCCTTAAAGCCATCTAAGCTGGTAGCTGTGACCACCTCTTCTGGCAGCCAATTCCATAGACCAATAACCCTCTGGCTGAAGAAATCCTTCCCCTTGTCTGATCTGACTCTCCTGCCCACCAGCTTCATAGCATGGCCCCTTTCTTAAAGCCACCCAGCCCAGTTACTGTCACCACCTCTTCTGGCAGCAGGTTCCAAAGACCAATGACCCTCTGGGTGAAAAGATACTCCGCATTTCATCCTGACTCTCCTGGCTGTCACCTAGACCCCTTGCTCTAATGTTGTGCAATAGAGAAAATATCTTTTCCCTCTATCTGCCTTTTGCACAACATGCTACCAGTGCTTAAAGAAACCGCTCAGCGATTTACAAAGAGATCTGCTTGCAAAGTAAAGCAAGAACCAAGTAAGATGGGCACCATCCATGCTGTTGACCCATCACATCTCCACCACCTTCCTCCATAAACACAAAACCAAGCCACGACATTGATATAAATGCTGGTGAGCCCTCCTCCACACCCAACCCTGGCGCACTGGGTTATAAGGAAACTCTTATCTCTATCACTTACCATTATAGTAAAAGTGGACACAGGCTGGCAGCGGTTCATAGGGTGGTGCAAAGTAGGGCCCCTTGTGTTCCAGCCGATGCCATTTCACGCCATCTTCACGCTTCTCCTCCTCCCACCTTTGGGATACAAAGTTTAGGGAAAGAAATGATAAAGGGGTAAAAATGAATACAGAGCGGGAGGAATCTGGCTGAGCAGCAGCACAAGTGAAAAGCATCTGGGTGGTCCTGGTCGATCGCAGGATGAACAGGAGCCAACAATGTGATGCAGTTGCAAAAAAGGCAAACACCATCCTAGGACGCATCAAGAGGAATACTGAGTCTAGATCATGTGAAGTAATGATTCCTCTTTACTCTACCTTGGTCAAACCTCATCTAGAGTCCTGTGTCCACTTCTGGGCACCCAAATTCAAAAAAGACATTGACACACTAGAGCAAGTCAAAAGGAGGGTGGCCAAAATGGTGAGTGGTCTGGAACCATGTCCTACGAGGAAAGGTTGAAGGATCTAGGAATGTTTAGCCTGCAGAAGAGAAGACAGAGGAGACATGATAGCGGTCTTCAAGTATCTGAAGGTCCATCACAGTGCAGAGGGATAGTCCATATTCTTGCACAAGATGGAAGGACTAGAAACAATGGGATGAAACTTCATGAGGGTCAATAGAAATTAGATATTAGGAAAAACTGCCTGCCAGCGAGGGCGATCGGTCAGTGGAATAGGTTGCCACGGGAGGTGGTGGGTTCTCGTTCGCTGGAGGTCTTCAAATTATCAGGGCCCATCCAGGCTGGAGTGTCATCCAGGGAGCAGAGGGATCTAGGCTGCCACCACAATTTGGAGCAAGAAGGAATAATCTAGGCTGACGCTCTGCTGCTGGATGGCATGCTATGAACTTATAGGACATGCACAATAGCAAAAAGGAGGAAGGGGTCTGGGAAGCCATCAGCACTAGTACACTTATTTCAACACGTCCCCTTGGTGATCTAGAATCTGCTGCCTTTCTGGAGAGCAGGCAGACGTGATTCATTTATTTATCTATTCGTTTGCATTTTTATCCCGCCCTCTGCCCAAGGCCATCTATGATTTGGAGAATGAAAGATGCCGCAGGCTGCGATGGTTGCACCCAAAGAAGGTTGTGGAATTTGGAACAGAACAGCCTTTATTGATCAGTCAATTGACTCCATCAAATCACATTTTAATACTAAGGGCGACACGTAAGCCGAACCCACTGGTGAAACCACCAACTAGCAACAACGCCTCAATTTTTCCCGTTTTTTTATTATAAATGTTTAGATTTGTTTACCCAAAATTACTTACACAGAGGGAAAAACACGAATGCATACAACACACACATATACATATATACACACATACACACAACACACACACATATACACATACCACATACATATATGCATACGCACACATGTATATATACACAAAAAACCACACACATATAGACGCACACATAAACATATGTACACATACACAACACAACACACAATCACACACACACACATACATGCATACATATATATATACACACACAAAACACCAGCCATGGAATAAAAGGACAGGTTCTGTCCTGGATTTGTGACTGGCTTAAGGGCAGAAAGCAGAGAGTAGTAGTAAACGGCAATTTCTCAGGGTGGAAAGAAGTAAAAAGTGGGGTCCCTCAAGGCTCAGTACTGGGACCAATGCTTTTTAATTTATTCATCAATGATCTAGAAAAAGGGGGTACATAGTAAAATAGCAAAGTTTGCTGATGATACTAAATTATTTAGGGTAGTAAAATCTGAAAGAGATTGCCAAGAGCTCCAGAGGGATCTCTTAGCATTGGGTGAGTGGGCAACCAAGTGGCAAATGTGCTTTAATCTTAACAAGTGTAAAGTAATGCACATTGGGGCCAAGAATCCAAATTACGTCTATAAACTGATGGGGTCTGAGCTTTCTGCAACACGCCAGGAAAGGGATCTCGGGGTTCTGGTGGACAGTTCAATGAAGGTGTCAACCCAGTGTGCGGCAGCAGCAAAAAAAGCAAATTCAATGCTGGGAATAATTAGGAAGGGAATAGAAAATAAGTCAGCAAGTGTCATTTTGCCCCTTTATAAATCTATAGTGAGGCCACATTTGGAATACTGTGTACAATTCTGGTCACCACACCTCAAAAAGGATATTGTGGAACTAGAGAAGGTGCAGAGAAGGGCAACCAGAATGATTAAGGGTCTGGAACACCTCCCTTACGAAACCAGGCTGCAACGTCTAGGCCTCTTCAGTCTGGAGAGACGGCGTTTGAGAGGGGACCTGATTGAAGTATATAAAATTATGCACGGCATAGAAAAGGTGGATAGAGAAAATTTCTTTTCTCTATCGCACAACACTAGAACCAGGGGGCACTCTATGAAGCTGATGGGTAGGAGCGTAAGGTCTGACAGGGGGAAGTATTTCTTCACACAGAGGGTCATCGGCCTATGGAATGTGCTGCCAGAAGAGGTGGTGACAGCTACCAGTCTCGATGGCTTTAAGGTAGGGTTAGACAAATTTATGGATGACAGATGTATCAATGGCTACTAGAACGAATGCCTAGGTGCATCTTTCAGGCTGAGGGGGGGGGGAGGAAATGGGGCGCTTCTAGGGCCATCTGCTGGGACTCGAGAGCAGGAGAAGGTTTGTCCTTGTCTCTGCTTGAGATGCCCATGAGCATTTGGTGGGCCACTGTGTGCGACAGGATGCTGGACTAGATGGGCTGTGGCCTGATCCAGCAAGGCTTCTCTTATGTTCTTATGTTCTTATATAGATGCACACACACATATATATACACATATACACAACACAGCACACACAATCACACACATATACATGCATACCACATACATATATATATACGCACACACACACATATATACACACAAAAAACACACATATAGATACACACATACATATATACACATACACGACACAACACACACAATCACACACACACATATACACATACATGCATAGCACACTCATATATATATATATATACACAAAAAAACATACACATATAGATACACACATGTATAGATATACATATACACAACACAAGGCACACAATCACACACACGCATATACACATACATGCATAGCACACTCATATATATATACACACAAAAAAACACATATATACACACATGTATAGATATACATATACACAACACAACACACACAATCACACACACATATACACATACATGCATACCACATACATATATATAAGCATACACATACATGCACACTATATATACACACAAAACACACACATAAACACATACCTGCATACCACATACATATATACACACACACACATGTACACACACAAAACACACACATATAGATGCACACACCTACGTATATACACATACCCACAAGCGCGCACATAGTTTCAGTAAGACAACACCACTGTTTATATCCATTACAAATACTCCAAGAAATTGTGTATAAGTCTCTTATTGCTTTTCCATCACAAACCAACCTTTGGCGCCTCCCCCCAGAGATGGCTGCCATCCCATGCCCTCTTATGAACGTGCAATATTATTCCAAGCCTGGGAAACTTTGCAGGGTAGCATTTTCACTCGTTTCTTCTTTTACCTCTGCCGTATTACTCCACGGCATTATATGCATGTATTAAAATTAGCATCTTAGCATAAAATTATGAAAATACGGGACTCACAGAGCACAGTGCGGTGAAATATACCATTAACTCTTCAGAAACAGTTTTATTTCTAATATTCCATTCTGACACTTTGCAACAGCCGTCCCACTGCTGCCTTAAACATTAAACCCTTTCCCAGAGTTTTGCTAGAACATTTCCCGCTCAGCCATCCCCTAAGCAAGCCAGATTACTACTAACCACGTCTCATTCCTGGCGGTCTGGGGCTTCGCATTTCTGCGCACTGCACACACTCGCAGGCAAGTGAGCGTCAGGAAGGGGCAAATCAAAGCTGGATGAGAATGGGTTGCCCACTTCGTCAAGGTGAGCCCATATTTAAGCATTCCAGGGACCCACTCTTATTAAACGGTCAAAGCTCGACATGTGCTGCAGCTGAGCACATGGCAAAACACACAGAAGTCCCACAGTGACCTTTCAACCTGGAAACACTTTGATCGGATCCCAAGATCTCTTAATTGGGGGTGAAAGCATCGTGTTCAAATTAAATGCATTCACTGCTTGGAGCAAACGGGCAGCGGCGCACTGAAAATGCATAGTGTGCAATTCAGCGAAACAGGCATGCTTGCATCAGCTGCTTCGACGACCCACAATGCAAAGGCACGGGACAGGAGAGTGCTGGGAAATGTAGTCCAGCCGCAGCCATGGAAACAACCTGGTTGCCAGGAAGCGATTGGAGTTCCCTGAGCAACGGAGCTGGTTTCCCAAGACAGGCTCTCTCCATCACAAGAGGATGCCTAGGCTTGAGGAGAACAAGCCCTGAGTAAGCCCTGAGTATCCACACTCTCAATATCACAACAGGACAGACAGCAGTCTTGCCCCAGTCAAAACCAAGGTCCAAATTCTCTTTTGGAGTAACTTCCATTGAACTCAATGGGGCACAATCATGCACACTGACCACCCGCAATACGATTTAAGGATATTTAATCTATTTTATGCATTTATTATTGCGACACACTCTGGGAAATTCTGGTGAATGGTGGGCCATGAATTATTTTAATAGTAAATAAAAAGAATAAAAATAAGGATGCCTAGGGGGAAACCTAGTGGTGCTACAAGAGAATTAAATCTGCCTTAGAGTTCAGTGCTATGTACTTTCTATCAACCTGCCCTGCCTTAAGATCAAGCTGCGAGGCCCTCCTGGTTGTCTCACCACCTTCAATAGTGAGGTTGGTGGGCACCCGGGAGAGAGCCTTTTCTGTGATGGCCCCCCGACTGTGGAATAGCCTTCCCCTTGAGGTGCGTCATGCCCCTTCCTTATATATATTTAGGAAGGCGGGGAAGACACACCTCTTTACCCTGGCCTTTGGCTGAGCTGCTTATGTTTATAAGAACATAAGAGAAGCCTTGCTGGATCAGGCCACAGCCCATCTAGTCCAGCATCCTGTCGCACACAGTGGCCCACCAAATGTTCATGGGCATCTCAAGCAGAGACAAGAACAAACCTTCTCCTGCTCTCGAGTCCCAGCAGATGGCCTTAGAAGCACCCCAGTTTCTCCCCCCACCCCACCCCAGCCTGAAAGATGCACCTAGGCATTTGTTCTAGTAGCCATTGATACATCTGTCATCCATGAATTTGTCTAACCCTTCCTTAAAGCCATCCACACTGGTAGCTGTCACCACCTCTTCCGGAAGCACATTCCATAAGCCGATGACCCTCTGGGTGGAGAAATACTTCCCCTTGTCGGATCTGACTCTCCTACCCATCAGCGTCATAGATGCCCCCTGGTTCTAGTGTTGTGTGATGGAGAAAAGAAATTTTCTCTATCCACCTTTTCTATACCATCCATAATTTTATATACTTCAATCAGGTCCCCTCTCAATCGCCGTCTCTCCAGACTGAAGAGGCCTAGACGTTGCAGCCTGGTTTCGTAAGGGAGGTGTTCCAGACCCTTAATCATTCTGGTTGCCCTTCTCTGCACCTTCTCTAGTTCCACAATATCCTTTTTGAGGTGGGGTGACCAGAATTGTACACAATATTACAAATGTGGCCTCATTTTGTGTATTGTTTTACATTTGTTGAATCCTTTTAAAAAGTCTTTTAATGTATAGTTTTTATCTGTTTTAAGGTTGATTTCCCGCCAGAGACCTTCGGGTATGGTGCGGGATAGAAATGTAAATAATAAATAAATAAATAAATAAATAAATAAATAAATAAATAAATAAATAAGTGCATTTTAAATCAGAGGGGGTTTGGGACCCTGTTGTAGCAGATCCACAGCACAGATGTTTCCTCGTCTCATGTGGCTTTCTAGCACTTAAATAAGAATACAAGAAAGGATATTAGGAAAAACTTCCTGACAGTGAGGGAGATACATCGGCCGTGTCTCCATGCAAGCCGCTTGGGTATGGTTGGGCGCGCACTGGGCCGAGTGCAGGACCGGGATTGAATCCTGCCTGTCCCCATGCCATTCCCAGTAATGCAGGCTGGGCGTGCATGCAGCTGTGCCCACGGATACAGGACCAAACCCCGGCACAGGGGAGCAGCGCCATCTCCTCTCCTCTCCGCCCCCTCTCTCCTCACAGGAAGCCGGATTGATGTCACCCCACCCCTGTGGCGCCTGCTGCAAATGTCGCATCTCGCCCCACCACCACCAAACGGAAAAAATAATAATTTTTAAAAACCAAAGCGCTATGAGGTTTGGCAGCAGTTGAATGGTTTTGTGCACCTCCACGCCACCTGGGTACCGCGAGAACACCTGGCAAGCTTTAAAAGGAGAAAAATCAAGCCATTACCATGCCCGCCTTGGTGAGTGGGAAACAGGAGTGGGATACTTGGATAAAAGAGTCTCGTGGGGCAGCGAAGGCCGTTCGATCCTCTCATCATTTCAGCTTTAACACCATTTACTCCCCCAAAATCTCAGGGGTTTCAATCTCCAATGCACGGAGCAGGAACGGCAAGCACAGGACATGAAACCCAACCTCCCACTGATGTGAGCGCCAATCTCCTCCCCAAATAGACCAGGACCGTTCCCATGCGCAGGCTTGGCTCGGCTCGCAAAGCAATGCGTGCCAAACCCCCAAACCATGCCCAGACCTGATTTTTCCAGTACCAAATTTGGTCCTGGTTTGGGCAATTGGGTCCGTGGAAATTGGACCAAATCTAAAATGCATGGGGATGCCCCTTGCCGAACCCAATTTCGATTCAGACCAAAACATGCATGGAGAACCCTCAGTGGAACAGGCTGCCATGGGAGGTAGTGAGTTCTGCTTTGCTGGAGGTCTTCAAGCAGAGGCTGGACCTACCTCTGTCTGGGATGGTTTAGGGAATCCTGCATTGAGCAAGGGGCTGGACTGGATGACCCTGGAGGTCCCTTCCAACTCTATGATTCTATGACCAGTTGGACAGGACAAGTATTTATTTACATGCTTCTTTATTTATATTTTCATCCTGTCCAATACATCTGAAGGTCTCAAGATAGGTATGTCAATAAAAACAACTGCTGGATCAGGCCACAGCCCATCTAGTCCAGACTCCTGTCTCACATAGTGTCCCACCAGTTGCTTCTGGGCCTCTCGAGCAGAAAATGAAGGCAAAGCCTTCACTTGCTTCAAATACCCTGCAAACATCACCCTGGCTGTCTCTCCAACCTGAAGACGGTACCTAAGCACCCATTTTAATAGCCATTGGTACACCTGTCCTCCGTGATTTAAGAAGAGCCTTGCAGGATCAGGCCACGGCCCATCTAGTCCAGCATCTCGTCTCACCCAGTGGGCCACCAGCTGGTTCTGGATATCCTCACCTGGCCTTGAATCCCTGGAAATAAACTTTAGAGGCACCCTGGATGTCTCTCTAACCTGGAGGTGGTACCTAGGCACTCACTGTAGTAGCCATTGCTGCACCTGTCCTCTCTGCTGACATAACATTGGGTGCACGCACACACAACCAACTCACCACTTCCACTTCTGTGCCTCCTCTGCATTTGCCTTTCCCCTTCTGCCTTCTTCTGCCCCCTTCCTTCTCTTCTTCTCCACGGCACCATCCTCACACTTTGATCTCCTCTTCCGAGTGCCCTTCGGAGAAACCGACCTGGAAGAGTCTCCTTTCCTCCTCTTGGCGCACCTTTCCAAGTCATCGTCCAAGTCATCGTCTTTTGCTTTCCTCTTCCTCTGCTTGCCTGAGGGCACATTTCCAAAAAGATTATAATGAGCTTTGAGATCGTCCTGAGTGCTCACCATTCCCAACGTCTTAAAAGAATCCGTAGTTTCTGAGGATTAAAGGCCCTGAAACACGGATTATCTATATTCAGATCGCTGCTGGATTTAGAAATACTCCACTTTATTTGGGGGAGGGAACCATGCTTTAGGGGCGTACTTCTCAGTTTCCCCTGAGCCAATGATAAGCTATGATTTCCTCTGCCTGGTCCCCTCTTCCACGGGTTCTCTGACACTACGTGCTCAGGATATTGGGCTGGCTGAAAGGGGGGGTGGGGAGGAGGGGAAGAATGAACAGAACCTGCAGTAGCTAACAACCTAACAAGAGATCAGACCATGTAGCGGGGAGTGGGTCAAAATGTTTTACAAAAAGGGAGAAACCCCTTGCCCTCTCTTTCTTTGTGAAAGACTTTGGTGGCTTGTGTCCTGGGGTTGCAAAGTGTGTCAGCTCTTGTGTAAAAGCCTGCCTGCTCCCTCCCTCCTTCCTTATCACCTCTGCCATCCATGCCTTTTGCCTCCCTGCCTGCCATTTCACTATGATCTGCTGGAACAACAGAGCGCAAGGCTCCATTGTGTTGGCTCTCATGTAAAAGCCTGCCTGCTCCCTCCCTCCTTCCTTCCAGGATCGCCTCTGCCATCCACTCCTTTTGTCTCACCATTTCATGCTAATCAGCTGTAATGATCCAGCAGAAAAACTCCATTATAAGAAAAAAGGGAAAGTAACATTTAATGTTCTGCCTCCTTGTTGACAGGAGAAAGATGTGCTATTGTGGATACAAGATGGGGGAGGAGGGAGGGACAAGCGTTGAACAGAAACTGCTGCCGAAGGACTCCATGATCTGATGTGGGGACAGGTTTATATATAAGGTGGGATTTGAACTGCTTGCCCAAATGAAGTCAGGACATGACGGTGCCCAATTGCTGACTGCATGGGGGGGGGGCTTCTGCTGAGGGGAGGAGACAGGGGAGGGGGTTTCTCCTCTGCCAAGCACTGAAGAATAGAGTCCGCATTTTAAGCTAACAGTGGGAACGGCAAAAATCAGACCACGCTGCTGGTTTTTTAAAAACCCACTTTAAAACTGGATTAAATTGCCAAGTAGGAACTTGGCCTGAGTTTAACCCATCTGAGACTCCATTCACTGCTCCAGACCCCTTCTCACCAGCACATTTCTTTCTGCCGGACTCTCGCTCGGCCTTCGCTTCCCTCCTCGTGTGAGATTTCCTCCTTCCCATTGCATCCTCTTCTTCCTCACCACTGCTCCTCAGCGCCTTCTCCTTGTTCTTCGGCTCCTCGGCTTCCTCGAAATTTCCAGGTGCCTCCTCTTCATTCACATCAGAGATTCTCTTGTTCTCCACTTCTTCTTCTGATGTTCCTGAGCAGCTGGTTTCTGAATGAAGTGGTTCTTCTTTCACCTGCCCCCCCCCAAAAAAGGCGTTACCTGTTGTTGGGCAACCTTGAGGCATGGCCAACCCCTGGTTGACGGCACGGGCACTTCTATGTGGTAGTTCTCCATTGCCTGCTTCCCTCTCCCTCTACAATGCTCAGTTTTCCTGGCCGTCTGCTCTACCACTGAGCTATGACCATTCCATGGGCACCTCCTTGCAGTTTTCTTGGCAGGGATACAGAAACGGTTTGACATTGCCTACTTCCAGGGAGAGGCTGGAGATCATACAGACAACCCTCTGTTTTCCTCGCCTTCTGCTCTACCACTGGGCTATGACCATCCCATGGGCCCCTCTATGCAGTTTTCTTGGCAGGGTTACAGAAATGGTTTGCCATTGCCTACTTCCAATGTGAAAGTAGGGGGCTTGAACCACCAACACCATGCTTTCTGGGCTGTTTGATCTATCACTAAGCTATGGCCCCTTCCAAAAGTATTGCATGCAGCACACATCTGTTTTTGTGACTCCCTTACTATGCCACGGCTTCTATACACATAGCTTTCCTTGATGGGGAAATGTGATTTTGCTTGTGTAGCAAAATCCTAGAAAAGTTCAAAAGCATGATTTGACATCTGAAACACCCATGGTTGGCTGGACCTCTGCTCCACAATCCAATGTTGCAGACTGGCCACTGAGACATACTGTGGACCCAGACTTCACAAGGAGGTGGTTAGCTCTCCTTCACTGGAGGTCTTCAAGCAGAGGCTGGATCTACATCTGTCTGAGATGCTTTAGGAAATCCTGCATTGAGCAGGGGGCTGGACTGGATGACCCTGGAGGTCCCTTCCAACTCTTAAGATTCTATTATTCTAGTTCTGCACAAGTGTCATGCAAATTATCTATGTAATAAGGTTTCCCACTACACAGAGACTTTCTGGGAACCTAAACATAGTGTCCTACAAGGGATGATTCCATAATCAAAGATTTGATAGGAACAAGACATGCCTGCATCTTAATATTCTCGTCTTTTAAAAACATATAATTGTCTTCACAGTCTGTCTATTCAGCATCTCATCTCACACAGTGGCCCACCAAATGCTCATGGGCATCTCAAGCAGAGACAAGGACAAACCTTCTAATAAGAAAATAAGAAGAGCCTTGCTGGATCAGGCCACAGCCCATCTAGTCCAGCATCCTGTCGCACACAGTGGCCCACCAAATGCTCATGGGCATCTCAAGCAGAGACAAAGACAAACCTTTTCCTGCTCTTGAATCCCAGCAAATGGCCTTAGAAGCATCCTATCCCCCCAGCCTGAAAGATGCACCTAGGCATCCATTCTAGTAGCCACTGATACATCTGTCATCCATAAATTTGTCTAACCCTACCTAGATGTCGTCCATCTAGACTGGTAGCTGTCACCGCCCAACGTGACCAGTATTTTTCTTTCCATGTTATCCATCTCAAAGGTGAATTTTCTGAGTTATTTAACACTGAAAGGAAACAGCTTGTCACTTCACTGATATACTCTCTCGCTCTGAAAGTGGACTGAAGCTGGATTAAACCTTAGGTGTGACCACAGCACTGAAGTTTAAGGAGGCACATGCAAGACTTCAGCTAAAATATCGTACTTACTGCTTTATTTTCATTCCAAGGCACATACAGTCTTTCGTCTTCTGGAAGTCTATTTCCCTTTGTCACAGGCTCTGATCTAAAATGCAAAACACAGGAAACTACTAAGTCTCTCCGAAAACTGTTCACACTACAGCCCTTAGTGCAGTGGTTCTCAACCTTCCTAATGCCACAACCTCTTAGTGGAGTTCCTCATGTTGTGGAGACCCCCAACCATGGGGGCAGAGCAGCTGGGAAGTGGGAGGGAAGGGCAGTGGGAGATTTGTTGCGACCCCCCTGAAAGGGTAGTTCGACCCCCAAAGGGATCCCGGCCCCCAGGTTGAGAACCACTGCCTTAGTGCATGATTAGGGAACTTCTGGGAAATAACTTCCACACCTGGAAGAGGCTGTTACAGCTTCCAGGTGCCCCCTGCCTTCCCAGAAGTTCCCTAATCATGCACCAGGTGTGGAGCATGAAATCGTGCTCCATGCCTTTACCAGCCTTAACCAATTACTTACCAGAAGCATCCAGCGGTGCGGATCTGCACTTCTTCCAGTGCTCCGGGTTTATCTGAGGTGCCGCGCAAGTGCGCTGGCACCTGGGATGAACAGGCATTACTGTGCACACACAGAGCATCAGTGTTGTCAGCGCTGACACACACGCAATCACAGAGGGCACTGCAAACAAAATGGTGGCGCCCTGAAGGTGACCGGCTCCAGGATCGCTCACAGGTGAGTGACCAATTGCACGGGGTATGGGCTGTAGTTACCTAGCACTTGCAGGTGTGAACTCAACGCTAGGTAATTACGCTCCTTTCCTGTCCAGCGGATGGGAAAGGAAGTGTGAAATGGCCCCTGGTCTGTGTGCTCGCTCCCGCCATATGACCAATGCAGTGGCCAGCCACCCTGTACATATGCACAGCTGCCATTTTAGCTCTGGTGTGGTCCCACACATATGTGTCGCCATTTCCAAACTGGTTGATCATGGGAGCTTACATCCAGACGGGGGAAGTCCTCTTGCTTTAAAGGCAACAACACACTGCGAGTTGATTATCCCACCATAATGTTACTGAAGATATCAGCCCAATATCAAAGGCTATGTTGAGATTGCCATGGACATGTGGGGCAATCCAAACTAGGGGTGTGCACGAATGTTTATTTATTTATTTATTTTGCATTCAAATTTGAGTCGATTCGTATGTCAAAACCTTCTATTCAATTGCAACAAAAAACAACTCAAATCTGTTATATTCGAATCTATTCGTTTGAACGTTAGATACAAATGTGACGATACAAATACCGACAGCATTTGTATGTGTTATACTTATCTGTATACATTTCGTATGCATCCCATTTTATCCCGTACGCATCCCGTTCTCGTTCTGTATTATAAGTGCAAATGCGTACAAATACATCTGATATTCGTACAGATACGTATGCAATACATACGTATCTGTACGTCGGAATGATTTGAATGAATGCTTTGGAACATTCGAAATTTGTTTCAATAAATTCGAATGTGAGGACATTCGCTTCGAATTCGAATGTCCACATTCAAACGAATTCAATTGGATTTTGAATGTTTAGAATATGTGTGTGCATCCTAATCCAAACACAGCCCTGGGTGGGATAATGCTGGGTTTTAGGCCCTGTCTGCACACAGCCAAACTCTTCCTTCTAAATAATTATGCAGAATATTTTGCAACAGCTATGAAGTCTGTGCTAATTCCCCGGAAAACTTGTATCTCGGTTTTACCCCAAATAATGAGCAGTGTGTCCACTTCCTGTCGCAATGTCCATTGCATTTTTAAGGCCCCTGGAAGAGAAAAGAATTGAAAGCACCTCTGTCAAAACAAAGAACTTGGCGCATTCTGAGGACAGTCAAAAACAGAAATATTTTGGAAATAAAAGATCTCATGATAAGCCACAGGCCACCCTTGACCACAGAGTTCCCACAATCGGCACGGTTGTCCACTTCCTATATCCTAACTGTGTCTGTGTCCAGATTAGGGAAGTTCACAAATATTTGTAACCTTCGTATGCGGGCGAATTCGGACATTCGTGTACGAATCGGAGGTCCATATATTCATTTTTTAGTATTTTACTTATTTATATTTATATCCCGCCCCATACCCAAGGGTCTCTGGGCGGCTCACAACATTTAAAAACAAACATATCAAAGCTGTATCAAACAATACTAAAACCAGTACAAGGTTTAGAAATCCATAATAATAATAATAATAATAATAATAATAATAATAATAATAATAATAATAATAATAATAATAATAATAATAATAATAATATTTTAAAAAAGATGCAAAAAGTTTAAAAAACAGTAGTGTTTGCAACGGGGGAAGCGTAGGGAAGAGGTACGTCTTCACCGCCTTCCTGAACATAAAGAGAGAAGGGGCCTGACGTACCTCCAGGGGGAGACCATTCCACAGCCTGGGGGCCACTACCGAAAAGGCCCTCCCCCGGGTGCCCACCCGCCTAGCTGCTGAAGGTGGAGGGATAACCAGGAGGGCCTCCCCTCCGGATCTTTAAGATGCGGGCAGGTCGATATGGGAGAAGGCGCTCCTTTAGATTTGTGTATGAATAAGAATATTTTGAGCTATTCGTACAAATAATTTGGACATTCGTATGCAAACGTATCCATACGCATCGCATACATACCCGTACGCATCCGGACAAATAAGTACAGGATGAAAATGGGATTCATACGGAATAAAAACGGGATGCGTATGGATGCTTACAAGATTCGTATCATTGGATACGTATCGAATATTTGAACCAACAGATACGTTTGTTTTTCTTTAGTTGTACGAATTCAGATATTTGAATATTCAGTTTGAATCCAAAATTGCATCCGTGCACTCCCCTCGTGCAAACCGGGATTAAAAAGCAAGATTATGGTGCGGCTATCTTTGGACTGGTACATGTATCCAAGGCAAACCCAGCACAGCCCTGCTATACAGGGGTAATATCACACTTTTTCCTATTCCAGGGAAAACCAGTGCTCAACATGGGTTTTCTCAGCATAGTAAAAAAATATCTATGTGTCTGGAAACTTGACCACACAATCACAGCTGAATAAAAGGCCACTCACCAACCTCCCCTGGCACATGTGTACGGCAGAGATTCAAGGAGAGGCCCTTCTTGGAGTTCCTTCTCTTGCAGAGGTACGAGGCAGAGGAACATGCAGGAGGGTCTTTTCTGTGGTGGCCCCTAGATTCTGGAACAGCCTCCCTCTTGAGGTCTGCCAGGTGCCTACACTGTATACTTTTCGGCACCTGGTGAGAAAGTATCTTCTTTCCCAGGCTTTTACTTATCTGGGAACAGTGGGTTTGATTCCACCCTTCTCCACAAATCCAGCTGGGTGACCTTGGGCTAGTCACAGCTCTCTTCTGAGCTCTCACAGCCCCACCTACCTCACAAGGTGTCTGTTGTGGGGAGTAGAACAGAAGGTTTGTCAGCTGCTTTGAGTCCCCTTAAATGGGTGAGAAAAGCTGGGTAGAAAAGCCAACTCTTCTTCTACTTGTTTAAATAGCTTCCTCAGGGTGCTGTCCTGTTAGGGAGGGTGGTTGTGGGAGGGAGGGAGGGAGGGAGGGAAGGGGTTATATTTTCAATTATGTTTTACCATTTGATATGTTTTAATCTCATTGTAACCTGCCCTGGGACCATTCGGTGAAGGGTGGGATACATACATTTTCTAAATAAATAAATAATAAAGGAATCCGGAATTAAAATGCCCCCCGTGCATGTGCAGAGGCTGGTACACATGCACTACTGGGTATTTTACACTGTCAAAATACCTGCATCGTTGGGTGGGTGGGGCTCTGAGAACTCATCAGAGAGCTGTGACTATCCCAAGGTCACTCAGCTGGCTTTGTGGAGGAGGAGGAGGAGCTGGCTTTTCTATCCCGCTTTTCCCACTCATTTAAGGGGACTCAAGGTGGCTGACAAAGCTTCTGTTCTTCTCCCCACAACAGAACATCCTGTGAGGTAAATTGGACTGTGAAAGCTCAGAAGAGAGCTGTGACTAGCTCAAGGTCACTCAGCTGGCTTTGTGGAGGAGGAGGAGGAGGAGGAAGAGTTGGTTTTTCTACCCCACTTTTCTCACCCATTTAAGGGGACTCAAAGCGGCTGACAAACCTTCTCTATTCTTCTCCCCACAACAGAACACCCTGTGAGGTGGGTGGGGCTCTGAGAACTCATAAGAGAGCTGTGACTAGCCCAAGGTCACCTAGCTGGATTTGTGGAGAAGGGTGGAATCAAACCTGATATTCCCAGATAACTAAAAGCCTGAGAAAGAAGATACTTTCCCACCAGGTGTCGAAAAGTATACAATGTAGGCACCTGGCAGGCCTCAAGAGGTGACTCCAGACAGGTGACTGACCCCACACTGCTTGCTGCCTAGCTGTCGGAGAAACACGTGGTCACTTCGGAAGGCATTGTTTTTGGGTTTCAAAAAAAGCTAAAGTAACATACAGCCAGTTTGGTCTAGTGGTTAAGGATCTGGACTCTTATCTGGGAATACTGGGTTTGATTCCGCCTTCCCCCATGAAGCCAGCTGGGTGACCTTGGGCTAGTCACAGCTCTCTCCTGAGCTCTCACCTATCTCACAAGGTGTTCTGTTGTGGGGAGAAGAACAGAAGCTTTAGTCAGCCGCTTTGAGCTGTGAGTAGCCCAAGGTCACCGAGCTGGCTTGGCGGGGTATTATGGAATCAAACCCAGTATTCCCCCTACCTCACAGGGTGATTGTCGTGGGGAGAAGAACAGAAGCTTTGTCAGCTGCTTTGAGTCCCCTTAAATGTGTGAGAAAAGCAGGGTAGAAAAGCCAACCCTTCCTCTTCTCCTAAATCTGGATCTAGACCATGTTCTCTTTTTCAAACCAGACACGCCAATCGGTCAGCAGAGAACGCTTTAAATTAGGACATCCTGCCACGCATTACTGCGGTTCTCACGGTCCATGTTCCCCATACAAACGCGTAGAATATTTTACTGTCTCCTAAAAGTGGGTCAGCTATTACAGGACAAGAAGGAGAGATGCTCGCCAACCCAATTAGACCATTTAAATTAAAAGCCAAAGTTGCATCAATCCGAGATAAACCACCCGTGTTTGTGTCTGCCCTGCCAGATGCAGGATGATGTTCTGATACTTTATAGCTTAATCTTAGGATCCATCACATCTGGACCTCCTTTTGTTTTTCAACACTGAGATTATAAGAATGTAACCCAAAATGCAAAGACGATTCTCCTCCTAAGCTTTGGCTCATGTTCAGTGTTCTTTGTCTTATTCCTGTAATTAATTTGGCCGGTTTGCATAATCCACATTGATACTTGGAACCCTTGGGGGACCAGCCCTCGTAGCAAAAACAGGCACCGGGCTGGGATTAAGAAAACCAGGCTCTGCTATTGTGTGAAATGGGCTCCACCGGCTATCATTAATCTGCTTTTGTGGACCATCTCCTAAAGGTCCACACAAATTCCAAAGATGTCACAATAAAGCAGCGAACCGGAGCGACGGAGGAAATCAATTTCAGCCGTGTTTTGCTAGCAACGCTCCTGTAAGATTGTGCAAATAGCGTTTGTAAACTGTTCTATTCACAAATCTGGCCTGAGAGAATATATAAAATACATTGCACGGAATCCAGCCACCGGAATACTGATTAGGACAAACGCAAAGCACTCTAACCCATTTTATTATGATGTAACTAGGGACTAGATGAGTATCCAGCCGCTGCTGGGAAGAGATAGGCCAGTCCTTTGGACTCAGAGTACCACCAGCCCTACTATTGGCCTGACTGTGTAAGGAAGCACAAAATAAGCAACATGCCCAGTCCCTTTGATATGGGGGTCTTGCAAAGCACAGCAGTTTGCAAGACAACACTGCAGGTTAGAAGCAACTGCCAGAAATGGAAAAGCAGGACACAGGGTTTTGCATACCGCAGTGGTTCCTTGGAGTGGAACCACCACCTTCTTCCATATCGACCTGCCCGTGCCCTAAGATCTGGAGGGGAGGCCCTCCTGGTTGTACAACCACTCATAGTAGCAAAAGGGGTGGGCACCCGGGATAGGGCCTTTTCACTGGTGGCTCCCAGACTGTGGAATAGGCTCCCTCCTGAGGTGCATCAGGCACCTTCACTCAATGCGTTTAGATGAGCTGTGAAGACGCACCTCTTGCCCTGGCCTTTGGCTAAGCCAAGGAAGAGCCTTTTCCTCCCCACCTTCAGACACTGCCGTAGTTTAAATATGTTTAATATGTGATTGGTTTTAATGTGTACATTTTCTATATTGTAACCCACCATGAGACCCTTGGGTACAGGGCGGGATAAAAATACAAGAATGCTGATGCTGATGCTGAACAGACAGACAGACAGATAGATAGACAGATTTAGATCCTGCCCCATACCCAAGGGTCTCTGGGCGGCTCACAACATTTAAAACACACATATCAAGACTGTATAAAACAGTGCTAAACCCAATACAAAATTTTAAAAACCAGCATAATAATAATATTGAAAAAGAGAGAGAAAGAGAAAGAGAGATACAAGAAGAGTTTAAAAAAACACTAGAGTGTGCAATGGGAGGAAGCAGAGGGGGCATTTAGCCCAAGGCCTGGGTGAAGAGGGACGTCTTTACCACCTTCCTGGACATAGACAGAGAAGGGGCCTGATGTATACCTCCAAGGGGAGACCATTCCACAATCTGGGATGGATGGATGGATGGATGGATGGATGGATGGATGGATGGATGGATGGATGGATGGATGGATGGATGGATGGATGGATGGATGGATGGATGGATGATATAGGTAGGTAGGTAGGTAGGTAGGTAAGAGAGAAAGAAAGAAAGAAAGAAAGAAAGAAAGAAAGAAAGAAAGAAAGAAAGAAAGAAAGAAAGAAAGAAAGAAAGAAAGAGTTGGCTTTCTACTCCACTTTTCTCATCCATTTAAGGGGACTCAAAGTGGCTGACAAATCTTCTATTGTTCTCCCCACAACAGAACATCCTGTGAGGTAGGTGGAGCTGTGAGAGCTCAGAAGAGAGCTGTGACTAGCCCAAGGTCACCCAGCTGGCTTCATGGGGGAGTGTGGCATCAAACTCAGTCTTGCCAGATAAGAGTCCTGCTCCCTAACCAGTAGACCACACTGGCTCACACACTAGACCAAACAGTAGTGCGGGTTAGTTTTTATACCCTGCTTTGCTCACTCTTAAGGGGACTCAAAGTTGCTGACAAACCTGTTCTTCTCCCCACAACAGACCCCCTGTGAAGAAGAAGAAGAAGAAGAAAAGTTGGTGTTTTTCCACCCCTGCTTTTCTCACCCTTAAGGGGACTCAAAGCCGCTGACTAACCTTCTGTTCTCCCTACAACAGACACCCTGTGAAACAAGTGAGGTTGTGAGTGCTCGGAAAGAGCTGTGACTTGCCTAAGGAAACCCAGCTGGCTTCGTGTAGGAGTGCAGAATCAAACTGGGAGACCACCAAATAAGAGTGTGGCATTCTAGCCACAAGATGAACCCGGTTTTTCTCCAGGACGTTGCTTGTTAATGTGAAATTCATCCACCCTTGGCATAACTGAAGAGGGCCAATGACTTAATTAGCTTTTTATTCATTTACTTAAACCATTTATATACCGCTTCTCATTTTTAAAACAATATTTTTGATGACTTAAGGCCAATTATTTTAATGTACCATTAATGGTTTTCTAAAACCATTAACTACACCCCATCTCTTGAATATTCCTTTCCAAAACCTGATAAGAAGGGGGAAATACTGCAGCGTATTCTTCAGAAGGAGAGTTACCCAGTTTCTGCTAAGCAGATTAGAGGAAGATACTCTCAGCTAACATATAAAACGTAGTAAACCTAAACTCCTACAATCTGATTAATCTAAAATAGAATTCTCCTTATCAACCAGCCAGATGTGAACTACTGGATTCTCAGATGGGTGGGTCGTGTTTTTACAGCGGATTACTTGGACAAAACAAATCTTAATTTGACCCCTAGCAGTCTAAATACACAAAAACAAAAGAACATATTTTGACCCCACAGCCTGCTCGACTGTAGGTAGGTAGCTATTTACATTTTTATCTCACCCAAAGGTCTCAGCAATAAAAGCAAAATATAAAATTAACACACTAAAGGCAATAACAGCGCTTGAAATGGGAAGGGAAAGCCATTTCCTTAGTCAAAGGCAAGGGTGAACAGGTGTGTGTCTTCACTGCATAAAGTGAAGGTGCTTGGCGCACCTCAGAGAGAAGACTATTCCACAGTCTGGGAGCCACCACCAAGAAGACCCTGTCCTGAGCAGCTCTGGAAGTGTACTCAGACATGCCAGAATTATCACTTTGTACTCAGCAATGGGATGAGTGGAGAGTTAACCAACCCCGGGTCAGTCAAAGAGCTAGATCTCTAGCAGAGCAAAAAGTTCTAAGATCTTAAGTGAGTCCATCAACACGGCTACCTGGCCCCAATCTAGAATTGTGTCTAATAAATAATCCTCTTAGCAAACTGAAGATGAAGTACCCACGACCTTTCCCAGGGAATTAGATCATGTGGCCCCAATTTGGTAAGGCAAGGAAAGGGTCATAGGTGAGTAGAGCGCCATTTGCTTTGCATGGACAGGAGTTTGGTCCTCAGCTTTTCCCAGGAAAAACGAAATGGCAAAGCACTTTTGTGTGGCTTGTCCAAAAAAAACCCAACAACCTGCAAGGTGGCGGCCATGGAGTTTTCAAAATTTAAACTCAATTTTAGAGTAACATTAGAATGTAAGAACATCTAGATCACTAGTCCAGCATCTCAAACCAGTTGGTTCTGAGCATTTCAAGCAGAAGGCAAGGCAAAATCTTCACCTGCTCTCCACTCCCTGAAAATGGCCTGAAGCAGCAGCAGAAGCAGAAGAAGAGGAAGAAGAAGAAGAAGAAGAAGAAGAAGAAGAAGAAGAAGAAGAAGAAGAAGAGTTGGCTTTTCTACCCTACTTTTTTCACCCAGTTAAGGGGACTCAAAGTGGCTGACAAAGCTTCTGTTCTTCTTCTCTATGAGGCAGATGGGACTGGGAGAAAAGAGCTGTGACTAGCCCAAGGTCATCCAGCTGGCTTCATGGAGGAAGAAGAAGAGTTGGCTTTTCTACCCTACTTTTCTCACCCAGTTAAGGGGACTCAAAGTGGCTGACAAAGCTTCTGTTCTTCTGCCCTATGAGGCACGTGGGGCTGGGAGAAAAGAACTGTGACTAGCCCAAGGTCATCCAACTGGCTTCGTGCAGGAGGGCAGAATCAAACCCTGTATTCCCAGACAAGAGTCCGGCTCCCTAACCACTAGACCAATCTCTCCAACATGGAGGCAATACTTAGGCATTAATTCTAGTAGCTATTGATACTCCTGCCCTCCATGAATTTACCCAGTCCTTTCTTAGAGCTATCCAGGCTGCTTCCTGCCGCCACCTTTGCCTCAATGAGATGTACACTGCCTTTACTGAGCAATGCCAAGGCACTCCCATCAGCTGGAAGGGAAACTAAAATCTGGGGCTCTTCTGGACACCTTTTGCTATGTCTCCCACCACTTACACCTTTGCCACCTTGCATCCAGGTACATTTTTTTGCAATTCCAATTTGCTTTAATCTCGTCTCCTTTAAACAAAGGAAGATCTCTTTGGCCAACTGTTGTTTTGAATTACATCATTGCTGATCAGATGCCCTGACCCTACTTTCCTGTTAATCTACTCCGTGTTACTCAGCCTTCCCAGGTCAACAGGAGCCAGGAGACACACGTTGAGGCTGTTATTCCCCATCCTCTTTCCCAAGCGCACACAGTTTTATCTTGCTCTGAAGGAACACATGCAACATGGACACTCCAGAACTCCAAGAAAGCCTTCCCTCTCACCTTCCTTTGGAACAGGTAGATGCTGCTATATTTATTTATTTTCTCTCTTCTTTCGTATCCTAAATCTGTATCTGCCTTCTGGTCATTCAGATCCAATTCCGTGGGCGCTGAAATCTTCTCTTAGGGCTTCTCCCCATGATCTGAATACTCCAAGGCAAATGTGAGTTCGCCTCGGGCCGGCTGCATGAGCAGCCCTTAATCCGGGCTACATGTGCCACAAAAGGCAATAACCCAGAGCAAAAAAAAAAAAAAACCCTTTCTAACTGTTCTTGCCCCAAATTAGGGGGCAAGAACAGATTATCAAGGGGGGCATGGGGACGCGCTCCCGGGTTATTGCCGATCGATTGCAGCATTAGGTTTCGCTGTCCCTGCCGCTAATGCTGCAATCGTAACTGCCCCCCTTGCCTGACCGGCTAGGTAACGGCTTGATTTACTCCAAGTGAGCGCCTGACAACCTCCCTGAACTCAGCTGAGCAGCTGTCAGACGGGGATAGGGGCTGTCAAGCGCATGAGCGGAGCTCCGGTAAAACGATTAAAACAGCTGTACTATATCTAGATGCCCCCAGTTCACCTCCTGGACCTCCGTTCTCCAACCTACCTCAGTTAAATTCTTAGGAAATGGCCATTTAAGAGTTTTTCCAATGCTTTCTGACCACTCCCTCACCTCAATTCTGCTATCGGTTTCGGCGCTGCAATAACTAAGCAACCTTGTGCCATGCAGGCAATATGGTTGGGTTGCCCTGATGGGAAGAATTTTTCCAGCCACAGGGTCATCGCTCTATGCAATTTACTACCAGGAGAGGTGGTGACAGCCACTAGTCTGGAAAACCCACGGCAGTTATGCAATTATGCATGTTCTGAACTGATGGACTCCATGGTGAAATATGGGAGATACCATCGGATGAAAGACTGTGTGTTCCTCTAGTGCAGTGGTTCTCAACCTGCGGGTCGTGACCCCTTTGGGGGTCAATCTACTCTTTCACAAGGGTCGTCTAAGACCATCGGAGAACACACAGGAACTGAGACACCGCTGCTCTATCTGTCTCCAGGCGGGTTCCACCCACATCCAGATACGCCCACATATGAGTACCTGGCGTGATGACATCATCGCGCCAACCCCATCACATGCACCCCATACAAATACAGTAGAGAGCAGCTACTATGTAGAAAGCAGCCGTACTGGAGGTAAAATGACACTTTTATATTCAGCTGTGGTTGATGTGGATACTATGTTTTCATTATGCTCAATTTGTAACAATGAAAATACTTCCTGCATATCAGATATTTACATTACGATTCACAACAGTAGCAAAATTACAGTTATAAAGTAGCAATGAAAATAATTTTATGGCTGGGGTTCACCACAACATGAGGAAGTGTATTAAAGGGACATGGCATTAGGAAGGCTGAGAACCACTGGTGTAGTGGTTAGGGAGCCAGAGTCTTATCTGGGGAATGCCGGGTTCAATCCTGTCCTCCCTCACGAAGCCAGCTGAGTGACCTCAGGCTATTCACAGCTCTCTGCTGAGCTCTCACAGCCCCATCTACCTCACAGGGTGTCTGTTGTGGGAAGAAGAACAGAAGGTTTGTCAGCCGCTTTGAGTCCCCTTAAATGGATGAGAAAAGCAGGGAAGATGAGCCAACTCTCTTCATCATCATCATCATCATCATCCTTTTCTTCTTCTTCTTCTTCATCCTCTTCTTCTACTACTACCCTGCTTTTCTCACCCATTTAAGGGGACTCAAAGCGGCTGACAAACCTTCTGTTCTTCGCCCCACACCAGGCACCCTGTGAGATAGGTGGGGCTGTGAGAGCTCAGAAGAGAGCTGTGACTAGCCCAAGGTCACCCAGCTGGCTTCATGGGGGACAGAGGAATCGAACTTGGTATTCCCAAATAAGAGTCCGGCTCCCCAACCACTAGACCAAACTGGACTAGATGGGCTGTGGCCTGATCCAGCAGGGCTCCTCTTACGTTATGTACATTATAATTACTCTTTTGAAGTCACTAAATCCTTCAATTGCAATCTACACTTTGTGTGCAAACCGTCATGATTTTTCTTTTTCCAAATAAATCTCCTATTTAACCACCAGCTGCCTTGGAAAAACAGCCACGTATCCTTTTCCATCAGCCCTGCCAATCATGATGAAGGGCCAAGAATGACAGGAACATAACAACCTGCAGCCTAAAACATCTGCTGGGCCTGCTGTTCAGGATGGGCCTCCTCCCATTTGCTTCTACCGACTATCATTTGGGAAACATTTTGTATTCTGAAAAACATCCCATACGTCATGAGATCCATGGCTCAAGAAGAGAAAGAAAACAGCTTTCGTAAATTCGCCAAAATGAGCTGGCAATCAATGTAAACTTGTATTCTTGCACATAGTCAAACTTTTAATCATCCTTTTGTTGTTTTCAAAATTGTTCCTCTAGGAACAGAATATCTAGCCTAAGGCAGCTGACCTTCTGGGCCTCCAGATGTTAAGAACATCAGAACCTAAGAGGATCTCTGTCTCCCACAGTGGCCCACAGTTGTTTCAGGGCATCTCAAGAAGATGAGGGTAAAACCTTCACCAGATCTGACTCCCTGAAAATGGCCATGAAAGAACTCCTAACTGTCTCTCCAACCTGGAGGTGGCACCAGGGCATCCATTATAGCAGCCACTGGTACAGCTGCCCTCCATGAATTAAAAAGAGCCCCACTGGACCAGGGAATACTCCATTTAGTCTCTCAGGTGCCTACAAATGGCCAGTGTCTCCAACCTGGAGGCTGTACATAGGCATCCATTCTAGTACTCATGAACATACCTGTCCTGTACGAATTTGACCAATCCTTTCTTAAAGCTATCCTGATAGGTTCAGTCATGTTCACACTTAAACTCTGTCTTTCAAGGCTGAAGAGACCTAGATGATCTCATTTCACAAGGCAAGATGTTCTAGCCCAGTGATGGCGAACCTTTTGAGCTCGGTATGTCAAAATTCGCAAGAAAACCTAGCTTAACTCAGGGGCTGTGTCACATCTAGAAATATCCATAATTTTGTGATATTTGTAGCTCTAGCAAAAAGTTATAGTTTTGATATATGTATTTTACTGAAAGCAAAAACAAGTAATTATTTACATTAGTGATTTTTGTTGCTGAATTTCGTTTGCTAAATCTTAAATTGAACGTTGTTATTTCGTACACTTAAAGAACAAGCAAGCACTAGACACCCAGGTACAAGGGTGACCATGTGTGTCACCCAAAAAGGGCTTGGCGTGTCACCTGTGACACGCGTGTCATAGGTTGGCCATCACTGTTCTAGCCTCTTGATCATTATGGTTGCCCTTTTCTGTACTTGGTCCCCCTTCCACAGTATCATTTAAGAATATAAGAACCTAAGAGGAGCCCTGCTGGATAAGGCCACAGCCCATCTAGTCCATAAGAACCTCAGAGGAGCCCTGCTGGATCAGTCCACAGCCCATCCAGTCCATAAGAACCTCAGAGGAGCCCTGCTGGACCAGGCCACAGCCCATCTAGTCCATAAGAACCTCAGAGGAGCCCTGCTGGATCAGGCCACAACCCATCTAGTCCAGCATTCTGTCGCACACAGTGGCCCACCAACTGCCCATGGGCATCTCAAGTAGAGACAAGGGCATAAGAACATAAGAACATAAGAACATAAGAGAAGCCTTGCTGGATCAGGCCACAGCCCATCTAGTCCAGCATCCTGTCGCACACAGTGGCCCACCAAATGCTCATGGGCATCTCAAGCAGAGACAAGGACAAACCTTCTCCTGCTCTCGAGTCCCAGCAGATGGCCCTAGAAGCGCCCCATTTCCTCCCCCCCCCCTCAGCCTGAAAGATGCACCTAGGCATTTGTTCTAGTAGCCATTGATACATCTGTCATCCATAAATTTGTCTAACCCTACCTTAAAGCCATCCAGACTGGTAGCTGTCACCACCTCTTCCGGCAGCACATTCCATAGGCCGATGATCCTCTGTGTGAAGAAATACTTCCCCCTGTCAGACCTTACGCTCCTACCCATCAGCTTCATAGAGTGCCCCCTAGTTCTAGTGTTGTGCGATAGAGAAAAGAAATTTTCTCTATCCACCTTTTCTATGCCGTGCATAATTTTATATACTTCAATCAGGTCCCCTCTCAAACGCCGTCTCTCCAGACTGAAGAGGCCTAGACGTTGCAGCCTGGTTTCCTAAGGGAGGTGTTCCAGACCCTTAATCATTCTGGTTGCCCTTCTCTGCACCTTCTCTAGTTCCACAATATCCTTTTTGAGGTGTGGTGACCAGAATTGTACACAGTATTCCAAATGTGGCCTCAATATAGATTTATAAAGGGGCAAAATGACACTTGCCGTCTTATTTTCTATTCCCTTCCTAATTATTCCCAGCATTGAATTTGCTTTGTTTGCTGCTGCCGCACACTGGGTTGACACCTTCATTGAACTGTCCACCAAAACCCCGAGATCCCTTTCCTGGCGTGTTGCAGAAAGCTCAGACCCCATCAGTTTATAGACGTAATTTGGATTCTTGGCCCCAATGTGCATTACTTTACACTTGTTAAGATTAAAGCACATTTGCCACTTGGTTGCCCATTCACCCAATGCTAAGAGATCCCTCTGGAGCTCTTGGCAATCTCTTTCAGATTTTACTACCCTAAATAATTTAGTATCATCAGCAAATTTTGCTATTTTACTATGCAAACCTTCTCCCGCTCTCAAATCCAAGCAAATGGCCTTAGAGGCCTCCTGCTTGTCTCACCAGCCTGAAAGATGTAATCAGGAGTCCATTCTAGTAGCCATTGATAAGATGTGGTTACCAGAATTGTGCCCCATATTCCAAATGTGGCCTCATCAGAGATTTATAAGGAGGTGCTGTAGCTCAGGAATATCTAGAAGGCCAAAAGGTGAACAGCCCTGATCCAGACAACAGAAATAGTTCAGCAATGAAACCAACCCCCTAAGAGGAGTGACGGCCACTCCTGAATCGAGCCCAAAGGCTGGAGGACTGGTTTTCTAATCCTGTCCCAGGATTCTAGAATTATGTTTACTTTGGTTGCTAAAGCACAGAAAGAACCGAAACCCGTGCTCACCGTGATGACTTCACTTCAGCAGTCAAAGGAGAGCTGGATAGGGTAGATTCCGCCTTATCCTGGAAGAATAATGACCATGTTAGTGCTTAAGAATTATAGCCCTGGTTCCCACTGGGCAATGTAATCTGGGTTTTAAGCAGGGTTTTTTAATCAGCAGCAAGGTCTTGTTTTTGGCATTCCCACTGTCAGCTTGTATTTTGGACTCGCAGAGGGAAACCCCCTCCCCTCCCTCATCCCCCCCCCCAGCAGGACCCTCTCCTCATGCAGTCAGCAATTGGACCCCCTGGCGACATGGGGTGGGCAAGTCAAACCCCACCTCCTATATCAACCTGCTCCCGGAGATCATGGAGCTTTTGTTCACCATTTCACACCCACTTTCCCTTTGTTTTGCATGAGACTGGCAGATCAGAACAGCGGGAAGCAGTAGGGGGTGAGGCAAAAGGGGGTGCTTGGAGAGGCGATGCTGGAAGGGAGAGATCAGGCAGGCTTTTACACAAGAGTCAACAGCTTCGTGTCTTTCACTGACGCTCACTGATCTCTTTGTAAAACCAGACTCTTCACCCAATTTCTGATCTCTTGATATCCCCAATATATGTAACTCTTCTTTTACATCTCACTCCTGGATACATGCACCTCTTAGTGGCTGCAGGATCTTGATTCTCAACCTCCTCCAGCCCACGTCCTCACTCAGCCAGCACGATCCTCTTGGCACGTAATGGCACACAGCCAGGGGAAACTGAGGCTTGGAGATAACATGCAGCTAATTTGCTTCCTAAGACCTGTGAGCACAGATGAGTCCGCCACCTGGCAAGGAGCTAATTAAGATGCACCTCTTTCCAAGGCTGGAGGTAACAGGCAGTTCTGAGCCTTGGAAAGAGGCGCATATTAATTAGCTCCTTGCTAGAGTCTCTCCTTTAATCAATAGCAGAGCTCTGCTTGTGCACATGAGAGCTGACAGTTGCTCAGCTGATTGCAGGGCAGCTGTCAGGTAAGTGTTTGCAGTAAATCAACCCCTTACCTGGGCAATTAAGCGCTCAGGTAAGGGGGTGGTGGAGAAAACAGCGGCATCCCGATGCAGGGATTTGCCACAGTTTTCATGGGGATGGGCGGGTTCGCCTTGAACCCACCCTGTCCTCCATTGCCATGGAGACTCCTTAATGCAAATCTTAATTCGCATTAAGGCTGCCCTGAAGCCACAGTGCATCAGGGGCAGCCCCATGGGGATCCACCCACAGTTCTACAATATCTACAAAACTGCAACCTGGACAGGTTTGGAACATAACCGTGATGGTGCCTGAAAGAGTTTTGGTCCTTCAGGGAAATTTCAGCTCTTAAAATTATTTTTTGAAGGCCTTATCATGGAAATATGAGGTACAGCACAGAGCAACATTCTGCCAAATCTGTTTAATGTCCAAGTATTTTGTCCACCATATAATGCTATAGTTTGCTCCTATAAACTGCCATGTTATTCAGAACCTCTCTCCCATGGAAAGCCAGGAGGTAGGGAAACCACCAAACTCCATCTATAAATTGAAACCCTTCATTAGAAAGCCAGTACAGTGTAACATCGAGACTGTGGAACTGTCAGGAGTCCAGGATTCAATGCTACACTTGGTTGTGAAAGTTCACTGAGTTACGTTGGGCCACCGCAGAAAAGGCTCTGTTGCATGCATCCAACTCTGAAGGAGCCTCCCCTTGAGATTTTAGTACTGGGGCAAGTCAATATGGGGGTGTTTTTCCACTGTCACTAGAAGTACCCATTAAGCACCCATTAATGGGTACAAAAATGCCATTACGTACCCATTAATAGGTACTTAATGGGTACTTTTAGTGACAGTGGAAAAACACCCTGGGATAGGGGCTCGTTCAGATACTAGGAGCCAAAGCTATTTGACCATGTTTTACACAGATGCATTATCAGAGCTGGAATTGTAAAGTAACCAAATGCATGTGTTATGTATAATTTCTTTATATCACACTCATATCACACAGGCAGGATTCCCCTAAAGGCAATCTGCAGTGATTCAAGAGTAGATGAAGGTGTTACCATCATCTTCTGCTTGAGATGCCCAGAAGCTATTGGTGGGCCACTGTGTGTGATGAGATGCTAGACCAGATGGGCTGTAGCCTTATCCAGCAGGGCTCCTCTTCTGTTCTTATTTAGAATGGATGTTTAGGTACCATCTCCAGGTCTGAGGGACAGGCAGGATGCCTCTAAAGACCATTTGCAAAGAGTGGAGAGCAGGTGAAGGTTTTGCTTCCAACTTCTGCTTCAGGTGCTCAGGGACAATTGGTAGGGCACTGCGTGAGACAGGATGCTGGCCTAGATGAGCTGTGGCCTGACCCAGCAAGGCTCCTCTTAGGTTCTTATGGTCTGGTATCTCACTCTCCACAAATCTCAGTTATCATAAAGAAGGCTGTAACTTAGCAAAATAAATCAGGGTCACACAACGTCAAATGGGGGGTAAGCCAGCATGCCAACAGACGTCACTCTTGGTTCACGTTCAACTCTCTTCTTAACTTCACCCTGAGCCACCTACCTGATGGCCCTTCGGCTCTTCTGCTTTCAGATCACCAGGCCCACCATCACTCTCCTGCTTGGCAGCTTTGCTCCTCTGAGTCTTCTCTAGCTTCAGAGAGCTGAGGACAAAGGAAGTGAAAAGAACTGAGTAATGGAAGTATCTAGCTAGTTTGATTCTGCACTCCTCCATGAAGCCAGCTGGGTGACCTTGGGCTAGTCACAGCTGTATGCTGAGCTCTCACAGCCCCACCTACCTCACACAGGGTATTCTGTTGTGGGATGAAGAGTCCCTTAAAGCTGCTCTGAGTCCCCTTAAATTGGTGAGAAAAGCGGGGTAGAAAAGCCAACCCTTCTGTCTGTCTGTCTCCTGCCCTTCACTCTGAAGTCCCAGGGTATCCATTGTATTTTAAACTGAAATGTCTGTATTAGCAATAATGAGTAAGGAATTGGAAATAATATGTTATTTTGCACCATATACAGTTACCGCTGCCAGACTGAGTTACGTGCAGCTATGGAAAGTGCCAAATATTCCAGCACCAGAGACCTGGATGATAAAATGGATGGGTTTGGCATAAAACGGACAAATTCAGTAAGGAATCGATCAATGTCAGTTTGTTAAGACCCGGCAACTCTTAATGCTGATTATCTACAGAGAGCAGAAAAAGACTCAACAGTCGCAGGCTTGGAAGAATAACATGAGACAAAAGCATTGGGGTGATAAAAGAATTCAGAGCAGGAGCAAAGAGTTGTGGATAAATAGCCTGTTGTTCAAAAGCTGACCAGGACAGCTGGCCAGAAGCGCAACACCCCAGTCTTAAAAGAATTGCACTGCTTGCCGTTTTTCTACCAAGCCCAATTCAATGTTTATGTGATTTATTTATTTTTACTGTTTTCACTGTTGGGAAGAGCCAGGTGTGTCTTCACTGCCTTCCTAAGCATATAAAGTGAAGCGGCCTGATGCACCTCAAGGGGGAGACTATTCCATACCCTAGGGGCCATCACTGAGAAGGCCATCTCCCGGGTGCTCATTCCTTATATAGCGGAGTAGAAAAAGTATGACATATACACAACTGGAATTTAAAAGTTATGAGTCTGTTATTTTGGAATTGTTGAGGTTATGGTAGAATGTATAGTTTTCATTTGTATAGGGAAGTGTTTGTTAAGTGTGAAGTTTCTAAATGTTTGTACCATTGTTGTTGAGTGTATTTTTAAAATTGAAATTAATTTAAAAAAAGAAATTAAAAAAAAAACAAGAAGGGCCTCCCCTCCAGTTCTTCACGGAGGAAGACAGAAGACACATGCCAGTAGCTGAGCCTGTATTTTCTGAAGAGTTAAACTGTACAGAAATAACCAAGGAAGAGGTCCTGGCATGTCTTAATAAACTAAATGTGAACAAGTCACCGGGACCAGATGGTATTCATCCAAGAGTCCTTAAGGAACTCAAATGCGAAATTGCCGAACTTCTAGCAAAAATATATAATCTTTCCCTAACATCAGGCTCCGTACCTGAGGACTGGAGGGTAGCAAATGTAACATCAATCTTCAAAAAAGGATCCAGGGGTGATCCAGGCAATTACAGACCAGTTAGCTTAACGTCAGTTCCATGTAAGGTGATGGAAACCATTATTAAAGACAAAATTAGTGTGCACATGGAGGAGCAAGCATTGCTGAACAAAAGCCAGCATGGCTTCTGCAAAGGTAAATCATGCCTCACAAATTTATTGGAATTCTTTGAGAGTGTCAATAAACACGTGGATAAAGGTGAACCAGTAGACATTGTCTATCTGGACTTTCAGAAGGCTTTTGACAAAGTCCCACATCAAAGGCTACTGAGTAAACTCATCAGCCATGGAATAAAAGGACAAGTTCTGTCCTGGATTTGTGACTGGCTTAAGGGCAGAAAGCAGAGAGTAGTAATAAATGGCAAATTCTCAGGGTGGAAAGAAGTAAAAAGTGGGGTCCCTCAAGGCTCAGTACTGGGACCAATGCTTTTCAATTTATTCATCAATGATCTCGAAGAAGGGGTACATAGTAAAAAGCAAAGTTTGCTGATGATACTAAATTATTTAGGGTAGTAAAATCTGAAAGAGATTTCCAAGAGCTCCAGAGGGATCTCCTAGCATTGGGTGAGTGGGCAACCAAGTGGCAAATGTGCTTTAATCTTAACAAGTGCAAAGTAATGCACATTGGGGGCAAGAATCCAAATTACGTCTATAAACTGATGGGGTCTGAGCTTTCTGCAACACATCAGGAAAGGGATCTCGGGGTTTTGGTGGACAGTTCAATGAAGGTGTCAACCCAGTGCGCGGCAGCAGCGAAAAAAGCAAATTCAATGCTGGGAATAATTAGGAAGGGAATAGAAAATAAGACGGCAAGTGTCATTTTGCCCCTTTATAAATCTATTGTGAGGCCACATTTGGAGTATTGTGTACAATTCTGGTCACCACACCTCAAAAAGGATATTGTGGAACTAGAGAAGGTGCAGAGAAGGGCAACCAGAATGATTAAGGGTCTGGAACACCTCCCTTACGAAACCAGGCTGCAATGTCTAGGCCTCTTCAGTCTGGAGAGACGGCGTTTGAGAGGGGACCTGATTGAAGTATATAAAATTATGCACGGTATAGAAAGGGTGGATAGAGAAAATTTCTTTTCTCTGTCGCACAACACTAGAACCAGGGGGCATCTATGAAGCTGATGGGTAGGAGAATAAGGTCTGACAGGGGGAAGTATTTCTTCACCCAGATGGTCATTGGCTTATGGAATGTGCTGCCGGAAGAGGTGGTGACAGCTACCAGTCTGGATGGCTTTAAGGTAGGGTTAGACAAATTTATGGACGACAGATGTATCAATGGCTACTAGAACGAATGCCTAGATGCATCTTCCAGGCTGGGGGGGGGGAGGAACTGGGGCGCTTCAAAGGCCATCTGCTGGGACTCGAGAGCAGGAGAAGGTTTGTCCTTGTCTCTGCTTGAGATGCCCATGAGCATTTGGTGGGCCACTGTGTGCAACAGGATGCTGGACTAGATGGGCTGTGGCCTGATGCAGCAAGGCTTCTCTTATGTTCTTATGTTCACATTGGAGAAGGCCTTCCTTTAGATATTTGGGGCCCAAGTCATTTAGGGCCTTATAAGTCATAGTTAACACCTTGAATTCGGCTCAGTAGCGAATAGGCAGCCAGGGCAACCCTTTTAAAACTGGTGTGATGTGTGTCCAGTCAGCTGTCCCGGTCCTCAATCTAGCAGCTGCATTCCACACCAGCTGCAGCTTCCAAACCATCTCCAAGGGCAGCCCCATGTAGAGTGCATTACAGTAGTCTAGTCTGGAGGTTGACAGAGCATGGATAACTGTGGGCAAGTCATCTCTGTCCAAAAAGGGCTTCAACCGATGCATAGTTGGGAGTAGGCGCTCCTGGCCATGGCCTCCACCTGAGCGTCAAAGAGTCAGCGGAGAGTCCAAGAGGACCCCGCCCCCCTAATTTCGCTCTGGTCCCTTCCAGGGCATTACAACCCCATGGAGGACAGAGCGTCTCCCAACTACACAGACCCGAGACCCTGTGACGAGGGATCTGTTCAAATGGTTAGAAAATCTACATCCGTTTGAATAGATCCCCTTTGAACGTGGTGGGATTCTATCCAGTACAAATGTATTCGTACGAATATCCAATAGAAACGCATATTTATCCATTCGTATCGGATACGTATTGGTTTGTACTGGATACCTGTTCATATACATTTATAATGTGTATCCCCAGTTTAATTAACGTCTGAACTATTTGTAAGGATGTTCCAAAACATTTGTCTTCATACGAATGTTATTGTACGAATGTTGTAACCTTCAGTTCGTGTACAAATGTCTGGATTCCTCTGAATTCATACGAATAATGAATGTTGGAAATCCATGTACATGCCTACCTGTGACACATGGCATCTCCGTCTTGTTGGGATTCAGCTTCCATTTATTGCTCCCCATCCAGCCCCTTTTGCCTTTGTAGTGTTGACAGCCCCACGCCATGGGCAATTGGCCCCTGCTTTTTCCACTGGACCGGGGTCACAGAAAAGGCACTTTCAGATGACTTTCAGATGATAGCCCAGCCATCTCCCGTTACTGGAAGGAGAGCAGGATATCTGCCTTCCTCCTTTGTACACGGAACCCAGACTGACAGCGCAGAAATTGCACCAATTATTATGCAGAGCACATTTCACTCAGCGGGAGGCTAATTACGAAGAGAATGGCCCTGGTGAGCATAAAAGGCTATAAATAACCCCGTCTTTTACAGGTGTTTTGTGCTGATTGACATGGCAACAACAGATGCACTGATGGTAGCCAGGGCTGTTTTTGCGCTAGCGACAGTGGGTCCCATTATGAACCCGACAGGTACGCAATTGGTACAGATCAGTTATGTACCTTCCGCACACAGCATAAGAACATAAGAACATAAGAGGAGATCTGCTGGATCAGGCCACAGCCCATCTTGTCCATAAGAACCTAAGAGGACCCTGCTGGATCAGGCCACAGCCCATCTAGTCCATAAGAACCTAAGAGGAGCACTGCTGGATCAGGCCACAGCCCATCTAGTCCATAAGAACCTAAGAGGAGCCCTGCTGGATCAGGCCACAGCCCATCTAGTCCATAAGAACCTAAGAGGAGCCCTGCTGGATCAGGCCACAGCCCACCTAGTCCATAAGAACCTAAGAGGAGCCCTGCTGGATCAGGCCACAGCCCATCTAGTCCATAAGAACCTAAGAGGAGCCCTGCTGGATCAGGCCACAGCCTACCTAGTCCATAATAACCTAAGAGGAGCCCTGCTGGATCAGGCCACAGCCCATCTAGTCCATAAGAACCTAAGAGGAGCCCTGCTGGATCAGGCCACAACCCATCTAGTTCATAAGAACCTAAGAGGAGTCCTGCTGGATCAGGTCACAGCCCGTCTAATCCATAAGAACCTAAGAGGAGCCCTGCTGGATCAGGTCACAGCCCATCTAGTCCATAAAAACTTAAGAGGAGCCCTGCTGGATTAGGCCAAAGCCCATCTAGTCCATAAGAACCTAAGGGGAACCCTGCTGGATCAGGCCACAGCCCATCTAATCTATAAGAACCTAAGAGGAGCCCTGCTGGATCAGGCCACAGCCCATCTAGTCCATAAGAACATAAGAGCAGCCCTGCTGGATCAGGCCACAGCCCATCTAGTCCAGCATCCTGTCGCACACAGTGGCCCACCAAATGCTCATGGGCATCTCAAGCAGAGACAAGGACAAACCTTTGCCAGCACCCATGAAGGACCTCATTAGGACCCCATTTGGAACACGCTCTACCTGTGAGCAATGCCAAAATCTCCCAGGAGCCCACTCCTTTTGCTGCTGAAGGTGGTGGTACAACCAGGAGGACCTCCCCTCCAGATCTTAAGGCACTGGCAGGTTCATATGGGAGTAGACGTTCCTTCAGATATTTGGGGCCCAAGTCATTTAGGGCCTTATAAGTTAAACCCCTTTACCAGAAGTTCACCAGCCCTAGTTCACGGCAGCCTAATCAGCTGAAAGCAGAAAGGCCCCAGGTGCTAAATGCCTGGCAAACCTCCAGAATGAGGCTATTGCAAATTCTGGGGGCCACCACAATAAAGGCCCTCACCTCTCACACCATTCAGAGAGGAGAAACTACAAGAACACCGGCTCCTTGAGATCTTAATGCCACCCAGGCCAAAACTGCCCAGGCAATAAGCCATCAATCATGATTAAAAAAAAAAAATTACCTGGAAATGGTGTTTTCCTGCAACGGTTTCTCCTTCGACCGAGACTTCCGCTTCTGAACTCTCACATCAAGGGGCTGCAAGACATTAGCTTAAATCGTCATAAACCAACTGTTCAGGATAAGCACAGACATTTTTTCCTGCAGTGGGAAGTCAGCTGGGTTCCCTCCAATCTACGTCCCTCAAATCATGCCAATTGTCTGTCCCAATCCCACGCGATACTAGGAACACGCACAAATGCAATTTTCAAATTCGATTCGAATCGAATATTCGAATATTCAACTTTGTGCAAATAAAAAACTGAATGTCTGGATATTCAAACTGATACGAATACATTTGCATCTATCTGCACGAATATTCGATACGTGTTTGATGATACAAATCTCGCTCGCATCCATACGCATCCCATTTTCATCCCATAGGCATCTCGTTTCCATCCCGTATTGTATCCATACGAATATGAATAAGAAGCAAATGGATACATACGCAAAGCATACGTATCCGTTCACATTTAAATGTCCAAATTATTTATATGAATAATGCAAAATATCTCTATTTGTTCCAATACTAAAAAATTAATGTCTGGACATTCGATTCCAGTTCGAATGTCCAAATTCGAATTCGATCGAATAACGAATATCTCAAATATTTGCGCACATCCCTACATGATACATTTCAGTCACAAATTTTGTTTTGGGCACAGGCCCCATTGCTGGATGCACGACTCAGCCAGTCTGGAAAGCACCCATCCAGGGGTCTACGGAATACGCCAATTAAATCCTGGAGGGAAGATCCTCAGGGCCCTCCTGTGGTCATCTCCATCTTTGGACAGCCAGATGGTCATAAACGGTACCCACTGGCTTCACCACAATCTACCCACCTGAAATTCATGTTGCACATTCTGCTGCTGCCCATTGGCAGATCCCCCCTTCGGTTTCCTTGGCCCTTTGGGTACCTTTGACAGCGAATGTGGCTTCTTGGGTCTTGAAAAAGCAACACATCACGGGATTAAGAAAAGAAGCTTTTGAAAAACTCACAACACCGCAGATAGGGTTTGTTTATTTATTTACATTTTTATCCCACCCTATACCCGGAGGTCTCCGGGTGGGCTAAACCTTATTAAAACAATAACAGTATGTATGAAAACAATAGCATCTGCAAGTGGGAAGGGAAAAGTGTATCCCCATTTAACCAAAGGCCGGGGCAAAGAGGTGCGTCTTCACTGCCTTCCAATATGAGTACAATGAAGGTGATTGACGCACCTCAATGGGCAGACTATTCCATAGCTTAGGGGCCATCACTGAGAAGGCCCTCTCCCGGGTGCCCACCTCTTTTGCTGCTGAGGGTGGTGGGACAACCAGGAGTCGCATTATAAGCTAACAGTGGGAGCGCCAAAAACCAGACCTCTCTGCTGATTAAAAAACCTGGACTAAAATCTCCAGTGTGATCCTGGCCTGAGTGTTTAATGCAATGCAGCAAGTCAGCACCTTCCAAGACACGGGAATCTACCCCCAGAACTGCACCCCCAGCATCTGAGAGCATCACCTGATGCTTTCCTCTGGTGTGTCCACTAGCAAAGGCCCCTGGGACTGAGTCTTTGCCACATCCCCCATGGTCCACACAGATGTCCTTCCCCAGCCAGCCTCTTATCACAGTTATGCCTGTAAGAAAGAAAAACTAGGAATTACATTAAATGTCAGCCATCCCGTCCGTCCGTCTGTCCTTCTCCCACTGGCACTCCTCTGGTCCAATAATCCAATGGCAGGCTAAGAGCTTTGCCTCTCAACCGTGCATAAACACTTAAATTTTGAATCCCTATAACTTAGGGAATAAGATAGCTCCACTTCTGAGATCCTGGAGATATTGTGACATTAACAAACAGGGCAACCAATCATTTCTGCCTTTCTAACCACATCACTATGACATAGAGGAACCCATGATACCCAACAGTAATCCTGCCTCCATTCTTCTCCTTGCACTGCATAGAACAGCAGCCATCCTTAGGATACCAAAAGGTATCTAGGGGTCTTCATGGACTTGGCTTTTCATCCACTGGATGGGAAAAGGGTCGCGCCCACTAACATGTACTGGTGTTCACACTTGGGAACTCTAGTACATGTTACACTGAGTTCCACGCGCACAGGTCTGATTGCCGGCAGAGCGCTGCCGTCTTGAATTTGGAGCTCAGCGCAACTGTGTGTGTGTGCTGGTGCTGCATAATGACGCTCCGCACATGCGCAGTCATGTTTCGGGTCATCTGAGGTGCCAGTGCGCTAGTGTGGCACCTCAGACAACCCCTGACCCCAGAAATGGTGCAAATGGTCGTGGCGCAGGGCGTTGCAGGTGAGCTTGGCGTAAGGGTTGGGATGGGTATGGTGTGCGGTTTCGCGCACCACCACTAGGCAACGATAGGGTAACATCTGGTTTGGAAGGGGGAGTTCCTGGGTTGGAAACACCTCCTGCCGATGCGGATGCTCCTTACCAGATGTTTCCCCATTGTGTACTATGGGGCAAGTGCAAATTTGTTTCAGGTGTGCATAAGACACCAGGGCAGGAGGCGGCACTTTCCCCAGGTGGTTTCCCAGGTGGTGTCCGGGCAACATGCAATGATTTCACAGCTCCTTTACTCCAAAGTATCGCTAAAAAGGACAATTTTCCAGAGACTTCTGAAAGCGGCTCCAGCCGCCATGGAGAGGCCAGGCTTGCTGGGCAAAGTGTCTAACAGCCCAGTCAGGTTCATTTCTATGGCTGTGGTCACTTTTAAGGTTTAATCCAGCTTCAGTCCACTTTCAGAGGGTGTTTTTCCACTGTCACTAGAAGTACCCATTAAGTACCCATGGGTACTTTTCCATTCCATTCCATTCCATTTTTATTTGTATACCGCCTTTCCAAAAACAAAATTTTGCCCAAGGCGGTTTACAACAAACAGAAAAAAATACTTAATGGGTACTTCTAGTGACAGTGGAAAAACACCCAGAGAATACATTAGCAAAGGGACAATATGTATTCTTTAAGTGTTAAATTCACCTTTGGGATAGATAATGTGGAAAGAAAATTACTGGTTACTTTGCTGGGATGTGGTCACCTTTGAGGTTTAATCCAGCTTCAGTCCACTTTCAGAGTGAGAGAATACATCAAAAGCTGTTTTCTTTCAGTGATAAACTCAGAAAATTCCCCTTTGGGACAGATAAAGTGGAAAGAAAATGACTGGCCAGCCACTTTGCTGATAGGTTCTCTAGCTCTGAAAGCGGACTGAAGCTGGATTAAACCTTAAGTATGACAGCCAATGTGGAAAGAAAATTATCGGTCATTTTGGTGATGTGTTCTCTGGCTCTGAAAGTGGACTGAAGCTGGATTAAACCTTAGGTGTGACCACAGCCTATGAAAGGCATCTAAACATGTTTTAAACACACAACTTTCCTTTCCTAACTCAATTTAAACTGAAATGGCCTTAAGTTCGAAGCAACAAGTGGCATCACTTCTATAAAAGCCTTTTACTTGATTGATGGTTCTGTATTTTGGCACCACATAATTCATCACACCTTTGGGATAGATTTTTAATCAGCTCAGGAGCTAATTCAAGTTTGCTCGTCATCATTTTCTGCAGGGAACCAAAAGCAAATGTAACAAAAAGGTCATTAACCATTTTAAAATTAGCGTTCCAGTTCGTCTACCTTCCAGGGGCATGCACAAATACAATTTGCAACATTTTATTAGGTACAAATCAAATATTCAAAAATCTGAATTCGTACAAATAAAGAAAAATGAGAGTCTGGGCATTCGAACCAATATGAATACATCTGTATCTATTCATATGAATATTCAATATGTATCCAATGATATTAATCTCTAACACATCCGTACACAGCCCATTTTCATCCTGTAAGCATCCCATTTTCATCCCGTATACATCCTGGACATGCAATAGATACATACAGAACCTTATCCAAAGTGGTAGAATTAATCCAAGAAATGTATTGTTTTACAGTGTAGGTGTATGTGGCCAGCCAAGGGCACATTCAAATTTTCTCAGCTTAGGTTGTCCCTGTTTTCCATTTTAGAAAATATTTTCTAGTAACTTCAAACCCCTCCGAGGGAGCAACTGTAGCTCAAGTGGTAAGCAGAAGTTCTCCAGTCAATTAATGCAGGATCTTTCCAAAAGTAGAGGTAATGGCAAACCACTTCTGTATACCTGCCAAGAAAACTGCCCAGAGATGCCCATGAAGTCTAAGAGTGGCTGTAACTCAGTGGTGGTACAGCAAGGAGCCTGGAAAGCAGAGGGTCACCAGTTCGATCCCCATCCTCTTTCTAAAAAAGGGAATAGCAAACCACTTCTGTATCACTGCCAAGAAAACTGCATTGAGGAACCCTTGGAGAAGGTGGCCATGCAGTACCAGGAGTCATCCAGGTACTCAGTGGTACCTAACAGAGACAGCAGATTCTTGTTAACTAAAGGAATTATGGAACACTTCACCTCAAAACATGCATTAAGAACGCTGCTAGAAGCAAAAGAGAGGAGTTGGCTTTTCTCACCCATTTAAGGGGACTCAAAGCAGCTGACAAACCTTCTGTTCTCCCCACAACAGAACACCCTGGGAGGTGGGTGGGCTGTGAGAGCTCAGAAGAGAGCCTTGACTAGCCCAAGGTCATCCAGCTGGCTTTCTGGAGGAGGGCAGAATCAGGTAAGACTCCAGCTCCTTCGCCACTAGACCAATTTTGATTTTAAAAAAATTATACTGTATTTACATTAGAAATGGCAACAACAAACTTATAATGTTCAGAACTGCTAGGAGAACTTGCTATGTATTTTTTCTCCAGAAACTATCTGCAAGAATGTTACATTTTGCCCAACAACAACTCCTTCAGCTTTTAACCATCAGAAGCAAAAATGAAAGGCTGGGAAAAATAGGAAAACTCTCCCCATGCCACATTTTTAAACATTCAACATCAGCCCAGCTCTGCCTACATCAAGACTGGCAATAACTATTGGGAGAAATAACACAAATCTAAAGCTCTCCCTTCTAAGTGGGTCCCTTGTTCTAGCTTCTTTAAGGTGATCCTGGGAAGCATTGTACCCACCTGCTGAGACATTTCCACCTTCACCTGGTTAAGAAACTGCAAGTGTGAAACGGAAGGAGAAGGGTCCTCCTCTTTCTCCTCCCCCTTCTTAAACACCCCACCCACCTCCTGGAAATTAATTGTAATAAAGGTGCCTGGAAGGAAAAATGCATGCATGCATGCAGCAACTGTTTGCAACCCATGCAACCATTGAAGGCAGGCCCAGACTGGAGGCAGAAAATGTTTGCACCCAGAGGAGACGAGCATGGATTGGAGAGGAAAGGCCTGCGACGCCCTGCGCGATGCTGCTTCTCTCTCTGCCCCAAAGCAAACTCCCAAGAGGGCAGGATGGCCCAACACAGGTGGGGATGCTGGGGGAGACCACACAGGAGACCCCGTGGATTAAATGGTCGCACCTGCACATGGGGGGAAAAGTGGCTTGAAAGTGGCACAGAGGTGGGACCACCTGCACACTAGAATAAAAGCCAGAAAATGCACATTTAAAGCCTTTTTGAGTGGGGATGGAAACAACAGTCTTTGCATTCTATCGCCTCCAAACCGCTTTTAAGCCCCCGTTTTCCAGGCGTGCAGATGCAGCAGCAGCAGCCTGGATTGGGCTTGCGGGGTTGACCTGCCTCCACTTGGTCTACCCAGCCTAAATCCTCAAATCCTGGTGCCTAATGCACACATAGACCTCTGAGAACCAGTTTGGTCCAGTGGTTAGGGAGCCAGACTCTTAGCTGATTTTGCCCTCCTCCATGAAGCCAGCTGGGTGGCCTTGGGCTACTCACAGCTCTCTTCTGAGCTCTCACAGCCCCACCTACCTCACAGGGTGTTCTGTTGTGGGGTGAAGAACAGAAGGTTTGTCAGCCACTTTGAGGCCCTTTCAATGGGTGAGAAAAACAAGGTACAAAAGCCAATCCTTTTCTGGGAGCAAGGTGTGTGGGGGAGTGGTTCTCCTCTTCCTCTTTGGGGGGGGGCTCCTGTTGAATTATGTGAACTCTGCCTCTCCCAGGCAGGCTCTCCGTCCGTTTGTCCGACTGCGCCCATTCACACGTTCCAAAGGACGCGCCTCTTACACGTGTCTTCTTTTTCTCTCCCCCCGCCCCCGCTAGGTTTGTAGAACGGGGAGATCCGCCTCCTCCCCCTCCTCCCCCTATGACGTCACCCGCGTTCTAATTCCCACGGTTGCCCCGGGAGACGAGCGCGCTCGGTTCCTCCCCTGCCTCCCAGCCTCCCTCCCAGCTGCGTTGGAAAGGGGAGGGGCCGAGAGGAGGGCGGTGCCGGCGGCGGCGACTTTGCCCGCCCCGTGAGCGATTCGCCTTTCCTATTGGTCGGGCGCGGTGCTTGTCTCGCCTCGCTGTAGGCCGGGGCTCCGCCCCTCTGCTGCTGCCTGGCGGGCAGCGAGCGGCGCGAGATTATTGTCCGGGGAATCCCGAGCGAGGTGCTGCTCTTGCTCTGCTCCGGGGCCGCCGCGGAGGAGCCCCCCCTCCCCCGCAACTGCGCCCGCTCCTCCCCACCTGGGATGCAGGGTGAAGGTCAGGAAGAGGTGGGCGGGGTCTGATTCCCCCTACCCCCTTGCTTGGTCCAGCAGTCTGCCTGAATTGGGCCCTTTCACCTGTTGCCCGGGGATTCGCGGATCGGGGACCACCGCAGGAAAGGCCCTGCTGGCAACGAGGAGGATGCCAGGGGGAAGCGCCCGTGCAAAAGGCTCGCTGGGACCCTCTGGGAGAACAAGGAGGAGGGCGTAGGGTCCTCTGGCCCAGAAGTCCATCAAGGAGGGGGGCAGGCATGCGGATGTGATATGCAGCCCCCACCCCCGGAACCTCCCAGAGACGAGTGAGCGTGGGCTGGCGGGCGAGGGGGGACCCGGCAGGCGTGCTCGGACTGACGCCCGGCAGGAGAAGCAGCTTCGCTCCCCCTCCTAGGACTGGGTCGTCGGAAGGGGGTCCGGGGGTCATCTAGTCGGGCCGGGACCACCACCCTCCCCGCCGTGGCCTCGGGTCGAGGCGCCGGGCATGGCACACCCGCTCTGCGGCTCACCGGGGGCAGCCCAGCAGAGCCCCCGATCATGATCCCGGAAGAGACGAGACCCCCGGGAGGGGAGTCGGACCAGGATCAGGACCAGGATCTGGACCAGGACCAGGAGGGCGGATTCCCTCTGCTGTTGCTGCAGCCCTCCGAGAGTGGCAGCGTGCGGAAGGTGAGCCAAAGGGGACCTGGGCTGGGGGCGAGGCTGGAGCTCTTTACCTGCTCGCAGGTGGCTGGGGATGCTCCCTGTGAGGTGCGCCACCCTTCCCACTGCGGTCCTGAACCGAAATCAGTGCTGGATGCATGCTCAACCCAGTGCGGGCATCAGCTTCCCGCAGTCGGTACAGTTGCAACTCAGAAATCCAGGAAGGTCCAGGACAGGTGGAGGGGTGTGATCCAGATCAGCTGGGCAGTGGGGTCAGTGCTGATCCATCTCTCTCTCCCCCCCCCTCTGGCTGTGGTCACACTGAAGGTTTAATTCACCTTCAGTCAACTTTCAAAGTGAGAGAACAGATCAGCAAAGTGACAAAGCTGTGGTCACACTTAAGATTGAATCCAGCTTCAGTCCGCTTTCGGAGTGACAGAACAGATCAGCAAAGTGACCAGGCTGTGGTCACGGTGAAAGTTTAATCCGGCTTCAGTCCGCTTTCGGAGTGAGAGAACACATCAGCCAAGTGACAAGCTGTTCTCTTTCGGTGTTGAATAGCTCAGAAAATCCACGTTTTGGGATAGAAAACGTGTAAAGGAAATCACTGGTCACTTTGCTGATGTGTTCTCTCACTCTGAAAGTGGACTGAAGCTGGATTAAAATTTAGGTGTGAACACAGCCTCAGAGTGAGAGAACACATCAGCAAAGAGACGGGCTGTTTCCTTTCAGTGTTAACTCAGAAAATTCCTCTTTTGGGATAGATAATGTGGAAAGGAAATCAGGTGGTCACTTTGCTGATGTGTTCTCTGGCTCTGAAAGTGGACTGAAGCCAGATTAAACCTTAGGTGTGACCACAGCCCCTCGCTGTCTCCCCACTGCCTTTTAATCCCTCTCCAGACAGCTTAAGCGCATGTTTTATGCCGGCGTTTCTTTCCATGGCATCTGGGTTTTGGCAGTTCTCTCTGTCTGCTAATAATTGAGCCCTGGACAGAGGTCTGGAGAGGGATGGTGGCTGTGTGGCCGGGCGCTCCAGGAAGGAGTTCCTGGCTCGGGTGAAGAAATGCTGGCAGCCTCCCAGTCAGGCTGGCCCAAAGTCCAGGCTGTGGTGGACGGAGGGGCCCGGTTGCTCCGTGGTCCTGCCTGCCAGAGGGTTGGTTAATGCTTGTGTCCTGCAGCTGGAGGACGCGGTTTGGGGCTTTGTCTACAGATTGACCAGTTTGTAGAGGACCTGATGGACTACGCAGTTTTTTTGAGCCATGAATGTTTTAGCAGCACTTTTTCTTTCTTTCTTTCTTTCTTTCTTTCTTTCTTTCTTTCTTTCTTTCTTTCTTTCTTTCTTTCTTTCTTTCTTTCTTTCTTTCTTTCTTTCTTTCTTTCTTTCTTTCTTTCTTTCTTTCTTTTTCTCTTCCTTCCTTCCTTCCTTCCTTTTTCTACTGGTCATTATTCTGGCACATAACCTGGAATAGGGCCCTACTATCTCCATTCTAGTATACTCCTACTTGGGTTCGATCCTGTGTGGTGTTTCTTATATTTTTTATATTAAAAGAAGCCAGGGCTGTCAAGGGCTGGTTGCCCTGGTAGCCAAGTGACAGCCTCAGATCATAGAAGATCAAAAAGATCTAGACAAGCTCGAACAGCGGGCAGAAACTGACGGGATGATATTTAATAGGGACAGAAGCCAAGGCCTACATATTAGTAAGAAAAAGGATGAAAATGAATACAGAATGAGGGGAATCAGTAGTAGCACAAGTGAAAGGATCTAGGTGTAGTAAGTTGATCACAGGTTGAAAATGAGCCAGGAGTGTGATGCAGCTGCAAAAAAGGCAAACACCATCCTAGGATGCATCAAAGAGAGTATTGAGTCTAGATCACAAGAAGTAATTAGTCCTCTTTACTTTAGTCAGATCTCATCTAGAGTCCTGTGTCCAGTTCTGGGCACCCAGTTCAAAAAAGACATTGACAAACTAGAGCAAGTCCAAAGAAGGGCTTCCAAAATGGTGAGTGGTCTGGAAAGCATGTCCTACGAGGAACGGTTGAAGGATCTAGGAATGTTTAGCCTGCAGAAGAGAACATAAGAACGTAAGAGTAGCCCTGCTGGATCAGGCCTGTGGTCTTCATGTATCTGAAGGGCCATCACAGTGCAGAGGGATCGTCCCTATTCTCACTTGTACAAGATGGGAGGACTAGAAACAACGAGATGAAACTTCAAGGCAGTCAATACAGATTAGATATTAGGAAAACTTCCAGACAGTGAGGGTGATCAGTCTGTGGAATAGGTTGCCATGGGAGGCAGCGAGTTCTCCTTCACTGGGGATCTTCAAGCAGAGGCTGGAGCTACATCTGTCTGGGATGGTTTAGGACAGGGGTAGGCAAACCACGGCTCGGGAGCCACATGCAGCTCTTTGGCCCCTTGAGTGTGGCTCTTCCAGCTTAGGAGTACCCTAATTAAGTTAATAACAATGTACCTACCTATATAGTTTAAGTTTTAAAAATTTGGCTCTCAAAAGAAATTTCAATCATTGTACTGTTGATATTTGGCTCTTTTGACTAATTAAGTTTGCTGACCCCTGGTTTAGGAAATCCTCCATTGAGCAGGGGTTGGACTAGATGACCCTAGAGATCTCGTCAAACACTATGATTTTCTGATTCTATTAAGGCATTGGGTTCCCCCTGGAGGCCAGTTGCTTGGAGACTGAGCAAAGCCACCTGTGGGCTCATGTCCCAGTGGACTTCCTGGTGCAGTCAGTTGGCCGCTGCAATGCACACAAGCTGTTGAGCTGAATGGTCATTGGGTTCAATGCAGGAGGGCTCTTCTCATATTCTGAAATGTAAACAAATCCTACTCCAGCGTGAGTCTGCCTCTGTCTTGCAGGCAGTCCTATAAGAGATATTTCTCAGATTCACCCAGCCTTTGGGTCTAGCCAGTTTGGTCTTCTGGTTAGGGAGCCGGACTCTTATCTGGGAATACCTGGTTTGATTCCGCCCTCCCCCATGAACAGAAGGTTTGTCAGTCGCTTTGAGTCCCCTTAAGTGGGTGAGAAAAGCGGGATAGAAAAGCCAACTCTTCTTCCTCCTCCATGAAGCCAGCTGGGTGACCTTGGGCTAGTCACAGCTCTGTCCTAAGCTATCAAAGCCCCACTTCTGGCTCCTTCTTCTTAAAGATACGGTCAAAATTCTGAAACACAGCCCTGTGCGAAACACTGTGTTTGCAAACATAACAAAAGGCTCACACTTAGTGAGGTGTGTGGTCTCATAGAAGCCTTTTCAGAACCTAAGAGGAGCCCTGCTGGATCAGGCCACAGCCCATCCAGTCCATAGGAACCTAAGAGAGCTCCTCCCTGCCTCCCCACCCTGGAGGCAGTATCTAGGCACCCATTCGATTATCCACGGATCCACCTGTCCTTCATGAATTTGTCTAATCCTTCCTTCTAGCCAGGCTGGCTGCTTTCGCCACCTCTTCAGGGAGTAAATATTTTGCAGAAGGTCTTAAATAGGTCACTGCTAGTATTAACCAAGTTGATTTCAAGGGCTGGATTAAAAATCCAAAGGAAATGCTGTAAACCAGGGTGGATTTTCCATCGGGGTGACCTTTCCCTGCCCCTGTTCTGCACAGAGACGTTTTTTCACACCTGGCCCAATGGTGAAACTCCATCTTGAGTCGGGAAGAAAGGTATTGCTCACCTTTCTGCTAAGCCACAAACCTGTTTGCTTCGCCGAATGACTGGCGGTGATTCCTCCAGCTGGTTTCTGCTGGAACGGCAGCGTCGTGTGTGGAGCTGAGTCAGGCAAGGATACGAAGGAAGAAATGCACCCAGGTTGCAGAGAGCTTTGGTTGCACCTGTTGACTTGATTTGGAGAATAATATAAACATAATAATACAATGGTCATATGTAGACTTTCAAGGCCGGATTCAGTCTCATTTCTAGCAGTTTGGGGGCTGTTATGCCTTGTTCCAGGTTTCTTCTTCTGAGAACCTAAGCTTTTGGATACAGCTGTGATATCCATCTTCAGAGGATTTTGCTCTCAGCCAAGTCAAAGGTGACTGGTGTCTTACTAGATCTTATTTCCCTTATTATAGATGTCTACTGTTTTGCTTGGTAGTTCTTTTTTTCTTTGTGTTGTTAATGAGTCATTCTTCTTTTCCTGGCTGTACTCTGTTGGCATTGTTTTCGTGGATGGAAGTGTTAATGGCGGGTCGTTGAGACTTACATGTTTACTATGTATTGGTGTAGTCCCTGGGGGTGAGTGACCAGTGGCTTGTATGTTTGCAGAACTCAGGTGTGAATCTGTTTCGCTTGCTTCTATAGTGGTTTCCAGAGGTTGCTGAGAAACAGCCCTTGGTCCCTGTTAAAGTTGTGAGCATGTTGTTGTATTTCAGAGGCCTCTATGGTAGCCTTCTACTCATACAAGAGCAAAATCCTCTGAAAATGGATATCACAGCTATATCCGAAAGCTTAGGTTCTCAGAAGAAGAAATCTGGAACATGGCATAACAGTCCCCAAACTGCTACAAATGAGATAATAATACGAATTGTCATGTCCTGATTCCATGGGAATGTGGAATTTAGACTTTCACAGAGATTGTCAGGTGAAAAGTGACAAAGGAATCCATTGGGTCAAACTTAAGTTCCATTGTCATTGCTGCTATGTATTGTTTTCCCTAAAAGGTTTCACAGATGCTCCATACATACCTAGGTCATATATGGCCAGTTACTATGTCTTTTCTTGACTCCTGAGTTTATATAGTAATAATACCCATCAGGCATTATTTGAGAGAAATGGATGGGAGAGATAGGACGGACAAAGGGAAGCATTTTTCACCCAGAGGGTTATCGGTCTGTGGAATTTTACACCCCAAGGAGGTGATGACAGAAACCAGACTGGATGGCTTACGAAAGGGTTTGGTGAATTCCTGGAGGATGGATGTCTCAAGGAGTTCTGGAATGGAGACCTAGGTACCACTTCCAAGTTACCGAGACAGGCAAGATGCCTCTAAGGTCATTGGCAGGGAGTTGAGAGCAGGTGAAGGTTTAACCTTTGTCTCCTGCTTGAGGTGACCAGAAGCTATTGGTGGACAACTGTGTGGGGCAGGATGATAGTCTAGATGGGCTGTGGCCTGATCCAGCAAGGCCCCTCTGACGTTCTTTATGGACTAGATGGGCTGTGGCCTGATCCAGCAGGGCTCCTCTTAGGTTGTTATGGGCTAGATGGCCTGTGGCCTGATCCAGCAGGACTCCTCTTAGGTTCTTATAGACTAGATGGGCTGTGGCCTGATCCTACAGAGCTCCTCTTAGTTTCCTATGGACAAATCCATGGAGGACTGGTAACTAGAATGGAGGCCTGATCCAGCTGGGCACTGATAAACCTGTCCCCCATGAATTTGTCCAACCCTTCCTTAAAGCCATCCAGGCTGGTTGCTGTCGCCACCTCTTCTGGCACCAAATTCCACAGACCAATGTCCTTTGGGGTGAAGAAATCCTTCCCCTTGTTGGTCCTAACTCTCCTGCCCATCAACTTCATCGTGGCCTTCCTCTTATGTGGGAGTTTCTAGTCCCTCTAATTTCCATGTCCCTCCCCCCCCACACACACACACCACCTCATTTTCACCTAGGTGCCCCAGGAGATGCAGCATCAGATCCTCAGGGTTGCTCTCCAAGAGCGGGCAAACACAAGGTCCTAGCCAGAGGGATCGGCTCAACGGCGCTGCTCAGCAGGGCATCTGGCCGCCGAAGGCCGCTCTTCTCCCGAGGACGGGGTTGCCATGGGGACTGCAACAAGTGGCGTGGGGAGCTTGAGATATGGCCATCGGCTGTTTTGTCACTGCGGCCTGAATACATCTGTTTCCACTCCTGTTTCTCTCTCCCACTTGCTTTTTCCACGGACTTTGGCACACATGGGCCGTTCGACCCAAACCAGGTCTTGTTTTGGGAGATGGAAGCGCCAATAAGCCTTTTCTCCTCTCTCTGAAACAGCCAGACGGCTACTTCTGGGCCTCTTCAGCCTAGAAAATTGACATTTAAGAGGGGTCCTGACTGAAGTACATAAAATCATGCAGGGTGTAGAAAAGGTGGATAGAGACCATTTTTTTCCTCTATCGCACAACATTAGAACCAGGGGGCATCTATGAAGCTGATGGGCGGGAGAGTCAGATCAGACAAGGGGAAGGATTTCTTCACCCAGAGGGTCATCGGTCTAGAAAATTTGCTACCAGAGGAGATGGTGACCGTAACATGCCTAGATGACCTTAAGGAAGGGTTAGACAAATTTATGGATGACAGATGTATTAGTGGTAATGGATGCCTAAGTCTGTTGTCCAGGCTAGGGGGACAAGCAGGAGGCCTCTAAGGCCATTTGCTGGGATTCAAGAGCAGGAGAAGGTTTGCCCTTGTCTCTGCTTGAGATGCCCATGGGCAATTGTTGGCCCACCGTGTAAGACAGGATGCTGGACTAGATGGGCTGTGGCCTGATCCAGCAGAGCTCCTCTTAGGTTCTTATAACCTAATTCATGAAGGATAGGTGTATCAATGGCTACTTCTTCACCCAGAGGGTCATCGATCTATCTGTGGAATTGGCTGCCAGAAGAAGTGGTCACAGCAACCAGCCTAGATGGCTTTAAGGAACGCTTAGACAAATGTATGGATGACAGATGTATCAATGGCTATTAGAATGGACGCCTAAGAACATCTTCCATGCTGGGTTGACAAGCAGGAGGCCTCTAAGGCCATTTGCTGGGATTCGAGAGCAAGAGAAGATTTGCCCTTGTCCTTGGTAGAGATGCCCATGGGCAATTGGTGGACCACTGTGTGAGACAGGATGCTGGACTAGATGGGCTGTGGCCTGATCCGGCAGGGCTCCTCTTAGGTACTTATGGACCAGATGGGCTGTGGCCTGATCCAGCAGGGATCCTCTTAGGTTCTTATGGACTAGATGGGCTGTGGCCTGATCCAGCAGGGCTCCCCTTAGGTTCTTATGGACTAGATGGGCTGTGGCCTGATCCAGCAGGGCTCCTCTTAGGTTCTTATGGACTGGAGGGACTGTGGCCTGATCCAGCAGGGCTCCTCTTAGGTTCTTATGGACTAGATGGGCTGTGGCCTGATCCAGCAGGGACCCTCTTAGGTTCTTATGGACTAGATGGGCTGTGGCCTGATCCAGCAGGGATCCTCTTAGATTCTTATGGACTAGATGGGCTGTGGCCTGATCCAGCACGGCTCCTCTTACGTTCTTATGGAGTATATGGGCTCTAGACTGATCCAGCAGGTCTCCTCTTAGGTACTTATGGACCAGATGGGCTGTGGCCTGATCCAGCAGGAAGGCTCCACTTAGGTTCCTATGGACTAGATGGGCTGTGGCCTGATCCAGCAGGGATCCTCTTAGATTCTTATGGACTAGATTGGCTGTGGCCTGATCCAGCAGGGATCCTCTTAGGTTCTTATGGACTAGATGGGCTATGGCCTGATCCAGCAGGGATCCTCTTAGGTTCTTAAATGGTCACTGCAACCTTCAGGGATTGCCAAGGAGTCCACAGAAAAAAGGAAAAAGCAGGATGTGGGATAAGACGGAGGAGCTGATAGAAAATCAAGATGCACCTGAAACTGAGACAAATCTTAAGGCCTTTCTGCACTTACCTTGCTTAATCCACATTACTTAATCCAGATTAGCTAGATCTGCGTGTACAGGAGGCTGCGCCATCTTCATTGATTAGCCTGGACCGGATCAAATGGGTACCAAGGAGTGATGTAGTGCGAGTGCCACAGCATGGATCTGCCCAAACAGAAGCACAATTTGTCCTGCACGTTGTCACTCAGATGCTGCCTCTGGGCACCTTCTCGGTCAGGTGAGAAGGCCCTGACAACCTTCACGATGGACTCAGAGAGCAAAGCGCAAACAGCATAAACAGCAACCATGGACTCCTCGAATTTAACGTGGAGGCTCTTTGCAGTTGTGTCTCCACTGCGGATGTCATTTGAATCCACATCCGTGTTCTCCCAGGACCTGTTCTCTGTTCCCTTTGTAGATCCGGATTGGGTATTGCTAGCCCAGGTGTGGACCAGAGTGACCTAGTCTACCGCTAATCCATTTTAGTGAGGCCTTAGCACAGATCTGACTCAGATCGATGCTTGCTCTAGTGGTTAGGGAGCTGGACTCTTAGCTGGGAATTCCAGGTTTAATTCCATCCTCCTCCATGAAGCCAGCTGGGTGACCCTGGGCTAGACACAGCTGTCTTCTGAGCTCTCACAGCCCCACTGACCTCACAGGCTGTCTGTGGTGGGGAGAAGAAGAGAAGGTTTGTCAGCTGCTTTGAGTCCTCTTAAATAGGTGGGAAAAGTGGTGTAGAAAAGCCAACCCTTCTTCCTCCTCCATGACGCCAGCTGGGTGACCTTGGGCTAGTCACAGCTCTCTTCTGAACTCTCACAGCCCCACCGACCTCACAGGGTGTCTGTGGTGGGGAAAAGAGAAGATTTGTCAGCTGCTTTGAGTCCCCTTAAATGGATGAGAAAAGTGGGGGTAGGGATGCCAACTCGTCTTCATAATCACATGCAGATGACGTGTTCTTAGCAGCCTGTTGATCTGGATTAACAGAAATTAGTGTTGAGGCACATTAGTTGAATTATGACTCCTCCAGACATCACTTGCTTATTCCATAATTTATCAATTTACTGGTATAAAACACATCCAGAGTTTCCCCATTTCGTCTAGACATTAGATCAATATTCCAAGCTTTAGGATTCGCTGCAGCAGTGCAAAGACATTGCAGCTACGAGGTTTTCTTTCCATGAGACCTGGCCCTCCCTTTGCTCTGTACAGGTGGCCAATACTATCACGTGAAGTTTTGCCAGGTAGTTCCGAATCACAGAGGTCTGCACACCTCCCATAATCTGGATTAAGGCTCTTGGTCCAGATGTAGCCCTGGTTAAATTGGTCTAAAAACAGATCTGTACGAACGGGCTTCCTTAATCCAGATCTGGTTCCACCTAGCGCAGGTGGAGCCAGACTAAAGGCTGCAAGATCTCTTTGATCCATATTAGCATGCTGTTCATCAAGACATTATCCGGATTAAGGGGATCCTAGTGAGTGCAGAAATGGCCAAAATCTCTGCAGAAGGTTAAGGGGTCAGCCTGCCCAGGGGCCTCTTTACAGGCCGTTTTGCAGAGGGGGCTGCGTCACTCCGTTGCTTTCCCCAGACAACCGATTGACTTGGCTGCCAGTTTGACATCAACATCTCCACTCACTAGGAACTTCCTTCACTTTATGTTTTAAAAAATGCCTCCGTGAGACATTCTTCCAAACAGCAAATGATCCCAGAGCTGCCAGGCAGAAAGCAAAAATGCAGAAACAAAGGTGGGTATTGTAACATATCTCAGAAATCACAAGCAAGAGGCCGGTTACTTCCCCAGGGAATGCTGGCTAGGTTTTAAATAGCCTCAGTCCATATCTATAGCAATAGCACCTTCACGTTCTCTTCTTCAGCCAGGGAATTTGCTATTTCCTCTCCCAGTAATTTGCAACTCTGCAAGAAGGAGCAAGAACTTGCCCACAAAGTGCTCCCATCCATTTCTATATTTCTATATCTTAGGTTGCCTCCAGATGTGCTACAAGCTACACAGCCCCTGCACAGCTTTTTTCAAACCTCAGCATACTATCGAAGTAAAAAGATGCTGATATATTGTCAGAATAACCATGAGAATCTTTCTTTAAAAAGATGAACAGTGATTTTATTTCAGCTCAGCATAAAGGCATTTTTTGTTGGAAGCAACTTTGAACAGAAAGCCCAGCATATTTATATATTTCATAGCTGGGTGGGGTTTGGCCTTCAACCAATCAACAATAACTATTTTTCAAAACTCAGTTTAAACTTGGAGCCAAAATGTATCACTTGACCCCAGCAGGGAGGGGGGAGTCAACTGTCACCTCCAAACAACAGGCAGCTACTATATACATATATACAGAATCACATAGGTGGCAGACATCTTACATTCAAATATTATGGCAGGCAGCTAGCCCTGCCTGACATTTATCACCCTTAGGGACATGCACAAATGGGGGGGGGGGGTTGCATTCAATTTGTATTTGTTCGAATAGATCCCCTTCGAATGTGGTAGGACTCTATCTGCTATGAATGTATTTGTATGAATTTGTATGAATATCTGGGTGTTTCCGCACTGGCCACTTAAAACACATTAGGGACCCATTAAAGACAGATATTAAACACTTGGCAAGTTGCCTTCTGCATTGCAGCACACATTAAAGACACTTTGCGGAGTCCGCTTCTGCATTGGCTCACATGAGATCTGTCTCTGATGTGGTCTACAAGGTGCTAAAACCAGTTTCCCATAAGACCTGAGAAAAGGTACTCTTAATCAGGTCTTAATCCATCCTTGTGCAGTAAATCTGTGTCCACGGAGGATGCTTCCGCACAAGCACGGGGGAACTAACTGGGTCCTCCCCCTGGCTTCCCCGATTGGCCCCAATGGGGGGGGGGGGTGTAGGGTGAAGCCCCCCTGGTCCGAGGAGGCACGATTCCGGCTTTTGGGTCAAGGGGGAGCCCAGAGAAAGGAGGCCCCCGGTTCCCCATGCCTGGCTCCAGAGTGGCCAATCGGGGAAGCCGGGGGGAGGGCCTTGGGAGGACAGGCTGGGGTTGGTGCTGTGCATCCACACTGCACCCGCTGCAAATGCAAGGGCTCTGGTAGATCCGTCACAAATAGTGACGGATCTACCGGCAAGGATGGATTGCCGAAAAACAGATCTAATAGATTCGTTTTTGGCGAGCCAGTGCGGAAAGGGCGTCTGATACAAACGCATACGTATCTGATAAGCATCCCATAACATATCCAGTCTGAAAAAGTTGTGACTGGCGCAGTCGCTTTCTCACCTCCCCGGTTCTCGAATGTTCCAAAACATTTGTACAAATGTCAGCGTACGAATGCCCAAATTTGTACAAATATTCATGCCCATCCCTAATCACTCCTACCTTAGAATGCTCCCCTCTACTGCAGGTGATGGGGAGTCCCGTCTCATGGCCTGGAAGCCACTGCAAAGGGACACCACAGGTTCTGGGACTGACCCATATGGTGGACCACTCTCCCCACCCAAATGCAGAAATGCCATATGCTTATTATTTTTTTTAAGGTTTGGAATCTAGAACAGCACCTACAGGGATATGTACAGGCATCTCTTTTAAAATTACTCAGAATGGGACCAGAAACTCCCAGGTAGACTGTGTTTTGCTGCCGTCTCCAGGTGGGGAGACAGGTAGGCAGGATGTCTCTATAAGCCATTATGCAGGGAGCTGAGGGCAGGTGAAGGTTGTGCCTTTGTCTTCTGCTTGGGATGCCCAGAAGCAATTGGTGGGCCATTATGTGAGGCAGGATGCTGGACTGGGTGGGCTGTGGCCTGATCCAGCGGGGGGGGGGGGGGGGATTGGCTTTTCTACCCCTCTTTTCTCACCCATTTAAGGGGACTCAAAGTGTCCAACAAAGCTTTCTGTTCTTCTCCCCACAACAGAACACTGCCAGCATTAAGTGCGCAGTGTGCTATTTGTATGCATTCGTATGGGACTGAACATTTGTATCGAAAACGAATCCTACCACATTCGAAGGGGGTCTGTAGAGTCGATGATGCGGAGGCGAGATTCAGTGAGAACAGAGAAACCTTTATTATCGATATTCAATAGCTTATATCCCGTCTCGCAGAGAACACTTTGTTGTAGTTAAACCCCCCAAGAGATCATTGGCCAGAGACTCGAAGAAAATGGCTGCATGTGTGCCTGATCTCCTCAGGCGCACCTACGCAAGGGTCGCCCTTGTGCCTGGAAGGGGTAGACTAAACAGGTCAGACCGATCCACGAGTTATCACCTATTATGCCGGGGTATGCCGCTGTCAGAGAAATTTCAGACCAGTTCAGCTTCAATTTAGATCTTCTGTTTATTGTATACAGTAAATCTATGCATGCAGGGAAGAAAGGGAAGTTCCTTCTTTCAATAGCGCTTTCAATAACGTATCGATACTTGAAGAGAAAACTAAAGTTTCTCTTAATCTGATACAGAATGCGGTATGCTTAAATAGACCATTTCACTACAGTTTGTCACCAGACGAAACCACAAAATTACAAAAGTGTCTACAGCATCTACTTTTAGGCAAGGTTCAATCACAAAATACCGATAGTTCCGCTTTTTCCCAGCCTGTTTCCCGTTCGTCCAGTCCACGCACCCACATTGCATGAATTATTTATAAATTTGCTGGGACAGCTGAATTGCTGTCAGCTATATGTAAAAGGTTGCAAATGCTAGGTATAATTAAAACACGGTTAAATATACGTTCGCCAGCTAAAAAGCAAAGCAAAGGAGAAACATCGTATACGTGAATTCTCTTGCATTTGATGGGTTACAAATTGAATGTCAAAAAAAGGTCGTGCACAGCCCTAGAAATCGTGGATCTGAACTAAAGCCAGGTACTGAAAGGGCCAAAATAGATATGCCAGTGGGAGGCAAACCACATTCAGTTGGTTCCTCTTCAGCTTGGCTTTCCTAATGGATTTGAAAGGAGACGGGCGTATTAAATAGTGTTAGCAGAATCTTAATCCCTTAATGCTTTTTGGTTAGTTGTGTTGGGAAGTATATGAGCACCCGTGTCGTAAGTAGCAGTGCTAATTGGCTTAGTTTTCCAGGTGCTGCAGCAGACAAGACGTCCAGCTTAATTTTGGAGTCCTATTTCACAAGTTTTTAACCTACCCTTTCTTTCCCCAAGATGCTGGTAAAGGTATGACAGCAAGGAAGAGCTAGAATGCTTCCTAGGTAGACAAGTCTCTTCCTGTAACAAAACATGGAGAATCTGTGCATGTATAATGTGGTTTTCCTATGGCACAGTTGGTTACGTCCTTTTACGTATATTTCTAAACGTTTCTATCCTGCCTTTCGCCACAAGAGGCGTTTTCACATTACAGCGAAGACGCCTCGGAACGCTTCGGCCCAAACACATTGAGAGCAGTTCCCCATCTGCACTGGCAGGTAAAAGACGCGTTCCAAATGCATCCTTTACCTTCCTATGTGCGGACGCAGAACTGTTCCCAGCCCTCCCCCGGGCTGCTCCGATTGGCGCCTCTGGAGCCAGTGTTGGGCAGCCCAGGGGGCCCCTTTCCTTCGGCTCCTGCTGTCTCCAGGAGCCAAGATCATGGCTCCTAGAGCCAGGGGGACCCACATCTAACACCCCCCAACCCACGCTGGGTTGCGCATGTGTGGCCTTACCTGCAGGCTACCGGGTCGATTCTTCCTGCAGGAGGCCCGATGTGCTGTGCGCATGTTTGTGGGGCGGCCCCTCATTGGCCAGCCACCCTCTTGGCTTCACCAGGCCATCTGGGCAGGCGTGGTGGCCGACCAATGAGGGGCTGCCCCATGAGCATGAGCACATCACACCGGGCCTCCTGCAGGCAGAATCAACCCAGCAGCCTGAAGGTAAGGCCACAAATGCCCGCAACCCAGGGTGGGTTAGGGGTGTTAGGTGTGGGTCCCCCTGGCTCTAGGAGCCGAGGGAAAGGGTCCCCCCTGGGCTGCCCACCCCTGGCTCCAGAGTACCCAATGGGAGCAGCCCGGGAGAGGGGCCCAGCTGTCACAGAGGGAGAGCCTGATGCTTTCAGAGCAGGTCTTTCTGCTCTGAAAATGGAACGCGTGGAGAACGCGTTGGGACGCTTGGGGCGGTCTGGAACGGATCCGTCTGCCCCTGAGGTGCGAATGCAGCGTCCCCGCGTGATCTCCACGTGTTCGACAACCTCTCGTGCAAAAAGGCCTGAGGTCTCTGGATGGGTCACAACTAAGGATGTGCATGAATGTTTTTTTATTATTATTATTATTCAAATCATATTGAATTGAATTTGATACAAATGCACACATATCCCATAGGAAGATTAATACAAATGTATCAAAACATTCGATTTTACTTCATAAGAACATAACATAAGAACATAAGAGAAGCCTTGCTGGATCAGGCCACAGCCCATCTAGTCCAGCATCCTGTCGCACACAGTGGCCCACCAAATGCTCACGGGCATCTCAAGCAGAGACAAGGACAAACCTTCTCCTGCTCTCGAGTCCCAGCAGATGGCCTTAGAAGCGCCCCAATTCCTTCCCCCCCCCTCAGCATGAAGGATGCACCTAGGCATTCGTTCTAGTACCCATTGATACATCTGTCGTCCATAAATTTGTCTAACCCTTCCTTAAAGCCATCCAGACTGGTAGCTGTCACCACCTCTTCCGGCAGGACATTCCATAAGCCGATGACCCTCTGGGTGAAGAAATACTTCCCCCTGTCAGACCTTACTCTCCTACCCATCAGCTTCATAGAGTGCCCCCTGGTTCTAGTGTTGTGTGATAGAGAAAAGAAATTTTCTCTATCCACCTTTTCTATACCGTGCATAATTTTATATACTTCAATCAGGTCCCCTCTCAAACGCCGTCTCTCCAGACTGAAGAGGCCTAGACGTTGCAGCCTGGTTTCGTAAGGGATTTTGTTCCAGACCCTTAATCATTCTGGTTGCCCTTCTCTGCACCTTCTCTAGTTCCACAATATCCTTTTTGAGGTGTGGTGACCAGAATTGTACACAATACTCCAAATGTGGCCTCACCATAGATTTATAAAGGGGCAAAATGACACTTGCTGACTTATTTTCTATTCCCTTCCTAATTATTCCCAGCATTGAATTTGCTTTTTTCGCTGCTGCCGCGCACTGGGTTGACACCTTCATTGAACTGTCCACCAAAACCCCGAGATCCCTTTCCTGATGTGTTGCAGAAAGCTCAGACCCCATCAGTTTATAGACGTAATTTGGATTCTTGGCTCCGATGTGCATTACTTTGCACTTGTTAAGATTAAAGCACATTTGCCACTTGGTTGCCCACTCACCCAATGCTAAGAGATCCCTCTGGAGCTCTTGGCAATCTCTTTCATTTCGAATGTCTATCTTCGAGTGTGCCAACATCTGATTCAAATATGAATGTCTGAATTCGGCCAAATCCGTATGAATTTCTAATATTACAGATATTCTTGCGGATCCCTAGACACAACATTTACTAAATGTGTCCTTTGTACAATGCAGTTTTTACGGCCTGGTTCTGCTTTTTGTCATCTGCCTGTTTAATAGCTGAAGAGCTCAAGGGTATATGTTGCTGGACATTCAGTTGCTATCAATAAACCAGCTTCTTATTCTGTGGCAGAACAACTTTGCTGCTGAGCCAGGGCCATGGTCAGTTATTCTGGGGCTCTGCTTGGTGGTCTTCAAACCAATCAATAGGGGGAAATGGTTGGCAAGACACAGCTTTGTCCTGGGTGCCAGTCTGTAGCGCGGCAAAGGTTGAGTTAGCATTGTATTGATTTTGCATAATTACATTTGCCGTTTGTCACTGTAGATCTGAGATCAGGTACAGCAAATTTCAAAAAATTCTATGGAGCATATTACCTGTAGTGGTTCATAGAATCATAGAGTTGGAAGGGACCTCCAGGGTCATCTAGTCCAACCCCCTGCTCAATGCAGGATTTCCTGAACCATCCCAGACAGATGTAGCTCCAGCCTCTGCTTGAAGACCTCCAGCGAAGGAGAACCCACCACCTCCCGAGGAAACCTATTCCACAGACCGATCGCCCTCACTGGCAGGAAGTTTTTCCTAATATCTAATCTGCATTGACTCCCTTGAGGTTTCATCCCGTTGCTTCTAGTCCTCCCATCTTGTGCAAGTGAGAATAGGGACGATCCCTCTGCACTGTGACGGCCCTTCGGAGACTTGAAGTCCGCTATCATGTCTCCTCTCAGTCTTCTCTTCTGCAGGCTAAACATTCCCAGATCCTTCAACCTTTCCTCATAGGGCATGCTTTCCAGACCACCTACCATTTTGGTAGCCCTCCTTTGGACTTGCTCTAGTTTGCCAATATCTTTTTTGAACTGGGGTGCCCAAAACTGGACACAGGACTCTAGATGAGGTCTGGCCAAGGTAGAGTAAAGAGGAATAATTACTTCTCGTGATTTAGACTCTAGCCTTGCTAGACCAAGGCCTCAGCCCATCTATTCCAGCATCTGGTCTCACAGTGCCCCACCAGTTTCTTCTGGGCATCTCAAGCAGAAGACAAGGGCAAAACCCTCACCTGTTCTTGCCTTCCTACAAGGTGCCTTTAGAGCCCATCTACCTATCTCCCCAACCTGGCGTCATATTGAATAACAATTGTTTGTTTACACAGTTGGTGAAATGTGGCCTTCCTTGTTCGACACACAAAGGGTTTAGTTAAGCGGCATAATTTTATTTTGCATGGTTGGATAGGGTTAGGATTAGGATTATTTACAGAACATTTTCAGGACTGTAATAATATGATACTAGTGGCTGGGGAGGTGTCTTGTTGGTTTTAAAAAATCTGGTATTGCAACTGTTTGTGGGGTTTTGTTTTCTACACTCATGGGCTTCAGATTTTTGGCATTCCTGTAGTGCTGCAGGAATGTAAATGAAATATTAAACAAAATACCTGCAGAATATAGTTTTACACGCACACACCTGGTGTGACTGTTACTAAGCCATGTCACTTTACTAGATATGTGCACATACAAAAATCATGTGTTCGGTTCGCTCTCGAACAGAGTACTCAATTATTCAGTTCACTCCTGAACGATTTAGTCAGATAAGGGGTTGTTCATCTTTGATTCCAAACTTGATTGAGGAGAAATATATCAGGGTTTTTTACATTGAAAAAAGCCCTTTTCAACAGCAAAAACGCAGGAAACGCTTGTTTGGTTTGATCGTATTTCTGGATATGCGAACCAGCGCATGTTGGGTTCGATGAGAACATCCACAGACACAAGCTGTGTATGATCTAATTTTCGAATGCAAACTAAACTTTGCACATCTGTAAATGGAGTTCAATGACGGTGTCAACCCAGTGCACAGCAGCAGCAAAAATAACTAATTCAATGCTGGGAATAATTAGGAAGGGAATAGAAAACAAGGCAGCAAGTGTCATTTTGCCTCTTTATAAATCTATGGCGAGGCCACATTTGGAATACTGTGTACTGTCCTGGTCGCCACACCTCAAAAAGAATATTGTTGAACTGGAAAAGATGCAGAAAAGGGCAACCAGAATGATTAAGGGGCTGGAACGAAATCCCTATATGAAAGCAGGCTGCAAAGCCTAGGCCTCTTCAGTCTGGAGAGGCGGCGTTTAAGAGGGGACTTGATTGAAGTATATAAAATCATGCAGGGTATAGAAAAGGTGGATAGGGAAAATTTATTTTTTCTATTGCACAACGCTAGAACCAGGGAGCATCTATGAAGCTGATGGGTAGGAGAGTCAGATCAGACAAGGGGAAATATTCCTTCACCCAGAGGGTCATCTGTCTATGGAACTGGCTGTCAGAAAAGGTGGTCACAACTACCAGCTTGGATGGCTTTAAGGAAGAGTTGGACAAATTTATGGATGACAGATGTATCAATGGCTACTAGAACGAATGCCTAAGTACATCTTTCAGGCTGTGGGGAGAAGCAGGAGGCCTCTGAGGCCATTTGCTGAGATTCGAGAGCTGGAGAAGGTTTGCCCTTCTCTCTGCTTGAGATGCCCATGGGCAATTGGTGGGCCACTGTGTGGGACAGGATGCTGGACTAGATGGGCTGTGGCCTGATCCAGCAGGGCTCCTCTTATTTTCTCATGTCCTGCAAAGAGGAGTGGATCTGTCTTTGTGGCAGGGATTGAAGACAAAGAAAAGGTTTGATTTGGGGTCTGAAAGAGCCAGTTGCTCTTTGAGTGCGATGGCATTTGGGAGCAAACGAACTGGGAAGCAGTGGGAGCTGGAGTGTTAATGCTTCTAGTGCCTCTGGCTTTCCCCCAGCCTTCACTGATGTCTTAGCAAACCTCGTGTCCCAAAATGCAACACCCCTCCATACCCTGTGACCCCCTTTCCAAGGAAACTAGATCCTGGGGAATTGAAGGGCGCAATATTCAGCTTTGTGTGATGACCCCCCATGAATCTGGGGGGGGGGCTTCAGCTTTGCATGCAAACATTCCCTTCACATGCAAAGGGAACCCCCATCCCTTCTTTCCTATTATGCCTTGCCCCCCCCTGACTTTGGACCACTGCATCATGCTCTCTTTTGAGGCTCAGCTAGAGCTTCCGAAGGTGCTCTGGAAGGTCCAGTTGAGCCTCGGAGGAGGTGTGATGGTGGCAGAGACCACAGCAGCTGCATTTACAGGTAAGGGGGTCACACCCAGGTGGGCGGGGGGGGGACAGGTAGTTGGGGGTGAGACCTTCGGGTATAGGGCGGGATAGAAATACAAATAAATAAATAATAAATAAATAAATATCCAGCCCTCATCAGAGCTTCTACAAAGCCCCCTTTCGATTTGCCCGCAAATCTTTGAATTTCTATGAATTTGGTACGGATTGCAAACATGTCACATATTTTTCACCTGTCCCTATTTCCCTCCCCTGCTGATGCTTTCGGTCAGTCATTTTCGGAGAAAAGATGCCACGTCTCCCACTTTGATGGGCCAGGAGACTTTTCCCAGGGTCGCATGTGGAAAGGCATCCCTTTCTAACCACCCTACAATGACGCAGGCCATGTCCCTCAAAGAAAAACCCGGCTCCCTCCACCCACCCAAGACTCCCATTCCAGATCTTTGAAGAGTCTGTTTCAGGGTGCATTCCTGACCCAAAGGAATTCTGTCAGCATTCAGAACTTGTGTTGCTCATGCTGGAGCCGACCCTTTGTGCTCTTGCAAAGAAAGGGGGCCTCCTGGGGTATAGTTTGGGGCACCCCCAGTCTCTGATTCATCCTTCTCTTTCAAAGGTCCCTTTCTTTATTCCCTGGAAACGTTGCAAGGTAATTTTTTTTGTCATTTATGGGAACTGTTCCTCTGCACAGAAAGTGTTTGTTTGTTTGTCTTTAAGCAAGAATTCCAACACAGAAACTCCAGAAATAAAGCTGTGTATTTTTTTTTTACTCTCAAGTGGGTAAGATCACTCGGGAATCACTGAATTTCTCACGCGGAAGTCTAATTTAAACTGAAGTTCTAAACTCTCTGCTCTTTCCAGCATGCTGGAATTTCACTGCCTGATCTCACTTAGGGATGGGCATGAATATTTGTAACATTCGATATTCAGGTGAGTTTGGAACATTTGTATGAATGCTTCAGAGCATTCATGAATCGGAGAGGTGGAAAAACAGGTGCGCCAATCGCATGCGTGTCAGCTCCAGAGTGCATTCGATCCAGAGTGCATTTGCCAAGAGCTCCAGAGGGATCTCTCAGCATTGGGTGAGTGGGCAACCAAGTGGCAAATGTGCTTTAATCTTAACAAGTGCAAAGTAATGCACATCGGGGCCAAGAATCCAAATTACGTCTATAAACTGATGGGGTCTGAGCTTTCTGCAACACACCAGGAAAGGGATCTCGGGGTATCAATGGCTACTAGAATGGATACCTAAGTCCATCTTTCAGGCTGGGGGGCCAGGGGAAGCAGGAGGCCTCTAAGGCCATTTGCTGGGATTTGTGAGCAGGAGAAGGTTTGTCCTTGTCTCTGCTTGAGATGCCCATGAGCATTTGGTGGGCCACTGTGTGTGACAGGATGCTGGACTAGATGGGCTGTGGCCTGATTCAGCGGGGCTCCTCTTATGTTCTTATGGATTAAGAGTGGATTCAGTGTGGATTCAGGGTAGATTTGATGCTTTCAGAGTGCATACATTTCAGATATGTATGCGTTCATATAGGATATTCACACTGAATAGCATCCTACCACATTCGAAGGGGATCTATTTGAATGTATATGAATTTTGTTACATTCAATTCGATACAAATTGAATACAAAAAACCCCATTCATGCACACCTCTAATGTCAATGTGTCTTAACTTAGAATATTTGTCCCCTTTGAGGTTTGGGAGTAATAGGTGTAGAATTGGCACCTGTGGTGTTCAGAACACTGAAAATAGTTCCTGGACCCATTGTTGGCTCATTTGAGTAGCTCCAAAACAATTTGTTCTCCATCTGGTATTATATTGCAGTTCCTACTGTTGTAAAGCTACTAAATTCTCTCTAAATATAAATTTGTTAAGAAATTTAGCTGTAATTATTCCACAAATACTTTTAGATTCATTTTCCTTCCTGGCTGTTAAAGAGGATGGAAGTATGAGGTTTCTTGGTTGTTGATGAAATTTGTTTTTCTTTTTTTTCTCTTTTCCTGATGTTCAATTTTTACTTTTTATTTTTTGCTAGCTGTTGTTGGTTACATGGTTCGTTACGATGTAAATTAATATTAAATAAATGAAAGGAAAAAAAGACTTTATGGTATAGGCTGGAACATAAATGTAAATAACCTAATATGTAAACATAATTGCAGTTGATAAATAAAGATAAATTAAAGTGCTTCAAAAATGCTCTTTTCCTGAAGGTATACCACATTAAGTGGTAAGTTTGCTTGCTGTTTTAACCTAAATTTTCTTTCAAAGCTCAAGGTAGACCTATATGAAAATGGATCCATATATACCTATTTTTTCTTATTTTACATTTCTGTCCCATCCCACAGATGAAAGCAGGATTGAAAACAAAGAAATAACAGTGGGTTCTGTACATGTTCACCAGCCAAGGGTTTATGGTGGACCTTTGGGTGTGACATGTTCAGCATTTTCAAAGCTGGTTTCTTCTTTTGCAGGGATGCGACCCGTTGGCACAGACCCAGCGTAGCAAACTGCAGCACCGCCGTGCCCGGATTAACCAGCAAATCAACAAGGAGATGAGGATGCGGGCAGGAGCAGAAAATCTCTTCAGGTTGGTTGTTGTCCACTGCTTTTGCTATTTAAATAGCCAAGTGTATCAGCCAGCGATAAGGACCTAAGAGGAGCCTTCCTGTTGGATCAGGCCACAGCCCATCTAGTCCATAAGGACCTAAGAGGAGCCCCACTGGATGAGGCCACAGCCCATCTAGTCCATAAGGACCTAAGAGGAGCCCCACTGGATCAGGCCACAGCCCATCTAGTCCATAAGGACCTAAGAGGAGCCTTTCTGTTGGATCAGGCCTCAGCCCATCTAGTCCATAAGGACCTAAGAGGAGCCCTGCTGGATGAGGTCACAGCCCATCTAGTCCATAAGGACCTAAGAGGAGCCCTCCTGGATGAGGCCACAGCCCATCTAGTCCATAAGGACCTAAGAGGAGCCCTGCTGGATGAGGTCACAGCCCATCTAGTCCATAAGGACCTAAGAGGAGCCCTGCTGGATGAGGTCACAGCCCATCTAGTACAGCATCCCGTCTCACACAGTGACCCATCAATTGCCCATGGGCATCCCAAGCAGAATATATGGGGAAAGTCTTCACCTGCTTCATCCTGCCTGTCTAAGACACCCCAACATTTACTCACCTGGGTCTCCTCTAGGGTCATCTAGTCCAAACCCCTGCTCAATACAGGATTTCCTAAACCATCCCAGCCTCTGCTTGGAGACCTCCAGTGAAGGAGAACCCACCACCTTCTGTGGCAACCTATTCCACTGACTGATCGCCCTCACTGTCAGGAAATTTCTCCTCATATCTAATCTGTATTGACTCCCTTGAAGTTTCATCCCATTGTTTCTGGTCCTCCAATCTTGTGCAAGTGAGAATAGGGACGATCCCTCTGCACTGTGATGGCCCTTCATAGACTTGAAGACCTTGATCATGTCTCCTCTTGGTCTTCTCTTCTGCTGGCTAAACATTCTAGATCCTTCAGCCTTTCCTTGTAGCACTAATATTCAAAAACTCAAATATTCTATTCAAATCTGACAAATTTCAACATTCAGACTCGAATCGGATTTTTGAAAATCCAATACAGATTTTTGAATGATTTGAATGTGTAGATTCATATCTGTCGTATACACATCTGCCCAAAAAATTATCTGTACCTGCTTAAAATACGAGATTAAAACAGGATCCGTACGGGATAATACGGGATACATATGGTCTATTCCGGCATGCACATAGATAACGTATAACAGATACGAATGTTGTCAACATTCGTATCTTTAAATGCAAATCTAACATTCGAACGCAGTGGACATCCCTACATAGGACGTGGTTTCCAGACCACGCACCACCATTTCGGTAGCCCTCCTGTGGACTTGATCTAGTTTGTCAATGCCTGCTTTGTGTATTTCTGGCATTCTGAGACTGCTTTGCTTCCGGAGAGCTCAGATCAATGCAGATTGTTCTCTCCTTTCCATTTTGTCCACAAAACAACCCCGAGATTTGGTTAGCCTGAGAAATCAAGATTCTCCAGTGAGATCACACTGGAACTCGTAAATTCCCTTCCAAAACTCTAACCACTAAAATGTTGGCTGCAGTTTCTCCTCTCTTTTTCTTGGTCCTCTGCTGAGACCTACTGGGCTGGTGGTCCTTGGAGGCAGAAAAAGAAGAGATGGATGGCGCAAGGGAAGCCATGACCCTTCTGGTCGTTCCCCAGTTTCTTCCTCTGCCTTTGGGTGTGTGCAGGCAAGGGCTGAAGAAGAAAACAATCATCTGTTGTTTTGCCTAGAGCAAATAAATTAAATCATCCTTTCCCATGAAGTTCACCTTAGATGTTGTCTTTTAATAAACCAATGTAGCATAATATTAATGGAGCAATAGGTTTTGCTAAATGATTCACTCAGCAGAGCCGTGACTCAGCCCTTCCTCGGAATAACATACCTCTGAGAGAGCAAGGATCCGACGGGGAGGCTGCTGAGATGGAACCTTCTGCAAAGGACAAATAAGGTGATGGTTGGGAGGGTGGAAGGTTAGGGGACATTTCAGCTGGAGTAAGCGAAATTATTGCAGGCCGGCAGCCTTAGGATGTTTTCTCACTAGCACTAGAGTACCCATTAACCCCAGTTAGTCCATAAGAACCTAAGAGGAGCCTGGCTGGATCAGGCCACAGCCTGTCTAGTCCATAAGAACCTAAGGGGAGCCCTGCTGGATCAGGCCACAGCCCATCTAGTCCATATGAACCTAAAAGGAGTTCTGCTGGATCAGGCCACAGACCATCTAGTCCATAAGAACCTAAGAGGAGCCCTGCTGGATCAGGCCACAGTTCATCTAGTCCATGAGAACCTAAGAGGAGCCCTGCTGGATCAGGCCACAGTTCATCTAGTCCATGAGAACCTAAGAGGAGGCCTGCTGGATCAGGACACAGCCCATCTAGTCCATAAGAACCTAAAAGGAGCCCTGCTGGATCAGGCCACAGCCCATCTAGTCCATAACAACCTCAGAGGAGCCCTGCTGGATCAGGCCACCACCCATCTAGCCCATAGGACCCTAAGAGGAGCCCTGCTGGATCAGGCCACAGCCCACGTAGTGCATAAAAACCTAAGAGGAGCCCTGCTGGATCAGGCCACAGTCCATCTAGTCCAGCATCCCATATCACTCAGTGGCCACCAGTTGCTCATGGGCATCTCAAGCAGAAGTCATGGGCAGAATCTTCACCTGCTTTCCACTCCCTGCAAATGGCTTTTAGAGGCCTCTAGGTTCTAGCAGGTTCTATGGACTAGATGGGCTGTGGCCTGATCCAGCAGGGCTCCTCTTAGGTTCTTATGGACTAGATGGGCTGTGGCCTGATCCAGCAAGGCTCCTCTTAGGTTCTTATGGACTAGATGGGCTGTGGCCTGATCCAGCAGGGCTCCTCTTAGGTTCTTATGGACTAGATGGGCTGTGGCCTGATCCAGCAAGGCTCCTCTTAGGTTCTTATGGACTAGATGGGCTGTGGCCTGATCCACCAGGTCTCCTCCTAGGTTCTTATGGACTGGATGCGCGGTGGCCTGATCCAGCAGGGCTCCTCTTAGGTTCTTATGGACTGGATGGGCTGTGACCTGATCCAGCAGGGCTCCTCTGAGGTTCTTATGGACTAGGTGGGCTGTGGCCTGATCCAGCAGGGCTCCTCTTAGGTTCTTATGGACTACTTGGGCTTAATGGGTAGCCAGGATGATTTGGGTCACTCTCAGCTTCTAGTGGCCAAAGGTCAGGGTGGGGGAACTAAACTTCGCAAATGCTTGGAACAGTGATCAGCTTTGCTAAAGTTGGTTTAAGTGTGAAGATGAAGGAGAATAGACTTCACCATGATTAGGTCTCAGACGCTGAACTCTTATTTTTTGAGGTGCAGAGAAAGAAGACAGGGCCTTTTTTAGATAGGCCCCCTGAGTCATAGCTTCTACAATTTCTTGCCAGGATCCCTATATTCTGGGATGTAAACATAGCTGTAACAGCTCCCAGCATTGGGCTGTGAGGGGTTTCTAGCTCTGAGGACTTTCAGGGCATGAAAAACGATGAGTCTGGAAAAATTTCCAGGAACTGGATGTGAGGAGAGCATACAGCGCGTTGTTTTGGAAGAATATTAATGTTAAGCTTAATATTAAGCTTAATATCAAGTGCCAAACCAGAATAATTCCAAAGGGAAGGAGCAGGTCCAGTTTGGAAAAAAACAAAACAAGCCCTGCAAACGTTCAGTTGGAAAATGCTTAGATTTTGCGTTGACGGTCACCTAGAGAACTTCCCATGGCTTGGCTTTGCTCAAGGCAATTTAAAACTTGCTGCGTTAGCCCAAGTGATGCTTGCAAAGCTGAGCTCAGCACCAGGGGAGGCCTGCCAGGGCGCCCGCCGTCCCTCCCAGGGACATTTTTTCCCTATGAGGTAAGCAGCTGAAACCCAGAGGAGTGTGAAAAGGAAGATTGCCTGCTGCCTGGGCGGCTGCATTGTCCATGTGCCGTTCTGCTCAGCCGCGCAGCCATGTGGGAGTTTCCGCTTTGTGGAGGAACTGGAATCTTCTAGGAGACAAAAGAACGACAAGGATGGATGCCTCAGTACGTCTTTCAGGCTGGGGGGGACAAGCAGGAAGCCTCTGAGGCTGTTTGCTGGGGTTCGAGAGCAGGAGAAGGTTTGCCCTTGTCTCTGGCCACTGTGTGCGACAGGATGCTGGACTAGATGGGCTGTGGCCTGATCCAGCAGGGCTCCTCAAAGGTTTTTATGGACCAGATGGGCTGTGGCCTGATCCAGCAGGGCTCCTCAAAGGTTCTTATGGACCAGATGGGCTGTGGCCTGATCCAGCAGGGCTCCTCAAAGGTTCTTATGGACTAGATGGGCTGTGGCCTGATCCAGCAGGGCTCCTCAAAGGTTTTTATGGACCAGATGGGCTGCGGCCTGATCCAGCAGGGCTCCTCAAAGGTTCTTATGGACCAGATGGGCTGTGGCCTGATCCAGCAGGGCTCCTCTGAGGTTCTTATGGACTAGACAGGCTGTGGCCTGATCCAGCCAGGCTCCTCTTAGGTTCTTATGGACTAGATGGGCTGTGGTCTGATCCAGCAGGGCTCCTCTGGGGTTCTTATGGACTAGATGGGCTGTGGCCTGATCCAGGAGGGCTCCTCTTAGGTTCTTATGGACTAGATGGGCTGTGGCCTGATCCAGCAGGGCGCCTCTTAGGTTCTTGTGGACTAGATGGGCAGTGTCCTGATCCAACAGGGCTCCTCTTAGGTTCTTATGGACTGGATGGGCAGTGGCCTGATCCAGCAGGGCTCCTTTTAGGTTCTTATGTACTACATGGGCTGTGGCCTGATCCAGCAGGGCTTCTCTTAGGTTCTTATGGATGCCTCTGGAGTGAAAGCCAACATTTGAGGTCTCTGAATTAAGCCTCATCTGGGGTCCCTCCCTCAAAATAGCTGAAATAAATAAATCATTCTGTCCTGCTTTTCTTTTGGACCTCAGCCCTTTGACCAAAGCTGGCTATGAAGATGCCAGAGACCAGATGGGACATAGGAGAAAGAGCATGAGGCTCAGGTGGTAGAGGGATACATTTTCAGTAGGTTCCTGGAGTATTTTTTATATTTCATACTTCATTTTTCATTGCTGTGACCTGCCCTGGAACCTTGTGGTGAAGGGCAGGATATAAATTCTAAAGTAAGTAACTAAAATGAGGAAATCTCGCTCTGAGTTCCTCCTCCGTGAACATTAGGGATCTCCACAAATGGGGTTTTTTGCATCTGATTTGTATTGAATTGAATGTAAGAAAATTATTATTCATTTGAATAGTTACCCTTCGAATTTGGTAGGATTCTTTTCAGTTCGAATCCATACGAATATCCGCTATGAACGCTTACATATCCATTATGTATCCGATATGTATCCTGTAACATATCTGCCCTCAAAGCATCAAATCAGCCTTGAATCCACTTTCAATCCACATTCAATCCATGTTGAATGCACTGTGGACCCACTGCAGATGTGGTTGGCACAGCTGCTTCCCCACCTCTCCTGGTTCACAAATGTTCCAAAGCATTTGGATGAATACGAAGATCAATATACAAATACCTTAATATTCAATTTGTATACAAATGCCAGTATTCATACAGATATCAAATGTTCCCACCTGTAGTGAACATGGATGGTCAAAGCATTTCTTCCTCATGTCACCTGCCTGTCCTGGCTTCTCTGAGGATAAGATGGAAGGGGTCTGGTTTGCTTTCGTCCAGTTTGGTCTAGTGGTTCAGGAGCCAGACTGTTACCTGGGAATACTGGGTTCGATTCCCTGCTACCCTATGAAGCCAGCTGGGCGACCTTGGGCTAGTCACAGCTCTCTTCTGAGCTCTCACAGGCCCACCTACCTCACAGGGTGACTGTTGTGGGGAGAAGAACAGAAGGTTTGTCAGCCGCTTTGAGTCCCCTTAAATGGGTGAGAAAAGCAGGGTAGAAAAGCCAACTCATGTCCCTCTCCTCCTCCTCTTTTGGGGAAAGTTGTGGCCACCTCAGGTAATCGGGCATATTCTAATTTCAGGGCCACCAGCAACCACAAGGTAAAAGAAACGGTCGCCTTGGAACTCAGTTTCGTCAACTCCAACCTGCAGCTGCTGAAGGAGGAATTGGAAGAGCTGAACAGCTGCATGGATGTCTACCAAAATGACAGGTAAGTTGTACAGCTTGGATCTGAAGTAGGGGAGATCTTCTACTCTTCCCTAGTTGGAGAGTCGTGAAATGCACACAGGAGCTTGCCTTATTTTGATCTGGGTTGTAGAGCTTTTGGTCTAGTCGTTAGGGAGCTGGTCCTTTATCTGGGAATACCAGGTTTGATTCTGCACTCCTCCATGAAGCCAGCTGGGTGACCTTGGGCTAGTCACAGCTCTCTTCTAAGCTCTCCCAGCCCCACCTATCTCACAGGGTGTCTGTTGTGGCGAGAACAGAAGGTTTGTCAGCTGCTTTGAGTCCCCTTACATGGGTGAGAAAAGCGGGGTAGAAAAGCCAACTCTTCCTCCTCCTCTTCTGTTTGCTAGAAGGTCTGTTCCAGAAGCCACCAAGGGCCATGGGAGTTGTAGTCTCAGCTTTTCCAAACTTTGGTCTGTTTTACTACTAGGGCTCTTAGGCGAGGAAGGGGCTCCCCAGTTTCTGCAAGCAGGACCTTCAAGCAGGAGGGTCTTGGGTCACCTTAGGGACAGGTGTACCTATGGCTAATTGAATTGATGGCTAGATATTTCCCCCAAGTTGTAGGCAGGGTGGCTCTAAAGTCCGTTTGTAGGGAGTCAAGAGGAGGTGAAGGATTTGCCCTGCTTGAGATGCCCATGGGCAATGCGTGGGCCACCGTGTGGGACAGGATGCTGGACTAGATCGCCTGTGGCCCGATCCAGCAGAAAGGCTCTTCCTATGTTCTTATGTCCTAAAGATCAGCCATGTGCTTTTTATAAATGGCATAATGGCTTTGAGGGAATTACGGAGCCAACCTCATCTTCTTAAGGTTTGATCCTGCCGCTCAGCTGACCTGGGGCAGATCCTCAGCAAAGTACTTTATAATCCTGTGAAAAAGGACAGAAATCCTCCTGACGGAGCCTGGGAGATTTCACCTTGAAACGGTCTTCCTGGTGTCTTCTCTCAGTATTGGTTCCAGGAGCCTTGGGGGCTGGATGCAATGGTCAATGCGTGGCAATCCCAGTACAGTGCCGGGATAATTCTGGGTTTTAGGCCGCGTCTGGACACAGCCTCATCTTATTTCCCTTGCATTTGGAAAGCGCCTGGGCCATCTCTAAGTGCTCTCCATGAGATTAAATGGAGGCCCATCCCCTTTCTTCTGGGGAGAGTTTTTCCCCTGCACCTGAGCACGTGCAGAGTGCCCGAAATGCTCTTAATTAAAATGCCACCCACCTTGACTAAGCTTTAGCCCTGCCTTTTTTGGTTTGTTTAATATCCATTTTTATCTACCTTTTACCCAGGAGTTTTAGGGCCAGACACATCCTACCGGCCTCTTTACTGCTTAGCACCTTTTAGTTTTAGAATTATTGCTGTTTAAGGAGGAGTTTGAATAGGGGCTTTTTGTGTTCAGTTCGTATCAAATCGAACGTAAGAAAATTCATATTCGTTTGAATAAATCCCCTTCGAATGTGATAGATTTCTATTCAACGTGAATGTATTCGTACAATATCCAATACATATCCGATAAGTAACCGCTCTAAAAGTTACAAATCCGACCTGAATCCACTTTGATTCTGTTCTCAATCCATGTCGAATGCACTCTGGATCCATTGCATGAATGTTGTAACATTCAATTCCTTTTTTTTAACATTCAGTTTGTATGTGAATGTCTGAATTCATATGAATTCGTGTGAATATTGAATGGTACAAATATTCTTGCACATCTGTGTTGCTTTTATGTCTTATTTGTAAGCCACCTTGAGACTTCCAGGTATAGAGCAGTATACAAATGTAAATAATTGCTGAATATATATAATATATATAAACTGCAGAGCAACATAAGGTGTGAGCTTTAAATGTCAGTGGCCTGGAGAAGAGGTGTAAAAGGACGTGCAGTATTGGCACCTGGCTTATTTCAGACTGATCCATTGGAAGGTCAGGGGTCACCACAGAGGAGGCTCTGCCCCAGGCTAACACTCCTTAATTTTCCAAGCATTTGTGTGTTTTAACAAATCCTGTGTGTATGTTCCTTGTGTGCCTATCAATTTTACAAAGTAGAAGAAGCAGAAGAAGAGTTGGCTTTTCAACCCCACTTTTCTCACCCATTCAAGGGGACTCAAAGCGGCTGACAAACCTTCTGTTCTTCTCCCCACTTCTTCTCCCCACAGCAGTCACCCCGTGAGATAGGTGGGGCTGTGAGAGCTCAGAAGAGAGCTGTGACTAGCCCAAGGTCACCCAGCTGGCTTCATGGGGGAGGGCAGAATCGAACTCGGTGTTCCAAGATAAGAGTCCGGCTCCCTAACCACTAGAGCAAACTGGAAATGTAGTGTTTGTGCATTTCCAAACGAGTAGTACTTTTCCATTTTGGACTAAAAAATAAGCATAGATGCTGCACTGGATCCATGAGCGATGGATTGGAAAAAGGTTAATTCCTAAAAGCTTTTAAGGTACAGTAGGCAGGGCCAGAAATACCATTGCATCGAAAACCAGAAGGCATCTGTGTGTCATCTGGAGCGGCGAAGGTTGGATAGAGCAGAACACCAGCGCACTGGCCTGTGTTTGCGCAAATGTGGGCATTCCTCATGTTAAAGCCTGGAGGTAGAAATGTTGACCCCCCCAACACCTGATCTATTGCTCTGTCTCTCTAGTGACTCTATTAGCGTCCCTATGATTCCTCTGGGGCTGAAGGAGACAAAGGAGCTGGACTGGGCAGAGCCGCTGAAGGTAGGGAGCTCTTCCCTTAACCAAAATATATGCCGTAACTCAGGGCTTGGTGTTCAGCTTCTCACATGCGCGCGCAAGAAAGCCCATGAGGCCTTGTAGGCATGTGCACAAATGTTCTAAACATTCGAAGTTCGTGTGGACATTCAAATTCGAAAAGAATGTCTTTGCATTTGAATTTAAACGTTTGAACAAATTTTGAATGCTCCAAAACATTCCTTCATATGATTCGAATCTGAAAGTATTATGTATCTGCATGCATTTGCGCTTATAGTATGGGATGAAAACGGGATGCATACAGGATAAAACGGGATGCATACAGATACGTAGTCTTAGGTGGCCCTGGTTAGAAGTTTTCTGGAGCGTAGGTGTCCAAACCCTGCCCTCCAGGTGTAGAGGGGCTACACCTGCCAGCGAGACTGGAGGCAAGGAATGATGGGTAATGTGGCCCAGAGATTTATCACCTTGTCTCTCTTCCATGCTTGTGGGTCCTGCTTCCTGCTGGCATGGAAGCACTTTGGTGCTTCTGTGCTGGAGGGCAGGAGGCTGGTGAGGTCTCTGGCTTTCTTTGGGGGTGGGGGTGGGGTGGGGGCTTTCCGTAGCCTAAGGGTGAACGTAGCCCAGAGAGGCCTTTGGGGTTGTGGCATCTGCTCTGTTTCTGACATTTGGGCTAATGCAATACTGTTATAACCTGCCCTCAGTCCTTTGGGTATAGAGAAGGATAGAAATATAAGCAAACAAACAAATAAAAGGTGTGTGTTTCCCTCTGTTGTTGTATTCTGGCCCCTGTCTCCGAAATACAGGGGTTTTTTTTCATGTGAATCTACCCTGGGGGGCTACTCTGGACTTAAAGGATGATGGGTAAATTTTGCACACCTGAATTAATGGAAAAGGTGGCAACTGCCTTGTCTCCCTCACAGGAGAAGCTGACACACACACACACACACACACACTTGCTCTCACTCACACACACACTTTCTCTCTCTCCATTTCTCTCACTCTTTCTCTCTCACACTCATACTCATTCACTCTCACCCATGCTCACACACTCTCTCACACTCACTCACTCAATCATGCTCACTTATTCTCACTCATTCTCACTCACACTCATGCTCACACTCACTCATATTCACGCTCACTCACACTCACTCTTACTCACATTCTCACTCACTCATGCTCACTCTCACTCTCTCACTCATTCTCACACTCACACACTCACTCACTCACACTCACTCATACTCATCCACTCTCACCCATGCTCACACACTCTCTCACACTCTCTCACTCAATCATGCTCACTTATTCTCACTCATTCACACTCACTCTCACACTCATTCTCACTCACTCACTCATTCACACTCCCACTCACTCTCACTCATACTCACTCACACTCATGCTCGCTCATGCTCACACACACACTCACTCATTCTCACTCATATTCACGCTCACTCACGCTCACTCACGCTCACTCTTACTCATTCTCACTCACTCATTCTCACACACTCACTCACTCACTCACATTCTCGCTCACACTCACTCACTCACTCTCCTCGCAAGGGGCTCATTCTGGATCTTAGAAAAGGCCTCGTGCCCAGCGAGAGGCAGAGATGCCCCCAGCCGCCTCTGCGCCCCCAACACTTTCTTCTGCTTATTTCTTTCTGCCCCTCAGGAGATGATTCGGAACCACTATGGTGAGGACAGCGCAATGTATGAGGCGGAGATCAGGGAGCTGGTGGAGCTGCGACAGGTGCGTGGACCTCGGTGGCCGCAGGAGTTGGGAAAGAACGAAAATGGTCAAGGTTCAGGCCTCTTCAGGGTGGGGGGGGGCTTCAGGATACCCAGGTTTCTGTCCTTTTTTGGGGGGAGGGGTTCAAGATGCCAGTCCTCTTTGGGATGGGAGGGGCTTCAAGATGCCCAGGGCTCAGTCCTCTTTGGGGTGGGGGTCTCTTCAAGATTCCCAAGGTTCTCCTCTTTGGGGTGGGGGGGCCCTTTGAGGTGCCCAGGACTCAGTCCTTTTCAGGGTGGGGGGCCTTCGAGATGCCAAAGGTTCGGGCCTCTTCATAACGGGGGGCGTCTTCTTCTCCACTTCTCTTCCCAACAGGCAATGAGAACGCCAAGCCGGAACGAAGCGGGCCTAGAACTCCTCATGGAGTATTACAGCCAGTTGTACTTCCTTGACAACCGTTTCTTCCCTCCCAACAAGAACCTGGGACTCTTCTTCCACTGGTCAGTAGAGGGTTTGGGGACAAATGAATGACCTTGATTGTCTAGAGTGGCCACTGGTGTGGCCAGGGCTGAGTGCTTGCGTCTTGTCCTTGGCCACAAAGGGAAAAGGGGCGTCCTTCCAGCCTGTGGGCTGAGGCCCTTTGGCCGGTCGGCTGAGAATCTCATGGCTGCTCTTGAAGGCTCCAGATGTAAGAAAACTCATATTCGTTCGAATAGAACATGGTAGGATTCCATTTGATATGAATATATTTGTATGAATTTGTACAAATGTCCAGTACGAATCCAATACATATCCAATATGATCCGCTCTGAAAGTGTCAAATCTGCCCTGAATCCACTTTGAATCTGCTCTCAATCCATGTCAAATTCACCCTGGATCCGTTGCAGATGTGACTGCCGCAGCCTCTTTCCCACCTCGCCGGTTCACGAATGTTCCGTAGCTTCGTACGAATGTCCCGAAACATTCGTGTGAATATGAATGTCTGAATTCTTACGGGTAACGAGTGTCACGAATATTTGTGCACTCAGAACAGATTCGTCTTCCATTCATGATGATCTTAGGCTCAGATCTCTGTGTGCCCTGGATCACATGGAGAAATCGGGCAGAATTTATGGAGAAAATGTTTGGTTATCTTTGAGAAGTATTCCCTTCTGCCGGGCTTTTTGAGGCTTTTTGATTTTTTTAATCTGCACAATTGTTTTGATTTTTTAAAAATAAATATTTTATTTATCTATTTCCATTGAAATATGCAGGACTCAAGAAAACACTGCCCTGTTGGCCTTAATGAGGCTGGTTTTAGCTGGGTTTCTTGTTTATTATTGGAGCTCGCCTTTGGGGTCTTAACCCAGGGGGAGATACACATTTAATAATAATATGGTTGTGATTTCCTTGGGAACAGGAAGCCAGTGCTAAAATATATCCAGAACCACAACATCTAAGTGTCATATTAAAATACCGTATATTCCGGTGTATAAGACAACTGGGCGTATAAGACAACCCCAACTTTTCCAGTTAAAATATAGGGTTTGGGATATACTCGCCGTATAAGAAGACGACCCCTGGCGTATAAGACGACCCCTGACTTTTGAGAAGATTTTCCTGGGTTAAAAAGTAGTCTTATACGCCAGAATATACTGTATGTGGAATTTATTTTCCCTTTCTCTAGCCCTTACTCTTATCCATCCATCCATCCATCCATCCATCTGTCCATCTATCCATCCATCTGTCTATTTATCCATCTGTTCATCCATCCATCCGTCTGTTCATCTCTCTCTCTGTCCATCCATCCATCTGTCCATCCATCTATCCATCCATTATCATCTTCCATCCATCTATCTGTCTATCTATCCATCCATCTGTCTATCCACCCATCCATCCGTCTATCCACCCACCCATCCATCCATCCATCCATCCATCCACCCACCCATCTGTCCATCATCTTCCACCTATCTATCCATCCCTCTATCCGTATCCCATCCCATATCCTAAGATCTCTGGGCAGCCTACAGTAAAAAACGAATACACAAACAAAACATGAACTGCGTGCCCCATTAAAACAGTATTAAACAGCATAATTAGTGGGGGGGGGGAGTTAAAAGTTAAGATAATGCTATAGTGAGTTAGTGCCCAAAGGCTTTAATAAAGAGCCAGGTCTGTACTTGGCGCCTAAAAGTTGGAAGAGTTGGTGCTAATCGGGCCTCCAAGGGAAGGGCATTCCATAAGTGGGGTGCCATGGCTGAGAAGGCCCTGCCGCATGGCCCAGCACAGTGGATTTCTCCAGCTGGTGGGACACGGAGGACCCCCCCCCCCTCCAGCAAATCTTAAACCTTGGGTAGGTCTGTATGGGAGGAGGCCTCCCCTCAAGTATTGAGGTCCCAAGCCATTCAGGGCTTTAAAGGCCATTACCAGCACCTTGAATTCAGATCGGAAGCGTATAGGTAGCAGGTGCAGCTCTTTCAAAACAGGCCTGTAAGTTGTACCGGTCAGTAGTCGGCCTGCCACATTTTAAATTAACTGCAGCTTCCGAGTCTTCTTCAAGGGCAGCCCCATGTGGAATGCATTACTCTTCCATGGCTCCCAGTGGATTTTGTCAGCTGCCTTAAAAAATTTGGGGTGGCACCTCGAACCCACCACCTGTCCAATTCCTAATGTCTGCTGGAGCAGCTGGTTTTGTGTTTTCTTTCCTGCCGACTTGCCAAGTTTCCACGATTTCCTCCGAAAATAACAACCTGGAACGCAGCCTGCCTTATTTTGCTGCCTGAAAAATTTATCAGTGCGTTTATTTTCCGGTTAAGGGCAGAAGGGCTCGGAGCTCTGGATCCCCTTTATCAATGCACTCGGTGAACGATCAGTTCTCTTCCGGCACTGGATCCCCCCAATTTCTGCCTCTTTCTGATTCAGGGCAGAAAAGCAACTACATTTCTGCAAGACCCTCTCAGCCTGGTCCTAAAATGCTGAATTCACACACATTCCTTTGTCTTGTATATAACATAGTAGGGTTTGTCTGCATGTGGAATATGCCAGCTGCAGAATTCTACAGGTGATGTTTTAGAAATAAGCCTGGTTTCAAAATGAGAGCAATAATTGGAAATTTGCTTTCGGTTTTGCTGCAGTTTCTGAGCACCGTCTTTATTCTTACCTCCACCTGACTAGGTACGATTCCCTGACTGGGGTCCCTTCGCACCAGCGGGCTCTGGCCTTCGAAAAGGGCAGCGTGCTCTTCAATATCGGTGCGCTGTACACCCAGATCGGAGCGCGGCAAGACCGAACCACCTTGCAAGGGGTGGACTGTGCCGTGGAAGCTTTCCAGAAGGCGTCTGGTAAATCTTTGCTTATTTTTCCTGTTTGGAACGAGCAGGAGAGCGCTTCAAGTCTTGCAGAGGGTGTGTTTCGCGGTGTCTGTTTTATGGCATGGACCAACTCCAGCTGTGTCAGGCAGCGTGGCTGGGGGAACAGCAATTCAGAACAGACCGATGCGGCCTTGTGGTTCTGGGGTGTGTGTGGCAGGAGTGAAAACAGAGCGCATTTCGCTGTCATGTCCCATGCCAACCTGGCGTTTGATCCTGGGGTTCTTTCCCCCGTGGAGCATTCTTGTATACAGGCATGTCCCCATATCTGAGGGGGATACGTACCTTTTCCTATTGCAGTTATGGGAAACTGCAGATATATGAAACACTGGGAGCTCATGCGATTTCCCGGGCATCATGGGAAATGTGTGAGATTTTGCACAATCGTCAACTGTCCCAGGCCTCCAGGAAGCCCCCAGAAGGCAAATGGTACTATTCAAGGGGCGGGGAGGCTGATCCTGTCAACCACAGATGAGTGGATCCATGGTTACCAGATCAGTGGATACAGGGGCAGACCTTTTACTGTGGCTGCTTCCAGACCTGCCGAATAAATCCGCAGTTAAACAGTAAAGCGCAGTATAGTTCCTGCACAGCAACAACCGGCTGTCCCAACTCAAAAGGCAGCTCTGTAGCTTCCCCTAGTGGAGCTGGGAGAGCTAAGGAGGCACCCAATGTCACATGGGTTGAGGCAGCCAATCAGATTTGAGCTGCCCTTCCTGCTCTCGTCTTGATCTTCTCACTGTTCTGCCTGCACTGAGGGAAACTTTGGATTTTTGTTTCCTACTGCGCAGCGAGTGTCCTTTATCTAGCATTAAGGTAAATGCGCAGTCCTGATTGGATAACGCAATGGCATGACGATCCATCAGTTGTTGGGTGTGATGCCACAATCGCAACTGCGCGTTCTTCTACGCAGTATAAGTGTGTCTGGACACAGACTGTGTTGGTTCTTCTGAGGTGTAGAGGATGAGGTGAACTGAGGCCTTTTCTTCACTTCCCCTGGCTAGATCTGGATCGGTGGATCAGTCACCTCACGCCATCAGTCACTCACTTTCTGGGGCCGGTCCTCTTCAGGGCGCCGCCATTCTGTTTCTGGCACCCTCCGCGATTGTGCGTCAGCGCCATCGCCAAGACGATGCTGATGCTCTGTGCACATGCAGTCACGTCTATGGTTGTCTCAGGTGCCAGTGCGCTTGCGCGGCACCTCAGACAACCCTGGCGCACTGGAAGATATGTGAATGGCTGCTGCCTGGCCACGCCAGGTAAGTAATTAGTTAAGCCTGGTAAACGTGTGGAGCACAATTTCATGTTCCACACCTAGTGCGTGATTAGGGAACTTCTGGGAAGGCAGGGGGCGCCCGGGGGCTGTGACAGCATCCTCAAGGTGTGGGTGATCTTCCCCAGAAGGTTGCTAATCATGCACTACGGGCTGTAGTGTGAATAGGACCCTGGTCTCCAAGATCCACTTTAATATGCAGATCTATGTGGCCTCATCCTGATCAAGGGTCCATCCGAAAAGGCCCTGAACCTCCGCGACAGTAGAAACTCTGCTTTGCTATTTGAGGCCTCTACATAAATCGGATTATAATGCTACAAACAATGGCTCCAAGACGTCTCTTTGGGATCCCTCATTGGTTGAGTGTCATTGTAGTGAGGTCAGAGTTTGATCCTCTGTTGAATTCTTAGCGGAAGGATTGATCCTGCGCCTTTCACTTCATTTCCAGGAGCCTTCAACTACCTGAAGGAGAACTTCTCCAACGCTCCCAGCCTGGACATGAGCGCATCCTCCTTGAACATGCTGGTGCGCTTGATGATCGCCCAGGTGCAGGAGTGTGTCTTCGAGAAGGTCCTTCTGCTCAGAGAACTGAATGACTTCCTCACCTGCCTGCAGCTTGCCCAGGAAGCAGCCAGGGTACGGCACACGTCCACACACACAAACCTGGGGGCATTTGGGGGTAGTGGCACTAGAGGCACAGAGAACTGGCAGCCGGGGCCCTCATGCCACAGAGCTGCTGATGCCAAGTTAGTGGTTGAACCTGGCAAGTACCTGGAGATCAGGTGGGCTTTTTGGTTTCTGCTGCATTCTCCGCCTGTCTGAACTGATGATGGCTTCTGGACCTAAGAACTTAAGAGGAGTCCTGCTGGATCAGGCCACAACCCATCTAGTCCAGCATCCTGTCCCACACAGTGGACCAGCAATTGCCCATGGGCATCTCAAGCAGAGACAAGGGCAAACCTTCTCCTGCTCTCAAAGGCCAGCAAATGGCCTTAGAGGCATCCTGATTGTTCCCCCACCTGAAAGATGTAGTTAGGCATCCATTTTAGTAGCCATTGATACATCTGTCATCCATGAATTTGTCCAACTTTTCCTTAAAGTCATCTAGGCCGGTTGCTGTCACCACCTCTTCTGGCAACCAGTTCCATAGACTGATGACCCTCTAGGTGAAGAACTCCTTCCCCTTCTCTGATGACCTTCATTGCCATCAGCCATCAAGAAATGGTTGGGTAGGAAGAACCTCTTCAGCACCAGCTTGATCTGCTCATGTCTTTGGCTTTTTCAGGTGGAAGAGGTTTACTCTTTGGTGTACCAGACCATGACCCAACCCCACGTGAAGGACTACGTCCCTTTTTCATGGACCACCATGGTGCATGTCAAGTCCGAGCACTTCAAGGCCCTCTCTCACTACTATGCAGCCATTGCTCTCTGTGACTACCCATGTGAGTGTCTCTGACACATCTGTTCTTCTACCCCTGTTTCTCTTTCCTCCATGTCCTCTTGAAAATCAGCACCCCTTTTCTACACAGCCAGGCACAGAGGGGAGCTGAGGCCATCCAATGCTACCAGCCTTTAATTAAGGCATATTCCCATGTCCTGCCATTGGAGACACTGATGCCGCTTTAGGGCTCATATGTAAACATTGTGGCAAGAGGGAGGGAATCCTACAAAGATATGTTGGGTGCAAAGGCTCCAGATCATCTGCAGAACGTTGGTCCCTGCTGGGGGAGACATTCAAGGGTCACGGCCTGTTCTCCATCATGAATACAGAATGGGAGGAATCAGGCTCAGTAGCAGCACAAGGGAGGAGGACCTGGGTGTCCTGGTTGATCACAGGATGAACACGAGTCAGTAGTGTGATGCAGCTGCAAAAAAGGCAAACACCATCCTAGGATGCATCAAGAGGAATACTGAACCTAGATCATGAGAAGTAATTACTCCTCTTTACTCTACTTTGGTCAGACCTCATTTAGAGTACTGTGTCTGGTTCTGGGCACCCCAGTTCAAAAAAGACATTGGCAAACTAGAGCAAGTCCAAAGGAGGGCTACCAAAATGGTGAGTGGTCTGGAAACTATGTCCTACCAGGAAAGGCTGAAGGATCTAGGAATGTTTAGCCTGCAGAAGAGAAGACAGAGGAGACATGATCATGGTCTTCTAGTCTCTGAAGGTCCATCACAGTGCAGCAGGATTGTCCCTATTCTCACTTGCACAAGATGGAGGACTAGAAACAATGGGATGAAACTCCAAGGGAGTCAATACGGATTAGATATTAGGAGAAACTTCCTGACAGTGAGGGCGATCAGTCAGTAGAACAGGCTGCCATGGGAGGTAGAGGGTTCTCCTTCGCTGGAGGTCTTTGCACATCCTCTTGCCGCTTCCTTTGTTGCTGGTCTCCCTGCCTGGTCTCCTGCCATGTTGTTTGGTTCTGCAGATCCCACCTGGCTGTTATGTTCCCCCAAAATTGAGGGGCCAGCAAGTTGGTGAGGCCTAGTTAGCTTGCCAAGTGTGTGTGGGTTGGAGTAAAACGCCTTTGACTGAGTCCTCTTTGCAAGTTTCATGGGCCAGGCAGGATACCCTCTTCCTCTAGGCCTAGACGTTGCAGCCTGGTTTCCTAAGGGAGGTGTTCCAGCCCCTTAATCATTCTGGTTGCCCTTCTCTGCACCTTCTCTAGTTCCACGATATCCTTTTTGAGGTGTGGTGACCAGAATTGTACACAATATTCCAAATGTGGCCTCACCATAGATTTATAAAGGGGCAAAATGACACTTGCTGTCTTATTTTCTATTCCCTTCCTAATTATTCCCAGCATTGAATTTGCTTTTTTCGCTGCTGCCACGCACTGGGTTAACACCTTCATTGAACTGTCCACCAAAACCCTGAGATCCCTTTCCTGGTGTGTTGCAGAAAGCTCAGACCCCATCAGTTTATAGACGTAATTTGGATTCTTGGCTCCGATGTGCATTACTTTGCACTTGTTAAGATTAAAGCACATTTGCCACTTGGTTGCCCACTCACCCAAAGCTAAGAGATCCCTCTGGAGCTCTTGGCAATCTCTTTCGGTTTTTACTACCCTAAATAATTTAGTTGTAACATTCGATTTGTGTACAGATGTTCAGATCCGTTTGAATTCCTCCAGAGAGCGAATTTTATGAATATTTGTGCACATCCCTGGTTTTTAGCAGCCGCGCCGGTCAAGGTGTTGCTTCCGGGGCAGGTGGCATCTCAGCTGAGCGCTCAGAAATCAAAATTTTTCCCCAAACTGCTCCTCATCTCCTCCTGTTGCTTAGTGCAGCCCTAATCCTGAAGTTCATCCCGGCCTAAGAAGATTAGCGGAGACTTTAGCTGGGGAATGATAATAAATACATGCAGGGCAGATTACGTCTCCAGGCCAAGAGGATGCCGCCTGTCTGATTTCCTCTTCCAAGGGCTTGGCGGTGCCCTCTTCAGGACTTGCCCTCTGCCCCAGAATGGTCAAAGGCCTGGGACGCCTCCCTTACGAAACCAGGCTGCAACATCTGGGCTGCTTCTAGCCCTGAAAGGCATTGTTTCAGAGGTGACTTGATTGAAGGGAGGGAAGGAGGGTTTGGCTTGGGGTTTTGCCTGATTGGGTGAGTGGGGTAAGACTGGCAACAGGGATCCATACTTTGGTAGCTTCCAGGCTGGGCTACTGTAATGCGCTCTACGTGGGGCTACCCTTGAAGATGGTGCTGAAGCTGCACGCAGCTGACGGCCACTGCTGGCTGGATGCCCGTCATGCTGGTCTGAAAAGAGCCGCACTGGCTGCCAATTTGCTGCTGAACTGGGTGCAAGGTAGTAATGGTAACTTACAAAGCCCTAAACTACAAGGACCCAGTTATCTAAAGGAACGCCTCCTCTTGTATTGACCTACCTGTGCCCTAAGGTAACACCTGTAAAAACCTCTTGGTGCCCCCACCACCTGTGGGAACAGATGAGTGGGGACACACAGGAGGGCCTTCTCGGGAGTGGCCCCCAGGTTATGGAATAACATCCCCTCTGAGGTGTGTCAGGCATCCTCGTTGAATGCGTTCAGAAGACATCTCTCTTTGTCCTGGCATTTGGCTGAGAGAAGAGCATTTCCTTCCCAGCCCTAGACCTTCAGGCGTAGGGCAGGATAGAAATATTGGATGAATAAAGTAAATAAATAAACAAATTTTGAGCCAGGTGTCCAAGACAGGATGATTTCTCCCTCCTTCCTCTTTGTGTTGCTGTTGATCTACACGGACCAGCTCTGACCTGTGGCGGGTGAAGCCCATGCTAATCCAGAGATTTGTCATTGCGGCCCATGGGAGGCGTTAGCTCACGGGGGGCTCCTGACCCTCACCCTGGTCCATTTCCCACAGCCGTGTCTGAGGCAGATCTGGCCGAGCACGAGAGAGCTTTTCTCCAGTTCCACATCGTCCCCCCTGATGGCCTGGCCCTCCACCACGTGTTGCAAGATCCAGAAGAACGGAGGAAACTGGGTGAGTGTCCCTCTGACGTTCTCCCAACATTTTAAGTTGTCAGGCTGGAACTGTGAAGGACATGCTAAAGGACCGTGCCGGGACCTCCTTCCTGGTCAGTCACAGGCAGGTCAAATCCCACTAGCCTGTATGTGAAAGCATACATCAGCATCACAGAGAGCACACAGATCTTTTGCTCCTCCAGGTGGTGCCATTGGCCAGATGAGTTGTTGGCCATCTGCCACAGAGGGGGCAGGTATTCTTAATCCTGTTGAGATATGCAGCTACCTTAAACTGACTTCCAAAACTGGGGACAACTGAGAACAAAGACATCAGGGCCGTTTCCACACAGGTCCTGAAGGACCCCATTAGGAACCCGATAGGAACACATTTGGTACAGATCCACCACGTACCTTCCACACTGACGACCCCATGAGGACCCCATTCGGAACGCACTGTCCCTACAAGCGCCTTCAAATTGTGGATTTAATAGGGTCTAGATTTGTGGTAGATCCCTTTAATTGTGTCTTCAATCCTGTCTTCCACCATGCAGACCAGATCGCGGAGCCCGCTTCCGCACATATACCAGGGAGGTGGGGTCCTGGGGTGGACCTAGAGGCCGCCATTGGCAGCAGGGCAGCTCTGGCTCCGCCCCTCAACACACACACACTACGTAGGCCCATGCGCGCTTTGTAGCAGTCTACGAAGCGGAACACAAGCTGCGTAGCGGCTACGTGGGCAGCTAAAAAGCTGCGTTTCTCCAGCACACTTACTGTAACCAGAAGTGATCCCTGACTGACAGGTACACAGGCCAATTGCGCCACACCACCAGCCTAATTGGAACCTCAGGATGGGTGCCACAGCAGCCACTTGGCAGCCCTCTATAGCACCCATTGCCATCAGGTACTAAACACACCATGTGGACATATGGGGTCCTTGCCATGATGTGGAGCTACTTGGACCAGATTCCCTGAGGACTGGATCCCAAAGTTCCGGATCTTCTTAATCCACATTAAATGAGTTAAGTGCGGAAACGGCTCAGGACTTGCTTGCTGCTGCAGATGGAGGACAGGGTGGTCAACCAGGGTGGAGTCTGGGCTCCTGCCTTGTTCCTCCAGTGGTTCCATCACAAATAGCGGACCTGTTTCTGCAGGTAAAGCCCACCTCAAGAAGGCCATCATGAAGCATGAGGAAGCAATGCGCATTCACGGCCTGTGCAAGATCTTGAGGAAGATGGACATCCTGCAGGACGTCCTCTGCTTTGCCCACAAGCGTTCGCTCTGCAAGTACTCGGAGATTGACCACGAAGAGGACTTCTTTGAAACAGCAGATGCCCCTGACATCCACCGTAAGTGTGCCGGTTGGAGGTCTGGCAACCTCTGCTTCCTGTTCCCCAGCCATCTGTCCCTTCCTGCTCTACTAATACAAAGGTTTCTTATTCTATCCACCTCACTCTAACATTTTATTGTAGCCAAAACACATCAGAGGCCAGAAATCAAGTCTCCAAACTTCTCCAAGGTGAAGGTCACAGACATCTTCCACAGGCTGGTAAGTACAAACAGAGAGAGAACCTGCAGCAGGTCAGAGTTCAACTCTCCTGACCTCCAGATATCACGTGCCCCTTCCCCTTGCACCCACGTAGTGAGAGGAGTGGAAAACCGTTCTCGGCAATTCTGTCTCGCCAACAGGGGCTTCTTTGTGGTGGCCCCTGGGTTGTGGCCAATCCTTTGCTCTGAAGCTCTCAAGGTTTCCGATTGGTTCTTTTTTTAAATGTGGGTTAAGACTTCTCTTTTCATGGGATAAGCACTGTAAGGGGTAGGAGTAGTTTAATTCACAAGTGTTTTACAGGTATTGTTCTGTCTTCGTTAAGCACCTTGACATCTACAGGTCCAGCCGAGGCAAGGAGGCACAGTGGAGCTCAAACGCCCCAAGCGTAACTTGAGATTCTGTTCCACGATTTCCCCCTCCCCAGCTCAGGACCCCTAACTCCTCTACACAAGGTGGGAGTTATGGACAGAGGGAGAGGTTTTCCCTCTTCAGGATCAGCCAGCAAAACTGACTGCAGTCAGGCCCTTTCTGCACCAGGCCTTATTCCAGATTATATCCTGGAACAGGGGCCTGGTGTTTACATGCTGCTCCAGGCTATGTCTGCACTCGTGAATGGACAGAAGCAGACTATGGGGAGTCAGAGCCTTGAATCAGAGTTGCTCTGGGACACTCTGGTTTGCTTTCGGGTGCCTCTCGCTGGCCTGCAACAGTTCCTAATTCCTGACCTTTTCCCAAGGGCTAGCAGGTGCTGTCTCCCAACCGTTTTGTTACTTTACTCAGCATAGTTTCCCTCACCTTGTGGACAGGAAGTCCTTTCTGGCTTTGCTTTCCCACGTTCTCTGCAGATGGGTAGGGGAAACTCTTCGGTTAACACTAGGGGTGCGCACGAACGCAATTTTCGGCATTCGATTTGACTCAATTCGAATATCCAAAGATTCAGATTGATTCAAATGTTTAAAATGTGAACGTATTCACATTTGATTCTGTTTGAATACATTTGAATCTATTCGTACAAATTGTCAATTTGTATTTGAAGATACAAATGCCGACAACGTTCAAATGTGTCTGTACACACCTGTATGCACTTATACGCATCCGTACACATCCCGTTTTTATCCCGCATGCATCCCGTTTTCGTCCTGCATGTATCTGTACAAATGCGTACAGATACGTATGTAATGCATATGGATACGTACGTATGCAAATGTCCAACTAATTCATACGAATGATTCAGAATATTTGAAATTGGTTCGAATGTTTAAAATACAAATGTATAGACGTTCGATTGAAATTCGAATGTACAAATTCGAACAAATTTGATCGAATGATGAATCTTTCGATTAATCGTGCTCTTCCCTAATTGGCGCAACTGGTTTCCCGCTTCCCAGGTTCATGAATGTTCCAAAGCTTCGTACGAATGTTCTGAACCATTCGTATTCGTATGAATGTCAGTGTATGAATGTTGTAACATTCTATTCATGTACAAATGTCCGAATTCATACAAATAACAAACATTATGAATATTTGTGCGCATTCCTAGTTAGCAGTCTGGAGAGGGACTTCAGCTCCCTTGGCTATGCTGGCAGGGTCTCATGGGAGTTGTAGTCCAACACAGTTGGTGCATGTTGCATTTGCTGCTTTCAGTGGGCTTCTGGGCTCTATTGTGAGCCAGTTTGGTCTAGTGGTTAGGAAGCCAGACTCTTATCTGGGAATACCAGGTTTGATTCTGCCCTCCCCCATGAAGCCAGCTGGGTGACCTTGGGCTAGTCACAGCTCTCTGCTGAGCTCTCACAGCTTCACAGGGTGTCTGTTGTGGGGAGAAGAATGGAAGATTTGTCAGCTGCTTTGAGTCCCCTTAAATGGGTGAAAAAAGGGGGGGTAGAAAAGCCACCTCTTCTTCTTCTTCTTGGGAGGGGGCAGCTTTTTTGATCAGAGACGGAGCTTTCCTATCACCTCCTTGCCCAGACCTTGAACCAGCGCAGGGGCTTCAGCCTGGCAGGGAGGGGCCCAGCCATGGACAAGGTGGGCATCACCACTGGAAAGGCAGATGCATTACATCAGTGGCTCTGAGGGACAAAGCACCCCCTGCCCCCCAGTGCAGCCAGGGTCCCCCTGACATGTTCTCTCTGTCTCTCTCCAACCCCAACCCCCCTTTGGTCCAGGGCCCCCTGTCAGTTTTCTCCGCCAAGAACAAGTGGCTCCCCCCACGGAGCGTTCGTCTGGTCCGAGGAGAGAAGGGCTTTGGCCTCACCCTTCGTGGGGATTCCCCGGTCCTCATTGCCGGCGTCATTCCTGGGGGCTGTGCAGCTGTGAGTTGCTCACCTGGTGGTTCTACTTGGGCGGGGCTGGGGGGTAGACCAATTCAGGGAGGTCAGGTGTATCAAAGGCTGCTAGATTGGGATCCTGGGTACCACCTCTGGGTTGGTTAGACAGACGGGTGAGGATTTTACTTCCTCTTCTATTTGAGGTGCCCAGAAGCAATTGGTGGGCTGCTCTATGAGATTGGATGCTGGACTAGATGGGCGGTGGCCCAATCCAGCAGGGCGTCCTCTAAGTCCATGGAGGACAGGTGTATCAGTGGCTACTAGAATGGATGCCCAGGTACTCCTCCTAGGTTGCAGGGAACTGAGAGCAGATGAAGGTTTTGCCCTCATCTTCTGCTTGAGATGCCTGGAAGCAATTGGTGGACCTCTGTGTGAGGCAGGATATTGGACTGGATGGGCTGTGGCGTGATCCAGCAGGACTCCTCTTAGGTTCTTATGGACTAGATGGACTGTGGCTTGATCCAGCAGGGCTCCTCTTAGGTTCTTATGGACTAGATGGGCTGTGGCCTGATCCAGCAGGGCTCCTCTTAGGTTCTTATGGACTAGATGGGCTGTGGCCTGATCCAGCAGGGCTCCTCTTAGGTTCTTATGGACTAGATGGGCTGTGGCCTGATCCAGCAGGGCTCCTCTTAGGTTCTTATGGACTAGATGGGCTGTGGCCTGATCCAGCAGGCTCCTCTGAGGTTCTTATGGACTAGATGGGCTGTGGCCTGATCCAGCAGGCTCCTCTGAGGTTCTTTTGGACTGGATGGGCTGTGGCCTGATCCAGCAGGGCTCCTCTTAGGTTCTTATGGTCCAGGTGGGCTGTGGCCTGATCCAGCAGGGCTCCCCTTAGGTTCTTATGGATCAGATGGGCTGTGGCCTGATCCAGCAGGCTCCTCTGAGGTTCTTACGGACTAGATGGGCTGTGGCCTGATCCAGCAGGGCTCCTCTTAGGTTCTTATGGACTAGATGGGCTGTGGCCTGATCCAGCAGGGCTCTTCTTAGGTTCTTATGGACTAGATGGGCTGTGGCCTGATCCAGCAGGCTCCTCTGAGGTTCTTACGGACTAGATGGGCTGTGGCCTGATCCAGCAGGGCTCCTCTTAGGTTCTTATGGACTAGATGGGCTGTGGCCTGATCCAGCAGGGCTCCTCTGAGGTTCTTATGTCTGTGCCTCTATTTCACGCACTCTCTGACCATGTTGCTGTTAAGGGTGCCAAGTGAAGGCCCTATTCCCTTTTGCTGGCTAGCGTATCCCAGCCTTGATGGCCCTAGAGGCCTCCCTCCTCCTCATCCCGCCCTAGCGTTGTGCCAGGGTCTGGCCTCCTTCCTCCTCCACCCTCTTTTCCTTTTGGGGCTTTCAGGAAGCCGGTCTGAAGGACGGTGACTACATTGTCTCCATCGACGGTCAAGACTGCAAGTGGGCCAAGCACGCGGAGGTGGTGCAGCTCCTGAAGGTCGCTGGGGACGAGGGCACCGAGGTCGGTGTGGTCACTCTTCTGGGCCCCGAAGGGCAAAGTGCGGTAAGGCAGCCGCTTGGGAGGATCTGTACTGAACACCTGCAGGGTAGCATCTCAAGTGGACCAGGGCTCACCAGGTTCCACACAGAAACAAGGGGCTCCCCCGTGCTTCCCATTAGAACAGGACTGCCTAGACCCCCTCTGGGCTTCCCAGTCCTGACTGTGTGGTGGAGCTGGGGATGCCACGCCCCTGGTGGGCCGCCCCATGTCCTTGTGGGATGCAGCATTGCTTGGTTCAGGCAGCCATGATTGTTCCCTGGTGGGCCTCTTTTCAACAGTCTAACAGCAGTCCAGGGCCAGCCATACCAGACAAGGGAGACACACAGCAGGATCCACACCTCCATGGGCTGATTTAACAGGGGGCCCTTTTTGATGTCGTACCAAACCGCTGCCAAACTGGGTCCCCCCCAGGGCTCTGAGGCCAGGAACCTTCATCCCTGGCCCTCGGAGCCCTCGTGGCTGCTCTGAGGAACATGTGCGGCAGCGCTGGGGTTGACCCGGATCAGTCAGCCACAGTGTGGACGGCCTTGTCGCTGCCTTTGTTCCAGGCCAGCTGGACCCTCTGCCTGGCGACAACTCCTGCTAGAGCAGTTCCCCCTGGAGTAGGGATGGGCATGGATGGGCTTTTTGGCATTTGATTTGTAGAAATCCCTATTTGTACAAATAGATCCCCTTCAGACGTGGTAGGATTCTATTCTTTACAAATGCATTCATATAGTATACATATCCTATATGAATGCATACGTATCAATATATACCTGATGCATGTCTTGGCTTAGGGTATTTTAATATTTTATTGAAAATAATTATATACCACTGGCCATATTTAAATATAATTTTATTTATAATGCTATCCTGTATTTATTTATATTAATATCCTATATTTCTGATACTTTGCAATCATTTATATTTCTATCCTATGTTCTTAATCTCTAAGTGGTTTACAAGAGATGGAGAATAAAAACCAATACAAGAATAACATTTATATACAGTTGGACCCCCGTATCCGCAGGGGATACGTTCCAGGCCCCACCGCAGATAGCGTAAAACTATGGATAATAGCAAATGCTGGGAAATGCATTCCGTTTCCCATAATTCCAGTGAAATCCCGTGGGATTTCAAAAGCATTATGGGAAATCATAAGCCATTGGGGGCCACTTCCTGCCAGTCCCAGGCCTCGGGAGAGCTTAAGGTAGGCCTAATGGCGCTCGCAAGGTGTGGGTTGTAGTTGATCTGGTCACTGTGGGAAACTGAAAACGTGGTGGCTGGATCAGTGGGGGCCACCAGGCTTCTATAGGGAACTGATGGGGGGATTTTTGTCCTTACTTTGACAAAATAAGGCCTCTTTGGAGCCCCTTTGGAGCCAAATACGGGACCTATTTAGCAAGTGCAGCTTTCCCAAGCATTGCAGAGGGTTCGACTAGATCAGCGGTTCTCCACCTTCCCAATGCCGCGACCCCTTAATGCAGCTCTTCATGTTGTGGAGACCCCCAACCACGGGAGAGGGGCAGCTGGGAGGGGGGAGGGAGAGGCGGTGGGAGACTCGTCGTGACCCCCCTGAAGGGGTAGTTCGACCCCCAAAGGGGTCGCGATCCACAGGTTGAGAACTGCTGGTCTAGGTGGCGTTGCCTTGTCTTTCCTCCCCTGGTAGGCGGACAGGAAGTCCTTGGCGATGACGAGGAACAAAGAGAACAGCCGGAAGACGCTGATGCAGAGCAAGGCCGGGGCCGCCACCCTCTTGGCCTGGGGCAGGAAGAGCAAACGCAGCAAAAGCGGCACCGTCGGCAGCCTGCCCTTCTCCTCCGTGGGCGACAACGGCTTGGCCTGCTGAGGGAGTCGGTCAGATTCTTGCCCAGCCCTGGAGGAAGGAGGTGGGTTCTGCGGCAAAGACGCTCTGGGGGACTTTTTGCCGAGCCGGTTGGTGGACCCCCCAAAGGCGACGTTTGCTTCTGAGCATTTGCTCAGGGCGGCTTCGGAATAGGAGGAGGAACTCAGCTCTGGGGCAGGAAAGTCCCCAGGGAGCCAAATGGAGCTTTCTTGTTCAGAGGCCTAAGGATGAACCAACGACCTTCAGCTCCCTGGGCTCTCTGGATTTTGGTCCTCACCCAAGCAAGACTTCCCTTCAGTGCCGAGGAGCCTAAAAGACCTTGGTGTCCTTTTTGGGAGGTTCTAACATTCCCTGGCAGAACAGACTTCTGGGACGTGGTTGCCCCAGTTTGACCCAACGGGCCAGGGCTCTCCTGAGGAACACCCTTATTCCCTGCTCCCATGGAGGGCCCAGGGCCTTGTCTTGGCAAGCGTCGTGTGTTCCTTGGGGGCCTGATTTGGTTCTGCTATTCTTGCCTGAGATGGTCATAGGTGTTTCAACTCACACGAGGAGATGAAGAAAAAGGAGAGATCCATAGAGGTGACTCAAGGAATTCATTTAAGAGTCCACCTGAAGGAAGAAGAACTCGATGGGGGCGCGCGGATCGGCCGTCTTCATGCATTTTTGTTGGCTGTTTTTGCACTTACCTCCGTTAATCCGGATTTAGAAGATCCGGATCTCTGAAATCTGGTCCTCTCTGAATCCAGTCCTTGAAGATCTGGACCTTGGCAAGGACCCCATGCGTCTGCACTGGCCATGTAGCACAGGGCCGTCGTGCGGACTCCGTAGCATCCATCCCAGCTCTGTTTGCCCTGAAGTGGATGGGCTGCTGGTGGCAGAGCGCCACGGGCCAGCGCAGACGTCAGTCAAGGTGGACTTCCGTGAGCGGCGACTGCAAAGCGAGGAGAGGGGAACGGATGGCTTTGGGACCCATTGGATGGGAGAGGCGCTGGGGACGGAAGAGCCGCCACGCCTTGTTCCTCTCCCTCTGAATATTGCTCCCCTTCCATTCCTGTGGGTGAGTCGAATGGACGTTCTTGTTGACCCAGAGGGCTGACCATGTAGCGGCTACGCAGGCAGGGACAGCTGCGAAGATCGCAACTACGCAGCCTGTGCTCGACTTAATGTAGACAGCTGTGAAGGGCGTGCAGGCCGACATAGCTGTCCGTGGTGGGGCTGCCCCACTGCATATGGCGGTCACTAGGCTCAGCCCTGAACCCCACTGCCCTGGTCACTGTGCGAACGCGTGTCCTCTGATCCGGTCTTCACGGTGGAAGACTGGATTGAAGGCACCATTAAAGAGGTCTACCATTAATCCAGATTTAAGGGCCCGAAGACCCCATTAAATCCGGATTTTACTGGTGCTGGTGCAGACAAATGGGGTCCTTAACGGGTCCATGACTGATCCGTACCAGTTGGGTTCCTGATGGGTTCTAAATGGGGTTTCCACTGCTAGTGCAGGAACCACCGGTGAGGCAGAAATGGGATCAGGAGGCATCCATCATGGCTGAGAGACCAGCTGGGGTCTCTTGGCAGCCCCTCAACCTTCTGTGGTTTTTGGGCACCGGGTGCACATTGCAGATTGGGCTGCTAAGTGCTTACCAGGTGGCCACCCATCCTTCCTCCTCTGCACCTGTCCCCAGTATCTCCTGACCAGGATCAAAGTCTTTGATCAGAGATTCATCTGGCAACAATGAAGGGCTGCTTGCACCCCTCAACAGCGCCACCTAGAGTTCCAGCAAGGCGATAGCATATGGGCACTTTGTGAAAGAAAAGTTTCAGGCTGGCCAGGGTTCATCCAAGTGGTGGAAGGTCTCTCTCCAGCCCTTGCTGCGGGTGATGACCTTGGAGAGGATGGGTAATCTGCATACAACCCCATCTGTGCATTTGGAATGTGCCCCCACCCCCCACATTCCACATTTGGGCAAAAGGCCTTCTGGTGTGATTTTGATTTTGAGTAGCCACAACAAACTGGCAATGAAGGTGTTTTTATAGTAGCAAAACATCTGCAGAGAGAGAACTCAGCTAGGGATGCCCTGGCAACACACCCAAAGCTGAGTGCCTGGGAGAACCTGCCTGGCTTTCCTTTCTTTTCCTCAGATCAGAACTTGGGGGAAAGATGTCAAGCCAGCAAGCAGGAGAACATTCATGCCATTTACATCAATGCACTAACAGCATAACAGCATCTAGAGTCCTGTGTCCAGTTCTGGGCACCCAGTTCAAAAAGACATTGAGAAACTAGAGCAAGTCCAAAGGAGGGCAACCAAAATGGTGAGTGGTCTGGAAACCAAGTCCTACAAGGAAAGGTTGAAGGATCTAGGAATGTTTAGCCTGCAGAAGAGGAGACCGAGAGGAGACATGATAGCCATCTTCAAGTCTCTGAAGGGCCGTCACAGTGCAGAGGGATCGTCCCTATTCTCACTTGCACAAGATGGGAGGACCAGAAACAATGGGATGAAACTCCAAGGGAGTCAATACAGATTAGATATTAGGAAGAACTTCCTGACAGTGAGGGCGATCAGTGAATGGAATAGGTTGCCACGGGAGGTGGTGGGTTCTCCTTGGCTGGAGTTCTTCAAGCAGAGGCTGGACCTACATCTGTCTGGGGTGGTTTAGGGAGTCCTGCATTGAGCATGGGGTTGGTCTGGATGACCCTGGAGGTCCCTTCCAACTGTAGGATTCTGTGAAGAAACAGAGAGGTCTGGTCCAGTCTCTGAACTAAGCCCAATCTCCCTTGGAGCACACACTCGATGAGCCTAGAGGTCCCTTCTAACTCTAGGATTCTGATTCTAACCCTTGAAACGGCGACCAGAGCAAGTTGCTGCCTTTCTTCTGCCAGTCTGTCTAACAGCTGTCCAGGCCCCGGGGTCTTAACTACATTGGACTTTCAGCTGCCCAGGCATAAGCCGCTCTTCTGGGTGACCCGAGCTAGGCAGCTGAATATCCTGCACCATTTTTGAGTCTTGGAGGAACGTGAGTTCTTTCTGCCCTGGCCCTTGTGTGCAAGGCGGTCTGATCATAGGACCCGCTTTGTTCTCCGCACCCTTTTCTGCTCCACGGTTGCGGCAAGGCCGGCCTCTCTCCCACCGACCTTTTGCACACGGTCAGTGTTTTGTCCTTGCAGAGAGATTCCTATTTTGTCTGTGACCTCGTGGAGTTAACTTCCCCTATTCAATCCTGGTATCTTGTAGGATTTTTATTTATTAATTTATTTTCATCTTTATCCCCCACCCCCACCAGTCTTCATCCTGAGGTCTCAAAGGCCAGGTTCCCACTAGGTAATTTAATTCAGTTTTAAATCAGTGTTTTTAAAATCAGCGAGGTCTGTGTTTTTGTGTTCCCACTGCAAGCTTATAATGCAGGCCCACTCTCCATTCTTCAGTGCTCAGCAGGGCAGAAGCCCCCTCCCCTCCTCCCCCCAGCAGAATCCCCTCCCCATGTCAGCTATTTAGACACCATCATACCGTGACTTCATCATAGCGGGCAAATCAAACCCCATCTTCTATATAAACCTGCTCCCGGAGATCATGGAGTCCTTTGGCAGCAGCTTTTGTTCACCGCTTGTCCCCCCTACCATAGCACAGCTTCTTTCTCATATGAACAAGGCAGGAGAAGATTAAAGATCACTCCCCTTCTTATATTGGTGTTTTGCACAAGATTGATAGATCAGAGCAGTGCAGAATGGCAGGAGTGGGGCACAAGGGGGAGCAGGCAGGCTTTTACACAGGAGCCGGCAGCTTAGCGTCTTTCATGATTGCTGATTTCTTTGTAAAATCAGACACTTCACTCCCCGATACATTGTTATATCTCACTCCCCAATATATGTATCTGTTGTTAGCAACTGCAGGCTCGCCATTCTTCACTGCCCTTTCAGCCAGGGCAATCTCCTTAGCACATAATGGTGGACAGCCAGGGAAGAGGGAGTTAGGGCAGATGGAATCATGGCTTCTCGTTGGGTTAGGGGAAACAGAAGAACACCCCTAAAGCATGGCTCCCTCCCCCAAAACCCATTGCATTCCCATTTCCTAAATAAAGTGGAGTATTTCTAAATCCAGCAGCGAGACCTCTTTTGATCGGAATATAGATAATCTACGTTTCAGGACCATTAATCCTCAGAAACTGCAGATTCCTTTAAAACTTTGGGAACAGCGAGGACTCGAAACGGTCTCAAAGCTGATAAATATCTTGAATGTGAACGCACCCATCCTGTTAACAATTTGAGCTTTTCAGGACGTGGAGATCAATGTCCTGTCTGAATTCCTCGTGATTAGTAGGTTGGGCAGATGGGACATCCTTTGTTTCCATAAGAGAGATTCCTGATCTTTTGATAATTAAGAAGTGGAGGAAGAGATGGGGTCATTCCTGGCCTGTTAGGATAATAAAAGGCTCAGAAAGCATGTAGAGATGGTAGCTTGTGGCCCTCATTCGCTCATCCCACATCTAATCCACCTTTTTTAGCCTAGATTGTTCACGAAGGTGAGGGGCAGAGGGGCACATGAACAATCCCACCTGTAAGATGCCTTTTTAAAAGACCAGGCCTATGAGTGTGGGCCACAGGTGGTTCGTTTCTCCTCCGTGTGGACTCGTGTTCATGGGGCAGAAAAGAGGAGAGCCAGATGGAACACAGCTGATCCTTCCACTTTCCACCCAAGATTTTGTTTGCAAATGCAGCCAGTTTGCTTGATCTCTCCAGATGCACCCGGGAGCCCTGAGGGTTGAGCAGGAGACCTTGGCCTTCCCATCTGTCTGTCTTCTACCACAACCTGCCCCCCTTGTCCCATGCCAGCCTTGAGAACTGTGATCTAGCAATAAAATGAGTGCCTCAGAGTTGCGTGCTGTGTTATTCCATTCCCGTGCTCCCCATCCGCCCCAGGGGATCCACATCGTGGCTCTGGGGCTCTCTGGGCCAGAAGACCCCCCAGTGCCTCCAGCTGTGGACCCTGATATGAAGCAGAAGGAAGGGGAAATTGCTGGGAGGAGGGATGGACACCAGGCTGCATCTCCACGCGGCGTTCATGGCACCGTGGAGGAACACGGCGCTCTGCCGGCCGTGACAGAATCCCATGCCAAAGTGGTATGAGGACCCGTGGGGGGCCTGAGGAAGTATCAAATAGAAGAAAATTAGTATTTGTTTGAATAGATCCCCTTCGAACGTGGAAGGATTCTATTCGATATGAATGTATTTGTACATATCCAATATGTTTCCCAAAACAGATTTGCACTGAAAGCATCAAATCCACTCTGAATCTGCCCTCAATCCGTGTCAAATCCACTCTGGATCCATTGGACCTGTGACTGGTGCAGCCACTTTCCCACCCCCCAGAGAGGCCAGAATGACCGAACGGACTCATAAAGGGAACTCCGGGGTTTAGGCTACCCGCAACCTCGTGAATCAAAGACGAAGGTTCTCAGCCGGATGTCCATAGTCATCTTTTATTCACACAACATGGAGTTGCCGCTACGTTTCCATGCTTTGTAATTACAAGAGTTAGTCAGACAACGTTACACAGTAGGTTGCCCCTCTAAAATGGCCACGGAGGGCCGTGGCACCTGGAACCATCCCACCTCCATCCCACCTTGACTTCAGATGACCCCTTTGGCTGGTCCCTCACCCAGTGCCTGCCCGCCTGTGATTGTCCACGAGAAACATCCAGGTCACGGATGGAGATCAGATTTTCAAACAGTTGGGGAAGAACAGAAGGGAAACTTAGGACAGAATGGAGCTGCCCAGCCATCCCCAGCTATAAGGCCAAATGGTGTTCAATAAACCTCAGTCCCGTAGTTCAAATAAACGACATAGCGGTTTGCGCATGGCTGTCCGAACCCAGTCAATCTGCAAGAAGAGAAACACACGTGGCAAAACAAGAGGCCTCTATTTGTCGGAAGCCTGTTAGGCTTGTTCCTAGCTTGGGACACTTCTACTCCAGCTTTAAATGGTTGCTGTCTGAGCTAAACTAAGTGGGCAAAAAACTGCAAACAAACCCAGGTAGTTAACCAATTAAGGTGGGTTGTTAATCCCACTTTAGAGATTTAAGTATAGCTACTTCCTTCCACTTGAAATGGGCGTGAGTCTCTGACCAGGGTTGTGAGTCCAGCCCAAGCCTCTCCACATGAATCCCACATGTGCACTGATCTCTGAGGGCTGGAACCAGTGGTTTTTAATGCCTTGAGGACTGGGCGATTCTGCTGGGCAAACACATGTATTGAGTGCTTGGTGGTGGTTTTTTCCCTTCCAAAAATAAAAATGACCCATACAGTTCTGATACAAGTAGGATTAACTCAGTCAACAGAGCCAGCACTGAGCATCTTCACCGCTGTGTTAAAAATACTTCCTATCCCAGAGTCGCATAGAACCGATAACCTCTGCAGATATTCACCCTGTTCGTTTCTGGAACTGGAAAGAGCCATCTTGGTCCTTTGTGGGACAAACGGATGCAATGATTACAGGCTTTATAGCTGCGATTAGTTAGGCCTTCCAGCATCACACATGTGGTGTATTTTATATTAGCAGTGACATGGTAAATTTAGCAGTAGTTTAACGAGAGGGACTTAAGGAGGGTCAGGAGAAAGCCCTGGGGGCCAAAATGTGAGTGGTCACCATATGAGTCAAGCAATTTGGTATTAAGAAGACAGGACACATGTGCCAGAAGAAACTGTCCCTTAGTTAGTGGTTAATTCCCCCAAAGGGCAGAGATATTCAGGGCCTTTTTGCACTTTGTGAAAAGCAGAACTCCCGGTATTCCCCTGGCATGTGGCATGCGCACTGCACAAAGCTCTTCCATCCCAGAAGTGTCTCCACATGTATGGGAGTGGCCCCTGGACTGGACAGCTGTGGCACATGTTTCAATGTGCCACAGCTATACCAGGCACCAGCCAGTAAAGGGCAGCATGCTCCATTGACACCTTTTCCGGGTGAATGGAGTGTGCCATGGGTGACACAGCTGTGCGCCACGTTGCCCAGTCATCCCAGAGGTGCCACCTGTGCCCAGTGGTGCAGCTGCTGTGGCAAGGCCAGAATGATGGTGGTAGAGAGAGCAGCATCTGCTTTTATGCAGCACATAACAAAAGTGCCAAGTAACTTTGAAATGGATCGGGTATTCTGAGGTGCGGAGGGCCTGACCCATCCAGGAGACTTCCGGCCTTTGCACCTAACAGTGCAAAAATATCTGCAGAATGTGCACAAGTTGAAAGCCAGGCAAAAAAAGAGAGATAGTATGTACATCAGGCTGGAACTAGCAAGAGGTCAGGCAGATAATGTACACACATGCAGCTGGTTTTATGGCTATTTTAGCAGGATGAAGCTCAAAACAAAGGCTGTTTTAATCCCTTACGTAATCCAAGGCTGCACCCCTGTAATTATTCTGGAATAGTACCTGGTTTGTCAGACGTGATCACGGTGTTCCCAACAGAGTCCTGGAATATACAGACCTCTCATCCCAGGTTTACGGTACTGCAGGAGAAAGAATTCTCATGGCAGGCTATCCCTTTATTCCAAAACTGCCTCACTGCACGTGGGAACAGGGGCAGGAGCAACAACCATCAAAAGTCCTTCTCTGAAATGCAACTGGATACGTCCTCAGCACAATCAGCCAACCACACAATGGGCCATCGCAAAGCACCAAAGTACCGTACATTCGCTTGGCGTAATGATGGACTCTGGTGCCTCTGCTGTCAGTTATGAGCAGCAGGAGGAAACACAGCCTGACCAAATGGACTTGGAGGTGGACACTGAGCAGCCGGTCAAACGGAAAGGAAATTGCAAAGCGGAAACCTCATTGTGTTATGCTAAGATGTGATGCATCAACCTAACATCTGGGCATAAGAACCTCAGAGGAGCCCTGCTGGATCAGGCCACGGCCCATCTGGTCCATAAGAACCTCAGAAGAGCCCTGCTGCATCAGGCCACGGCCCATCTAGTTTCGGGCATTAATTTTGTGGGGGACATTCCGTCTTCTTTATAAATAAAATAAGTAAATATGTACATATACATACTTACAAAAGGTATTTATAAAAACTAGCCGGCTGATATTTAAAAGGGGACAGTTCCAAGCATCAGTGTCAACTCAAAACTTTTTAAAATTGCCATAATATTAGGGATGCGCACAAAAATTTAAAATATTCGTTATTTGGACAAATTTGGACATTTGTATATGAATCAATGGTCTGGACATTTGGATTCCCGAATTTGAACGAATACGAATATCTTGAGTTTTTCATGCGAGTAATTTGGACATTCGGTTCTGTACCGGTAGGTATGAGATGCATATGTGAGATACAGATATGAACGTCCGAATTATTCAAATTTTCAGAAATTTGAATTATTCGGATTTTCAGATACTCGATTTGTTACAAACTGAATTCAAAAATAGGATTCGTGCACACCCCTAGTGTGTATAGCTTTCAAGTCTTTTAATACGAACTAGAGCCATACTTCTGATAGGGTCAATTTGTCCCTTTAAGCCCCCCCCCCCCAGCCAAACTCCACTGCAGGGGCCACCAAGACCTCCAGATTCATTCTCCCCAACACAGAATCTCCCACCCAGTCCAAGCGCCATCCAAAAAATAACTTCTGTATCACATCCTGCCACCAGGATTAAACCTGAATCTGTGGCAGCCATCAAAGTGCTCAGGGGGGTGGGCAGAGATGCAGAGGAAACCCCTCCCCATGCCACCCTGGTTTCCCATCTTTTTTGGAGCCCCCGTAGCGGCCAGGAACACGTCCGCACCCCCTCTGATCCAGCATGAACTCCGCCAAGACACCAATGGGTGCAACTACCTCTGGCCAGCAGTCTTCCCTTGGGTCCTGCTTCAGTTTGGGCCACAATCAACCTGTTCTGGGATATCACCAAAGAGAGCAAAGGGAGAGGCCAAAGGGGACGCCTGGCCCCCTCTCTTGTTTGTACTTTTGGAGAGCCTCGTGCAGGGGTTTCACCCCACTCTCCCAAGTTTCAGAGAAGGAGCAGTTCACCACCAAAAAATATGGGCCATATTCTGGAATATACCTCAGAATATGGGTGTGTAGTCCATGTGCTAATGCAGACTCTGGCAGGCCTCACCTGGGGCCTGCTGTAGCCTGCGCTAGCATGCGGACAGCAGGGCCCTATCCTGGGATATATTCCAGAATAAAGCCAAGTGCAAACCGGCCCCAGGACTGCATTCAGACTTGTTCATACCGCGCAGCAGAATACGCGATTGTGACGTCAAACATGATGACTGATGTATCGGCGGGGCGTCGTATTATCCGATTGTCACTGTGCATTACCTTACTGTTGACCTAAGGACATTGGCTGTGCTGTATAAAGAAAATCCAAAATTTCCCACAAGTCCAGGCAGAATAGCGAGAACGATGCGAGCCGGAGGGCAGCTCAAATGTTACTGGCTGCCTCAACCCACATGACCACACGTGCCGACTCAGCTCTCTCTGTTTCCGATGGGAAGCTACAGAGCTGCTTTTTGAGTCAGGACAGCCGGTCATCGCTGCGGAACAGGTAAGCTGCGTTTTTACCTTAAACTGAATTCATTCCACATGTCTGGAGGCAGCCCATGTCTGTTCCAAGTTTACAGAACCTTTTTGTGAAGAAGAGGAAAAAGCCTAAGGTAATACCGGTCTCCAAGAGCAGACAAGCCAGTTGGAAGAGGCCCCACTTTGCCTTTCTCCATCCGTTGTTCATCCCTTGAAGGACTTGAGCACTTGGGGAAAGGGGAATAAAAAGACTTTGCAAGAGGAAATGGCTCAGATTATATCATAATGCGCCCTCCTAAGGTGTTAAGGCACTTGATTCAATAAGGTTCTCCAGTCAATCTGTGTCCAAGAATAGTTTCTGTTAGTGATTCCCTTTGCTTGTTTATGGTGCCATGAAGATCTGGTTCTTAAAACTGCTCCCAGCTAAGGAGCTGCTTGCAGAATCATAGAATCCTAGAGTTGGAAGGGACCTCTAGGGTCCTCAAGTCGAACCCCCTACTCAAGGCAGAAGTTCCTGGCATGTTCCGGGAACTGCCCCACGGTTCCCATTTCCATTGGGACTGTGGTCAAGCACACCAGCTAGCGCCACAGCTGTGTCAAAGCAGGAAACAGGAGGAGAACCACAAGCGTCCTCCAAACCGAGTTCCCACTCAACAGCAGATGCAAAGGTGCTGTTTCGGAGTAGCACGGTTGCGCACAGCTGCTTCCAAACACCCAGTCGGTGCACAAGGGATTTACGGCACAGAGCAATGTTTCAACAACAGTTCAGCTTCCCTGGGATGGGGAAGGAAAGATTTACCCTAGAGCCATGTGGCTTTGCGGCTTCAGTTTTGATGGATTGTCAAAGCAAACAAGCAAAAGGAAATGTAAATCAAAGTGCCGCACAACTGCAAAACAGCACAATGTTTTCTCAGCAAAGAGCAAGACGACTTGAAACCTCCAGAGTCACTGGATGGAAAGCTGTGCATGGAAGTTAGCCTACAAATGATCCGCACCCAGAAATGGGGTGGTGTGGGGTGGATTGGGAAGATGGAAAAGGCGGGGAATAGGGGTGTGCATAAATGTTTTTTTCATGCCCAATTCGGATCAAACTGAACGCGTGGAAATCTGCATTTTGTTCAAATGGAGCCCTTTGAATGTGGTCGGATTTGAATTTGATACGAATGTTCTTTGAATGCTATCTGAATCCGATTCAAATCCCTGCTGCCAGTCGCGCCTACGGATCCCCTCTGAACGCATCAAATCCGCTGGATCCACTCTGAATCCGCTCTGGATCCGCAGCAGGCGTAACTGGGCAGCCGCTTCCCCGCCTCCCCAGGTTCACAAATATATAACGACGCTTTGAACGAACGCACAGAAACATTCGCTTCGCATTCAAATGCCAAGCTTCAAATTCGAATGTCCAGATTTGGCCAAATTGGATCAAATTTCAAATGTGACAAATATCTGTGCGCATCTTTAGCAGAGAATCAGGTACTTATACTGCCCACCTGCTGGTTTTTGGCCTCATCTCAACAGCTTATTTCAATTCCTTGTTTTTCTTCCTTCTGTAGTTTATTCCAAGTCTTAATATTATTTTTAAAGGCTTTTAATAATCACAATAAAAGGGGAACTGGAGTTCCGCTTGCGATCCAGCCTTTTCGCTCACCATCACCGCAAAGGACAGAAAAGCAACCGGTGACCGGTTTCCCGCCTTCTCTCTGTGGCAGCTACTCTCTATCAAGGGTGTCTTAGGCTTTTGCTTTTAATCAGCCTTATACTTGTCTCATGCACGAAGACCACAGACAGGTGGAATTTAATATTTTAATTCTAATCAGAAATCTCCATTACCGATCGATATTTTTGGGCAAACTCTAAGAGATCCTTTCCTCTCCCCTCTTTGAAACAGCAACAAAATAAATAGCAAACAAAAAACAAAAAAAAACCCTCTGAGGTTATAAACACACACCCTTCTGGATTAAAACTCTATTGTTAGTAATTTTATAAAGGAACTTTGTAGCTTATACAGAATATAATCTTTCCTGGCCAGGTGGGTAGAAAGTTGGCAGCACAGATGCTGTATGGACGCCTGCGACTGTCCAGGGAGAAAGCTATATTTGGATATTCTGGAATAAAGCAGAGGTACTGCCTGGATGCAGCCAAAGTTTCTTTTAAGAGAAGGAATGTCTCTCAAACTCAACCCAAACCTTCACAATGCTCTAGCAACGTTAGTTGACCACAAAGGAACCAAAGCATCACTGTGATGGAGCTTCACTCGTGCATAACAGATGGCGTCTACCTGAAGGGCCTTCTTGCCATCAGCCCCCGGAGTCAAAGTGCTTGCAGCTCGCTTCCTACGTCCAGCCTTGCTCTTCCACAGGAAGGTTGGATAGCTGGATGTTTTGTCACTGATCAGCCTATCAAGAATCTCCAGCTACGGGCCTTTTTGCACCTTGTTTGGCAAAAAGGTCAGCATCTTCTGGGATACACTGGGCATCCACACTTTGGGAGGCCAAATGCCTCCCGGCACTTCCCTACGTGCTGGGTACGTGCAATCGCTGGCGATCACCTCACCATGGCAACCATGGCAACTGTGGCTGTGCCATTCCATCCCTTGCACCCTTCACCTGGAAGAGGTGGGAAAGGTTGCAGGCCGGCACGTCCTAGCCAGACCCTTTCATCGAAGTGCAAATTCCCCTTATGTCTCCAAGGCCCTGATCACACCAGTCTAAGGACGTCCTATTCATAATTTGAACTGAGGTTGTACCAGTTCTGTTACACCTAGTTCATTACAGGCTGTCCTCAGGCCACCCTCGCTCCGGGCTGCATCGCTCACACCTTTCTCCATGATCAACCTGAATGTCCTCCAAGGAACTCTTGGCTCTCCACCCCTTTTGCTGGGTCCAATCTACCTCCTTTCTTATTGGATGCCATTGTGTCACTCAAGGTAGGTGAGGGTGGCTATTTGCGGTTCTTTTTTAAGCTGCTTCCCCACCTCCACGCCCCCTTCCTTTTTTATGTGTTTTTCTTCCCAATGCAATTAATTTTTCAAAAAGATAAATAAATTTGCACATAATAAATCCTACGCATAAACTGAGGAGAGAAGGGGAGGTGCCTCACAAACTCCGCAGAGGCACATTGGGCAAAGGAAAGGCAGGACTCCACCACAGCACGGTTCAGCCTCCTTTAGCCCATCCCTCCGCTCACAGTGGGGAAGTGAAGATGGTCTGGGATCCCAGGACCAGCTCAGTCCTCTGGAAAAGAGGACTCCAGTTAGAACGGTCTAATGGGGGATAGGCTGGCTTGGAAAATGAATTGAATAAAAACAATGTGAGTAATGCAACCAGAAGCTGACCTGAAGTTGTCCTAAACTAAAGGTGTGACCAGGGCCCAAGAGGCCCCCAAGAAGCCAATGGCCCTGTCCTACCCCCAACGGCCAAGCCTCCTGACCCAACCTCCCATGGCGACACCAGTGTGCAAAGCAGGCAGTGGGACGGAATTTGTAGCCAATGCCAATTTGGCTGGCAGGCGTCTTGGTGGCACTTTTCACGTGGACGAAGGAGTGGAATCAATGCCATTGGCTGCTTCAGCGGCAGCTGAGGGCTACTTCCAAGCTCACAGGTCTGCGGCCTCCATCATCTCCCGACATGGCTTCTCTCAGGCCTCACCTCTAAGGTTTGGGATTCTCTGCAGTTGCAAATGGTGGCCACCTGTGGTCCAAGTTGCCGCATGTTCACCGCTCCAGTTCTTCCGAGGGGGGGAGGGCAGATGACCATCAGCTGCGGTGTTTAGAGCAAAAGGAAGTCATAATCTCCCCACTCCCCCCCCCCACAAGAGCACAATGGACGCCAGTGCTTCCTGTGACTCTGGAATTGCCCCAGCTTGTCAATTTGCCTGAAAGAGAACTGAAGCTGAGTTGAAACCTAGACGGGAATGCAGCCCTGGACTCAAGTATGGGTGGAGTCTGTCCAGGAAAACCGCCTGATGTACCTCTGTGGCAGGCAAGGGATACTAGAGCGCTTTATCGGCATCCCTAAAGAAGAGAGAAACACTGCTGACCATTCTCACCCGCCATCACTGGTCAAAGGATGGAATCAGCTACCTTCCAAGGGAATTCCTGGAAAGGATGTTCGCCCATAGCTAATATCACCCCAATATCACCATTCTTTCCAGTTTGGTCTAGTGGTTAGGGAGCCGGACTCTTATCTGGGAATATCAAGTTTGATTCTGCCCTCCTTTGCGAAGCCAGCTGGGTGACCTTGGGCTAGTCACAGCTCTCTTATGAGCCCCACCTACCTCACAGGGTGTTGTGGGTAGAAAAACAGAAGGTTTCTCAGCCACTTTGAGTCTCCTTAAGTGGGCGAGAAAAGCAGGGCAGAAAGTCAACTACTCTTCTGCTTCCTTCATGAAGCCAGCCGGGTGACCTTGGGCTAGCCACAGCTCTTTGCTGAGCTCTCACAGGGTGTTCTGTTGTGGGGAGAAGAACAGAAGGCTTATCAGCTGCTGTGAGTCCCCTTAAACGAATGAGAAAAGCAGGGTAGAAAGCCAACTATTCCTCTTTCCAACCCTAGGGCAAGGGAAAACCAGGGCTGAGCCACCCCTGAAGACAGGGGAAATCTCTCCACCGGACAAAGGGGGGGGGGGAACCAGCAATCTGCTGAGATGTGGGAAGGAATAAGTTGCTGAATATCCCTCCAATGCAGTCCCAGGCCTTTCTGCTAGGGGTGTGCACAAATGCAATTTTTGACATTTGATTTGTAACAAATGGAATATTCGAAAATCTGGCTTCATACGAATAAAGAAACACCAATGTCTGGACATGCAAACTGGTGCAGATACATTCATATCCATTTGTACCAATACTGGATACATATCCAATGATATGAATCTCGTACACATCCGTTTTCATCCCATCCGAAGGAGGGCTACCAAAATGGTGAGTGGTCTGGAAACCGTGTCCTACAAGGAAAGTCTGAAGGATCTAGGAATGTTTAGCCTGCAGAAGAGAAGACTGAGAGGAGTCATGATCACAGTCTTCAACTCTCTGAAGGGCCGTCACAGTGCAGAGGGATCGTCCCTATTCTCACTTGCACAAGATGGAGGACTAGAAACAAGGGGATGAAACTTCAAGGGAGTCAATGCAGATGAGATATTAGGAAAAACTTCCTGACAGTGAGGGTCATCAGTCAGTGGAATAGGTTGTCACCAGAGGTAGTCAGCTCTCCTGCACTGGTCTTCAAGCAGAGGCTGGACCTACATCTGCCTGGGATGGGTTAGGAAATCCTGCATTGAGCAGGGGGCTGGACTCAGTGGCCCTGATGGTCCCTTCCAATTCCGGGATTCTGTGATTATAGAAAGCTATTCCCTTGTTCCGCCCAGGCAATCACCGAAATCAGCCCAGCCAAGTCCCATCTCCCTTGGAGCATGTAGGTACCTAAATATTTCCCCATCCTATTCTGGGGAAGGAGGAAGCGAGTGATAAAGACAGAGCCAGCAGGAGGTCTTCCTAAATGTTCAACAGGAGCGCAGGACTCCCACACTTTTCAGGAGATCAAACCTTTGGCAGTTAAATCTACGCACTCTTGGCCACTGCAGACAAGCAGGCCTCAACAACCACTGCAGCATCGAAAGTAAAACCTGGGTGAGCCTCAACAGTCGCTATTGGGCTGCCGTTGAGTGAGATTCTCCTAACATTTGCACAAAGGCAACGTTAGTACAGTGCACTGTTCTTTTCCTTATTGAGGAAGGAATCATGCTCCCCAATGTAGGGGTGTGCACCAATGCAATTTTCGACATTCGGTCCGTAATGAATCGAATATTCAAAAATCCAAATTCATACGAATACAGAGAAACGAATGTGTGGACATTTGAAGCCATACGAATATATTTGTTTCTATCTGTTTAGATATTCTATAAGTATCCAATGATACTGATCTCATACACATCCATTTTCATCCCATATGCATCCTGTTTTCATCCCATAAGTATGCCTACAGGATGTGTACGGATACACGTATGAATGTCCAAATTATTCGTACGAGTAACACTAAATATTTGTATTCATACGAATACTAAAGGATGAATGTCTGGACACTCGACCCGTATACGAATGTCTGAACTGTCCAAATCTGTCCAAATAACGAATAATTTGAATATTTGTGCACATCCCTACCAAAGGCTTCCATTCCCCTCCCCCACATCACCACTTTTCTACGCATAAAGGGCAGCAAACAGGGAGATGCTGAGTGAGGAGGAAAGGCATATGGTCAGGATGTCCATTCTCATGAGCAGCTAAGGTTCATGCTGTAGATTTTTAGTAGTTTAGGGCATGCTAAGCCACTGTTCTGCTGATGTTTTAAATCTCTTTTTACAAGTTTGTATTTTAGGATCTCTAATACATTCAAATCCACCTGGAAGGCGATCTCTGGGGTACACGTTTTTAAAAAAGGGAAGATAAAACAGAATGATTCCGGATTAAATTCTCTCCCAGATTTTCAAACGGATATTCTGGCAGCCTTTGAAGGAATGTCATTATGAAGTTGTGGGAGAATGGAAGATTTGTGGGTGAACAATTTCAAGGGGGGAGTCACCACGTACTGGCACGGCCTGTCTGAAACATCACCCTGCAGGGCAAGGCACCAACCAACCACCCGTCCGCCCGCCAGCCAGGGATGCGCCATCTTTAACACCCAGAGGTCACCCAGGCCCTGAGGATGTAGAAATAGGACGCCCTCTGTGGGACAGAAAGGCTTCAGGGGAGCTGCATGCCCTCTGGGGAGGCCAGCTTGGTGCCCCGTGGGCTGAGCCAAAGGCAACCCCAGTTTCCCACCTTTATCCGGCCCACCAGCATGCACCCACCATTTGGCATTCCGGGAGGTTAGCAAAGAGGAGTCTGTTTCTCTGGTTTGTTCCATGTGCCAATTGTGCGCGGCACGACGGCAGGCGAGGCAGTGAGGGCCAGGCGCTTTCTAGAATTCCACCTGGCCAGCTCAGGAATCCAAGGGAGCTGTACGGCTTAAAAACTGGCCCAAGGAAGTAAGTGTTGGGGGGTGGGGGGCATGGCTTGGCCCCTTCTGGCAGTGACTGTGCTGGAACAGGAAAAGGAAACAGGAACCAAGGATTGGGGCGAAAAGGCAGCCGGAGCTGTACCCCTCCGGCCCTCCCCAAACGCCCGGCACATTTGAGGCTCAGCCAGCCGCTTCTAGGTTGGCCTTGCTCCACAGATGCTGGGCGTGGCACCTGGATACAGCTTCCTCAAGAGGATCTGGACTAATGGGGCTTGATCTGACAGCAAGGCCCTCATTTTGGGAGTCGGCTGACCAGACACACACACAAACCCTCCCTGGTCCCCGATGGAGCAGCAGACATCAAAGCTTCCTGTTGATTCCAAGTGCGCGGTCAGCCGCTTTTGCCAGATGTTGTGCCTGCTTCTCAGGAGCGCACGCGCTTGGGAACATGGAGGCCGATGCCCCTGCTACTCCGGCACAGCTACCCCACCTCTTGCTGGACTTCCCATTAATTCAGACCTCTTTGAGGATTCAAGCCGGAGCCAACGTGGCAGGAAGTGCTGATTGGCCCGAGGCTGGGCCAGGAAGAGGGAGGGAGGGAGGGCCGCTGTGGGGCAGCACCATTTGTCCACCACGTAGCCCCAGGAAGCTCCTGCACAGTCTCCCTGTGCCACATCAGAGGGCCACGGGAGAGACAGATAAGGCGGGCAGAGCCCAGGCAGCAGCAGCAGCAGCAGCAGCAGCGCCCACTCCCAGTCAGTGCCAGCCGATGGCGTGTCCTTTTGCTGCGTCCAAAATAGTCCTCGCTGCCTGACTGGCTTTGGGGCGGATGTCCTGGGCCGGCGGCAGCCCATTCTGTCCTGATTCTGTGGGCACCGGTGCTATAGGACCCCCTCCATGAAGGATGTGTCCAGGTGTTGGATCAGCACCCGGATGAAGGACATCTCCTTGCGGGTGTTCTCAAAGATGATGCGTGGGTCGTCCGACTGGCAGCGCAGGCAGTTGGGCGCCATCACCATGGCTAAGTTGTTGACGTCCATCTTGGTGACAGCCACGTTGCCCGGCTGCACAAAGACCTGGCGGGCAAAGACAGAAAAGGAGGGGATACTGACCATCAGCCAGCAGGAACAACCTCAGCCCCATTCAGGAAACGCATAGGTGCCAGTTCAGGGCACATAATGCCCATCTGGTTGGCTTCCTGCCACGTCGCCCCCTCCAGCCAGCTTGATGCTACTTCACTTGCCTGTCCAGCATTCCACATCCCCATGCAACTGGTTTCAAGTGCCATTCTTCCGCTGATCTCCCACCAAGCATGGCTTCTCCCAGCAGTGAATTTAAGACCACATGTTAACGGTGTCTTACTGAATCACAGCTGCTGGCCTTTCAAGACACACTACCTCTGATACCAGAAACCCCTCTTGAGAACCTAAGAACTTAAGAGGAGCCCTGCTGGATCAGGCCAGAGCTCATCTAATCCAGCATCCTGTCCTACGCAGTGGCCCACTCATTGCTTACGGGCATCTCAAGCAGAAGATGAAGGCTACGCCATCTGCTCTCATAGAATCATAGAATCATAGAATGGAAGAGTTGGAGGGGACCTCCTGGGTCATCGAGTCCAACCCCCTGCTCAAGGCAGGATCTCCTAAACCATCTCAGACAGATGGCCGTCCAGTCTCTGCTTGAAGACCTCCAACGAAGGGGAACCAACCACCTCCCGTGGCAGCCTGTTCCACTGGTTGATCACTCTTACTGTTAGAAATTTTTTCCTAACATCTAAACTAAATCTTTTCCCCTGCAGTTTCACCCCTCGATTCCCTGCAAACAGCTTTTAGAGGAATCCTACCTATCTCCCAGCCTAGGCATCCATTCTAGAAGCCATTGATAGACCTCTCCTCTATGAATTTGTCTAAGCCTTCCTTAAAGCCATCTAGGCTGGCTGCTGTTACCACCTCTTCTGGCAGCAAATTCCTTGGACCAAGGACCTTCCGAGTGAAGAAATATTTCCCCTTGTCTGATCTTACTCTCTTTTTCATCAGCTTCACAGAGTGACCCTTGATTCTAGTGCTGTGAGATAGAGAAAATAATTTTTTCTCTATCCACCTTTTCTAGACCTTGCATTACTCTTGCAAACAGCCTGCTTATTTGTGTCTTCACATCCCAGTTGTCCCAAAACCCACCATAAAGATGTTTATTGCTCCCACATTTTGCCAATTGCAGATGTTTTGGCCCGCTACAGTGAACCCCAAGGTGTAGAGTCCAAAGCCAACTGGAAAGTGTTGAGTTGGGTGAAGGCTATTTTTGGTAAACAGTAATGGTGAGAAGTTGCGAAATAACAGCCAGGTTCCTCAGCAAGCAGAAGGCCTGAGCAAACCATGTGCCAGCCTCTTGCCATAACCTATGCGCCCATTCCATGCTGGAGGAAAGCCCAACTTTACCTGGAGGAAGCGGATGAGGTAGCACAGCACCATCTTGTTGATCCTGGGCAGGGAGTGGACGACGGCAATCGCGGCCTCTGGGTTCTCGTAGTGAGTGATGCACTGTTCATAGAAGTCATGGGGGATGAGGGGCTCCTCCAGTTCTCGGTACCAAAGCTTCAACAAGGATGCTGCACCAGGGGGAGAGAGAGGAAGGGTCACGGCAGCCCAGGTATAGGAGAAGGAGCAGAACAGGCAAAGCAATGGAGACCCGCCCTTCCAAAATGCAGGCGGCAACCGGAACCGATCAGTCTGCATTGAATCCTCGCCATGGAAAGAAGCTTGAATTTTAAATCTCCTTCTCTTGCCTTGCTGGGCAGCTTTCAGAGCAGATATGCTACGGGATACATATGGGATACGTATGGGATACATACATCCTGTGAAGCCCATTTCCAGATGCCAAGGGGGCCGAGATTAATAAATGAAGCCATCGTCTGAAAGCTGTATTTAGTCCTTTGTCTGAAGATCTGAAACTATTAAGTCGGACAAATACCTCAAAACAGATGAAACCGGGAAGGGGGCGAAGACTCTTTCATGCTGCTGTATGAGGGATTTGGTTCCTTGGCTGAAGCTCTGCCCACTTTGGTGCCCCCCCCCCTCCTTCTCCTCCTCTTCCCTGCAGCCCAAGGGAAAGAGATAAGTTTGGCCCATGAGAGTTGATCCACCTCCACCAATTGGCCTGTGGGAGACCCTTTGACCTCTCCACCCAATACCAGCTCCAAGGGGTCTCACTGTCACGCCTCGTGCCCTCTCTGACTCCGCCAGTGATAAGGTCCCTGCCCATGCCAGCCAAGACTGGGGACCCATGGCTCAGGGGCCTGCCTTGGAAAATGATTCTGTTCCCCCAGAGCCATGCCTTGAGCGGAACTCTCTCAAGAGAGAGAGAGAACATCTGCAGCGCTCCACATGCCTCCATGCCAAACAGCTGCGCCACAGAAGGGCAAACAGTCGGAGCCCTTCATAAGCAAGTCCCACCCAGTAGCCTCCGTTGCAAACAAAGGATTTTCCTGGCAACCTCAGCTTGTGTTAACCTTTGGACTCCTAACCTTGTCTGACTGACTGACTGACACAAATCACTGGCTTGTCAGACTACATGTGACTCTACAACCTGACTAATTCTTGGAACTGACTTGGCTCCTTGCTACCACTATGTGTGTGTGTATGTGCGCTTCACTGCTGCTGCCCACTTCAGACACGACACTCACTAGCGCCCCCTGTCTGCTCACTCGGCAGAGTGCTTGGCACAGATAAACGGGTTTAATCCTCTGGTCTGCAAGGTGGAAAGTTCAAAGTCCCACCATGCAGACAGTAGCTTTCGCACTGTGGATCAAATCCAGCAAATGCATTCCAGACAGCTGTGTGGCTCACCAGGAACATGAGGATCTTCCAGCCCCGTTGGGATTTTCCACTGGTCAACCTGCAGTTTGAGCGCGTTCACCTCATCAATGTCCCCAGGAACTCTGTGGAAAAGAAGAAAGGGAGACACCAAGACGATGAAAGACAGGAACTCCCTCCCTTCACAGGCTCCCCATGCGCAGAGATCTACTTTTCTAACAAGGCAAATGGTTTATAATCAGGCATAGGTCTGCACATCAAATGCATGGTTGATACCATGGGGTTGATCTGGTCCACAAGAAGAAGAAGAAGAAGAAGAGTTGGTTTTGCCAGCTACTTTTCTCACCATTAAGGGGACTCAAAGCGGCTGACCAAGGTCACCCAGATGGCTTCGTGGAGGAGTTCAGAATCAAACCCAGTATTCCCAGATAAGAGTCCAGCTCCCTAACCACTAGAACAAACTGGCTCACGAACAAGTAATGCAGGTAGGGGAAAGGCCCACACAGATGTGGTCACAGTTCTGAAGTGACACCACCAATCTGCTCATTTTACTGTACTGAATGACTACTTTAATGCTGGTTCAGAGGATGGGGTCTTGGAACATGCAAAGGAGCATTTGTCAGACAAAACAGACATATCTCATACATCCACATAGAAAATGAAGAACAGCTTCAGAGGCTGTGGCTCGATTAATCTCCATTCCCACGCCAAGATGGCAAACCTATGAGATGCTTGGAGGATAGCAAGACCTTCATCTGAAGCCTAAAAGCACGTGGGGATGGCGCCAGGTCAGCCTGTCTGGGGTTTCAGGGCCTGGGCGCAGGGTTATGCCAAACTAGTTTATTCTAAAGCAGAGTGGGAAAGAAGGGGTGGCTGGTATCAGAGCAGATCCTGATAAAACTTTGGGCCTCGGGAATTTGATGAATGGCGTGTTGGTTCAATTCCCCTCCACATCTCACTCCAACCTTCTCACGTTGTGCCTACTGTCTCTCTGCATCACATCCACTGCACAACACCCCGCATGAAACAGCTATATCGAAAAGCTTAGGTTCTCAGAAGAAACCTGGAACACATAACAGCCCCAAAACTGCTACAAATGAGATCCTTCAAAACAGCTGGTAAACAGCAGTGGAAGCCAGTAGTAGCAGAGAACGACCTACCAGCACTATAACACAGATACAACGGCCACTCTCTGCCACTATAGGTGTCTTGGAATCCTACAATCCCTTTGTGAGCTCCATCCTTGTGATGGAACAAGGATGCCCCAAAGCAAGTTTGGAATTACCTGAAGATGCCCTCCGTCTGGTCTCCATTCAGGGCCAGCACCTCCTCTGATAGCCTCGTTTGCACCCAAGGGAGTTGGCGGTCTGGGTACCGCTCCTTCTGCATGTTCATGATTTCTTGCAGGGAGCTTCCAAACATCGAAGGATTGAAGACTGCATTCTTGGCATGGCGGATCTCCTCAATATTTGGCTTCTTCAGACCCTACAGGGAACAGAAGTGGTACTGGTAGAACATTCGATGTATGGTGAAAGTCTTGGTCCAGAGCATTAAGTCAAAAGAACAGAAGAGGCAGCTAATCAGGATTCCCTTGGAAAAGAAGATCAGCATGTAAGACAGAACTGCCCCGAGAAGCAAAGGGAGAGGGCAGTGGACTGGAAGGCCATCATAGGGACCTCCTGGATCAGGCAGGCATCCGTCTTGCCAGCATCTCGAGAAGAAGGAGGAGGAGAAGTAGGGTTGGATTTTCTACCTCACTTTGAGTGGTTTACTTCAGTTCTTCTCTCTAACTCCAGCTTAAAGCCAAGCTTATCCATGAATATATCTAACCCCAACTTAAAGGCATACAATCTGATGTCCCCATGTCCTTCCTTAGAGTCCTGTGTGCACAAAGACCATCTCTTCTAGAGTTAAAGTGATTGTGGGCATATAGGCAGCAGCCATGGATGTACCCGTCCTCCAAGAATTAAGAGGAGACCTGCTGGATCAGGCCAAAGCCCATCTAGTCCAGCATCCTGTCTCTCACAGTGGCCCATCAATGGCTTGTGGGCATCTCAAGCAGAAGACAGAGGCATCCTGCCAGTCTCTCCCACCTGGAGGCGGTACCTAGGCATCCATTCCACTAGCCAAGCATGGGATGACGTTCAGAGCACTCGCAACATTTTAATGAAGTGGGGGAGACTGCTCCTTCCAGAAATCAAGTTTAAGAAAAAAGGCCTTGAGGAAAGGTCACACAAACAGGGTCACTGATGGCCAAATGGAAATCCTACTTGAGAAGATGGTTTTCCACCCATATCACGAACTGCAAGACTGAAGGCTGGCTTGTTGCAATCAAGCCTTTGTCCACAGAGGGGCAGCATTGCTCAGGCCAGGCGGCAGGAGGAAGGGAGGCTTCGATGCAGACGAAGAACAAGTGAACAGGAAGAGAAGGAAGGGGCACTCGGTTGAGAAAAATGCCCAAGACGTGGCGCTTTCCCCATCAGCAGGAGCCTTCCAAGGCCAACAGTGTGGGAAGCAGCAGAAGAGCAACAGGATCTCCTGATCAAGAGCCCACTGCAGCCATGAGACGCAGAGATGGAACCAGAGTTGGCTATGGTGAATTTGGATTCACAATAGAAGGTAGCGGGCAAGGTCATGAGACGATGCCAACGCCGTCCCTGTCCCTTCTGAAGCTGCGGAGTATCAAGCAAGCTCTTGGCCATCTGCAGCAGAAGCAGAGAGCAGCTGTGTTCCTAGGGCAGAAGGAGAACAGGGCATGGAGGACAGGCGTATCAATGGCTACTAGAAGGGATGCCTAGGGCCTTCCTTCGGTGTCATGCCCGGTCCTGCCAGTCCAGCTCCCTCCTCGGAGGGCAAGGGTGCGTTTCCAATGGCCCAGCAGTCTGGGCAGCAACCGGAGCACTCCGGAGTGGACATTTGAGAGCCAGGGGCCAGTTTGGGGGGAGGCACACAGACAGTTCTGGGGGTGAGAGTTCGGCCAGCCAGTCCCAAGAGCGCCCCTGCCCTCTGCTCCTTCGACAGCAGAAACAGGTGATGTGCAGATCACAGCGCTTGGCACAGCTGCGCCATCAAGGGCGTGGAGCTGCCTCCCCTACTTAACCAAGGAGCACACGCTGGTCTGGCGTTGCAGGCAAAGTATTTGTGCAACCCCCATCCAAGGACTCCTGGACCTTGCTGTGACTCTTGCCGAACCTCTGCAAACCCGACTCTGGGCTAACCTAATGCTGCCTGCTTTTGAGGCCCCCAATGGACTGCCGTGCGCATGCGTGCGTGCGTGCCTCGCTGCCCTCGCCTGCCTGAGACACGACGTTCAGGTTGGAGAGACAGGCAGGAGGCCTCCCAAGGCCATTTGCAGGGATTCAAGAACAGGTGATGGTTTTGCCCTTGTCTTCCGCTTCTGATGCCCAAAAGCAATTGATGGGCCACTGGGTGAGAAAGGATGGAGGACTAGATGAGTTGTGGCCTGATCCAGCAGGGCTCCTCCGAGGTTCTTATAGACAAATTCATGAAGGGCAGATGTATCAATGGCTATTAAAATGGATGCCCAGGTACTGTCTTTAGGTTGGAGAGGCAGGTAGGGGGCCTCTAAAGGCCATGTGCAGGGAGCTGAGAACAAGTGAAGGTTTCGCCTTTATCTTCTGCTTGAGGTGCCCATGAGGGACTGGTGGGCCACTATGTGAGAAAGGATAGTGGACTAGATGGGCTCTGGTCTGATCCAGCAGGGCTCCTCCTAGGTCCTTATGGACTGGAAGGGCTGTGGCCTGATCTAGCAGGGCTCCTCCTAGGTTCCTATGGACCGGATGGGCTGTGGCCTGACCCAGCAGGGCTCCTCCTAGGTCCTTATGGACCGGATGGGCTGTGGCCTGACCCAGCAGGGCTCCTCCTAGGTTCCTATGGACCGGATGGGCTGTGGCTTGATCCAGCAGGGATCCTCTTAGGTTCTTATGCGCAGCATGATTCCTAACCAACTCAACCTTTTCTCCTAGGTGAACAGGACAGAAAAACCTGATGATCCCTAACCACACTCACCACAAGCAGCTTGAGAAGTTGTATGGGGGGGGGGGGGAGAGCACATGCTGAATGCTCCAAGGTTCCAGCAAGGGCTGCACATGATGGCTTCAAATCACCGCATGCTGCCCAGGGAGAGTGGGGGGCAAGTAAAACCTGTACAAATGGGACTCCTTCTGTTCACATTACGTTCCTCCCATGCGTACAAATGCAAAATTGCATGTGCCGCCATTAAAGTTTTATCCTTCTTTTTCATTATTGATATGGAAACAGCGGATTTTGCAAGCATGTGTCATCATTTTTACCCCTTGATTCATTCTGTGAATGATGCTCGGAAGCTGGTAATGAAGCCTCCCTTTTTTAAATTCTGCAAAGCACGAATAATTGCTTTCCCGCTCATGCTGCACACTAATTGCCTTTCCTAAGAATCTTTCACCTCTGGCAGCATGCAAACATACAGATGATGCCGAGAACCCTGATCTCCTGCAGATGTGCAGGGCCCGCAGGTTGGTGGGAACACGCAAGCTGCATTCATCAAAAGACCCAGCACAATCTGCTGCCTCAAGCGATTCACAGTCCTGGGGAGGAACAGAGTGATGCACTCCCTCCCATGTGTCCCTGGAGATCCACTGAAATCCATAACGGGGTGGCAGCAACCTAAAAGGATTAGGCCAGAGACCATCTACTCCACAAGAACCTAGGAGGAGCCCTGCTGGATCAGGCCACAGCCCATCTACTCCACAAGAACCTAGGAGGAGCCCTGCTGGATCAGGCCACAGCCCATCTAGTCCATAAGAACCTAAGAGAAGCCCGGCTGGATCAGGCCACAGCCCATCTACTCCACAAGAACCTAGGAGGAGCCCTGCTGGATCAGGCCACAGCCCATCTAGTCCATAAGAACCTAAGAGAAGCCCGGCTGGATCAGGCCACAGCCCATCTAGTCCATAAGAACCTCAGAGGAGCCATGCTGGATCAGGCCACAGCCCATCTACTCCACAAGAACCTAGGAGGAGCCCTGCTGGATCAGGCCACAGCCCATCTAGTCCATAAGAACCTAAGAGAAGCCCGGCTGGATCAGGCCACAGCCCATCTAGTCCATAAGAATCTAAGAGGAGCCCGGCTGGATCAGGCCACAGCCCATCTAGTCCAGCATCCCTTCTCACACAGTAGCCCACCAATTGCCCATGGGCATCTCAAGCAGAGACAAGGACAAACCTTCTCCTGCCCTCAAATCCCAGCAAGTGGCCTTAGAGGCATCCTGCTTGTCCCACAGCCTGAAAGATGTACTTAAGCATCCATTTTGTTAGCCTTTGATACATCTGTTGTCCATAAACTTGCCCAACCGTTCCTTAAAGCCATCTAAGCTGGTAGCTGTGACCACCTCTTCTGGCAGCCAATTCCATAGTCCGATAACCCTCTGGGTGAAGAAATCCTTCCCTTTGTCTGATCTGACTCTCCTGCCCAACAGCTTCATAGATGCCCCCTGGTTCTAGTGTTGTATTTTAGAGAAAATAAATTGGTGGGCCACTGTGTGAGATGAGATGCTGGACTAGATGGGCTGTGGCCTGATCCAGCAGGGCTCCTCTTAGATTCTTACAGGGTTAGAAAAAATCTTGGAAGTCAGGTGTATCAATGGCTACTGGAGTGGATGCCTAAATACTGCTTCCAAGGTGGAGAGACAGGATGCATGCTTCTGTGAAGACGTCTAAAGTCAAAAGGCTTTCCTTCACTTTCCTTAATTCTAGATCACTGTCCCCTGTAATCCTTCTCAGGGTTTCTTTGGTCTGCCTGTTGGTGATGACTAGAAAGGCCCTGCCAGGAGGCTTATCCAGATAAGGAGGCCCTGATCCTGATCACTGGCAACCTTCAACATCAGGGGCTACCTACATACTGACATTGGTAAACCTGGCTCACAGAGACATGTGGAAGTCACACCTATGTTTTCTGGACTACTGGGGGACCCAGTTTGGCGGTGCACCAAGGCATCCTGCCACACTGGGTGTCTCAGGAGCTCTGAGGCTAAGAACCTTCATTCCCAACCACCAGAGCTTCAGGGCCAGGGCAGTGTCTGCATTGGGACAGACAGGGCTGTTTCCATTTGACTTGATTTGATCTGGACCAGAGAGTGTCACCGGCTCTGGACCCAGTGATCAGGATCATGGAAAGGTGAGTGCAGAGAGGCCCAAACTGTCCTGGTGGCCCTCAATGAAGATCTTTGTCAGGAGAAGAACGGAGGGACACCACCCTGTTGGTTCTCCTGGGCCTCTCAGTTCCTCCCTATGACTTTGGGTTTGCTACAGTGCTACAATATGGGATTTCACAGGAATCATGGGACTTGAGTGAGATTTCCCATGATTCCTGTGGAACCGCGCAGGATTTCTGAGGAATCATGGGAAACTGACTGCAATTTCCCACTGTTTGAAATATCTGCAATTTTCAGTAACCATGGTGTGGCCTAGAAACCATCCCCCCTGGATATGGGGGTCTGACCATATCGCGATAACAAGCAATATTCTGGAGAAAAGCCCCTCTAGAAGAATTGCCTGTGGTACAGATGACATGAGGTTTGTGCTGCCCATGGGCAATATCATGACAGCCATATGTGTGGATTTGATGATGCAAAATACTCCAAAGGGCATGCTCCATCACCACTGCGTGCATGTGGCTGTCTTTTCCACCCCCGCAAATGGATGGTGGCCATGGCAAAGGTGGCGGATCCGTCCACAAGGGACGTAATTGAGCTATTGGGGGGGGACCCTGCCTCCAGAGTCAGGTATCCTGTCTGGATGGGGCCAGTATACACTCATTTGGAAAGCACTAAGTGTGGGATGTGTCCCTGCCTGCATGCTGGATACGAACTAAGCACACCTGCCCTATTTCTCCTACTTCATACGCGTCATTCTACATCATAGATATTTTTGCATAATTTACAACTTTGCTCGTGCCGGAGACGATGGAGACCTTGGGGCTGGAGCAGAAGGTGTTTTTCCTGGCTTCTGACTCTGCCTACAAGCTTCTCACGCTGTTTGAGGCTCCACAGCGTCCAATTCAGCATGTGGCTATTTCAAATCGGGGAAGCAGAGATTCCCAGAAGGCCCGGTTGCGCTACCGGTGGGGAATAAGGAGCGAGTCTTCTGGACCACCTTGCTCCTCTCATCGGTCTGTGGAATTTGCTGCCAGAAGAGGCGGTCACAGCAACTAGCCTGGATGGCTTTAAGAAATGGTTAGGTAAATGCATGAAGGACAGAGGTATCACTGGCTACTCGAATGGATGCTCAGGTCCATCCTCCAGGCTGGAGAGACAGGGGCCATTTGCAAGGGAGTCAAGAGCAGGTGAAGGTTTTGCCTTTGTCTTCTCCTTGAGAAACCCAGGAGCAATTGGTGGGCCACTGTGTAGGACAGGATGCTGGACTAGATGGGCTGTGGCCTCATCCAGCAGGGCTCCTCTTAGGTTCTCTCTGCCTCCGTGAGCCAGGACCCAAACCCAGGTCTTTTTCACGTGTGGCCTCTGAACAACAAGGCAAGCTCTGGATCAGAGCAAAGTTGTCCGTTTCTGGTGCCTCACGGGGGTTTCTGTGGATCCCCCAAGAGGCACACAGGCACCCTGACCCTCTTGGGTGTCCCCCCAAAAGTGAACTATCAAGGCCAGGGGGCTATTGTGGCTAGCCTTTCCAGAAATTTTAAAAAACGGCACTCTGATATTCTGCCTATTTTGCTGGGATTTCACAAGCAAGCCCAGCAGCCTTGTGCCTGGAAGAGCCCCCCTTCCCCTCCGCCACCAGCACCTTTGGCCCCTGGTCTGCAATGGCTCCTTGCCTCCTGCTGCTTTTGGAGGCATTTTGATTATCCCTCCTCCGCCCTTCTGCGCTGCGGCCATTTGTCCTCACAAAAGCAGGAGATCAGTGACTCATCGGCTTCTGATCTGCTCTGCTTGCAGAACAGCTTAACAACTGGGAGCCCAGCAGAGAGCCAGGGGGGTAGAAAACCCCTTCTGCGCCGTTGTCATCTCGCCCCCCCCCCCAGCTGTGGGACAGGCAAGATTAAAGAGGTGGCAGCAGTCAGCTTCCATTCGTACAAAGCTTTAGAACATTCGTGAAACAGGGAGGTGGGAAAGCGGCTGCGCCAGTCACATCTGCAACGGATCCAGAGTGCATTCAGCATGGTTTGAGAGCAGATTCAAAGTGGATTCAGGGCAGATTTGAAAGGTTCAGAAGCACATATGTATGTTTTTATCGGATATTTGTGCCAATTCCTACGAATAGGTTCGTTATCAAATCAAATACCACCACATTCGAAGTGGATCTATTTGAACAAATACGGATTTTCTTATACTCAGTTCGATATGTATCAAATGCAAAACAGCCCATCTGTACACATCCCTACATCTATCGGATGTGCCTTCAGGGCATCCACCGGGGCCCCGAGCCCACGGATCTCTCTCTTCCGGTTGTTTTTCCGAACCATTTTAAGAAAGCCCTTCCGCAAGGGCCAAAGCTCAAGGTCAGCGTTCCCCAACCAGGATTCCTCCAGGTTCTGTTGGACGCGCAGCCCGGATCACGGGCGGTCAGCGCACCAGAATGATTCTGGCAAAGATGGGAGCTGTGGTCTTGCATCACCAGGAGGAACCCTGGTGAGGAGACGCTGCTGTAGATGGGGATCTTTTTATTTCCTGCTCTTCAAGAGCAACTGTGACGTCTGCATTAACAAGGCGAGAGTATTTCTTAAGATCCCTTCGCCTGCGCAATGGTTGCTCCAAAGCGCGTGCTGCCCTCATTCATGGTTTTGCTGTCACCTGCAGCCACCTGTCTTTGACAATCACAACCTCCAAAAGCTATGTAGAAGGAAGGAAGGAAGGAAGGAAGGAAGGAAGGAAGGAAGGAAGGAAGGAAGGAAGGAAGGAAGGAAGGAAGGAAGGAAGAGTGGTACCTTCTTGGCTCCCGTCAGTGCTGCTTTCTGGAGCTTGTTGTAGCAATACTTGGCATAAGTGCTTATGGCCACCCCTAAAAGAAAGAGAGACAGGAAGACAGAGAAAAGTCAGAGCTGAGGCAATTGATAGGGCCACCCAAGAAAGAGAGACTTACAGAGGAGAGAGCATCCAATCCAGGCAGCACCATCACGGAACCAGACACTCTCTGAATCTTCCTTTAAGAAGCGCCCTCGTAGCCACCGCCCAAGACAGGGCGTTGTGGGGAAGCCCTTGGGTGAAACTTGGCTCCAGCCCTGAACACCTTTAAGCAGCGTGCTATGAACACCTGGCAAAGTCCGGCTCCCTGAGGTCCTGCATCTCATCCGCTTCCTCCTTCCACTGTTGGCCCACTCGTGTGATGGCACCCAGACTAGGGACCAGAATCCTAGCGCCTAGAGGTAGCGTAGAATTGATGCTGCTGGGGGAACGCACATTGCAAATGTTTCCACTGTTATCGTTTGTGCGTGGCTTTATACCCCGCTAGGGTTGGCTCCTGAGTAAACCCAACTGCTTTCTCACATCTTCCTCCAACTGCTACCAGACTTGAGTGTCAACTTTTCCCAGATCACCACCATACCTGCCTCTGGGCTAACATGGGCAGGTGGAACTCTCTGACACTGATAATATAGCTGCAAGGCTGTGTTTCCATTCAAGATTTAAGGAACTTTGAAATACTGGCGTATAAGACTACTTTTTAACCCAGGAAAATCTTCTCAAAAGTTGGGGGTCGTCTTATACACCGGGTGTTGTCTTCTTATCTGGCAAGTATATCCCGAACTCTATATTTTAACAGGAAAGTTGGGGGTCGTCTTATACAGACAGTCATCTTATACGCCGGAAAATACGGTAGTTGAGTGATTCCCATTCCCAAAGTTTTAGAAGAATCCACAATTTCTGAGGACTAAAGGTCCCGAAACATGGATTGTCTATATTTGGATCAAAAGAGGTCTCGCCCTTGCCTCACAGGGGGTCAGCTGTGGGAAGATGAACAGAAGGTTTGTCAGCCATTTTGAGTCCCCTTTAATGAGTGAGAAAAGCCAACTAGATGGCTTTAAGGAAGGGTTAGACAAATTTATGGACGACAGATGTATCAATGGCTACTAGAATGGATGCCTAGTCCAGCATCCTGTGCCACACAAAGGCCCACCAACTGCCCATGGGCATCTCAAGCAGAGACAAGGGCAAACTTTCTCCAGCTCTCAAATCCCAGCAAATGGCCTTAGAGGCCTCCTGCTTGTGCCCCCAGTATTTAGGCATTCATTCTAGTAGCCATTGATGCATCTGTCATCCATATGTTTGTCTAACCTTTTCTTAAAGCCATCTAGGCTGGTTGCTATTTCCAGCAACCAGGTAGGAGCTAATGCACCGAAATGCTCCCCGTGCCACCTTCAAAATAAGGCAGGAGACTTAATATTCTCAGCCCCCTGGCCTTGCACCCATTGGATTAGGCCACCCAAATTGTCACCTGCAGATAACCCAAGAAGCTGCTTCTGGAAGGTTTCGGCTTCTTGACAGATCACAGCCTCTGCCTAAAACATGCGAAACCAACCCGACTGGACATGCGCGCAAGAGATGAGCGGCAAAGTCCTCTGGAGATGGACCTTCAAGTCACCCTGGCGGGCCATGAGCACATGGCTGGTGCTCTGACCTCTCAGAAGGAAAGGCTATTCATAGCCTGTCAACCCCGTTCCCCCAGGACCAGTAATCCAATTAACGTCACGGCAAGGCGGTCTCACGCACAAAAGAACATCTTGGATAGTGGAATCACTGCGCTGCATGCAGCGGCTAAACCGGAGGGCCTTTGGCTTCCAGGAATCACATTGCTAACGGGGGGGATGGGGGGGCAACCAAGATCTTTGCTTGTGACCCATACTGAGTACAAAGCCCAACACTATATTGGCAGGGCCTCGCTGGGAAGCATTTTAACCCCCAGGAAACACAGCCGCGGCGCATGAGAGACAAGGCACCATCCTGGCTTGGCCGCATCTTCACCTCTGCCACCTGAAACCACCTGTAGGACAGATGTCTGATCTTTCCTCTCTTCTTGGTTTGGCCTAGGAGCAAGATCCCCAAAGGAAGCTGATGCCAATGGGCTAATTTGGGCTGCCAAGGAAAGGGTTGTTTCCAAGAGCTGCAGAGTTGGCATCTGGGGGAGGTGAAGAACCCAGTCAGCAAGGTTCGAAGATGGAAAGAGGGCAACCGATGCTCCAGGGCCGTGGCAGCTAACTAGGACAAGCTTCCCCAGCGTGATTCCTTTCCAACGTTCTGCAGCACAACTCCCTCCAGCCCTGGGAGCCTAAAACATCTGGAAGGCAGCAGGGCAGGAGGCCCTAAAGGAAGGTGACCGCGCAAGGGTATTTTCAGCATCTGAGAAGACGAGGCTTTGCTGCCCTCACCCTGCAGCCGCACAAGAACTCTCAAACAGGCAGAGGCGTTCGCTCTGTCCATAGTATAGACAGAGAGGGAAAGATCCAGAACCTATTCCAAAGGCCCTACAGCAACAGCAACATTGCCTGGGTACTGTCCTGATTATCAGAAGACAGAAAAGGAGGAGAGAACCCATAAGAACCGCAGAGGAGCCCTGCTGGATCCGGCCACAGCCCATCTAGTTCAGCATTCCACCTCACACAGTGGCCCATCAATTGCTTATGGGCATCTCAAGCAGAAGACAACGGCAAAACCTTCGCCTGCTCTCAAATCTCAAGAAATGGCCTTAGACGCCTCCTGCCTGTCTCTCCAACCTAAAAATAGTCAACCAAGCTGGTTGATGTCACTAACTCTTCTGGAAGAAGAAGAAAGAGCTGGCTTTTCTACCCTGCTTTTCTCACCCATTTAAGGGGATTCAAAGTGGCTGACAAACCTTCTATTCTTCTCCCCACCACAGACACCCTGTGACTAGCCAAAGGTCACCCAGTTGGCTTTATGGAGGAGTGCGGAATCAAACCCAGTAGTCCAGCTAATACATAAACAAACGAGCATGAATGGTCAGTTGCGTCCTCCAGATGATCCTACACTACATTCCCCATCCTCCCAGCTGGGGCTGGCGCAGAATGATGGGAGCTGCTGTTTAGGATCACTCCAGAAGCACGCAGCTGTTAACAGCCAAGCAGGAACGCTGAGGAAACCCACCCATCACGCCATTAGAGAAGCTAAGGGCATTTTTCAATGAAAGAGAAGCTTCCACGTTTCTCAAGGTCACGTTCAACTCCTGCATTCAAGGTGCAGATGGTTTTAAAACAACAGAGAAGGCCAAGCACATCTGCAAAGGCGACCCATCTGGCAGCACGGTTACCCAGCTCTTGTTAATCTTCCGTTAAGGTTTTATGTTTTAAGTAAGTTAGGAAGGCTTGTTGAAACAGGTGAAATGGAGGCACAAGATGGGCTTGTGGACGAAAGCAAGGAGAAAGGCAAAAGCACCTAGGTGGAATTAATTAGCTGATGCTTGTCCACCTGCTACTGGTGCATTCTGGGGGATTTGATGGATTTCACAACCTGTCCAGGGCCACTAACTGCACCATGATCGCTTGCTAAGTACTCTTTAGCAAAAATGGGGTCTCCCCCCCCCCCCCCCCGCCATCAGCTTCTCCTCTCTGTTCCGGGGCAAAACATGGCCGACGGAACAAGAAGATTACTTGCAGAGCTCCACTCCAATTTGCCAATTTTTGTGCTAATGGCTTTATATCATTTGCAGATCCCCCAGCTGCATGATGCCCTATAATGCGCCTCACAGGACTGAGCACGCATGGCAGCATTTGGGCCTGAGCCTCAGCAGGCCAGCAGGCCACAGCTAGCATGCTGCAGTTTCAAGCTTGGAGAAAACACACCCTGTTATGTACCTGTGGAACACCAGTTCACAGGACGCAGTGACTTGATCTCACCCTGGATGTTCTCTAAAAAGAACAGAGAAAGCCTAAATCTAGGCCAAATCTACAAGCAGGCAGTCCTGCCCATGGAAAAGGCGCAAACCTCCATGTCTGGAGGCATGTCTCTAGGGTCATGAAGTCCAATCCCCTGCTCAGTGCAGGACTCCTTAAACCATCTCAGACAGATGTAGGTCCAGACTCTGCTTGAAGACCTCCAGAGAAGGAGAGCCCACCACCTCCCGTGGCAACCTAATCCATGGACTGATTGCCCTCACTGTCAGGAAGTTTTTCCTAATATCTAATCTGTATTGACTCCCTTGGAGTTTCATCCCGTTGTTTCTAGTCCTCCCATCTTGTGGAAATGAGAATAGGGACGATCCCTCTTCACTGTGACGGCCCTTCAGATACTTGAAGACAGCTATGATGTCTCCTCTCAGTCTTCTCTTCTGCAGGCGAAACATTCCTAGATCCTTCAACCTTTCTTCGTAGGACATGGTTTCCAAGACCCCTCACGATTTTGGTAGCCCTCCTCTGGACATGCTCTAGTTTGTCAATGTCTTTTTTGAACTGGGATGCCCAGAACTGGACATGGAACTCTAGATGAGGTCTGACCAAGGGGAATAATTACTTCTCGTGATCTAGACTCGTGGTTCTATCCCTCTCTGCCAAATATTCTCATAACTGGAGGGTTAAGCCATACCAGGTCCAGGTAGGCGGAAATTAAATGACCAAAACCTCATCTCTGCCGGGTCCTATCAAGGTAGCCTTATCCTATCAAGCAGAGCTCCTCCACAAAGGCTCTGCACCCACCAGGGCTGAATGGATAAGAAGGATCTACTGGGCTTACAGTGGGGTTAAAATAGGGGAAGTGCTCTAAAGACCATGGTTCTTGGGTTTTTACCTCTACAGTTTCCAGAACTCAAACAGCCGTTACCTCTGGTTTTGTGGTTTGTCCTTTGCAAAATACAATGTACCTGTATGGCACGCAAGAAGCTTGAACCAGCCCAGCATGTGTCCTGTAGACCAGTTGGAAACCACCAGCACCAGCAGCAGGAGAGCCACCCGCCCATCTGCTCCCACGGGCATCCATTTCCTGCGCAAATCCACGGATGCCCTTCCACGCTCGTGAGGCCCAGCCCTAGCACCAGACCACCGCCGCCACCACCAAGCCCCAAGTCTCAAGCCAATGACCCACGTGAAGACCAAGTCCAAGTGAGCATCTGGTGGAGACAGCGTGGCAGGCGGTGGCCGAGCCAAGCTTGGCATCTGTGGCTAGGAGGGAGGGGGGGCGGACCCCAAAGGAAGCAGTTTAGAGGAGGTAGGAGAAGCGTGAAGGCAATGTTAGAAGAAGGCCGTGTGGAAGCTCAAGAGCCGCAGAAGGAGAAAGCAGGACCTGCGTCTAAGTCTAGAGAGAGGAAGGGGCGAGGCGAGCGCTTGGGCGCGGCACCCTACCATCGTGGTCTTCAATATAGGGCTTGGGTTTCTTTCTCAATTTGGACTTCTTCTTTGGGTTTCTTTCCAGGAGTTCCTTAATGTGTTGAGTCACTGGGGAACAAACACAACTATGAGGACAACAGAATGGGACACAGAGAGAGAGAGAAAGGGCAGGGGGAGAGACACATATCAAATACCAAAAAATGAAAAAGAAGGGCTCGCTGGTGGCAGAGAAAAATAAAGCTTTACAAGGACAAAGAGCTCTGCTTGCCGTGCCAACCGGCCCATGCGGGGTTGTCCATCTTGGTATGGCCGGAAGAAGCTTCGAACGCACAGGGCTCCACGGGCTGAGCCGACGCACCCAGGATGTTGCTCTACCGCTCAGCCATGGTCACTCCCAGACTCCACGGGGAGCTCTGTGCAGTTTTCTCGGTAGAGACACAGAAGTGGTTTGCCATGACCTGCTTCTGGGGAAAGGCTATGAATCAAGCCTGCAACTCCCTGGTTTTCAGACAGTTTGCTCTACCACCGAGCCGCAGACACTCCCAGACTCCATGAGCACCTCTAAGCAGTTTTCTTGGCAGGGATACAGAAGTGGTTTGCCATTGCCTACTTCTGGGGAGAGGCTGGTGATCAAACTGGCAGCCTTTCCTTTCCTTTCCTTTCCTTTCCTTTCCTTTCCTTTCCTTTCCTTTCCTTTCCTTTCCTTTCCAGGCAATTTGCTCTACCACTGAGCTGCAGCCATTCCACAGGGTTGCTTTATTTGCACTTAATTTTAGATTTGCTTATTTTTTTAATCTTTCCTTTTGGTTCCCTTCAGCCCTTCTGCAAAGGGTTTAAGAGTAGAGCCAACTGTCTCCTGCACCATCAACACCCAAGGGCACACAAGTGACCACTGCACACTTCGTATGTGCGTGCATGCGCACAGAGGCACGCAAACACACGTGCAAAGCATTTTCCCTCTCTATTTTATCTTGTGAGATGGGGCACAGTTGCTTGGCCGTGACTGACCCAAAGTCCCCAGGGAGAGATTTTACGGCTATGTCAAGATTTGAACTTTGTTCTCCCTACTTCAGAAGTATAGTTGGACCCCCGTATCCACTGATTTGGCAACCACAGTTTCAGTTAACCACGGTTACCCACCCCATCCCCACAGGCGCCATAAGGCAAAAGCACCCAGAACCAGAAGGCCTATTTCGGCCTCCATAGAGCATTGGAATAGGTGTGTGACACCACCGGAGCCCTTCCGGTTCTTGGGTTGCGCAACCCCAGAACCAGAACCAGAAGGCCTGTTCACAGTTATCCACGGTTTCAGGTAACCACGGTAGGAGCTGGAACATATCCTCAGCAGATACGAGGGTCTGACTGTAAAGCATAAGTTAAGAATAAATACAAAAACAAAACAGTGATAATTAATCACAGCCACCCTGTATATCATTACTTGTTCCCTTGTGTAAAGCCCTGGGGCTTTGGTGGAAAAGTGCCAGCAAAGAAAAATCTGAACAAGAACCAATGTCCAAATTCTACCCAAAGAAATGCAAATGCACAGTTTGCCCAGCATTAGGGATGGGCACGAATATTCAAAATATTCATTATTTGGACAAATTCGGACAAATTCAGAAGGCAGAGGTCATTTATTCAACAGAAATATCTATTCCCGACATAATGCCTTCCAGACAAGTCCCAGAGTTCTACCATGCAAGCATTATTTGGGGACTTTGGCCCTGCAGACCAGATTTATCTTGCTCAAGGGACAAGATAGCTAAGCGATGCCTAGAGATGTGATGCAGTCTTTCCAGAAGGACATGATATGTTAAAGTCGCCTCCTAATGGGGTCTGAGCTTTCTGCAACACACCAGGAAAGGGATCTCAGGGTTCTGGTGGACAGTTCAATGAAGGTGTCAACCCAGTCCGCAGCAGCAGCGAAAAAAGCTAATTCAGTGCTGGGAATAATTAGGAGGGGAATAGAAAATAAGTCAGCAAGTGTCATTTTGCCCATTTATAAATCTATGGTGAGGCCACATTTAGAATATTGTGTACAGTTGTGGTCACCCCACCTCAAAAAGGATATTGTGGAACTAGAGAAGGTGCAGAGAAGGGCAACCAGAATGATTAAGGGTCTGGAACATCTCCCTTACGAAACCAGGCTGCAACGTCTAGGCCTCTTCAGTCTGGAGAGACGGCGTTTAAGAGGGGACCTGACTGAAGTATTTAAAATTATGCATGGTATAGAAAAGGTGGATAGAGAACATTTCTTTTCTCTATCGCACAACACTAGAACCAGGGGGCATCTATGAAGCTGATAGGTAGGAGAGTCAGATCCGACAAAGGGAAGTATTTCTTCACCCAGAGGGTCATTGGTCTATGGAACTGGCTGCCTGAAGAGGTGGTAACAGCTACCAGTCTAGATGGCTTCAAGGAAGGGTTAGACAAGTTTATGGATGACAGATGTATCAATGGCTACTAGAATGGATGCCTAAGTACATCTTTCAGGCTTGGGGGACAAGCAGGATGCTTCTAAGTCCATTTGCTGGGATTCAGGAGCAGGAGAAAGTTTGCCCTTGTCTCTTCTTGAGATGCCCATGAGCAATTGGGGGGCTACTGTGTGAGACGGGATGCTGGACTAGATGGGCTGTGGCCTGATCCAGCAGGGCTCCTCTTAGGTTCTTATGTTCTAAATCAGCTAGTTCCAGTTGGCACACTTATTTATATTTTCATATCACCCTCCACCAAAGTCCCACAGCACCAGACAAGGGAACAACTACAAATGCAGTTGATAACATCCTGTTAAATAAATTCAAAGTAAAAAATGGTATGCACTTATTCCTAAAATCTGTAAGAAAACAAAGATCTATCGATTCCTCCCCAAAATAATCATCTTAATATCTGAAAGCACCAGCAAAAGATCTGAGGTCATTAATGCTGCATTCATACCTAAGTTTTAATCCAGCTTCAGTCCACTTTCAGGCCAAGAAAAGACATCAGCAAAGTGATGAGCTGATTTCTTTCAGAAAAACAGAACTCTGAAACTCTACCTCTGGGTTAAAGTGGAAAGAAAATGTCTAGCTACTTTGCTGATGTGTTTGCTCACTCTGAAAGTGGACTGAAGCCGGATTAAAACTTGGATGTGACCATAGCAAAATGTCTTCTCCCAGGGAGGCATAACTTCAGGTGGGAGGTTAACAGTATTTCCCAGAAACCTGGCTGGTAACAGAGACTTTTACCAGGTGCCAAACGACTGTTGTTATAGGTTGGCATATTCCAGTGGCACGGAAACACCGCTCCTGTCAACACAAAATGGCATAGGGTGGAGAATGGGTACAAATGAATATATGAATTGACTGGCACATGTCAGGTGGGTAAAGGGTGAACGTCGCTGCTTTGCCCCACAGGTGGGAACAGGAAGCTGCGCCCAGTGTGAGCACTGACCCTCCAGAGAGACAAGGCTTGCAGAGAGAAATCCAGCATGAATCGCAACGATGTTTATGAAACGAGTTTTATGTGACTGATGAGAATGAGAGCATTGGGGTTGGGGTAGTAGGAAGTCCTTCCTTCTCCAAAGACCTCGTTGACCCCCTGGACTAAGGAAGTGTTTGTGGACATTTTCATTCTCCCATCTTCATGTTGTCCTTCTCAAACACCTCAGCTCCTGGTTGAATATTTAGAGACATTGGGACTTTCAAAAGAACCTAAGAACCTAAGAGGAGCTTTGCTGGATCAGGCCGCAGCATGTCTAGTCAGTAAGAAGCAAAGAGGAGCCCTGCTAGATCAAATCACAGCCCACCTAGTCCATAAGAACCTCAGAGGATCCCTGCAGGATCAGGCCACAGCCCATCTAGTCAAGCATCTCATCTCACACAGTGGCCCACCAATGGCTTCTGGGCATCTCAAGCAGAAGACAAAGGCACAGCCTTCACTTGCCCTTGCGTCAAATGACCTTTCTGCACTTATTGATCCAGAACAGCTCTTCCAGACCTCACAATCCATCCCAGGACGAAGCCGAGATTGTCTTTAGTGAGGAATGGAGTCATTTTGCACAGCAATGGCATATTTGTAACTAGAGTCTGCTCCATACCAGCCCCACAGCTTGGAGAAGCTTTGGAGCCAACCTTGTGAGCTCCGAAGACCAAGAGCAAATGTCCCTGGCCTCAGAGCCCCTAAAGGACCCATTTTGGTGGTGCAATAAGGCGAGCCACCAAAATGGTTTCTCCTGTAAACCAGAAGTCAGGAGTGTGGACCTTCTGCACCTCTCTGCAATCTGGATTTGCCAGTAGACCTTGATATTTAGGTCTACCAGCTATCTAGACCAAGAGTCTTCTAATCTAGATCACACTCCATCTGTTGCAGACGGAGCCTCCCAGCTGGAAAGCAGGGCCTCTCACAAGGTGTGTCCCCACTTAGCTTTTCTAGTCCTGTTTTAGTCCTGTTTGGACTATTTTTTTAGTCCCATTTGGACTATATCCAGATCCTGACAATTAATCTGAATATAGCTGTCCCCACTCAGAACAGAACTTTTAGACCTCCTCCCGCCCCCCAGTGCAAACCCTGCCTCCGATCAAAGCAGCCACACATTCTCCTTTTCACACCCTCCCTTTCCCAGTAACGTTACCAGGAAATGTGTGCTCAAGCAGATCAGCTAAGGAGCAGAGCGCAATCGGAAAATGGGGGTGAGCTGCTCACAGTTTCACTTTAAAGCCTTTTTGCTGATATGTATCTTTCTGATTATTGTTATCAGCGACATTTCAAGTGCCTGGTAAGAATCATCAGAAAAGATACACATGTAACCGGCAAAAAGATTTAAAAAGCAAAATGAAGCACTCCCTGTCACGTTCCCCAGCGTTCCAGTCAGTGCCTGCCCTCTCTAGGAGTAGCTTGGCCCTGTTAGGATGCTGAGTTTGTGCAACGGCCAAGTGAATACTACAGTGTGGACACAAAACACTGGTAGCAAGCGTTTTGAAGAGTAAACTAAAACCGGTTTATTATTATACACAAGCAATCCTAGAAAGAAAATAAGGTTCAGGTAGATGTTGGCTTAAATCAGTAAGTCTCTTAAGGTTAGGAGCTACCCCTTTCCCTAAAGGAAAATAGCTCCTTTTTAAAAGACAAACCTCTCCACGTTCCTCCCCCTCTGACTTGCTCTGCTTCAGCCCAAGCCTAGCCAGTGTCCTAGAACGCAGCTCTGGATGATCACAAGGCCCAGTCCGTCCTTGCTTGACCGATCACCCTCTGGTCAGTTGCCTGCAAAGTCTTCCTCCAAGATCTTCCAGTCAAAAGACCCCTGGTCAACTTCTGGTCCAGCTCCTTCAGGATTCAGCTCTTCTGCTCCTTTCAGCTCTTGTCCCAGCATGAAGACATAGTCTGCCGTACCCTGTGTTCCTTTATACCTTTTTTCCCTTGGCCCTGATTGGCTGTAACCTCCTGGGGAAAACTGCTGCAATAAAATGCTGCTGGAAACTCCTGATAGAAACTCCTGTCCCTCACCCCTGATTGGTGGGAACTCCTGCTCTAGCCCCTCCAGCACTCAGATCCCCGGACAGCTTTTCCCTCCAAAAATCAGCTGTAGCCAATCATTGCAGCAGGGCCCGCACAGGATTTCCCCCCCCTTTTTGCAGCCCAAAACCCAGGGCTTGCAACAAGCTGTTTGCACAAAGGCTGGCTATTGCAGCTTGCAAGAAGCCTGCAGACAGTAAGCAAAGCAGTTTGCAGCCTGTACCCAGAAACCGTCACACTCCCCCCTTTGTGCCTTTTTCGATTGGGGCTCTAGCATTGTGGGCATGGGAGCTTTGCATCTGCGAAATCCCACCCACAGCTGGCTGGCACTGGCCAGAAGGCTAGACCTCCACCCCAAATAGCCCAGTAGTGTTCCCATTTGGTGGTGGTGGGGAAGCGGACTTGGCTCAAAAAGGGGGGGGAGTCCTGTTTTCATCAGTACTTTTTTTCCTCCAGATTTCAGCAGGATAGTCCTCATAAATTCTGGGAATAAGAGTTTAATGGGGGTACTGGACACCTAGTTCAGATTTATACATAAGTAAATGGGGACTCTGGATACCGAATTCGGATTCAATTCAGATTTAAATGCCTATAGGAACACACCCAAAGCCGCATTAATGTGTAGAAGGGAGACCCTCAGTACACTTCCCGGAACTAAGCCCTGCGGGTGCAGAATGGGCCATCTATGCAGTTTTCATGGAAGAGATACAAAGGAGCCGGGCCATGAACTTCTTCTGAGAAGACACCAGGGATGGAACTCATAGCCCTCTTGCTTTCCAGGCAAATGATCCACCTATGAGCTAGGGCCATGCCTTCTGTTTCTCTGCACCGAGCGAGGACGGCATCTCAGAAGCCCTCTTGCTTCTCCTGACCAATTTGCAAGCCGGAGAAAAGGCTGTGCATGATTAATGTTCAGTCATTAGCACCACAACGGGCTTTGAAATCCAGGCCATGTGTGGGCGGGAAAGAGACGGCAACAGAGCCCTTCAGAGAAAGCGTGCAGTTTGTGAAAAAATACCGCTATCCAACAACAGATTCCGGCTGCAGAAACATGTTTGTTGCCACCGCTGCTACTGAAATTGCATGCGCCCAGCTTGCTTGGGGGCCCTTTTGGAGATAGAGACAAAAGCTCCCAAATAACAGATTCAGTAAAAACCAGGAAACCACAGAGAAATCAGGTAAGGGGCTAAACAGTATATGTTTCCATAAAATATATACAGCAACCCAGTAATTTCAAGCCCATGGGTCTGTGCGACCAATTGGGGTTGGTCTACATAAACTCTTTGCTACAGTACAATAGTATGCCTTTAGTGACTTTCAGCATAGATTGGGGGTGGGTGGGATATAATATATGTTATCATAGAGCGAGCTGCCTGCAGAGCAGAGAGCTGCTGGTTCAATCCCTAACCTCTTCCTAGAAGGCGGCAATGGCAAACCACTTCTATATCTCTGCCAAGAAAGCTGCATGTAGGTGCCCATGGAGTTTTTGTAGCTCAGTGCTAAAGCAAACTGCCTGGACAGCAGAGGGTTGCCAGTTCAATGCCCCACTGCCTCTGCCTGGAAGAAGGCAATGGCAAACCACTTTTGTATCTCTGCCAAGGAAACTGCATGGAGATGCCCATGCAATCAATCAGACGTCATTCACAAATGGATATAGACTTACCTCTGATATATTATTCATATGATATATATTATTTTCATCACAGTTTACTACCTATACTACACACAGGGTTTTCTGTTGTGGGGAGAAGAAGAGAAGGTTTGTCAGCTGCTTTGAGTCCCCTTATACGGGTGAGAAAAGTGGGGTGGAAAAGCCAGCTCTTCTTCTTCTTCTTCTATATTGCCGATTTCCGTCTGTGGATTCTCTGTGGTTGCTACAAACCGTGTTTCAAGCTACAGGCCAAAGTTTGTATGGAAAAGTTTCCCTGTCCTTACCTAAACGTAGGATGCCATCTTGGCTCCAGAGAGCAGGAGCCCCAGTGAGCCGAAATGGTTTTCCCAGCAAAAGGAAAAGCAGCTCAGCACCCGCAGGGCAGAGCCCAGAGGGCAGCTGAAGGAAGGCACCTCTCCTTTTCCCTCTGCCCAGCAGAGGTCCCAAACACGCACCGTGTGAAAACGCAGAAGTGATTTGTTCTGCACGCCCAACAAGAGCCGCCCAATCTAGTGCCTCCTGCAAGTTTGTGGCAGCAAATCCACCTGTGTGTTGCACTCGGGGTGGGGGGTGGGGGGTGGGGGGGTACACTAGCCGTGATCCCGTCACTGAGCTGCTCCAAGGAGCAAAGAGGAACTCTGGCTGCTCCCTTTCCCTTTCCACTGGCAGTGCAACAAAAAGTCATCCTTTTTTATCCGCCTTTATTATTATGATTTTATTGTGAATCACCAGGAGACCATCAGGTATAGGGTGGGAAGGGAGGGAGGGAGGAATAGGGAGAAGGAGGGAGTGGAGGAAAGAGGGAGGGAAGAGGGAGAGGGGGGGAGGGAGGAATAGGGAGGAGGGAAGGGAGGGAGAAGGAGGGAGGGAAGTAAGGGAGGGGGAGGGAGGGAGGGAGGGAGAGAGGGAGGAATAGGGAGAAGGAGGGAGTGGAAGGAGCGGAGGGGAGGGGAGGAGGAGAGAGGGAAGGGAGGGAGGGAGGGAAGGGAGGAAGAAAGACAGGGAGGGAGGGAGAGGGGGAGGGAGGGAGGAATAGGGAGGAGGGAGGGAAGGGAGGGAGAAGGAGGGAGGGAAGTAAGGGAGGGGAAGAGAGGGAGGGAGGAAAGAGGACGGAAGGGAGGAACAGAGAGAAGGAGGGAGGGGAGGAAGGAAGAAAGGGAGGGAGGGAGGGAGGAACAGGGAGAAGGGGAGGGGAAGGAGGGAGGGAGGGGGAATAGGGAGGAGGGAGGGAAGGGAGGGAGGAGAGGGAGGGAGGGGGAGGAAGAGAGGGAGGGAGGAAAGAGGGAGAGGGGGGAGGGAGGGCAGGCAGGTCCATTCCTACCTTCCATCCTGCTGCTGTCCTCAGAGCAGTCGCCTAGGGGCCTGTTCACATGGACGCTTCCCACATGGTTCCAGCCACGCCTGGCCAAGGGCATCCACATGTCCTACCACCACTGCCACCTGCCCACCTGAGCATCCCAGAGCTGCCCCAATTCTCCATCAACTCCTGAAGTGCAGGGGTTCCGGTTGGGGAGTCCTGGAGAAACAGGGTGGCCCGCTTTCTAGCAGGAAAGACTGTCAAAGCAAAGCCACAAAGGCACTGAGCACAAAGGGCCTGGCCCACAAGGCAGATGCATTCTACATTTACATCTAAATTTTAATCCAGATTCAGTCCACTTTCAAAGTGAAAGAAGGCACTAGAAAGTGACATGCTGTTTGCCTTGGGCTTTATCTGCGTCAGAAAATCGACCTTTGGGTTAGGTTATGGGGAAATGGTACGGTCTTCAACTGTCAAAGTGGAGTGAAGCTGGATTAAAACTTTGGTGTGGATGCAGGTTTTCATTCTGCCACTTCTGCCCTATTGACTTGGGCCTCAAGTAGATAAAGGAATGCCTTCTTCCACATCAACCTGCCTGTGTCTTAAGATCTGTAGGGGAGGCCCTCCTCGATGTACCACCACTCTCAGGAGCAAAAGGAACCTGGGACAGGGACTTCTCAGTGACGGCTCCCAGATTATGGAATAATCAACCCCCTGCGTTGCACCTTTGCTTCACATGTTCAGCCTTTGGCTAAATAAGGAAGCAGCTTTTCCTCCCCAATTTAGGCGCTCAGATTTAGGGATGTGCACAGATATTTAAAAATCCAAATATCTGATTCAAATCCGTTGAATGTTGACATTTGAACTTGAAGCAGATTTTCGAAAATCCAAATGTGCACATTCAAATAATTTGAATGTGTAGATTCGTATCTGTCATATACAAATCTGCCCAAGAATTATATGGATCTTGCGCTTAAAATACAGGATTAAAACGGGATGCGTACGGGAGAATAGAGGATGCTTACAGATACGTATAACAGATAAGAATATCTTTAAATACGATTCTAACATTTGAATGTACGGATTCAAATCGGATTTTATGACAGTCAGATCTTAAATATCTCAACTGAATTGGATTTTTTCACAATCGAATCTATTCGGATTCAAACGTCAAAAATACATTCATCCACCTCCCTAGTCTGATTATTTTAATCTGTTCATTTTACATGTGGCTTTTAATGTTGTAACCAGTCCTGATACCTTCAGATAGAGGGTGGGATAAAAAAAAATCAAAATAAATAAATAAAATTACAGTACCCAGAAGTTTAAACCTTGTGGGAAACAAGGTCTGCAAGTGTGTTAACTCTAGCCATTCATTATCTACGGAGTGAATTCAGTTGTCCTTGATGCATGGCAATTAGTTGTTTACGGCAAGGATCTAGCCAGCGCTATGCTTTGAAGAAAACTCCTGGATTCCAAAGGTTATGCCAGGACCTTAAGAGTGAGGAAATAATCTACCACTTATAAAATTTCTTGTCGCTTTTCTGCTGAACTTAAGACCACAAGAGAACCTAAGAGGAGCCTTCCTGCTGGATCAGGCCACAGCCCATCTAGACCAGCATCCCGTCTCAAATGGTGGCCCACCAAATGCTCATGGGCATCTCAAGCAGAGACAAGGGCAACCCTTCTCCTGCTCTCGAATCCCAGCAAATGGCCTTAGGGGCCTCCTGCTTGCCCCCCCCCCCAGCCTAAAAGATGTACTTAGGCATCCATTCTAGTAGCTACTGATCCATCTGTCATCCATAAATTTGTCTAACCCTTCCTTAAAGCCATCTTCCTTAGAGCAAGTTATCTGATCTAATACAGGAGTTTGCAAGATGCCCTTAAGGTCAATTCTCCCATTAAACCCGGCCAAAGGTGGGGTGGTGGTGATGGTTGGGTCTAAGCGCAGAGACGATGCCTCCACCACGCCAAGCCCAGAGGCCTGGCGCACAGAGGGCTCCTGGCTGTCGCTCTCCTTCCCTCTGCCTTCTCCTCCTCCTCCCAGCCCACTCACATCCTGGCATCACAAAGGGCCACAGATGAAGGGGAGGGCATGTGATGTCACTGCAGCACAGCGCACCACAAGGAGGGCGGGGGGGGGGAGCAGGAGAGGCTCCGCAGCCCAGAACAAGCCCCGTTCTGTTTGGCCCAAAGGCGCTTCCCCTCGCCTGCTGCCCACGCGTCTTTGCCAGGAGGACTCCAAAACCTTTGTGCGCACAACAAACCCGGGGCCTTTCTGCACTTGGCACCGTAGCTTGCGCGCAGTGCGCCCTCACATGGAGCATCCGCACTTGAGGCTCAGAAACAGACCCTCCCATGCCTGCCTGAGGTGCATGTGCGCACCACATCACTGGCAACATGCCCACAGCGCATGTACGGTTACGCCAGGCCCTGAGACTAAGATGGTGCCGCCCAGACACTAGGGATGGGCGCGAATGGGGGGCTTTGCATTTGGTTCGTATCGGATAGAATGAACAAAAATTCATATGCATTTGAACACATGTCCTTCGAATGTGGCGGCATTCTATTTGATATGAATTATTAGGACAAATTCATACAAATATCCAACACGAATGCACACGTATCCCATACATATCCAATACGTATTCCGTAATATATCCGCTCTGAAAGCCTCAAATCCACCGGACTCTTATCTGGGAATACCGGGTTCGATTCCTCCCTCCCCCATAAAGCCAGCTGGGTGACCTTGGGCTAGTCACAGCTCTCTCCTGAGCTCTCACAGCCCCACCTATCTCACAGGGTGTTCTGTTGTGGGGAGAACAGAAGGTTTGTCAGCCGCTTTGAGTCCCCTTAAATGGGTGAGAAAAGCAGGGTAGAAAAGCCAACTCCTCTTCTTCTTCTTCTGTGTACATTCATTAAACTGGGGATATGTATAGGATACGTACCAATATGTATGCATTTGTATAGGATACGTATTCAGTACGTACCCGGCATTTAAGTGTAGGTGTAGGATATGTATCCAATATGTACGTGTTTTTATAGGATCGCTGTGCATTCGTATCTTACTCATACTAATGCATTCTTATCAAATAGAATCCTATTTAAAGGGGATCTATTTGAATTAAAATGAATTTTCTAACATTCGTGCACATCTGTAATAAGGAAATAATCTCCAGCAGGGCTTCAGACAGGAGAGGAGACAAGTTAAAAGCATATTAAAAGCCTGCTAAACTCAGTGCAATTAGAACTGAAAAGTCCGTATCAGTTTTGCTGCTCTCCCCCTAATCTTCTCTTCCCTTCAAAGACAAAATGCATTTGCAAGCCGACCTGGTCTTCCACAGCCTGTGGCAGGGGTGCCCTGCCGTGCCCTGAGACCCGCTCAGAGGCCCCAGCTGGCAATGCCCATCAGAAGAAAAGCTCTTTCCTATGCAACATGTGTGCAAAGCTGGTCCTTTACCTTGTAGAAGCATTGCAAGTTTGTTCATCTATGCTGGCATGTCCTGAGATGCTGGTATTCTAATAATGGGGCTTTGTGCCCGGCTGCTTCCTAAATGACCTGACAGAAAGAGGGCGTCACTTGGCAGTCCAAAAGACAAATGCTGAGATTCTTTTGCAGATGAAATCACACACACCAGTTTGCAGAACCCATCAACAGAAGAACCGAAGAGAATCCCTTCTGGATCGGGCAGAGAGATCGTCCCTATTCTCACTCACACAAGATGGAGGACTAGAAACAACGGGATGAAACTCCAAGGGAGTCAATTTTAGGAAAAACTTCCTGACAGTGAAGGCAATCAATCCATGGAATAGGTTGCCACCGGGGTGATGGGTTCTCCTTCACTGGAGGTCTCCAAGCAGAGGCTGGACCTACACCTGTCTGGGATGGTTTAGGAAATCCTGCATTGAGCAGGGGGCTGGACTGGATGACCCTGTTCCACACAAGCTGGGCTCACACTTAAGGTTTAATCCATCTTCAGTCCACTTTCAGAGTGAGAAAACATGCGTAAAGTGACAAGCTGCTTGCTTTTAATGTTAAATAACTCATAAAATTCACCTTTGGGCTAGATACTGTGGCAAGAAAATCACTGGTCACTTTGCTGATGTGTCCCTTGCTCACCAGGCAAGTAACACGAGTTGAAGTAGAAGAATTGGCTTCTCTACCCCGCTTTTCTCACCCATTTAAGGGGACAAACCTTCTGTTCTTCTCCCCACAACAGAACATCCTGTGAGGAAGGTGGGGCTGTGAGAGCTGAGAAGAGAGCTGTGACTAGCCCAAGGTCACCCAGATGACTTTGTGGTGGAGTTCAGAATCAAACCAGGTAAGAGTCCAGCTCCCTAACAACTAGACCAGTGATGGTGAACCTTTTGAGCTCGGTGTGTCAAAATTCACAAGAAAACCTCGCTTAACTCAGGTGCTGTGTCACATCTAGAAATATCCATAATTTTGTGATATTTGTGGCTCTAGTAAAAAAGTTATATTTTTGATGTATGTATTTTATTAAAAGCAAAAACAAATAATTCTTTACATTAGTGACTTTTGTTGCTAAATCTTCAATTGAAAGTTGGTATTTTGTACACTTCAAGAACAAGCAAGCACTACACGCCCAGGTGCCAGGGTGGCCATGCGTGTCACCCAAAATGGCTTGGTGTGTCACTTGTGACACGCGTGTCATAGGTTGGCCATCACCGAACTAGACCAAACTGGCTCACAAGGAGGTGTCACGCCTCATGTCCCCTCTGACCCCTCAGAAGAAGGCCCCACTCCTGCCAGCCAAAATGAGGGAGGCACGCCCCAGGGTTTGCCCCCCCCCCCGAAGCGGAGGGCTCAGGTTCAGGCTCAGAGGCTGCACTCCGCACAGAAGCAAGTTCTCTCTGAGACAACTAGAACATCTGCACCGCTGAGTGCGCCTCCATGCAAAACAGCTGCGATGGTGGAGGCATGACACAGCATTATGCATGGTATAGAAAAGGTGGATAGAGAACATTTCTTTTCTCTATCACACAATACTAGAACCAGTGGGCATCTATGAAGCTGATGGGTAGGAGAGTCAGATCCGACAAAGGGAAGTATTTCTTCACCCAGAGGGTCATCGGTTTATGGAATTTGCTGCCGGAAGAGGTGGTGACAGCTACCAGTCTAGATGCCTTTAATGTAGGGTTAGGCAAATTTATGGATGACAGATGTATCAATGGCTACTAGAATGAACACCTAGGTGCATCTTTCAGGCTGGGTGAGTGGGGAACCGGGGTGCTTCTAAGGCCATTTGCTGGGATTCTAGAGCAGGAATAGGTTTGTCCTTGTCTCTGCTTGAGATGCCCATGAGCATTTGGTGGGCCATTGTGTGAGACAGGATGCTGGACTAGATGGGCTGTGGCCTGATCCAGCAAGGTTTCTCTTATGTTCTTATGTTCCAAGTCCTACTTAAGGAAGGCCTAATCCAGCAACCTCCGTTGCAAACCAAGGATCTTCTTGGCAACTGCGACTTGTGTGAACTCTGATTCCTGACTCCGGACTGACTTCCTGACTTTTGGACTGTTTGGCTACACTTTTCTTGCTTGGCCTGGCTTCCTGCTTACTGCTGCTGCCCCTCCATACACGACAGGAGGAGCTCCAGGCAAGAAGAGCAGCTGTACAGTTTGCTGCTTCACATTTGAGAACGAGAACAGGCTCTGTGTTCACAGCGCGTGGAATCACCTATTTGCAGAGCAGGCCAGCAAAAGGGAGAGGGCGTGCCGATGATCCAAGAGCGCCATATTGCAGCTGACATTTATAGGGAAATGACTCAGGCGGCGAGATAGGAAGGAAAATGCAACTTTGCAAAAGAGACGGCGGGAGCTGCCACTTCGGACTCTCTGACTCGCCGGTGGATCATGCCCACTTGGATCTGAATCCCTCCGGACGAAGGTTCAGAGAATCTGTGGGTGGCAACACACTCGTTCTCCCTGTTCAGGGGAAGAAAGAACAGGGCTCAGAGGGAAAGGAGGTCATGGGAGGTCAAGCCTGGCACCAGAAGGGAACTTGGCAGCAGGGCTAAGGAAGGCAGCATCTCCTATGCCAGTCTCTCCAACCTGGAGGAAGTTACCTATGGGTGTTTTTCCACTGTCACTAGAAGTACCCATTAAGTACCCATTAATGGTATTTCTAGTGACAGTGGAAAAACACCCTATGTGTCCATTCTAGGAGAAGTAGTAGAATGAGTTCTACATCTGGAAGTAGGTAGTTTGGCCACTCTGCCCTTTTAATGCCACCCCACAGAACAGCAGGACCAAGGAGCAAATGCAGTGCTTGCCAGATATGTAGGAAACACCACCTGCATCCTGCCAGTCCTGCCAGTCCGGCCCATCACTTATTGGGGTGCTTTCTCCCCTCTCCCCACTAAAGTCTAAGCGTTCTCTGCTCTTTCTTACACCTTTGCCATGCCTTGCTTGACACCATTTGTGCCTGCACAGTGCCAGCCTTCTCATCTAGGAACTTCTTCCGGGTGCAAATAGGACCAAAACAAAACCAGCACGACCTGGCACTATGCTGGCGCAGGACCGGGAAATTATTTATTTATTTATGTATTTATTTCAGAAATTTATATGCCGCCCTTCACCAAATGGTCCCAGGGCAGGTTACAAAGAAGATAAAACATTTCAAATATTAAAACATAATTAAAAATATAACCCCTCCTTCCCACCCACAATGCCAGCTGGATTTTTTCTTTGCCTGCTAGTTTGCTTTTATGTGTTTCTATGGATTTTATTGTTTTAACCTGCGGTTTTAAAACTTGTAACCCGCCTTGAGACCTATGGGTATAGGGCAGAATAAAAATATAAATAATAAATAACTAAATAACAGGACAGCACCCTGATGAAGCTAGTTAAACAGCAAAGGCCTGGGTGGAAAGATATGTTTTCACCATGCGCCATAAAGTATACAGTGTAGGCGCCTGGTGAACCTCAAGATGGAGGTCGTTCAAGAATCTTGGGGCCACCACAGAAAAGGCCCTCTTGCATGTCCTTGTGCCTCTTACCTCTGCAAGAGAAGGAACTAGAAGGCCCTCTCCTTGAGATCTCATTGCCCAGGCAGGTCTTTATGGGAGAAGGCACTCCTTCAGATACCCAGGGCCCAAGCCGTTTAGGGCTTTAAATGTTAGGGTCAACACCTCGAATAGGGATCGGTAGCAAACAGGCAACCAATATGGTCGTCTCTTTTGCACCGCTCTTATTTCACACGCCACATCAGCTGGAGGCACCCTGCTTGTCACACCAGGCTCAGATTGCCCTGGGAGATGGATGCTCAGGAAGCAGATTTCATTGTCCGCTCGGTATTTTGCATGGGCAAGCATGCCTGCGCCCACTCTGTTGAATGATGAGCATTGTATGAGGAGGGCAAAGGGTTTGCGCACAAACCATCCACCCATGCCAGATATGCACAAACAGTACTGGGTGTTGTGCCCAGCACCCTGTCTGGGTCCTCAGATGCACCTCCAGACATTGAACCGCCGCCTGCCAAAGCAGCCCAGGAACCCCCGTTGGAGCCTGCCCCATCTAGCAAAGATGAGGCAGATGCTGGGACTGCCCCAGAACAAACAGACCTGGCTGACTGTAGGCCAGGGATGGGGCAGCCCTGTTGGGGAAAGGCACAGCTGGGCTGCCCTGCACGCCTTCAGGAGAAACACCTGCAGCAGAGGAAACCACTGCCGCGAGAGCTCCTATCATTAGCCCTAACCTATTTCCTGTTGTTGCAAAGAGACGACCTCTTCCGGCAACCCCTTGACCACCAGCTTGCGACCGATGACCTTCGGATTGACTGACGCCTGAAACCCGCTAGCTCCTGGCAAACGGCCTCTGCCTCGTCGCCACTGCTTTAACGGGCATGTGCGTACGCAACCCCCCCATTGCCCGCTCGGGACGGGACACTGATGCTAAGAAGACTTAGGTCACCTCCAGACAGTCGCGGGATAACAGGTGAGGAAGCGAAAATGCGGCAGCTCCCTTCCCTCCATTATCACTTCCCGGCTAGACAGCAAAGTCACATGCGCAGCTGCAATACCGGGATATGCGCGCCTCCATCACCACATATGCGCCATGGATGGAGCAATGACTGCCACGCCACCTGGAGAAACCACAGCCAGCACTGGATTTCCGGAATCGAGATTTTTTGTTGTTTGGGGGAAGAAGAGGCAGGTAGGGACGCGCATGAATATTCTTAACATTCAATATTCGGATGCATTCATATGAATGCATACATTCATATACAAATCGAACGTTACAACATCCGTACATCGACATTCGTGCAAATACAAATGCTTCAGAGCATTCATGAACTGCGAAGGTGGGAAAGCCGCTGCACCAGTCACACCTGTAATGGATCCAGAGTGCATTCAACACGGATTGAGAGTTGGATTCAAAGTGGATTCAGGGCAGATCTGACACTTTCAGAGCAGATATGTATTGGATACGTATTGGATACTCATACGAATTCACACAAATACACTCGTATCGAATAGAATCCTACCACATTCAAGGGAGATCTGTTCCAACGATTATGGTTATTCTTACATTCAGTTCAATACAAACTGAATGCCAAACGCCCCATCCGCACACATCTCTAGTGGTGGGGGTTACAGGGGCACCATAATGACTTGGGCCCCAGATATCTAAAGGAGCGCCTTCTCCCATATCGACCTCCCCGTGTCTTAAGATCTAGAGGGGAGGCCCTTCTGGTGATCCCACCGCCTTCAGCAGCTAGGCGGGTGGGCACCCGGGAGAGGGCCTTCTCGGTGGTGGCCCCCAGGCTGTGGAATGGTCTCCCCCTCGAGGTGCGTCAGGCCCCTTCTTTGCCCTTATTTAGGAGGGCAGTGAAAACGTTCCTCTTCACGCAGGCCTTTGGTTAAATGTTCCCCACACTTCCCCCATTGAAATCACTGCTGTCCTTAACTATTCTTGTATTTTTTTTAAAAAAAAAAGCTGCATTTTTAAACTTGTTTAAACTTATATAGTTTTTATATGTCTGTTTTTAAATGTTGTAAGCCGCCCAGAGACCCTTGGGTATGGGGCGGCATATAAATGTAAATATAAATAAATAAAATAAATAATGGTGCTACATTCGCCACATCTGGATGGGGCCTTAGAGTTTTCAACACAAATGACTAATTTTCTCTCCAGGCACAACCCAAACCCCCAGGAAGCCATGTTCCTTCGGCATACCGCGCATTATGCCCAACACAAACAGCACAACTCAGAGCAAAGACCGGTTACGGCAGGCCCTGTTCAGAGGGCAACCAAGGTCCCCTTCCAGCGTGCCAGCAGCGTGATTTAGAGTAACGCAGTTTACAAAGCACTTGCAGAGAAATGGCTCCCAGGCTGGGCTTATTTCAGGCTACCCGTATTCGGCAGTCAGGAGCTGTGTTTTTGGAAAAGCAAAGAGACATCCAAAGTCCTGGAGAAATGAAACACAACTAGAAAAGACACTTGGTATTGTAGCTGTTCAGTGAGAGAAAGCAACCAAACGCTCAACTTGTGGAACATGGACTGTATACGCCTGTGAGAGGTTAGGTCAAAATCAAGGCCATAAAACTCACTTCATCTTGGATTTCATGCTGGATTTTGCGGCGCCTCGGGAAAGAAGGACCAGGACTAACACCCCAAAACGATTCTCGCTTTGTTTTTGCCGCTGGATTGGAGATACCCTTCCAATGATGCATGGACAAAAGGTCTATTAGCTTTCCAAAGGTGAGTCCTTCCCCTCCCTCCCTCCTTCCCTGGCTCTTACCTTTTGTGTCGTTCACCGGATCCATGTGCCGGTAAATGTATCCTTCCAAGTACGAGTGGAACTTTGGGGTTGGCGGGAAGAAGGCCAGGCAAATGGACATGAGTTCCCAGCCACGCGCCAAACTCTCATAGCGAAAGTTCTCGGTGGTCTGCCGGCACAGCTGAATGTAGAGTTCGTCCCGGAGTCCCTGCATGCTCCAGCCCTTGGTGGCGATCTCCAGGGCCACGTTCAGCTGGTCGGTCTTGGCGCGCCGGTCCCCCATGTACATCTGGATCAGCTTGAAGATCTCGCAGGCCTCCTTCTTGACGTTTCGGTCGCTCGTCATGATCATGGGTTTCTTGATGGACTCGCTGCTCCACGCGAGCATGTTGGCAATGGAGACCTTGCGCCGGAAGAGGCCTTGGGTGTGCTTATTGAAGTGCTTGGAAGCCCAGTTTTCAATGTCCGTCTCCGAGGAAGGCTTCCTCAGGTTGAAGGTGGGAAAGACGCAGCTGGAGCTGGGCATCATGTTCCTGTTCTGCCTGCTGTTCTCGAACTGGGCACAGGCGCCGAGGTCCTCTGACTGGGGAAAACAAGGCAAGAAGGTCAGCGTTTGGCCATCACCACGCTCGATAAGACAAAGTCCAAGGGAGCCGAAACTCTGACCATGTCTTCAACTAAACCCTCCGCACTCTGCTCACGAGTCAGAAAGAACAAATGATGCTTCCTTTGCCACGTGGTGCTTCATCCGTGCCCCACCATGTGTGTCATTACCACGCAAATGTCAGCTGCACGATGCACTCCCTGAATCATCAGCAACCACCCTCAGCCAGTTGCCCAAACTCTGAGACTAGGGGCCTCTGTTCGCACTTGGCCGTATTCTGGAATATATCTCAGGATAGGGATCTGTTGTCTGCACTCTGGTAGGTCTGCACTAGCATGTGGACAGCAGGCTCCCTTTCTGGGATATTTTCCAGAATAAAGCCAAGTGCGAACAGGCCCTGGGTTCTCAGATGGAGCAGGTAGCTGTCCCACACTGTAAGAAAAAGAAGTCTAGGCAAGGGGTGTCATGAATGCAGTGTTCAACATTTGATCCGTAATGAATCAAATGTTCAAAAATCCGAATTCGCACGAATAAGGAGAAAGAAACGTCTGGACATTTGAATCTATACGAATATATTTGTAGGTACTCGTTTGAATAACTTGGACATTCGTATCTCTATGGGTTCATACACATCCTGTACACATCCAGACATTCAATTTGTACACAAAAGCCCAGATTCATACAAATTTGTACGAATAACAAATATTTCAACCCAAACTAGGCCCTCCACCATAACAGGAAATGTGCTAATATTAAAATCATGTTTCTAACATTCAATATAGTATACACAAAATAAATGAACTTTACTTTTTATATAAGGAAAGAGTGGCTTGCAAACTATAATATATCCACCAAAATTAGATATATTTTAAATTAGATATAGCTTCCATCAAGCTCCCAGCACTGACCCTCCCTCCCAGCTGTCATCAAACAGACTATGAAGGAACCATCTTGCTTGTGGCGAATGGAGGAGAAAAAGAAAATAAAAGTATTTTACCATTTACCATCTAGACGTGACATACCGTTCTGTCAATATTTGCTGCCCGAGTGTCCCTCTTCCCTCCCACACCATTTTCCTTTTGTATCGTGTCTCTTTAGATTGTAAGCCTGAGGGCAGGGACCTGTCTAAGATTAATATAATATTGTAACCCGCCCTGAGACCTTTGGGAATAGGGTGGGACAGAAATATAAATAAAAGATAAATAATAATATGTAAAAGATCTCAGCTTAAATCTTCATCTAGGTAAGAGGCTGGGACAGTGGGTACCCCGAGACATCTGAGACGTGCAGGCGCTCATGTGCAATGCTACTAAGCAGTGGCAACTGGGAAAAGTTGTACATGGAAGCTGTTCTTCCCCATTGCACTAGTTTGCCAGCTTCTTTGAAGGCCACATCCAGATGGGGGATCTATAATGCTATTATATCTGTGGCAACCCCACCACAGGCCTCGTATGTCCTTTGGAAAACCCAATTCTAGGGATGTGCACAATTATTTTCTTTGTATTCAATCCGTATCGAATCGAATGGAAGAAAATTAGTATTCATTCAAAGAAATCCCTTTCAAATGTGGTAGGAGTCGCATTCAATATGAATGTTCAACCCTATACGGATTTCATACGAATGCATACGAATCCCATAATAATCCCACACAAAGCTTCGTATGAATTTACCAAAACATCTGATTCAAACTTGAATGTCAATCTTCTGAATGTGCCAACACTAGGTTTGAATTCACATGTCCAAATCTGACCAGATTCGTATGAATTTTAAATTTTACAAATATCTATGCTCATCCCTACTCAACTCTGGTCACAGTTTCTCATGAAACAGTGCTATAGCTTACCTACTAGATGCTGGTGCAGGTGCCGTGAGAAAAAAAGATGGCTGCCAAAGCCCAGTGATGGCAATTGTGCACTTCTGGGTAATTTGTGCCATTGAAATATCCAGATGTGGGCATCACTATATCACACACAGACAGTGTTATTCCACACACCACTATTCCAGGGAGGTTTTCCTCCTGAATATCGCTTGGTAGCACAATATCTAAAGGAGCGCCTTCTCCCATATCGACCTGCCCGCGTCTTTAGATCTGGAGGGGGGGGGCCTCCTGGTTATCCCACCGCCTTCAGCAGCTAGGCAGGTGGGCACCCTGGAGAGGGCCTTCTTGGTAGTGGCCCCCAGGCTGTGGAATGGTCTCACACTCGAGGTGCGTCAGGCCCCTTCTCTGTTTCTGTTTAGGAAGGCGGTGAAGACGTACCTCTTCACTCAGGCCTTTGGTTAAATGTTCCCCACGCTTCCCCCATCGTAAACACTGCTATTTTTGAACTGTTTCGGTATTTTTCTTAATGCTGGATTTTTAAACTTAGTACTGGTTTTAGGACTGATATAGTTTTTGCTATGTTTTGCTATGTTTGTTTTTAAATGTTGTGAGCCACCCAGAGACCCTTGGGTATGGGGTGGGATATAAATATAGATATAATGGATGGATGGATGGATGGATGGATGGATGGATGGATGGATGGATGGATGGATGGATGGATGGATGGATGGATGGATGGATGGATGGATGGATGGATAGATAGATAGATAGATAGATAGATAGATAGATAGATAGATAGATAGATAGATAGATAGATAGATAGATAGATAGATAGATAGATAGATAGATAGATAGATAGATAGATAGATAGATAGATATTCGGTTGGCGTCTGGAGCCGGATGAAGCACCATGGGAACTTCAAAAGACCAGGGTGGCACAGGGGAGGTGCTTACATCTATGATCTCACACACTTGCCGCCACTGTTACTGACATGTAAGAGAATCTTGGCCCTGATTAGCCTTCAGAAGCTGTAGGAATCTCCAGTCTTTCAATCTTCAAAGTCTGATCTTACAGCTGCATTTTCAGATATGTTCAGAAGTAACACTGAATATACCAACATCCATATTTGAAGCTGTTTCATATCCTTTCCTCTGCAGACTCCAAAGCTGACAGTAGGGATGTACACACACAAACATTTTCTATTCTATTTGTATTGGATCGAATGCAAGAAAATTTGTATTTATTTGAATTGATCCCCTTTGAAAGTGGTAGGATTTGTACTGGATACAAATGTTCAATCCCGTGCAAATCGCATAGGAATAGCAAACGAACGCCATAAGAATCCCTCCTACGAAGCTTCATACAAAAGTATCAAAACATTTGATCCAAATTCGAACGTCAATCTTCAAATGTGACGACACTCAATTTGAATTCGTATTTCTGAATTTGGCCAAATTTGTAAGAATTTCAAATGTTATTCCTGGCAGTGAGGATGATCAGTCAATGGAATAGGTTGCCACAGGAGGCAGTAAGCTATCCTTCACAGGAGGTCTTCAAACAGAGGTTGGTCCTCCATCTGTCTGGGATGGGTTAGGAAATCCTGCATTGAGCAGGGGGTTGGGCTGGATGACCCTAGAGGTCCCTTCCAACTCTGTGATTCTATGATTCCTGCACATCCCTCGCTGAGAGTGCTATATGGGTGCACTTATTGGGAAGACATTAATGCAGATTTTCCTACCACTCGGGATGCCTCCTTTAAATCCCAGAATTGCCTCTCAATGCCCCTGACAGATGGCAGGAGGCAATCCTGGCAAAATCCTGGGCTCTTACCTCCGTCTGGCATTTCTTTCTTCCTCTTGCAAAAGTAGGAAGCATCTGCCGATCGCCCTTTGTTATTTTTCACACTTCCTACATAAGCGTATTTGCAAGAAGGAAGAAACATCGTACAGAGGTAAACAATGGCTACTGTGGAAAACCAGACATCACTGCTGGGTTTTCCGTAACAGATATTTAGCAGTTTTACCCCCTACATTAGACCTGCTACAAATATGTGGCAAACCCAGTATAGTCCTAGGAACACTGGGAGGTTTTTACCTTTATCTGAAGGCATCCAAGTCTGCAAACCATGGCAGATTGTCTGTCCACCCACCCACCCACCCACCCACCCACCCATCCACCCACCCACCCACCCACCCACCCATCCATCCATCCATCCATCCATCCATCCATCCATCCATCCATCCATCCATCCATCCATCCATCCATCCATCCATCCATTTACATTCTGCCCTTCACCAAATGGTCCCAGGGAGGGTTACAGCACCCTGGCCTAGTCACACCTTTCTTCTGAGCTCTCAGAGCTCCACCTACCTAACAGGGTGTCTGTGGTGGGGAGAAGAACAAAACATCTGTCAGCCACTTTGAGTCCCTTCGTGGAAGGGTTATTATAAATAAACATTATTATTATTATGGATGAGAGAAGCAGGGTCCATGAATTTGTCTAACCCTTGCTGTCACCACCTCTTCTGGCACCCGATGACCCTCTGGGTAAAGAAATCCTTCCCCTTGTCTGATCTGACTCTCATGCCCATCAGCTTCATAGATGCCCTCTGGTTCTAGTGTTGTATGAGAGAGAAAAGATTTTTTCCCTATCCACCTTCTCTATACCTTACATGATTTTATATTCTTCTTCCTGTGGTTTTTTCGAAGGATCAGCTTACCCCTGGGCAGCTGGCCTGGCTGGAGACCGTTCTCCACCACCCCTTCCTGCCCTCAAGTTTAAAAATAGAGGAGCCAAATGCACTGCCATCATGGTGGCCACTCCCTCCTTGGTCTAGGGGACAGTGAACCGGTCTGGGCAAAGGCAAAAAAGTGGGGCATGTAACTTGAGGATGCTCACAATCATACTAGCCTTTGCTGGTGTCTGGCGATACTTGTGCCGAATTCAAGGTGCTAACTCTGACTTATAAGGCCCTAAATAACTTGGGCCCCAAATATCTCAAGGATGCTCTTGAATCCCAGAAAATGGCCTTAGATGCATCCTGCCTGTCCCCACAGCCTGAAGGATCTACCTGGGCATCCATTCTAGTAGCCACTGATGTACCTGTCACCCATAAATTTGTACAACCCTTCCTTAGGCAAATTTATAGCTGGTTGCTGTTACCACTTCTTCTGGCAGCAAATTTCATAGGCCAATGACCCTCTGGGTGAAGAAATGCTTCCCCTTGTCTGATACGACTCTCCTGGCCATCAGCTTGATAAATGCCCCCTGGTTCTAGTGCTGAGTGAGAAAAGAAATTCTATCCACCTTTTCTATACCATGCATGACTTTATATATATCTTAACAAGCCGTGGGTGGGTGGGTGGGTAGATGGATGGATGGATGATCACCACAAGATGTGGGGTCAGTTTGGATGGCTACAAAAATAATTTCTGATAAATTCTGCCAGGAAAAGATGGCCAATGGCTTCTAGGTCTGATAACTGTGTGATGACCTCTGCTTTAGGAGGCAGGAGTAAACAGCAGCTGCTGGCAGAGCATTAGCAGGGCTGACTGGAATTCAGAGGGAAATGATCGGACACTGTGAGAACCAGCTGTTGGCCTATAAGGGCTTTGGTCCAACCAACAGGACATTTGTCTTATTCCTACAGTCTTTATTTAGCAGCCCAGTAAATGAAATATTTCACGTCCCAAAACTGTGCCTGCCGTCTGACCCTTAATACTTTTGAATAATGGAGCTGATGCTCTTGGTTCCAGAAGCCACAGTTCAGACAGAAGGGTCTCAACCATGTATCACACGGCAGGGATCTGTCGAAGATTAATATAATATTGTAACCCACCCTGAACCAAATAAATAATAAACGAGATTAGAACCTAAGAGGAGCCCTGCTGGATCAGGCTACAGCCTATCTAGTCCAGCATCCCATCTCACACAGTGGCCCACCAGTTGCTCATGGGCATCTCAAGCAGAAGACAACAGCAAAATCTTCACCTGCCCTCAGATCCCAGCAAATGGCCTTCCTGCCTATCTCGCCAACCTGGAGACAGTATCTATACATCAATCCCAGTAGCCATTGATACACCTGTCCTCCAAGAATTAAGAGGAGCCCACCTAGGTCAGGCCATAGCCTATCTAGCCCAGCATCCCATCTCACACAATGGCCCAGCAGTTGCTTCTGGGCATCTCAAGCAGAAGACTTGATATCTCTAGGCATCCATTCTAGTAGGGATGTGGACAAATATTTGAACGCACTTGAAATTTGATTGAGTAGACCGAATTTTGACATTCAAATTCAAATCAAATGTCCTTAAATTCAAATTTAAAGTTTTGACTCAAATTTCAAATTTCGGATCTATTCATTTGAATTAACCGGACATTTGTATGTGTACGGGTTTGTATATGAAGATTCACATCTTTCCTGCATCTGTATGCATTTGTACAGATCCATTCAGGGTAAAAACGGGTTGCATACGGAATAACAACAGGATGCATACGGATGTGTACAGATACATACGGACTTGGGGAAGATGCGTATGGGCATCTACAAATGTTGCCAACATTCAAACGAATAGATTCGAATTGGCTTAATTCAAATTGAATTTGGTTAAATTCAAATTCAAAACATTCGAATCGAATCCCGAAAACTGCATTACTGCACCTCCCTAGCCAATAATACCCCACTGACCCAAATGCAGCAGTTCACACATACTGCTAAACCATAAAAAGGGGAGAAGAACATTACAACTGAGGCTAATCCTAACAATCTCCAAACACAGCCAAGAGACTGAAGGGCGTTTGTTTTCTGGGAGAAAGCCATGCTGAAAAGCCTAGATTTGTTGCTGACTTTGAGCCTCGGCTTTCAATAGCTACCTTTTAACCTTACGTGTAAACCCGGCAGCCGCGCTGAACCGCAGCCTGCGCGTCTGGGACACCCCAGATGGCCATCAAGTTCTAAAGGCGTGTGGCAAGCCTCCGCGGAAAATAAATCAGGACTGCGAGGGACAAGCTAGTGCTTGTTTTCAGGAAACAAATCCTGGCTTAATTTTGTATGAACGCAGGCAGCGTCCCACTGGCAACCAAGGAGGAATTAGTGTAAGAAAAGGCAGCATTGCCTAATCGGAGAAATACACTTGGTTTACCCAGCAATTTAAATCTGTTTATCGGCCTGTGAATGCATTATTATTTAAAGATTTTATTTAAACACCACGCAAATATCCTTCGGAGAAGTCTTTGTAAATGGTCCAAGTGAATGGCTGCTATTGTCATCTACAATGGGGCTGCGAAGAGATATGGAACGTCTCGTTTCTCCCCCCAAAAAGGAGATTTCTAAAAATCCTAATTCTACGAAATAGGCTTTGGAACATTGGCTACGGTTTGTGTAGTTTTTAACAGGAGTCCTGCTTATAAATGGCAATAACAAATGAGGTTTATTCATTTGCTAAAGTGGGGCATGGTTTATATTTTGAAGCAAAGCCAATGGAGATTAAATTTAGTTACCTGTAAACCAGAGGAATTTATGAGATTTTGGTCCAGCCTGTGACTCATTCAGATAATGTAGATCTCCCCGCTGTAAAATAACTCAGATGTCAGGTTTTTTATTTACTGAGCACTGGAAAAAATATATCTTAGATGGATAACATATAATTTCATATGTCAGAGTCCTTCTGTGTAATATAATTCATTATTGCAGAGTTCATCCTCTCATATTTATTGCTTCACTCTCTTTATTAAATATTACTGGGGGGAAAATTACTCTTGTTTTATTGAAATGCTACAATCTGCCTCTCTGAATGGAACAATTATTTGTAAACTGGTAAAACTGGAAGATGATGTATTTATTGTGTACAGTTCTGCTCACCACACTTCAAAGAGGACATTGTGGAACTGGAAAAGGTGCAGAGAAGGGCAACCAGAATGATTAAGGGGCTGGAACAAAATCCCTTACGAAACCAGGCTGCAACGTCTAGGCCTCTTCAGTCTGGAGAGACGGCGTTTAAGAGGGGACCTGATTGAAGTATATAAAATCATGCACGGTGTAGAAAAGGTGGATAGAGACCATTTATTTTCTCTATCACACAACACTAGAACCAGGGGGCATCTATGAAGCTGATGGGCAGGAGAGTCGGATCTGATAAGGGGAAGCATTTCTTCACCCAGAGGGTCATCGGTCTATGGAATTGGCTGCCAGAAGAGGTGGTGACAGCTACCAGCCTAGATGACATCAAGGAAGGGTTAGACACTTGTATGGATGACAGATGTATCAATGGCTACTAGAACGGATGCCTAAGTGCATCTTTCAGGCTAGGGAGACAAGCAGGATTCCTCTAGCCATTTGCTGGGATTTGAGAGCAGGAAAAGGTTTGTCCTTGTCTCTTCTTGAGATGCCCATGGGCAATTGGTGCGCCACTGTGTGAAATGGGGCGCTGGACTAGATGGGCTGTGGCCTGATCCAGCAGGGCTCCTCTTAGGTTATGTTCTTATGAGTTGCTGTCCTAAGAGCACCATGTCAGCACGTATCCATTCTCTAGGGTCAGCTAATGCAAATTTTATGAAAGCACATTTTACCCAATGGGCTTTGCCTCTGCTTCTGTAACAGTGTCAACTCAAGGTTATGAAAAATTTGCGCCATTTTGATGCAAGCAAGGCATTTCTCATCTTCCAAGTCTGGATCTCCTGGTGGTCTCCTATCCAAGTACTACTCCGTTTAGGTTTTGAGCAAAACCAAAAGTAGTGGCAAGCAATGCTCCCATGTGAATTAGCCATAGGCTTCCCTATTTCTCATATTTTCAGTTCCACCATGACTGCAAAATACTATTTTTGTTCTTCGCTTTTATGATTGGGGGGGGGGGGGGAAATATGGATGGTGAATCCTAAAACAGTTTTTTAAAATTCCAAAGAGTGAAAGAAAACATTACAGCCGGCAAAATGCCAGTTTCTTTCAAGCTGTTCAAAGGCTGTTCTCTAACTAAATCTCAGAATAACATCGATTAGTATACATATTATTTACATTCAGCTGGGATAGAATCTAAGTTTTATGAATGACAAATGGAGTTATAATTCACAGACGGTCCTCAGAAAGTTGTCAGGGTTTTTTAGACCACAAGCATTCGCAAGGAGAACAAAACAGGTGGAAAGGGAACATATGACAATGTTTGCAGCCTAAAACTACTTGGAAGAATAGCGGCATACAATGCCCAGAAACCCATCCAGCAACAGATGGAGCCCTCCAATGCATTTCCCCATTTTTTTAACAGAATCAAAGTGTTTTATTGGGAGAAAGAATGCAGTCTAGGGATGTGTATGAATGGTTTTTTTTTTTTTTTTGCATTCTTTTCATATCAAATCGAATGTAAGAAAATTGGTATCTGTTTGAATTGACCCTCTTCGAATGTGGTAACTTTCTATTCAATACGAATGTATTCATGCAGATTCGTACAAATCTCCGATATGAATGCATCCAATATATATATGATACATATTTTGTAACGTATCTGCTCTGAAAGGATCCAGCCTGGCCTGAATCCACTTTGAATCCACTCTCAAATATGCCGAATGCGCTCTGGATCCGTTGCAGATGTGACTGGCGCAACGCCTACTGTGGTAACCACGAAAGCTGCACAACTTTTGCCCTGGCTTCCTTTTCCTCAGCCTTCCATTTCTCAAGCCTCAATACTAAAAAGCAACTATTTTTCTGTCCCATAAGCTTGCAGTGGACACTCAGCACCTGCAGGGTGCTGGACTCTTTTCACTCCAGGTAGTAGCCTTTGGAATGGCAGCAAGCACATGGCATCCAGCATCTCTTCCTGCCGCCACAGGATGTGACATCAGAAGGACCTCTGGCCTAACCGAGTTCCACCAATCACCTCGCTGGATTGTGCCTTTACATCACTTCCTCCTCACCTCCTCCTGGCGCGGCTTATATAAACCTCGGCAGAAAATAAATCGCTCTCTTTTTCCAGCTGATCCTGCCTCCTGCCTCGTCTCTTCTCTCCCCCATTTTCTAGCATACTCAGGATCAGGCAATACATGTGCCTGATCCTCGATTATCTGGGCCGGTCAGATAACTGGAAAAACTTTTGTAACAGCCGGCGATCCGGGGCAGCAGCAATCAGCTGCTGTTCCCCGTTTCCCGGAGCCCTCAAATTCATCGCGTAAGCCGGATACGCGATACGCTTTCCCACCTCCCTGTTTCATGAATGTTCTGAAACATTTGTGCAAATGCAAACGTCAATTTACGAATGTCGTAACATTCGATTCGTACATGAATGTCCGAATTTGTACGAATATTGAATTTTACAAATATTCACGCAATCCCTAGCGCAGTCGGCTTACGGCCACTGTATGGTCCGGTCCGGTTTCTGATGCAGGAAATGTACAACAACCTTGTTAATATACTTCCAGCCTGGTGTTATATTTAGGCAGCAACAACCAACAGACGCTTAAAATGAAAGTGAAAAGAAAAAGCAGAAGCAAAGTTCATTTCTGCTGCCATTCCCTCCTGCTCTTGGGATGCAATATTTATCTTCCTTCCTGGCCTGGGAGAGCAGTGAAACATATTTCCAATTAAAACTGATGCCAATTTGCACTTGGGTCCCTAGTATGCGATACGATAACATCTGGGCAGGTGCATCTGCACTTGGAAGAGGCGTTTACAACCCAGAAATGCCTCCCGCCTTATCTACTAGCAGCAGTGCATGAAACTGTGTACCATACGCAACCCAACCTTTACCCCAAGCTTGCCTGTGTCGTCCAGCGCCACAACCATTTGCAGAATTTCCAGCGTGAGGGGTCATCTGAGGTGCTGTGCAAGTGTGGTGGCACTTCGGACTACCCCAAATGGGACTGCGCAGGCTCGGAGTGTTATCATTGCGGTGGCGACGGTGCTAGCGGACACGCAGTCGCACCAGGCTCCGAACTCAAGATGGCGGCTTGCTTCCAGCAATCAGACGCGCGTCCAGACACAGGTAAGTCTCTGGGTGTGTGGGGTTTAGTGTGATATGCACTAGTGTTCCCAAGTGCAAACACTAGTCCACGTTAGTCGGTCAGGCACTTTTCCCGTGCAGCGGCCAGGAAGCGAAGTGCAAAAACGTCCCCACTTAGGAGCACAAATGGGTACCTCATCTTTCTCCTACACTTTTGCTCACCAGACAAATATTCTACTGCTAAAGCTGCAGCAAAAGGCAGATGCACTCACCAACAGCACTGGTCCCCCTGCAGGCTCTGGCTGGGGAAAAGAGGTGGACGGCTCACCAGACCCTGGACACCTGGACTTGCACTTTCCCATGCAACTATTTTGCAAACAGTGCCTGATACGAACGGATCCTGCAACGAGCCACAAGTCCCTTTGCTTGCCTTGGGCCCAGCCCTTCGAAGCAATCCTTTTGATTTACTGGCGTTGGAAAGAAAACTATGGCTAGCCGGGGAAAAGGAGCCTTAACCCAAGAACTGTGCAGCAATTCCTCCCTTTAGAGCTACAAAACACACGCCATTCGGTTCTTCTTATAAAAAGAGAAGCAGGCCACAGCTACGGCGCTCCCTCCTCCAGGAGGATCAAGCTATTTGCTTTTCCTCTTTGATCTGTGTTTCTATGGCCCTCTCCGCACTAGGCCTTGCCCCTCCGGTGTGCATTGTCCCCTGGCACCAAATCTGGCCCTGCTGTGGAGCTCTTGAGAGAGGCCCATGGGTGCACTGCACTCCAGATTGCAGGCTACAAAGACTGTGCAGACACAGTATGCCCTCATGGACTGGAGTGCCATGGGGCACTCATTCTGCTCACGCACCAGGAAGCCTACTGGACTGCCAGAGTGGGCCCTCCTGGCAGAGGGAATGTGCAGAACCCTTGTTCTGGCCCTTCAAAGGTTCCACGCCAGCTCTGGGGGGCAAGGCAGGCATTGGAGCCAGGCAGCTGGGACAGTTCGCCCACTCTGGCATGGGGCTGCAACTACTGTCTCCGCTACGTGGGCCAGAACAGTGCGGAAAGGCCCCTGGTTCAAGGGCAGAGGGGAGGGGCAGAGGTGCAAGAAGTAACCAACCTTTTTCTTAATGAAAGAAGCCAAACCAAGGACTTGAACAAACAGCAGAAGGGGCAGCAAGGCGGAGAAACACAACCCCACCTGGCCAATCACCCCCCAAAGTCCAAAACGAGCCCGGCCACCGGCAGCAGGGCAGCACGAAAGGCCTCTAGCCCCGGTTTAAACAGTGCAGAAATACCGGAGAAGAGGTCCCTGCCGCTCACTCAAAAAAGGGCCTCCAGAGTTTTGTTTTCCTTTTGAAAAAGGAACATCGAAAAGTAAATGGCGATAAACAACAATGGACAGCCAAAATTCACGGGTCACCAACCAACAATTGCATTACCTCTTCTGGGTCAGACCAGTCAGCTCCCACTTCATTTATTTATTTACTTATTTACATTTGCATGCTTGCCAACTCTTGAAGGCAGGAAGAGAGAATGAGCAGGCTAAGAGGCTTGGAAGAACAGAACGAGTTTAAAAGAGCTAAGAGGGCAGGGAGGGGCGGAGGATAATGCTTTGGAGAGGGGGGTACCAAACCTCACACCCCTAAGGATCGAAGGTCTAGTGCTTCTGCCCAGGCCAAATTACAACAGGATATTCCAAAACCATAATGAGATGACTTTCTAGCTCACCACGCCCTTGCACTTTGGAGCCCTGCCACATCAGTGCGCAGCCCTGCCTCACACAATGGCTCACCAATGGCTTCTGGGCAGTTTAAAGCAGGAGATAAAGGAAAAGCACCACCTGCGCTTGACTCCCTGCAAATGACCATTAGAGGCATCCAGCATGTCTCTCCAACGTGGAGGCTGTACCTGGGCATCTATTCTAGTAGCCATTGATACACCTGTCCGCCATGAGTTGAAGAGGAGGCCTGCTGGATCAGGCCACTGCCCATCGGGTCCAGCACCCTGTCTCACACTGTGGCCCACCAACTGCTTATGGGCACCTCAAGCAGAAGATGAAGACAAAGCCTTCAGCTGCTCTTGACTTCCCTCAAATGGCCTTGAGAGGCATCTTGCCTGTCCTCCAGTTTGGAGGTGGTCCCTAGGCATCATTCTACTAGGCCTCCATGAATTGATTTCACCTTTTTTTAAAAGCTACCCAACCTGGTTGCTGTCACCACTTCTTCCGGTAGTAAATTCCATGGACTGATGACCCTCTAGATGAAAAATCTCCTTGTTGGCCCCAACTCTCCTGCCCATCAGCTTCGTAGAGTGACCTCTGGTTCAAGTGTTGTGACCCTGACAAGTGTCTTGGGCCCTTCACAAGCCCAGGTGGATCAGACCCTTTCCAAAACCTCGCCAGAAGGTGTTTTCTGGCCTTACACATCTTACCTGAGATGGGTGCAGGTAGGGCTCCGGGGAAGCTAGATTTGTCTGCACAGAGACGCTCTTCTCCAGGAGGATCTGCGGGAAGCCTAGCTTCTCAAAGGTATTGCGCTTCCAGTGCTTGTTCTCTTGCTGGGCCAGAGCCTCGTCCTCGCTGAAGGCCCGCACCACAGGGCCCGGCATGGGGAGAGGAACGGCCCCATCGCTCTCGTACCCTGAGCCGTCTTTCTGGGAGTCCCAGCTGCTCCGCTGTTTCATGTGATAATGAGCCTGCTGGGCCTCCCAGGCTAACCTAGCCTGGGCCAAGAAGGGTTCCGGGAAGCCCCTGGTTGGCTCAGCTTCCACAGATCTGCTCTCCCCACGGTTCATCTGGGGCCTGTTGCAGCCGGAGGGCAGCCTCTCCTCCATCAGCCCTTCCTCCCGCTCCCCGGAGCCATCGGTGGAGGAGGCATTGGGGTCATAGGAAAGGGAAGGTTTCCTGCTCTTCCGTTTGCGGGTGCCGGGGGAATAACCCGTGGAGGACATGGTGTTCTGTTGGCTGGACCACGACATGGAATCTTCACCCTGCGAGGTCTGGCCGACGGGCGGGCTGTGCCGGACGTCGGAGCCCTCCATGCTGCTGTAGTCTCCAGACTTCACCTCCAGCCGCTGGTCCCTCATCAGGCAAGGACTATGCTGAAGGGAGTAAGAGCCCCCGATAGGATTGGGGGAGTACTTGTGCCGGAGACCGGTCTTCATCTTGGGACTGGAGCCCGACTGTTCGACGTAGACGAGCTGCCTGACGTACTCCTTCCCGGCAGGGCTGTACTCCAAGCTCATGAACCGGTCCGGGGCCTTCTGCTTTGTCAAGACCAGCTGCTGGTAGGGGGAGTTGGAGCCCTGCTTGGGGGACTGCAGGAAAGGGTGGGGCTTGCGGATGGGTGACTTTTGTGGGGAGCCGGCCTTGTAGCTCCCACTGGCCTCAAACTGCATGTCCACGGGCGGCTCGTCATAGATGGGGGCCTGGTACTCCATGGGGGGTTCTTCATACAAGGGCGGCTCGTAGGCGTAGCGCGGGGAGGAGGGCTGCGACTCGCTGGAATGTTTTCGGTGCTGGGCCTGGATCGGGGAGCAGAAGGACTCACCCCGCCCCAGCAACGGGGAGCAACTGCCCACGTGGTCGGCCCGTTTCAAATACGGCGACTGCTTCCTCTCCGGGAAGAACACGGAGTTGTCCGAATCGGAGGCAAAGGTTTGGAGGTTAGGGGAAGGCTGGCCGCCGGAGGGCCTCCGGGAGCGGTTCCCCTGCTGGCTGTCCGGGCCGCACCCATTGCCCTGGTGCACGAGGAAGCTGGGCTCCCGGTCGGTCACCTTGATGAGCATCCGCTCCTTGGTTCCCGTGTTCCACCTGAGAGACGATGCCCTGAGGAGGAGAAAGAGAAAGAACACAAAAGCATCTGTGAGAAATAAGGGGAGAAAGTTGGCTGGCTGGTTGCAAACACTCCTCTTTTACAAGGCTGATAGGCACATGCAGTGTAGAGAAAGAGACCATCTTGAATTCAGAGCCATTTCAGGACCTATCAAACTGGACTATGGGCATGCATTGCGGCAAATGGAGGTAAAAGGGTAGAAACTAGGGATGTGCATGAATGGGGGTTTTTGCATTCAATTTGTGTAAGAAAATTTGTATTCACTCAAAAAGATCCCCTTCAAATGTGGTAGGATTCTATTTGATCCAATACGAAGGCATACATATCCCATAAGTATCCAGTACGTACCCCCTAACATATCCACTCTGAAAGCATCAAATCCGCCCTGAATCTACTTAGAATCCGCTCTCAGTCTGTGTCAAATGCACTCTAGGGGTGTTTTTCCACTGTCAAAAGTACCCATTTTTGCACACATTTAGGACCCATTTGGGTGTGAGCCAGATGACCCATTTCCACTACGGCACCCATTTTGGGACCCGACTGTTTCCACTGCTGTGGGGGAAATCCAGATCTTTTTGGCCTTTAATCCAGATTTTCTGTAAACCCCATTAATGGGGTCTACAATGGGGTCTTCTGCCAGAAAATCTGGATTAAAGTGAGCCTGTTTCCACTGGAAACAGGCAATGGGGTCCAAAGGAGGCTAGGGGGAGGGGATGAACCTTTGACCCCCCCCAACATTGGCTTCGAAGTCACTTAGAAGTCACTTCGAAATCACTTCGAAGTTGCTTCGAAGACTGCCCCCCCTGCCCCCCAAAACACCTGGGGTAATGGACCGACCCCTTGTGAGTCGATCCAGATTCCCTACATGGGTGTAAAGCTGTTTCCACAGCAGGGGTGTTAGCACCCATTTCTAATGGGTGCTACACCTCCTATGGAAACACATTGGGTGCTTCCCTTAATCCGGATCTATCGGATTAAGAAATGTACCCATTCCTTAGATCTGGATCGTCTTAAGATCCAGATCTAAGAGCTGCAGTGGAAAAACACCCTAGATCCGTGGCAGATGAGAATGACACAGCCGCTTTCCCACCTCCCTGGTTCACGAATGTTCCGAAACATTAGTACCCACAAGAATGTCAATGTGCGAGCGTCATAACATTAGATCTATATACTAATGTGTGAATTCATACGAATTCATACAAATATCAAATGTTATGAATATTCGTGCACATCCCTACTAGGAATCCGGGATAGGGCCTTCCTGGTGGTAGCCTCCAGGCTCTGGGGCAAGCCGGACAACCTTCAGTATACGCTTAGAAGACTGGTGAAGAAGCACCTATTCTCCTCTGGCCCATGCTGAGGAAACAGCTCTCCATCCCGACTTTCAGGTGCTCTTAGTGAATCCATTTTAAATTTTGTTCTTACTGTTGGAAGTCATTCACATATAGGTTAGGATAAAAATACAAATAGATAAATAAATAAACTGGAAGGTCCATAGAATACCAAAATGCCCTTAGGCAGAGAAGGTAATACTTACGCACTAAACTATGTGCACCATAGCACCAGAGCCTAAAGCATCCATCTAGCCTGCTCCATGCTCCAGAGTCCCAGCTGAATGAGCTGATCTGGCCCGTTTGGTTCATCCAGCCTAAACTACTGAACCCCAATGCTCTTCAGGGACCTTCCACGGCCCTGCTGCTGCAAGGACCGCAATCAGGAGAGCTTTGAATTATCTATATTCGGATCAAAAGAGGTCTCACTGCTGGATTTAGAAATACTCCACTTTATTTAGCAAATGGGGACGCAAGCGGGTTTTTTGGGGAGGCCACCATGCTTTAGAGGAGTTCTCCTCAGTTTCCCCTGACCCATTGAGAAGCTGTGATTTCCCCTGCCCTGGCCTCCTTTTCCCAGGATGTTCGCCATTACGTGCTAAGGAGATCGCCTTAGCTGAAAGGGAGGTGGGGAGAGGAGGTGAAGAATGAAGAGCCTGAAGCAGCTAACAAGAGATACATGTATTGGGGAGTGAAGAGTCTGATTTTACAAAGAGATCAGTGATTGGGAAGACACAAAGCTGCCGGCTCTTGTGTAAAAGCCTGCCTGCTCCTCCTTTTGCCTCACTCTGCCATTTCACGCTGCTCTGATTTATCGATCTCTTACAAAACACCAATAGAAGAAGAGGATGTGATCTTCAATCTTCTACTGCCTTGTTAACATGAGAAAGAAATTGTGCTACGGTGGGACGGCAAGCAGTGAATAAAAGCTGCTGCCAAAGGACTTCATGATATATAGAGGGTGGGGGTTTGAATTGCCTGCCCTGATGAAATTAGGGTATGACGGTGTCCAATTGATGACTGCACAGGGAGGGGCTTCTGCTGACTTATGCAAGTCAGCCCTGAGCTTGAGAGACGTTCTAAGCTTTGGGTGGGCACTTTCCATGCAAGTGTCGGCTCATAGCAGCACCAGAATTTGAGCATCTGGCTTAATGGTGCTGAGCAAGGATGCAAAATGCAAAGGCAACGTCTTTTTTTCCCTTTTCCCTTTTTAATTGCTTCTGCCTCGAGAGCAGGAGAAGGTTTGTCCTAGTCTCTGCTTGAGATGCCCATGAGCATTTGGTGGGCCACTGTGTGCGACAGGATGCTGGACTAGATGGGCTGTGGCCTGATCCAGCAAGGCTTCTCTTATGTTCTTATGCCTCTCGACGCATTTGACAGCAATACTGATATTTAGGGAACACAGCTAGCCGGCTAAACGCAAAGGAGGTTTAAGTGAAATCTTATAAACTCTGAAAAGGAAATGTCATGCTTTATTTTATCTTCCTCCTCCTCCTCCTCCTTGCAGACATCAAGGGTACCGGGATGCAAAATCTAAGGAAGACGACGAATCCTTTTCGCTTGGGCCCTATCTGTGACCTTCCACAAATGCTAAATATTTCTCCGCCAGTGCAGAGAAATTCCAGCATGATTAAATCCGTATCACAAAAGGGAGGGGGCTGATTAAATGTGGGTCATTCAGGCTCTGCAGAACAGCCCGGGCATTGTCCCCCAGTTTGGCTGGGGAGAATCGAGGTCTGGCACCTCTGCAGCATGACTCAAGGGTCTTGGGTGCTCTTGGAAATAGTGCAGATGAGGATGAGGAAAGGGCTGTAACTGGAGACACTGTGTGCGCGCATGGGGGGGGGGGTGTTAACCAGGAAAGGAACTGAAGCGCTCAGGATGCCTGGATGCCTACCGATGGATGGCACATCTGTGCACAGAAAAATACGGCAGATGTGCAAGACAAGTTATTCAGAAGGTCTGTCTGCACTTAGGGAGCAGGCGCGTTTTCTCGCTTTCCTTCCCGTCCCGTGGACAGGAAAGGAGAGCAATCAGCTAACATCGACTGTTAGCCCACGCCCCGGGCAATCCAACACTTACCTCCGATCGCAGGGCTGATCCTCTTCAGGGCGCCGCCATTTTGAGTGCAGCCCCTTCCATGTCCGCGTGCGCATCAGCGCCGTCGCTACGATGGCGCTGATGTTCTGTGCTGTCGCCGACGCGTCAGGAGGACAGCGGAGCTGCTGCCAGCACGCTTGTGCGGCAGCTCCGTTAACCTCCCTGCCCTGCAGAGGTGCAAATGGTCACTGCCAAATGCTCCAGGTAAGTCTCCAGCAAAGGTTAGTAAGCTTTGGGTGCATGATTTCATGCTCCACAACTAGCATGCAATGAAGCAACTTCTGGGCAGGCAGGAGGCGTATCTAACATGTACATGCCTTCTGACAGTGCAGATACAGCTGCCCAGATGTTGCCTAATTGCGCACTACGGACTGAAGTGCGAATTCAGCCCTATTTTGGATCTGAGGGTAGATCAGGATCAGGTGGGAGCTGGTCCCTATCTGTGCTGGACCAGCCTCAAAGCTTGGACAAGCTTCAAAGTTGGCCCTGATGGGCAGGAACAAGACATCCTGGCCTTGGAGCCCATGGGGGACACATTTTGGTGGCACAACAAGGCATACCCCTGAAATGGGCCCCCCATGGCTCTAGTACACCAGTAGGCCTCATTATTGTGGTCTATGCAAATACTCTGGAACAGAACCAGCCCACAAGGTCATTTGGAGCCTCCTGACTTGGAACAGGCACCATCTCCTACAGACAGAGGAGCATACCTGCAGGCAAAAGAGGCCTGGGAGAGGAATACCATCCATACTAAAGTGCAGGAAGGCCCTCAGCCAAAAGAAGGCTCAGCCCCCCTCAGCCCCCCATCACCTTCTCAGTGATGGCCCCCAGGCTATGGAACAGTCTCCCCCTTGAGGCGTGTCAGGCTCCCCCATTGAAAATGTTCAAGAAGACAGTGAGGACGCACCTCTTTGCTCTGGCCTTCAGTTAAACGGGGATACACTCTCCCCACTTGCAAACACTGTTGTTTAAATGTATGCTTTTATTGTTTTAATGCGCTTGATTTTAAATATTGTTACCTGCCCTGGGACAGGTATAAAATAAATTAAAATAAGCTACAAGTGAGGTTGGCTCTACTCCCGGCCTCTAAGTTTTATGTGTCGTCACTCTCACCTAGGAAATATTCTTGCTTACAGCTATGTGCACAATGTGCTGGCAGAAGGGCCCTTCTGGAACCATTTTCAGCCTCCGGCAGACCACGGAACAGCAAATATTAAAGTGGACAGAAGTAGGGACCTCTCCCTTCTCCTCCACCATGTGCAAATCCAGGCTCCTGTTTCCCATAACAGGCGTCCCATGAGCCACTACAGGCCCTTTAAGGGCACAGAAACCCACATTCCCGAAGAATAATAGGAAACGGAAAGAAAAAGCGAGATCCACCCTGGACGCCAGACGGCCTTTAGATCCCATTGCCTTCCACAATTACCATCCCAGTAGCACCTCCATGGGTCAAGCCACTTTTCAAGACTTAATTGGAATTTGCTGTGAAGGGAGAAGTTTCCGCCTTGGTCCCAATTAATATTTCATGGGCAGAGATAATTATAATTCCCCCATGGGCTTTGCTCCACATCATTAGCTCCTTAGGTCTGCCCTGACCAAGTAGGAGGAAAGCCACGGCCAAAGTTTCGGCTCATGCGCCATCCACAGGCAAACCTTGAACACCTGAGGTCCAAGAGGGTTTTAATCTGGGGGCCACAACCACTTGCAGACTGGGAAGCGTGACACCCGGAAGCTCTGCTTTCACCCATTCACACTATGGTCTGGTCTCCCTTGGATAACAGGGAAGCCTGGGTATCTCCCGGGCCCTGTGTAGGGGACCAGCCACGGTAGCAACTCCGGAGGGCCAAAAACATCTCAGGGCAACCAACATGTCCATCTACGTGCTGTTGGGTGGGTAGTTTCAGTGTAGCTTTTTGCTTTCCCCTTCAGGCTGGATTATCGGATGCATTCACTGCTAAAGGGCCATGAGGTACGGCAAAGAGGAGTTACATTAGATGGAGAATCTGCTGCAACGTCAGCAAAACCAGCGTGCAAGCCTTTGCATGGTATTCGCTTCTGCTTTCTGGGACTTCATGAAGGCAGCACTCAGCACTGATTCTGAGCTGGATACTACTTGGCTAGTTTACCTGCAAAGCCCCAGACTCTCTGTCTCTGTTGTTAAATCTGCAGTAGGAAGCAGCAATTCCAGAGACTTCCAGGGAAGTTGCAAGTCAGGCACCTTCTACTACATGGTTACAGGCCATTTCTATAAAGGAAGGAAGGAAGGAAGGAAGGAAGGAAGGAAGGAAGGGAGGGAGGGAGGGAGGGAGGGAGGGAGGGAAGGAAGGAAGGAAGGAGGGAGGGAGGGAGGGAGGGAAGGAAGGAAGGAGGGAAGGGAGGGAGGGAGGGAGGGAAGGAAGGAAGGAGGGAGGGAGGGAGGGAAGGAAGGAAGGAAGGAAGGAAGGAAGGCCTATGTATTATACCATAAGAAACAGATTTTTTTTCTCCTCTTTCCTATGGTAGCTCCCAATATTTTCCAGGAGCCTGCCACATCAGATCCCCAGAAGCAATTGGTGGATTATATGAGACAGGATGTGGCCTGATCCAGAAGTGCTACCCTTATGTCCTTATAGGCTTGCACAGATTCATGGAGGACAAGTCTATCAATGGCTCCTAGAATGGATACCTGGGTATCACCTCCAGGTTGGTTAAACAGACAGAATGTCCCTAAAAGCCATCTGTGGGGAGTCAGGAGCAAATGAAGGTTTTGCCTTTGTCTTCTGCTTGAGATTCCTAGAAGCAACTGGTGAGCCAATATGTGAAGCAGGATGCTGGGCTAGAAGGGCTGTGGCCTGATCCTCTTATGTTCTTATTTAATATAGATTTTAACTTTTAATTTTCCCCTCTATTTTTAACCATTATTTTTAGCTTTATATCAGCTGTACCCTTGGTAAGCTATGTGTGGATCCAGGTCAAAGACAATCTGAAAATGTCTGAAAATGACACACACACACACACACACACACACACATACATACATACAAGTGTCAAATATAGTTTAATAACAGGTCTGTTCGGATGTAACTTTAGCTCAGAAGGGGATCATGTGAGAAGGTATTCAGAGTCCTCTACTCAGCATGCTTGTGAGTTCCAAGTAAGAAGGAAAACAAATAAAGGATTTGCAAGTTGGAGAGTCAGAATTTGGAGATTTGCAGGCCAAATAACAGCAGTTTATGGACTGGAGAACATAAGAACAGCCCATCTAGTCCATAAGATACTAAGAAGAGCCCTGCTGGATCAGGCCACAGCCCATCTAGGCCAGCATCCTGTCTCATACAGTGGCCCACCAGTTGCCCATGGGCATCTCAAGCAGAGACAAGGGCAAACCTTTTCCTGCTCTCAAAGCCCAGCAAATGGCCTAAGAAGCATCCTGCTTGTCCCCTCAGACTGGAGATGTACTTAGGCATCCATTCTAACATTGATACATCTGTCCTCCATGAATTTGTCCAACCCTTCCTTAAAGCCAACTAGGCTGGTAGCTGTCACCACCTCTTCTGGCAGCCAATTCCATAGACCGATGACCCTCTGGGTGAAGAAATCCTTCCCCTTGTCTGATCTGATTCTCCTGCCCATCAGCTTCATAGAAGAAGACTGAGATTTACAGGTGAGAAAATGAAGGCTTTTAGGGTAAGAGCACGAAAGTACGCGTTTGCAGGTTATAAAATGGAGGTTGTGCAGAAGGGAAAGAGAAGGGGTGAAGGAGGGATGTTTGGAGGCTGTGGGGCTTAGAGAAGAGAAAGGGAAACATGGAAAGAGTTGAAAGTTCACCGCACTTATTTTGACAAATGGGTGTGGCACCTAATATCAAATACAGCAGCAATTCACGACATTAATATTTATTTATTTATTTATTTGCATTTTTATTCCGCCCTATACCCGAAGATCTCAGGGTGGGTAACAACATTTAAAATCAGACATATATTAAAACAATAATGTATATTAAAACAGTAATAGTGTTTGCAAGTGGGAAGAGACAGTATATCCCATTTAACCAAAAGCCAGGGCAAAGAGATGTGTCTTCACTGCCTTCCTGAACATGTACAGTAAAGGTGCCTGACGCACCTCAAGGGCGAGACTGTTCCGCAGGCTAGGGGCCATCACTGAGAAGGCCCTCTCCCGGGTGTCCACCCCTTCTGCTGCTGAGGGTGGTAGTAAAACCAGCAGGACCACCCCATATCTCAAAGAGGCATTCACTAGTCCCTGGAAACACCTGGTCATATCTTGCCAGCTAGCTCTGATCAGCCAGGAAGGGCAAGGATCCAGAGGGCACATTGTTGGTTGAACGTCAGCAAGCTGCTTGTCCACATTCTTAGGAAGCAGTAATTGAAAGTGATCCAAAATAATTGGATCAGATGGTTCTCTTCCTCTGGAATATTCCCACCTGTGACATACAATCCCCCATGAATCCAAGCAACTTTGCACTCAAGCACCTTGAACGTTTGTCACCATCACCTCCCATCACCCCAGAAGTGTTGTGTGATCTCAGATTTAAGGGAACCCAACTTGCTCAGCAAATGCCGAGTAAAGTGATATTATACCAGCTCTGGGGAGTGGCTGTAGGCCAGTCATAGAGCAAACTGCCTGGAGAGCACAGGGTTCCTGGTTTGGTCCCCAGCCTCTCCCCAGAAGTAGGCAATGGCAAACCACTTCTATATCTCTGCCAAGAAAGCTGCAAAGAGATGCCAATGGAGTCGGGGAGTGTCCGTAGCTCATTGGTAGATCAAACAGCCAAGAAAGTAAAGTCCCCAGCCCCACTCTGAAAGAAAGCCATGGCAAACCACTTCTGTATCTCTGCCAAGAAAACTGTGCAGAGGTAACCATGCATGGAGTCAACCAGGAGTGGTCATGACTCTGTGCTACCCAACAACAACAAAACAGTAGCCCTAAGGCAGGTGTGCTCCCAAAACGCATGGAAAGGGGCAGAAGGAGGATTTCTTAAACCATTCAATCTAGCCTGTAGAACATCTATAGATGTTGCTGCTCAGATATTACTCAAAGAAGACTTGGAGCACCTCTGTCTAAGTGTTCTGTGGTTCTGCCTTCACACAGACAACGATCCAGAGAAACTCAAAACAGCTTCCTGGTTTCAGGAAGAAAGCCATTGCCACTCGGGTGTTGCCACCGGATGGCTCTCTGGCCACCCTGGGAGCTTCATCAACACCATTCCAAACCTGGCAATTTCCAGATTTGAGGCTGATGTGATTTTAGTTTGGCAATTTATACCAGTTTCACAAGGGGTGATTTATACGGCCACCATGGCTGCTGCCTGTTTTCTGCCGCAAGGACTGATTTTAATCCATTCAATTTATAAGTCTGATCTGAAAGTTGCCTTGGATTTGATTTTATCACGGAAAGCTGGGCCATAAATACTCACAGGAGTTATAAATTTGCTATGTGCGGCACATCAGAGAAGGGAGCGATGTGACCTTGCAGGGCCGTTCTTTCAGCTTGGATGACTGAGCCTCCCGGAGGGAAGCAACAGCGTTTGTCAGCCTATCCAAAGAGTCTCAGACCATGGAGGCCTTTTTTTCTACAGCTCAGGGCTCTTGGGAGCTTTTGCACGCTCCTCGTGATGCATCACAAACAGAAAAGATTCCATTTAAGAAAAACACTCGGAGTATTTCCAAGAGCCAGCTGTGGAAAATAACTGAGATCTGTTCCATTGGCTCTAAAAGAGGTGGTGGTACACCTCCTCAAGATGATGGCACTGTCTCCATGCCTGGTGGAAACTGATTATCTGGACCCACTTCAATCTGGCTTTAGGTCTGATCGTGGCACTGAGACTGCTGATCAGTCTGATGAATTGCATTGGGAGACACCTCATCTAGGGTCCTGTGTCCAGTTCTGGGCACCCCAATTAAAAAAAGACATCGACAAACTAGAGCAGAGGTGTCAAACTCAATTTGGCCGAGGGCCGGATTCAAAAAAAAAAATTACTGTGAGGGCCAGGGGGCGTGGCCAGGGGCGTGACCGGGGGCATGACCAGGGCACAAAGGAGGGGCTGGGGGCATGGCTAGGGCGTGGCCGGGGGAACAGAGGAGGGGCTGGGGGCGTGGCCGGGGCGTGGCTAGGGAGGGGCTGGCTGTCCATGCGGAGGGTCCCACCGCGCGCGCGCTCGCCTCGCGTCGCCTCACCTCCTTCGCGCCCAAGGAGGATGGCGGTGGGCCGCGGCAGCGGGCCGCAGTAGCGGGCCGCGGGTGGCGGACAGGGGTGGCGGCCGCGGGCGGCCGCGGGCCGTATTAAAACGCCCCGCGGGCCGCATCCGGCCCGCGGGCCGTATCTTTGACATGCCTGAACTAGAGCAAGTCCAAAGGAGGGCCACCAAAATGGGAGTGGTCAGGAAACCATGTCCTACAGGGAAAGGTTGAAGGATCCAGGAATGTTTAGAAGAGAAGACTGAGAGGAGACATGATCATGGTCTTCAAGTATCTGAAGGGCCATCACAGTGCAGAGGGATAGTCCATATTCTCGCACAAGATGGAAGGACTAGAAACAACGGGATGAAACTTCAAGGGAGTCAATACAGATATTAGGAAAACCTTCCTGACACTGAGGGCAAATACGAACGTTTGAATATTCGATTAGTTAAGAATTGAATGTTAAAAAACACATTAATGACATCCCTAGTCTATACTGAACTGTTCTGGGCTACCCAAAGCTGCCTCTAAGCCTTGAGCCAGAGACAAACACTTGCTGTTTAAAGCACATAAAGTGTCTTTTGTTCACTAAACTCCCAGCAATGTGATCCAGCTGAATGCAGATAGGAAAAACAATCAAACCAGGCATTTTTTTTAAAGCGTCCCACAAGACAAAAGTCCCTAATAAGAACAGTGTGGGGTGTTTGCAGTCACTTTGCATGCAACCAACAGCAACAGCAGCCAAAAGCAATCTCCTTCCATCTGCGCGTCTTGATCGGTCTGCTTGCTTTGGAGAGACGACCAAATCAGCATTCCCCAGCAACCTCCCTGCACTTTCTGCTCCCAAAAGCTTGTCCACATTAATTTGTTTACAACATGGCCTTCATCTCCTGCAGCACAAAATCTGCTCAAAGAGTGACTCATCCTTAATGCAATCTAATTTCATCAGTCCCTCCTTAGACCTTTCACCTGGATGCTAAGAGGCATGCCTGGAGAACCGCAATCTGAGCAGTTTATTTGAATATTTATCTCCTTAAAGTGACAAGGTTTCCCTTCCCATATAAAGCACCCCAAAAGCTACAGGAGCCTGCTTTCTGAGTGCAGTTTGAAGAGGCTGATGAGCACAAAGATCATAAGAACGTAAGAGGAGCCTTCCTGCTGGATCAGGCCACAGCCCATCTAGTCCAGCATCCTGTCCTACACAGTGGGCCTCCAATTACCCATGGGCATCTCAAGTAGAAGACAAAGGCAAAACCTTCACCTGCTCTTAACTCCCTGGAAACGGCCATTAGAGGCCTCCTGGCTGCCTCTCCAACCTGGAAGATGTACTTAGGCATGCACTCTAGTAGCCATTGACAGACCTGTCCTCCACAATTTAAGAGAAGCCCTGTTGGATCAGGCCACAGCCATCTAGTCCAGCATCGTGCCTCCACAAAGTTGCTCATGGGCATCTGAAGCAGAAGACAAGGCCAAATCTTCACCGGTTTTCATGGCTAGTTAGCCCGTCTAGTTCATCACGCTGTGGCCCACCAACTGCTTCTGCGCATCTCAAGCAGAAGACAAAGGCGGAATATTCATGTGCTCCTGACACCTGCAAAAGGCCTTGAGAGCCAACCTGCTGTCTCTCCAACCTGGAGGCAGTTCCTGGGCATGCATTCTAGCAATCGCTGATACACCTGACCTCCATGATTTTATCTAATCCTTTCTTAAAGCCCTCAATTGTGTGCATGTGAACACGTGATCTACACGTGCACGCATATTCAGATAACGTCGTAGCTCCATCATCAGGTGGTGTCCAACAACTCTTCGAAACCTCTTGGACCACAAAAGACTAGGCCTTTCTGTCCTCTTCCATCTCCCAGAGTTTGCCGAACCTCATGTCTGCTGCCTCCGTGACACTAACTATGCACCTCAGACCTTGCCATTCCCTTCTCCTTTTGCCTTCCCTCTTTCCCAGCATCAAAGTCTCTTCCAAGGAATCCTGTCTTGAAATTTGGTGGCAAAGAATCTGAGCTTCAGCTTCAGGATTTGTCCTTCCAGTGAACAGTCAGGGTTGACGATTTCCTTTCCTGGTAACTTGAGGGCAAATCTGCACTAGAATGCTTTGGATGTCCCCCAAAAGCATCCAGAACTTACCCAGCACTTAACTAAATGACAGCTAAGTGTGAATGAGGGCCTTCATGGAGCCCCAGTGATGTCACCACCATGGCTGCACTGTGCCATTGCTGCGTAACTGCGCCTGCGCCACCAGACACGTGCTCCCCTACATTTCTTCCACCAGGAAGAAATGCAGAAGGAGCATGCAGGGTTTTACTAACCCTGGTGCTAGGGTAGGCATGGGGCGGCTTTAACAGTGCGGGGCACGCTCCAGCACTCACAGCGCCATTTCCAGTAAAGAAACGGCTCCATGAAGTGCAGATGCTGTGTGCCAGAGTGTTCCCCGCATGCGCTTACATTGTAAACGCAAAAAGGTTCCGATCTGACCTCTTTGCAGTCCAAAGGACTCTAAGAAGTCTTCTTCAGGACCACAATTCAAAAGCATTGGTTCTTCAATGCTCAGCCTTCTTTGTGGTCCAACTCTCACACAGCCGTGCATGGCTACCAGCAGAGCTGGCGCCTTGACTGCAGGGGCCTTTGTTGGCCAAAAGATGTCCCTGCTTGTTGATACACGGTCCAGATTTGCCATAGCTTCCCTCCCAAGGAGCAAGTATCTTTTAAATTCTTGGCTGTAGTGACCGTCTGCAGGGATCTGCAGGAAATCTGCAACGGCTTCAATTTCTTCACCCTCTGTTTGCAAGGAAGTGCTGGGACTGGGTGCCACAATCTTAGGTTTTTAAAAAATATTCAGCTTCAAGGCAGTTTTTGCACTCTCCTCTTTCATCCTCATAAACAAGCTCCTTAATTCTTCTTCACTGTCTGCCATCACAGTGGTATCATCTGCGTATCAGAAGTTATTAATGTTTCTTCTAGCTGTCATGTCTTAAGCCAGCAGTATTCAGGAAGCGAACGCATGCACGCGTACCGGACAAACGGCAGCAAGCAGCCGGATCAGGTTTCAGAGTTCTTGGAGGAGAAAGCGTTAATGCATGATGAGGAATGCCGAGATCAGATTTTCCAGAGGGTCTTTGTTGTCATAAATCAGTCAAAGGTTCACGAACACAGAAAGTATAGGAGCCGAGGTTGCAAGAAAAGTTCCATTGTCTGCAATGGTGTTTGCAGGGTTCGGGCATTTTTAAGTAGGGCTCGGGGAACCTCAACCCCTCTGGCACTGCTGTTTGGCATGCAAACGTGCTGAACGTCTCAGGTGTTCTTGTTGTTGCCTGAGAACACTCTGCAATGGGCGTTGGCCGGTGTCTGAATCCAAACTGTCACCATCTTGGGAGACAGGATCGTTGTGTATATCTGACCCATAGAAGCTTGCCTCGGCTTGTCTGGCCTGGATGACAACCTCCTCATTGCCGAAGGAGAAGATGCTGATGGCACAAGGCACGACACCAACAATGTCATGCCTGGCTTCTGACTCATCCAGTCTGACACTTCGCATGATGTCCTCTGCTTAAAGAAACAGGGAGACAGGGTTCCCCTTTCCCAATCTTGAACCAATCCGTTGTTCCAAGTTCAGTTCCCTGGGAGACAAATAAATGTGGACTTGCCACAGTTGGCTGTAATGCACACAGTCAAAGGCTTTAGCCTAGTCAACAAGCAAAAGTAGATGTTTCCTGGAACTCCCTGGCCTTCTCCATAATCCAGCAAACATTGGTGACTTGATCTCTACCTCCTACTCTTCTCTGAAAACCGCCGTGCACTTTTGGCAATTATTCACTTATTGCTGGAGCTCTGCTTGAGAATCGTGAGCAAAACCTTGCTAGAATGTGAAATGAGCATCACTGCTACATTCCTCGACACTGGAATTGTCCAAATCCCTTGGTCCCTCTGTTTTATTCATAAACTGTAGTGGAATGAGGCACTATGGGATTTTTAAAAAAAGCTAAATTCACTGTATCGGCTGCCATAAATTATAGTTTGGTTTTCCTGTTCTTTGCGCCTGAGGCAGCAAAGCAGCAAGAATTACAGAGACGATACCTGTCTGCAGAGAGACCCTGCGAAAAGCAGACATGATGCTTCAGGACATACCTGTGACAAAGCAAAGATGCAAAGCCAGGCAGCAGGCAGAACCAGCAGTAAAAGAAGGCGACCTTCAAATGCCTACCTGGAACAGAGGAGCTGCAGGGTGCAAAGACAACAGCCACAACATCAAATGCTTTGTGACAACCACGGCTTAAAGGAACGGGCTGTGAAACCAACAAGCCAACTGGGAGCGCCTTTCTCAAGCATGGATGGATGCCACAGAATGAAAAACTTCAGAGAAGCCCTTCTTCCCCTGGTCCAGGGGGGGATCATGGGCCAGATGTCTCCCTACAGAATGTCTATCTCCAAATTACCAATCTGTAACATCCAAGGCCACCAGCAACCGAGTCAAAAGACGAAGGACTAGAGAACTGCCAGCTAGATTCACCACCCGGAAAAGAGGCCAGGATATTGTGGAACTAGAGAAGGTGCAGAGAAGAGGCAATTTCAGGGAGCATTGTTTGTAATGCAACGGCCTCTTCTATGCAACCATTAGAGGTGAAGCGATCCTGGGCCTCTTCCTACTGTGGACCACATTTTAAAAATATAAATAAAAATGCAGAAATGCTAATAAGGAATAGGGATGTGCACGAATATTTGAAGTATTTGTTATTCAGACAAATTTGGACAAATCCAAACATTCGTGTAAGAAATCGAATGTCCAGACATTTGTACTTTAGTATTTGTAAGAATACGAATATTTTGAGTTATCTGTACGAATAATTCAGACATTCGGATGTGTACGGATACGTATGCAGCTTGTGTGTGTTGACCAGGTCAACACAGCTTCTGCTTGATCACAACCAGGGAAAGACAGAAAGATCTCGTGAGGAGGAAAATCATTCCAAAAAGTGACTACAATAAGGAAGAAGGAGGAGGTTTGGTTTTTATACCCCACTTTTCTCACCCTTAAAAGGACTCAAAGTGGCTGACAAACCTTCTGTTCTTTTCCTCACAAAAGACACCCTGTGAGGTAGGTGGGGCTGAGAGAGAGCTGTGACTAGCCCAAGACCAACCGGCTGACTTCGTGGAGGAAGAAGAAGAAGAGTTGGCTTTTATACTCCACTTTTCTCACCCATTTAAGCTTCTAGGCAGCACGTGAGACAGGATGCTGGACTAAGTGGGCTGTGGCCTGATCCAGCAGGGCTTCTCTTAGGTTCTTATGTATCAATGGCTACTAGAATGGACACCTAAGTACACCTTTCAGGCTGTGGGACAAGCAGGATGCTTCTAAGGCCATTTGCTGGGATTTGAGAGCAAGAGAAAGTTTGCCAGTGTCTCTGCTTGAGATGCCCATGGGCAATTGGTGGGCCACTGTGTGAGACAGGATGCTGGACTAGGTGGGCTGTGGCCTGATCCAGCAGGGCTCCTCTTAGGTTCTTATGATCAAGCACACCTTGTTATGAAATATCTTGGGGGGGGGGAGAGAAACAGAGGATAAACTATGTACTGCAGGCTTATTTATTTATGTTTTTCCTCCTTTAATAAACAAAACAATTTTTTTAATTAAAAAAGGTTTTAAAACAAGTCTTTTTTATGGAATAAAAAAGAATACTATTTCAGGAGATCGTCTTCACAATCATTAACAGAAATCAGTCCATCAGAACCCTATCATTGACAAAGGATCCCTTTGCAAGGAAATCTCTGCAGATAATCTCATGGGACTCACCAAAAAAGCTTCATTCAAATGGTACTTGCTTAATCTGCATTATTTGGGTAATCCAGAATAAAGTACATCCGGATGTGTTTTATTCCGGATCATCCATGCTTTATTTTGGATTATCCAAATAATGTGTATTAACTACATGATATCTGGATGAATCTTCTTAGCTGGCAACACAGATCTGGTGCCAAGGTGCCCCCCACCCATCTGAGCTTTTTGTGTGAATCCTGAGCCCTTTTGCTTCCCTTTCATTCTGATTAAAGAGCAATTCCGCCCGCTCTCCAAGCTGGTGAAGGCTATCTCCAGGCAAGCTGCTGCTGCTGCTGCTGCAGTGGACAGATGCTTCCATGTGAGTTTTGGACGCATAACTGCATTTGGAATAAGAAATCCCCGGTCTTTGCCCACTGCATGCTATTTCGCAACCAGGCCTAATTCCTTCTCTTTCTTTGCCTTAAAAGACCGTGCAAAAGGCATGGTGAGTCGGGGGCGAGGAAGTGGGAATCGTTTCGCTTTGCAGCCAATCGAACCGAGTGGGGAGTGGACAGATTTACGCCTGGCAACAAAGCGTGCGCCAACGCAACCGGCCCTCGTAGGTTCGCCCTCGTGAAATTTAATCTCTTAATTGCTCATCTGCTGCAAAGAGGAAGAGAGGAGGCCAAGGCAGCTGCTGCAAGGTCTAAGAGGTTTGCTGCATTGAGGGTTTCTCTCCACAATAATGATAATACAAAAAGAAAAAAAGAAAACACAAGAAGCACCATTATCAATTCCTTCCGCATTACCCCAAAATTCTTAAAACGGTGAGCTAAAACTGTTTCAGTTGAGTGTCTTTTTTCACCTGTTCTTAGGAAAACGTGAACAAGGAGGCTCTTGGATAAGCTTATCCCGCTTAATGGGCCATGAAAACACAATAACGATGATGATAATTTGGCAAAAGGAAAGTAACGCCGATAAGCGATTGGTGCCCCAGGTGCCACAGCAAAGGATTTCGGAAACATCTGAGCACTTTAGGAGTGGAGAGAATTTCTGTTCATCAGAACTACTCAGGCCTGCGCATATTTTGCAAAGAACTTACTGATCATCTGAGATCCTCAGGAAAGATCCCAAAATGAAGAGAGCTAAACTCTGTGTAGGATTAGTATAATATTACTACTATCCATCCATCCACCCACCCATCCATCCATCCATCCATCCATCCATCCCTTGCATTTGTATACCACTCTTCAGCCTGAGGTCCCAAAGGCCAGGTTCCCACTAGGTAATTTAATCCGCTCTTAAATCAGAGTTTTTAAAATCAGCAGCGAGGTCTGTTTTTTTGCATTCCACCTGCTAGCTTATAATGCGGACTCACGTTCTATTCTTCAGCACCCAGCAGGAGAGGAACCCCCTCCCCTCTCTCGTTCCATCAGCAGCAGGCCCTCCCAGCAACTGGACACCATCATACCCTGACTTCATCGAGGCAGGCAATTAAAACCCCACATTCTATATAAACCTACTCCCCGAGATCATGGAGTACTTTGGCAGCAGCTTTTGTTCACTGCTTGCCCCACCCCACCATAGCAGTTTCTTTCTCATGTTAACAGGGCAGTATAAGATTAAAGATCACTTCCCCTTCTTCTATTGGTGTCTTGCACGAGATCAATAGATCAAAGCAATGCAAGAGTGTGGCAAAAGGGGGAGCAGGCAAGCTTTTACACAAGAGCCGGCAGCTTTGTGTCTTTCCCAATCACTGATCTCTTTGTAAAATCAGACTCTTCACTCCTCAATACATGTATCTCTTGTTAGCTACTGCAGGCTCTTCATTCTTCACCTCCTCATCCTCACCTCCCTTTCAGCCAGGGCGATCTCCTTAGCACATAATGGCAGACAACCTGGAAAGAGGGGGGTAGGGCAGGGGAAATCACGGCTTCACATTGGGTCAGGGAAAACTGAGAACACCCCTCAAGCTTTGTTCCCTCCCGCCAAAACCTGCTTGCATTCCCATTTGATAAATAAAGTGGAATATTTCTACTTCTAGCAGCACGACCTCTTCTGATCTAAATATAGATAATCCACATTTTGGGACCTTTAATCCTCAAAAACTGTGGATTCTTTTAAAACTTTGGGAACAGTGAGCACTCAAAATGGTCTCAAAGCTCTTTAAATCCTGAATGGGAATGTACCCAAAGTAGCTTATGTAAGAAAAAGCCTGTTTGAACTTAGTGAAAAGATGAAGATGGTGGAACTCCCAGACGGTGCATCTGTCTGGTGGCTCCATGTGTGCAGGAGTATCTCCTGTGCATACAGAGGTAAGGCACTTGTACCTACTCTGCCTCTGTCCTAGCCACTGTCCTAGTTCCTATTCACACATGTACTTCGTCATCCAGTCACTGCAACAACAGTACCACTCAAGGTGCATTGGCAACTACCGCAATCACCTCTTTAATGGAGGCAATTTGCACCTCAATCAAGTGCTTGCCTACATCCTGGCGAGGTTTGGAATAGATCTAGGATACAAAGCGTGGATGGCAGATCTATCCTCCATCTTCCCATCCCTGGAGGTTTTCCTGGTGAAGTAAAGGTCCAAAAAACACCCCAAGACAGATACTGTATCTAGAAACGCATTTACTCCACATAAGGTGAGGCCCACATGAGCTGATGGAGGGCCTTCCTAGCTTGTTCTTTCTCCTCAGACAAGAAGGCTCTTCTGGTGACTGTCGAGGGTGAGAAGGGGAGCGGCGAGGAGCTGATGGAGGATCTTCTCAGCTTCTTCTTTCTCCTCCTCTCAGGCAAGGTGGTTCTTCTGGTGACTGTAGAGGGAAGGAAGGGGAGCAGCAAGAAGCTGACGGAGGACTGCCACAGCTTCTTTCTCCTCCACTTCCCTCAGAAAAGGTAGTTCTTCTGGTGGCTGCTGAGGGAAGGAAAAGGGAGGAGAACCTTCTCAGTTTCTTCGTTCCCCTGCACTTGGGTGGCTGAGTACCTGACCACACTCCCACATCTTCTCAATAAACGCATGACATTCTACCACACTAATATTCCCACAGGAAAGGTATGCCGGTTTTGCCCTGGCACGAGCCTTACAACATGGAACACAGTTACTGGGATTGTCTGTCTGCATGCCCCTGCTCTGTCCTTCCATGCCACACTCCGCTGCAGAGGCTGCCCCCTGTGGGAGTGACGGGGAAGTGCTGCTGGGTCAAAGGCCAGAGGCATGATGGGTACAGGAAATAATGGGGCTAGTTTTTAACCCTTTCCAACTTGGCAATTCCAGGCAAGCATTACCGGACAAAATACCCCTGCACATACAAAACAATTTAATTCCCTCGACTATGAAATTCCCAATCCCTAGGAGATTGTCCAAACTTTTCTTGCGATTTAAACAGGCACTGTTACTGTATCAATATAAACTGTTGTTTTAATCTATATCTTATTTTAAATACTGTTACTGCCCTGAGACCTTTAGGTATAGGGCGACATCTAGATAGGTTAGTAGACAGTGCTGGGGAGGAGCCAGTCGTCATGGTACATGTCGGTACCAATGATGTTGGGAAGGCAAGACGGAGCGTCCTGGAAGCCAAATTTAGGTTGTTAGGTAGAAGACTAAAGTCCAGGACCTCTAGGGTCGCATTCTCAGAAATGCTACCTGTTCCACGTGCAGGGCCAGCTAGACAGGCAGAGCTCAGGAGCCTCAATGCGTGGATGAGGCAGTGGTGTCGCGAGGAGGGGTTTAGATTTGTAAGGAACTGGGGAACTTTTTGGGACAAGCCAAACCTGTACAAGAGGGACGGGTTACACTTGAACCAGGAGGGAACCAGATTGCTGGCGATTAACATTAAAAAGGTTGCAGAGCAGCTTTTAAACTGATCCCTGGGGGAAAGCCGACAGGAGCTGGGCAGCATCCGGTTCGGGAGAGCGCACCCTCAAGTGAGGAGGGCTGGAAACATGCAGAAAATGCTGAGCTAAGTGCGGGATTAGTTTCACATGTTCCTCGACGGCAGAATTTGGTCAAAAGGAGTGAATATAAATGTATATATGCAAACGCCAGGAGCCTTCGAGCCAAAATAGGGGAGCTAGAAAGCTTAGTTATGGAAAATAGGATTGATATTATTGGCATAACTGAAACCTGGTGGACCAGCGAAAACCAATGGGATACAGTCATCCCAGGATACAAACTGTACAGGAAAGACAGGGAAGGGCGACATGGAGGTGGTGTAGCCTTGTATATTAAAGAAGAGATAGAATCTTATGAACTGGAATGTCCAAGTGAGTCTGGCTCTTCCACAGAAGCAGTGTGGATAAAAATACCAAGCCAAAAAGGAAGTCTAACAATAGGGACATGCTACCGTCCTCCCAACCATACGTCCGAAGGAGATGAACAATTGGAGAAGGAGGTAAAGGAGGTAGCCCATAAAGATAGGGTAGTTATAATGGGGGACTTCAATTATCCTCACATAGACTGGGTGAACTCCTGTTCAACTCAGGAAAGAGAGAGAAAATTCCTAGACCTGCTAAATGACTGTTCCATGGAACAAATGGTCATGGAACCAACCAGGGGAAATGCAGTCCTGGACTTGATCCTAAGTAATGCTCAGGACCTGGTAAAGGACGTCACTGTAGCTGATCCAATTGGGAACAGTGACCACAATGCAATAACCTTCAACTTAAATACAGGGAGTAAGTTCTTAATAAAGTCTAACACAGAGACCTTAAACTTTCACAAGGGAAACTTCCCCAAAATGAGGAAATTAGTGAAAAGGAAATTGAAAGGGAAAGTCAAAAGAGTTAAATCACTTCAAAATGCATGGAGACTACTTAAAAACACAATAACGGAAGTGCAACTAGAATGCATTCCTAAAAGAAGAAAGGGGACTTCTAGGTCCAAGAAGAAACCAATGTGGCTCACAAATGCAGTAGATGAAGTCATTAAAAACAAGAAGAGTTCATTTAGGAAATGGAAGGCTTGTCCAAATGAGGAGAACAGGAGGGAACATAGACACTGGCAACACGAATGCAAGACGGCCATTAGGAAAGCTAAGAAAGATTTTGAGGAGCACATTGCTAAAAACATCAAAAGAAATAACAAGAACTTCTTTAAGTATATCAGAAGTAGGAATCCAACCAGGAGAGCAGTTGGACCACTAGATAGTAAAGGAGAGAAAGGGGTAATTAAAGAAGACACAGAGATTGCAGAGAGACTAAACGAATTTTTTGCTTCCATATTCACGGAGGAAGACAGAAGACACATGCCAGTAGCTGAGCCTGTGTTTTCTGAAGAGTTAAACTGTACAGAAATAACCAAGGAAGAGGTCCTGGCATGTCTTAATAAACTAAATGTTAACAAGTCACCGGGACCAGATGGTATTCATCCAAGAGTCCTTAAGGAACTCAAATGCGAAATTGCCGACCTTCTAGCAAAAATATATAATCTTTCCCTAACATCAGGCTCCGTACCTGAGGACTGGAGGGTAGCAAATATAACACCAATATTCAAAAAAGGATCCAGGGGTGATCCAGGCAACTACAGACCAGTTAGCTTAACGTCAGTTCCGTGTAAGGTGATGGAAACCATTATTAAAGACAAAATTAGTGTGCATATGGAGCAGCAGGCATTGCTGAACAAAAGCCAGCATGGCTTCTGCAAAGGTAAATCATGCCTCACAAATTTGTTGGAATTCTTTGAGAGTGTCAATAAACACGTGGATAAAGGTGAACCAGTAGACATTGTCTATCTGGACTTTCAGAAGGCTTTTGACAAAGTCCCACATCAAAGGCTACTGAGTAAACTCACCAGCCATGGAATAAAAGGACAGGTTCTGTCCTGGATTTGTGACTGGCTTAAGGGCAGAAAGCAGAGAGTAGTAGTAAATGGCAATTTCTCAGGGTGGAAAGAAGTAAAAAGTGGGGTCCCTCAAGGCTCAGTACTGGGACCAATGCTTTTTAATTTATTCATCAATGATCTAGAAAAAGGGGTACATAGTAAAATAGCAAAGTTTGCTGATGATACTAAATTATTTAGGGTAGTAAATTCTGAAAGAGATTGCCAAGAGCTCCAGAGGGAGCTCTTAGCATTGGGTGAGTGGGCAACCAAGTGGCAAATGTGCTTTAATCTTAACAAGTGTAAAGTAATGCACATTGGGGCCAAGAATCCAAATTACGTCTATAAACTGATGGGGTCTGAGCTTTCTGCAACACGCCAGGAAAGGGATCTCGGGGTTTTGGTGGACAGCTCAATGAAGGTGTCAACCCAGTGTGCGGCAGCAGCAAAAAAAGCAAATTCAATGCTGGGAATAATTAGGAAGGGCATAGAAAATAAGTCAGCAAGTGTCATTTTGCCCCTTTATAAATCTATAGTGAGGCCACATTTGGAATACTGTGTACAATTCTGGTCACCACACCTCAAAAAGGATATTGTGGAACTAGAGAAGGTGCAGAGAAGGGCAACCAGAATGATTAAGGGTCTGGAACACCTCCCTTACGAAACCAGGCTGCAACGTCTAGGCCTCTTCAGTCTGGAGAGACGGCGTTTGAGAGGGGACCTGATTGAAGTATATAAAATTATGCACGGCATAGAAAAGGTGGATAGAGAAAATTTCTTTTTTCTATCGCACAACACTAGAACCAGGGGGCACTCTATGAAGCTGATGGGTAGGAGCGTAAGGTCTGACAGGGGGAAGTATTTCTTCACACAGAGGGTCATCGGCCTATGGAATGTGCTGCCAGAAGAGGTGGTGACAGCTACCAGTCTGGATGGCTTTAAGGTAGGGTTAGACAAATTTATGGATGACAGATGTATCAATGGCTACTAGAACGAATGCCTAGGTGCATCTTTCAGGCTGAGGGGGGGGGAGGAAATGGGGCGCTTCTAGGGCCATCTGCTGGGACTCGAGAGCAGGAGAAGGTTTGTCCTTGTCTCTGCTTGAGATGCCCATGAGCATTTGGTGGGCCACTGTGTGCGACAGGATGCTGGACTAGATGGGCTGTGGCCTGATCCAGCAAGGCTTCTCTTATGTTCTTATGTTCTTATGTTCTTATAGAACTACGACGACGACGACGACAACTATGACGTCGTGGCACAGAAACCGTCTTGGTCGCCCTGGTTGATGACCTACTCCGGGAGAGAGACAAAGGGAATGCCACCCTGTTGGTTCTCCTGGACCTTTCAGCGGCTTTTGATACCACTGACCATGGTATCCTTCTGGAAAGGCTGCGGAGCTTAGGAGTTGGAGGCAATGCTTGGCACTGGTTCCGCTCTTATCTCAGCAGCCGATCCCAGATAGTGGCTGTGGGAGATACGGTTTCGACACCCTGGGAACTCACTTGTGGGGTTCCTCAGGGGTCGATCTTATCTCCCATGCTCTTTAACATCTATATGAAGCCGCTGGGAGAGGTCATTAGGAGTTTTGGAGTGAGGTGTCATCAATATGCTGATGATACCCAACTCTATCTCTCTGTTCCATCTGAATCAGGAGAGGCGGTGGAAGTGCTTGACAGGTGTCTGGAGGCAACAATGGGCTGGATGAGGGCCAATAAATTGAAGCTGAATCCAGACAAGACAGAGGTGCTGTGTATTACAGGGTCTCGGATCCGCGTAGTTGGGAGATACCCTGTCCTCGATGGGGTGGCTATGCCCTGGAAGGGACAGGTGCGTAATTTGGGGGTACTCCTCATTCCTGGATAGAGACGACCTGGCCACAGTGATCCACGCTCTGGTAACCTCTAGATTGGACTATTGCAACGCGCTCTACATGGGGCTACCCTTGAAGACGGTCCGGAAGTTGCAGTTAGTGCAAAATGCAGCGGCCAGGGTGCTGACTGGAACAACTAGCTGGACACATATTACGCCAGTTTTAAAAGAATTGCACTGGCTGCCAATTCGCTACCGGGCCCAATTCAAGGTGTTAATTCTGACATATAAGGCCCTAAATGACTTGGGCCCCAGATATCTAAAGGAACGCCTTCTCCCATACCGTCCTGCCCGTGCCTTAAGATCTGAAGAAGATGCCCTCCTGGTTGTTCCACCACCTTCGATAGTGAGGTTGGTGGGCACCCGGGGGAGAGCATTTTCTGTGGCAGCCCCTAGATTGTGGAATAGTCTTCCCTCCTGGGTGCGCCATGCCCCTTCCCTGTTGTCATTTAGGAGGGCTGTAAAGGCATATCTTTTTGCCTTAGCCTTTGGCCAAGGTTGACTCATTCCTCCCTTGGTCACAGTTTTAGTAATAGATCCCTAGATGTAGGGCTTATATCAGAACTTTTAATTATATACCATAGCTCAATCTGTGCCCTGTTTTTAATACCTTGTTTTAATTATTCAGTTTTAATATGTTTACCTGTGTCTTGTTTTTAATATGGTTTTAACTGCTATTGATTTGTTGTTACCCGCCCAGAGACCTTCGGGTATGGGGCGGGATAGAAATAGAAATAGAAATAGAAATAGAAATAGAAATAGAAATAGAAATAAATAAATAAATAAATAAATAAATATGACGACGACGACTATGACAACTACTACTACTACTACTACTACTACTACTACTACTAGTAGTAGTAGTAGTAGTAGTAGTAGTAGTAGTAGTAGTAGTAGTAGTAGTAGTAGTAGTAGTAGTAGTAGTAGTAGTAGTAAACAACCAGTCTGTATCCATGTTCATTTTAATGGTGTGTACAAAGGCACACTTCTTTTTGTAAAAGCCATAAAATCAAATTCATCCCATGTTCCCAAGGCATTACATTCGAGGAGGTAACTTTTAGTCAGGCCTCCTAAATCAGATACAATTCACAGGCATTTTTCTAAGAGCCCCTTTGATCCGTTTCCCCTACGTGATGAAAGATGAGCCCTTAAGCCGTTTTTCATAGGGAAAAGCCCCAGACCTCTCTTCTGATTGTTTCTCCTGCACCTTCTCCCGTTTTACAACCTGTTCACTAAGGCCTCGTAAAGGACCATAAACAGGATTCTAAAGGTCACCGCGGCACACTTTTGTATACCGACGCCATGACATTTGCCATTGTGTTTTCCAGCCTTGTCCTAATAACTGCTAACATTTACTGTACCTTTCCCAGAGCCTAAGGACACTAAGGTGACATTTTCAATGTAGTTCCTTATGATGATTTTTAGTTACCTTTTCTGAATGGTGACAGATCCCTTAGCCATCTGCGCGTTACTGACCGCAGCTGGTGCTCTTTCAAAGATGAGCTGAAACCCTCTTCAAACTGCAAAATGAAAGTGCAACAGGCTGCAACTCTGGTTCTCCAGATGTTCCTGAATGACAGTGGTAAAAGGGCTGGGCACCCAGGAGAGGGCCTTTTCAGTGATGGCCCCTAGGCTATGGAATAATCTCCTTTTGTGCCAAGTCTTCTTAGACCAATTGAAGATTTGGTTCAATTTCAAAAGGGGCAGAAGACCTTTCTTTTTAATACCCCTGAATAAGCTTATAATATTTATAATAGACAATATTTATCTATGACTGATGAAATGATGTTTTGTGAATTTATTAGTTATTCTATTAGATTGATTTTAATATTGTTCTGATTATTATTAGTTTTATTGCTATGTTGTTATTATTTTTGTAATTGTTAACCCTGTACCACCCTTTGGTGGAAGGGGCTTTATAAATAAATAAATAACAACAACAACATCATTATTATTATTATTATTCCCTCATGCTACATTTTGTAAACTACACTCATAGCCTTTTGTAGGCATAAGGAAGGAGAAAAACACTGAATATGTAATAAATAAATAAACCTACCCAGAGCATAAAATATGCATTAGGTATAGCTTCAGGAAGGCAAATGCATGACCACAAATCTATAGGTACTGACATCCAGAACGGTTCTGAATCTTACAGTGAGGCAGACAGAATTATTTATTTGCATTTTTATCACACCCAGTACCCAAAGGTCTCAGGGTGGGTTACATCATTAAAAACCAAATGCAAAATGAACATTCTGAAACAATGACAGTGCCTGAAAATGGGGAGAACCCAAGAACCTAAGAGGAGCCCTGCTGGATCAGGCCACAGCCCATCTAGTCCACAAGAACCTAAAAGGGCCGCTGCTGGATCAGGCCACAGCCCATCTAGTCCAGCCTCCTGTCTCACACAGTGACCACCAACTGCCCATGGGCATCTCAAGCAGAGACAAGGACAAACCTTTTCCTGCTCTCGTACCCCAGCAAATGGCCTTAGAGGCCTCCTGCTTGTCCCCCCAGCCTGAAAGATGAATTTAGGCATCCATTCCAATAGCCATTGATACACCTGCCATCCATGAATTTATCTAACCCTTTCTTAAAGGTTGGCTGCTGTCAGCAAATTCCATAGACCATTGGGTAAAGAAACTGGGGTAAAGGCCAGAGCAAAGAGGAATTATCTTCACTGCTCTCCTGAACATGAAAAGTGAAGGTGCCTGGTGCACCTCCGGGCAGAGATTTTTCTATAATTTGGGAGCCAACACCGAGAAGACCCTATCCCAGGTGTCCACTCCTTCAGCTACTGAAGGTACCAGATTGTCTACTGAGGTTCAGTCCTCCACGCTCCCGTCTGTCACTCTGAGAAAGACCCGAGGTACCAGCACCCCAGCAGGCTGGCCAACGGGGATGACTGACAGTTTCCTTATTTTGGAACCCAGCGGGTGGCTGGCTTGCCAAATTGCCAGGAAGGGTGAGGAGACGCCTTTGCTAGACTCACAACGAGGGCTGGGGATTTATGAGAGGGTTTATAGGGGCCTGGAGGAACTCTCAAAGTAGACCTGCAGCTTTTTGGCGGCAAATGGGATTGTTAACTCAAAAGGGAAGGCCGTAGCTCAATTCGGACATTTGTACATGAATCAAGTGTTACAATATTCGTACATTAACATTCGTATGAATACGAAGTTTTGGAACATTCGTATGAATAGTTCAGACACTCGTTACACTGGGAATAAGTATCGGATATGTACCAGATACGTATGGGTTTGTTTCAGATACGTATCCATTTGTATAGGATACGTATCCGTCCGTATCGGATGTGTATCCATTCATATTTATTTAGGAGGGCCGTAAAGACATACCTGTTTGCCTCGGCCTTTGGCTAAGGATTTATTCTCCCTCCCCAGTTATGATGACATCATTATTAATGCACTACGGAGCGCACAGTTTTAAATTTGTTGAATTTTAAGGTGTTTTTAAATGTGCATCTTGTTTTAATCTGTATTTCATTTTAATCTGTATCTGTTCTTAATTTGTATCTTGTTTTAATCTATTTTAACCTATTGTTACCCGCCCAGAAACCTTCGGGTATGGGGCAGGATAGAAATGTAAATAAATAAATAAATAAATAAATAAATAAACAAACAAACAAACAAACAAACAAACAAACAAACAAACAAACACACACAGATACGTATCTGTTCGTTATCGGGTACGTATAGGATACATATCTGTTCATATTGGATATTTGTTCATACCACATTTGAAGGGGATCTATTCAAGTGAATACAAATTTTCTAACATTTGATTTCTTACTAACTGAATGCCAAAAAACCCAGTTTGTGTACACCCCTAGTCTAGAGTCCTCCCCTCTACACCATGGACCAGCTGAAGGGGAGGCCGCGCCTCCTGCTAGCAAGACCCATGCCCACCGGACAGCGCATAGCCTGGTTTAGCCATCAAAAATGGCCACTAAGACCGGGATACCCAAAGCCCTGGGGCCACTAGAATAGAACAGGGAGGGCACATGTCTCCTTGTTTAGCAAGGGGACCGATTTTGGCAGTGCACCAAACTGTGACATCGAAATGGGTCCCCCAGGAACTCTCACTCCTGGCTGTCATGCCTCTGATGTGGCACGGGAGGCTCAAGGGAACAGGCCGTCCCACAGGCAGGTGGCCTGGTTCTGGGATGGCTGGGCCGCTCCAGCTGGGAACCGTTCCAGGAGGAGCACCCCAGGGGACGTGGCCCTGCTCAGATCAGGCTAACTTCCTGTGTGATTATTATGGAGCAGCTAAAGCGAGTTTAAGCCAAGGAGGCAGTCAGGATGGTGTGCAGAGGAGAAGAGATAGAAGGAGCGCTCCCATTTGTTCTGCCAGGGAAGAAAGGCGGGTTGTATTTTAAGTGCTTTAGGTTGTTCTGTGCTTTTATCTTTTTATTGCTGCAACCTTCAGGGGAAGGGCAGGGCACAAAAAGAGAGAGAGAAAAAAGAAAAAGAGAGGGAAGGAGAGAGAAAGAAAAAAGAAAGATAGAGGGAGAGAGATAGAGAGAAAGAAAGAAAGAGGGAGGGAGGGAGGGAGGGAGGGAGGGAAGGAAAAGAGGAAGGGAAGGAGGGAGATAAGAAAGAAAAAGAGAGAGAAGGGGGAAAGAGGAAGGCAGGGAGAGAAAAAGAGAGGGGGAGAGAGAGACAAAGAAAAAAGAAAAAGAGAGGGAGGGAGAGAGAGAGAAAGAAAGAGAGTGGAAGGGAGGGAGGGAGGGAAAAGAGGAAGGGAAGGAGGGAGAAAAGAAAGAAAGAGGGGGAAGGGGGGAAAGAGGGAGGCAGGGAGAGAAAAAGAGAGGGGGGAGAGAGAGAGAAAGAAAGAGGGTGGGAGGGAGGGAGGGAAAGAGAAAAGACAGAAAGAGAGGGAAGGGGGGAAAGAGGAAGGCAGGCAGGGAGGGAGGGAGGGAGGAAGCCCTGCTGAATTGCACTTGTGCCCCACCCTCGGTCTGCCTTTCCCCCCTTTCCAGTCTGTGGCCCTTCTTGCAGTCGCCAGCCCCGGCTGATGTAAAAAGAAAAGGAAGCACAAATTCCATAAAGCGGTTCAGAAGTGGAGAGGTTTCTGGAGCCTCTGAACGGCCAAGGCTCTTCCCTTGGCCTCCGGTGGCGTTCTGCCCTCCCATCCGGCTGCCCAGAGCAGAGATAAAATTTGACAGGCCAAGCGGCCAACAGAAACAAATTCACCTAGTGGGGAATAAGCTAAATGACAGGCCTTGAACGTCTCAATCTGACTGCGCATGCCAAACACAGCAGCACCTCGGACAGGCTTTGAATCCATCACTCTTGGGCGGGAGATGTCCCTAAGCCCCCCACCCCCACCCCCCACCCCGCATCCCTTTTGTGCACGACTGACAAGCAGATCCACTGGCTGCAATCCGTGGTATCTACCCACACCCTGAATCTTTTCATTTCCACATGACACGAACACCCTACCTTTAGACACCGACCTTTGACAGGATCCACACAGCAAATGCAAATATAAAAGGAAGTGGATAGGACAGAGGGGTGCAAAGCTTCATTTTTAAAAGACGGGTTGCTGTGTGTATGAATGAATGAACTTTATTGATGAGTCATCAGGTTTACAAAAGATAAAATCATGTAAAACACACAAGGATAAAAACAAGAATATCTTCCTTATTTGTCTCCACCACCCTTACAAGACTCAATGAATGATTTCCTAATTCGGGCAGCATTAACAAAAAGCAAAGCTACCCTATAGGTCACCGGGACATTTTCTCCCTGCAGAAGGTGAGTCAGCTTATGTTCTGCATTCCAGTGGGACACATTTTGTAAAAGGGGCCCAAACAAGTTGTTCTTATGGAGGAATACAAGGGACAGGTAAACAAGATATGAGAAAAGTCCAGTAAGGTAGTTAGTAGCATTTGGAGACTAACAGGAGAAGGGTTGGTAACATGAGCTTTCGTAGACACGTCACCTTCTTCAGGTGCTACAGGGCCCAATGGGCCCCCTAGCATCTGAAGGAGACGAGTCTATGAAAGCTCATGTCACCAACCCCTCTCCTGTTATTCTCCAAGTGTTACTAACCACCTTGCTGGACTTTTCGAATTAGACTAACATGGCTATTTCACTAAGATATGAGAAAGATCTTCGCCCACTGCTGTGCCACAAACACACAGTCTTTCTTCATAAGGTGCCTGATGGCATCTCCCATACTTCACCATGGAGTCAGTAAGTTCAAAACGTGTGGAAGTAAATTGTTGCCTTAACTGCCGGGGCATTCTGTATAGTAAATACTGTACATGAGAAACATTTGCTGGAGTCAGGTCCAGTGCAAACACCGGGTACAGTTCAAGTGACAAGACTAGGCAGCTGAGGGAGAGATTTTAGCAGCCAGGCAGCTTCTGCCCGGAATCCAAGTTCTGCACCCCGAAATGAAGCAAAAGTAATCATTGTCCCAGCATTGCTTTACTTCCTAGTCCATAGCGGAAGGCAGTCTGTGCAGCACCCAGAGACGCTTGACTCCGATCCCTGATTCTGTAGGCAGCCGGAAAGTCCTGCCTAATTCTTAGTTCTCACATTCACAGGCAAGGGGAAATAGTCCCGTATAGAGATATGCAAAAACAAAAACAAGACGCTCCGTTTTGCTACTGAATCAAACATCTGTTTTGTTTGGTTCGATGGAGAACTGGTTAACCGTTTATGAGCTCGTTCGAAAACAACAATTGCTTATTTCTACCATTTCAGTAGTGGATGTGAACTGTTCAATCAAACTGTTCATGTTCGCGAGCGGCAAACTGGTTCGGTTTGATTGAATTTCAGGATATCCGAACCACGTCACCATCAGTTCAATGCAAACATTTGTGAATACGAATTGATTGAATTTTTTAATGCAAAGTGAACTTTGTGCATCCTGAGTCCAGAAAGTGTGTGTTTCCTGTTTTCTAGATGTCACTGATTTCCTAGTCCCTCCCCACAATGCATTTCCCCCAATTCCACACTGATCACGGCAAAGCAAGATTTTCTCTGCCGCCATCTTACACTGAAGCGTTCTTGAACAAAAAGATCAGACTCACCTGCAGTGGAGCCTCTGCCCATCAGAGCTGTAATCTCGATAAACCTCATATTCTTTCTCAAAAACTCCTGGAGGGGAGGAGCTGAAAGACAGTGTCAAAAAAAAAAATTGGGGCTGTTAGAACAAAGAAGGCTGGAAACAGGGCTGGCTTTTCTTGAGTTTAAGTTGGCCTTCGTATTTCAAAGAATTCATTTATCCATTGATGTCACTCATTCTTTAGTGAAGGGTCAGACAAAAAACCTAAGAGCATAAGAGGAGCCCTGCTGGATCAGGCCACAGCCCATCTAGGCCAGCAGCCCATCTCACACAGTGGCCCACCAAATGCCCAATGGGCACCTCAAGCAGAGACAAGGGCAAACCTTCTCCTGCTCTCCAATCCCAGCAAATGGCCTTAGAGTTATCCTGCTTGTCCCCCACAGCCTGAAAGATGTACTTAAGCATCCATTCTAGTAGCCACTGATACATCTGTCGTCCATACATTTGTCTAACCCTTAAAGCCATCTAGGCTGGTTGCTGTCACCACCTCTTCTAGCCGCAATTTCCAAAGACTGATGACCCTCTGGGTGGAGAAATGCTTCCCCTTGTCTGATCTGACTCTCCTGCCCATCAGCTTCATAGATGCCCCCTGGTTCTAGTGTTGTGTGATAGAGAAAATAAATTGTCTCTATCCACCTTTTCTATACCATGCATGGTTTTTATATACTTCATCCAGCTCCTCTCTTAAATGCCATCTTTCCAGACATGGCAGTCTGATTTCATAAGGGAGGTGTTCCAGCCCGTTAATCATTCTGGTTGCCCTTAATGGCACCTTCTCCAGTTCCACAATTCCACTGTGCCCCCCCCCCCCCGGAAGCTGCCCCTGAACTACAGTTCCCCCCATTTTTTGCCAGTCCTTCCAGGGTGATGGTGGGAGATGTAGTTCAAGAACATTTGGACATACACAATTCGGCACCATCGGTTTATGTATTTATGCATTTATATTATCTGTTTTACTCCCTGGGCTCAGTACTGCCACAGTATATCTTCCAGGAAGGGATCTGCTCCATCAAGGGCTTATTTATTATGTTTAAACCACAGCCCTCCACAGATATATTTGCATGTGTCAAAATACCAAACGGAAAAAGAATAGTGCTATGAAGCCAAATAGGAGCAGGCAGGAATTGCAAGTGAAGGTTAAAAACTTTAAAGGGCAGCGGGTGACAGAAAGGTAAATGCCCAAGTCTTCAAAAAGTGTATTAGGATGTTGCAAATGGATCTAAAAGGCAGTCAGAATGCCAAAGGGGGGATTGGCAGAGGAGGCTGAGGGGAAGGAGGAGGAGGAGGAGGAGGAGTTGACTTTTCTACCCCACTGTGACTAGCCCAAGGTCACCCAGCTGGCTTCATGGGGGAGTGCGGAATTGAACCCGGTATTCCCAGATAAGAGTCCGGCTCCCTAACCGCTAGACCAAACTGGCTCAAGTGGTTAGCAGGGGAGCAGTGTGCAATGCGCAGAACCAGGATGTACCATATCCAGCTGTATATAAGTATGCATTTATATTCTGCTCCTGAACTGTGTCCCACCAGCTTCATTTGCCTCTTCCAGCCATCAGGTTCTCTGAAGATTTGACATCGTAGCTGTATCCGAAAGACACCGTAACAACCCCCAAACTGCGACATACGGGATGCAAAACCGCCCATCAAAGCCTCCGTCCTCCCAACGTGGATTTCACCATCAATGTGATTAGAAAACGTGATTTACATGAAGCGGCAAGCGAAATCACTTTGTTAGAGCTGGCCAGATAATTAGTCTCTCCTAATCCGTAACAGCAAAGCTTGAAATACTGTCGCTTCGGCATTTTAGAAAAGAAAAGCTGTACTAGTTGAAAGCATTAGTGATAATAAGAGGACTAGGGAAGGCACCCAGAACAAAAAGAAGGAAACAAGTTGTTCCAAGTGCTAGAATGCGGCAGCAACAAAAAATTAGCTTTGGCAGAAGCTTAATTTTAATGAATCTTCTGGGCCATGGAATTATGACTTGCAAAAATATGATACTGAAATCATCTAAGGCTGAGCACATGCAATCAGCTCCTGAACACACACCAGCACTAGCACTATGCGCTCAGAAGTCTCTTGGCACAGATGCAGACTGCTATTTCCATGGCCACCAACACCACAGGTACAAGTGAGATGAGGGCTGGAAAACAAGGTCAAGGGCAAAAAGCATTCGTAATTAGGTGTTGCTTATGATCAACGTTTGTGATATTCTCCTTCCTTTCTGGCCATTTCTGCATGGGCTCTGATGACCCCATTAAGAACTGTGACGGTTTCAGGGTGCAGGCTGCAGAGGGCAGTGATAGTGCATTGGCCCTTTGCATAATTCATAGCTTTCTACCTGCGCAAACCCTTGCAAACTGCATTTGCAAGCCTAGGCTGCAAATAGCAGAAAAGGCGGGAAACCTCGCCGGGGCCCTGTTGCATTGATTGGCTGCTGGCAAATTGGAGGGAAAACCTGTCCAGGGACCTGAGGGCTTGATTGACAAGCAGGGGGAGTTTCCCTCAGTTGCCAGGGGCTACAGCCAATCGGAGCACTAGAGGCTGAAGGGTATAATAGGCAGAGAAAGCAGCAGTCTGGGTCTTTTGGCTGGGCAATTTCTGAAGGAGACTGATAGCGGAGATCTGTCTCTGAGGGAGACTTTGCCAGCAACTGACCAAGGGTCTTTTCTCTGAAGGGGAATTGATCAGACTGGTCCTGTTCTTTGGGAAGGGGAGCTGAAGGAGGCAACCGTGCCTGGTTGTTGCTCTGAAGGAGCTTTGCAGAAGAACGGACTTGAGGCTGGAATCCACAGCCTAGCAAGGAAGGGCTAAGGCTTGCTGAAACCGGGACTGAATTGCTGTTCTTTGGGGAGGCTTGGGTAAAGCTCCAAAGGAGAGAAGTGGATAGGCTTATTTGCTTAGAAGCAACTGGTTACTTTTAAGCTAAGAGAGCTGTTTATGTTTGAAGCTTGCTATACTAAGAGACTTTTGATCTTTCTCTTGCCTTACCTGAACTTCCTATTTACTCTCGTACCTTTCTAATGGTTATTCTTAATAAACGTGTTTTGGTTTACTATTACAGCGCTTGCTACCAGTTTATTGCTTTAGAACTGCAGTACTCACTCGGCCTAATGCACACTTCCGGCAACCTAAAGGTGCCCAGCTACTTCTCGGAGGGCAGGCACTGAACGGTCTGCTAGAAGTCACGATAACAACCCAATAGAAATGCATTTGGTATGGATCCCCTAAGTACCTTCTGCACACATGGCCCCTTAAGGATCCCATTAGGGCTCCATTCAGAATGCATTGTAAGCACGAGCAGTGTCAAATTCTGGATTTAATGGGATCTTCCGGCCCTTAACCTGGATTAAATGAGGTAAGTGTGGAAACAGCCTTCATTTCCCGTTATAAGTCTATGTCGTGTTTGAACAGAAGCTGTCAAATAGAAAAAAACCATACAGGATATAGAAGATTGGAGATCGTTTGGAGAGGTCTTGTTGCTTGTTCCACATAATGCAGAACGCCAACTTGCAATAGCTTGCAGTCAGACCTCCTCAGTGGTGGCCCCTTCCCTTTCTAATGCCCTCCCTTTTGCTGTTTCTGAGGCAGCTGCACTTACAATTTATAGGCACCTTATCTTTTTACATTGGCATTTCCTGTGTGACAGTGTTCCTCCCCAGGCTCACTCAGCTTTTAATGTGTTTGAATGGCTTTTTTTTTTTAAAGGAAAGTGGTATAAAACTGTGTTCAGTAAAATAATAAATTAATAAACAAGGAAGAACAGAGTGGTTTAGGGGCAATAAAGGCTGTTTCAAATTCTTAAATTCAGAGGGTACATTCCCAAACAGATTATCATGAGCTTTGAGACCATTTTGAGTGCTCACTTTTCCTGGAGTTTTAAAAGAATCCACAATTTATGAGGATTAATGGTCCGGAAATGCAGATTATCTATATTCGGATCAAAAGAGATGTCGCAGCTGGATTTAGAAATAGTCCACTTTACTTAGCAAAACAGGAAAGCAAGAGGGGTTTGGGGGGAGGGAACCATGCTATAGGGGAGAAGCGGTGAACAAAAACTGCTGCCAAAAGACTCCATGATCTGCTGTGGGGCAGGTTTATAGAGAGGGTGGGGTTTAAATTGCCCATCCCAGTGAAGTCAGGGTATGATGGTATCCAATTGCTGACTGCATGAGGAGGGGGTTCTGCTGGGGGGAGGCACTGAAGAATGGAGTGAGTCCATTATAAGGTAACGGTGGGAACGCAAAAACCCAGACCTTGCTGCTGATCAAAAAAACAGCAGTTTAAAACCAGATTAAATTGCCAAGTGGGAACACATCACCTGGGAGTGGCAATTCTGACCCACAGGAGTTTTGAAACATAACTATGTTCAGTCAGTATAATTATCCCAGTCAGGAGCATGAAAAGGAAGCCAATTGCCGCTTCTTAGCTACAGCAGCAAAACAGCCACTAGGGTGAAAGGCGGTGGAGAGACTAAAATAGATCCATCCATGCACCAGCGCCTAAAGGACACTGGACGGGAAAGGTCTCTTGAAGCATCCAGCTGGCTACTGTTGGGAACAGATTGTTGGGCAACCCTACAGAATTCTTTGTCCTTTTCAAAAAACCAGTGGGGTGGAGAAGGAGCAGCGTCTCTGGGACTTCCGGATCCACAGAGAAATGAGATGTCAGTGCTGCGCTGTCCCCTTTGAACCTTCCAGACCGGATCTGGGCCCTTTCTGCACTGGGCCTTATTCAGGATTATATCTCAGGATAGGGACCAGCCATCTTCATGCTGGTCCAATCTATGGTAGGCCATACCAGGGCCTACCATAGTCTGCACCGGCATGCAGATGGTTGGTCCCCATCCTAAGATATAATCTGAAATAAGGCCTAGTGCGGAAAGGGCCCTGGTTTTTGTAAGAGCAAATATGCCCGCTCTGCTTCCAAATGAGTAGCAGCGTGCTTGCGTTTCTCAGAGGCAACGCCTGCTGTCGGCATCATCCTTCTATGACAGCTACTCAAGATTCACTCAGATGGACGAAGAAAGTGCGCGAGGGCTTGGCTTCAGGCAAAGGGACCCACTCAGCGACACACTTCAGGGGCCGGATTAAAAATAAGCACAACATTTCCATTCCCCCCAGAAGCAAGCAGAGACATCCTGCCTTTCTCTCCAACCTGAAGGCAGTCCTAGACATCCATTCTAGTAGCCATTGATACACCTAACCTCCATGGATCTGTCTCTATGAAGAGTGTTGTCTTATCAGCCTACAGCCCACCTAGTCCAGCACCCTGTCTCACCCAGCGGCCCACCAGCTGCTTCTGGGCATATCAAGCAGAAGACCAGGGCAAGGTTATTGTGGACACTGCATGAAAGCCCAATCCAGTAGATTTTATTCCTCATAGGATACCAGATTCCTGCAGCATCTGTGTGGTTTTCCTCTGGGCTATAGGGACCCTGTGTTACTGAACAACAACTCCTATCATTCCTTGCAACTGATCAGAACTGGTGGAGCCCACTGCGGCCACAGTTATCATAATGAGCTCTATGTAGGTTCTGCCCTTGAAGATGACCCAGAAGCTCCAGTTAGTTTAGAATGTGGCAGCCCCACTACTCACCGCAAGATCTTACAGGCAGCGCATGACGCCTGTTTGAGAGAGATGCATTAGCTGCCTCTGTGCTTCCGATCTGAATTCAAGGTGCTGATAATGAGCTTTAAAGCCCTAGACAGCTTGGGACCCCAATACTTGAGGGAACGCCTCCTCTTTAGACCTGCCCAAGATTTAAGATCTGTTTGAGGTAGCGATGTGCAGGAATATTCATACTATTTGTTTTAGGTACAAATTCAGACATTCATAAACGAATCAAATGTCTCTATTCACATGAATACGAATATTTCAGACATTTGAACGAATAGTCTGGACATTCATACGACAGTACAGATACATATGCATCTAGTGCATATCCGTATGCAACCTGTATGCATCCGTACGAATACGTACGGGATGAAAACGGATGAATACGAGATAAGTAAGGATGCATATGGAATAAGTACAGGTGTGTATCATCAAATACGCCTCCATACATATTGAATATTCGAACAAATGCATATGAACGCATTCGTATCGATTTGAATGTCCAGACATTCAAAATTGTGCATTTGTACAAATACAAATGTTTGAACGCTTGATTCGTTACGAACTGAATGCCAAAAATTGCATTCGTGCACACCCCTAGTTGGAGGGGGGCTCCTCCATGTCCCACCAGTTAGAGAAATCTGCCGTTTTGGGACATGGGGCAGGGCCTTCTCAGCTGTGGCACCTCACTTATGGAATGCCCTTCCCCTGGGGGCACATTTAGTGCCAACTCTCCTAACTTTTAGGCACCAAGTAAAGACCTGGCTTTTTATCTAAACCTTTGGGCACTAATTCACTCAAGCACTATTTTAATCTTAGTTTTAACTTTTAAACCAACTATGCTGTTTAATACTGTTTAACGGGATATGTATTTAATATTTTTGCTGTATATGGGTTTTTATTGTAAGCCACCCAGAGATCTTAGGATATGGGGCGGAATATATAAATAGTTCATCAGATCACAGGCCAGGCTCTATTCAAAGAAATCCTAAGAGGTTTCTGTGGAAGTAAAAGGTAGAGGAGGCCCCAGAATAACGAGATATATACAAAAGAAGATAAAGCTCTCATGCCTTGGATGACAAAATACAGTTGGACCCCCATATCTGCTGGGGATTCGTTCCGGCTCCTACCGTGGTTACCTGAAACCGTGGATAATTGCAAACAGGCCTTCCGGTTCTGGGGTCATGCAACCCAAGAACCGGAAGTGCGTTTCTAGCCTCCAGAAGGCCTATTTTGGCCTCTGTAGAGTGTTGGAATAGGCGTGCAATGCCACCAGACGCCTCCTGCTCACCTCCCATGCACCCCCTTACATTTTGGGATGGACTCTGGTGGCACCATGCATCTATTCCAATGCGCTACGGATGCCGAAATACGCCTTCCGGTTCTGGGCGCTTTTCCCTTATGGCATCCGCGGGGAGGTGGGGGGACTGATCGGGTAACCGTGGTTACCGAATCAATGGATACGGGGGTCTGTCTGTAGTGACAATCCAGAAGCCGAAATGAAGCCCAGTTTCTTCCACTGAAGTCGATGGTCTTTCAGAACAGACTCAAAAAGGCCTCCAAACGTTGCGAGGGCTTTCAGAACATGAGAACATCCTTCTGCTAGTGACGTTCTGCCACTTCGCCAGAGCTGCCTTTGGCCTCCACCTTCCTCTGCTCGCTCTTCTTCCTAGCCAACGGCGTTTGCCACCTTGATGGCCGAGCTGTGACAGGTCTTGGGCTTCAGAAGCAAACAAGCTAAAGAGGTTTGGACAGGAATGGATGGAAGCAAGAGCTGAGAAGTACAAAGCTGCACTCTGACGGAAACCTGCACCATCAAGCGGGCATCAGTCGGGCCGAGAGACGCCAGCCTGGCTCACCCGCCAGCAAGAAACCACTGGCGCACATCAGAAGGAGAGACGTCTGCCTACGGGCATAGGGGACTTCCTGAAGCTATACCTACCGCTGGTGGCTGAGATTGTAGGTTACTGGGGTAGTGGGGAGTGTCTGTCCTCCTTTCCACAGAAGCTCTGCCACATGCCATAGGATACTGCACAGGACTAAAATCCGATCAGGAAATGGCACACGAGACAGCCGCGCATAGACTGGACATAAAAAGGGATCTGCAAGCAACGGTGTGTCTTCACCTCCTTGCCCAGGGCTCCTGTCCGCGGAAATCCCGTTTCCCCTCCAGCTGAATTGCGGCCTGGTCCAGCAGGGCTCCTCTTCTGTTTTATGAGGATAGAGGAGCCCTGCTGGATCAGGCCGCAATTCAACTTGCACAGTGGTCCACGCTTTGTTTCTGGGCATCTCAAGCAGAAAACAAAAGCAAAACCTTCATCTGCTCTCCCCTACAAATGCCCTTTAGAGTAGAGATGCGCACAAATTTTTGTTTGCATTCCAATTTGAGTCAAATCGAATGTCAAAACATTCTATTCAATTCGAATGTTTACAATCCCGATTCGAATCCGTTACATTCAAATCTATTTGTTTGAACATTAGATTCGTATTTAAAGATACGAATGTCAACAACATTCATATGTGCTATACGTGCGCAACTCGTACGCATCCCGTTCTCATCACATATTACAAGCGCAAATGCATACAGATATGCATAATATTTGTAAAGATATGTATGTAATGCATATGTATATGCGCATTCAAATCATTTAGAATATTCATGCACATCCCTACTCAAGAGGCCTCCTGCCTGTCTCTCCAACCTCCATTCTAGTAGACCATGAATGTGAGCGCAGGAGGAGCCCTGCAGGATCAGGCCACAGCTCATCTCGTCCAGCCTCCTGTTGCACACCAATTGCTTTTGAGCTTCAAGCAGAAGACAAGGACAAAGCCTTCACCTGCTCTCAGCTCCCTGCAAATGGTCTTTTGAGGCCTCCTGGCTGTCGCCCCAACCTGGAGGCGGCACCTGGGCCATTGATACACCTGTCCTCTTGCCTCTCTTTCTTCTCCATCCTTCCCCCAGCAGTTCTTTGCTGGAAAGACAGCCTTCAATTGGACTCCCAATCCCAGCCTGGCACCCTGCCCAGGAGCAAGCAGACAGCCCACCATCTTTGCACAAGAGGCACAGAGCATGGCGAACCAGCGGGGGCTCTTAAGGAAGTGGAAGAGCAGCATCTGATCTGAACAGCAAGTCTCAGCGGGGCTGAGAAGATCAAAAAAAGGGGGAGTGGGCCTGCACAGCAACAAGACCGTTCTGATTCCATCACTGGGCCGCTCCGATTCGCCACCAGGATTTTCCAAAAGGGCTTGCTAAGAAGCGCATGGTTTGGAGGCAAGCTGACAGCATTAACCGAACAGCAGCAGCCGCGGCACTGAAATCTGTGCTGGGTTTTCTTCCTTTGATGTGAAATTGCTTCCGCTGCAGCTTAGCAGAAAAACACGGCTCTACCATTAGCCTTCAGTTCTGATCTCCCCAACTGCTGAGCTTCATAGAGAGCACAATATCAAAAGGAAAGGCAAGCAGAATTCCTCCCCTCCCCTCCCCTCCCCACCAAGAGCCAGCGCTCCATGCAAGGGTTCAGGTACTGGGAACAGCAAGACAGGAAGAAAAGCTCAGAAAGTCCCTGCAGTTCCCAAAAGCCTTTGCAATTTACTATTTTTTGCCCTTTGACAGAAGACAAAGGGAAAGAGTATGATGCACTGTGTCTCCGGCTAGACTCATATCACACCGGTCTTAAATAATCTGCACTGGTTACCTATTCGCCACGGAGCCCAATTCAAGATATTGGCACTAACATATAAAGCCCTAAACGGCTTGGGCCCTGGGTGTCTGAAGGAGTGCCTTCTCCCATACCGACCTGCCCATGCACGGAGATCTCAAGGAGAGGACCTCCTTGGAGCTCCTTCTCTTGCAGAGGTAAGTGGCACAGGGAGATGCAAGAGGGCCTTTTCTGTGGTGGCCTCTAGACTCTGGAACAGCATTCCTCTTGCAGTTTGCCAGGTGCCTACGCAGTATAGTTTTCAGCACCTAGTGAAAACGAGTCTTTTCACCCAGGCTTTTGCCATTTAAATAGCTTCCTCGGAGTGCTGTCCTGTTAGGGGCGGGGGTTGGAGGGAGGGGGTTATATTTTAAAATATGTTTTAATAGTTAATATGTTTTATCTCCTTTGTAATCCACCCTGGGACCATTTAGTGAAGGGCAGGGATGTTTACCTATTGGAGTTTCGCACAATTGTTCCTTACAATGTTGTTTTGTGCTTTTGCGCAAAAGCGCATTTTCACAAAATGGCCTGTGTACTGCAATGACAGCTCAAGGCTCTCAGGGTAGGTGATCCCAGCCATGCGATGGGCAATCACAGGCCATGAGGGACTCACACCCATTCCTGGCAGTGCATGTTTCGACAGCTAGCAACCGCCTGCCCTGTGCCTGTGATCACCGACCCTTAAAGCTATGAGCTACCACTGGTGTGTGGTGTTTTTCCTCTGTAATATTATGAGGGCAGCTACAAAGCCAATGCAAAGGCAGATTCAAGCACCATCATATGCTGTTCTGACCATGGTTTTTTGACCCTGTCAGTGTGATCTGACAGCCCAATGGTTGCCTCTTTCCCTCCCAAATCTGTATTGTTGTAGTACAGCCCAATTTCTCATTTTATATGAACAGAAGAACAGAGAACATATACTGAAATCACTGCTGGAGTCTTTTACAGTTGCAAATATCAATATAAGCACCCTTAGCAAGGTTTCCAACCCCATGTGCTTCTGTAACTAGAATGGATGCCTAAGTACATCTTTCAGGCTGGGGGACAAGCAGGATGCTTCTAAGGCCATTTGCTGGAATTCGAGAGCAGGAGGTCTGCCCTTGTTGCTTCCGGGCATCTCTGCTTGAGATGCCCAGAAGCTATTGATGGGCCGCTGGATGAGACAGGGTGCTGGATTAGATGGGCTGTGGCCTGATCCTCTTAGGTTCTTGTACTCCTTTCTTGCTGTGCTTGACTAGATCTTCCAATCCTCCCCAGAACACCCCAGCAGGCAGGCAATGGTGCAACAGCACACATATGCAAAAGTGCAATCCTCAGTGAGAAGGACACTGTGCCTTCAGAGTGGTCAAAAGCAGAACCTCCATATTCCACAGCAGCTAGGCCCTTAATCTTGGCAGCTAGCAACAGGCTGAGATCTCTACGGAGAGACCTTCAGTAGAGGCATAAGGCTGTTAGGGCTCCACAAGGGCTGGGTGTTGCCAGGCGTAAACAGCTATCACAAGTCGCCTGCAGGGATATAACACTCCTAACTGGGCTTTGACCCACCAGTGGGCACTGTGTGCTGTCTACCTGGTCCCAGTCTGGTCTTTGGCCTTGTTGCCAGTCCCGCTTCACCCTCCAAGCCAAATCCCAACTCTGCATCCAGCCTCACTCCCTGCTTGTTTTCTACCAAGCTCCCAGCATGCCACCTACAACCTGACCTCGATGGTGGCATTTCCACATCAATCCCTACAGCGCATGCTTGAAGCACTCCAACTGAAACAGCTCCAGCAGGAGCCATTCTCAGCTGGAGTAGTTGCACTGTCCCAGTAAAAGGCCATCCACACTGTTCTGGGGCAGGCCCTGTGTTGTGCAAGTGCTCAAAGACCACCACTACACACTGCAGCAGCCACTCCAAAGCTTGCATGAGCTTTGGACCTGAAGCCAGGCTGTGACAACTAGGAATTAAAGTTCCCGCCCTCAGAGTCCTAGGGGGATGCATTTCAGCAGTGCAATCTGTGCACCAGCCAAATGAATCCCCCTACTAAACAGGAAAGGGGGGGGTCACGCGCCCTTCCAGACACCTCTGTAGGCTCATCTAGCTGCCCCTGGAAAGTAGGGAGATCTGAAAAAACAGGTCTATCAATGTCATAGTTTAGGCTGCTATTTTGGCCACCTTGGATCAGGCCACGCTGCATCCAGTGAGGACAAGGCATGCTAGCATGGACACGGCTTTTCTAGAAAGGTCCAGAATGCAGAAAAGAGACGACCAGAAGAGGGCTTTCTGCCACAAGTCCCCAGCCTCAAGATAAGTGCAGAAATGGCCAAAGTCCCTTTGATGGCCTTCAAAACAAAGTCCGGGTTATGGTTGGCACGGGAGGTCAGCACCACGCACAACCGGACGGCGTCTGAGCCTTCTGGGTGCCCGGGAAGGTGCGGAATGGGAGGATTTCTACCTGCTGCCTCTACAGTTCCTTAATCTCTGTGACAGAAGGCAGGACTGGAATGCAGGAAATAAAAAACGGCACGGTGGGCTGGGAAACATGACACAAAAGCACACAGACCAGCAGGGAGAGGAAAAGACATGCTGATCACAATCCTTTTCTGTAAAAATTACCGTGACCCAAGGTGAGCAGGATTTGAAAGACAAATTTATCATGTAAAATAAAAAGGCGCGGGCTTCGGTTCCGCTTGCCCTCCTGCCATGGTTCTGAGAGCCCAGGGCATGGGTAACGTGACCAAGAAGAAGAAGAGTTGACTTTCCTACCCCATTTTTCTTACCCATTTGAGGGAACTCAACGCGGATCAGACCACAGTTCACTATCTGACGCAATGGCCCACAATTGCTCCTGGGCATCTCTAGCAGAAGACAAGAGCAAAACCTTCACCTGCCTCAAATCCTTGCAAGTGGCCCTGAAGAGCATCCTGCCTGTCTCTCCAACCTGGAGGCAGTACCTAGGCATTCATTCTAGTAGCCATTGATACACCTGCCCTCCAGGAAGTAAGGGCAGCCCTGCTGGATCAGACTACAGCCCATCTAGTCCAGCATCCTGTCTCATGCAGTGGACCATCAACTGCTTCTGGGCATCGCCAGCAAAAGACAAGGGCAACACCTTCACCTGCTCTTATTCCCTGCCAACGGCCTTCAGAGGCACCCAGAGGCTTCAATTCCCATCCATCCATCCATCCATCCATCCATCCATCCACCCACCCACCCACCTACCTGGAGGTCTGAGGGTGGGGCCCAATATATGATAAAACACAAACAATAAAACATATTGAAAATATACATCACCTTCCCTGCTTTCCTCCCTGGCAGGATGCCATGCAGATAAACAAGAGAAGAAAGATCTGGCTGGAGGTAACTGATTCACACTTCTGTCCTCCCCTATAGCCTGTGGTCTCCAGATAGGCTACAGCTGATCAATCTGTGCTCCTCCAGGAGTTCCTGAACAACCACTCCCAGCATCCAACTCCTACCACTCAATGGCAGCCCCAGTGGAATGCTGGGAGGAAAATGCCAAGGGCTGTTGTTACCAGGAACATCTGGATGGCTGCAAGCAGAGAACCACTGGCTTCGACTAGACTAATAGATGTCTGGAGAAAAAGGCATGTCTTACGCAGGCACTAAAACGTTAAGTGGCATCTGTACTTGATGCACGTTGGAGGAAGCAAATTGCACAGCAAATAGATCGCCTTCAAATGTGGTAGGATCCTACTCAATACAAATGTGTATCTACAAATTCCAGATACGGAGGCATGTGTATCTGCTACGTATCCCGTAACGTATCTGCTCTGAAAGCATCAAATCCTCCCTGAATCCACTTTGAATCTGCTCTCAAACCATATCAACTGCACTCTGGATCCGTTGCAGATGTGACCGGTGCAGCCTGACACGATCCCCAGCGGTCCAGTAAGTGCCTGCCTTCCTAAGAGTAGCTAGGCCCTTTTATGATGCTGCGTTCGTGCAACGGCCGAGTGAGTACTACAGTTAAAAGGCAAAACACTGGTAGCAAGCATTTTAAACTATAAACTAGAACAAGTTTATTAAGAATAATATTTACAGAAGTAAAAGAGAAAATAGGACAGCCTAGAAGTAAGCAGTTAAAGATTTCACAAGTCTCTATTGCTTCAAGCAATAGCAGCTTCCCTGACTTACTAACCCTCAGTTGCTTCCAGGCAGGTAAGCTTCACCACTTCCTCCCTCCCTTTGGTTTGCAAGGTATTACCCTAGCCTCCCCAAAGTTCAGCACTTAGGTTCCTCTCCCGGTCAGTTCTTCCTCCTAAGAAAAGACCAATGGTCAGCTACTGGCAAAGGCTCCCTCAGGTTCAGTTATCCTTCCGTCACCTTCAGCATCAGTCCCAGCACAAAGACCCCAGCTGCTGTATTCAGAGGTTATTTATGCCTTTTTCCCTGTGGCCCTGATTGGCTGCCACCTCCTGGGGGGGGAACTCCTGAGATAAAGACCTGAGGGAAACTCCTCCTCAAGCTCCCAGATCCCGGACAGCTTTTCCCTCCAAAACGCACCTGCAGACAATCATTACACTCAGGCCTGAACAGGATTTCCCGCCCTTTTCTGCTCTTTGCAGCCCCGGCTTGCAAAGAGGCTTGCAAGCAGAGTTTGCAAGGGCTTTGCGTGGGCAGACAGCCATGCTTTTTGCAAAGAGGCTTGCAAGAGGCAAACATTAATGCCCATTGCAGCCTGACCCCAGAAACCGTCACACAGCGGCTTTCCCTTATTCGTATGAATGTACTAAAACATTCGTATCAATACGAATGTCAATGCGCAAAAGTCAGAACATTTGATTCGTGTACGAATGGCCGAATTCGTACGATTATTGAACATTACGAATATTTGTGCACATCCCTAGTGCTCTATGATCCAGCAAACAGAGGGTGCAATTCACCTAGGAAGCGCCCACGCCCAAAGCCCTCACCAGGAGCCCTTAAATAAGTCACTTTTTCTGAGCTTTATACAGGGTGCTGTTGAGGATCAGAGGAGGGATAATCTGAATTGTAATTGCAGAGCAAACCCAAAAGTAGCCCTGGATATAATCAGCTATATTTTGAGGCCATTTCGGAGAGACAGACAGCTTCCACAAACAGCAACAGGCTGAAAGGACTTGTGATGACGCAGTTCCTGTAATTTCCCAGGGATTTAATTTGCACCAGAAGAGACGCTCACCTTAGTCCTGGACTTGGCTAAGGGACAGTTAGCAGCGCAATACCTCCTTCCCTCGTGTGGCGCTGCGCAAAAGCAAGACAACCCAGAAGCCCACGCCCAAAAGCTTCACAGGCAGCCCTTTCTGGACCTACCAAGGGCGAGAGGAGATTTCTGTGTTTTCAGCAGCCGTCTCTCCAACACAGGAGCACAGGATCACTTTGCTCTGCAGAAATGCCAAACTAGAACTATCACTCAGGCTGCCATTCAGCCACCAAAACAGGTGTCTATCTAGAGAACGTGGGCTGGCACATCCTGTGCAAAGCCTCCCACCTGCACAAATGGGGCCTTTTGCAAAACACGCATAATGCTTATTTTCCCCAGCGCTGGGTAGGCATCATTGGAAGCGAAAACTGAAACAGAGAAAGGAGCACTTTCACCAAGATAGTAATCTTGCTGCCAAATTAAAAGGCAGACCAGCAAAAACAAATGCTCTGCCAAGAATTTGGGGGTGGGGTGGGGGGGAGGGAGGGAGAAGCATGCAAAAACCAAGGACATCAGCGGTTTCTCTTCCCCCTTGCATCTGCTATCGTGGTCATCAAAAATCAATGTTTAATTTCCAGGCCCTCTGTTCCTCAGCTTATCCGCCTTGGGGTTGCTGATAGCTTGAGGTACGATCAGTGGGTTTTCGCTGCTTAGTAAGAGAAGAAAAGAAACGAACGCAACATAGAAATGCATGCTAAACATGCCAGAGTCTGCTGGCCAGTGTCATAGAAAACACTGGTGCCTACATGCAGAAGCCACATGAGCAGCGATGGCTGGAAAGGGGGGGGGTCACAAGTGTAAGACCCTCTTACCACACTGGGAGCTGCTCACTGGCTCCTGCCGCTGGGGGGTGTCTGAGTCTCTTCTCTCTCCACCATCGTGCAGGCGAAGGCTCTGAATAAAATAACTGCCTGGAACAAGGATGCTTGACAAATGCATCTGAGGACTCTTCGCTGGCCCTGCGGGAGTCCTTTTCCACACTGGGCTTTATTCCAGATTACATCCCAGAATAGGGATCTGCCATCCACATGCCGGCACATGGACTTCCAGCACTTTGATGTGGAGGGGGAGCGATCGCTGCCCCATGCCACGTGCACGGCTGCTATTCTCAGACCGGTTTGGCTCTGCACAGCTGCGGTGGTGATGGCAGCAACCAGCCTAGACGGCTTTAAGGAAGGGTTGGACAAACTCATGGATGACAGATATATCAATGGCTACTAGAATGGATGTCTAAGTACATCTTTCAGGCTGGGAGGACAAGCAGGACGCCTAGGTTTTGCCTTTGTCTCTGCTTGAGATGCCCATGGGCGATTGATTGGTGGGCCACTGTGTGAGACAGGATGCTGGACTAGGTGGGCTGTGGCCTGATCCAGCAGGACTCCTCTTAGGTTCTTATGGACTGGGTGGGCTGTGGCCTGATCCAGCAGGGCTCCTCTTAGGTTCTTATGGACTGGATGTGCTGTGGCCTGATCCAGCAGGGCTCCTCTTAGGTTCTTATGGACTGGATGGGCTGTGGCCTGATCCAGCAGGGCTCCTCTTAGGTTCTTATGGACTGGATGGGCTGTGGCCTGATCCAGCAGGGCTCCTCTTAGGTTCTTATGGACTGGATGGGCTGTGGCCGGATCCAGCAGGGCTCCTCTTAGGTTCTTATGGACTGGATGGGCTGTGGCCTGATCCAGCAGGGCTCCTCTTAGGTTCTTATGGACTGGATGGGCTGTGGCCTGATCCAGCAGGGCTCCTCTTAGGTTCTTATGGACTGGATGGGCTGTGGCCTGATCCAGCAGGGCTCCTCTTAGGTTCTTATGGACTGGATGGGCTGTGGCCGGATCCAGCAGGGCTCCTCTTAGGTTCTTATGGACTGGATGGGCTGTGGCCGGATCCAGCAGGGCTCCTCTTATGGTCTTATGAGAGCGGGAGAAGGTTTGCTCTTGTCTCTTCTTGAGATGCCCATGGGCAATTGGTGGGCCACTGTGTGAGACAGGATGCTGGACTAGGTGGGCTGTGGCCTGATCCAGCAGGGCTCCTCTTAGGTTCTTATGGACTGGGTGGGCTGTGGCCTGATCCAGCAGGGCTCCTCTTAGGCTCTTATGTTCTTATTCCGAAGATGGCAGATCGTGTGAGTAAAGACCCAGACAAGATAAGTCCTATTACTCCATAGGTAAAACCCAGGTTAAGAGTTGATTTTGCACCAATAACATTACTGTGGGTTTTCACCTCTATATCCCAGGGCTAGATTGGGAATTGCCAGGGACACGTGTGGCAATCCCAACACAGTAGCAGGATAATCTCATTTTTACCGCCTGACTGAGTCTCTTCCCGGCTTCTGTGTCCACCCTCCTGCAGGCAAAGACTTCTTCATACCCCCTCTGGAAAACCTGCCACCTGTTCTGCAAGGGAGAACAGCTGCACCTGCTATGCACATAGCAGAGAAGTTTTTCTTGTTCTTTTTCCTGGATTTGATATATTACATGTTTCTGGCATTGCATCATGTACTGACACGAGATTACTGTATTTAGCTTTGTATTCTGTTTAATAATTTCTCTGTGTATTCTCACTTGCCTGTAAACTGCCCTGTAAACAAACAGGCACTGAGGGCATTAACTATCACCCTGTAAGATTCAAATCAGCAAAGAACCAGCAGAGGCTTTGGACTGCCTAACTCCCCTTGTCAACCACAGCCACAGATGTGGCTGGACAGCAGTGGACATGGAAGACCCTGAACCAAGGTAGGATATAAGAACATATTAGGGGACCTGCTGGATCCGGCCATACCCCATCTAGTCCACCATCCTGCCACACAAAGTGGTCCACCAACTGCTCTGGGCATGCCAAGCAGAAAACCAAGGCAAAACTTTCATTTGCTCTCAAGTCCCAGCAAATGGCCTTGAGAGACCTCCTGCCCATCTCCCCAGCCCGGAGGAAGGACCTGGACATCCATTCTAGAAGCCATTGATACACCCGTCCTCCGTGAACTCGTCCAACTCTTTCTTAATGCTCTCGTCGCATTTCACATCTGTCACTGGCAGCCTGACCACCGTGGGGAACACAATGTCACGTATCCCCACTATTCCTGCCCTGCTTGAACAAGCATTTACTGCTGAAAACTCCGTTTCATTTCTTCCCTTTCAAAACTTGGGAGTTCTGGTGGGCAATTTTATGCTAGCTTATTTTGCTAACTTTAAGTGCACCTTAAAAAGGAGTCTTATAATACATATACAATCATCATGATCATCATTATAATACAAAAGTAATACACAGCAAACAAGATCACTATGCTGGATTTTGTGTTAAATCACACATCGAGTGCTTCCCAAGCACCTAGGACTGCGTGATGTATCTGCGCATGATGCAGGCAGAACCAAGCAGGGTGGCCTTTTGCAACCGACAGATGGTGATTTTGTCAGTGCCAATGCTTTTAAAGTGCTGGCCAAGGTCTTTAAGTACAGCACCCAGTATGCCGATCATCACTACTACTACTACTACTACTACTACTACTACTACTACTACTACTACTACTACTACTACTACTACTACATACCACCTTTCAAAAACAAAATGTGCCCAATAAAGCAAAATAAAACAGCTGTAAAAACAAGATCATGCAATTCAACACTTAAGGACTATAAAAAGTGTTTTACAAAACATACAGTAAACCAGTAGTAAATTTTACTGTATGCAATAATACATACAATGAAATGAAACTGAATAAGATACAATGCAGGATGAAAATAATAAATAATTAGCAATACGGTTCTATGTATTTCCCAAGCCAGGGAGCTGACAGAACAGTATTAGACCACAGAACCACATAAGTAGACCCATGTGCACTTTTGTGGTTGCGCTAGGGGCTCAGCCGGGAGTGTCTGTTGCTCAAAGGTAAACTGCCTGGAAAGCAGAGGGTTGCTGGTTCAATCACCAGCCTCTCCCCAGAAATAGGCACTAGCAAACCTCTTCTGTATCTCTGCCAAAAAAGCTGCCTACAGGTGCCCATGGAGATGCCCACACAGTCAACCAAGAGTCCAACATGACTCATTGGTAGCCAGCAACCACAACCTCAATGTGCTGATTCTCTCCGCCTGTTGGGTCGTCTACGAGTTGCCTTTCTCTTCCACAACAAAGACCACACCCAAAGCCTCAAACCAAGGATGGGGAAGTCCCTGAGAGCTGCCTCAAAAGCCCTTGTAGGTGTGACAAACCAGCTTCGCCCAGTCAGCCACGGGAGAGAGAGAGACCACCTTGGCGTGACATCGGCTGCTCTGGTGGGAACTCAGCAGGCAGACACGCTTTGGATTTTTAGTTTTTATTCTATTTATTCAAAGAATTTATATCCCGCCATTCACCAAAGGGTCACAGGGCGGGTTACAATAAGAATAAAACATTTCAAATATTAAAACCTAATTAAAATATAACCTCCTCCTTCTCTAAGAGGACAGTACCCGGAGGAAGCTATTTAGACAGGAAAAGCCTGAGTGAAAAGACACTATACAGTGTAGGCACCTGTAGGTCTATACAAGAAGAGTTGGCTTTTCTACCCCGCTTTTCTCACCTATTTAAGGGGACTCAAAGCGGCTGACAAACCTTCTATTCTTCTCCCCACAACAGACACCCTGTGAGGTAGGTGGGGCTGTGAGAGCGCAGAAGAGAGCTGTGACTAGTCCAAGGTTGGCCCATCTGGGAAGATCCTCTGCCAATTCCACGCCTGTACCTGCCGGCACCCCCTTGATCTGCCCCATAAGATCGACGCTGCCGTTGCCAGGGGCACCCTGTGCGCAAACCTCCGACGCAATTAGCGGCGCCGTCGCAGGAGCCTCGGATGGAAGGGAAGCCCCCTGCAGGAAGCCACCTGTTGCCTCCTCTCCACTGATCTTTAGTTACTACTGACACTGATCTGCTAATTGCTATTATTAATTATATTAATGATCACTCTGCTGAACAATCCACCCGAGGCAGCAAAGACGCTGAACTCCGGCTCAAATTAGCAGCGAGAACACGCCCCCGACCTGGTTCTCCGTGCTCCAAGAACCGCGGTGGGAGCAAGCTGCATTTTCCCCAGCTGTTTCTCCCCAGGGGCGAGGCCTCTCCCGGAATCCGCTCCAGAGTTTCACTCCCCCGGCCGCCTGCACAAGGCACATCGTATCTGCTGGGCAGGATTAGCGGCTCAGATGCCATCTGCAAGCATGGTGGGTACCTGAAACAGGCAAAGCTCTTAAGCACCTGATGCGTTTGCAAGAATGATGGCCGGGACGCGCGTCAGAACGGGACACTCACACGTGCCCTAGGGGAAAACAATAACCTTTTCTGTCTGTGCACCGAAAAGAAGCTGGAGCCAGCAGAAGGCCAGAGGCGGGGAGGGCCGGCACCATCTGCGCAGCAGATTAAAACATCCGTCTGCATTAAAAGTTAACTCCTTGCACTGCCTCTGGGAGAAGCACCACTTCTGCTCGGAGACAGAAGCTAAGGAAAAAGCCCAGGACATGCACCGGATTGTCCTACAAGAGATGGCAGGAATCCTGCTGTCCGGCTTGTTTGTTTCTTTGTTGGCTTGCTTGTTTATGTGTTTGTATTTCTGTCCTGCCTTACACCCGAAGGTGTCGGAGTGGGTAACAAAATTTAAAATATGCCTTGATTTTTGTTCCAATTCCAAAGCTTTTCAACCCCCATTTCCTGATCGCCAAGGCAATCACGAAATAAAGGCTTGATTTTCTCCCTTTTCAACTTGGCGGGCGTCCTTGCGGTTCCCGGTGGAGTGGAAGTGCGCAAAACTGCTCAAGCGCCTAACCGCCGCTAAACCCGGTAGCGGCTTTTTGGTCTTTTAAAATTATTTATAAATTTATTATGATGAAGTAAGCTTTATTTTAACTTTTTTCCGTGCCTCCCACCCCAGTCCTGGCTGTCAGTGCCGCTAAGGGAGGGGGGATGCGGCACAGGGGTGGGCTGACGTCAGTCCGGCTTCCAATGAGGGGAGAGCGGGTGGAGAGAAGGGGGCGCTGCTCCCCCATGCCAGGATTTGGGGAGGTTTGCATGGGGACGCCTCCATCCACGCCCAACCCATACCTAGCCTGTGTTGCCAGGAATGGCATGGGGACAGGCTGGGAGCGTTCTTAGACCTGCTCCTGGTCCCATGCGTTCTGATCCCACTCCAAGTGGCTTGCATGAGAACACGGCCTAACAGTATATATTAGAACAGTAACAGTGTCTGCGAGTGGGAAGGGAAAGTGTATCCCCATTTAACCATAGGCCAGGGCAAAGAGGTGCGTCTTCACTGCCTTCCTCAACATATACAATGAAGGAGCCTGACGTACCTCAAGCGGAAGATTATTCCCTAGCCTATGGGCCATCACTGAGAAGGCCCTCTCCCAGGTGCCCACCCTTTTTGCTGCCGAGGGTGGTGGTACAACCAGGAGGGCCTCCCCTCCAGATCTTAAGGCACAGGTAGGGCTCATTTTGTGTTTTGCAGAGGAGGTGAGGACAGCCACCAGCCTGGATAGCTTGAATAAAGGGTTAGACAAATTCACGGAGGACTTGAATGGAGGACTAGATGCTGCCTCCAGGTAGGAGGGACAAGCAGTTTGCCTCTGAAGGCCATTTGCAGGGAGTGAAGACCAGGAAAGTTTTGCCTTCATCTTTTACTTCCCTTCATCATGCCCAGAAGCCAGTGGAAGGCCACTGCGTGAAACAATGGAGGGCCACTGCATGAGACTACTGGATTAAATGAGCTGTGGCCCAATCCAGCAGGGCTCCTCTTATGTCATAGTGTATCAATGGCTACTAGAATGGATGCCCAAGACTGCCTCCAGATCAGAGAAACAAGCAGTGATGCCTATAAAGGCCACTGGCAGGGAGTTAAGAGCAGGTCAGAGTTTTGCCTTTGTTTTCTTCTTGAGATTCCAAGAATAAACTGGTGGGCCACCGTGTGAGATGGGAAGCTGGACTACATGACCTGTTGGACTGAGGACAGGTGCATCAATGGCTATGAAAACTGATGCCTAGATACTGAATCCAGGTCGGAGGAACAGTTAAGATTCCCTCTGAAAGACATTTGCAGCAAGTCAAGAGCAGGTAAAGGTTTTGCCCTTGTCTTCTGCTTGAGATGCCCATGGGCAATTGGTAGGCTACTGTATGAGACAGGATGATTGACTAGACAGGCTGTGGCCCAATCCAGCAAGGCTCCTCTTAGGTTCTTATGTCAATACTGTTGTAATCAGGATCAAGACTACACTTTTCTGCCGGAAAGAAAGGAAAACACCAAACCAGAAAAGAAGAGCCGAGAGCAGGCACAGTTTTCACTAGTCATAATTAAATTCATTTGCAAAGCCCCAACCTCCAGAGTTTGGAATACTTCCATTTTGGGACAGAATCCCTATGGTTCTCAAGCAGAGCTAAGGATCCAGGGAGCTGTAGTCCCAAAAGGAGGGAGCCCTTCAAATTCTACTCTTCACTTCCTCTTCCACCTGAAGCTAATATAGAACTCAAAACTGAACACCACAGGCAGCCACATCGCCTGCGCCCCACACCACCCCAAATGAGGCGCCCCCAATCCCGCAGTGTTACCTTTCGGTTTCTTCCTTGACCGTGGCGAAGTGGGACGGTTGGCGGTTGGGTCGGGTCTGCTCCGGGACCTTCTCTCCACCCTCCAGCTCCTGTTCTAGGGAGGAACCGGTGCTGCCTTCTCGGCTGACATTGCTACTGCGCCCCGGGCTGTTTTCCGTGGAGGCTCGGGGGGACTCGGTGTTCTGCTTCAGGGTCTGCAGCTTGGCCAGGGGGATGATGTCACAGTTCTGCGGGCGATGCCACACTGTTCGCTGGGTGGTTGCATTGTAGTAGTAGAAGCGTGAGGTGTTGGGGTCAAACAGCTCCCACCACTGGTTCTCATTGGTGCGCTTGATGCGGACGCCGGCAGGAGGGTCCCAGACGCATTCTCCCGTGATCAGGTTGGCGTACATGCGCTCCCGCGTGCGAGGCTCTATGATTTCCACCCATTCCAGCCTGGGGAGGAAACAAAGAGAGGAAAAGAGGCTGACATTCATGGACACCAGGTTTCTCTGAGAGTTCCCCGGTGGCTTCCCACTCTGGCACTGGGGATGACCAGAACGTTGACCCAGAAGGAGGTCAGCTTCAGGAGATACGTATTATAAGATACTCGCATGCAGAATCATAGAATCATAGAGTTTGGATTTCCAGGGTCATGTAGTCCAACCCTCTGCTCAATGCAGGACTCCTATACCATCCCAGACAGATGTAGGTCCAGTCTCTGCCTGAAGAACTCCAGTGAAGGAGAACCCACCACCTCCTGTGGTAACCTATTCCATTGAATGACTGCCCTCACTGTCGGGACATTTCTCCTAATATCTAATCTGCATTGACTCCCTTGAAGTTTCATCCCGTTGTTTCTAGTCCTCCCATCTTGTGCAAGGAAGAACAGAGACAATCCCTCTGCACTGTGATGGCCCTTCAGATACTTGGACACGGTGATTGTGTCTCTTCTCGGTCTTCTCTTCTGCAGACTAAACATTCTTAGATCTTTCAACCTTTCCTTGTAGGACATGGTTTCCAGACCACACGCCATTTTGGTAGCCCTCCTTTGGACTTGCTCTAGTTTGCCCATGTCTTTTTTAAATTGGGGTGCCCAGAACGGTAAATGATGCAGCCCCTCAATTTGTCTGCTTGGTCTTTTTGTATGTGTCAAATACCTATCAACTTTAGTATACACACGTCATTCCATAATTTCACATTAAGCCATCTACATATCCATTAATAAACTCCCCCCCTCCCTCCCCTCCAGGGCTAGGTTGGCCTACATTTTAACTTCCCATTGAGATCAGCTGGGATATCATATTAATTTTTCCTTGTTGGGCTGCATCCCCTTTTCTTTTGCCATTCAGCCATCATAGAATATTTCTGTAACACCCCACTATAGCGCATCCTCCGTTCTCTAATAAAGTCAATCAGTAATTGATCTCCTAAGTAATCATATGATTGCTGCAACACTCTTTCTTTCGGCATCTTCCAGTGCTTGTGTCGCCAGTAACATCTGTTGCAATAAGCACATGTGCTCCAAACAACACACAAGAAAAGCTACAGGTAAGACATCTGAACTTGACTTGCACTGAAGGCTTTAATCCATGCTTTACAACCCTAAAAGGCATGACCAAAACTCATCCACATAAGAACATAAGAGAGGCCCTGCTGGATCAGGCCACAGCCCATCTAGTCCAGCATCCTGTCGCACATAGTGGCCCACCAAATGCTCATGCGCATCTCAAACAGAGACAAGGACAAACTTTTCCCCGCTCTTGAATCCCAGCAAATGGCATGAGAAGGCTTTCAAATAATTCAAAAACATTTTGAAAATGCTGAAAAGCATTTGATGTGTAAAAGATGTGTAAGCAGTCTTCTAACACATTGCATTTCATTAGCAAACAGCTTTTGTGGCTTCACCTATTCCCATATATGTGCAGACCAGACACCCAATTTCAGGAGCCCAGTGACTGCATACAGATCTAGTCCCTTAATTATTCAGACGGATCGAATGTTAAAACATTCATACATTGAGATTCATATTTGTACAAATGTTTTGGAACATTCTAGAACCGGGGAAGTGGGAAAGTGGCTGCACCAGTCGCATCTGCAACAGATCCAGAGTGCATTCAACACGGATTAAGAGATTCATATTGGACTCAGGGCAGATTTGACACTTTCTGAGCGGATATGTTATAGGATACGTATTGGATATGTTTCGGATATGTATCAGATACGTATGGATACACAACAGATACGTATGCATTCGTATTGGATATAAATACATTTGTATCTAATAGCATCCTACCACATTTGAGGAGGATCTATTTATTTGAACAAAGACAAATTTTCTTACATTCAATTCCATACAAACTGAATGCAAAAAATCCCAATTCATGGAGATCCCTAGTTAGAATCATTTAAAGGAGGAAAATAATGAAAAATGATCACCTAACAGAATCTAGCACTTTTCCACGCCTATTCACAGTTTCTCTCTCACAAACAGACCCCATAGATCCATGAGGAAAAAACAACAGCTCAGTGGCAGAATATACATTCTTTATGCCCTTATTTATTTCTAAATATTTATATCCTGCCCTTCAGCCCAAAGTCTCAGAGTGGGTTACAATATTCAATGAAAAAAATTAAGACAACACACAAATAACATCAATAAACAATATAAAATATAAAATATACCGTAATTAAAAGGTAACCCTAGGAGGGACCTGTACCTCTGCCCCCTGGGTGGTGCTTTTAACCACCTGGGTGCCTGGCATACCATGTTGCCAGGTCGGATGCTGCCCCAAAGTCAGGGAGGGTTATCATCTTCCAGCCCACTTTATTGCATTATCCTGAATCTATGAGCTAACGGAATCCAAGGCGTGTTAATTACTGATACCTATTATTTTTCCCCATTAAGAAACCCAAGCTGGTTTCACACAGGTGGCATCACCAAAGGTGGGGAGGTTCCGAACCCAGGCAAGAAGGAAGACACATTTCTAAGTCCACATTTAGCAAAGAAGAAGCCCTTCAGGACAAACTGTATAGTGCCAGTCAGCAAAACAGCAAGCAGGAAATCAAACCTCTTTGGAGGCAACCTTCAACTAGAGCAGATGCTATACAGATGGTCAAGGGAGAGGCAAAGAAAAAAAGTCGGCTTTTCTCCCCTGCTTTTTTCCCCCATTCAAGGGGACTCAAAACAACCGACAAATCTCCTGTTCTTCGGCCCACAACAGAACACCCTGTGAGGTAGGTGGGGCTGTGGGAGCTAGAAAGAGAGCTGTGACTAGCCCAAGGTCACCACAAGACCAAACTGGCTCAGTATGTGATCTATCTGACCTTGACCATGGGCTTCGGCAGAAGAAGAGGAGGAGGAGGAGTTTGTTTTTATACCCCACTCTTCTCATCCTTAAGGGGACTCAAAGCAGCTGACAAGCATTCTGTTCTCCCCACAACAGACTTCCTGTGAGGTAGGTGGGCCTGTGAGAGCTCAGAGGAGAGCTGTGACTAGCCCAAGGCCACCCAGCTGCCTTTGTGGAGGAGTGCAGAATCAAACCCACTGACCACGAGTCTGGCCCTCCAACCACAAGATGAAGGTCCCTTCAGAAGTCTGCAGGAAAGCATGGCACATCCTGCTCTTTGGCTGATGAGAAACTCTGGGGCCAAATGTCGGGGGGGGGGATCAACAGCATCCCCCCAGCTGTTCTTGAACTATAGCCCCCAGCATTCTGTTCCCAGCATTCTGGGACTTGTAGTTCAAAACCATCCGCAGGGCCATCACAGAGTACCTTAGGCCAAACTCACACAGCAGGGAAGCAATCCTCCTGAAGAATCCATCATGAGCTCTACAAAGCTTTAAAGGGCACACACAGCAAAAGGAGATGTTCCCAAGTCATCAACATTGGGCCTGTTCACACTTAACCGCTAGTGAGCTCTGGTCCGCTCCCCGGTGAGGCGTCATCCGCACCCAGAGGCCACCACAGCTCACGGAGATTGGCCACAGCCTTCCCCAGAGCAATCCAGATGTGGACTGCTAAATGTCCACACACTTTCCGGGGCAGCCAGATCACTCCTGGATGCTGCATCCACACACTTTTCCCAGGAGCAGTGCAGATCATCATAGCAATGTCCAAATGTGCACTGGCTGTTGTGCTGAACATTACCTTAGCAATCCAGACACCCCTGCCCTGTCTATTCACACTGCAAGCGCTACTGGCCAGATATGTGGCCAGTTTAGCGCTTGCAATGTGAATGGCCATCTCCTTGATGGTTATTTACCAGTTCAGTATGTTATTATTAAAACATACAAGGCCAGCAAGTGGAAACAGGCCCTCTGCATCCATGGGTGCTCAAGCCTACAGCTCCCATCAGGCCGCCAGCCAGGAGTGTTGAGAGTCCTCAATCGGCAGCTGCAATTCAGCACAACAGTAAACAGTCTGGTGAAATGAGCAGAGAGGGTTTGGAGAAATCAGGCAATCCACACGCAGGAGAAAGGAAGCCCACCCCAGGCCAGCAGCCAAAGGTGTCCAAGATCAACAGGTCTTCAAGATGCAGGAGCTAAATGACTGTGATGTGCCAAGAAACTGACACGGAATCTATATAACTTAAAGGCTTTTCCTAGGGGCTGCGCCTTTTCTGCCCCCCCCCCCCCGCACATTCCGATCTGCAATTTCTCATGACTAGAAAAGAATAGCAACCTGTCACCCCCAAGACAAAAAAATCACCACCATCATATCACGGAGAAATCACAGACTGCTCCGATTGTCAGAAAGGCTTAAAAAGGAAGTCCAGTGCTGTGTTAAAATAACAACAACAACAACTCAAAAATGAAAACTTTAAAAATGGACAAAGAAGACTGCTTTTTAAACTTCTCAGCTTCCCTCTCCAGGACCATGCCTTCACCTCAGTCAGGAATGCCCATGTTTTATGGCCCAAGGAATGTAAGAACATACAAACCTAAAAGGAGCCCTGCTGGATCGGGCCACAACCCATTTAGTTCATAGGAACCTAAGAGGAGGCCTGCTGGATCAGGCCACAGCCCATCTAGACCATAGGCACCCATGAGGAGCCCTGCTGGATCGGGCCACAGCCCATCTAGTTTATAGGAACCCAAGAGGAGACCTACTGGATCAGGCCACAGCCCATTGAGTCCAGCGTCCTGTCCCACACAGTAGCCCACCATTGATTATGGGCATCTCAAGAGACAAGGGCAAAACCTTCATCTGCTCTTGAATCCTGGCAAATGCCCTTAGAGGCCTCCTGCTTGTCCCCCCAGACTGAATGTACTTAGGTGTCCATTCTAGTAGCCATTGATACATCTGCCATCCATAAATCTGTCCAAGCCTTTCTTAAACCCATCTAGGGACACCCCCCTTTCCAACCTAAAAGAGGACACAGCCACAATGACCACTCACCATTTTGGTAGCCCTCCTTTGGACTTGCTCTAGTTTGTCAATGTCTTTTTTGAATTGGGGTGCCGAGAACTGGACCAGGACTCTAGATGAGGTCTGACCAAGGTAAAGAAGAAGAATAACTTCTTGTTATCTGGACTCTATACTCCTCTTGTTGCATCCTAGGATGGGGTTTGCCTTTTCTGCAGCCGCATCACACTGCTGGCTCATGTTCAACCTGTAATCAACCATTATACCTTGATCCCTTTCACTTATACTACTACTCAGCCAGATTCCTCCTATTCTATATTTATTTTCATCATTTTTCTTACCAAGATATAGGACTTTGCATTTGTCCCTATTAAATATCCTGTTAGTTTCAGCCCACTGTTCAAGCTCATTTAGATCTTTTTGACTCCTCCTTCTCCTCCCTAGTGTTTGCTACCCCTCCTAGTTTTGTGTCATCTGCAAATTTGACTCCCCCATCCAGATCATTTATAAAAATGTTAAAGAGCACTGATCCCAGGACAGACCCATGTGGCACTCCAGTTGAAACATTCCTCCAAATGGACGCAAAGCCGTTTATTACCATGCAAGGGAAACTGCAAAGTAAAAAGCTGCTAAGCGGCTAATTAATCAGCAGCTTTTTACCTCGCAATTTCCCTGCTGCTCTGCTACTGCCACAGACAATCACTCATCCTGTTGTCTGTCACATGACCAGCAGCAGCACAGTGGCTGCAAAGACTTAAGGGTGTCCAGAGGGACCATTAACTAAAGCCTCTGTTTGCAAGCCACCCAAAGCAATATCCACGAGATGTTGTTTGAAATGCAGGAAGAAGAAGAAGAGTTGGCTTTTCTACCCCGCTTTTCTGACCCATTGAAGGGGACTCAAAGCAGCTGACAAACCTTCCGTTCTTCTCCCCACAACAGACACCCTGTGAGGTGGGTGGGGCTGTGAGAGCTCAGAAGAGAGCTGTGACAAGCCCAAGGTCACCAAGATGGCTTCGTGGAGGAGGGCAGAATCAAACCCGGTTTTCCCAGATAGTCTGGCTCCTTAACCACTAGACTAAACTGGCTCAAAACGCATGTGGATAAGATGACATTTCAGCCTTCCGTCTCCAGCTGTTCAATCTCACAGCTGCCCAGCTGTTCCGGCCACTGAGGTCCTGTGATCTCTAGTGGAAGACAGGTTAACCCCGCTCCATGCTGCTCCACCAGCTTCTCCGTCACCCTTCCTTGTGGGTTCCTGCCAAATGTTCAGACCCACCAGGCGCTATGCACCAGTTCCAGCCCAGTCTCCCAGGTCCTTCTCCTGCACTCCAGTTCTGCCTTTTTTCAACTGAGCACTCCTCACCTGCACCCTTGAATCCTTAAGCCAGGAAGATTCCAGCACCAGCTGCTGCCAGCTGCCCGTTGAAGTGTCGGTTATCCCACTTGACTTTAGCAAATGGCAGGCAGCTGGCGTGCCATATCAAGCCAACAGAATGCCGAGCAACTGCAGAAAGAGATGACCTTCCAGGGCCACATCTGAATCCTGCACCCTGTCCATGGAGGCTTCAGGTGCAAAGGGATTGGAAAGTTGGAGCCTGGGTCTCATCCATCTCCACTTATTTCTCACGCAGCATCCCTGCAGCTTGCAGGCTGGCTGGATTTAAAATCAAGGGGATTCTAAAGGGTCATTTTCAGTGCCTGACATAAACCTGCCAGGCACAAAATTCACATATTTATCAGGCAAGCATGCACAGTTCCTGGCCGCTATAATAGATTCATCTGCAACGGAACTGAATCGTTGCAGGGCCCAGAACACGGGTCTATCCACCTCCAGGGTTTGTGAAGTTCAGAGTATGGGTGCAAGGAGGGCACCAAAGAAGCCAAGGGGGACTCAGAACACCCTTGTGATGTGTTAAAATGGCTTCTGAGCATGTTGTACACTCAGCCACCGCCTGCGCCAGTTCCAAGCAGCATGGCTGGAACTGAAACCGTCCCCTTCTCTCTCTACAGGACATTTTTTCCTTGGTTAAGGGATGAGGATCCCCATCTGACTTGCGATCCTATTAATTGAACACAAATTGCTAATCTGCCTGCAGAATTCAAACAACTTCACTTCCAGAAAACAAACAAAGGCTGAACTGGATGGCTCCCAGGGGAATGCTGGGAGTTTTAGTTCAGGAACATCTGGAGATCCACACTGGAGAACCACTGCACTAGGGCTGACTTGGAAGGCTGGGAGTTTTAGTTCAGGAACATCTGGAGCCCCACAACTGGAGAACAACCGCACTAAGGCTTGCTTGGAATGCTGGGAGTTTTAGTTCAGGAACATCTGGAGGCCCACAGCTGGAGAACAGCTGCACTAAGGCTGACTTGGAATGCTGGCAGTTTTAGTTCAGGAACATCTGGAGAGCTGAGCTTTAGCATAAGGGATTTAGCAGCCATTCTTCAAGGGGCTCCAAAGTCTGCCGAGTTAGGCGCGCATGTAAGGAGCAGCCAGGTTCTTCCTGGAGGATCAGATCACCCCAGCTTTCTATTGGGGCGGGGGGGGGGCAAGGATGTCTGATTCATTTCAGGAAAGCCAATGCGGCCGTTGCTTTGGGAATTCTACAAAGCAGAGAGCAAGTGGGGAGAGGCGAGAAATAAAAGCCTTCAGCTCAAGTGGGCTTCTCTCCTTCTTTGTCCTTTTATCGACTGCGGAAGGCAAGCTGAGCTGATTACCTTTGATGATGAAAAATAAAAAGAGCCACTTAAAGCAAAAGCATAGAAAGGGGGCGGCAGCCGAGTCCTCTTGGGGAACCGGGGGCCAGGGAGGATGTAGATGAATTCTCGCTCAGAAAAGCGTCTGGAAATACCAGGCACGGTTAACAAGGGGGAGACGCCCTTTTAGCCCTTCATTGGCTCTTAAACTATTCGGCATGCGCAAAATCGCCCAGTGTTTTCGGCCTTGTTTTGGCTACCCAGGCAGTTGCTGGCATGTGGCACCAAACCTAGACCCAAAGATAGGAGACCAGAGCTGTTCTGCATGGTTGTCCTTGGAGGTTTGGCTGGAGATCGTTTTTAACGACAGTTATCAAATAATTTATGCTGCCCAGAGGCCTTTTCGCACTAGGCCTTTGGAACACATGGAGAACACACCAGGATGGAGCATTCGCTCCTCTGGGCTGGCGGTTCCATTCGGAACCCCCTCAGCCTGTCCTCCGCACATTCCGCGTGAAGAGCACTAGATCTAGGCGACTGAGCCCAGCAGGCGCCCCTCGGGACCCCCCACCCACCCTGGGCACCCACCCCCTGGCCCAGGGACGTGTGCACGCGTGCACCTACCTGATCACTGTCCTGGTACGAAGCGGGGGTGGGTGCCTGCGAGTTGTAGGGGACCCGGTCCGGTCCCCTGCAACGTGCAGGAACCCGGGGAAGGGCCCTGCCAGGTCTGCCCACCCCTGGGTCTTCTCTCACCCAATGGCAGGCAGGCCTGGGAGGGGCGCCCCCGCCGCCATCCAGCCTCTTCAGGCTAGGACAGCCTGGGATGCTTTCTCCTTTCGCACGTAGGCAGGTAGGAACACATGGAGATGCGTTCCTTTCCTGCCTACGTGTGAACGGGCTAAGTGTCCCAGAGTGCCCTAGTCTAAGTACTCTGGCCTCCTATCTTTGGGGTCTTAAGCTAAAGGCTTCTTACATCCAAGGACCTCCCAAGGCTCCAGGTACCATTTCTGCATCCATCATGAGGACGCTGTGAGGTGGATTGTTGCTGGCGGGGGAAACACAGGGTTGCCCACATTTCCGGTAACCCCTCCTGGTCCAGGCCTCAGAGGCACACCTGCCTCCCAAGGCTAGCAACAAAAGTGCTTAGCCTTCGAAGTTTCCTGGCATTGGGAACTTTCTGGTGGCACTTGGTGGACCACTTGCTTTTGGCTCCCATTTCTGCACTAGCCTCATGTGGCGTCGTGCCTTGTGCCACTAGCCCCTTCTCCTCCGACGAAGAGCTGTCTGTCACCAGGGATCTTAAACCATGGGTAGATCTGTATAAAAGGAGGTGTTCCCTCAAGTATTGAGGTCCTAAGCCATTTAGGGCTTTAAAGGTCATTACCAGCACCGTGAATTTGGATCAGAAGCGTATAGACAGCCAGTGTATCTCTCTCAGTACAGGTGTTATGTGCTGCCTGTAAGCTGTACCAGTCAGTAGTTGGGCTGTTGCATTTTGAACCAAGTGCAGCTTCCGAGTCTTCAAGGGCAGCCCCAAGTAGAGTGCATTGCAGTAGTCTAGTCAGGAGGTTGCCAGTGCATGGATTACTTTGGCTAGGTTATCCTCGTCCACAAAAGGCTACAGCCAGCACATCCATTCTAGTAGCCACTGGTTGAGAAAAAGTCCTGGGAGAAGCCCACTTCTAGCCTCTCCGGACACACATTTGCCAAACCCAGAAGGCAGGACCTTTCTGAGGGGTTAAAACTCCTCCCCAGAGACCTGCTTTCTAAGACTCTGGCGCTCAAGCCCCCTTCAGCCCCCTGACACATTCCCACCCACCATATAACGCAACCTGGCCAGCTCTGAGAGAAAGGGTGTGCTGATCAGAAGCCATTTTAGAACCACTTATCAATTCTCAGGGAGCGCCGTTTGGGCGTCAAGGAGAAAAACCGGGTGTGGGAGCACGATTGAAGCCCCGCAAGAGTTACCAAAAGGCATCTCCCTTGTGACAAAACAGAAGGAGCGTTGTGGGGCCAACCTCTGGCAAAGAGATTTGACACATGGGGCAGCAGCTGGTTGGTGGCCGCGCATGGGCTTGTGAGAGGGAAAAGGCTAGAAAAACAAATGGCCTCAAAGGCTGTGGGGAGAACGGGCCAATCCCACACGCCACACTGTTTCCGCAGACACAGGCCCTCCTGTGAATCTCCAGACGACGTGAGAACCACACACCCCGCCCGCCTCAGCTCACAATGCCACAGAGAGTATTTATCATGCGCTTCCAGCCACAATTAAGGCCCATTGGAGGAGGTGCCGCTGAGGTACTGAAACTAAAGGCAACGCATCTTGCCCTGTCAGTCTGTTCTGTTCACATTTTTGCTTACATGGGCTCAGCTGTGGAAAACCAAAGAAGAAAACCATGTCTGTCCCAACGTCTCAAGGACACTGATTTTAATACAAAAGGCAATGCGTGCCTCCAATTTCCTTGTACCCATCCCTACTCCCCACCATACTGATAATGGAGAAAGAGGCGCAATTCTGGAGAGAGGAAAACCCGGGTGGAGGGTTACATCATAATAGCTGGGAACATTCCGTTATTACCGCCCCCCAAAATATGTGCTCGTCCTGCTCTTCTCCCCATGACCGAGATCCTGGCTTTACAGCTCAATGTGGAACGAATCCAGTTTCCCACAGACATCTGCTTTGACCCTGACACAGGAGAATTGCATGGAAGGAAACAGCATGAAACTCAACTCAAATTATCTCCACCATTTTCTAGTCTAAACACAGTCAAGTTCATGGGAGCCAGAACACAGTACGGCCCTCCAGATGTTGATGAACTATGGCGCCCATGAGCCACAAACGCTCTGGCCAATGGCAAGGCATGATGGGGGGGTGGGGGTGTCCTGCTGCCTCCTCCTCCATGAAATGAAATAGGAGTTCCCATCAAGATAAGCAGCATTAGTAAATGTCTCTAAATCAAGACATGCTCCATAAAGGATTAAATGCGATCCCTTTCTTGCTATAAACCCGTCCTTGAATATGCAGGAAGTCTGTCACTTTGGGCCTTTTTACGCGGCCCCTTGGGTCAGTTCCAGATGGGAGATTACGGGTCTCCCTTCTGCATATTAATGTGGAATACAGGAGCACCCACCCACTGCTGGTAGCTCCTTCCATAAAGAAGAAGAATTGGCTTTACTATCCTGCTTTTCTCACCCATTTAAGGAGACTCAAAGCTGCTGACAAAGCTTCCTGTTCTTCTCCCCACAACAGAACACCCTGTGGGGCTGTGAGAGCTCAGAAGAGAGCTGTGACTAGCCCAAGGTCACCCAGATGGCTTCGTGGGGGAGGGCGGAATCAAACCTGGTATTCCCAGATGAGAGCCCAGCTCCTTAACCACTAGACCAAACTGGCTTACAAGACAGAGTGTAATCCAGATCAATGAGCCCTTGATCTGGATCACTAGCAGACTTTGACATCAGAGATCCACCGATAGACCAGTGTGGCCCACACATTCTAGGTTTCCAGTGGGCCCATTTCAGCAACACATCAAACCATGTGGCCAAAATGGTTCCCCGGTGGCCCTGATGCTAGGAACGTTCGTTCAGATGGAGACATAAAACAACATGCAGATCTGGAGGCCTAGATGCGTACAACACAGGTACGTAATCCAGATTAGGGAACCATGAAGAAATAGCAAAGGTCTCTCTTTGCTGAAATTATCGTGCAAAGAAGCATCACATTCCAAGCTGTGACTACTATGAATTGATTCTTCTGAGTCACAAAAAGAAATTGGACCTTCAGATGAGAGATTTTAATCCCACCCCAGCCCACTTGGATCTTTGCCCTCTTCCAAAGTGGACAGCTGAGATGAGTCATTTGAGAGAGCAGGAAATAAAACCTAAATTATGGAGCAAGGTGTCTGCTTGGTGCCAACATCTGAAGCTGGCAAAATGCCTCCAAATAAAGGATGCGCATGAATCGGTTTTTGGAACGCGATTCGTAACGAATCGAAAATTCAAATGTGGTAGGATTCTATTTAATACTAATATATATTTATGGATTCATATGAGTATCCGAGACAAACAAACACGTATCTGATGCATATTCGACACAAACGCATATGTATTTATTTATTATTTACATTTCTATCCCGCCCCATACCTGAAGGTCTCTGGGTGGGTTACAACCTTAAAACAACAGATTAAAAGAGAATATACATTGAAAGACTTTAAAAATTCAACAACTCTAAAACAGTACACATTCTGCTTAGATTGATAGTGTCTTACCTGGGTGGGAAATATCAGCTCAGCCAAAGGCCATGGCAAAGAGGTGCGTCTTCACCGCCTTCCTAAATATAGATAAGGAAGGGGCATGACGCACCTCGAGGGGGAGGCTATTCCATAGTCTGGGAGCCATCACCGAAAAGGCTCTCTCCCGGGTGCCCACCAACCTCACTGTTGAAGGTGGTGGGACCACCAGGAGGGCCTCACCACTAGATCTTAAGGCACGGGCAGGTCGATAAGGGAGTAGGCGTTCCTTTAGGTATTTGGGGCCCAAGTCATTTAGGGCCTTGTAAATCAGAATTAGGGTCTTGAATTGGGCTCGGTAGTGAATTGGCAGCCAGTGCAATTCTTTTAAAACCAGCGTGATGTGCATCCAGCTAGATACATATCTGACACAAAGACATACATATCCAATATCAATCTGATAAATATCCAATAGGAAAACATCCATATCCCATCTGTATCCAATATGAATGCATACAGATCGGATACGTTTCCGATGCATATCCCAGTTTAACGAATGTGATGTACAAATATCACAACATCTGGTTCGTGTACAAGTGTCTGAATTCAGATGAATTAGTAGGAATAACGAATTCCTATCCCTACTCTCATCCATGCTTTCCTTTTCCGCGGCCCAAGGGGTAACTTCCTACCGGCAGCCACATGTGCAGGCCTCATTTTGCTGTTTTGAATTACTGCTAATTAGTTTATAAGGCCTGGGTTTAGTGATAGGGATTTAGTGGACCTAAGCAGGAAAACTGGCAGATGACGTGGGGAGGAACCGCCTGTTGACAGCAGGAATAAACGAACAGGAGAGTCCAGTCCTTGCAGGTGGTAAGTCAAACCTTTGGGGGGACCTGGGGCAGACACAGCTTGGAAATCAAACTCTTCTCCTTCCTTCTGACAACCGCAAACCAGCTGCATGCATGGAAAATTCCATATTCCCCCCTCAACCCCTTCGTTCTTTGTTGCAAGGCAGGAAAGCCAAAACGAGTCCATCTATCCATCCATCCATCCATCCATCCATCCATCCAAAATATTTCTGTATTCCATCCCATTAAAATATAACCTCAAAGTGTTGTATAAAGAATGAAAACAGCTAAAATCATAAGTTACCTAAAATGACATGAAAATCAAGGATAAGGTATCAAACAATCACACGCCATAGGAGAATAAAACTAATACTTTATTACCATATAAAACAAACATCAATAAACACTAAAAGGCCAATTAAAAAACCTAATGGCTTTCATTAATCCTATATTTGATAAACTGCCCTTCAAGTTGCTGCCTTGGGCTCCTGTTTGCCCTTATTAATTAGAAACATGTTATTTATTAAATTTAGCAAGCGCGCCCTGTACTTAAAATATGTTCAACCCAACAATCTAATACTACAATAAAACTATCTCAAGTCTGCAAGTACAGCAGAAGAGGTTTTTATACCCTGCTTTTCTCACCCATTTAAGGGGACTCAAAGCAGCTGACAAACCTTCTGTTCTTCGCCCCACAACAGACACCCTGTGAGGCAGGTGGGACCGTGGGAACTCAGAAAGGGAGGTGTGACCAGCCCAAGGTGACCCAGCTGGCTTTGCGTAGGAGTGCAGAATTGAACTGGGAGAATACTCTGACACTGTAAACACAAGAAAAAGAGTTGGTTTTGATACCCTGCTTTTCTCACTCTTGAGGGGACTCAAAGCATCTGACAAACCTCCTGTTCTTCTCCCCACAACAGACCCCCTGTGAGGTAGGAGAGGTTGTGAGAACTCAGAGAGTTGTGACTCATCCTAGGCTACCCAGCTGGCTTGGTGGAGGCATTTCTCACTCTCATACGGGACAAAAACAGGATGCATATGGGATAAATATGGGATGTGTACAGATGCGTACAGGCACACATGGATGTTGCTGACAATCATATGTGCAAATTCGAATGGAAAATCTGAACAAATAGATTCAAAGGTATTCTATTCGCATCAAATGTGAATACATTCAAACTTTAAAGGTTCGAAACGGTTCGAATTTTAAGATATTCAATTCGAATCAAACTGAATCCCGAAAATTGCATTTGTGTACACCCCTAGTTGGAGGCAGTCATACCAAGAGAGAGAATACTGTACTGCAAATCTCGAGGAAGAGTCTAATTTATGGACTTCCAGATGCTCAGCAGAGCCAGGGATAAAGACGAAAAGGCAGGCAGACTGCTTGGCTTGCCTGTTTAGCAGGCTGGGAATTCACACAGTAATGGAGCACCTTGCGAGTAACTCTGCTTCACCCTATTCCTGCCGCTGCTTTGAAGATCCCGATTCAGAGTGCAGCACTCAGACCTGGAATTAATCCAGAGAGCGCCAGGTAAATCACTTTCTTAAGGAGTCTTTCATGCAATGCAATTACTGGGCCCACGGCAAGACCGAGCCAAGCGGTTCCTAAAAGACGATTTCCAGGGATTTCATCCGCTAATGGAACTGGCTGGATACACAAGCGAATCTCAAAATGTAGAGCATTTCCTCCCCCTTTGACATCCCTTCCTGCGCTCAACAGCATCTTCAAATGACCTAGCACAGGAGTCCCCAACCTTTTTTGTGCCAGGGACCGGCTTCCTTTTCCGGGGCGGGGATGGGGCGGGGCAGTGACGGGGGTGCAGGCCGGCCAAAAAAAACCCTACGGCCCAGCGCCGGTCCGCAGACCGATGGTTGGGGACCGCTGATTTAACAGATGCCCCCCCACACCTCCACAGGGAGCCATGCGCAGGTTTGCATTCAAGGCTCAAAGCTCCAAGGTAGGTGTGTGCGCAAATGCAATTTTTGGCATTCTATTCGTAACGATTGCACATTCGTACAAATGCGCAATTTCGAATGTGCGGACATTCGACTCAACACAAATGCATTTGCATCTATTTGTTCAAATATTTGATACATATTTGATGATACTCATCCAGTTTGCATCCATACCCACCCTGGATGTATCCATATGTCTGCGTACGGGCTGCATACGTATCCTTACTGTCATTCAAATGTCCAAACTATTTGTTCAAATGTCTGGAAAAAATTGTATTTGTGTAAATACTAAAATACAAACGGCTGGACATTCGGTTCATTTACAAATGTCCGAATTCATGTGAATTCATACAAATAACGAATCGTATGAATATTCGGACACATCCCTACTCAAAGGGTCAGGAGAACGGAACCCGTGCAGAATGTGTGCGTCTGAACCGTTCTCACACCCAAACAGGTATTTTAGGCTCAACGGCTGGGTCAAAGTCCAGTTCACAAGGACCGTACAAATAATGACAACCAAGCATTTACACATAAGTGTGCAAATCACACATCCTCACAAGGAAGGCAGGAGCCACAGAGCATTTACAAGGCTGCTGGAAGGAATGCTGGAGGCTTCCTCTGCACTCCGTTGCCCTCCTGGAGCCTGCAGGCGGGTAGCAAACCCGGGACAGACGTCTCACGCTTTGCAGTCACATAACCAAGTCATGATAGATTTATCCATGCTTTGCTGCTCACCTCCAGACACTGGAAAGACAGGTGAGAGGCAGGTAAGCACTAAACGTCCTTCCTAGCATCCTCACAGAATGAACTCCAGATTGGAGAGACAGGCAGGATGCCTCTAAAGGCCATTTGCAGGTATTCAAGAGCACATGAAGGTTTTGCCTTTGTCTTCTGCTTGAGATGCCCAGAAGCAATTGGTGGCCCATTGTGTGAGACGGGATATTGGACCAGATGGGCTGTGGCCCAGTCTAACAAGGCTCCTCTTATGTTCTTAAGTTCTTGGGCCTTTCTGCATGTACCTCTCTTAAGAAAATCTGGATCTTTGGTATGCGGTCCCCATAGAATCTGGTCCTTGAAGTTCAGCATCACAGTGAGGGGTCCATGTGTCCACATGGGCCATCTAGCACCTGATGACCATGGGTGCTAAACACAGCTGCAGTGCGAATGCCGTAGCACCCATCCCGAGGCTCCGAGCAGGCGCAAGCAGGAAGGGCCACCACTGGCACAGCGTGATTGCCCTGTAGACGTCAATCAGGGTGACTTACGGATACAGTGGGCGTGGCAGAGAGAGACGGCTTCATAGCTGCCTACATAGCTGAGGCGAAGCTTGTGCTTAGCTTCGTAGACAGCTACAAAGGACAAGATTGTGTGCGTGTTGAGGGGCAGAGCAGGAGCCACTGTGCTGCGAATACTGGCCTCTAGGCCCACCTCGGAACCCCACTGCCCAAGTACGCGTGCGGAAATGCGCTCTGTGATGCGATCTTCACTGCAGAAGACCAGATTGAAGACACCACTGAAGTGGATTCAAGGGCCCAAAGACTTCATTAGATAAAAGATTTTGACAGCACCCGTGCGGACAACACTTTCAGAATGGGGTCCTTAAGGGGTCTTTGTGTGCGGAATGTATGTAACGGATCCATACCAATGGCATACCTATCGGGTTCCTAATGGGGTCTTTGTTGCACGTGCAAAAAGGGCCCTTATGAACTGAGGATATGCATGAGACAGTTCCGGTAGTTTCAGTCCATATTAAACTGAACTTCACCAGCAGTCAGGCCAGTTTAATTTTTGGGTTCACATCAGCCCAGTTCATAATGCTCATTTAAATTTCTAAATAAATAAATAAATAAATAAATAAATAAATAAATAAATAAATAAATAAATAAATAAATAAATATCACCTCTACATCCACATACCTCTCGTGGGAAGGGAGAGGAGAAAAAGAAGAAGAGTTGGCTTTTCTACCCCACTTTTCTCACCTATTTGCGGGGACTCAAAGCAGCTAACAAACCTTCTGTTCTTCTCCCCACAACAGAACACCCTGTGAGAGCTCAGAAGAAAGCTGTGACTAGCCCAAGGTCACCCAGCTGGCTTTGTGGAGGAGTGCGGAATCAGACCCAGTACTTCCAGAGTCTGGCTCCTTAACCCCTAGACCAGCTCGTAAGATTATGAATTGTTATGAAAACTGTCATCTTGAGAACAAGAGGTTACAAACCTTCCCTTTTCACCAACAGAGAAACTGAGAGTAGCTCAATTTCCTTGTAGCCATAACAGGGGGAATTTATAAAATATAGATGAACAATACACAATTATAGCCAACAGCGAAATGACACATCTGATTAACCAAAACGACAGTAAGCCTTAAATATCCCAGCCAAGCCTTTTCTTTAGTCAGACTACTAGTCATCACGGCCTTCCTAGGTATAATTATTCCCCAGGGAAAGAAGCTGCTTGCATGCAAACGTCAGCAAAACCATTGGCTAAAAAGTGCCCACGAGGTCTATATCTGGGGATAATTGCCTTGGACCAACTAAGGAGCAGCGTCTTGGTTCAACTTGTGCTTTTTTTCATGAGGATCAGCTCTTAAAACTGCAGGCTCATCTTCAAATCTGAGTCCTTCTGCAGAATTGGGGAAGTTCCTCTCTTGGGTTCCAATTCCCATGACACTTTAGTTGAGGAACAACCTGAGATTTAATTGGGAAAAGGGGCTGGTCTGGAAACTGCTTCCTTGGAATCTTAAATCCTAAGCTTTTCTAGGGGATGAAGATGTTTGGGACAGTTAGAACCTAAGAACCTAAGAGGAGCCCTCTTGGATCAGGCCACAGCCCATCGAGTCCAGCATCCTGCCTCACACAGTGGCCCACCAATTGCTTATGGGTATCACAAGCAGAAGACAAAAGCAAACCCTTCACCTCCTCTGAGGCCTATTTGCACTCCGAATGCAATTAGGACAGCAATTGGACAGAGCATTCACGCTGCTGGGCCGGCGGTTCCAGGCGGCCAAATTGTGTTCCGAAATCGTGCTCTACACCCAGCCCAAGCCATTCCAGGCCGTCCCACAACTGTACAGCAGGGACAGCATTCACACTCACCCTGCCAGGCAGCTGCGGGCCCCACCCCCCAGCGACTGCCATTGGGCAGATTTCGGCCCAACAGCTGGCATGCCTAGTCAGGCATGCCACTCGCGAAGCCCACACGCAATGACTTACCTTTTTAGACCCTTTGGTCTGGCATGGTAGTCACGCGGGTGGCCAAGACGACCTGCCGCTCTGTGCACAGGTGTGCACAACACTAGACCTGTTGCGCGCACCTGCACACAGAGCGGCACGTCACGCTGGCCACCCGCACGACCACCACATCGGACCAGAGTCCAAAAAGGTAAGTGATCAGGCAGGTAGGGAGAGGGCGTGAGCCCCCTGGGTGCCAGTGGACACCTAGGGGGACCCGATCCAGGCCACCCCACCTGCCAGCACACCGGGGCGAGACTGGACCATCCGGTCTTCAGTCTTCACAGAGGTGCAGTCGCCTCAATCAAGGTGACTGTGCCCCATTGAGGCTCCCCCTGGGCCCACGCCCCACCTAGGCCCACACGTTCAATCACAGGCGTTCTGCGCAAGGGGGCACCACTGGCCGATCTCAGGCCACAACGCATGCAGGCGCAGAACACTGCAGACCAAACTAGCAACCCCCATCCCCAGGACTGCCAGTCCGGACTGTGGCAGCGACCAGGTAAGTCACACACACGCGTCTGCCGGGAGGCGCGCGGCCCTAGGCGGGGGCCAGGGGAGGCCTCCACGGGCGCAGCCACTTCAATTGAGGTGACTACACTCCATGGAGGCCAAACGCCAGCCAGACCCTGGCTGCCCGCCACTGGGTCACTTGCGACCCAATGGCAGCAGCGGGGGGTGGGGACTCCAGCCCGTGTCTCTGCCCTTTCTGGCTAGGACACGTGCGGACGGATCCCCCATTCATACTTAGGCAGGTAAGGGAAATGTGGGCACGCGTCTTTACCTGCCTAGGTGCGAATGGGGAATCCATCCCCGCGTGTCCTAGCCTTCCTGCACTACCTCTGGACTCCCTGCAGACAGCCTTAAGAGAAGAAGAAGATTTGGCTTTCTACCCTGCTTTTCTCACCCATTTAAGGGGACTCAAAGCGGCTGACAAACCTTCTATTCTTCTCCCCACAACAGAGCACCCTGTGGGGTACATGGGGCTGTGAGAGCTCAGAGAGAGATGTGACTAGCCCAAGGTCACCCAGCTGGCTTCATGGAGGAGGGCGGAATCAAACCTGGTATTCCCAGATAAGAGTCTGGCTCCCTGACCACTAGACCAAACTGGCATCCTGCCTGTCTCCCCAGCCTGGAGGATGTACCCAGGCATCCATCCTAGTAGCGCATTTGAAGTGGTTCCATGCCCTGCCCTCCAGGTCGGTGTGGGCGAAGGCGTTCCTTCCGTCGTCCTTTAGGACAACCACTGAGCCATCATCCCACGAGCCCCCAAGCCAAATGTGTAACTTTACTCAGAGGAAGGGTAACTTGCACACTTGGAAGAATGAGACTCGGCGAGCGAGAGGAACGCGCATACGTCCACCTCCGGCCCCCTTATCGGGCATCCTTGATCACGGCGTCTTCTCAGCGCGGCTTCACGCCAACCCAAGGCCGATCTCTTGGCTGCAGCTTTATCTCCTTCATGCTCAAAAGAGCACCGGGAAGCTGATAAGACACAAAGGGGCCGAGCCGTCGGACTCTGCAGCTGTAATTTGCAAGGACGACCTCTTGGCCCGTGCGAGGGAGGATGAGAGGGTTTCCTCCCCAGCAACCAGCCCGCACAGCCAAATCCGGACGCGTTGATAGCCGGACCGCGCGCCCGCTGGCTCCTTCAAGACACAAATTTGCGGAGGTTCGTTTCCGTCTGCGGTTCCCTTAATCTCTCTTCTGCTGCCCAAATGTTCAAGGAGCTTCATTTATCCCTCTAAAGCGTCATCGGGCGGCGTCTTTGTGGTTTTCCCCGAGAAAGAACATTTCAATCCCGTAGAACAAAAGGACTTCAGCGGGGGAGAAGGAGGGCGTCTTAGCAAAGCAGATTTCTCTCTTCAAACCTCCTTCACTGCCAAACTAATTAGCTAGACAAGTTCTGGGCGAGGCGGCAAAGCATCCCAACTCATTGAATGCGGCAAAAGGAATTGGCAGCCACCGACCGGCGTTTCAAAAGAGAGCTGGAAACACACTTAGCCGTCACGGCTGCCCTGAATCTCACGTGCACCTGCAGAGCAGCTGCGTGCTCTCAAACAGGTGGAACAGGGCTACGGGGGGGGGGGGGGGTCCTGGGAGAGTCACCAGCGTCAGCACCCAACACGCTGGAAAATTGGCCACCAAAACGGGCTGGACCACCATCATCCAACCACCACACTCTGGGATAAGAAGAAGAGTCGGCTTTTCTATCCCGCTTTTCTCACCCATTTATGGGACTCAAAGCAGCTGACAAACCTTCTGTTCTTCTCCCCACAACAGAACACCCTGTGAGGTGGGCGGGGCTGGGAGAGCTCAGAAGAGAGCTGTGACTAGCGCAAGGTCACCTAGCTGGCTTGGTGGAGAAGTGCAGAATCAAACCAGGAGACCTGATTTGAAGCAGTTTTGAGGCTGTTATGCCGTGTTCCAGGTTTCTTCTTCTGAGAACCTCAGCGTTCAGATATAGCTGCAATATCCACCTGCAGAGGTCTTTGCTCTTCACCAAGTCAAGAGGCGAAGTCGCCAAGTCAGGAGACCTCCAGATAAGATTCCGACACTCTAACCACAAAACCAAGAAGAGTTGGCTTTTCTAGCCCACTTTTCTCACCCATTTAAAGGGACTCAAAGTGGCTGACAGACCTTCGGTTTTTCTCCCCAAAACAGACACCCTGGGAAGTAGGTAGGGCGGTGAGAGCTCAGCTGTGACTAGCCCAAGGTCACCCACCTGGTTTTGTGGCGGAGTGTGGAATCAAGCCTGGTATTCCCAGATAAGAGTCCAGCTCACTTACCACTAGACCAAAGAGATGAGATAAGTGACATCAACAGCCCACAAATGAAACAGGGAAAGACTTTTGCAGGTGAGTCTTGTATGGGGTCACGCAAGGCACAAACCAAACACAGACCTTCCCTCGCCCACCCTGAGTGCAGAAACTTGGATAACAATGAAGATGAGTCTCTCCCATTCTTTCTTTCATTCTCTCAGTCCCTCTCTTTTTCTAGCAACCAGCCTAGATGTCTTTAAGGAAGGGTTAGACTAATTTATGGATGACAGAAGTATCAATGGCAACTAGAATGGATACCTAAGTACATCTTTCAGGCTGGGGGGGACAAGCAGGAGGCCTCTAAGGCCATTTGCTGGGATTCTAGAGCAGGAGAAGGTTTGCCCTCATCTCTGCTTGAGATGCCCGTGGGCAATTGGTGGGCCACTCTGTGAGACAGGATGCTGGACTAGATGGGCCACGGCCTGATCCAGCAGGGCTCCTCCTAGGTTCTTTGCATTTGTCTCCTGCTCTGCGCCCCTGAACTCTCAGGGCAGGTTACAGCAATAAACACAAAATATAAAATCAACACACTAAAAACACACACACCACAGCCTTAAAGAGGGGAGGGGAAGCTATCAGCTCAGCCAAGGACCAGGGTAAGTAGGTGTGTCTTCACTGATTCCCTGAACCTACTAAGTGAAGACGCTTGGTGCATCTCAGGGGAGAGACAATTCCATAGTCTGGGGGCCACCACTGAGAAGGCCCTGTTCTTTACTGCCAAGCAAACTGTCCCTTGGGCCTGCAGGGCTCCATCTGTGACACCTTCCTCTTCATGCCACAAGGAGAGCTAAGAATCACGTCCTCCTTGCCTTCCCCAACTTCACAGCCTAATTATTATTCACAGAGCAGGGCTGGGCAAGAAGGCTGCCACCCTTCGCCTGTGCCAACACTGTTCTTTCAGTCTCCCCAGACACCCCCATCACAAACCAACTGGAAGGGTGGCAAGCAGAACTCCGGAACATATTCTTGAAGTCTTTGGAGCTCCTTTCCACTCCAGTACTCTGTAGCTATGACACTGTCTGCCCTGCTTCCCGATGCCAGATAAATTATTTTGGCAGCTATGACAATCTACTAATATGAAAATGCCCGGGGCCCCTTTCACTTCTGCAAAGCAATCATAGGGTGAGGATGAAAAGGGGAGCTAAGTTTATCATTTCCTTGGCTCAAGGCAGACGTCTTCTTAAATTTGGACCTCCCCAAACCCCTTTGGGCCCCTAAGCAGGAGCAAACCTGGTCCCGCGCATGCCTTTCCCTTGCTTCAGTTTCAAGCAAAGCGACGAAAAGTGCCAGAACAGACTTGAAACCAGCTGTCACTTGCAAGGCAGGAGCCCTCAAGTCTGCAAGATGCCCCTGGGTGGAATGTTCTGAACTCAAGAGCTCTACGCCAAGCTCCCCAGAACAGCCTGCAACCCAGAAGATCAGCGAGAAGGGAAGTGACAAGTTGCCTTCACATTGGATTCAATTTCGTTATTCAGATATTTATAACCTGAGCTTCACCCGAAGGTCCCAGGGCAGGTTGAAGCAATAAAAAGATAAAATCCAAAAGCAAGAACGCGCAGCACCCTTGCTTGATGAAACCAGAACCCATCTAGTCCAGCATCCCTGCCTCACACAACGACCCACCAAGTGCCCACCAAGGACAAACCTTCTCCTGCTCTCAAATGCCAGAAAATGGACCTAGAGGCATCGTTCACCCCCACAGCCTGAAAGATGTACTTAGGCATCCATTCTAGTAGCCACTGATACATCTGACATCCATAACTTTGTCCAACCCTTCCTTAAAGCCATCCAGGCTGGTAGCTGTCACCACCTCTTCTGGCAGCCAATTCCATAAGCCGATGACCCTCTGGGACCAATCTCAAGGATGCCGAGGTTTTTCCAAAGAAGTGAGCCAGTTTTTTCTTGTGGTTAGAGTGTTGAATTCTTATCTGGGAGTCTCCCAGTTTGATTCCGCACTCCTCCAAGAAGCCAGCTCGGTGACCTTGGGCTAGTCACAGCTTTCTTCTGAGCTCTCACAGCCCAACCACCTTCACAGGGTGACTCTTGAGGGAAGAAGAAGAAGAAGATGAGGAGGAGGAGGAGGAGGAGGAGGAGGAGAGTTGGCTTTTCTACCCTGCTTTTCTCACCCATTTAAGAGGGCTCAAAGCTGCTGACAAAGCTTTCTATTCTTCTCCCCACAACAGAACACCCTTTAAAGTAGTTGGGGCTGTGAGAGCTCAGAAGAGAGCTGTGACTAGCCCAATGGCCACCCAGCTGGCTTCAGGGGGGAGGGCGGAATCGGACCCGGTATTCCCAGATATGAGTCCGGCTCCCTAAGCCCTAGACCAAACTGGCTCACAGAAAGTGAAGAACAGAAGGTTTGCCAGCCACATTGAGTCTCCTTAAATGGGTGAGAAAAGCAGGGTAAAACAGCCAACTCATCATCTTTGCCCATGACAGCCAGCTGTGAAGGACAGCAGAAGGTCTGGATAAGCAATATCCGGAGGAGAGATCACCCGCACAGTAGACTTCTCTGTTTGTGCTTCTCTGTCCCTTTCATTCTAGATCTATGACACATCGTCCCAGCATTTCTCCTCCAGCTGGTCTGCTGGAAGCCATGCTCAAGGCACAAAGGAAATAATTTATATTCTTAAAACCAACTAAGCCTATCTAAAACAATGTCCTTGCCGTTGAAGGGACACATTCCAGGTTCTAAGGCCCACTCAGAACACACAAAGGTTGCCCAGTATTAGGACAGTATTTCTCCTGGCCTACGATCTGATCAAACTCTGCACCGTTTGCACGGCGCTTGCTCTTGAGAGGAGATCAATGGATTGTTACTTATCCCACCTCATCCTAGAAGCTCCTGGCACGTGACTCCATAGCATGCAACCAACTGAGATGATGTATCCATTATGGGAATGCTCACAGCCCTCGTTCCGTCCGCCGGCCTCACTCCTGCCACGCAGCAGAAATCCATCTTCACTGGCAGATGCTTGCAAGCAGCTGCCAGGACGGAGCGCCAGCCGGGCAGAATCTACTCATGCACCTGCTGCAATTCTGCTGGAACATTCAGCGGCAGGAATGGTTTTTCTTCTTTTATTTTTTTTCCAGAGCTGGCCCTTGCGTTTCCTCGGTGAAGCCTGTTCCCGTTCAGAAGGCAAGCCTCAACGCTGAGCCTTGCAAGGGACTCAGCGCATAACAAACGACAGCGCAGGGCTGCAGTCCAATGCGCGCTGACCTGGAGGCAGGCGCACAGAACTCAGTGCAGCATCTTTCTAATTAGATATGAAAAGAGAGTCACCAAGACCATAGCTGGGGCTTTAGGAAGGAAACTGCTTTACACATCGCCAAATAATTGTTTCCGCATTTACAGTAGATCTTTTATACTAGATCTATTCTCTCACAATTAGCTAGAAACTAGAGATAGGCTGAAGCTTGAAAAAGGTGGTTTCATTTGGTTTGGATTTCAATTGGTTCTACATAGCTTCTTGTAATGAGAATGCCTAACTACCTCCATTTGGCCTTAGAGGGCTAACATCAGAAGTAAAAATCTTCGCAAGGGAAAAGCAAATTGTTCTAAGTTTTGTAAAAGAGAGGAATACTTGGCCTTGAAGCAGTACCATCTACAACCAGTTGTACGTGGGAACTTACTCCAAAGGTGCTGATAGCACTAATTGGCTTCCGAGACCGACGTGTAACTATTCACGTTACCGGATGGGAGGGGTTACTCACTCAACTTCTAGAAAGACCTGTGTTTGTGGGCATTTGATTGGCTATTGTGTAATATGTGATATATTCATGATTTAGGATATAGTAATGCCTGGATTAGCATTATTCATTTGGATTCGGATTCTGACTTTGGTTCTGATTCTGATTCATTCTATCTTTGGCTGTCCTCTGATTGCCTTCACCCAATGCTGTTCTTTTAAACCCTTAGGGAATTCTGAAGTTGAACCCATGCAATGCATGGATAAATCTTTTTATTTACTTGAACTATTTTAATTCTGTTTCTTTTTTGCTATTTTATGTATTTACTCAATTTTCCTTTTTATTTTAATAAACCACTTTCAGGTACTGTTCTTGCATTAGAGTGTTCGTTTTAGGCTTGGCATAAGGCAGGATAAAAATGCAAATAAATAAATAAATAAATAAAAGTACAATTTAAAAAGTAATTTAAAAGAGTTAAATACTAACAAACTTGAAACAGTCTGAATTGAACCGAGTGGTTTGAACTGGTTTGACCAAGCCTCAGTTTGGTTTGAATTGAAACTGACCCTCTGAACCTGGAGCTGGTTCAGTTCAAATTTGAATCCATCAAACCACCCAATTCATTCTGAACTGGTTTGAATTGGATCTGATCCAGCACATTGGTCTGAAAGGAACTTCCAATTCTGGCTTCCAATTCACTACCAAGCCAAACTGAAAGTCCTAATATTGACCTACAAGGCCCTAAACCACTTGTGGTTCAAAAAGGTCAAGGAATATTTCCTCCCATGTAGAAATATCTGGGGGCTCTTGTTCATGCCACCTCTGAGAGCCATTACAGGTTGGTCAAAGTGAGAACAGACTGCTGGACCAAATGGGATTGTGTTCTTTCTGATGTTCTTTCATATCTCTGAGGGTTAAGTACAATTCTTTCCATAGAAGCAAGCACTGGAATTCATCAGCCTTTCATAACACAGTGGTCCCACAGAGGCCCAATGTTAGAAGGTCAGGCTTCATATTCTACTGAATGCGCATTACATACAGTACTTAGGTGCAAATAGGTTTTTGAAGCTTGTTTTTATGATGCATTTCACAAGAACACAAGAAGTAATGATTCCTCTTTACTCAACCTTGGTCAGACCTCATCTAGAGTACTGTGTCCAGTTCTGGGCACAATTTTTAAAAAACACTGAAAAACTAAAGCAAGTCCAAAGGAAGGCTACCAAAACGGTGAGTGGTCTGGACACCATGTCCTACGAGGAACAGTTGAAGGATCTAGGAATGTTTACCCTACAGAAGAGAAGACTGAGAGGAGGAATGATAGCGGTCTTCAAGTATCCGAAAGGCTATCACAGGGCAAAGGGATCATCCCTATTCTCACTTGCACAAGATGGGAGGACTAGAAACAACGGGATGAAATTTCAAGGGATTAAAGCTCCTCACTCCTGACAGTGAGGGCAATCAGTCAATGGAATAGGTTGCCACGGAAGGTGGTGGGTTCTCCTTGGCTGAAGGTCTTCAAGCAGAGGCTGGACCTACATCTGTCTGGGATGGTTCAGGAAATCCTGCTTTGAGCAGGGGGTTGGACTGGATGACCCTGGAGGTCCCTTCCAACTCTATGATTCTAAGATTCTATGTACCATCAGCAGCCAATCTGAGTTGGTATTTTGCACTGTGTCAGTTAAGAAGGTCACACACCCATAGAAATCACGTTTTCCCTGTCTTAAAACACATAATTTGAAGACACAGCAACCCCCTGACGGATGCTCCCACACATTTGAGAAGAACCAGTCAGGTTTTTAAACACACAAGTCCTAATGGCCTCAAGTCTTCAGAAGCAGAACACATCCTGCCAAGGGTCATGAAGAGCAACCAGATTTTCCCAGCTTAATCAAGATTTGAAGCTCCCTGGGATGAAATGGAAGGCATTAAAACTTGACAAGCCTTATCCTTCCATGAGCCCTACAGATAACGTGGAGGGGGATTCATTGTCAGGCGTTGAGTGGTCAATCTTATGACCTTCAGTTGCTCTTTCAAGACAAGATCAAGAGACGTGGACCGTGCAGATACAATGGACCACTGTACTGAATTTTGAAGGGAGAGGAATATTATTTCCACACTTCGTCTTATCTTGCCACGACCGTTTCAAGATGGTCAAACCAGCAACAGGGTTGCTCCGAACGTCAATTGTCCTGGGAAATATCAGGCTGATGAAGCTGTTGCCTGACAAAAGTCCACCATTTCTTGACTTCTGCAAATCAAGCTGGCACTCCTGCTGCATTTGAGACCAAGAAGCATTTACCAAGGGAAAGTATTTTTTCAGCCAGAGGGTCACTGGTCTGTGGAATTTATTACCAGAGGAGATGGTGTAAGCAACCGGCTTGGATAATTCTAAGAAAGGGTTCGACAAACTAGAATGGATGCCTAGGTTCTGTCTCCAGGTTTCTGTCTCCAGGAGGCCTCTTGCCGGGAGTGGAGGGCAGGTGAGGGCTTTGCCTTTGTTTTCTGCTTGAGACTCCCAGAAGCCAATGGTGCTTCACTCTGTGGGACAGGATGTCAGATGAGATGGGCTCAGCCCTGACCAGCAGGGACCCCTTTCATGCTCTTACACTCTAACGGTTGACTCCATAATCCAAAACCTCATTATGTTGCTCTTCTGAGAACAGAGAAAGGCTACTTCTTGGGAACAGCCTCAGTATTTTTTCAATGAGAAGCAATACATTTTTTTAAGATAACAATAACAACAAAGACAATTGTAATTTCCATTAGCCTTCTTGGCAACGCTTACTGGGGTTGATGGGAGCAGCAGGCCAAAGTATTTCAAGGTAGCGTGATTGCCAAAGTCTGACTTAGGACTTCATTTTCTGCACAGCTTTCCAACATACAGAGAGCTACATCTGTGTCACCTAATCCAGGTGGGCCCAAGATGCCTTAACGCATGCCATCCTTGTTGTAACCCTGGAAGGTCCCCGAGATGAAGTGGAGAAGGAATGCTAAGTCCCATGAGTATTTGGTGGGCCACTGCGTGCGACGGGATGCTGGACTAGATGGGCTGTGGCCTGATCCAGCAGGGCTTCATCTCATGGTAGCCCTCAGTCAGGTCCTTACTAGGGATGGGCATGAATAGCCGTAACATTCAATATTTGTACAAATTCGTATGAAACCAGACCTTCGTCTACAAATCAAATGTTACGACATTCATACACTGACATCCATATTTGTGCGAATGTTTCGGAACATGCATGAAACAGGGAGGTGGGAAAGTGGCTGCACCAGTCACATCTGCAATGGATCCAGAGTGCATTCGACATGGTTTGAGAGCAGATTCAATGTGGATTCAGGACAGATCTGACTCTTTCAGAGCAGATAGGTTACAGGATACATATTGGATAGGTATCAGATGCACATGTGTTGGTATCAGATATCCATACAAATTCATATCGGATAGAATCCAACATTTGAAGGGGATCGGTTCAAACAAATATGAATTTTCTTACATTCAATTCGATTTGAAACCCCATTCATGGACATGCCGAGTCCCTACCATGACAGAACTTCTCTTGTGGAATGCCCTCCCGTCTAATACTCAAGCTCTGCCTAAAATTGCCGCTTCCAGGCACACCTCTGAAGGCCTCTCTCTCAAACAATGCATTCCCTGTTTATTTGGGAGATTTCGTTTTTAATAGAAGGTGGCCTATGATGGTTTTAAGTAAATAAATCAACGTGAAATTGCCTAACATGATTTCTAAGGCGAAAAGGACTTCGGGAAATGCCAGGTAGCGTTGTTACAGCAGAAAGGGGCTGGCAAATAGAAGGTGAGATGTGGCATTTCTGGTTCTGCTTTCTTGAAAAATAATTGCTGAGGCACATGACAGTGAATAGCTTAGCCTCAGTATATTCCTTCCGTTCATCGTGAGGACGGGAAAGGAAACTTCAATTCCGCATATGTCTGGAGCTGATTTGGGGCAAAGGGGGAAGTCAGGTTTCACACAGAGCTTGTAGCAGCAGCCGCAGCAACTGGAGCAGGAACAGGAAGCTTCTCAGGCACAAACACCTGCAAATTGAACAGTGACTTAGGTTCCTGCCTGGGCTCAGGATCATATCCCAGAAAGGATGCCTGGATTTTTCCTGCATTTTATCATTCAAAGCCTGCTCCAGTGGTAAAACTGAGGTCTGGAAAGCAGAGGGTTGCAAGATCAACTTCAACGGTCTTCTTAGAATATGGTCATGGTAAACTACTCTGGCATTTACCAAAAAAATTGAATGGAAGGTTTGCCCTTGCCTCTGCTTGAGATGCCCATGAGCAAATGGTGTGTCAAACTGGTGGATGCTGGACCAGATGGACTGTGGCCTGATCCAGCAGGGCTCCTCTTAGGTTCTTATAAACTAATTCATGAAGGTGTATCAGTGGCTACTTCTTCACCCAGAGAGTCATCGGTCTATGGAATTGGCGGCCAGAAGTGGTCACAGCAACCAGCCTTGATGGTTTAAGAAAAGGTTAGACAAATTTATGGGTGGCAGATGTATCCTACTAGAATGGATGCCTAACTACATCTTTCAGGCTGGAGGGACAAGCAGGGATTTGAGAGCAGGAGGTTTGTCCTTGTCTCTGCTTGAGATGCCCAAGGGCAATTGGTGGGCCACTGTGTGAGACAGGATGCTGGACTAGATGGGCTGTGGCCTGATCCAGCAGAGTTATTCTCAGGTTCTTATGAAATGCATTCATGGAACCACCAGGAACCAGCCCCAACTTGAGGGTGTCTCTCTCTGGGAATGGCCATAGGTCACTGATAAAACAGCTGCCAGGAAAGAAGAAAGTCAAACATTGGAGCCTTGGCTTCTCCCCAGAAGAGGGTAATGGCAAAAAGCGTCTATATGGATGGGTGTGTACACAGCGTTTCCAGAAACAGCACCTCAGTGGTACCTAATAAGAAAAAAAACATTTAAACTGTATTGCCCACTGACTCATGCCCTGTGAAACGAAGCCTTCTTCTAAAGGAGCGCCTTCTCCCATATCAACCTGCCCATGTCTTAAGATCTGCAGGAGAGGCCCTCCTGGTTGTCCCACCGCCTTCAGCGGTTAGGCGGGTGGATACCCGGGAGAGGGCCTTCTCAGTAGTGGCCCCCAGGCTATGGAATGGTCTCCCCTTGGAGGTGCGGTAAAGACGCACCTCTTCACTCAGGCCTTTGGCTAAAAGCTCTTTATTCTTCCCTCCTTCCAAACACCACTGTTTTAAACTGTTTTTGTATTGTTTTTATTCTTATTCTTATTATCATGTTGGTTTCTAAATCTTACGCTGGTTTTATTATTGTGTGATATAATTTTAGTGTGCTTGTTCTTAAATGTTGTAAGCCGCCCAGAGACCCTCGGGTATGGGGCGGGATATAAATATAAATAAATAAATAAATAAGTGCAAAACAGCATTCAGAACAGAATTCTCATGAAGATTTAGGAATGGCCACCGACCTCAAAAGAGGTTCAGAGGTCAGGGCTCGGATGCTCATGTATCACCTCTAATTGTCAGAGGTGATGCATCTTTGAGGGCCATCTGCTTGAGGATGCGGAGTGAAAAGACAGCAAAATGCATTTCCATCCTACAGTGGAATCCACAGTTCATGAAGAAGAAAGAAGAAGAGTTGGTTTTTCTATCTCGCCTTTCTCACCCATTTAAGTGGACTCAAAGTGGCTGTCAAAGCTTCCTTTTCTTCTCCCCACGACAGAACACCCTGTGAGGTAGATGGGGCTGTGAGAGCTGAGAAGAGAGCTGTGACTAGCCCAAGGCCACCCAGCTGGCTTTGTGGAGTAGTGCAGAATCAAACCCGGTGCTCTCAGATAGGAATCCGGCACCTTAACCACTAGACCAAACCGATCTGGACACAGCAGGGTCCAATTTTTTCAGCCACTCTTGGAAAGAGCCTGTGACACATTGGCGGTGTGGGACGGCACTCTTCAAATGTCAACGTTTGGAAAGAGATATCCAGGATGCTGCCAAAGCCAGGACTCCTGCCACCCCTTCTGATGGCAATTTGGCACATCTTCAGAGGAGGCCGGCGGCTCATTTCCCAACATAATAGGTGGCAGCGTATAAAGGATAACAAGAGCCATCCTCTGCTGCAGATCTGAGCAAAGGATAAGACCCTGCAACCGGGAGAGTCGGCTTCCCTCGGCCAGCGCCTGCCAATATGTTCTGCGATTATAAAAGCGCTTTTACGGCACGCCTCTTGCCAGCGCAAAAGAATCCTGCAGCAGGGGACAGTTGGGAGCGGAGTCTGTCGTACAATCTGTCAGCTTGATTAAAATGGGAGGAGGAAGGGGATTTGGCTTCTGCGCTTGTAACCCTTTTCGGCACTTGAAAGCAACCGCTGAAGTTCTCAGTGCGGCCGCCTGGATAAAAATCGCAGTTCAGCTCCCAGAAGTAGGGAGATTTCACACATCAGCCTTAACCAAGTGTCCTCCAACAGGCCACGAAGGTTTGAAGCACAGCGGTATTCTTCCGGCAGGTACTGTGCAAAAGGGGAGCAGGCCAAGGACAATACAATGGTCCATAGGAAAGGTCAGCCTTACCTAACCTGGGATCTCAGGAGACACTTGAACAAGACATGCATTAAAGCATAAATAACAAAATAAATTTAAGACAAACTAACATTCAACCTTTGGAAGATACACAACATCTGGCACAGGATTTTGACACACACACTTTTCTCTTCCCACTTTCAGATGCTATTCTTTTAATACACAGTTATCCATGCTCTACTAACCTCTAGGTTGGACTATTGCAGTAGTTCTCAACCTGGGGGTCAGGACCCGTTTGGGGGTCAAATTACCCTTTCAGAGGGGTCACGACAAGTCTCCCACCGCCCCTCCCTCCTACCTCCCAGCTGCCCCACCCTCGTGGTTGGGGGTCTCCACAACATGAGGAACTCCATTAAGGGGTGGCGGCTTTAGGAAGGTTGAGAACCACTGGACTACTGTAATGCACTCTACAGGGGGCTGCCCTTGAAGATAGTCCAGAAGCTGCAGCTAGTGAGGAATGCAGCTGCTAGACTGCTGACCAGGACAGCTGGCCGGACACACATCACGCTGGTCTTGAAAGAGTTGCCCTGGCTACCAATCTGCTACCGAGCCCAATGCAAGGTTTTAACTTTAACTTATGAGGCCCTAAATGACTCGGGCCATGAATATCTGAAGGAATACCTACTCCCATATCGACCTTCCCGTGCCTTAAGATCTGGAGGGGAGGCCCTCCTGGTTGTCCCACCACTCTCAGCAGCAAAGGGGATGGGCCCTCAGGAGACGGCCTTTTCAGTGATGGCCCCTAGGCTGTAGAATAGTTTCCCCCTTGAGATGCATCTATCACCTTCAATGTACACATTGAGGAAGGCAGGGAAGACACACCCCTTTACCCTGGCCTTTGGTTCAATGGGGAAACACTTTCCCTTCCAACTTGCAGACACTGTTGTTTTAATATATACTGTTATTGTTTTAATATGTTGATTTTAAATGTTGTTACCAGCCCTGGTGCCTTTAGGTATAGGGCAGAATAGAAAGACGATGGATGGATGGATGGATGGATGGATGGATGGATGGATGGATGGATGGATGGATGGATGGATGGATGGATGGATGGATGGATGGATGGATGGAGTTATTGTTTTGATAATGATCGATTTTAAATGTTGTTAGCTGCCCAGAGACCCCCAAGTATAGGACGGAATAAAAATGTAAATAAAGAAATAGTGAAATAAAGTTATTAGTCTTTAATGGCTACAACACAAGAAAAAGGCTCCTGCCTGGCTTTGAGTGGTAAGACCAAACCTTCCAGGATGCCTACATCCTTCTTCCAGGTTGGAGAGACAGGCAGGATGCAGGACTCAAGAGCAAGTGAAGGTTCTGCCCTTGTCTTCTGCTCAAGATGCCAAGAAGCAACTGGTGGGCCATTTTGGCAGACAGGATGCTGGACTAGATCCGGCTCCTTAACCACTGGACCAAACTGGCTCTAGACCTAACTACTTACCCTTACTTCTAGATCAGTGGTTCTCAACCTGTGGGTCGTGACCCCTTTGGGGGTCAATCTACTCTTTCACAAGGGTCGTCTAAGACCATCGGAAAACACATAGGAACCGAGACACCGCTCCTCTATCCGTCTCCAGGCGGGTCCGCCCACATGCAGATACGCCCACATACGAGTACCTGGCATGATGACATCATCACGCCAACTCCATCACATATACCCCATATAAATACAGTAGGGAGCAGCTACTATGTAGAAAGCAGCAGTACTGGAGGTAAAACGACACTTTTATATTCAGCTGTGGTTGACATGAATACTGTGCTTTAATTATGTTCAATTTGTTACAATGAAAATACATCTTGCATATCAGATATTTACATTACGATTCATAATAGTAGCAAAATTACAGTTATGAAGTAGCAACGAAAATAATTTTATGATTGGCGGTTAGGGTTAGCTTGGGGGTCACCAAAACATGAGGAACTGTATTAAAGGGAACTGCATTAGGAAGGTTGAGAACCACTGTTCTAGATAATTGACAAATAAATTAAAAAGCGTTGGTCCCAACACTGAACCCTGGGGGACCCCACTTTTCACCTCTTTCCACCTGGAGAATTGGCCATTTATTACTACTCTCTGCTTTCTGCCTTTAGGCCAGTCACTAATCCAGGACAGAACCTGGATTCCATGGCTGATGAGTTTACTCAGTTGCCTTCGATGTGGGACTTTGTCAAAAGCCTTCTGAACATCCAGACAGACCATGTCAACTGGTTCACCTTTATCCACCTGTTTATTACCACTCTCAAAAAATTCTAACAAATTAGGAAGGCACAATTTACCTTTGCAGAAGCCATGCTGCTTTTTCTCCCCCAGTCCTTGCTCCTCTTTGCGCAAATTAATTTCCTCCTTAACAATGGTTTCCATCCCTTTTTACCTGGAACTGATGTTAAGCTGACTGGTCTATAATTTCCCACAGTCTTTTGTGAAGACTGGTGTTAGATTTGCTACCTTCCAGCCTTCAGGCACAGAGCCGGATCTTACGGAAACGGCCACACACTGCTTCCCAAATAATATGTCTTGATTCTCACACCCCTCTCCTTTTCATGTTTCAAGCTCAAGAAAGAAAGAGGTTGTTCTGAACATTCATGTGCTCATCTGATGCTGAAACAATGAGCGAAGCCCAGAGAGGGGAGGCACAGAACATACAACCCGTGCCCAGGAGTGACGGCATTCATGGCATCCAGCTTTCCCCACTGCCACAGTAGAGCTGAGAAGAGAGATCTGATTCAGCACTGCTAAGATTTTAAATGCAGCATGCCCTTAGCCAAGAAATAGGCTTCACAGCCAACCCTGCATGTTAGAACAGATGCGGGAACAAGAGAGCAGCAGGGCGGCTTTCTTCCAGGCGTTTTTGTATTTCCCATAGATCCCAGGAGAAGCACTTGCAAGATTTCCATGCGCGGAGCCCTTCTGCCAGGATGAAAACCTGGTTGCAACAGAGGTGTGCATGAAATAAAATGCAGTGGTTCGGTTCAAAATGAACGTCCTTCTATTCAGGTTCGCCGCAAACAGATTTTGTTTTTTTTCAAAATAAGGGTAGCTTGTTTGCATGCAAACCATGTAACCCACCCTCGGTTCACTATGGTTTCCTTGGTTCATCAGAACAGACATTGGTTCAGGTTTGCTTTCAACCAGTGGTTTCAAACTACAGGGTCGTTCGGTTCACAGGGCTTTTTTTGTGTGTAAAGAGTTTGAGTAAAACCTGTGCCTTTGTTTGCTGTAGGTCCTTCCAATCTTAGCTTAAAATTGGAAGCAAAAAGTGCTTGTAAAGCAGGGCAGATTTATTTTAAATCACATGGATCTGCGCAGATGTTTGAAGCTCAGGTGGAGGCCGTGGCCAAGTGTGCCTATTCCCAACTATGGATGGTGCGCTAGTTGAAGCCTTTTTTTGGACAGAGACGACTTGGCCACAGTTATCCATGCTCTGGTAACCTCCAGACTAGACTACTGTAATACACTCTACATGGGGCTGCGCTTGAAAACGGTTCGGAAGCTGCAGCTGGTGCAGAATGCAGCTGCTAGACTGCTGACCAGGACAGCTGGCCAGATGCATATCACGCTGGTCTTATAAGAGTTGCCCTGGCTGCCAATTCACTACCGAGCCCAATTCAAGGTGTTAACTTTAACTTATAGGGCCTTAAATGACTTGGGCCCCAAATATCTGAAGGAACACCTACTTACGTATCAACTTCCCTGTGCCTAAGATCTGGAGTGGAGGCCCTCCTGGTTACCCCACCACCCTCAGAAGCAAAAGAGGTGGGCATCCGAGAGAGGGTCTTCTCAGTGATGGCTCCTAGGCTATGGAATAGTCTCCCCCTTGAGGTGCATCAAGCACCATCACTGTACACGTTTAGGAAGGCAGTGAAGACGCACCTCTTTGTCCTGGCCTTTGGTTAAATAGGAACATGTTGTCTCTTCCCTCCTGCAGATGCTATGGTTTTAATAAATACTGTTACTGTTTTAATAAAGTTCAATTTTAGATGCTGTTACCCACCTGGAGGGTGGGATGGATGGATGGATGGATGGATGGATGGATGGATGGATGGATGGATGGATGGATGGATGGATGGATGGATGGATGGATGGATGGATGGATGGATGGATGGATGGATGGATGGATGGATGGATGGATGGATGGATGGATGGATGGATGGATGAACAAACATACAAACCATGATTTCAATCACTTTCCTGAAACTTTCCATTTAAACTATTTAAACTGTTAGAGAAAAAGAGTCTGATCATCATTACATTCTCTTCAACCTTATTGCAGAGGAAGATTTGCTATCCCAGCTGGTCTAAAATGCTAGTTATTTCTGCTAAGGACACTAAAAGCACAGCCTGCAAAAACAGTTCACTACCATAAACATTTTTTTAAAAACAGCTGGGGTAGAAAAACACCCCTCAGACAGATTGCTGGGACACTTAAACAAGCAGGCCTTTTGCTATTTTCTGATTATTTTTCTCGCAAGCTAGCTGAATGAAATTTGAAATTTAATTTAAAACTAACAGTGAGATTACTTATCCATCCTATTGGGCAGTAATGATTGTGAAGGATATTGTTTGAAGTTCTTTTCCTTGATGGATTTAAGATGCCAAACACCCGAATGTACACACTGCAAGTTCGAAGTTTAAACAGGCAGCAACTAAAATCACAGCAGAATGTTAATTGTCATCCGGTGTGACCTCCATACCGCTAAGCAAGCACTCCCTGGGAGAGAAGAAAATGGATTGGAAATGGGTTTCTAGCGGAGGGAAGATTAAATATAATCACAATCATAATCATCAATCGAAAGGGCCCATTTGATGGGCTGCTTAAATTCAGGCAGCTCCTGAGTCACAGACTAAAAGCCAGTTATATACAGGGCTAATAGAGAGATGACACAGTTATCCATGTTCGGGTAACCTCCAGACTAGACTACTGTAATGTGCTCTACCCGGGGCTGCCCTTGGAGACGGTTCGGAAGCCGCAGCTGACAAGGGATTGTGGCAACCTGGGAGGGGCTTTTCTGTTGTGGCCCCTCTGCTCTGGAATAGCTTCAAATATTATGACCTGCCCTGGGGCCTTCTGGTGGAGGGCAGGATGCAAATACAATAAACAAACAAACTAAACACACCACCAGAAACCCCCAGATACACAAATCCAATAGCAACGAATCCAATGTGCATTGAAATTGGTCCATGACCCACTCAACAGCCAACCGAGCGTGCTGGACTAATGTAGCCTGACCTGCAATCCATAAAGCACTCCCATTAGGTTTGCCATGGGTATCGCAACATAGATCTTGTTGACAGGGTCCTGGAGGCATCACAATCCCTCAGCCACTTGTAAAGAAAGGGTACAAGCCCTCAACATTACCATTACCGCTCGCCCGCCGTCTTCCCTTAATTGTGGCATCATGCGCTTAACCACATGGCCATGTTCCAAGCACTCTGAATTCTCCAGGGCCTTAGAGACCAGGCTCGGAATTTAAACACAATGGAAATTAATGGGCTACATTTCCAGATCCCAAACGCCAGGGGTTAGTTTGACACACCATTAAGTAAGTCTCACAGTAGCTGGGGCTATTGATTCAATGTGAAAGGCTTTTGCAACTCAGGGGGAGATGAGTTCATGGTCAGGCAGCCGCTCGCGTTCCACGGCCCACATAAGCTTCAGGCTGGGACAAAATCCTGAGAGGTGGAGAAGAAAAAGAAGATTTTCCAATAAATGTGGAAGTCCCAAGAGACAACATGGGGCATTTGATGGCAGGATGACTTCTGCTCTACCACTGATGAGGAGCGTGCTGAAGGGCTCCAAATGACACACCCCTAACTACTAGGCAATACGGGAGCCGCAGGTCCATCACCAGCTGCATTTATGTGTTTTGGGCTTTTTAATTTTTGTTTTCGACTGCAGAGGAGGGGGAAATCGACAATGTGTACACTTTAGGTCAGGGTCAGTCCTCCAAAATATAATGAAATGATACGCATCCCTGGAGGAAAAATAAGTATTTTAGTGTACAGCTGGCAGAGGCTGTAACTCAGGGACAATATAATCAGCTTGGAAAGCAGAAGGTCACCGGTTCAAACCCCAGCCCCTCCACAGAACTAGGCAATGGCAAACCACTTCTGCATCTCAGCCAAGAAAACTGCCTAAAGTGCTCACGGAGTCTGGGAGTGGCCTTTGCTCAGTAATAGAGCCTGTAGAGGGGTGCCAGCTCGATCCCCATTTGTAGGCAAGCCATCTCTGTATCTGTGCCAAGAGACCCGCAAAGAGGTGCCCACGTGGCCAAGCAGGGGTCGGCCACAACTTGGTGATACCCAAAATAACCACATCCAGCAGCCTAAAGTCCTCTACTCTTGCGCTACAATTCTGATGGGCCCCCAGCCAGCCTAGGCAATGGCGATGGAAGAAGGCTGATGGAGTCTAGCAAAGCATTTGCCCCTCACTGTCTATGCTCAGAACAGGGACTCACCCACAGCAAGGTGGAATCTGCATTTTCACGTCTACTCTCTCTGCCAGAGCAGCATGAAGACACAGAGAGAAAGGAAAAGCCAAGCTACCAGCAAGGAAACCTTAAGCCGTTGGATGCAGCTGGGAATTGGCCCTTTCTCCTGGCTGTTCTCTCGACGGCGGGCCTTCCCCTCCTCAGCCACGCAGGAACCACAACCTGGCCGTGACGATGCTCAGTTTCTCACAGAGCTTCCCTTACCCCAGTGGTTAAACTTCCACTTCTGCTCAGCTCTAAGGATGTGCACAAATATTCGTAATATTCAGTATTTGGACAAATTCGGGCAATTGCATACGAATCGAACGTTCCAACGTTCATACACTGACATTCCTATTCGCACAAATGCTTCAGAACATTTGTGAACCGGGGAGGCGGGAAAGCGGCTGCACCAGTCACATCCAGAGTGCCTTCGACACGGATTTAGAGTGGATTCAAAGTGGATTCATGGTGGATTTGACGCTTTCAAAGCAGATATGTCTGGAGGTCTTCAAGCAGAGACTGGACGGCCATCTGTCTGAGATGGTTTAGAAGATCCTGCCTTGAGCAGGGGGTTGGACTCGATGACCCAGGAGGTCCCCTCCAACTCTACCATTCTATGATTCTATGATTCTAGGATACATATGGGATATGTAACGGTATGTATGGAATATGTATCAGATATGTATCGGATACATATACATTCGTATTAGGTATTTGTAGAAATTTGTACGGATACATGCATTTCAAATAGAATCCTACCACATTCCAAGGGGATCTATTTATTTATGTATTTATTTACATTTCTATCCTGCCCCATACCCGAAGGTAACAACAGACTAAAGCAAATTAAAACAGAATACAAATTAAAACAGATACAGATTAAAATGAAATACAGATTAAAGCAAGATGCACGTTTAAAAACACCTTAAAAATTTAACAAATGTAAAACCGGGCACTCCCTATAGCATTAATAGGGGTGTCATTATAACTGAGGAGGGAGAATAGAACCTCAGCCAAAGGCTAAGGGAAAGAGGTAAGTCTTTACAGCCCTCCTAAATAAATACAAGGAAGGGGCCAGACACACCTCGAGGGGGAGGCCATTCCACAGTCTCGGGGCCACCGCCAAAAAAGGATCTCTCCGGGGTCCCCACCAACCTCACTACTGAAGGTGGCGGGATGACCAGGAGGGCCTCATTGTTGGATCTTAAGGTACGGGCAGGTCGCTATGGGAGAAGGCGTTCCTTTAGATATTTGGGGCCCAAGTCATTTAGGGCCTTATAAGTCAGCGTTAACACCTTGAATTGGGCCCGGTAGTGAATTGGCAGCCAATGCAATTCTTTTAAAACCGGCGTAAAGTGTATCCGGTTAGCTGTACCAGTCAGCACTCTGGCTGCTGCATTTTGCACTAGCTGCAACTTCCGGACCGTCTTCGAGGGCAGCCCCATGTAGAGAGCATTACAGTAGTCCAATCTAGAGGTTACCAGAGCGTGGAACCAATACGAATTTTCTTACACTCAATTCGATACGACTCAAACGCCGAAACAACCATCCCTGCTCACCCCTGAGTTATATGTTCCGCAGTCCCCAAGACTGAAAGAACAGCCTGCTCAAAGCCACAGTTTGCTTCAGTGTCTGCAGAGAAAATATAAAAATGTTCCCAGAGCGCCTGATGTGGTTCCGAACCCTTTGCATGTGCTGGGGGGAGCAGCAGGTATTCCAAAGGGGCCACCGGGGAACCAGCTTGTGGGAATCAAATCAGGAAGGCTGGATTTCGCCAAACAAGATGGGACCCTGGGAAGAATCAACCCTTCCCTGCTTCCAAGCCCTGCTCTTACTGATGAATCACCCCATCTCTCCATGGCAGAATCTCTCCTCTTCCCCTCGACTTGCTCATTGTTTGAAAGGGATCCAAGAATCTTCTGTACTGTAGGGAACAGAGCCGGTTGAAGCATTTGAAGGAGATTTTCCACAAATAACCACTCCTAAATAGAACAAAATCTGTTTAATAGGGCAGAGAAGGCTGATTTACAGGCTTTGACAAAGAGTGCTAAATTTACCCAGCGTGGTAGCGTGCACGGCAGATCGCTAGCCGGCATTACTCACTTTGAAATGAACTATCCTTGACCCTGGGACTGCACACGACCAAATCACCCACGAGCCCACAGCCCAATGGAGCATGCCAAAAATGGCGTGTCTTTCAGCTGTCTCAAGGATGCGTGAAGGATAGATGTGCCTAGGGAAAGGCATGGCACACTGGGCTCCAATTGGAGGTTTAGCATGCTATAAATCCTGGACCTTTGCCCCAAGGGATCGTCCTTGACGTACAGCAATGATACATGTTTTGAGATCGCAGGGAGATGGACAACTTTCTCATCTCTTAGAGATGCAAAGGGAAAAGATACACAAGAGGGCCTTTTCTGTGGTGGCTCCCCAAAATGGACAACTTTCTCATCTCTTAGAGATACAAGGGGCAAAGATACACAAGAGGGCCTTTTCTGTGGTGGCTCCCCAAAATGGACAACTTTCTCATCTCTTAGAGATACAAGGGGCAAAGATACACAAGAGGGCCTTTTCTGTGGTGGCTCCCAAACTCTGCAACAAACTCCCTTGGGAAGTTTGTCAGATGTCTACCCTGTATGGTTTTCAGTGCCTGGTTAAAACATACCTCTTCACTCAAGCCTCTGAGGTTTAGCCTCCTCTGTCTTGCCAGAGATAGAGGGAGGGAAGAAAGGAAGGTTATATTTTATTTTAGATATGTTTTAAGAATAATTCACATATTTTATGTTTTACTATTATGGCCCACCGTGGGATTTCTGATAAAGAGTGGGGTATAAATTCTTTGAATTCTTTAATAAGGATGATGGGTGTATTTTCTTTTAGATCTCTTGTCCACCCTAATCTGATGGCTCAGAGTAAAGCCTTAGCAGACAGCCATTAGGCACTCAAAAAAGCTAACAGATCCAGGATTCTCTGGCATGTTGTTACCACTGCACAAGAGCAGGTGGCAGCACATTGCTGACTTCGGACAACCAAGAAAAGCTATGCGGGTTTGGATAGGGATGGGAGACCACCAGGAAGTCCCAGGGCAGAGTTCCAAAAGAAAGTCTGTATTATTGCTAATAAAGCTACATATCGTCACCCTGAACTGGGCTCAGTATAAGGGTGGCCAGTGTCTTTATATGTTACCTTTACAACAGGTTGAATGGAAAATGTATTCATAGGAAAAGCAAAATACAATGCACCAGTTAAGCTCCAGGTTCCTGGCTACAGATTTTCTTTACAGCAGCAGAGACGGCATCAGTTCAGTTGGAGGAAAAGCCAAAGGGGCAACCAATGTAGCAGCGTTCAGTCTCTTCTTTTTTGGATGCAGCCTGATAGAACGGCTGCTGATGCTGGAATTGACAGATGAGGCATTAATGCACAGTGTAAGCCAGTGTTTTGGTCCACTAAGCATCATTAGCAACATAATCTGAAGGACCACCAAAAAGTATCTCATTTCTTGCAATTTTGGGGTTATTATGCTGTGTCCCATAGTCCTGCTTTGAACCTCAGGCTTCGGATGCCATCGGCTGCATTGGACTCTTCTAGCAGTTGCATCCTCTGAAAGATATCCTGGCCCAATCCAACAGCTGAGGTTCAAAGCTGATTTCTGTCTCACTTTCGACCCCGAAGCCCCATCCACAAATGCAAAGCAGGTGAGGGGTGGGAAGAACAACCCCATTTCCCACACCCCCATAAAATGCACTGAAAATGCGTGTCAGCCTGTTTGGTCACCCGCTATGCGCCTGAACAGGCCCCGTGCCAGTACTTGGTCGACGCTGCCAGATATATATTGGCAGAGGTCATTATTTGAGTTTTCCAAGAACCAATTTAATCAGGGCTACAGCATCTATTACGGAGCCTGTAAACCCTTTGCAAACAAGCATCGCAGCAGCTGCTGTTTGAAAGAGGAGTCTCTGTGTGTGCACACCACAGACTAGGTGCTCTGTGAGCTTTTTATCCTATGCCCCAAACCGCCACAGTGTAGGATGCCAGCTTCAGATGCACAGGAGCCTACACCTAGCCAGAAGGGCATCCTGGCATCTGTGAACTTGGAGCTTGGGTAGTTTTATGTCGGAGAAGGTGCTACTCCAGATATTAGGAACCCAAGCCATTTAGGACTTTATACGTCCATGTCGACCCCTTGAATTGGGCTCAGTAGCAAACTGGTAACCAGTGCAGTTCCTTCAAAAGTAGCACAATGTGCAGTCCAGATGGGAATGCCCATCAGCAGTCAGACTGCTTCATTCTGGCCCAGTTCCAGCTTCTGGACTGTCTTCAAGGGGAGCACCATGTAGCGTGCATTACAGTAGTCTAGTCTAGAGGTTACCAGATCATGGATCGTTGTGGATGTCCAAAAAAGACTGGACATCTCCAACTGGTGAACCAGTTGGAGATGGAAATTGGCACTCTTGGTCACTGTTGCTGCATGAGCCTCAAGTGACGGTAAGGTGAATAGCAAAGCGGTGTAAGAACTGTGATGTTCTCTCCCTGTGGTCCACCAGTGCTTCAAGATACACAGATGCTGGCAGGTATTCTTTGGAGCCTGGGGCACATGGGTTTTTAAAGGTATATTTCACCCCCATTTTATCCTTAAGAACACAAAAGAGGAGGCCTGCTGGATGAGGCCACAGCCCATCTAGTCCAGCATCCTGTCTCACACAGCAGCCCACCAACTGCCCATGGGCACCTCAAGCCAAACCTTCTCCTGCTCTCGAATCCCAGCAAATGGCCTCAGAGGCCTCCTGCTTGTGGAACGGGTGGAAACACGCCAAGTGAAGCTCACAGGAGCCAGCCAAACGTTTTCGCCAATGTAAGTTGCTTTAGAATTCTGAGCTTCAAAGAAATCACCCTCGACCATCATCCTGCTGCAAACTGTACGTAGAGGGCTTTTAGACAGGTAATTATGAAGGCATATTGGCAAAGGTATTCATAATCCAGATTATAATCACAACCAGTCATTTCTTATTGGCAGCTCTGGCGGTTTTGCAAAACGCATGCAGAGGAATGGGTTCAGGCTTCAAACGCTTGCCCAGCAAGAAATCTTTCAACGGGATGACGGCAGAAGAGCTGCCTTAAATCAAAGGGGGGTCTCAGGGGTGCTTAACTATGACCTTGCAGAGCTTCTTGCATGCCACACCTGAGTTCCCCTGGTCTATCTCATTCAGTACCCTGATTCACACTATGGGTGTTTTTCCACTGTCACTAGAAGTACCCATTAAGTACCCATTAATGGGTACTTCTAGTGACAGTGGAAAAACACCCTATGACTCCATCACCACCTGGATAGCCTGCAAAAAGGGCAAGGGTATAGTTAGTTCTCCAACCAACGATCATTCAGAGGCAAAGGAGCGTTTGGCACTTATTGCCCTGTGGTCTGGCCCAGTGGATCTGGGGCACAGAAGGCAATCTCCCATACCGACCTGACTGCGCATTAAGATCTGCAGGGGAAGGCCTCCTGGTTGTCCCATCTTCTTCAGTAGTGAGTTTGGTGGGCACCCGGGAAAGGGCCTTTTCAGTAATGGCCCCCAGGTTATGGAATAGCGTCCCCCTTGAGGCGCATCACACACACCCCTTCCCTGTATATATTCAGGAAGGTGGTGAAGACACACCTCTTTGACCTGGCCTTTGGCTAAGGTGATTATACTTTCCCGGCCACTGTAAATACTTTTATTCTAATATTTGCAATATTCTTTTAAATGTGTTGAATCTTTTAAAAGTGTTTTTATGTATTTTATTTTTAAAATATACATTGATTTGTAAATTGTTTTAAAGGTTGTCACCCACCCTGAGACCTTCAGATATAGGGCAGGATAGAAATAGGAAGGAAGGAAGGAAGGAAGGAAGGAAGGAGAAGAAAGAAAGAAAGAAAGAAAGAAAGAAAGAAAGAAAGAAAGAAAGAAAGAAAGAAAGAAAGAAAGAAAGAAAGAGATACAGATACAGATACAGATACAGATACAGATACAGATACAGATACAGATACAGATACAGATACAGATACAGATACAGATACAGATACAGATACAGATACAGATACAGATACAGATACAGATACAGATACAGATACAGATAAATAATCTGGTCTGGAACATGGCTCGGCTTGGTCTGGAAAAACACTATCTGCAGGGCAACGCAGTTCCAGCCAGTCCCCACACCTGACCCAAATCTCATATGAAGCTTTGGAGCTGGCCTGCAAGAGCTTTAACAGCTAGGAACAAAAGATCCTAGCCCCAGAGCCCCCAGAGTACCCATTTTAGTGGTGCAACCTAATATAAACATGTTCCCATGCAAACGGAAACCCAGAGGCATGCACTTTCTGCATACCCAAACAGGAATTAGAATCCGATTCATATTGAACGTTTGTATCAATCTGAATCTACCACATTCGGAGGGGATCTATTTGAACAAATGTGAATTTTCTTGCATTCGATTCGATATGAACTGGATACGGAAACATTCGTGCACATCCCTAGTAACAGGGCGATCCCCTCTGATCTGCACCAGCTGGAGGAGAGATGAGGCCCTGAAGGGTATTCCAGAGCGTAGTATTCCAGATCTAAGGTAAATGAAGAAAGTCCCAAATAGTCTGACGGGAAGTGGCTTCATGAACGTCGTGCCTGAGATACAAACTCTGCTTAACGCACATTGCAGGCTCCACTTCCCTAAAAATGGTGCAGCCCGAAGGACCTAAACTGATCAGCGAAAGGCATCTAATCTTCCTTCCAAGTCTGTACTGTACCTGCAAAATGTGGAGTTTGGGAGTTAGGGTCAGCATGCAAACATCTGCAACAGGTCTGTCTCTAATGCCAGGATGCTAAAGGGCAAGAGAAAATGTTGATGCGTTCAGTTGGTGATTTTCCATCCTAGCCAGCCTAAAATGGAGGTTTATTTAAAATATGTTTTAGGCATAATCTGCATATTTTATCTTTTTATTAGTGTGCGATCTTCCCTGGGGTCTTAATAAATTCTTTATAAAAATATTTATAGTCCCTGGATATGGCAGGGTGGGGCAAAGACACAGGGAACAAAACCTGCAGGTTTTAGATCACTGCTGTAAGTAATTCGGCCTTCAGGAGGGGAAATGGCTCCAATTCATTTCAACTGGGATACAAAACTGCCCCAGCCTTTCTCACGATGAATTTCTTGGTCTGCTGGCTTTCTTGACAAGCCAGCTGAGCTCAGCCTGCTGTCCTGGGTCCCTTGAAAAGCCAAGTCCCTAATCTGATTGTTTGACAGTTAACAGAATGTTAAAACCGCTAAAATGTTGTTGGTGCCAGAATAGGCTGTGAGTCATTGGAGCCTTACGACGTGCAAACAAGGCTTGAATTCTCTTTGAAGTCTGTTCATTTATTTTACTCCTGTGAGCAATTATAATGAGCTAAAGGGTCAAAAATTAATAAAAGATTGGTTAATTTTTCTTGGTTAGTGACAGGATATAGTGAGAGCAATAATGAAGCAAGAATATAGAATATTAATTCACCGGAAAACAAAGAAGGTCACAAGGGTACAAAATTATCCCAGAATACTAATTATATGAGAATTTCAATAGCAGGGGTACTTTGAGGAGCATACAGATTTCAAAATTAAAAGGGTCCTGCATAAAGATGCTTCTAAAGTGTTTTCCTCTGTAAGTAAAGTCACCTCTAGCTGAGTTCAAGGGGGAGATACGCAAAAGGGCCTTTTTTGTGGTGGCCCCAGACTTTGGAACAGGTTCCTTTTGGAGGTTCGCCAGGCACCTACACTGTATGTTTAAAACAGGCCTCTTCATCCAAGCTTTTGATGCTTAGCTTCCTCCGGGTGCTCTTCTGTCATGGAAAGAAGGAAGATGGGTCCTATTTTCAGTATGTTTTAGAAATATCCTACATATTTTATCTTTCCAAGTTGTCACCCATCCTGAGACCTTCTGGTGAAGGAATACATCATTTACATCAATGCAGCAATCCAACATTTTGGAACGTGGGTCATCTAGGAGGCTGTAAGTTAGTCCTACAATATTCAGAAGTATTTGTCGCTCGCTAGGCCAAAAGATCGATTCAGAAGAGCCCCAATGAATAACCCCACTTTGAAAAGAACCTGCGATGTAAAGCAGTGCTTGTGGTGGCCACAGCTCAGTGACGGAGCCGCTACCTCAAAAGGAGGAGGTCGCGAATTCAATCCCCAAAGAAGGTCAGGACAAAATGGTGCCAGATGCGCCAACAAAGAAAAGCACTGGATATCCATGGAGTCACCATAAATCAAGACCGGAGGCAAGAAAATCAGTCCTCAAACAAGGCAGTCTATAGAAACCTCCATCCCACAGATTTAAGGAAATGCTCTTTCTGTATAGCAGGAGCCAGTGGCGGGGCCACACGTGGATTGCACTCTGGCAAACCCCTCCTCTGTCCACAGGTAGCACAGAGGGGTTTGGCTGTGTGTTTTCTTTAATTGATATTTATGCCACCTAATATCACCACGTCCGGGTGGTTCTCCACAATATAAGAACTTTTGGCCTTGTGGCTATAGTGCAGGAATCTTATCTCACAGTCACAGGGTTTGATTCCACACTCCTCCATGAAGCCAGCGGGGTGACTTTGGGCTAGTCACAGCTCTATTTCTGAGCCCTCTCAGCCCCACTGACCTCACAGGGTGACCTCAGCCCCACTGACCTCACTTGGTTTGTCAGCCGCTTTCAATCCCCTTAAGGGTGAGAAAAGCGGGGTATAAATGCCAATTCCGCCTGCTCCTCCATGAAGCCGGCTGGGTGACCTTGGGCTAGTCACAGCTTTCTTTCTGAGCTCTCACAGTCCCACCTACCTCATAGGGTACCTGTTGTGGAGAGCAGAACAGAAAGTTTGTCAGCCCCTTTGAGTCCCCTTAAATGGATGAGAAAAGCAGTGTAGAAAAGACAATTCTTCTTCTTCGTAAGAACCTAAGAGGAGCCGTGCTGGATCAGTCCGTAGCCCATCTAGTCCAGCCCCCATCCCATTCAGTGGCAAAACAATTGCTTCTGGGCATCTCCAGAAAAAAAGAAGGGCAAAACCTTCACCAGATCTCAGTTCCATGCAAGTGGCCTTTAGTGGAATCATGTCTGTCTCTCCAACATGGAGATGGTACCCGAGCATCAGTTCTAGTAGCCATTGACCAACCTGTCCTCCATAAATTTGTCTATAAGGACCTAAGAAGAGCCTTCCTGGATCAGACCACAGCCCATCTACTCCAGCATCCTGTCTCACACCAACTGCTTCTAAGCATCTCAAGCAGAAGATGGAAGCAACACCTTCTCCTGCAAATGGCCTGTAGAGGCCTCCATCCTGGAGATGGGACCTGGGCATCAGTTCTAGTAGCCATTGATCAACCTGTCCTCCATAAATTTGTCTATAAGAACCTAAGAAGAGCCTTCCTGGAACAGACCACAGCCCATCTACTCCAGCATCCTGTCTCACACAGTATCCCACCAACTGCTTCTAAGCATCTCAAGCAGAAGATGGAAGCAACACCTTCTCCTGCAAATGGCCTGTAGAGGCCTCCATCCTGGAGATGGGACCTGGGCATCCGTTCTTGTAGCCCTTCATACACCCACCTGTCCTCCCTTCATGTATCTAAGCCTTTCTTAAAACTATACAACCGGTTGCTGTCAGCACCTCTTTTAGTTGTAAGTTCCATAGACAAGGACCCTCTGGTGGAAAATTACTTCCCCTTGTTGGTCCTAACTCTTCCGCCCATCGGCTTCATACAGTAAAGAGTAAAACGAATAATCAAAATATAATCCTCCAAACCAGAATTAGACACCAAAAGCCTGGGTGAAAAGAAATGTTTGGAAGCTTCAGAGAAGCCTGTTGAATCAGCTACTACTGGCCTTTAATGCTACTTCGAGCATTTTATGGATTGCCATATACTTTGGAGTACATTTCGATACAGGAAGACATTATAAAATGCAATTTGGTTCTCTAATGATATATTATCCACTGCTTTAAGTAGAAGAGCTGGAAATATATTCAATTTTTATATTCAGTACAAATGTAATAGATCAGTTTTATACCTCCAGGTGCAAATGTCTTTGATTTCTCTCTGTTACACAAATGTATGCTAAATCTCAAAGCAGGAAGATGGAGGAAGGGGGATGGACCTAAATTTCCAAAATCGACACCAGTAAGAAATTCAACAGGCTACTTACATCTCACAAATGTTAGCCAGTGTAACCCTTTGGCACAGAAAGTAAAAATAACAGAAAGAACAGCAGGATTCCTAAACTCTCCAATTCAGATCTTTGAATTTAAGAGCTTTTTTAAAAAAGCATAGAATATAGTTTAGTTAACCCATGGGTGTTTTTCCACTGCAGCCCTTAGATCTGGATCTAAGAAGATCCGGATCTAAGGGAAGCACCCAATGTGTTTCCATATTGTGGAAACAGCTTTGCACCCATCTGGGGAATCCGGATCGACCCACAAGGGGTCGGTCCATTACCCCAGGTGTTTTGGGGGGCGGCAGGGGGGCAGTCTTCGAAGCAACTTCGAAGTGATCATCCGGCTCACAGCCAAAAGGTACAAAAATGGGTACAATTGACAGTGGAAAAACACCCCATGTTAATCCTTTGTCCAAATAAGCATCAATTCTTTGCATACATTCACAATGAAATTTGGAGCACACAGGGAGAGCAGGACCTAAGGCCCTCCCTCCTGCATATGAGAGTCAAATACAGGAAGCCTCACCCATCTATCTATCTACCCATCTACCTACCCATCTACCTATCCATCTACCTATCCATCTATCCATCTACCTATCCATCTACCTATCCATCTATCCATCTATCTATCTATCTATCTATCTGTCTGTCTGTCTGTCTGTCTGTCTGTCTGTCTTTTCCTGCCCCATATCCCAAGATCTCTGGGCAGTTTACAATAAAAAAAATCCATGTATACATGCCCCATTAAAACAGTATTAAAGAGCATAAATAGTTAAAAAGTTAAAATAGTGCTAGAGTGGATTCGTGCCCCAAAGGCCTTAATAAAAATCCAGGTCTTTCCTTGGCGCCTGAAAGTCTGAAGGGCAGGCACTACGCGAGACAGAATGTGATCCACATCAGGAAGCCACGCTTATTCCTGGTAGACCAACTGCATGTCCTCTTCCTGAAGACCGTTGTTCCCTTTTTCAATCGTGTCTCACGCTTCGTGATCCCAGAGGCCTCAGCAAAAGAGGCCTCGCTGTCCTTTACTGTCCCCTGAAGTTTGCCCCAGCTCATGTCCACTGCTTCCACGAAACTCCCTATCACCTCATCTTCTTCCATTCCCTTCTCCTTTTGTCTTCCATCATTTGTGTAGTCCCCCCCCCTCGGAGATGCAAGGGGCAAGGACACGCAAGAAGGTCTTTTCTGTGGTGGCCCCCACACTCTGAAATAGCCTCCCTCTGAAAGGGCATCAGGCACCAACAGTAAATGGTTTCCTTCTTCACCCAGGCATTAGATGGTGGAGGATAAGCAGGGAGGGTTGTATTTTAAAGATATTCTGAGAATGTGGTCATGTATTGTGACACACTCTGGGACCTCTTGGTGAAGGGCAGAAAATAAATAAATAAATAAATAAATAACTTTCCCAGCATCGGGGTCTTTTCCAGTGAGCCTGCCTTTTCATTGTAAGAACATAAGAACACAAGAGGAGCCCTGCTGGATCAGGCCACAGCCCATCCAGTCCAGCATCCTGTCTCACACAGTGGCCCACCAATTGCCCATGGGCACCTCAAGCAGAAACAAGGGCAAACCTTCTCCTGCTCTCAAATCCAAGCGTTCTGCTTCTCCTCCCAGCCTGAAAGATGTACTGAGGCATCCATTCTAGTAGCCATTATGTGGCCAAAGTATTTGAGCATCGGGTTCTGCATTAATCTGTCCAATGAGAAGGTTGATTTCCCACAGTGCTGGCCAATTGGGTCTCCTAGCAGTCCAAGGGCCTCTCAGCATGGTTTGCCTTGCCATGGCCTCTTGCAGAGAGATGCCAAGAACCTATTTTAATTTCCAAAGCAGTTGCTCTTCCATTGAACTACAACCCACCACCAGATTGATCAGACAATCTGTTAATACTGTATCCTAGCATTTAGGTCCCTTAGCATAGAACGCTCATGGGAAGCCCCTGAATAGGTAGAGAAAGAAATTCGAACCTGTAAATTCTCTTAGGTGGCACCCTGGGCAATTTGTGCAGAGGGGAAGCAGTGACGTTCTTCTATTTTATTTTGGTTCTATGGAATTTGTTGCCAGAAGAGGTTGCAACAGCAACCAACCAGGAAGGATTTAAGAAAAGGTTAGACAAAATCTTGGAGGAGAAAGTTATCAATGGCTACTAGATTGGATACCTAGATACTTTCTCCGGGTTGGAGAGACAGGCATGGGGCCTCTCAAGGTACTTTTCCTGTAGTTGCGAGCATGTGAAGGTTTTCCCTTTGTCTTCTGCTGGAGATGCCCAGAAGGAATTAGTAGGCCAAGACAGGTTGCTGGACAAGATCCAGCAGGACAAATTCATGGATAACAGGTGTTTATCAGTAACTACCAGAACAGAAGTCTAGGAAACACCATCAGGTTGGAGGGGCAAGCAGAATCCTCTAAAGAGCATTTGCTGGGGGTTGAAAGCTGGTGAAGGTTTTGCCTTTGCCTCCTGATGAGATGCCCAGAAACAATTGGTGGGCCACTGTGTGAGATGGGATGCTGGACTAGATGGGCTGTGAACCGGTCCAGCAGGGCTCCTCTTAGGTTCTTGTGGACTACATGGGCTGTGGCCTGATTCAGCAGGCCTCCTCTTAGGTTCTTGTGGACTAGATGGGCTGTGGCCTGATCCAGCAGGCCTCCTCTTAGGTTCTTGTTGACTACATGGGCTGTGGCCTGATCCAGCAGGGCTCCTCTTAGGTTCTTGTGGACTAGATGGGCTGTGGCCTGATCCAGCAGGCTCCTCTTAGGTTCTTAGGGACTGGATGGGCTGTGGCCTGATCCAGCAGGGCTCCTCTTAGGTTCTTGTGGACTGGATGGGCTGTGGCCTGATCCAGCAGGGCTCCTCTTAGGTTCTTGTGGACTAGATGGGCTGTGGCCTGATCCAGCAGGGCTCCTCTTAGGTTCTTATGGACTAGATGGGCTGTGGCCTGATCCAGCAGGCCTCCTCTTAGGTTCTTGTGGACTAGATGGGCTGTGGCCTGATCCAGCAGGGCTCCTCTTAGGTTCTTGTGGACTACATGGGCTGTGGCCTGATCCAGCAGGGCTCCTCTTAGGTTCTTATGTTGGCAGTTCAGCCTCACAGCTCCCTGGTCTTTAATTCCTGCATGCCAAAGCCAGGGAAGAGGATGCTCTTAAGTAGGCTTAAGTAAACCAACAATTGTGGAAAGGAAAGAGGCAAAGACTGCAAAAACAGAAAAAAAGAACAAAGCAGGACCCCTGAATGCCTCCTCTTTACCTGCATTCAGCAAGTGAGCTGTGAGAACCAATTAATTGGAAAATGTGAGTGCTGGGAGGGCCAGTTCAATGGACTCAGCACACAGAAGCCGAACGGCAAGCAGTGGCCCAGAATGACCAAGAGGTCACAACCCCAGGACAGGACTACTGAGGGCTATTGTGTTCCTCACATTCCTGTAGCTAGAAGCTTCATTCCCATGGCAGCTAAGCTAATTGTTTTTCAGGTTGAAAAGTCACAAGTAAAACCTTCTCATTTTCCACGTGTGCTTTTTCCGAGGAACTCGGAGGTTTATCTTTAAGAAACAACTTTAAAGATCCGACTCCCAGAAATGGAACTTCTCCTGTAACATGTGTCTTTGAAAATAGAGTTTATGCCACACACACTGGGAAATGGCAGCTAGTTGAAGAGGGAAGAGCTGTACCCAGCAACATGAATCACAGAATCATAGAGTTGGAAGGGACCTCCAGGGTCATCCAGACCATCCCACTGCTCAATGCAGGATTTCCTAAACCATCCCAGACTCAGGTCCAGCCTCTGCTTGAAGACCTCCGGTGAAGGAGAACTCACTACCTCCCGTGGCAACCTATTCCACGGACTGATCGCCCTCACTGTCAGGAAGTTCTTCCTAATATCTCACCTGTATGAAGTGTCTTGAAGTTTCATCCCGTTGTTTCTAGTCCTCCCATCTTGTGCAAGTGAGAACAGGGACAATCCCTCTGCATTGTGACAGCCCTTCAGAGACCTGAAGACTGCCATCATGTCTCCTCTCAACCTTCTCTTCTGTAGGCTAAACATTCCTAGATCCTACATGAAGAAGGCCTGCCACTTAGAACGCATCCCAGAATCCTCAGCAAGTCCACAGTCGCACAACGCAAGGAGTCGAAGCAATGGGTGGGTCACTGTGAGAGACAGGACGGTGGACTAGGTGGGCTATGGCCCAATGCTGTCTCACACATTGATCCACCAATTCCTTCTAGGCATTCTCCAGAAGATGATAATAGCACAACCTTCACTTGCTACCAACTCCATCAAAGGGCCTTAGAGGCATCCTGCCTGTCTCTCCAACCAGGCAACCATTCTAGTAGCCATGATTCACCGTGAATTTGTCTCTCACAGTGGCCACCAATTGCTTCTGGGCATCTCAGGCAGAAGACAAGGTAAAACCTTCACCTGCTCTCAAATTCTTGCAAGTGGCCTTTAGAGACATCCTAACTGTATCTCCAATCTTGAGGCAGAACCTAGGCATCCATTCTGGTGGCCATCGATACATTTGTCCTCCATGAATCTGTCCAACTCTGCATGAATATGAGAGGAGCCCTGCTGGATCAGGCCCATCTAGTCCAGCATCCCATCTCGCACAGTAACCCATGAGTTGCTTCTGGGCATCTCAGGTAGAAGACAAAAGCAAAACCTTCACCGATTCTCGACTCCTCGCAAGTGGCCTCTAGAGGCATCTTGCCCTTCTCTCCATCCTGGAGGTGGTACCTAGGCGTCCATTCCATCCATGTTCACAGCTCATACCAAGAGATTCTTGCCTTCAAAATCCTTCCAACCTAACAGCCAAGTTCCCTGTTCTGGGTAAGAGTCCTCAAATGAATGCATCTGTTTCCTATTCCTACGCTCAAAAAAGGTGATGATGCAGGCAAAGCCCAAATACATCAGTGCTGGTGAAAGGCTACTTAACACATACTAATCACCCATCTCATGTTTGCTGTGCTGAGCATGAGAGAGAGAGAGAGAGAAGATAGATACCACCAATCCCATTTATGTCTGGCTAAAAGCTGTTCTCAACCCAGCTGCCACACAGCTGTTCTTTAAATGAGAATAGTTATGTCACAAGACTCGGCTATAGATTTCCTGCGTAGCGTGGCACACTGCCACAGGATGTGACAGTATGAAAGAGAGGCGAGGAGAAGAGGGGGAGCCTCCCACGAAGGATTAAGGGGTTAACGCAAAGCTTTTCGCAGCGAGGAGTTAGGAGGAAAGATCTGAAGGAAGAGATAGTTAACTAGGACCTGCCCTTAATGGGAAGGTGAGAGATTGGGGGGAAAGTTCTGCGCCTATTAGCATCTGCAGCGATGCTGATTCTATGGCTCTCGCAAGTCACAGTGGGAAATGCCACCAACGCCTCCCAATTCCCAGGGCGTTTCTTAACTCCTTGAAACAGTAGCGCAGTAAGAAGCTCCATCAATAGGCCCTTTAATCGGAGCAGCCCTGAGAAACATCTGGGCCAGGCTGTTGTTCCATTCAATTATCTCCTTGTTCCAGGCATGGCAGGGTGCTTGAATGAGCCCAAAGAAGCCCATTTAGGAGGAGTAATTCCAACCGCAGGATGCCAAGGCCTGGGGTCCAGGGGTCTCTTTCCAGAACACTCCATGCAGCGGCATTACACACTGAAATAGCGGGACTCGTGGGGATTTAGGGAAAAAGCGCACAATGCTCCTGGTCTGCACATACTTATGACTTCATGCTGCAATGAAGCTGGGATGCTAATATTTGCACTGCAGCTTTTTTGGAGGGGGGGGGGAAGAAATCTCTGCAGATTTTTGAGGGCAGCCTGAGACCCATTTCAGTTCTGCTTTTGGTGCTTTACGGGGTTGGGGGACGTGGGACCATTAATCTGATCTCTTCCAGATGGAAGTTCCTGGTTTTGTACTGCAGCCCCCATGATCCCTGGGAAATGCAGAAAGGCCACAATTCCAACAAGCCCTTCCAGGGATAGTGCTGGTGGTAATACAGGTAGTAGTAGTAGTGGTGGTGGTGGTGGTGGTAGAGGAAGAGGAAGAAGAGTTGGCTTTTTTTACCCCACATTTCTCACCTTTTAAGGGGGCTCAAAGCAGCTGACAAACTTTCAGTTCTTCTCCCCATTAACAGCCACCCTGTGAGGTAGGTGGAGCTGTGAAAGCTTCAAAAGAGAGCTGTGACTAGTCCAAGAAGAAGAACTGGCTTTTCTACTCCACTTTTCTCACCCATTTAAGGGGACTCAAAGCAGCTGACAAACCTTCTCTTCTTTTCCCCACCACAGAGACCCTGTGAGGCAGGTGGAGCTGTGAGAGCGCAGAATAGGAGCTGTGACTAGCCCAAGGTCACCCAGCTGGCTTCATGGAGGAGTGTGAACCCAAACCCCGTGGCTACAAGATATGGGAGCAGCACTCTAACCACAAGACTGGCTGACAGAATCCTAAGCATCTAAAATGGTACAATTTTGGTTGACCTGCAGCTTCAAAACGCCCACTCTGGAAGGAGGGATCTGAGTGGTTCATGTGGAAAAGGTAGAGAGTGAGAGAAACTATTTTCGCTGTGACACAACACTAGAACTAGGGAGCCCTTGGTAAAGCTGATGGGCAGGAAAGTTAGAACCGACAAGGCAAAGGATGGTTTCACGCAGAGAATCATCCATCTACGGAATTTATTAGCAGAAGAGGTGGTGAAGCAACCAGTTGCAAGAAAGGAGATAAATTCATGGAGGACAGGAGTTTCCCCTGCAGCTTGGAGAGACAGGCAAGATGCCTCTAAAGGACACTGGCAGCCTTTGTCTTTTGCTTGGGAAATCCCAGAAGGAGAAATCGGTGGGCCACCGTGTGAGACAGCTTTGGGCAATACTGATTATAGAAAAGGTGGATAGAGAAAATTCCTTTTCTCTATCACATAACACTAAAACTAGGGAACGTTCTATGAAGCTGATGGGTAGGAGAGTCAGATCAGACAAGGGGGTTTCTTCACCCAGAGGGTCATTGGACTATGGAACTAGCTGCCAGAAGGTCACAGCAGCCAGCCTAGATGGCCTTAAGGAAGGGCTAGACAAGTTCATGGATGACAGATGTATCAGTGGCTACCAGAATGGATGCCTAGGTACATCTTTCAGGCTGGAGGGACGAGCAGGATGCTTCTAAGGCTATTTGCTGGGATCCGAGAGCAGGAGGTTTGCCCTTGTCTCTGCTTGAGATGCCCATGGGCAATTGGTGGGCCACCGTGTGGGACAGGATGCTGGACTAGATTGGCTGTGGCCTGATCCAGCAGGGCTTCTCTGAGGTTCTTATGTACTGCAGTGCTGTCCTTGGTAGAGAATCTGACTTCACTTTAGTACAGAGAATTCTGCACAGATCTGTGATGCAATTATGACTCTCTAAGAACCAAAAACATAGTACTTATTTTATTTATATTTTTATCCCACCTTATAACCTAGAGTGGCCTACAAGAGTAAAAACAAACATTTAAATGAACCCACTAAAACGACGACAGTGAGTGAAAGTGGAAAGAGGAAACTGCTCCCTCAGGAAAAACCCAGGGTGTGTCTTGAACAGCCTTCTGAACATCTATACTGAAGGCACCTCATAAACCTCAGGAGGGAGGGTATTCCACAATCTGGGGCTACCACCAAGAAGGTTCCGTTCTACATCTGCACACTTTCAGCTACTGAAGGTGATAGTATAACCAGGAAGGACTCCCCTGCAGATCTTAAGGCATGGGCAGGTCCACTTGGAGAATGCTTCTGTATAGATATTTCGGCCCCAATTATTTAGGAGCAATTGGGCTTGGTAGTGAACTAGTGGCCAGTGCAGCTGTTTTAAGACCAGCATAGTATGCATCCAGCCAGCCATTCTGCCACATTCCTGAACCAGTTGCAACTTCTGACCTGCCTTGAAGGGTTGTCCCACATAGAGCACATTCCAATAATCCAATCTAGAAGTTAGCGGAGCATGGATCACTGTGGCCAAATCATCTGTTAAGCTGTAGCTGGAAACAGGTGCCCTTGGCCGCAACCTCTATCTGAGCTTCAAGCGCCAGTAAGGAGTCCAACAGCACCCCCAGATTTCTCACCTGTCCCTTCCATCAGGGTGCCTCCCAACTCCATGGACTTGAAACCCTGTGACACACAGCACCTCCATCATGTCTGGATTCAGCTTCAATTTATTGGCCGTATCCAGCCCATTTCCTCCTTCAAGCACTTCAACCGCCTCTCCTGATTCAGATGGCACAGAGAGGCAGAGCTGGGTATGACCTGCATATTGATGGCACCTCACTCCAAATCTCCTTGATGACCTCTCCCAGCGGTGTCACACAGATATTAAAGAGCACGGGAGATAAGACTGACCCCTGAGGAACCTCGTAGTTGAGTTTCCCGGACACTATTTCCAAGAACCTCTGCTGCAGCAATTAAATGGATGAAAGCCATTTCTTGAAAACAATTTCTTGCCTTATGCAGCCAGAGGAGACTTTGGAAATGTGCCCACAATACTTGCACAACAACAAAGTACAGGCAAGGGCAAGGACAGCTGCAAAAGGCTTAGTAGTGGAAGGGAACTCCATTGGGCTTCAGAGACTCCCAGACCTTTCTATCAACCTGTTTATACCCTATGTAATCCAATGTTCACTCTTCTCTCTTCACCTGTCACCTATTTTATTTTATTTTTATTTTATTTTATAGCCTATGCACACAAATCTTTGCAAGCCTTCTAAGAACTAGTAATGAAAAGGTTGCATTTTGCTTAAACACGTAGTCTATTTTTAAAAATACCGGTAGCTACACCATGGTGATTCATTCAACCCTGGAGTTGTAACACCACCAGCGCTAAACGCAGAACACACAGACTTGTTAGATATTTGGTGAGAACAATGCTAAATTTTGCTCCACAAAACCTAGCAAGATGCTTTGGAATTGAACCAACATTACTTGATCGGAACTCATATGGAGGCTTTCCTGCTGGATAGCTATTCGAAAGTCCAGGCCACAGCCGCGCGTCATAATTAAAGGGAGGTCGGGATGGTGAGCCCTTCTCCTTACAGAATCCAGCACCAGAACGTATCATCACGGCACCCAGGATGGGGCCTTTTCAGTGGTGGCTCCCAGATTGTGGAATAGTCTCCTCCTGAGGTGCACTTCTTTGCCCTGGTCTTGGGATAAACAAGGTAATGGCCTTCCTCCCCACATTTAGGCACTGTCATGGTTTTAGTGTTCATTTTGTATGCTCACTGTTTTTTAATGTTGTAACCCGCCCTGAGACCTTTGGGTATAGGGCGGGATAAAAATTCAAATAAATAAAATAAATAAAAAATAAACATTTTGAATATTTAATTGCGGATTCACAGGACAGCGAACGCATAAAGGCCACCATGAAACAATGCAGTAGGCTGTGGACGTTCCCTCTAGGACAAGCTCTCAGATCGAGAGTGGATTAAAAGAGGATTTGACTCGTACTTGACGCTTTCAGGGCAGATACGTTACTGGACACGTATCAGATATGTATATGTTCATATGGGATATTTGTACAAATACATTTGTATTGAATAGAATCCTACCACTTTCAAAGGGGATCGATTCGAACTAATACGAATTTTCTAACATTTAACTTTTGTCCCATCACACTGCTTTTTCAAAATTCCTTGCCTACTTCCTGAATTAAATTTCTCCCCTCTCCTCCTGGGACAGCAATCTGATAGTAAGAGGGGCTGCTTCTCTCCCCAGCACCTACCAACACCTCTTGGAGCGTGAGACACAACCCTGGAACCTCCCAAAAGGGAATGTGGCCTTTTTAGCAAGCCTTTAATTCCCCAACCACGACCCCCAGCAAGAGGGCTTTAAAAGAGCCCTTTGCTCTGATGAATTGCAGGAGAGATCTATTTTTGGCACTGGGTAAGAAACCGAAGATTTCACTGGAGATGGTAAGAGACTCTGACGGCAAAAACAAAAAACAAAGCAGACACCCACTTTCCTGATCCTGAAGGAATCCGAGCAGGTATTTGATATCTTGCCTGGAGAAAAACAACGCTCTGGCAGGTAAATCCCCACTGGAGGCAACGGAATTTCAGGGAAGAGTTATGGGCCCTGGGTAATAATGCATTGCTGCCTGTAACAGTGAGTAGAAGAGGAACCAGGCTGGAACCTGAGTCCAGAAATGAGTTGGATCAAGTTGCTTCTAATGGCAGAAGTGCTTCCTGCGACCTTCCAAAGGAATCTGTTCCCACCATTTCTCTGAATAGGTCTCCTATTCTCCCTTTTCTGCCCCTCGCAGCCCCATGCAACGCCTGTGAATTCAGTGAAATGCACCCCATGGCACCCAGGGACACCCTAGAAAATTGTTCTCCCAGGTTCTTTTTTAAAGGTGCCATCGCTGACACTAAAACACAGGTATGCTCTCAAAGGTGAACTATTACTTAAAGTCCAGGCTCTCCATCAGAAAGTACTCCACCCGGAGGAGAGTGCAGACATTCATCATGCTAGCTTCGATTCCCTGAGGTGAGCAAACCTGACACGCCAGTTGAACAGACTGTTTTGCATGCGTTTGGTTCTATGGTGTGTATCAAAGAGGGCCTTTTCTGTAGTGGCCCCTACACCTTGGAACAGCCTCCCAGGTGCCTACATTATATAGTTTTCAGGCCCCGGTTAAAAGATATTTCTTCACCCAGGCCTTTGACGCTCTGTTTCCCCTGTGTGCTATCCTGCAAGAGCAGGGGAGATTTTAAATAAATAAAATATACATAGCGTAACCTGAACACAAGAACATAAGGCCATAAGAGGGGCCCTGATGGATCACGCCACAGCCCATCTAGTCCAGCATCCTGTTGCCCACAGTGGCCCGCCAAATGCTCATGGGCATCTCAAGCAGAGACAAGGACAAACCTATTCCTGCTCTAGAAGCAGTTTATTCCCATTTAGCCAAAAGCCAGGGCAAAGAGGTGCCTCTTCACGGCCTTCCTAAACGTATAGAGTGAAGGAGCCTGACACACCTCAGGGGGGAGACTATTCCACAGTCTAGGGGCCACAACTGAGAAGGCCCTCTCACGGGTGCCCATCGCTTTTACTATTGAGGGTGGTGGGACAACCAAGAGAGCCTCCCCTCCAGACCTCAAGGCATGGGCAGGTCGATTTGTTGGTTATAATTTTAAAAAAAATCAAAAGTCACAACTGCTTTACCCGTGTGACCTAGCTTTCTGCATGTATTACCTTTGAGTATGGTAAAATATAACTTAAATAATATTGATAACTTAGTTAGTTATTTGTTTGCTTAGCTAACCCATATACCACCCTATCCATAACCTCAGGGTGATTAACAAAGCAGATTAAAGCAACATTAAAGAGAAAGGTAGGATAGAAACTAAAACATCTGCAATGATCAAAAGCCTCACCGAACAAATGCTTTTTCACCAGATACTAAGGGGTGCTCACTGCTGGAGACTTCTTCCACGTAGGAAAACACTAAAACCTCTGTAACCAAAAGAATAATCTTAAACATACCATATAAGGAAAGGTGTGGGGCCCATCAGACAGATTAAACACATAAACCTAGGACTCTGCCTATGCTTTAGACAAGCAGATGCATTTTTTAAAAAATCAGTGTAACTTTGTGTGAAGAAACCTCAGTTTAATGGATCCTGCAGAAGTGTCCCTCTGTGATCACTATTAAAATAATTAAAAATTTCATCACCATTAGCTGGGTATTTAATGGCTGCCAGAAAGAAGGTAACTCACAACGCCCATTAATTCTACTTAAGTGCCTCTGCACCAGGGTCAGGGGTCAAATCCTGCCACAATAGCTTACAGGAGCTTTGGGAAAGCGAAAGGCCAAGTGTCAAAGGATCATTAACAATCCCGTTTCGAAATAAAATGCTCCAACAAACCACCAAAAGCCCGAAAGATTTCCGTCCCCTGCTTGTCATTCTGGTTTTAAAATCAAAACTCTGCAAACCAAAACTTTGTAACTACAGTATCCTGGGATTTCAGTTTTCATGTGTGACCAGTATACTGTCCTGCAATTAAAATTCTTGGGTGCAAATTCAGTCTTTTCACCTGTTTTCTTCCTCTCTTTTGAGCAGCAAAGCACAAAAATCAAGCATTTCCTAGAGACAGGGAAAAACACCACTTAAGGAACATACTTATCCTTAAAAAAAAAAAAAAGTACCATGCATCTACAATGTGGACTTTTTCTCAGGGACACTTAAAATAAGCCTTAAAGAACAAGCTTTAAAGGTCAGCAGGGTCAGGCAATGAGGGTCATCTCTGTTATTGCTGTCATGTATTTGCTGACCAAATAGAGAGTTGATCTGTAAGCAGGAGTGGCATTTCTCGCTCTGCCCTCTGGGTGCCATTTTTGCCCAGGCTAGAAGGAGAAATCGATACAAAGTGAAATAGGGAAGAAATCCTGAAGTGACAAGGGACCCTCGCCAGGAAGACGTTGGCCCAGGAAGCGTTGACCTCATTGAAGGCTAGAAAATCATGCATGGTGTGGTAAAGGTGGAGAAAGAAAACGTATTTGCTCTGTCGTGCAACACTAGAACCAGGGGGCACTCTGTGAAGCTGATGGGGAGGAGAAGAAGAACTGGGAAGAGGAAGCAAGGGTATGGAAAGCATTAAGAAAGAATAAGACAAATGGGTGGAGGACAGGTGTATCAATGGCTACTACAATAGATGCCCAAGTACCCCTCCAGGTTGGAGAGACAGACGGAGTTGACAGCAGGTGAAGGTTCTGCCCTTGTCTTCGGCTTGAGATGCCCAGGAGCAATTGGTGGTGGACCACTCCGTGAGAAAGACTACAATAATATATAATAATAAATGTTTATTTATATCGCCCTTTCCACCAAAGGGCAGTACAGAGATAAAGTTTAAAACTACAGAATACAAAATCCAGTCTAATAGCCAGTTTGGTCTAGTGGTTAGGGAGCTGGACTCTTATCTGAGAATACCGAGTTCGATTCTGCCCTTACCCATGAAACCGGCTGGGTGATCTTGGGCTAGTCACAGCTCTCTTCTGAGCTCTCACAGCCCCACCCACCTCACAGGGTGTCTGTTGTGGGAAGAAGAATAGAAGGTTTGTCAGCCGCTTTGAGTCCCCTTAAATGGGTGAGAAAAGTGGGGTATAAAAACCGACTCTTCTTCTTCTAATACTACAAAATGCGGGTTACAAAATAAATAATAGCCTACCAATACAACTTCTACTCCTAGGACATACCTTATCTAAGTCAATCTGCTAATGCGTAAGACTAAACAGCAACCATAAGCAACCCCACAGAATTTGACTACCTCCTTTTATGACCTAAGAACTAGTGTTAGACTATTCCAGAGATGTGGAACCCGGTCTTGAAAAGCTTGCAATATGTGCTTGAGATACAGCCAGAAGGGCTTAATTGGTTGACCGCAGGTTGCTAGCTGGGGTATACCAAGTCAGTTTAGACGCCAGGTAACCTGGTGTGTGCCCTCTAATGGCCTTAAATGCCAATTTTAAAATAAATCCTAGGGTGAATCGTAAGCCAATGCAACACTCTCCTAGAGGCTGAAATATGGGAATACCTAGGCAAGTTCATCACTATTCTAACCGCCGAGTTTTGTACTAAAGTTAGAGGAAGGAAGGAGCTTTTAGACTGCTGGACTAGATGGGCTGTGGCCCCATCCAGCAGGGCTCCTCTTAGGCTCTTATGTCCAATCACACCAGCCCTGAACACGTATCTAAATATCCCTACAGCTGTCAGTTCTAGCTGACATTAGCTAAGAGTCTGTCCATCTCCATAAGCTACCACCACAATGCACACAACCTAAAAAACACAACAGTCCGAGAAGCTGAGTTACGCACAAGGACTTGGGACAAGGGCAAAATAAAAAGGATAGAGGCAATCGCATTTGCAGGAGCACTCATTCGTGATGTCCGCCGCGGTATAACGACAGCACTTTGGGTCACTGAAATACTAGCAGAGACAGCCGTGGCAGAAACTCCATTTGGTGTATTTAAATAGCGCTTCATCTCTTGAGAGCTCAAAATAGATTTTAGCGAGGTCATGGCACAGTCCTCCAACAGCTCAACGGAGCAGAAAATTAAGCTGAGTGAACCAATAGCAAGTCTCCACCTAGGATCACAACACTGACAGGTAACTTGCACCTCTTCAAGAAATAAAACAGGCGCCTTGAACCCAGACACTGTGGATCTGGGTGTTCGTGGTAGAGCTCAAACATACCTAGCAAAGCAGAGCATTACTCTAGGAGAACGTTCTAGGAGGTACAGGCCAAACTCTTAGTACAGAGAAAGAACCAAAGATCCATCTCTTTCCTACCAGTTCCACCTCCTTCCCCTGGTCATTGTGGCCACCAACTCTCACAACCAGGAACTAGCAGGCAGAAGATGCCACCCTCAAGAGCATAGGAAAACTTCAGGACTACACACTTGATCTGTCTTGACCTCACGGGGCTCCTCGAGGAACCAGATGCTAGCATATCCGCGTGGTTGTCTCAAAACCAACGTTTCTCAAAAGCGGCTACCTTCTCGAACCATCTTCAAGTCCGAACTCCAGGTGAGCGAAGATGGGGCTTGGTGGAAATCCAGGCACGACGTCACATCACCGAGGTCCGTGACGTCAGAATGGACACATTGCTCCATTTTCACTTACCCGGTTGAACATTCAATAAACAGGCCAAAGGAAAAACAGGTTTTTCATAAGCTCTAATATCAGACATGCAAAATTTAAATTGATTAAAGCTCTGTGTCAGCTGCCCTCTTGATTTGATAGTGTTTCCATGGCAACTCTGCTGTGGAAAAGGCAGCCAAAGACTTTGAACAAAACCGGGTGTCGGGGGCAGGATCTTTCCTTCCATCTTCGGGCATGAACAGGAAGCCCTGCGGTCATTCTCTTTCTTCCTTCTCTCTCCATGTTGACATGCCAACATCCAGAAAGATGCGGAAGGAAGGAAGGAAGGAAGGAAGGAAGGAAGGAAGGAAGGAAGGAAGGAAGGAAGGAAGGAAGGAAGGAAGGAAGGAAGGAAGGAAGGAAGGAAGGAAGGGCCATACAAGGTGTATCAGCGGACAGTCCATTGCAACAGAGAATAAAAACAAATTTTGCTTATCTCAAGAGTTATGCAAGAAACACCCAAAACAATATATAGCCAGCTTCCACATGCCTGCCCCCCATACTGTCCGGGGTCCCCAAAGCCAGAACCTGTAACTGGCCCATATCCACTGTACCTTCTCCAACTTAAGATGGGGTTTAAGAGGGGACCTGACTGAAGGATATAAAGTCATGCATGGTATAGAAAAGATGGATAGAGAGAAAATCTTTTCTCTCACACACAACACTAAAGAAGAAGAAGAAGAAGAAGAAGAAGAAGAAGAAGAAGAAGAAGAAGAAGAAGAAGAAGAAGAAGAAGAAGAAGAAGAAGAAGAAGAAGAAGAAGAAGAAGAAGAAGAAGAAGAAGAAGAAGAAGAAGAAGAAGAATTGGCTTCTCTACCCCGCTTTTCTCATCCATTTAAGGGGACTCAAAGCAGCTGGCAAAGCTTCTGTTCTTCTCCCCACAACAGAACACCCTGTGAGGTAGGTGGGGCTGTGAGAGCTCAGAAGAGAGCCGTGACTAGCCCAAGGTCACTCAGCTGGCTTTGTGAGGGAGTGAGGAATCAAACTCGGTATTCCCAGGTAAGAGTCCGGCTCCCTAACCACCAGACCAAACAGGCTGACAGATCTTAAGGCACGGTCAGGTTATAACAGCATTATAGGTTAAGGTTAACGCCTTGAATTGGGCTCAGTAGTGAATCAGCAGCCAGTGCAGCTCCTTTAAGACTGGCGTGATGTGTATCTGACCAGCCATTCTGCTCAAGATTCTAGTAGTTGCATTCTCCACTAGCTAAAGCTTCTGAACAGTCTTCAAGGGCAGCCCCATATAAAGCACATTGCAGTAGTCCATTTTGGACTGTAGCAGAATATGGATAACAGTGGCCAAATTGTCTCGGTCCAGAAGGGGCCTTAGCTGTAGTTGGAAATGGGCTCTCATGGCCATGACCCCCACCTGAGCTTCCTCATGGTGAGCTCTTCTCAACTGTGCCTCCTGATTCCAAGGAAACAGATGCTTTTATCGCTCTACTAAGACCAATAAAAATGCAGGCGGTTATGCACTGATTTACTCCCTGGAACTAGCCTGGCGATGCAAGCTACAAAAAGAGAGAGGAGGCAGAAATGACAAAGCAAGGGAGACCTTCTAGGTTTCTAGAAGCTGAGCTTCAGGAACTGGAAAGCAGACCATACGCCGTCTTAGCTCCCAGCGCAATGCTCAATAATTTCTCTTAACACACCCACACGCACCTTTATATGAACGCCATCTTTTCAGAAAGCTACAAGAAGAAACCACAGAGAACTCTCATCTCATCTCTGGGTACATCTGAGATCCTTTCTTTTCAAGAACACCATCATCACCACCATCTGTCAGGAGCGGCCAATAGCACAATAAAAGAGATCATCACCACCAGATCACACTGAAAGAATTCATTAGCAACAAGGGATACCATATCACCGATGACCAGAACTAGGATAAACAAGTGAAGAAAAGACTAGAGTAGATCGTGTCAAGCCATATAAGAACCTGAGAACCTAAGAGGAGCCCTGCTGGATCAAGTCACAGCCCACCTAGGCCAGCATCACATTTCCCACAATGATCTTCTCAAGCAGAAGACAAAAGCAAAGCCTTCACCTGCTCTTGACCCCCTGCAAACGGCCTTGAGGGTCCTCCTGCCTGGCTCTACAACCAGGAGGAAGTATCTAGGCATCCATTTTAAAGGAGGCAACCAAAATCAATTCACGTGAATTCTTTCCAGCTATTTTCCCAGGGTTCTCTGATGCCAGTCTCTGCCACTGGCAATGCTGCCTCCATGCACCAAAGGTCTTTCTGTGGAAGCCAAGTATGCGCAACCATGTGCCATGAGAGACCACACCCACCTTGACCAAAGGCCAGCTGATCTCAGTCCAAGTGTCAGGAATTCCTTGGGTCTCTCATTTTCCCAAGACCTGAATGAAGAGTCACAGAATGGTGACTGCTGGAAACCCCAGATGGCACAAGGTACCACAGGGCTCCACTTCGGAACCAAGTGCCAGGCGCTCCAGAAGCCCCGTTAAAGTAAAAAGGGTCTTACTGCGCCTACTCAAGGCACCAAGGTACGTATTTCAAGGAGGCTTTGTAAATCCCTATGAATGCAGTACATTGGCTCTAGACAAACCCATATGCCCACCTGGCAGACACCCGGCCTCCCACTAGCCTGAACTGCGCTAGATCCCACAAAAAGATACAAAAGAACATCCTCCAGTATATGGTGCCCCTCCAAAACAACATGGGTATATGGCTGGCACTTGCCCTGTTAAAAACACTTTTTTCTCTTTGGCTGTTTTTGCACTAGGGAGGAAGACCCCATTAGGGCAAACAAAGCAGCGTCTTTCTGAGCCATGGAAGGAGGAGGAGTTGGCTTTTATACTCCACTTTTCTCACCCATTTAAGGGGACTCAAAGCAGCTGACAAACCTCCTGTTCTTCTCCCCACAACAGACACCCTGTGAGGTAGGTGGGGCTAGGAGAGCCCAGAAGAGTGCTGTGACTAGCCCAAGGTCACTAGATGGCTTCATGTAGGAAGAAGACTTGGCTTTTCTACTCTGCTTTTCTCACCCATTCAAGGGCACTCAAAGCAGCTGGCCTCATGGAGGAGTGCGGAATCAAACCAGGTATTCCAAGGTAAGAGTCCAGCTCCCTAACCACTAGACCAGGGTTTCCCAAACTGTGGGTCGGGACCCACCTCCAGGAAATTTAACCGTATTTGAAATAACTTTTTTGATGTAATTATTTAATTAAGTAATAAAAAAATTGTATTAAAACTTTGTTATTTGAAAAGTCCTTTATTCATATTGGTAATGGTTAAATTTCCTAGAGGTGGGTCCCGAGTTGGTAAACTTATATTAGATGGGTCGTAGCCCGGACAACTTTGGGAACCACTGCACTAGACCCAACTGGAAGAAGGAATGTTATTTTTTCCGTTTCTGTGAGTTGTGAGAACTCCCAAACCACCCCAAAAATATCCTTCTTTAGCAGAGGCATAGAAAGGGCAGTACAGTAGGTAATGGAGAAAGCGCTTGCTTCGCCCCTGAGAGCATGGGCATGTTCTCTGTGCGATTGGAATGCTCAAATGTCTACCCAACAGAATTGCGGAGGGCACTGTCTGGCATTTCAGTGCAGTGAATGCCCTTATAAAAGCTGATCTCGGCTAAATATTGTGCTCTCTGACCTTCAGGTTTAATGAGGTGAGCATTGTACAAAGCACCCAAGCAATGCAATGAAAGTGATCAACGCCTCTCATACCCACAGAAGCAAAAGCAAGAGCTAAATAAAAGCTACTGCAACTTTTCCCAACTATCTGAGCGCATAGAATGTTGCAGCATCTTTTAATTTGCTTTCAGGGCTTATGTCGGAACAGAGACCCCTGCAAATGGCAGCACAACCAAGAAGACTTTGGCCGCACTTCCCAGGAGGTGGTGGGTCTACGTGGGAGAAGGATTTCCTGAAACTATTGCCTCCAAATTAGCAACAACACTGAGGCCATTCCTCCACTTACCGTGGTTAATCCAGATTTAGAAGATCCAGATTTGGAAAGGGGTCCTCGTTGAATCCTGTCCTTGAAGATCCGACTCTTGGTAAGGACCCCATGTGTCTGCACATGCCGTCTAGCACCCAGTGGCAATGGGTGCTAGACAGGGTCGCCGTGCAAACGGCGAAGCACCCATCCGGAGGATCGGTTTGGCCCAAAGTGGATGGGCTGCCAGCACAGCTTCATAGCTGCCTACGCAGCAACCACAAAGCTTGGCACAAATTCCATAGCCTGCTTCATCACAAGTACGCAGGACATGCAGGGCTCTGTAGCTGTGAATGGTGGGGCGCTGAGCCTGCCCCTGGACCCCACTGCCCTGGTCGCAGTACAAACCGTGTCCTCTGATCCAGTCTTCACGGCTGAAGACCAGATTGAAGACACCTTTAAAGGGGTCTACAGTAAATCTGGATTTAAGGGCCCGAAGACCCCATTAAATCTGGACTTCGCTTCCGCTACTGTGTACAATTTTCAGACACGGCCGCTGGCGGTGAGCAGGTTTCTTGAAGGCATCTCTAGACCCTTCACACAACCTGTTCGGTCCTGGACACAAGATCTTATTGGCATTGTTACTGATTGGGTGGATCGTACCATGGTAGTCTGCCCATCGGAACCCAACAGTCAAGCCAACTAGCCATTAAAAGTCCCTACAGCAGGCAATAATAAATTGAACAGCAAATCCCCCTCCCCAAACAGAAAAAGGTTCCATTCATCCACTGGACAGGCATTTGTCTAGGATGGTTTAGGGCAGTGGTTCTCAACCTGTGGGTCGTGACCTCTTTGGGGGTCGATCTCCTCTTTCACAGGGGTCGTCTAAGACCATCGGAAAACACATAGGAACTGAGACACCGCTCCTCTATCTGTCTCCAGGTGGGTCCATCCACATGCAGATACGCCCACATACGAGTACCTGGCGTGATGACATCATCATACCAACCCCATCACATACACCCCATACAAATACAGTAGAGAACAGCTTCAGTATTGGAGGTCAAACGACACTTTTATATTCAGCTGTGGTTGATGTGAATACTATGCTTTAATTACATTCAATTTGTAACAATGAAAATACATCCTGCATATCAGAAATTTACATCACAATTCGTAACAGTAGCAAAATTACAGTTACGAAGTAGCAGCAAAAATAATTTTATGGTTGGGGTTAGGCTGGGGGTCACCTCAACATGAGGAACTGTGTTAAAGAGCCAGGGCATTAGGAAGGTTGAGAACCACTGGTTTAGGGAATCCTGCGTTGAGCAGGGAATTGGACTTGTTGACCCTGGAGGTCCCTTCCAACTCTATAACTCTATGATTCTATGATTATCCTATCACAGAATCGGTCTATGAGCCAGTTTGGTCTCTTACCTGGGAATTCCAGGTTTGATTCCACCCTCCTCCATGAAGCCAGCTGGGTGACCTTGGGCTAGTCACAGCTCTTTTCTGAGCTCTCACAGCCCTACCTACCTCACTGGGTGTTATGTGGTGGGAAGAACAGAAGGTTTGTGAGCCTCTTTGAGTCTCCTTAAATGGGTGAGAAAAGCAGGGTAGAAAAGCCAACTCTTCTTCCATCCACTTTTCTTCCATGCCCAGAAACAACGTAAATTTCCCAACACCACCAAAAGCCACTCCAAATTATTGAAGTCTTCAGAGTTCTTGGAGCTCTGACTTCCATTTCTTTGAAGCACAGTTCTTCTCCTTTGTCTTTGTCGAATCTATTTTGCTATTAATAGCCCAGTTTTCCCCATTTATTACAATAATTCTCTTCCTTAATCCTCGCCCGTGAAGCATTTGCTGGCCTCCCTGTTGAGCAGCTTTGCCAGTGCGATGAGCACACGCTTCATTTTTCTCCCCCATCTAAGTCATTAAATAAAGCCCGCCACAACTTTTGTTTACACCAACATTAAAAAGAGAGATTACTTTAGGCCCGGAGATTATGCAAAGACAACATTGGGGATTTTGCAAAAGTCTTCTCTGCTAGCGTGTCTCTGCAAAACTGCAGCCTGGCATAAGGTCATTGCCATCTCTACCAGGCTCTGCTCCACCCTATAACATGAGCCAATTTGGTCTAGTGCAGCGGTTCTCAACCTTCCTAATGCCGTGACCCCTTAATGGAGTTCCCCATGTTGTGGAGACCCCCAACCATGGGGGCGAAGCAGCTGGGAGGTGGGAGGGAAGGGCAGCAGGAGACTCGTCGCGACCCCTCTGAAAGGGTAATTCGACCCCCAAAGGGGTCCCGACCCCCAGGTTGAGAACCACTGGTCTAGTGGTTAGGGAGCCAGACTCTTATCTGGGAATACTGGGTTTGATTCCGCACTCCTCCATGAAGCCAGGTGGGTGACCTTGGGCTAGTCACAGCTCTCTTCTGAGCTCTCACAGCCCCACCTACCTCACAGGGTCTCTGGTGTGGGGAGAAGAACAGGTTTGTCAGCTGCTTTGAGTCACCCTGAATGGGTGAGAAAAGCAGGATAGAAAAGCCAGCTCTTCTTCTTCTCCTATACCAGTGATGGCGAACCTTTTGAGCTCGGTGTGTCAAAATTCGCAAGAAAACCTCGCTTAACCCGGGTGCTGTGTCACATCTAGAAATATCCATAATTTTGTGATATTCGTGGCTCTAGTAAAAAAGTTATATTTTTGATGTATGTATTTTCTTAAAAGCAAAAACAAATAATTCTTTACATTAGTGACTTTTGTTGCTAAATCTTCAATTGAAAGTTGGTATTTTGTACACTTCAAGAACAAGGAAGCACTACACGCCCAGGTGCCAGGGTGGCCATGCGTGTCACCCAAAAGGGCTTGGCGTGTCACTTGTGACACACGTGTCATAGGTTGGCCATCACCGTCCTATACTGTACAAAGTAGAGGAGATGCTCCAGCCCTCTTCATTAAATTGAGGCCTCCTGGGAACCACACAGCTAAAAGAACCTTAAGATTATACAATCAACAAAATGGCTGCCAACTTCTCTGGCTTTCAGGCGCTGGCTGGAGACCAAACTTTTCACCCAAGACAGGCGGCCACCACCTCGGCACTTCCCTTGCTGTTATCTGGCCCAACAAATGGGCAACCTGGCTGGAAAGCAGAAGGGTTCTGATTTGATACCCTGGCCCTCCCCGGAAATAGGCAATAGCAAATACTTCTGTATCTCTGCCAATAAAACTGCAAAGAAAAGGTGCTCATGCAGGCTACCACAAGTAGGCCATAGCTCAGAAGTACCCAACAACATGCCAGGTTGAAGGGAGACCATTATTTAAGGCCTTCTGCAAGCTACTTTGCATGCATCTGGGAGCAGCTCTCGCCTTCACTCTCCTTGAATACAGGTTTGTAGAGGGTCTAAGATGGTGGCTTCCAAACTGGGGTCTTCCAGGTGTTCCTGTTCCTCTGGGGATGGGGGTTCAGGAACATCTGGAGGACCACAGACTGAGAGCCATGTTCTCAAGGGATGGCTGATGCCATCATAATCCAGGTCTGTCTTCACAAGAACTGCAAGAGTTTCCAGCACAAAGCTCAATATGGTCAGGCCTACGCACTCGCTATAACTGTGAGAACACAAACCAGTATAGGGCTGGCCAAATATGTCAGGATTTCATTTTCCCATTAGGAACAGAAGCTGCTGCCTGCTAACAGCTGCAAATGAATGCAGCTGACAAGGCCTTCCAAAACATGAGAAATCAAGCAACATGGCTAAATTAAGGCTTCTGGCAGACAGGGTAGAGTGTAGTAGCCTTGTCTTTCTGGCTGTGACATATAAGATTAATTATGGAAAAGGGAAAACATTGCAAAGTAAGATTGTGTGTGGGCAGTGGGATATGCAAAATATTTGGACTGCATAATATGTTCAGAATGTGAAGGATCTAGGAAGAAACTTTTAAATTTCACCTGGAGGCTGGAGCATCTCCCTTACCACAGCAGGCTGCAATGTCTAGGCATCTTCAGCCTGGAAAGATGGCATTTAAGAGGGGACATGATTGAAGTACATAAAATCTTGCACGGTATAGAGAAGGGGGCAAGAAGAAAATTCTTTTCTCTATCACACAACGCTAGAACCAGGGGGCATCTATGAAGCTGATAGGAAGGAGAGTCAGATCAGACAAGGGGAAGGATTTCTTCACCCAGAGGGGGTCATCGGTCTATGGAACTGGCTGCCAGAAGAGGTGATGACAGCAACCAGCCTAGATGGCTTTAAGAAGGGTTTAGACAAATTCATGGAGGACAGATGTACCAATGGCTACTAGAATGGATCCCTAAGTACATCTTTCACGCTGTGGGGACAAGCAGGATGCCCCAAAGGCCATTTTCTGGGATTTGAGAGCAAGATAAGGTTTGCCTTTGTCTTCTGCTTAAGAAGCCCATGAGTAATCAGTGGGTCACTGTGTGCGAGACAATGATGGGCTGGATGGGCTGTGGCCTGATCCATCAAGGGTCCTCCTACATTGTTAGAGAGTTAAAAAAATTCATCGAAGACAGATGTATCAATGGCTACTAGAATGGATGCTCAGGTACATCCTTCAAGCTGGGTGACAGCCAGGACGCCTCCAAAGGCCATTTGCTGGAAGTCGAGAACAGGTGAAGGTTTTGCCTTGTCTTTCTTTGAGATGCCCAGAAGCAATTGGTGGGTCCACTGTGTAAGGCAGGATGCTGGACTATGTGGGTTGGGACCTAGCCTAGCAGGGCTTCTCTTAAGTTCTTAGGTACATACAACAAAGCGCAGATAGACCCAGCTGTACATGAGCCCGCCAGTGAGGACATCTACTAAGAACACCTGGGGGTCTTTGGGCCGGGCCAAAGCAGTTCTAACAGCTAGACAGCTCCTACTATCCTGGAACATGCTGTCCGCATTTGGGCAGCTATCCAGGGACAGACGCCATGCTGGCCCTGAAGCTCACATGATCTTCAGAATCAGCCTCCATGTTCTTCAATGAAAGAAACTAAAGTGTGTAGTTTGCAGCCTGTGAGAGACCCATTTCAGTGGCACAATTTTGGGTGCCCCCAAAATGGCTCCCCCTGCCAGCATCAAATCCCACACAATGGCCCACCAATTGCTTTTGGCCTTTCTCACGCAGAAGACAAGAAGAAGAATTCACTTTTCTACCCTGCTTTTCTCACCCATTAAGGGGACTCAAAAGGGGCTGACAAAGTTTTCTATTCTTCTCCCCACAACAGAACACGCTGTGAGGTAGGTAGGGATGTGATTGCTCAGAAGAGAGCTGTAACTAGCCCAAGGTCACTCAGCTGGCTTCATGGGGGAGTGTGGAATCAAACCCAGTATTCCCAGATAAGAGTCTGGCTCCCAAACCACTAGACCAAACTGGCCTCTGGAACCCTTTCTGGACCAATCTAAAGGGGTGCAAGGCTCTAGGTTTCCACTGAGTTCAGGTATTGGGGTGTAGAAAAGGGCAACCAGAATGATTAAGGGGCTGGAACACCTCCCTTACGAAACCAGGCTGCAACATCTAGGCCTCTTCAGCCTGGAAAGACAAGGTTTAAGAGGGGACCTGATGGAAGGATGTAAAATCATGCACGGTGTAGAAATGGTGGACAGAGAAAATTTCTTTCCTCTATCACACAACACTAGACCCAGGGGGCATCTATGAAGCTGATGGGCAGGAGAGTCGGATCAGACAAGGGGAAGGATTTCTTCACCCAGAGGGTCATTAGTCTAAGGAGGTGGTGAGAGCAACCAGGATATACAACTTTAAGAAAAGGTTAGACAAATTCATGGATGACAACTGTATCAAAGGCTATTAGAATGGATGCCTTTGGGGGGGGGGGGGGGAGACAGGCAGGATGCCTCTCACAGCCATTTATAAAGAATCAAGAGCAGGTGAAGGTTTTCCCTTTGATAGGCTATGGCCCGATCCAGCAGGGCTCCTCATATGTTCTTATGACATCAAACTTTTTGCAAATAATTATCGGCAATTTCCCATTTCCTCTCATGCTGTATTACAGCAGAGAAGCAAGGCTGTTATCCATCACTTCTAACTGCAGGAGCATTCAGTGCGCCTCCGGAGCATTGGCCGGGTCCTTGTCTCTTTCCTCTGGTGCAAACGGACAGCAAACATGACAGTTTGCCCTGACAAATCAATAAGGGATAGCTCTGGAAAAGAGCCGTAATACAGCACCAGAAGAAAAAGCTCCCCAGACGACGGCTCATGAAACATTAAATGCCTTCCAAATTACTCCTCCCAATGTGCGTGCTTCATGCCACACAACAGGAGCTTCCGATGACAAAGTAGGTGCGGAAGCTTCCCAGCCCAGAGGGAAGGCGTCTTCTCTGGCATTTCCAAGAGCACAAACCGTCACTGCAAACATGAAAACTGACTACGTGTTGAATCACTCTTTGGGAGCCAGTTCGGTCCAGTGGGTAGGAAGCCAAACTCGTATCTGGGAATACCGGGCTTGATTCTGCACTCCTATACAAAGCCAGCTGGGTGACCTTGGGCTAGTCACAGCGCCCTTCTGAGCTCTCACAGCCCCACCCACCTCGCAGGGTGTTCTGTTGTGGGGAGAAGAATAGAAGGTTCATCAGCCGTGTTGAGTCCACTTAAACGGGTGAGAAAAGCAGGGTAGAAAAGACAACTATTTTTCCTCCATGAAGCCAGCTGGATGACCTTGGGCTAGTCACAGCGCCCTTCTGAGCTGTAACAGCCCCACCCACCTCACAGGGTGTTCTGTTGTGGGGAGAAGAACGGAAGGTTTGCCAGCCGCTTTGAGTCCCCTTAAATAGGGGAGGCAAGTGGGGGAGGAAAGCCAATTCTTCTTTACTACACAATGCTGTGGGATACAGAACACTGACAGGCTGAATTCATCCCCCTCCCCCCCATCATTTTCATCATTGCTAGATTAAGAATCTCAAATATTTTGCAACCTTTCCAAGAAAGGCAAGTTGCTCCAGACTCTCAATCAGTTTAGCTGACCTTTGCTGCCATCTTTCTCAGTTCCGCTACATTAATTCCAAGCCGCACGGGTTGCTGCTGCGTGTTTGCAAGCAAACTCACAAAATGGCAAAGCAAAAACCCTTGCAAAGGGTTACGGGTGCAGACCCACAGGGCGCTGTGAGACTAAATACGGTCAGCCCCTGCCTGTCAAAATTTGGCTCTCACCTGGTTGGAAAAATGTGACTTCATTTTTAATGCAGTCCTTGAAACTTTGAGCAGCATATTTTGGCTTCCGGGGCATGACTGACTGGCATGACTTGAGTGGGTCTTGTCCCTGGGGTGCTATTTGCGCTGACAGATTTTGGACCCCTGTGGTTGCTGAAAGCCATAACTTTCCATAGGTGGCAATGAACCTGCATAACACTGCTTTACACTATACAGTAAGAATGTAAGAACATACAGGGACTGGATTGGGCCACCGCCCATCTAGTCCACCATCCTGTCTCACACAGTGGCCCACCAGTTGCTTGTGGGCTTCTCAAGCAGAAGACGAAGGCGAAACCTTCACCTGCTCTTGACTCCCTGCAGATGGTCTTTAGAGGCATCCATTGTAAAGTCCGCAGGCTAGCTATGCAGCCGATATCCAGAGGGCCAGTGGAACAATAGGGAGCAGCAGAGCAAACCGCTGCCCAATGGGGACAAGCCATTAGGCTGCCAATGCTGGAGTAGCAGCTCTAAAGAGCCGCTACAATGGTCAGTCTGTGACCCCTGCACTTCTCAGTCCACCACGTGTAATGGTGGACAATCAGCTGGGAGATGTTAAATGACCAGTCATCAGGCAGGGTGCAGGCAGAAAGACCAAGATTTTAATTTTCCCGGGCTTAAGTACAGCAGTGAGTGGAGGCGGGGAGGAAATGATGTAAAGCCATAGTCCAAGGATGGGATAGGTCAAGCCACATCAGCTGAGCAGGTCAGAAGTCCTTCTGATGTCACATCCTGTGGCAGGCAGGAAGAGAAGACGGATGCCATGTGGTTGCCGACGCCATTATGCCCAGTGGAAAGAGCCCCACCGCTGGTGTTGCTGAGTGTACACCACAAGCCCACGGGACAGGAAAGCAGCCGCACCTATTTTTCTCTGAGGCTTGAGAAATGGAAGGTTGAAGCCAGGGGAAAACCTGTGCAGCCTTTGCCGTTACCACAATCCATTCTGGTGGTCAATGGGATCAAACCACTGTGTGACACAAGGGCTAACTGTATAACGTGACTCGGAAATACGGAGGTGGGTGGGTTTCATTTAGCCTTTGATCCTTCAGCCCAGCTTCCCATGCTGTTTTGTACAAAGAAAGGAAAAAGGTACTTCAGATTAACATGGCTAATGCATTCATGATGGTATGAGCTCAACATTTTTGTATTTTTTAATGACATATTTAAATCCTACCCTTCACACCTCAAGGTCCCAGGGCAGGTAAGCACAATTAAAAGGTAAAAACCATAAAGCAGTGTAGAGCATACTTAGAATAGAACCCTTTTCCATTCATCCCCAGCAGGCTAAAGTACCTTTGCATCAAAGGACTGGATGAAGAGGTATGTTTTAACCAGCTGGCACCTGGCCTGCCTCCAAAAGGAGAGAATTCCAAAACCCAGGGACTGCTTTTGGAACCTGCCCAGAGGGCCTTTGGATACGGAATACAAATACAAATAAATAAATAGTTTGTGGCTTCGGTCACCCTCCAAGCCAACTTCAGGCAAGCAATGAGATGAGCTTGCCTTCCAAAGTTTCTGGATTCGCCCCTGTTAAAGCCCTCCAACAAGCAAAACAAGGTGACAAAGTGTGTCTTCCTGCCACCTAAGCTAGAAAGATTAAAAACCAATTACCTTCAGCCGCGGGAGAAGCGCAGGCATCCCAGCTCCGTCTACGTTCTTAAAATATGTCATTAGAACACCCACAAGCCCACAGGGGCACCTCACACAGCCCCTTCTTAATGCCTTGCACAATTCAAGCATCTGTTCATTCAATGGAAGGAAGGAAGGAAGGGAGAGAAAGAGAGAAAGAAAGAAAAACAAACAAACAAACTGGATGATTCCACCAGCAAGAACTGGGCATGCAAAAGTGATCAGCTCATCAAGGGCAGAGTGTGAAAGAGACGGGCAGATGGCAGAAGTGAGAAGCAACTAGTTCCGGACTATTTCCCCATCACACCCTCCAAAAGAAAAATAATGAGTAAACGCAAGACGGTCCTGAAATCGTCAATTAGGTGATCAAATCGTCCCCTGCCCTGGAGGGCAAAGAATTATTTCTGAGCAAACGTTCTGCAGAGAAAGCCCCACGAGGAGAGCAAAATCCAGGTTAATTTGCACTCGTCACTTCCAGATCCAGGAACAAAATGCCTGTGAGGTGGCGCTAAATACAGGCCTCCCCTTGTATCTACTGATCTGGTAACTGCAGACCCACTCACCTGCAATCAACCAGATTAACCTCCCCATTCCCCCGTGCCATTGCCTCTTCCTCAGCAGCCAGCCCATCTGAAATCATGGAGAATCTCGCAATTCCCTAGGAATCATGGGAAATCTTACAAGATTTCCCAGCATTCATAATATCCATGGTTTCCTGTAATTCTTAGTAGCCCTTAGAGCCTATCACCCATGGATATGAGGGCAGGCCTGTATTCCGCTGCTAAATACGATGCCGGGCAAAGAAGACAAGCATTGTTGCTGTTCAGTTGTTAAGCCATATCCGATTCTTTGTGACCCCATGAGCCATGGGCCATAGCATGCCAGGCCCTTCTATCTTCTACTGCCTCCCAGTTTACCCAAGCTCATGTTTGTTGTTTCCATCACACTATCCATCCATCTTACCTTCTGCTTTTGCCATCCATCTTTCCCACCATCAGGATCTTTTCCAATGAATCTTGTGTTCTCATTCTGGGGCCAAAGTAGGGATGTGCATTAAATTTGCATCGAACAGAATGCAAGAAAATTTGTATTTGTTTGGTCCCCTTCGAATGTTGTAGGACTCCATTCGATACGAATATTCAATACAAATCCCCTACATATTCGATACCTATCTCCTACGTATCCACTATGAACATGTCAAATCCACCCTGACTCCATTTTGAATCCACTCTCAATCCACTTCAAATCCGCTCTCGATCTGTTGCGGATGTGACTGGCGCAGCCGCTTTCCCACCTCCCCAGGTTCACGAATGTTCTGAAGCATTTGATTCTAATTCGAAGGTCGATCTTTGAATGTCTGAATATGGATGAATATTCATGCACATTCCTAGACCAAAGTATTTGAGCTTCAGCTTCAGGGTGGACCATAATAAAATCATAATAAAATGGATTTTAAAAATTAGCTAAAATAACAACTCTAATTGTCCTTCCACTGCAGTCACAGCTGTTTTCCTTTAGTATTGCCTCATACGATGTTCTCACAATCCAAGAGACCCTCAAACATCTCCCTCAGCATCACAATTTAAAATTGTCACTTCCTTGGCCTTAGCCTTCCTTAACGGTCCAATTCTCACAGCCATAACCTACTCCTGGAAAAACCAGAGGTTTGACCATATGGACCTTTGGCAGCAAGGTGATATGTCTGCATTTCAGCATTCTGCCCAGGTTGGCCATAACTCCTAGCAAGCTTAATTCAAGTTTTTTATTCATCCAGCCTAGCATTCCACAGGATGTTCCCTGTGTATAAGTTAAAGAAAGAGGGTGAAAATATACAGCCCTGCCGTACTCTTTTCCCAATAAATAACCAATCAGTCGTCCGCTGTCCAGTTCTAACCATTGCTTCTTGACCCAAGAGACAGAAAAGGTGGCTAGGTGCCCCCAGTTTTTTAAGGACTTGCCATAATTTGTTGTGATCCACACAATAAAAGGCTTTAGCCGTAGCCAATCTTCTGGAACTCCCTTGCTTTCTCCGAAATTCAGCAAATATTGGCAATGTGATCTCTAGATTCTCTCCCTCTTCAAAAACCAGTTTCTTCTTCTGGTAGCTCTCAGTACATGTTACCGAAGCCTAGTTTGCATGGTATAGAAAACACTACACTAGAACCAGGCCCTCTATGAAGCTGATGGGTAGAAGAACCAGATCAGACAAGGGGAAGGATTTCTTCACCCAGAGGGGGTTATCAGTCTATGGAATTTGCTGGCAGAAGAGGTGGTGACAGCAACCAGCCTAGGTGACTTTAAGAAGCGGTTAGACTAATCCACAGAGGACACAGGTACCAATGGCTTCTAGAATGGATGCTAGGTACATCCTCCAGGGTGGAGGGACAGGCAGGATGCCTCTACGGCCATTTTCAGGGAGCGGAGCGCAGGTGAAGATTTCACTCTTCTCTTCTCCTTGAGATGTCCATGAGCAATTGGTGGGCCACTATGAGAGACTGTGTGCTGGACAAGATGGGCTGTGGCCTGATCCAGCAGGGCTCTTTTTATGTTCTTTTGTTCCCATGCAAGACCACGCCAGTGTGTGAAATGAGCACAACTGTTTAGTAATTCTTTCACACTGCTCTTCTTTAGGACTGGAACGTGAACTGATCCTTTCCAATCCTGTGGCCACTGAAGCGCAGTGCTTTAACAGCATAATCTTTTAAGATTTAAGAAGTTCAGTTGAATTGCATCCACCAGCAATGGCCTTATCGTTAGCAGTGCTTCCTAAGGATCAGCTGACTTCATCTCCAAGGCATCTGGCTCTAGGTTAGGGACCACAGCGTCATAGCTATCAGTGGTGTTAAGATCTTTTTTGACACCTCTTCTTAAACTCTTCCACTTTGATCAGGAGCCCACCACTTCTGTTTTTATCATATCTGTTTTCTCATGAAATATTCCCTTGATAGCTCCAATTTCCTTGATGAGATCTCCTTCCCATTGTAGTATCTTCTTCTGTTTCTCTGCACCGCCTTCTTACCTCTTCTTGTTATTCTCTGGAAATCTGCATTTGGTGGCGTCTATCTTTCCCTTTCTCCTTCCGTGTTCTTTCCTCTGCTATTTGCAAAGCCTCACCAGGCATCCATTGTCCTTTCTAGCTCTTCTTTCTCCTTGGGATTAGGGATGTGCGCGAATGGGGGGGGGGGGTTGTGTTGAATCAAATGTAAGAAAATTTGTATTCTTTCGAACAGATCCCCTTCCAATGTGGTAGGATTCTATTCGATCCAAATGTATTTATACAAATCCATGCAAATATCCGATACAAACCCGTAAGATATCCACTCTGAAAGCATCAAATCTGCCCAAATCCACTTTGACTCCGTTCTCAATCCATGTCGAATGCACTCTGGATCCATTGCAGATGGGACAGGCGCGGCCTCTTTCCCACCTCCCCAGGTCACAAATGTCCTGAAGCATCTATATGAATTTCAACGTACGAATTCATACAAATATCGAATGTTACATATATTCATGCACATTTCTGTTTTGGATGTGTTTCATTTCTGCCTCCTGTAGATTGTTCAGAGCCTCTAGCACTAGTTCTTCAGGCCCTCTGTCCAACAGATCTAATCCCTGAAAGCTTTTCACCGCCTCCACTGCATATTTGTAAGGGAAATTATTTAGGTCACACCTGTATGGCCCAGCTTTTCATATTTTTTTTTCAATTTCAGTTTGATTTTTTGCGATGAGAAGCTCATGACCTGAGCCACAGTCAGCTCCAGGTCTTGCTTTTGCTGGTGCATAGAGCTTCTCCAGCTTTGGTTGCAAACTATATATAATCAATCTGATTTCAGTGTTGACCAAACAGTGACGGTCATGTGCAGAGTCACCTTTTGAGCTGTCGAAAAAACTCCTTTTGCCCACCACCGCTGCCACACGGTAAGCCCAACAGCGTGCTCTGAGCTGTGCTCGGTCAGACTCACATGCTCTAGCCACTGACCTTCCTGTCTCATCGCCCATAGCTCCATGGAATACCAAGGAGCTCTACAGGTACTCCGAGGGCACTTGGGAGTGATCATGTCAATGGTGCTGCTCATCTCTAAATTCCACAGAGAGACCGGACTCTCAACACGAGCAGCATCCATGCCAACCAGAAAGTCCCCCAGAGCATTCTGGGACTGCTCAGATCCCATAAGTCTCTGGAGGCGGACCATCTCAATCGGTCCCCATCCCTGAAGAGGGGAGCTGCCACTGAAAGTCCAAATCTCACCAGCAACTGATCCACCCACGACAACAGGTTTACCACCAGCCCTTCCAACAACGGATTACCAGCAATTGGCTCTGGGGAAAAAAAACAAATTGAGGGGACTGCCCTGCTATATAAGTTGGGCCTGTTACATACTGAGACAGTCCCATGAAGACTGAAAGTAGCCTCCACACGGATGCTGAAATCTTCCAACACTACCACAGCAGGGGCCTTCAGCACCACATCAAAGACCACCGTGGCCAGCTCAGATAGGGAGATCACTGGACAGCAGGGTGGATGGTACCCTTAGACTCTGGGAGTCACTGTAACTCAGTGGTGGAGCAAACTGCCCACACAGTGGAGAACTGCTGGTTCAATCCCCAGAAGTAGGGGCAATGGCAAACCACTTCTGTATCCCTGCCAAGAAAACTGCATAGATGTGCTGACCCTGGAGCCTGTCAGTGGCTGCAACTCAGTGGAAAAGCAAGCAGCCTGGGAAGCTGAGGATCACTGGTTCGATCCCCAACCTCTCCCTGGAAGCAGGCCATGGCAAACCACCTCTCTATCCCTGCCAAGAAAACTGTATAGAGGTGCCCATGGAGACACCCATGAAATCATATAGGGGCCAGCCACAACTAAGTTGTCCCTAACCAAGAATAGAAATGTTTTCAATAAACAAAATATGCAATTAATGTGGAAGCAGCCACGAGTCCTTAGCTTCATCTTGGCAAGAGTGTAAAAGTATCTGTTTTACAGGCTTCCGTCTTGTAGGGAAGCAGAACGGCTTTTCTCCAAAGATCCTCCAAGCTGTTTACTTGCTCTGGCCATTAGTTCAACACAGTCCCAACACACTGGTCCATAAATCAGCTAAACTGTGACCAAGTGAACAGCCACAGCTACCTCCTACGGAGTTCTTTAAAGCAGGTAAGGGAGTCACGCAAACACCGCCGAATTACTTTCCCGACAAATAGCTGTAAAAAAAGGTTTTTTTGAGTCTCCAAATGATATTCCCCATCTGCAAAAGGGCATGGAGTAATTTGACGAGCCGATATTTGCTTAACACCGAGTCATGTCGAATCCAAACCTAAAATCTGCCCTGTTTTCTCAGGGGGTGCATTTGTGCAGGAAGCGATCTACATTTTCAGCTCACTGTGGACACAGCTGAAAATATTCGGCAAGTCAGTGCTTCCTGCCTGGAGATGCTCTCATAGTTCGGCCGGCTTATATCCCCCCCCCCCCCATCTTGAATGCCTTTCTGAGGACTGCTAGGTAACATATGCAGAGAAAGGATGGTATTTATAGCTTGGCATCAAACAAGGGACAGCAGTAATCCATGGCATTGGATTCTACTCTGGCTATTCTAGAAGCAGTAATTATGCAACGCTAATAAGATGACACCAGTCTCGGCTGTTGGAGTCTCATTAAGCCACCGAGATCCAGTGCTGGGGTGGGGGGGGGGCAGATCAGTGCTCAAATCTGGGCCAACCTGGGGGTTCAAAGGAGAGTCAATACTGCATCTAAAAAAAGAAAGGGTTGAAGTGAACTTCACAGTTACATAATGCTTCCTAGACTCACTGTTTAAGTGGTTATCTAGATTTCTATCCTGCCCTATACCCAAAGGTCCCAGGACAGATCACAATAAAATCTTACAACAGAATATAACAGGGTCCTTTCTGGATCAGGCCACAGACCATCTGCTCCAGCATCCGGCCTCACACAGTGGACCACCATTTGCTTTGGGCATCACAAGCAGAAGACAAAGGCAAAACCTTCACCTGCTCCCAACTCCCTGCAAATGATCTTGAGAGGCATCCTGACTGTGGTCTAGTGATGATGGAGCTGGTCTCTTATCTGGGAATACCAGGTTTGATTCCATCCTCCTCCATGAAGCCAGCTGGGTGGTCCTGGGCTAGTCACAGCTTTCTTCTGAGCTTTCACAGCCCTAGCCACCTCACAGGGTGTTCTGTTGTGGGGAGAAGAGCAGAAGGGTTTGTCAGCCACTTTGAGTCCCCTTAAATGGGTGAGAAAAGCAGGGTAGAAAAGCCAACTCTTCTTCTTCCCCCATGAAGCCAGCTGGGTGGCCTTGGGCTAGTCACAGCTCTCTTCTGAGCACTCACAGGCCCACCTACCTTACAGGGTGTATTGTGTGGGGAGAAGAACAGAAGGTTTGTCACCTGCTTTGGGTCCCCTTAAATGGGGGGGGGGGGAGTGGGGTTTCCAGTGGCCAATTCCTGTTCTCCTGAGTGACCACCTGCAGCGGTCAACATCTCCCTTTGGCCAGCTAAGCTTGATTTGTGTCTCAAATGACAGGCAAGGATGTATGCAGGTATCCAACATAGCAGAAACAACCAGGAAGCATCAAGCTCTATGTTACTGTCCCGCTCTAAGGCTGATGGCATTTGGATAGCTTCTTGCTTATGAATCCCCAAACTAGCTCTGGGGCCAGAAAGGGTCAGGTCTGCAGGGGAAAACAGAATTTAAGAAAAAAATATTAGTGCAGCAACAAATGGGCCTTTGGACCAGATGGTCATTGCTGCTTTTAGACTGTCCACAGAGAAGCTGGAATTCTATAACCAATGCCCACAGAAGTCATTTAGATTCAGGCAGAAGCTCAGCGCTAAATGGTCAATACAAAGGCACTGAGGCAGACAGAGAAAGGTCAGATCCTAAAAAGAAAAGGACAGGAGGAAGGAAGGAAAATGGCAGAGGTCGGCACCTGAGGGCAGCAAGCAATATGATGATGACAGACAGACAGACGATGAGGTCGGAAGGTAGGTAAGTAGATGGATGGATGGATGGATGGATGGATGGATGGATGGATGGATGGATGGATGGATGGATGGATGGATGGATGGATGGATGGATGGATGGGTACACAGACGGACGGATGGACGGACGGACAGACAGACAGACAGATACTCTAGGCTGCCCTGCAAAACTAAAGCTCCATTTTAAGAGCTCCCTATCTTGATGGAGCAACAGGATTTAGCAGGCCGCCTGAAGGGAAGGGCAGTCTTTATTATTCCCAAAGCACCTGACCACAGGCAGAGACGGGAGCTCAGTCAAGGAATGGTCAGTGACCCATAAACGGGGAAGGGATACTGGGGCTGCCTCAGGCAGCAGATCTGACTGCCCCAACCCTGGGCGGAAGAGAAGGGGAAACACTGTGCCAGTCAGCAGCCCACCACCCCAAACTCATGAATGAGCATCCGTTCAGTGGCAGAGCCCATGATTCAGATGCAAGATGGAGCAAATGAAATAGACCATTTGAATTAAGGAATCTTGAGAGGGGGAGTCAAGCGCAGATGAAGGTTTGCCTTCGCCTTCTACATGAGATGTCCCACAAGCAACTGGTAGGCCATTTTGTGAGACAGGGTGCTGGACTAGATGGGCTGTGGGGCGATCCAGCAGGGCTCCTCTTTTGTCCTTCAACCCCTTTCTTAATCTGATGCTTCAGAAGGCAGCTCCACATGAACTAGGCCCGCCCAGCCTCACCTGCTCCTGCTGCTAAGGATCACTGTCACTAGCAGGACAGCAAGCAGGCACAACCAGGGGCACAGGGGACCCCCCACCCGCCAGCTTGCCCAATGTCACACTGGCAAATCTCCCTTTGATCTAACCCAAAACGTATGAGTCATTGCAAGATTTGACAGCATGTTGCGCGTAGTTCAAACAAATGAGCCAAACCAGGACTCAGCCATACCAGGCACAGTTCTGCCTGCAGCAACAACTGGAAGATGCTACCTGTGAAGCCTCTGGGAAGAGAAGTCCTCAGCAAATCACTGTACCCAATAACAAGCAGAGGAACCCAATAAACTGTGGTAGTCAAATCCAAGAAGAACCTAAGAGGAGCCCTGCTGGATGAGGCCACAGCCCATCTAGTCCAACATCCTGTCTCACACAGTGGCCCAACAATTGTCCAATGGGCACCTCGAGCAGAGACAAGGGCAAACCTTTGCCTGCTCCCAAATTCCATCAAATGGCCTTAGAAGCATCCTGCTTGTCCCCCTTGCCCGAAAGATGGACCTAGGCATCCATTCTAGTAGCCCATTGATAGATCTCTCATCCATACATTTGTCTAATCCTTCCTTAAAGCCATCCAGGCTTGTTGCTGTCACCACCTCCTCTGGTAGTAAATTCCATAGACTGATGACCCTCTGGGTGAAGAAATCCTTCCCCTTGTCTGATCTGACTCTCCTACCCATCAGCTTCAAGGAGGGGCCCCCAGTTCTAGTGTGGCTTCTACAGCTCTGGTCCAACATCTGCAGTAGGCAATGTCCATGTATTCAACCACCATTCTGTAGGGGTTGTCTTGCAACTAATAGATAAACTCCACCCCAAGAGTGCTGGATTGGGTCCTGGAAGAGTAAGGTTAATATCCTTGCATGGACATAGAAACTCACGGAACCGCTGCTGGAGGGCAGACAAAAACCAGTCAAATTTTCACAAGAAAGGCAGGAGATAAATGGGAAAAAAAATAAAATCGAACACAGAAACAGACACTTGCAATACTGGGTAATAAAACCAAAGCAGCTACAGAACTCCCAGAAGCCTCTGCAAGCCAAAAGACTAATCCAGGCATGCTCAACTGTGGCCTTCCAGACGATCCTGAGCTATATCTCCCATAATTCCATACCAGCCCCTGCACAGCTAACTCTGGTACAGAATGCAGGCGCACCCAGAAGGCCACAGGTGAACACCCCCACAACACTAGGGCCAGGCACAGTCCACCAAAGTCACGCGGAGAAAAAACGCCTGCTCTCCATTTCCTGTCAATCTGGCTTCAGAGACCCCCAAGGCTTCATCTAAATGCTGATTTCCTCTCAATCCTGGCACAACCCCAAGCAGCTTAGAACATATGATGCAGGCCTCAGCTTGCACAGAGCGCCTATTCCGGCGTGCTTCAAGCTGGAATAAATTAAGCAGCCAACTGCAGGCTGGAGAGCGGGCCACCGTTTTTTGTTACGCGCTCTGGGCAGCTGTGCGCCTCCAAGCTGCAATGCTCACAGCCCGCGTCAGTCCCTTCCGGGCTCCTTTTCATTTACGGATTCACAGCATGCGTGCCGGCGCACCATCTCACAGCATGTGCTTTCCAGGACCTGATTTCCTTGGTAGTCCAATGCTGCTACAAGAAGAAGAAGAATGGGCTTTTATACCCCACTTTTCTCACCTATTTTAGGGGACCCAAAGCAGCTGACAAACCTTCTGTTCTTCTCCCCACAACAGAACACCCTGTGAGGCAGGTGGGGCTGTGAGAGTTCAGAAGAGAGCTGTGACTAGCCCAAGGTCACCAAGCTGGCTTCATGGAAGAGTGTAGAATCAAACCCGGTATTCCCAGATAAGAGTCCAGCTCCTTAACCACTAGATCCAACTGGCACTGACAATCCCTCACATCTGCCCAGTATGATACAACTGCAGGATAGAAGGAAGATACCTATTCTGCCTACAGGGGTGTCCAACCTTTGCTCCTCTCTGGGCCAGACTGGAAGAAGAGCAGTCTTGGGCCACACGTTAAATACACAAACAGTAAGGAAAAGTGATGAGCAAAAAATAAGGTCCATGCATAATTGCATGTTTAAGTAAATGTATGATTTTGCATTGGGCCGCATTCATAGCTAGTTTGGTCTAGACTCTAGAGGTTCGGGAGCCAGACTCTTATCTGGGAATACCAGGTTTGATTCCACCCACCTTGCATCAGTCACAGCCCTCTCCTGAGCTCTCACAGCCCCACCTACCTCACATGGTGTCTGTTCTGGGAAGAAGAACAGAAGGTTTGTCAGCTGCTTTGAGTCCTCTTAAATGGGTAGAAAAGCCAGCTCTTCTTCTTCTTCTATCCTGGGACACATGGAGCCTGCAGAACACAAGTTGAACAGTCCTAGTCTATACAGAAGTAGTCTTTTAGCCCCCTTGCCCGCCCACCCACCCAAATCTCTTCAAAATCCACTGTTCTCTGATTTCATCCTCCACATGTTTTCTTTCAGAAATGCTAAAGGTCCAAAAGCAAACAAGTCCAGATTCTGTCCTTCAACCACCTGGCATTTTATGTACAAACCTTTTCTAGTCAGCATCAGTTCTGAGGAGTAAAAAAATCAAGGTGGCTCAAGCAAGCGACTCAAGGCACGTGGTCCGATGGGCTAAAATCAGGGATGCTACAGAACCATGGCTGCACCTTGCAGATTTCTCATGAGATCAGAAACAAAGCACCTGAGAACACCAGATATTCTAGGCTGAACTGAGAATCCCCCCAAAAAATGCCCCAAAGAAAGTGTCAGCCACCAGTGACTTACAAGAAAACTGAGCAGGTTTCTCCATATAGCCACAAGAAGTTGAGCCCAACCCGGTGACTGCCTCTACTCCATCAAATTCATGGATGACAGGTGTATCAATGGCTAGTGGAATGGATGCCCAGGTACATCCTCCAGGCTGCGGAGAGGGGCAGGAAGCCTCCAAAGGCCATTTGCAGGGAGTTGAGAGCAGGGATGCTGGACTGGATGGGCTGTGGCCTAATCCAGCACTGCTCCTCTTATTATGTTCTTGTGTACACTTGAGATTACTTGCTTTCAGCCTGAGCATGAACCATCTTGGACCAGGGACCGTGCCGCAAGAACCAACCCACCTTCAAAATACAAGCGGCTCCCCGGAGTACCCAAAAAAGCTTTTACTGACATCAACCAGGGTGAAATCAACTTGGGTGGTTTGCAAAAGTGTGACTGAGATTAATTTGCACAAAGCAACACAGTTCAAAATCAGATTTTAGGGTCTCACCCCCCCCACACACACACACACCAGCAAAAAAAGAAAAGAAAAGCAAACTCTATGCTGGATGAAAGTCCTATTATAGATGGGGTGTTGGCTCTATCCACCCCCGCAACTCTCCCAAGCAATTAGGACTTGACAGATCAGATGGAGAGGAAAGCAGCCCCTCGCGGCGGCTGCGCTCGCATCCAGCTCAGGGCGCCACATTTATCAGTACTCAATGCAATAATCAGACACGTGCGGCATGCGGGAACTCAGCCAGCGATTCAAGAGCCAGCGACGTTTCACCATGCAGCTCCCGGAGCCCGGATGGATCAGGCAGCATCGGCTTCCAAAAGGGATGGCGTTCGAACAACCTGCGCTCTCCAGACCGCCGCGAGCCCATCCGGCAACTTCCCTGGAGGAAATCGCCCGTCAAGGTTACCGTTTGAGGGTTAAATTCAGCGATATCGCATGCAAAGGCAAACAGATAATTCTCCATCTTGCACTGCTGCACAGCTTACGGCAGAAAAGGCCTCGGGAGGAGAGATTGGAAGATTTAGCCACAGAACGCAAAAGCAAGCCGGTCCATAAGACCTAAGAGTCGCCTGCCCTCACCTCCATGCCAACCCCTCAGCCCAGGATGAACATGGCACATCAACACCCCCGTCGGCACACACCCCACCCAAAGGCATACCCTCACCCCTCTGCTGCGGCATGAAGCAGCCTCGGCCCACGGTAGGCATTCTAGTCTTCCGTTTGACCCTCCAAATGCACGCCCCGGGGCTGCCACGCTTCCTGCCTCAGATTCAAACCCTCACCCTGGGCGCCTGGCCAAAACGAAAAGGCACAAACGACCACGCGGCATTTCGCCCGCCCACCAGCCGGGCGTCTGCCCCGTACGCCCACCTCTAATGAGCATCAAAGCCAATTTGAGCCCGCAACCGCACCCCTCGCCCCTCCTCCCGTCAGACCTGCAGTCCTCCATGCTTTCAACGTGCCTGAGGGCCCCGGGGCTGGGTGTGCTGCTCCCCATCGACACCGGTTCACACGGCCAAGCATCCAGCATGTGAGCTCACCCTCCCAAAAGTCAAAATATGGCACCACCAAACTTGACCACAGATCAGTAACGGTTCTTATCCTCCTCACAACGTATGAGCGGCGCATCAGCACAATCCTTGAAGCCTCACGAGCAAAAACAGTTATGCATGTTCAGGAGGCACATCGATTTCTGTGGCTCTCTCTCACACACACAAGCACACACGCACAGGCGCACACTCCTTCCAGCAGAGCATGTTTTGCGGCATGGAGTCGCTAACCGCGGCAGAGACCAGCATGGCCGTAACCCCAGCCCGAGGGAAGGGAGGAGGTGAGGGCAACCTGAGCACCCCCCCTCCCCAATTCCAAGGCCAGCAGTGGGAAAGGCGATCCAGGAGCAGCAGGGCAGTGTTGGTCGCATGGAAAGGCACCACAGGTGCCACTGAAAGAGGCGGGGGGAGCATTCAAGGACCGAAAAGGACAGGCCCTCAGGGGCCGTCGGAGAAGAAGCAGGGTGACGTCCCAGGTGGGCTACCAGGGAGAGAAGCAGGACTGCCAGGGAAACAGAGAGCCTTCCCACTGATACGGGGTCCAGATCAGGTCCAAGGCAGGGGGTAGGGTTCCATGCGCGAACCACGGGGAGGGCAGCCAGGCACGACCCCCAAGGGGGAATTTTAGAAGGGAGAAGGAGGTAAAGATGGTGCTTGCGTCAACTAAGGCTCACGGAGAAGGCAGGGAAGCGGGGACCTACGGGCATGCTCCCCACCCTCTGAGCTGTGGCTTCCAACGGGAGAGGAAAACGGGCACGCAAAGAAGGCTGCGCATGGAGAAAGGGCAGCACAGCAGAGGCTTGAAGGAGGAAAGTCTACCGGAAAGTAAACGACCTACATGTGTCTCCGAGCGGGTGCATGTGCAGGTGCGTAATAACCTGCAGCCTCCACAGCCTTCAGGATGCCTGGATGGACCACTGGTGGGGCTGACCGAGGAGGACATGGGCACGCAGGGCAGGAAGGACGGAGGAGACAGGGCAGGGTCTAACCTCTGGGTCCAAGCTGTTGAACAGACCCGAAGGAAGAAGCGGGCAGGGCACCAGCGGAACCTGGATGGCCAGTCGGGCATCCATTGGGAGGGGCAGGGTTTTTGGGGAGCCCCTTCCCACCCACCCCACCGCACCCCATCCAGGAAAGGATTTTCCTTCCCCCTCCTTTCCAGGGAATGAAGCAGGTGGGGAGGCAGAGGGGAGAGGATGGGTGGGAGCCGCTGCAGAAAAGATGGGGGCAACCACGGAGCCGCAGTGTAGGGCCAACGTGGGGGGCTGAGAGGGGTGGGGGGCTGCGGGGTCTCGGAAGCGGGGCTTATGCCCCCCACCCCCCAAACAAGGGGGGAAATAGATCTGCTCGAAGGAGAATCCCAATCCCAGGGCTGGGAGGGGGCACCTCAAGGAACGGAGGGGGGGGGGCTTGAAGGCTTATCCTGGCAGCTCAAGGGGGTCCGTAGGGGGGGCACATTTGGGGAGGGGGCTCGCAACTAGGGCATCTCCGGCGGAGGGAGGGGAATGCGGGGCGGGGGGGGGTCCAAGGGAGATTCCCAGACTGCGAGCGAGCGACGAGAAGGGCGGAGGGGGGGGGGTTCAGAGGATCGCCCCACTATGAGGAGGGAGGCTTGAGGAGGGAGGGGGCACAGCTAGGCGGGCAAGCAGGCGGGGGGCACGCAATTGGGGAGGGGGCTGGAGGGAGGCGCGGGGGTCCCTAGGCGGGGGTCTTAGGAGGGGAGGGGGCTCTGCGCCTGCTGCGGGGGAGGGGGGCTGGCTGGGGGCCCCTGCGACCTACCTCTCCGCCATCTTCTCCCCCGGGCCGGCGGCGGCGGGGTCGTCACCGGGCGCAGCGAGGGGCGGCGGCAGGCGCAGCGGCCCCCGCCCGGCAGCCCATGGCCCCGGCAGCGCTGCGGCTCCCTGCTCCGCCGCCGCCGCCTCCTCGGCTGCCGCTGCCGCCGCCTCGCAGCCCGCCCGCCCGCCTGGAAGACGAAGCGCCGATGCCGATGCTGCTGCTGAGGCGGCGGCGATGCTGCTGCTGCTGCTGCTACTGCGGCTCCCGCTGCCGCCGCGTCCCGCCGTCACCAGCGACAACGGCCCGCAGCCAATCCGAGCGGTCCGGAGGCGGAGACTCGCCTGCCCCCAACCCCGCCCCAGCCAACCCTGGAGGCCGCCAGATTCGTGTCCCCGCCCCCTCGCCCGACGCCCGTGGGCTTCTGGGGGATGTAGTTGCCTCCACACGCCTGGAGTCGCCGCCGAGCCGAGGCTGGTGGCGCGGGTACGGCGGTGGCACCTGTGCGCGCGGGAGGGAGGGCCGCCATGTTGGGCAAGGCTTCTGAATGGGAAGGAGCCCCGCACACCTGGCCTGAGGAGAAGCTGCCTCAGAGTGAGGGAGAAGAGGGCAGGGGCGGGAAGAGAATGCACTCTGTACGTTCTCAGAGACCCTCTGCCCGAAGTCAGTCATGGTTTTTTCTTAAATATAGTGTAAATCATTATGGAGTCTCCTGGATTTTGCTTCAACATTCCACTGAGGCATTCACCCACGTTTTACCCTTGGGAACTGGAGGGAAAGCACTCTGTACATTCTCAGAGACCCTCTGCCCCAAATCAATCTCTTTTTTTAATCTATTATAAAGCATTATGGAGTCCCCTAGGTTTTTGCTTCTATGTTACACCTAGGTATTCAAATTTCCTTGGGGATTTGAGCACTTTTTATTTATTTATTTATTTATTTACATTTTTATCCCGCCCTGGACTGGAAGGTCTCAGGACAGATAACAACATCTAAAACCAAACATCGTCAAAATAATAATGGTTCTTAACCACCCAGAGACCTTCAGGTATGGGGCGGGATAGAAATGTAAATAAATAAATAAATAACAGTATGTATTGAAAACAGTATGCATCTGCAAGTGGGAAGAGACAGTCCATTCCCATTTAACCAAAGGCCAGGGCAAAGGGGTGCATCTTCACTACCTTCCTAAACATGTACAGTGAAGGTGATTGATGCACCTCAAGCGGGAGACTATTCCATAGCCTAGGGGCCATCACTGAGAAGGCCCTCTCCCGGGTGCGCATCCCTTTTACCACACCTCAGCTGCATTCATATACAGCCAGGATCCAGGTAGCCAAACAGCCACACTCCAGGGATCGCAAGGGCCCCAGCAAAGGTGAACCATCTGGAAAGCGGGGGGGGGGGGGGAATCCTCCACATGCACCTCTTCAAGGCAGCAGGGCCTATTCCCGACTACACTTGGTGCATCGGTTGAAGCCCTCTTTGGATAGAGATGACTTGGGCACAAGTTATTCATGCTCTGGTAACCTCCAGACTGGACTACTGCAATGCACTCTACATGGGGCTGCCTTTGAAGACGGTTCAGAAGCTGCAGCTAGTGCAGAATACAGCTGCTGGGCTGCTGCCTGGAAGAGCTGGCCAAACACACATCATACCAGTCTTAGAAGAGTTGTATTAGCTGCCACATTGCTACCGAGCCCAATGCAAGCTATTAACTTTGACTTATAAGGCCCTAAATGACTTCAGCCCCAAACATCTGAAGGAATGCCTTCTCCAATATAGACGTGCCTGAGCCTTAAGATCTGGAGGGAAGGCTGTCCCACCACCCTCAGTAGTTAACGGGGTGGGCAACCAGGAGAGGGCCTTCTCAGTGATGGCACCTAGGCTATGGTCAGGCACCTTCACTATATACACTCAGGAAGGCAGTGAAGTCTCTTTGCCCTGGCCTTTGGCTAAATAAGAATATACTTTCTCTCCCTACTTTTTGCACACTGGTACTGTTTTAATATATACTGTCATTGTTTTAATATACGATTGATTTTAAATGCTGTTACCCGCACTGAGAATGCCACAAGCACAATTCCCAAAATAATACAGAAATATCACGGGTTGCAGCCTATCTTCTGCAGGCATTCTCAGAAATGCCATTGAAAATAAAGCCACCACAGGTCAAAAATGATATGGCAGAATGTTGAAAAAGTTTAAAGAACAGTGACTAAAATAGTAAATATACTTTGTCTTATGGGAAAAGGCAGCCAAATGGACTTTTTAGGCCTTGTCTGCAATGGGCTGTGCATCCCAGCAGGTCCCACAGAACACATTGCCTGCACTGTGGGACAGTTTATTGGGAGGCCACGCGTTTAGTGGTGTACCAGGCCAAGTATCACCCAGAAGAAAAAGAAGAAGGAGGAGGGTTGGCTTTTCTACACTGCTTTTCTCAGTCCATCTAAGGGTCCTCAAAGCGGCTGACAAACCTTCTGTTCTTCTCCCCACAAGATACCCTGTGAGGCAGGTGGGGCTGTGAGAGCTCAGAAGAGAGCTATGACTAGCCCATGGTCACCCAGCTGGCTTCATGGAGGAGGGTGGAATCAAACCCAGTATTCCCAGATAAGAGCCCAGCTCCTTAACCACTAGACCAAACTGGCTCACAACTTCTAGGCATAGGGCTCAGAAATACTTACCAAGCAACTTCAGAAGCCGGAAACATTTGGTTCCAGCCTCCAAAGTGGGTCAGTAGCACAGGATATATCGCACAGTGTGTTGTTTTTGGGTCCCACTGAGTTTTGACCAACTCCAGATTGACTGCCTGGGTGCCTGCTTGGGCACCTCTATGCAGTTTTCTTGGCAGAGATGCAGAAGAGGTTGCCACTGCCTACTTCCAAGGACAGGCTGAGCACTAAACCAGCAACCCCCTGCTTTTCAGGCCTTTAGATTTCTCCGGGGTGCTCAGCTGCAGACCTCCGTATGAGTTTTCTACCCTACTTTTCTCACCCATTTAAGGGGACTCAAAGTGGCTGATAAACCTTCTGTTCTTCTCCCCGCAGCTGACACCCTGTGAGGTAGGTGGGGCTGTAAGAGCTCCGAAGAGAGCTGTGACTAGCCCATGGTCACCAGCTGGCTTCATGAAGGAGGGTAGAATCAAACCCAGTATTCCCAGATAAAAGTCAGCCTCCTTAACCACTAGACCAAACTGGCTCTAAGGATCCTGATAATATAGAACAGCACAAATGAACTGAAGAACAGCAACCCTGCTGGATCATACAAAATGCTCACCCTTTGGGAAGCAGCACAAGCAATCATAAATGAACACATCTCCTTGAATAAAGTGGAGAAAGGGGGCCTCAACCTTCTGCCAATATCCTCAAATGCTGGAGAAATCTTCCCAGAAATCCATGTAGCTTCTTTCACCACCAACTCCTAGGCCATGATCACACTCATAGTTCGTGGTGCCCAGATTGTTTTTTGCCCTTCCTCAAACCAGCATTTCTGGAGTACACTTTTACAGAGGACAATCTGTCTTGGGGAGCCAACCCTTTTTCACTGCCCAATGCCTGGCTGAGGATGGCCCACACATGATCCCCCTCCCTTGCATCCCTTTCCACTTCTGTCACCATTCCTCGGGTGGCCCCCTCTCCCATCCTGCCCCTATTCCCCTTTGTTCCAATCGCAAGCTTGCAGGCTCTGTCCATTATTTGTTTAAAAGTTTCAATCTATTTTGTGCTGAAAATGCGCTTTTCTGAAAAAACAGGAGGGATTTAAAAATTAACTGGCCAGAAAAGCACTGTGGGGAGCAGAAGAGGGAACTCACGGAGCTAGAGTAGAAATGATACAATTCTAAAAAGAATGTAGCTTCCATTTTCCTTCAGCAATGTACAAGGGAAACAAGGGGTGCTTCCTCACTGGGTGTAAAAATACATATAAAAACACATTAGAGACACATACAGAACACATACAGACTTACCTTCCACACTGGAGGCCGGATTCAAGACACTTCGTGGCAGCCACTTCTGGATTTCAGCGCCCAAGATCTGTCTCTAAATTGGGTCACGCTGCCAAAAAACGGATCTAAACAAAGACCTCAAAAATGAGGTCTTCAATCCATCCGACTTCAGGAGGGCGGAAGCAGGCCAGTTTGCCTCCTTCCGCCCTCCCCCGCACGCCATCGGAAACCGTGCGGGGACCGGCAGCTGTATACTCCAATCCCGCAGCTCCAGGGGTGGCGTCGGCAGCGCGGGAGGCCGGATGCCCTTTGGAATGAGTGCTGCAGCCTCCGCACAGCACCCAAGGGATCCGGCCACTCGATCCAGCCTCCCTGCACCTGTGCGGACGCGCGGGAAGCCTCCCTGTTTGAGACGGGTCATCCGGAGGACGGCTCACCAAGAAACGGATCTTCTTTTATCGATTTTTCAGCGGCATGGGCGGAAACACCCAAGGTTTCGTTGCTTTGGCACTACTGATTCTCATAATTTTGTCCTATTGGAATGCAGGTTGTGTTTAAGGAATCAATAGGGGTGGAGAACTAAAGGGTCATGAAAAGGAGACTCAGGGAGTTAACAGAAAAGGTGTGAGAACTGAGGATGATTGAGGACTGGTTATCAGGGTGGGGTGTGAACAGAATTAGGATGGCTTCAGTTTCTTAAGCAGGCGACCTAGTTCCACCAGGTGTGATCACGGCCTTACTCCAAAACATTAGTGGCTGGAGTTGCCGCTTCAGAAACCAGAAACCAGCACTTTTGACTGAATGCTGAGGTCATTTTTTTTGGCAAGGAGAGTTTTAAAAGCATACCTGAACTATAAGTAAACATGAGCAAGCAGAACGAATAATAATTATGTGGTTTTGTTAATATCCTTTGGGGAGCCAAAGAGAGAGCAATCTGTTTATTTAACCTCGGTCTTGCTGATTACAAAAATTCAATGCAATCATTTATTATTTAATTATTCATTGCCCTGTCTGCCCGGGACCTTATTCCAGAATATATCCCAGAATAGGGGCCTGCTGTGCACACCAATGTAGGCTATTACATCAGGCCCCTATTCCAAGATATATTCCAGAATACGTCCCAGTGCAAAAAGACACTTTCTCTCCTATTACACACATACACAGGTAGGATCTACACATACCCCCTGAACCACATCAGCAGAGTTCTGAGTACACTTGGCTTCACACACTGCATCCTCAGATGACCCTGGAGCATTAGAAGAGGTGCGGATGGTTGTGCCGCTGGACGCTTCAGGTAAGTTTCTGGTAAACGTGGGTAATCAATAATTAGTGAACTTCCGGTGAGCATGGGCACTGTTGGAGGCTGTAACAGCCTACTCCACATGTGGCACCCAGAGAAGAACCGGTCTCCACCACTATAATCCAGAGGTGCGAAAGTAGCAGACGATGGCAAAGATTTCTCTCCACCCCAGCCTCCAGATAGGGGCTGCCAATGGGCTAACCAGACATAATCTAATTGGCATAGCATACTGCTCCTTGTGTCCTTATACTTCTTGCTACCACTTCTATGTGCAATGGTAATCTATCGGCCTCTGAATGCCAGATGGAGAGAAAAACAAACATTAAAGCAATTTGCTCTGCTTGTGGGTTTCCTGGAGACATCCAGCTGGCTATCCTCAAAAAGAAGATATTGGATTAAATGAACTCTTTGGGTCTTATCCAGTAGGGCTTTTCTCCTCAACGTCTCTCAGTGCTATGCAGAACTAATTATTTCTTCCTTATCAAGAAGGATATCTGTGCGTTCACTAAATGTCTGTGGTTCTATGCTCTTACACGTTATCAGGTTTTAGCGTATGTGCACACATATATTATTTATAATACTCTATCAGATGAAGAAGAAGATTCGCCCAGGGAAAAAGCAGCATGGCTTCAGACAGGCTTGATCGATAAGGCTGCCAGACCTCAGAATAAGAAGCTCCTCTCTCAAGCTGTTTCTCAAGATGGCAAAGGATAATGCAGGGAATAAACAAGAACCAAACATTGCCCCTTGGCATGGACCACCACATGAAGACTGCAAACCGCAAGTTAGATTTCCTTACATGCATGTTTAGTGAAGTGCATACGATACCACATCCTGAAGGATTTCTGGTAGCTGTGTCCACACACCCTCTTGGTTTTCTTTTCCTTTTTGCAGGTGTGGGGAGCGCTCAGAAGTCCCAGGAAAGCAACATCAAATACATAACATAAGAATGTCTTAATATTTGGGATATTCTTTTAAACATATTGAATCTTTTAAAAGTGTTATGTATTTTATTGTTTTAATGTATACTGATTTGTAAATTGCTGTTCTAAAAGTTGTCACCTGCCCTGAGACTTTTGGATATAGGGCAGGTTAAAAATATAAAACATAAAAACATAAAAGGAGTCCAGCTAGATCAGGCCACAGAAGAAGAGGAAGAAGAAGAAGATTTGCTTTTCTACCCCACTTTTCTCACCCATTTAAAGGAACTCAAAGCAGCTGACAAAGCTTCTGTTCTTCTCCCCACAACAGACACCCTGTGAGGTAGGTGGGGCTGTGAGAGGTCAGAAGGGAGCTGTGACTAGTACAAGGTCACCCAGCTGGCTTCATAGGGGAGGGCAGAATCGAACCCAGTATTCCCAGATAAGAGTCCAGCTTGCTAACCACTAAGCCACACTGGCTCAGCCCATCAAGCCAGCATCCTTTCTCACACAGCAGCCCACCAATTACTTCTGGACATCTCAAGCAGAAAAAGACAAACCGCTCACCTGCTCTTTAACCCTCACAAGTGGCTTTAGAGGCATCCTGCCAGCCTCCCCAACCTGCAGGCAGTACCTGGGCACCCATCCTAGTACCCACTGATAATCCTGTCCTCCGTGACTTAAGAGAAGACCTGCTAGATCAGGCCACATCCCATCTAGTCCAGCTTCCTGTCTCACACAGCGGCCCATCAATTGCATCTGGGCATCTTGAGCAGAAGATATAGGGAAAAACCTCACCTGCTCTCAGCTTCCTGCAAATATCCCTTAGACTCTAGGGACACAATTGTTAGACTGCTCCTGGCAAGGTGAGTGTGGAGATGGCCTATGATTTCCCCTCTGACATCCCTTTGGGTGTTGAGTTTCTCGATACAAGGAAATTTTGCTTCTGGATGCTGACACTGATAGTCTCAAATGTAAAATTGCTGACCCACTAATGCAGCTGGATCGCATGTCCCAAAAATATGTCACCTCACAGCGGAGGTTCATAAATGAAACTGAGAAAGGACAGTATTTTTTTAAAAAGGCATGGAATCAGTGCTGCATGCGCTTGATAGAAAAGGATCTATCAATCAGTTATGCAAGTTTTGAACAGGGAGTGTAAATAGATGGAATGCTGGTAGGTCTCTGGAGCATAAGAGCTTGCCAGAGTGACACCCAAGGAGGTATTTATTCGTTTGCGTTTTTTATCCTGCCCTATATCCAAAGGTCTCGGGGAAATTACAGCCAAGCAGTAATTTTTTCCAAATTCCTTTAGCAAATTCCAGTTATTCTTTTTTTTTACCCCTTAGCCTGCATTCAGACCTAAATTTTAATCCACTTTCAGTCCACTTTCAGAGTGAGAGAATACAGGTATTTCCGCACATGGTGCCGAAAAATTGATCTAAAAAGATCCAGTTTTGGGCCGTCTGTTCTTCCAAGGATCTGTCCCAAATAGGGGCAGATCCTCAGAGGTCCCGCATGTCTGCACACGCTTGCGGAGGACGGATTGCGGAAACGGATTGGAATGGCTGCTGTGCAGACACACCAGCACGCATTCCGATCTGTCATCTGGTGGGTGGAAAACCATCCCCCCAGCCTCCCCGGTTGGCTCCCTTGGAGCCAAAGGTGGGGGAGCTGCCAGGTAGCTTCCCTGGGGGCCCGCTGGCCCCAGAAGCCGAGATTGTGGTTCCTAGGGCCAGGGGGATCCACACCCTACACCCCCCAGTCTACCCCAGGTCGCGCGCGTGCGTTCGCAGCCTTACCTGCATGCTGCCAGGTTGATTCTGCCTGCAGGAGGCCCGGCGTCCTGTGCACGTGCATGTGGCACTGCCCCTCATTGGCCAGCCACCCTCCTGGCTTCACCAGGCCATCTGCGCAGGCCCAGGTGGCTGACCAATGAGGGGCCGCCCTGCGCACCTGCGCACAGCATGCCAAGCCTCCTGCAGGCAGAATCGACCTGGCAGCTTCCAAGTAAGGCCACGAACACACGTGTGCGACCCAAGGGGGGTTCGGGGGTGTAGGGTGCGGGTCCCCCTGGCTCTAGGAGTCGCGATCTCGGCTCCCGGAGACAGCTTCTGCCCTCCCTAAGATGGCAGGCATCGGGACATCCGGATTAAGGCGAAGGGCCGGATGAAGACCTAATTTTTCAGGTCTTCCTGGAGGCTGGATCTTTTGGCGGCAAGACCTGATTAAGAACAGGTCTTGCCTGCCGATGTGTAGAAGCGCCGCCAAAAAGGGTCCTTGATCCGGCCTCCTGTGCGGAAGCTAAGTCTAAATATTGTATGTGTGTCTAATGTGTGTCTAAATGTGGTTTTAGGACATGTGCGGAAGCACCCAACATCAGCAAGACATCAGGCTCTTTTCTTTCAGCATTATCCAACTTGGAAAAGTCATCTTCGGATTCAGTAAAGAGGAAATAAAATGATTAATTGCTTTGCTGGTGTATTCTCTCAGAAAGTGGCCTGAAACTGGATTAAAATGGAGGTGTTTACACAGCCTAAATCTCAGCAGAGCAGTCTTATGTACTTATTTATTTGCTTGCTTGTTTGCTTGCATTTTTATCCCACTCTGTTATCTATTTGTATGAATATTTGGTATGAATTTGATGGTACGAATGTCAACGACATTCGTATGTATCTGTGCTCGTCCATACGCATTCCATTTTCATCCCATATGCATCCCATTTTCATTCCGCATATATCCGTACAGATGATTACGGATAGGAATAAGATGCATACGGATACGTATGCAATGCATACGTATCCGTACATATATGAATGTCTGAATTATTCAAACAAATGATTTGAAATATTCGTATCCGTTCGAATATTTTTTAAAAAAAAAAATCTCCAAATTCGGCCGAATTTGATCAAATAACGGATATTTCGAATACCCTTGCCCATCCCTAGAACCAATTCATTGGGGCTTCTAGGCATTCATGAAGGGCTGTTTGTTTCTTTAGCCAGTACGTGTGGATCACACCTGTTGCTGATGATTGTCCAGGTCTTCATATGTTTGACCTGGGGCGATTTCACACTTCTCTTCCAATCCAACAGGAAAGGAGCCAGCGTTGACCAGCGCTCGCACTTGGAGTGCTGGTCAACGTTAGCTGTCCCCCACCACCACCACAACTGAATACTTACCTTGATTCGATCGAGGGGATGGTCCTCTTCAGGGCACCGTTATTTTGGCTGCGGCAGCCTCCGACTACTCATGCGTCAGTGCCGTCGCCGTGACGAAGCTGACGCTCTGCGCAGTCACAGTTGCGTCAGGAGGGCAGTAGGACTGCCAGCACACTTGTTGCCATCCTCCCTTATGAAATCAGACTGCAACGTCTAGGCCTCTCCAGCCTGGAAGGACGGCATTTAAGAGGAGACCTGGTTGAAGTATATAAAATTATGCACAGTGTAGAAAAGGTGGATAGAGAACATTTCTATTCTCTGTCACACAACACTAGAACCAGGGGGCATCTATGAAGATGATGGGTAGGAGAATCGGATCTGACAAGGGGAAAGACTTCATCACCCAGAAGGTCCTCGGTCTATGGAATTTGCTGCCAGAAGAGGTGGTGACAGCAACCAGCCTAGCTGGCTTTAAAGACGGGTTGGATGATGGATGTATCAATGGCTACTAGAACGGATGCCTGAGACCATCTTTCAGGTGGGAGGGGGACAAACAGGACACGTCTAAGGCCATTTGCTGGGATTTGAGAGCAGGAGAAGGTACAGCAATTAGTACACCTCTGGTGAGGACAGGCATGCTTCTAGACTCTAGCAGCCTAGTAGGGGTGTGTATGCTCTTCACCAGAGCTGTACAGTCAGCCCCCCATATCCACTGATCTGGTAATTATGGTTTCAGTTAACCACGGTTACCGGATCAGCCCACCCCATCCCTGCAGGCGCCATAAGGGAAAAGCACCCAGAACCGGAAGGCCTATTTTGGCCTCCATACAGCATTGGAACAGGTGTGTGACACCACCGGAGTACGACCCAAAGTGTAAGGAGGTGGGAGGGAGGCTTCCGGTGGTGTTGCACGCCTATTCCAATGCTCTCCAGAGGCTGAAATAGGCCTTCCAGAGGCCAGAAAAGCACTTCCGGTTCTGGAGTTGCACAACCCCAGAACTGGAACTGGAAGGCTTGTTCACAGTTACCCATTTCAGGTAACTGTGGTAGGAGCCGGAACGTACCCCCAGCGGATATGGAGGTCCGACTGTACTAATTGTTGACCAGAGGCCTAGGTGCGAATTGGCCTCAGGTGCCTAGCCTGAAAAGGAGTGTCCTGCCCTTTCTTTCTTTCTTTCTTTCTTTCTTTCTTTCTTTCTTTCTTTCTTTCTTTCTTTCTTTCTTTCTTTCTTTCTTTCTTTCTTTCTTTCTTTCTTTCTTTCCTGAAGAGGGAATAAATCCTAATTCATCAACTAGAAAGGGTTGGGGGGACGCACCAACCAAACCCCGTTTCATAAGAGCCTGTTTCCATGGCAACAGAGATACCTGGTATCAAGTCAGAAGCAGGATCCTGGCATCCCCTCCTAGACAGAGATCCAGGCCAGCACCACTAAAAAGCACCTCTGGACACCAGCACCGACCTGCCTAAAAGAGGAAGGCGTGACTTTCTGTCTTAGAGCCGGAGCAGAATGCGCCCTCCCCTCGCCATTCTAAACTCCTCCATGCCACCATGAATGATTGGTCTACATGATCTGTCTGTCTCCCATCTGCACTCTTGCACGGGGGGGGGGGGGAGAAAGTCCTCCCCCTCCCTCCCGGAAAGAGTGTGCCAGTGCATCTCTGCCCCTTGACGTCCTGTGCAAAAAGTCCTGCTCTTGGAAAGACACACTTTAGCACATCTCATCCCTATGTGCAGAGAAGGGAAACTGGAGGCCTTTCAGGGCTGCTGTACAGGATTATAGATCTCTAAGGGCTAGCGCAATGATGCATGACAACACACACACACCGGCCCCGTGTCTATCAGGATTGCAAGATGTTAAACATTATGAACCTCAAATTGTGGGGTTCCTCAGGGGTCCATCTTATCTCTCATGTTCTTTAATATCTATATGAAGCCGCTGGCAAAGGTCATCAGGAGATGTGGAGTGAGGTGTTATCAGTATGTAGATGATACCCAGCTCTATCTCTCTGTGCCATCTGAATCAGGAGAGCTGGTTGGAGTGCTTTACAGGTGCCTGGAGGTGGTAATGGGCTGGATGGGGGCCAATAAATGGAAGCTGAATCCAAAAGGACCGAGGTGCTGTGGGTCACAGGTTCTCAGGTCCGTGTAGTTGGGAGACACTCTGTCCTTGATGAGGTTGTAGTGCCCTGGAAGGGCACAGGTGCAAAATTTGGGGGTGACGCTTGAAGCTCAGGTGGAGGCCGTGGCCAAGATTGCCTGCTCCCAACTACGGCTAGTGTGTCAGTTGAAGTGTTTTCTGGACAGAGACGACTTGGCCAGTTATCCATGCTCTGGTAACCTCCAGATTCAACTATTGTAATGTGCTCCACATGGGGCTGCCCTTGAAGACAGTTTGAAAGCTGTAGCTGGTGTAGAACGCAGCTGCCAGGTTGCTGAAAAGGACAGCTGGCCAGATGCACATCACACCAGTCTTAAACGAATTGCATGGGCTGACGATTCACTACCAAGCCCAATTCAAGGTGTTTAAATTTTACTCATAAGGCCTTAAATGACTTTGGCCCCAAATATCTAAAGGAAGGCCTTCCTCCATATTGACCTGCCTGTGCCTTAAGATCTGGAGGGGGGCCCTCCTGGTTGTGGCAGCACCCTCAATAGTAAAAGGGGTGGTCACTCAAGAGAGGGCCTTCTCAATGATGGCCCCCCAGTTATGGAACAGTCTTCTCCTTGGGGTGCATCAGGCTCCTTCATTGTATATATTTAGGAAGGCAGTGAAAAAGAAGAAGAGAAAGAGGAAGAAGAGTTGGCTTTTCTACCCCACTTTTCTCACCCATTTAAGGGGACTCAAAGCAGCTAACAAATCTTCTATTCTCCCTACAACAGAACACCCTGTGAGGTAGGTGGGGCTGTGGGAGCTCAGAAGAGAGCCATGACAAGCCCAAGGTCACCCACCTGGCTTTGTGGAGGAGTGCAGAATCGGACCTGGTATTCCCAGATAATAGTCCAGCTCCCTAACCACTAGACCATCATTATTTTAAAACGGCTTGATTGAGCTAAATGGTAAATGGTCCATTTATGTGATGCTTGGACATAGCTGTGACTATGCCAAGGTCACCCTGCTGGTTTCGTGGGGGAGGGCGGAATCGAACCCAGTATTCAGATAAGAGTCCGACTCCCTAACCACTAGAGCAAACTAGCTCACCTCTTTGCACCTCTTTGCCTTGGCCTTTGGTTAAATGGGAATATACTGATCTTTCATCTTCTACTGCCTTGTTAACATGCAGAAGAAGCTGTGCTACAGTGGGGGAAGGAGCGGTGAACAAAAACTGCCGCCAAAGGACTCCATGATCTGATGCGAGGGGGAAAGGTGGACCATATGCATTGCATGGAACCATGGGCAATGCCAATTTCACACTTCCCTTCCCACCCGCTGGATGGGAAATCCAGCGTAATCACCAAATGTTAACTAGCCCTTGCACCTGTGAGCCCTATTTTAGGCTCCACAACTAATCACGCCTGGAGGCTGTAACAGCCTACTCCATGTGTGGGAGCTCTTCACCAGAGGTTCACTAATTATGAACTAAAGGGCATAGTGCGAATAGGCCTCGGGTCCCACCATATAGGCCCAGCTACGGCCTTCAGGCGGATCAATGAAGTTTTATGCAGCTAGACTTTTGTGTTTACCAGAGCTATTCTTCCAGAGAACTGGAATAATTGCCTGGCGTGAGGGACAGGTGAAATATGATTTGGCATGTTTTTGCTGAAATCACTTGTGCTCAGCCGTTTCTGGGGCGTCCGCTGTATAATAATACATGTCATTCCCTTATTCATACAATTTGATGTGGAGCAGGAAGAATTACGAGAAGGAAAGAGACAAGCTCTTGACAGCATCTCTCTGAGTTATTTTGCAAATTATAAGACATGAGCCAACATTTTGGATTCTGCTGCAACTTCTGGAACTTGTAACAGTTCACTAGGTGTGTATGTGTCTATATGCATGCACAAATATAGTTCTCCCTTTTCCTCAAGGCATAATTGTAACTTTCTCTTCTTCCAAAGGAAGCAACCTCTCATTAAATGGTCCCAAAATAAGGAGAAGAATCTTAGATATACCAGTTTCTTCCTGCCAGACCCAATTAACTCGAGCAGAAATAAGGGTGTCTCAAAGTTTCCTGTTAGAATCTCACCAAACAAGAAAATAGGCAAAAGGTCTATTTGGTTGAAGAGGAAGGTGGAGGAGGAGGAGGAGAGTTGGCTTTTATACCCCACTTTTCTCACCCATTTAAGGCGACTCCAAGCGGCTGACAAACCTTCTGTTCTTCTCCCCACAACAGATACCCTGTGAGGTAGGTGGGGCTGTAGGAGCTCAGAAAGACAGCTGTGACTAGCCTAAGGCCACCCAGCTGGCTTTGTTTAGGAGTGCAGAATTGAACCAGGAGACTACTTGTTTAGAGTCTGACACTCTAACTGCAAGAAGAGTTGGCTTTTATGCCCTGCTTTTCTCACTCTTAAGAGGAGTCAAAGCATCTCACAAACCTTCTGTTCTTCTCCCCACAACAGGCATCCTGTGAGGTAGGTGGGGCTGTGAGAGCTCAGAAAGACAGCTGGGACTAGCCCAAGGTCACCCAGCTGGCTTCATGGGGAGGGCAGAATTGAACCAAGTATTCCCAGATAAGAGTCCGGCTCCCTAACTACTAGACCAAACTGGCTCACAAGGAAGTTATGATGTGCCTAATAAAATGATGGCACATGATGTTCTTTCTCGATGGCACAAACACGCCCCAACAGAAAAGGAGCCAACTCTGCACCAGTCTCTGGAAGAGGGATTCTCAGACATACACTGGTCACAGAATGGCTTTGGAAAGATCCGGATCTACCAATGGCAGAAGTCTTCCCCAGCAACCTGGAACTCAATGCCTTAGCAAGGTGCTTGGTTGCTTTTCTATTTGATTTTCCTTGCTGACAACGTTTCACTGTGGCTCACAGCTCTGGAGGGTACAGATGAAAGCCTTGTGTTTTTCATGCTTGCTTGCCAGGGCTCACCCCTGGAAGAGTAGGACATAAAAATCATGAAAACAGAGAGACAGGGAAATCAAAAAGAAGGAAGCATTGTTTTACGGAGCACGGAAACAAGAAAGGCTGTTAAATGCATTCAGCTGGTGAGATGCCACATCCAGTCATTTGGCGCCCACGCCAAGAAGGATGAAGGGCTTCAAAGGCGTCACAGAATAAAAGGGAAGGGAAGCCCATTCATCGGGTGTCCAGATGGAAAAGAAGACAGCGGCTCTGTATCTTGAGCAGTTTCTAAAACGCCAAGGAAACTTCTTCTCTACTCCAGGCCTTTTTGCACTGGTGAATAATTAGGCAATATCTGGTGAAGAGCCTCCAGGTGCCCCCTGCCTTCCCAGATGTTGCCTAATTCTTAACTAGGTGTGGAGCCTGAAATCGTGCTCTGCATCCTCCCCAACCGTCTCCAATTAATTACCTGAAGCATCCAGTAGAAGTGCATTCACTCTTCCGCTGGGTGAGGAGGTCCATAGAGATGCCATGCAAGTACGCTGCCAGCTCTACTCCCCTCCTGATGTGACTGCAAGTGCGCAGGGCGTCAGCATCATCATGGCAACGGTGCACTGTGGAGAGCGCACACCTTACCGTCCTTAATCGTGTTCCACACCTTAACCAACCTTAACCTTAAGCTTACCTGGAGCGTCTGAGCAGCAGCCACCCACACCTCTTCCAGGGCTCCGGGGTCGTCCGCGGTTGTGCACAAGTGCCCTGGCATGTCAGATGTACCATAGATGCAAGTGCGCATATGCAGAGCGTCAGCATCGTCATGGCGATGGTACTGCCACACGCGCCGCCGCAGAAGGCGCTGCAGCCAAAATAGCAATACCCAGAAGAGGTCTGGCACCCCAATCAAATCAGTTAAGTATTTGAGGGGGGGGTGGAATGGCTGATGTTGAGTAGCACTCACAGTGTGAGCACCGGTCAATGTTGCTTAATCGCACTCCTTTTCCATCCAGCAAATGGGAAGGGAAGTATGAAATCATCCCATATCTGTGCAAAACTAGGCCGCATCCCCATTACCTTATTTTGCTTTCAAACCGTTTTCAATCCTGGCAGACCCCACGTCAGTTTGGCTTAACACGCTTTCCGTGTGTTAAATCGCCCCAAAGCGTTGTAAATGTTAATCCTCATTTCAACAGGTCTCACTTCAGTTCGTGCATTTGAAACATCTTACATTTTTTACTGTGGGGACCGTACGGTGTTAAGGGATGAGAATCCGTGTTTAGGGTTTCCCTCCCCCAATAGCTTGCTTCCAAAGATAGTGATTTCACTGAAAAAATCCACCCCTCAAAACAGCCACTATAAAAATCCACTCCTTAAAGCTACACTGTAGCAATCTACCCACTTCACACTTTATAACAATGTTGCAATTTTGCACAATTCTAGCTCTTTGAAAGTTCTGACCTTTAGAAGGGGAAAAGAAGGTAAAGCAGCTGCAGGTTTGGGGAGATGTGTGAATGTTTAAGGCGAAGGAGGCTTGAGTTTCTGCTGCTGCTGTGTGCCCTGAGCAATGAGGAGAGGAGGGGAAAGAATTGCTGGCTGTCAGCTGCCGTTTTTCCTCCAGGCAAGCGGTAGCCACCCAGCTAGGCTCCCTGAAGGGGTCCCTTATGGGTGGCACGTTCACGTCAGGAGGAAGAGGGCAGGGCAGCCCTGAAAAGCGGTTTTTAAAAAGTAGCCACTGGCGTCCCCCCTTGAGTCACGTACATCCTCAGAATCCGGATTGAACGCGATTCTGGCTGAAAGTAATGGGGTTAGGCAAATTCGCATTTGCATCTGGTTCTGTTATTTCGGTTTAGGGAAACTGGATTAAGCTTATAATGGGGATGCGCCCCTACATATTCTAGATGAATTGGTTCGATTTGGAGCCCTGGAAAGGAGACACAGGCAATAAGAGGGCATCCTCCTTTGAGCTGACTGCTCTCCCCCCACCCCTCTGCTAGCCTACCCTTCTGGCCCCCCATTTAAGGAGCTCTTGCTTGTTGATCTTGTTTTGTTGGGCGGTTGTGTTCTCAGCCCAGCTGAGTCAGGCCTCCACACTGTGCCCGGCCTTTCAATGGCCCTCAGTTTCGGAGGCACTCAGGAATGCGGGTGAGCCCTGGAACAGGAGGGGGCGAGTGGGCGAGGCCACCTCCTTGCTCCCCTCCAGCACACCAGCCGCCTTTGTGGCCGCAAGAATGGTCCCTTTGACAGCCGGCCGCTCTCCCGCACTCTCTGGGCTCCATTGTCTCAGGCTAATAAGATGCGTTCCCCAGCTTATCGGCCGGCACAGGGAGCTTGGACGAGACGCTGCCACATGCCCTGACATTTCCAGCCTGAATAATGTTCTCCCTGCAGCAGAGAAAGGCCCTTCCTCTGGGTGGGTGGGGAAAAGTTGAAGTCCTTAGGCTGCTGGCTGGACACAGAACGCTCCTTTGCCAAGACGCCCCCGACTATGGGTTCCTGGGCCCCCTGCAAAAAGCCAGGCCTGCTCAGGGGTCTGTTTGACCCTGCTTTCAGGGGGAAGTGGTGCAAGCAAACACCGGTGGACACTTCTGCCCCAGCCCCATGCAGCACACAAAGTTCACATGCTATCTTTGAAGCCCAGTGCTGCATGATTGGATTGGTCACATCCATCTAATTTAGTCCGCCCTCAGTTCATATTGTAGGCTGCAGGAATGGGCAGGACGCCTCTAAGGCCATTTGCTGGGGTTCAAGAGCAGGAGAAGGTTTGCCCTTGTCTCTGCTTGAGAGCCCATGGGCAATTGGTGGGCCACTGTGTGGGACAGGATGATGGACTAGATGGGCTATGGCCTGACGCAGCAGGGCCCCTCTTAGGTTCTTATGGACTAGATGTGCTGTGGGCCTGACCCAGCAGGGCCCCGCTTAGGTTCTTATGGACTAGATGTGCTGTGGCCGGATCCAGCAGGGCTCCTCTTAGGTTCTTATGGACTAGATGGGCAGTGGCCGGATCCAGCAGGGCTCCCCTTAGGTTCTTATGGACTAGATGGACTGTGGCCTGATCCAGCAGGGCTCCTCTTAGGTTCTCATGGACTAGATGGGCTGCGGCCTGATCCAGCAGGGCTCCTCTTAGGTTCTTGTGGACTAGATGGGCTGTGGCCTGATCCAGCAGGGCTCCTCTTAGGTTCTCATGGACTAGATGGGCTGCGGCCTGATCCAGCAGGGCTCCTCTTAGGTTCTTGTGGACTAGATGGGCTGCGGCCTGATCCAGCAGGGCTCCTCTTAGGTTCTTGTGGACTAGATGGGCTGCGGCCTGATCCAGCAGGGCTCCTCTTAGGTTCTTGTGGACTAGATGGGCTGTGGCCGGATCCAGCAGGGCTCCTCTTATCTTTGTGTGTTCTTAATGAAATTCAAAGGACATCTTGTGAACTGGTGCCAATCTGGGGTGAGCGTCTCTTTGTGACCACTTAGGGCCAAAGGGCTATCCGCACTTCGGCCAGCAGTCAGCAATTAGTGAACTTCCGGTGGAGAACATGTGCACGTGGAGGAGGCTGCTACAGCCTCCAAGGGTGCCCACCCTCACCAGAAGTTCACTAACCGTTCATCTGGTGTGGAGCACTAAATCATGCTCCACATCTTTGCCAACAGTGACCAACAGCTTACCGGGAGCTTCTAATGGTGCCACCATTTACTCTTCTTCCGGTCTCCTGCAGTTGGTGGGTGGGTGGTGGTGGCATCCAAGCAGGCATGGTTGCGGTAGTGCCTGTGATCAGTCGCTGACCTCTGATGTGACCGGACCTCTGACCCCCAGAACCATTCCCAGCCGTGGTAGGAGTGGCGTCCGGTCACAGAGTCGCCAGAGGGGCGTTCTATCAGGGCCACTGACATGATCGGCCACAATATGTCCCAGTGCTCAAACATGCCCCTCTCGCAGTGGCATCTGAGCACGTCACGTAATGGCCAATCGCAGCAGCGAGGAGGCAGGACATCCGGTTTGGATGCAGCGGCTGGTCAACGGGAGGACCATTCGCACTTCTGGCCGGTAATGGACACTTCGGAGAAGCTTTCCTCGCGGCAAACGTGAATGGTCCACCTTTACCAGAAGTTTACCAGCCCTAGTTCACGGCAACCTAATCAGGTAAGTCCAGAAAGGCCTCCAATGCATGCCCAAATGGATGACCTTCCACTTTTCCCCTGGGTCAAACCAAGTGCTCTGGTCCTGCGACCCTCCCACGCCCATGCAGACCTTGCCATGATGCATTGTGATTAGCAATTTTGTGGACTGTTATTAAGATTTACACATGTTTCAACCAAGGGGCACCCTCCACCCCTCTCTTAAAGAAACAGGCAGGGCATACAAGTGTACAAGGAAAGACAGGCTGTGAAATAATTGCTTTTCGCAGTGATTTCTCCCATTTTCTTATTAGCGGCAATCATTTCAATTTTCCACGGAACGTATGGGGCTAAAAATCTGAAAATCCCATTACTGCCAGCAACAATGGTGGCTCCGTTTCTTATCATGCTATGAGGAGGAGCGTGGAAGAATATTACCTTAATCTTTGTTCTTCTAATGCCCTGGGTTAATCTTGGAAGATTCGCCAGCCTTGCTCTGCTCTGCAAAAATCCTGCAGAAAAAAAAGGTATTGGAAAAACTCTTACACATTTCTCTGTGCAAGTCCCCCTGTTAGTTTTAATCTAGTTTTAATCGAATCGTGTTCTAAAGAGTTGAGATGCCCCAGCATTGTTCTACAGCAAGGGCAATGTTCTCCTAAAAGGACTGGATGAAGGTGTCTTCTCTCTTTCTCCTGGCCCTGGGTTCATATTCCACTGGGCTCTGGTTTTGTGACGCCCACCCAGAACTGAGCCTCTGACCCTGCTGCCAGATAAAGGACCCTCAGACAGGCTCTGTGTGGTTGTCGCTCCAAGCATCACATAAATGGGCCCTTCCTTTTACCATTTAGCTCAATCAAGCCGTTTTAAAATAATGATGGTCTAGTGGTTAGGGAGCTGGACTGTTATCTGGGAATACCAGGTCCAATTCTGCACTCCTCCACAAAGCCAGCTGGGTGACCTTGGGCTGGTCATGGCTCTCTTCTGAGCTCTCACAGCCCCGCCTACTTCACAGGGTGCCTGTTGTGGGAAGAAGAACAGAAAGTTTGTCAGCTGCTTTGAGTCCCCTTAAATGGGTGAGAAAAGCAGGGTAGAAAAGAAGAAGAGTTGGCTTTTCTACCCCGCTTTTCTCACCCGTTTAAGGGGACTCAAAGCGGCTGACAAACCTTCTGTTCTTCCCCCCACAACAGAACACCCTGTGAGGTGGGTGGGGCTGTGAGATCTCAGAAGGGAGCTGTGACTAGCCCAAGGTCACCCAGCTGGCTTCTTGGGGGGGTGGGGTGGAATCGAACCCGGTATTCCCAGATAAGAGTCGGGCTCCCTAACCATTAGACCAAACTGGTCTAGCCCTCTCTTCGTCTTCTTCTTCTTCTTCCTCTTCCTCTTCCCCTTCCCCTCCTTGTGTCAGGCGCCTATCCTGTGCATTGAGAGCCCTTCCAATGTTGCTGGCACACGCAGTGTGAATAGCCAGTGTTATTATGTGCCATTTGTGTCCTCAGGAAATCTCCAGAGTGCAAAGGGAACATCATTCCACTGGCAAGCCACCTGGGTCCAGCTATGGAGCTTCCCAACCTGCCCCCCCCCCTCAATTTGCTGGCAAGATGGGCTGTAGAAGCAGGAAGGATTTGACAAGTAGCAGCTGCAACGGTTGGTCCCCAGAGGCCAATATTATCCCCTGCCATTTTTCTGGGCAGTGCAAATGCAACCGACTTGTTGATTTTCCAAAGGAATGAGATTCCGTAGCTTGAAGAGGTAAAAATTAAGGTTGGATCCATGCTGTCAAACACAAGCACACAAGAGGCTTATTCACACTACAGCCCCCAGTGAAGAAGTAGTGAACCTTTGGTGAAGAGCATCCTGACTTGGAGTAGGCTGCTACAGCCTCCAAGCGTGCCTCCCCTCACCAGACGTTCACTACTCGCTGATTAGGTCTGGAGCCTGAAATCATGCTCCACACCCTAACCAGTGTTTACCTAACACCTACCTGAAGCCTCCAGCGGCGTGAATATTCGTTCTTCTTCCGCTGCTCTGGGTCAGTTTAAGTGCCGCACAAGTGCGCCTGCACCTCAGACAACCATAGAGGTGACTGCACATGCACAGTGCATCAACGTTATCAAGGCGATGGTGTTGACGCAGGTGCAGTCACAGAGTCACAGCCAAAATGGTGGCACCCTGAAGAGAACCAGCCCCACAATTGAATCAAGCAAGGTAAGTATTTGATCGTGGAGGGGGAAGCAGCCAAATTTGGCTAGCGCTCCAACGTGGTTAATTGCGCTCCTTTCCCACTCAGCAGACGTGAAGGGAAGCGTGAAATCTCCCTAGATTCTCCCTTTAAGAACAGTTCTGCCCAGGACCTGCTATTACCTGGTCCCTGAGGGCAGGCATTTTAGAGGGGACCTGATTGAAGGATATAAAATTATTAATGGTATGGAAAGGGTGGATAGAGGACATTTCTTTTCTCTATCACACAACTCTAGAACCAGGGGGCATCTATGAAGCTGATGGGTAGGAGAGCTGGATCAGACAAGGGCAAGTATTCCTTCACCCAGAAGGTCATCGGCTTATGGAATTTGCTGCCAGAAGTGGTGGTGACAGCTACCAGTCTAAATGGCTTTAAGGTAAGGTTAGCCAAATTTATGGATGACAGATGTATCAATGGCTACTAGAACGAATGCCTAGGTGCATCCTTCAGGCTGAGGGGGTGGGGAGGAACTGGGGCGCTTCTAAGGCCATCTGCTGGGACTCGAGAGCAGGAGAAGGTTTGTCCTTGTCTCAGCTTGAGATGCCCATGAGCATTTGGTGGGCCACTGTGTGCGACAGGATGCTGGACTAGATGGGCTGTGGCCTGATCCAGCAGGGCTTCTCTTGTGTTATGTTGAATGAAACAGGAGATCCCATTTCACGCCAAGCCACTCCATACTTGCTAAGGAAAGTTCCTGGATGTGGTCTAGGTGTCGTGCCTCGTACCATCAACCACTACTCCGACGACAAAGAGCTTTCTGTTACCTGGGACAGCCAAGGTATGCGGCAGTCAGGGCGAGGGAGGCACGGCTCAGGGGCTCAGTGTGAACACTGACCTTATAGCCCAAGATGGAGACAGCTTGGACGGAGACTCCGGGCAACACCCTTCGCCGAGCGTTCTGAGGCAAGAGCGACAACAGCTGAGGCGGTCAGCGCGTTTGCAAGATAAGCACCTGCGCCGAGGAGGGTGTAATTCTCCTTCGCCTACTTACGCATGCTCCGCGCCTGCTGAACTTGTTGCAGACAGTACATCTCTGTATCCTGCAACCTCGGCTCATGTTCTCTTTGTATTTCTGATCCTTGGGCTGCTATCTGCCTCTGCAGACCCTCTGGCATCTTGGAACTCAGGTGGTTTGACTATGCTTTACTCTTGCTCCCCGAAAGAACGTTGAAACTTTTCCTGTTTGCTACCACTGCTAGCCCTGAGTGTCCGCGCATGTGTTTGTTCTCTAGACCTGGCTGGCTTAAGACATGACACTAGGAACCAGCAGGAATGTGGATCCTGCCTTGGGACTTTGCTGGCAATCTGCGGGTCAGAAAGGCCATAGAGAAATCAATAGGATATGAATCTTTCAGGGCTTTCTCGTTGCAACAGGACTTCATTTGCAATCTATAAAGTAGGATGCAGACGTACACTTAGCTCAGTGGTGGAGCAAACTGCCTGGTAAGTAGAAGGTTGTCTTCCAGACTACCAGGGGACCCATTGTGGCGGCGCACCAAAGCACGCCACTGAATGGCTTTCTGGGGGCTCCGAGACGGCGAATTCCTAGCATTTTGGAGCTCACAGTCTCTGGCGTGGCAGCTCGTTTACACCAGCAGCAATGTGCAGACAGAGCTGTTCCAGGCCACGGCTTTCCCTGATCTGAACCAGCAGGCCCGGCTGGTCCACTGGCTCAAACCATGGAGGGGGGAGGGTAGAAGAGGAACAGGAGGAGGAGGAGGAGGAAGGGGAGGGGGAAGAAGAAGAGGACTTGGCTTTTCTACCCCACTTTTCTCCCTCATTTAAAGGGACTCAAAGTGGCTGACAAAGCTTTTCTAGTCTTCTCCACACAACAGAACACCCTGTGAGGTAGGTGGGGCTGTGAGAGCTCAGAAGAGAACTGTGACGAGCCCAAGGTCACCCAGCTGGCTTAATGGGGGAGGGGAGAATCAAACCCAGTATTCCGAGATAAGGGTCCAGCTCCCTAACCACTAGACCAAACTGGCTTTCCTCACCCATTTAAGGGGTCTCAAAGCAGCTGACAAACCTTCTGTTCTTCTCCTCACAAAAGAACATCCTGTGAGGTGGGTGGGACTATGAAAACTCAGCTGGGACTAGCCCAAGGTCACCCAGCTGGTTTCATGGAGGAAGAAGCACCGTTGACTTTTATACCCTACTTTTCTTACCCATTTAAGGGAACTCAAAGCTACTGACCAAGCTTCTGTTCTTCTCCCCACAACAGGCACCCTGTGAGAGCTCAGAAGAGAGCTGTGACTAGCCCAAGGTCACCCAGCTGGCTTCATGAAGGAGGGGGGAATCAACCCAGTATTCCCAGCTAAGAGACTGGCTCCCTAACTGCTTGTTGCGCTCAGGGACAGCGGCAGTGGTGACAGTGTGTGGTCGGTCACACTTAACCAGTGAGTGAACCACCGCTCAGTAGACAGTGAGTGGAAACACAGCCTTAATTATCTCCACTGCTAATCTCCCATTTGCCTTCTTTATTTTCATTTTATTTTCACACACAACAAGAGCAAACTATAGAGAAAACATAGAAACAAACAAATAACCATATCATCAAACAGAACATTCCAACATATAGCCCAGCAATCATTTGGGAGCATCGATCAGATCATTTTAAGGTAAGTATCAAATGGTTCGTTCAAGGGGAAATCTGTGTGTTTCCTTCTTTGGATTTCTCCTGCGCCGTGAAGCCAGCTTCCTTCGTCTGCCAGGCGCTCACAAACGGCGCCCCTCGATCTCTGCCCCTGGCAAGGAGCCTATTGCAGACGGGCGCGCAGGATCTAATTGGCAACGCACAGTTATTACTCCTTGCATATTTATAACCCGCCTCCACTCAAAACGCAAAGCAGCCGCAGCTTCCCACAAACGGAGGAGAAAACCCTTCACTGCCAGCAAATCAAATCAAAGTCTAATAGCAGCAGAGGCCTGATAAGGCTGGATGAAAACGCCTCGCCCGCTGACTCTCTTAAAAGGCTCCGTTTGGCAGGACTTGCTGGGCATCTTTGAGCCCTTGGCATTTCCACATGGATGGGGTCGCAGACAGGCAAGCAGGAAGGCAGGCAAGCAGATTTCCAGCAATAGCTGCATATTATTCCTCAAACATCAGCAGTGCGCACTATTTCCTTGTAGAGGGAGACACTCGTGATCAAAACTGGATGCAGGCAAGAACGATCGGAAAGCAAAGACCAGAAGCTGTTGCTAGGTCTAGTGGTTAAGGAGCCGGACTCTTATCCGGGAATACCGGGTTCGATTCCGCTCTCCCCCATGAAGGCAGCTGGGTGACCTTGGGCTAGTCACAGCTCTCTTCTGAGCTCTCACAGCCCCACCTACCTCACAGGGTGTCTCTTGTGGGGAGAAGAACAGAAGGTTTGTCAGCTGCTTTGAGACCCCTTAAATGGGTGAGAAAAGTCGGGTAGAAAGCCAACTCTTCTTCTTCTGGAGGATGTTTTCTGCTTCTTAATTTGGGAGCAGTCTTTATCCTGTGTTCTGAGAAAGTGTCCTATCCAGTATAACTCCTAAATATTTAGGGTACCTGTAATGATTGAGCCAGTTCCCCTCGAAATAAACATTGAGCTCTCTGCTTGCTGATCTGTTGCAGAGATGGAAACATGAAACTTCTGTCTTAGTTAGTGTCACGTTCCCCAGCGTTCCAGTCAGTGCCTGCCCTCTCTAGGAGTAGCTTGGCCCTCTTAGGATGCTGAGTTCGTGCAACGGCCAAGTGAATACTACAGTGTGGACACAAAACACCGGTAGCAAGCGTTTCAACAGTAAACTAAAACAAGTTTATTATTATATACAAGCAATACTAGAAAGAAACTAAGGTTCAGGTATTTGTTGGTTTAAGTCTATGAGTTTCTTAAGGTTACCAGCTTCCCAGCCTATCAGCTCCCCTTTCTCTAAAGGAAAATAGTTCCTTTTTAAAAGACAAACCTCTCCACGTTCCTCCCCCCCGACTTGCTCTGCCACAGCTCAAGCCAAGCCAGTGTACCAGAACGTGGCTCTAGATGATCACAAGGCACGGCCCATCCTTGCTTGACCAATCATCCAGTCTGGTCAGTTGCTAGTGAAGTCTCCCTCAGAGCCACAATCCTCACGATTGTCTCCTTCAGAAATCACTCAGCCAAAAGACCAATGGTCAGCTACTGGTCCAGCTCCCTCAGGTTCAGCTCTCTTCTGTTCCCTTCAGCTCTTGTCCCAGCACGAAGACCCCTGGTCAACTACTGGTCTGGCTCCTTCAGGATTCAGCTCTTCTGTTCCTTTCAGCTCTTGTCCCAGCATGAAGACATAGTCTGCTGTAATCTGAGTTCCTTTATACCTTTTTCCCTTGGCCCTGATTGGCTGTCACCTCCTGGGGAAAGCTGCTGGAATAAAATGCTGCTGGAAACTCCTGATAGAAACTCCTGTCCCTCACCCCTGATTGGTGGGAACTCCTGCTCTAGCCCCTCCAGCACTCAGATCCCCGGACAGCTTTTCCCTCCAAAATGCAGCTGCAACCAATCATTGCAGCAGGGCCCGCACAGGATTTCCCGCCCTTTTTGCAGCCCAAAACTCAGGGCTTGCAACAAGCTGTTTGCAACGAGGCTGGCTATTGCAGCTTGCTAGAAGCCTGCAAGGCCAGAAAGCAAAACAGTTTGCAGCCTGTACCCAGAAACCGTCACAGTTAGGCTGGACCAAAAGTCTCCACTTTTTGAAATATTTACTCAAAACATCTAAGTCAGAGGTTAGAACGTCTTCAGTCCACTCTGAAGGTAAGAGAACCACGCATCAGCAAAGCGACAAGCTGTTACCTTTCAGGGTTAAATAAGTCAGAAAATCCACCTTTGGGATAGATAATGTGGAAAGGAAAATACTAGCCACTTTGCTGATATGTTCTTTCTATCTGAAGTTGGACTGAAGATGGATTAAACTTTAGGTGTGACCACAGTTGGGATTCAGTCCATCTTCAGTCCACCTTCAGAGCAAGAGAGCCCATCAGCAAAGTGACCAGCTGTTTCCTTTCAGGGTTAAATAACTGAGAACATTCCCCTTTGGGACAGATAATGGGGTAAGGAAATTAGTGGCCACTTTGCTGATGGGTTCTCTTGCTCTGAAGGTGGAGTGAAGCTGGATTAAACCTCAGGTGTGACCACAGCCCTCGTGGCATATTCAGCAGCCTTCTTAGAAACATCTGTATGGCTTCCCACTCAGATGCAACCCTGAAACAGAGCACGGAGGACAAAAAGAGCTGGAAGCGTAGCAGCCATATGGAAACATCTGCAGGGATCCAAGCTCTGCTCTTCTGCTGCTCTGCTTTCCAAGCACAAGGACGGCCTTGACCGCCACCCCCTGACCGCTCGCCAGTAATAATGGCTGAAATACATTTCCCAGAAGCGCCGTTCAGTCACCAGTCTATGGCAATGAATGACGGGAGTCGTAGTTCAGCTGGGGGAAGCCCAAGGCTCATTGCTGCCCTATTCCATGGACTTCCCAGGGGTTTCCTTTGGCTTTTATCACCTATTTATTTATTTGGATTTCTATGCCGCCCTAAACCTGAAGGTCTCAGGGCAAGAAACAACATTTAAAATCAGACATACATTAAAACAACAGCATATATTCTGTAAAGTGGGAAGAGACAGGATATCCCTACTTATTTATTTATTTATTATTTATTTATTGTGTCTGCAGAGTGGGAAGAGGCAGGATATCCCCATTTAGCCAAAGGCCAGGGCAAAGAAGTGCGTCTTCACCGCCTTCCTAAACTTTTACAGTGAAGGGGCCTGCCTGATGCACCTCCAGGGGGAGACTATTCCATAACCCGGGGGCCACCACTGAGAAGGCCCTCTCCCGGGTGCCCACCCATTTTGCTGCTAAGGCCATGGGACAACCAGGAGGGCCTCACTGCTAGATCTTAAGGCATGGGCAGGTGGATGTGGGAGAAGGCGTTCCTTTAGATATTTTGGGGCCAAGTCATTTAGGGCCTTATAAGTTAAACGTGACACCTTGAATTGGGTTCAGTAGTGAATCGGCAGGCAATGCAGTTCTTTTTGGACCGGCGTGATGTGTGTCCCTCCAGATCTTAAAATCTTCTCTCTTCCCCGCACCCCACAAAAGCACAGGGTGCAGACACGATTCACTCTTCTGATCTCTCATAGCCCCACCTGCCTCACAGGGTGTCTGTTTGAGGAGAAGAACAAAAGGTTTGTCAGCTGCTTTGAGTCCCCTTAAGGATTAGAAAAGCAGGGTAGAAAAGCCAACTCTTTTTCTTCCTCCATGAAGCCAGCTGGGTGACCTTGGGCTAGTCACAGCTCTCTTCTGAGCTCTCACAGCCCCACCCACCTGGGGAGAAGAACAGAAGGTTTGTCAGCTGCTTTGAGTCCCCTTAAGGATGAGAAGAGTGGGGTATAAAAACCAATTGTTCTTCCTCCATGAAGCCAGTTGGGTGACCTTCAGCTAGTCACAGCTCTCTTCTGAGCTCTTACAGCCTCCAGGGTGTCTGTTTGAAGAGAAGAACAGAAGGTTTGTCAGCTGCTTTGAGTCCCCTTAACGATTAGAAAAGCAAAGTAGAAAAGCCAACTCTTCTTCCTCCATGAAGCCAACTGGGTGACCTTGGGCTAGTCACAGCTCTCTTCTGAGCTCTCACAGCCCCATCTACCACACAGTGTGTCTGTGGTGGGGAGAAGAACAGAAGGTTTGTCAGCTGCTTTGAGTCCCCTTAAACGGGAGAGAGAAGCCAGCTCTTCCCCCAGGCCAGGGTCTTTTCTCCTCCTTCGCTCGTTGCAACGCGAGGCCCAAGCAGAAGCGTCCCCAGATCGAGCCCCCACCCCGCAGTTCGAGTACCCAGCCGGGACTCCATTTCCCAGGAGCCGCCGGGGCGAGCGGGAGGGGAGGGGCTCCTGGGCTCTGCGGGTGGGCGGGGCCACCATCGGCCGCCTTTCTGCACATCGCCGCCGCCGCTTCTCTACGCCACGGGCGGACAGTCTGGACCGGGAGCGCGATCGAGCCGGGCTGGGGACAGACGGAAAGCAAAGCGAGGCAAGGAGAGGAGAGTGGGGAGTCAAGGCTGCCTTTTTACCCCCCCCCCTCCCCACATAAGGGCACCCCATATCGCTCTGGGACCCCCGGGAAGGCGCTGCCCACCTGGCGGCTCCGGCTGCAGCGAGCAGGACCTACTCCGCGCTGGCCCCCTTCCTTCGCTGTGCGCGACCCAGGAGCCCAGCTGCGATCGCAGTGTGGGGACGGCGCCTGCTGGGCTCCATCTCCCCGTCTCTCCCGCCTCCCCCCCCCCCCCAGGGTGGTTGTGAGGGAAGGAGCCCCTGTCCGAGCCGGGGAAGGATGGGCCAGGTGGAAGGGGCTGATCCTGAGGTGCCCTGAGAGGGGCCAAGCCCAGCACTGCCCCTCCTGCCAGCCGGATCAGGGCACAGCCATCTAGACCGGCATCCTGTTCCGCACAGTGGACCACCAGTCGCCGTGGGCATCTCAAAGGCAAAAGCTTCACCTGGTCTCGGGCCCCTTGAGAGGCATCCTGCCTGCCTGGAGGATGTACCTGGGCATCCATTGTAGTAGCCACTGATACACCTGACCTCCATGGATGTATCTATAAGAAGAGCCTTCCTGCTGGATCAGGCCACAGCCCATCCAGCCCAGCATCCCGTCCCACGCAGCAGCCCAAAATCTTCACCTGCTCTCCTATCCCAGATGCCAGCTGGTGTGGGCTTGGGGGTCCGAGCCTGGGTGACGGGGAGCCATGGGTGGAAGCTGGTTTCTTCCCCGCCACCCTTCAAGGTATATTTCCCCCCCCCCCTTGTCAAGACCCCAGAGGTAACCTGTGGAGCCTGGGAGACGCACCAGGTGTTCTGGATCCCCTGCTGAGGCATTGACACCCCCTCCCCCTTTTACCCTTTGCCACCCAGAGCTCGTCGCCATGGCGGACCCTCAGAAGCCGAAGCGGGTCTTGGTGACGGGGGGCTCCGGGCTAGTGGGAAGGGCCATTGCCAAGGTGGTCGCCGATGGGGAAGGACGCCCAGATGAGGAATGGATCTTCGTCTCCTCCAAGGATGCTGACTTAACGTGAGTGTATCCCTCACCTGGCAGGTTTAGGCCGGGCATCGTCAGCCCCCGAAGGCCAGAGGGGGGCAAAAGGGTCCCTCAAAACAGCCAGCGAGTCTGAAGACTGGGACCTCTTAGTCTAGTGGTTAGGGAGCCAGACTCTTATCTGGGAATACCAGGTTCGGTTCCGCCCTTCCCCATGAAGCCAGCTGGGTGACCTTGGGCTAGTCACAGCTCTCTTTTGAGCTCTCACAGCCCCACCCACCTGCCTCACAGGGTGTTCTGTTGTGGGGAGAAGAACAGAAGGTTTGTCAGCTGCTTTGGGTCCCCTTAAATGGGTGAGAAAAGTGGGGTAGAAAAGCCAGCTCTTCTTCTTCTTCTCTTTCAAGGGTGTACAGTGGGTTTTCTTTATTTTTTATTTTCAATTTAATTTAATTTTCAGAAATTTATATCCCACCTACCGCCAAATGGTCCCAGGGAGGGTTACAATGAGGATAAAACATTTCAAATATTAAGACATCATTAAAAATATAGCCCCCATCCCTCCCTAACTGGACAGAACCCTGAGGAAGCTATTTAAATGGCAAAGGCCTGGGTAAAAAGATACGTCTTCAACAGGCGCCAAAAACTATACGATGTAGGCGCCTGGCGAACCTCAAGAGGGAGGTTGTTCCAAAGTCTTGGGGCCACCACAGGAAAGGCCCTCTTGCATGTCCCTGTGCCATGTACCTCTGCAATAGAAGGAACTACAAAGAAGGGCCTCTCCTTGAGATCTCAGTGCTCGGGCAGGTCTATATGGGAGAAGGCGCTCCTTCAGATACTCATGGCCCAGAGTCTAGGGGCCACCACAGGAAAGGCCCTCTTGCATTTCCCTGTGCCACGTACCTCTGCAAGAGAAGGAGCTCCAAGAAGGCCCTCTCCTTGAGATCTCAGTGCCCAGGCGGCTCTATATGAGAGAAGGCGCTCCTTCAGAGACCCAGGACCCAATACAGTGTTTTGTCCACCTCTTAATCTGCATAGCATGATGATGCTAAATCTAAGGAAAACACAAAAGTTTCTGCCTAGTTCAATCCAAAATTAATATAATATATTTCATAATTAAAAAGTGTAAATGATGTTACAGTGTGTTTCAAAGCAATGGTAAACTGGAATAAAATGCAATAAAAATTTAAGAACTTAAGAGGCAAACCTTCTCCTGCTCTCAAATCCCAGCAAATGGCCTTGGAGGCCTCCTGCTTGTCTCACCAGCCTGAAAGATTCTAGCAGCCATTGATACATATCTCATCCATGAATTAAGAGGAGCCCTGCTGGATCAGGCCACAGCCCACCTGGTCCATGAGAACCTAAGAGGAGCCCTGCTGGATCAGGCCACAGCCCATCTAGTCCATAAGAACCTAAGGGGAGCCCTGCTGGATCAGGCCACAGCCCACCTGGTCCATAAGAACCTAAGAGGAGCCCTGCTGGATCAGGCCACAGCCCACCTGGTCCATGAGAACCTAAGAGGAGCCCTGCTGGATCAGGCCACAGCCCATCTAGTCCATAAGAACCTAAGAGGAGCCCTGCTGGATCAGGCCACAGCCCATCTAGTCCATGAGAACCTAAGAGGAGCCCTGCTGGATCAGGCCACAGCCCATCTAGTCCATGAGAACCTAAGAGGAGCCCTGCTGGATCAGGCCACAGCCCATCTAGTCCAGCATCCTGACCCACACAGTGGCCCACCAGTTGCCCATGGCATGGCCTCTGATCTGGTCTCCATGGCGGGAGACCAAATTGAAGACACTCTTCAAGGGGTCTTGTGTTAATCCAGACTTAAGGTCTCAAGGACCCATTAAATCCAGATTTCGCTTGCACTTGTGGGTACAGCGTGTTCATAATGCGATCCTAATGGGACCCTGTGTGTGGAAGGTACATAACTGAGCTGTACCAATTGCTTACCTACCTGGCTTCTAATGGAGTCTTTGTTGTAGTGCAAAAACACTTATCCACTTATTTGTTAAAAATAAATAAAAACAGCCTGTCCCTCAATCAGAGTTCCCGACAGCGAGGAGAAAAGAACTAAACCCAGATCTGAACTGTTTTTCCCCCTCTATATATTTTGAATGTTTAATTTCAAGCAGCTCTGGAAGTGCTTGTGGGGATTAGGAGAGCTAACTAGGTATAGGCATGGCCTTGGCAGGGGGAAATAGTGGCCCCTCTATCTTTCCTTTGTCTGCTTCCTCCCAGGAGTGCTGCGGAAACCAAGGCCCTCTTTGAGAAGCACAGGCCCACTCACGTCATCCACCTGGCAGCCATGGTGGGGGGGCTCTTCAGGAACATCAAGTACAACCTGGATTTCTGGGTAAGGCTGTTTCTGGCTTCCCTGAAAGATGCCGAGCAGGTGGGGCAGGCATGGCGTGATCTTGTATTTATCTTGCATTTATATTATACTCAGTCTTCTGAAATGCTAAGTGTAATGGATGTTAGCCACGTCTCCTCCTCTGGGAAATGCCGGAGAAAGCAAAGGCAGCCTAAATGAATCCCATGACTATCCAGTGGCAGGTAGTTCCACATGATGCTGCGTGATGAAGTGTCTCCGTTGTGTCTTTAAGCTTCGCTGGAAAAACTTTTGATTCTGGTATTTTATTGGCCTCCAGGGGACGCCCTTTTAAGTGATTGGTTAGTGGGCAAACAGAGAGGGAAGTTAGTCATAAGAACCTAAGAGGAGCCCTGCTGGATCAGGCCACAGCCCACTTAGTCCATAGGAACCTAAAGGAGCCCTGCTGGATCAGGCCACAGCCCATCTGGTCCATAAGAACTTAAGGGGAGCCCTGCTGGATCAGGCCACAGCCCATTTAGTCCATAGGAACCTAAGAGAAGCCCTGCTGGATCAGGCCACAGCCCATCTGGTCCATAAGAACCTAAGGGGAGTCCTGCTGGATCAGGCCACAGCCCATCTAGTCCATAAGAACCTCAGAGGAGCCCTGCTGGATCAGGCCACAGCCCATGTAATACAGCATCCTGTCCCACACAGTGGCCCACCAATTGCCCATGGGCATCTCAAGGGCAAACCTTCTCCTGCTCTCCAATTCCAGCAAATGGCCTCCGAGGAATCCTGCTTGTCCCCCCAGCCTGAAAGATGTTCTTAGACACCCACTCTAGTAGCCATTGATACACCTGTCCTCCATGACTTTATCTAAACCTTCCTTAAAGCCATCCAGGCTGTTTGCTGTTCCACCTCTTCTGGCAACGACTTCCATAAAGCGATGACCCCCTGGGTGACGGATTCCTTCCCCTTGTCTGATCTGACCCTCCTGCCCACTGGCTTCATAGAATGACCCCTGGCTCTGGTGAAATAAGGAAAATAATGTTACTCTATCCACTTTTTCTACATCGTGCATGATTTTATATACCCTTCAGAGCTATTCTCCCCCGTTGGGGAATCTGAGAAAAGCACCCTTCCCTTCTCCGCCTTCCTGGTGTATCTCCTCCACCTTTTTGTTATTCTCGGGGATTCGCTTCTCGTTCCTTCCTGCGCATGCCTTCCGGATGCAGGCAGGGTCAGCTCTTTATTGACACACTTAGATAGTGCCAGCTTTTAACATCTGGTCTGCAAAGGCTGGGTTGGCTAATCTGCAGCCACGTCGACTTCCTCACCTATAGATAGCAGAGGAAACTACAGCTCCCATAATGCCGTCATGTTCAGGGACTTGCATTCTTTTTCCTGCAGTGCGTGCAGGCATGAAGCAAGGAGCCTCCAGCTGGCCAGGCTGTGAAACGTGCATGGGGTGCTGTGGAGCTAATATCTCATGCTCTTCTTAGAGAGCATTAAGCAGGTAGTTAAGGAGCTAATTTTGCTCTGGCAACCCAGCGTGCAAGCCTAGCAGCTTGCTTGTTCCCGCGTTGGAAAGGAGCAGCGGGTTTTGTCTGAGTCCTGGTGCTGCATCATAGGTATTAGCCTAGCCTCATTATTAAAGAAGGGCCCGATTCTGAGTAGAACAGCTTCACAATCCTGGATTTACATGCGAGCATAAAAGGAGCCCTGCTGGATCAGGCCACAGCCTGTCTAGTCCAGCATCCCATATTACCCAGTGGGCCCCCAGTTGCCCATGGGCATCCCAAGCAGAAGACCAGAGGCAAGACCTTCACCTGCTCTTCCATCCCAGCAAATGGCCTTTAGAGGCATCTGCCTGTCTGGAAGATGTACCTAGGCATCCATTCTAGTAGCCATTGATACATCTGTTGTCCATAAATTTGTCCAACACTTCCTTGAAGCCATCTAGGCTGGTTGCTGTGACCCCCTCTTCTGGCAGCTAATTGCATAGACCGATGACCCTCTGGGTGGAGAAATGCTTCCCCTTGTCTGATCTGACTGTCCTGCCCATCAGCTTTTTAGGTGCCCCCTGGTTCTAGGGTTGTGTGATAGAGAATAGAAATGTTCTCTTTCCACCTTTTCTAGTCCTGGTATGACTTTATCTACTTCAGTCAGGTCCCCTCTTAAATGCCATCTTTCACGGTGGCCTGATTTCATAAGTGAGGTGTTTCGTAAGATGTCTGTGTTACTTGAGCCAATTTGGCCTAGTGTTTAGGGACCTGGATTCTTATCTGGGAATACTGGGTTTTATTCTGCCCTCCTCCATGAAGCCAGCTGGGTGACCTTGGGCTAGTCACAGCTCTCTTCTGAGCTCTCACAGCCCCACCCACCACACAGGGTGTCTGTGGTGGGGAGAAGAACAGAAGGTTTGTCAGCTGCTTTGGGTCCCTTTAAATGCGTGAGAAAAGCAGCGTAGAAAAGCCAACTCTTCTTCCTCCTGCATGAAGCCAGCTGGGTGACCTTGGGCTAGTCACAGCTCTCTTCTGAGCTCTCACAGCCCCACCCACATTAAAAGGTGTCTGTGGTGGGGGAGAAGAACAGAAAGTTTGTTAGCTGCTTTGGGTCCCCTTAAATGGGTGAGAAAGGCAAGGTAGAAAAGCCAACTCTTCTTCTTCTACTCAGAAGTAAATGTCATTATGCACATTGTAGGAATGTTGCAGGCAAGCAACTTTATTTTTTAAACAAGTCAGTGTGCAAGTGTTGTGAAACATGATATAATGAGAAGGCAAAGCAGTTGTGCTGTTCTTTGGGTGTGCAAAACATATGACTTGCATTATGTCAGCGACTTTCTGAGATGGATTTGCAGCCCAGCACGGTGGCGTCAGTGCGATCCATGCTGACTCAGCAAAGATTGCACCTGCCTCCAAGCGCACTGGTGCAAAAATCACTCACTTACGCGGTATTTCTGGGACGGAAAGGAGCTTAGCTGTTCTTCTCCTTCAGCTCCAGGCAATGGAAACGGGATATTAACATGCCATAAATAAGATAGCAGCTTGGATAAAAGCTGGCAGTTCGAGAGACAAAAATCATGTGCTTCTTTACGTGTAGAATCCTGTTTACTGAATAAAAATTAAGGAGATCAGTTTGTGTTTCTCTGTCTGTTTCTCCTTCTGCGTTGAGCATGCAAATCTTTGGTTCTTTTCTCTTAAGGCCATCATTGCTGTATGCAGTATTCCCAAATACATAGTCAGATTTTTTATCTTCACAAGATAAAAAAGAGAACTTTTTTTTTCTTTTTATTTTATTAACCATTCAGATACACAAGTTCCTTTGTACATAAATATATCAATCAAAATAATTTTGTACTTTGAAAAAAAACCCGTCTGAGCTTCTCTGGGGAGGTATCCTGAACTGCTTGCTCTGCCATGATTTTCCGTTCTTCCCTGACATTCAGTCTTTCTTCACTCAGAGGGTCATCGGTCTATGGAATTTGCTGCCGGAAGAGGTGGTGACAGCAACCAGCCTGGATGGTTTTAAGGAAGGGCTGGACAAATGTATGGATGACAAATGTATCAATGGCTACTAGAGTGGATGCCTAACAAGATGCTGGAAAAACTTCCTGACAGTGAGGGCGATTGGTCAGTGGAATAGGTTGCCACGGAAGGTGGTGGGTTCTCCTTGGCTGGAGGTCTTCAAGCAGAGGCTGGACCTACATCTGTCTGGGATGGTTTAGGGCGGTGATGGCCAACCTATGACACGCGTGTCACAGGTGACACACCAAGCCCTTTTGAGTGACACACATGGTCACCCTGGCACCTGGACGTGCAGTGCTTGCTTGTTTTTGAAGTGTATGAAATACCAACTTTCTATTGAAGATTTAGCAACAAAAGTCACTAATGTAAAGAATTATTTGTTTTTGCTTTTAATAAAATACATATATCAAAAATATAACTTTTTTACTAGAGCTACAAATATCACAAAGTTATGGATATTTCTAGATGTGACACAGCACCCGAGTTAAGCTAGGTTTTCTTGAGAATTTTGACACACCGAGCTCAAAAGGTTCACCATCACTGGTTTAGGGAATTCTGCATTTAGCCGGGGGTTGGACTAGATGACCATAGAAGTCCCTTCCAAGTTTGTTTTCCTTGGCTTTAAAAGCCAGAAGAAAATAAGGAGATATTTAAGATGGATACGGAATGTTTTTGTGGTTGTTTAGTTGCGCAGATGTGTTACCAGCCTCTTTCTTTCCCTCTAGAGGCGGAACGTGCACATCAATGACAACGTCTTGCACTCAGCCTACGAGTCTGGGGTTCAGAAAGCGGTCTCCTGCCTTTCCACCTGCATATTTCCTGATAAGACCACTTACCCGATCGATGAGACCATGGTAAGACCTGCTGCCACCGCCCTTCTCGTCTCACAGGAAAGGTTGTGGTGGCTAATGTCCTCCCTTAGTCACATTCTTTCCTCCTATGCGCCCACCCGTCTTTAGGTGGTTGAGGTCAGACATTCACAGTGTACAATGTTGTTCAGGAACGGAAATCTCATGCTAGGCCTCAAGGCCCAGTTGGCTGAGAGACACTATCAGCAGATGCCATGATTCTGTTGTCATTCTATTGATGTAGTCTAAACATGGCGGCTATGTCCACTGATGTTATGGGAACTGTTTAGCTCCTGAGAAAGGGTCAGCCTGACTTCAGAAGCGAATCTTGTAACACAATTGGACATGAGAAGCCATGTGATTTTGTGTGATGAGGAACATATCCGTTCACTCACGTACATGGATTCATTCTCTCTCTCTCATCTTTCATCTTTCTTCTGATCCTCATGTGTATCTACCCATATATCTGTGCATTTGATCATTCAGCATTTATATTGTTTGCACCTTCTGGTTGGAAAGACATTCAGGCTCCTTGTTTTGGGTCCACTGAGCTGTTCCTGTCTTCTGTGTTTGCGCCTCAGTGATTTATCTCAGGCCTAATCTGCTGAAAGGCGATTGACTTGCCTCTGCTGCCTTGGTGTTGAATGGACTTTTACTGCCTTTGTGACATCTTTGGTGACCTGATCTTGCTCTCTTGTCTTCGTCTGAATCTCTAGATCTTCTTCTCCACTCACCCACTCTCGCCATACTCCCCATAGAGGTCAATATCAGAGAAATAGCCGTGTTAGTCTAATTCAAAAAGTCCACCAAGGTAGTAGTAGCACTTGGAGACTAACAAGAGAAGGGTTGGTGGCGTGAGCTTTCGTAGGCACGTCTACTTCTTCAGATGCTAAGGGGCCAATGGACATGTCTACTTCTTCAGATGCCAGTGGGCCCAGTGGGCACATTTACTCCTTCAGATGCCAGGGGGCCCAATGGGCATGTCTACTTCTTCAGATGCCAGGGGGCCCAATGGGCACGTCTCCTTCTTCAGATGCTCAGGGGCCCAATGGACACATCTACTCCTTCAGATGCTAGGGGGCCCAATGGGCACGTCTACTTCTTCAGATGCTAGGGGGCCCAATGGGCACATCTACTTCTTCAGATGCTACGGGGCCCAATGGGCATGTCTCCTTCTTCAGATGCCAGGGGGCCCAATGGGCACGTCTACTAATTCAGATGCCAGGGGGCCCAGTGGGCACACTTACTCCTTCAGATGCCAGGGGGCCCAATGGGCATGTCTACTTCTTCAGATGCCAGGGGGCCCAATGGGCACGTCTCCTTCTTCAGATGCTCAGGGGCCCAATGGACACATCTACTCCTTCAGATGCTAGGGGGCCCAATGGGCACGTCTACTTCTTCAGATGCTAGGGGGCCCAATGGGCACATCTACTTCTTCAGATGCTACGGGGCCCAATGGGCATGTCTCCTTCTTCAGATGCCAGGGGGCCCAATGGGCACGTCTACTAATTCAGATGCCAGGGGGCCCAATGGGCACGTCTACTAATTCAGATGCCAGGGGGCCCAATGGGCACGTCTACTTCTTCAGATTCCAGGTGACCCAATGGGCACATCTGCTTCTTCAGATGCTAGGGAGCCCAATGGGCACGTCTGTGAAAGCTCATGCCACCAACCCTTCTCTTGTTAGTCTCCAAGTGCTACTACTGTCTTGCGAGGAGGGCTTGCTGGCTTTGGTCTTGATTCTGTGACGTCTCCAGCTCCTTGATCCGAAGTGACACTCAGCTTTCTCTTCCAGATCCACAATGGCCCTCCGCACAATTCCAACTTTGGCTATTCCTATGCCAAAAGGATGATAGACGTTCAGAACAAGTACGTTCCTTCTCCTGCCTCCCATCTTGTTCTCTGAGCCTTGCCACGTGTATTTATTATTTGCCATTTTATCCCTCTCTGTACCCAAAGGTCTCAGGGTAGGTTACAGCAATGAAAGCCAAATATAAAGATGAACATATTAAAACAATAACAGTGTCTGAAACTTGGGAGTAAAGATTGTTTCTCCGTTTAGCCAAAGGCCTTGGCAAAGAGGCGCGTCTTCGCTGCCTTCCTAAACATGAGAGTGAGGGTGCCTGATGCACCTCAAGGGGGAAACTATCCCATAGTCTGGGGGCCATCCCTGAGAAGGCCCTATTCCCAGGTGCTCGCCCCTTTGGCTGCTGAGCGCAGTGGTACAACCAGGAGGGCCTCCCTTGCAGGTCTTAAGGTGCGGACAGGTCGATATGGAAGAAGGTGTTCCTTTAGATATTTGGAGTCCATGTCATTTATGGTAACTAGTGTTAGTCATGGCTAGCCAGATTCGTGGGTCCTGGCTGAATTTCCATTGGCTCCAGGAGTATCTGTAGCTTCCTGCCTGATCCACCCCAAACAGGAGTTGTCCATGAGTTATTCTTTTTTATCTGTGGCAGGGACAGATTATCAAAAGCTTGGGAATACAGTAAGTGTTCTTTTTATATTTTACCCTTTGCCCCTTGGGTCTCAAATTCAACCGAGGGGTGTCCTTAACCACGTATATTAACACACCCTTAGCAGTCTTAGAAAAGGTTACAACTTTTATACAGAAACCTGGAACAGAAACTAGTAATGTGGAGGAATATCCATAGCATTCATTATTCGTAGGAATTCGTATGCATTTGGACGTTCATACACGAGTGAAAAGTTACAACATTTGTACATTGACATTCATACGAATAAGAATGTTTTGTAACATTCTTACGAAGCTTCAAAACATTCATGAAACGGGGAGGTGGGAAAGCAGCTACGCCAGTCACATCTGCAGTGATCTGGGGTGTTTTTCCACTGCGATCCTTTAATCTGGATCTAAGAAGATCCGGATCTAAGGAATGGGTACTTCCCTTAATCCGGATCTAGTAGATCCAGATTAAGGGAAGTACCCAATGTGTTTCCAATAGCAGTGGGTGCTAGCCTGCCTGCTGTGGAAACATCGGAGCACTCATGTGGCAAATCTGGATTGGACCACAAGGGGTCTGCCTGTCACCTCAGGTGTTTAGGGGGACAGGGGGTGCAATCTCCAAAGTTGCCTTTGGACAAACCCCTTAAGAGAGAGGTGCTCCTTGCTTGCATCTCTCCTGTGAGCACTGATGTGTCATCCTCATTAATATGCACCTCTTTCCATGCCTGGAGTAACAGGCAGCTCCCAAGTCATCCTCATTAATATGCACCTCTTTCCATGCCTGGAGGCAAGGGTTTTCTTTGTGGAGCCTTTGCTAATCTCCTAATCGCCAGTCTTGATTTAGGGGTACCCCCCCATGGGTGCCTCCTCCCCTGAGCCCCCTCTAGACCCCATTGCTGGATTGTAGTGGAAACAGGCTCCCTACAATCCAGATTTTAAGGCTGAAGACCCCATTGTAGACCCCTTTAATGGCGTCTACATGAAACCCATAATGATCTATACGAATCAAACACAAAAAACCCCACATTTGTGCCCATCCCTGAGGGGAACATGTTTGCAGGGGACCAAAAATTACCTAAGAACCTTTTCTTACGACTCCAATTCTAATTTGAAAAGTCAGGAAGATGGACTTACGGATACGTTACAGGGCTCAGCATCAAAATATATTTTTTGTTTGAACTGGTGTACATGAATTCGTGAAACTTTGGTACGTGGAGCTGCATTTTCTGTGGCAAATTCAGCCTCTGCTCAGGGGAGGTGATAACGCTTTCACGTCTGGCTTCTTTCCTTTCCTCAGGGGATACTATCAACAGTATGGATGCCGCTTCACTGCCGTCATCCCTACCAACGTCTTTGGGCCTCACGACAACTTCAACATCGAGGATGGGCATGTTCTTCCAGGCCTCATCCACAAAGTCTACTTAGCAAAGAGTAAGCCCTCATCTTGGAAGGAGAGAGAGGGGTGCTTAACTCGCTACCGAGCCCAATTCAAGGTGTTGACACTAACGTATAAAGCCCTAAACGGCTTGGGCCCTGGGTGTCTGAAGGAGCGCCTTCTCCCATATGGACCTGCCCAGGCACTGAGATCTCAAGGAGGGAATCTTCTTGGAGTTCCTTCTCTTGCAGAGGTACAAGGCACAGGGCCATGCAAGAAGGCCTTTTCTGTGGTGGCCCCTAGACTCTGGGCCATGAGTGTCTGAAGGAGTGCCTTCTCCCATATAGACATGCCCAGGCACTGAGATCTCAGGGAGAGGGCCTTCTTGGAGTTCCTTCCCTTTCAGAGGTACTAGGCATAGAACTTGCAGGAGGGCCTTTTCTGTGGTGGCCCCTGGACTCTGGAACGGCCTTCCTCTTCATGCTCGCCAGGCGCCTTCATTGTATAGTCTTTAGTGCCTGGTGAAAGCACATCTTTTCACCCAGGCTTTTGCTCCTTAACCAACTTCCTCAGGGTGCTGTCCTGTTAGGGAGGGAGGGTGGGAAAGAGGGTGGGGGTGGGAGTGAGGGGGTTATATTTTTTAATTATGTTTTACTATTCAATATGTTTTAATTTCATGGTAAGCTGCCTTGGGACCATTCGGTGAAGGGTGGGATGGAAATTTTCTAAATAAATAAATTTGATTGAAATGGGAATAGCTGAAGGAGATGGATTCAGTCTGAAAGACTTTGGGTCAGAAGACACGTAGATGTTCTGGTTGAGAGTGGTCACTGATGTGGCTTAGTTGTGCTACTGCCTTGGCCTCCAGGAATGCTGGGTGTCACAATTTTATGAGGAAGTGGTTAGGAAACCCTTTTCAGTCTTCCTGTGTGGCCCAGGAGTTCAAACGTCTGCTGGTTCTTACCTAGTATCCCTGTTCCTTAATTCTGAGGGTGGAGAGATGGCCTTAATTTTGCCGCTTAGAAGTATAAACTTGCCCGTGCCTTAAGATCTGGAAGGGAGGCCCTCCTGGTGGTCCCACCACCTTCAGAAGTGAGGCTGGTGGGCACCCACGGAAGGGCCTTCTCAGTACTGGCCCCCAGGCTATGGAACAGTCTCTCCCTTGAGGTGTGTCAGGCTCCTTCTCTGATTAGGTTCAGGAAGGTGGTGAAGATGCACCTTTTCGATGAGGCCTTTGGCTAAACGTTGGTTATGTTTGCCCCCCCACTGCAAACACTACTGTTTTAACTGATATTGTGCTGTTTTTTAACGTGTTGGTTTTAAATTTTAATATTGTTTCTTTTGATATGCTGGTTTTTAAAAGTTGTTACCCGCCCTGAGACCTCCAGGTATAGGGTGACAGACCAGACAGACAGACAGACAGACAGACAGACAGACAGATGTTGGGCCTTCAGATGCAGCTGGGCTTGCCCATTCCCATCAGCCCCTGCAGCCAGCATGGCCTTTTCCTCCCCACATTCAGACATTACCATGGTTTTAACATGTCTAATATGTTGTTGGTTTTAATGTGTTCATTTTATATGTTGTAACCTGCCATGAGACCCTTGGGTACATGGCGGGACAAAAATGCAAACCAAACAACCATAGGAATTAGGAGTCCCACAACATCTGGAACCCCACATATTCCCCAGAAATGTAAGGTAGGCTAACTACATAACATCCTGGGCTGAGCCTTGGCGCTGGACACAGAATTTTCAGGGGTTCTCGAATGGCAAACTGGCCTGTCCAACAACACTGTGAGAGTTTTCATCACAAGTATATGTTTGTGCATCATGGGGCCTGTTCACACTTGGCTTTATTCTGGAATATATCCCAGAATAGGGTCCTGCTGTACACATGCTAGCGCAGACTACAGCAGGCCCCAGGTGAGACCTACCATAGTCTGCATTAGCACGTGGACCACAGACTCCTATCCTGAGATATACTCCAGAAAAAGGCCAAGTGCGAAAGACCCCTGTTCAGATTACATCTTGGCATGTAAAAACTAGCAGTTGAGCAATGCATAGAAATATCTAGTAGTTATTAGAGGGCAGAAGCATGTTTGATCAGTGTATTAGAAGAATAGTGAAAAAAATCACTTCCTGCTACTAAGAATCATAGAATCGTAGAGTTGGAAGGGACCTCCGGGGTCATCAAGTCCACCCCCCTGCTCAATGCAGGATTCCCTAAACTATTACTTGTGGGAAAGAGGGAGGAATCATTCCTTATTCTCTCCTTTCTTCCAGAAAATGGCACGGCTCTTACTGTCTGGGGAACGGGGAAGCCCAGGAGGCAGTTCATTTATTCTCTGGTAAGCCTGAGGGAAGAGTTGAGGCTTCAGGGGGTGACAAATGGGAAATCAACTTGGCCTCTTCTCCTAGCGCTCCCCAAATGCAAAGCTTTGGCCTGTGAGTTTATTCCTCATCTACTGTGCAATGCTGCTTCTCCTGGGGTTTGGGTGAAGCTGGCAGATGTGGAACAAGAGAGACTGCGCTTGAGAAAATCCAGGGGCTTTACTAAACAGCAGGTTAACACAGCAACAGCTTATTTACCCTGAGGCTGTGACCAAGCACAGCAAAAACACCTCTGAGGTAACTTAGGGAGTGTCCAGGCTTCTTAATACTGGGCATCTGAAAGCGTAGCCAAGATTGAGCCGCCACACGCAATGGGTGATACTTCGATGTGGCGTTGCATTATAGCAACACTACTGCAAATTTATTTAATGCTGATGTATCAGCATTCTGTGCGCAGTATAAGAAAGTTCATAGTTTCCCACCAGTCCAGATGGGACAGTGAGAATTGCCGGCGAGATCACGGATGGCAACTCAACCGCAATTGGCTGCCTTGTCCCATGTGACGCGAGCGCCAACGCAGGCTTCTGTAATTTCCTCCTCAGATGCTACGGGGGGCTGCTGTAGTCTGGACTGTGGATTTAATCCATAATCTGGAAGGGGCCTTAGAGATAATCTTGAGCTGATATTGTCCACACCAGTCTGCTCCTCCTGCCTCTCATAAATATCCTGTGCTAGAAAAAGAGGATTAGAGAAGGGTTAAGAACACGAGGGCCACCTGCTCTGAGGCGCCGTTTTTATTATGTGGGAGCACAGACAGAGAACGCCTTGTGCAGGTTCCTTTTTATACATTTACACTTCGTACATCGGCCAATCAGTGAAGCAGATTCTCCCGCCTGAAAGGAAAAATCTGCCTAGTGACATCTTGAAGTCTCCCCAGCAACAATCTTTTCCCACCTAAACTCCCCCTGCTTGTGGGAAGGGGTCAACCATTGATCATGGCGGGGGTGCCATCTTCTTGACACTTTGCTGGGCAGGGGCCTAGTGAATTAAGAACCAGGAAAGAAAGGCTTTATTTTCCAGGCAAATCCTATTTAAGAACCATTGTAACACTGGTCGTATGTGGGCTTTCACGCCCGGATTCAATCTCATTAGCAGCGGTTTTTGAGCTGTTATACCATGTTCTGCATTTCTTCTGAGAACCAAAGCTTTCGGATATCACTGCAATATCCATCTTTTGCTATATCCAAAAGCTTAGGTTCCCAGAAGAAGAAGAAGAGTTGGCTTTTCTACCCCGCTTTTCTCACCCATTTAAGGGGACTCAAAGCGGCTGACAAACCTTCTATTCTTCTCCCCACAACAGAACACCCTGTGAGGTAGGTGGGGCTGTGAGAGCTCAGAAGAGAGCTCTGACTAGCCCAAGGTCACCCAGCTGGCTTTGTGGGGGAGGGTGGAATCGAACCTGGTATTCCCAGATAAGAGTCCGGCTCCCTAACCACTAGACCAGACTGGCTCACAGTACTGTTTAACAGCCCAAAACTGCTACAAATGACATTGTAATATTGTCACTTCAATTGTGATCTAAACGATGACCAGCTAGTTGAGTGGTTCCCAGCCTTTATCACTTGCCCAACCCTTTGGTAGTCCATGTCCATAAACCATACTCTTCATATTAGCAAAATTATTTTAATTAAGATTAGGGATGAATGGGTTTTTTTTTTACATTCAGTTCATATCAAATTGAATGTAAGAACCTCATATTCATTGAAATAGATCCACATTCCATTTATTCCATAAATGGAATAAATTGAATGTGGTTAGGATACTATTTGATACAAATATATTCGTACGCATTCGGATGAATATCTGATGTGAATGCATACATATCTGATACATATCCCATAACATATCTGCTCTGAATCCATTTTGAATCCGCTTTCAAACCATGGGTGTTTTTCCACTGTCACTAGAAGTACCCATTAAGTACCCATTAATGGGTACTTAATGGGTACTTCTTAGTGACAGTGGAAAAACACCCCATGTCAAATTCACTCTGCGTCCGTTGCGGATGTCATATGACTACAAATGTCAGTATGCAAAAGTTGTGACATTTGATTCGTATACAAATGTCTGAATATCGAATGTTATGAATATCGAATATTCATGAATATTAATATTCATATTAATATTCATATTAATATACTTATTAATATTAATATTTATATTCATATTCATATTCATATTAATATACTTGCCTTTAACTGTTGGCATTATGTGTCTTTTCCCACTATTATTCAGTTTTTCCGCAACCCCCTAAATATCCTGACTCTTAACCCCGGGCGTACGCATACCCCAGGCTGGGAATCACTGAGCTAGTTAATATACTCCGACAGATTATTAGTGTGTGAAAAATACTGATGTTCCTGTTGCTCTTTATTTAATGTTTTGCTCGCTTTATTGTTGTAACTGAATGACAACAATTGTTTATGAAGTGAAATTAAAAAAGAACTAGGGGAGAAGTTTCCTCTCAATCTAGTTTAGTCCGGTCAAGGTTGGAGGGAGGGAAAGGGATCAGGTGGTTATATTTTAAATATGTTTTGGAGTTTTATGCTTTATCATATCGTTATGCTGCCATCTGCCCTGGGGCCTCTGGGAAAAGGGTGGCATTCAAATGTGATAAATAAATAAAATAAAATATAGGTTGCTCTGTGTCTGGTGGAGAACAGGCCATGATGCCAATACCTCTGTTCCTTGCAGGACTTGGCAAGGCTGTTCTTGTGGGTTCTCAGGGAGTATGACGAAGTGGAGCCCATCATCTTGTCAGGTGAGGCCTGTGAATTTGAAAACTCCATATCTCCTTCCCCGGGTCTGGTTGACACCCCCCCACACACAAGTGTGTGGCCAGGGTGACATCTTGGACCCCGTAAGCCAACGGAAAGAGACCCTTGGGTATGGGCGGGATATAAATATAAATAAATATAAATTCTAAAGCTGCCAGGGGGGTTCCTGGCACCCAGTTTGTTGCTTACGATTCTCCCTTGGAGTTAGTTATTATTTATTTCTTTAAGGCTTTTATACATCACCTTCTGTTTCAAAAAATCCAAAGCAGTTTACGCAACTTTAAAAAGAAGGGCACAAATGGGATAGAAACAGCAGCTAAAACAAGATTAAAGACTGAGGGACGCCTGCGTGAAAATATCAGTCTTTAAAGGGTGCTTCATGCTGTAAATTCATTCATTCATTCAGTTTATTTGGATACTGCCTTTCTAATAAATTACTCAAGGCAACCATGAAAAAAATACAATACAAAGTAATGCATCATCACATCACATCAGAGAAATGCAGCAAGTAAAGAAACCACTTTCGATAAATAAAACATCAAATACTGTATATATTCATAAGCCATGTACAGAATTCTGTTAATGAACTACTAATAGTCTAAGAAACTACAGTACACAGTATCAAATAAGAAAATAAACCATAAGACCAGTTAACACAAGACAACTCAAAAATGTCAAAGGAGAAACTGGGCCAAAATTGCAGCCAAGCAGCGACGACCAACCTGGGCGTCCCTCCGTTCCCCCATCTTCAGCTGGAACCCACACCTAGGGGAGGCCGTGGTGCAGGCTGTAATCTCACAGGTGCAGCACAAGACTTGGTTGTTTCTCCTCTCTTAAGCCTCCAGTCTTTCAATCTGTTCTTGGATTTCCAGTCCTTTCCTTCGGGGAAGGAAAGAACAGTCACGAGTTGGGAGAAGGAGGGGAACTCTGACTTTAGTGAAACTCCAGGAATAAAACTGGGGTTTGCCTAAATATGGGCGGGGGGGGGGGGCAGAGCTGGATTGATGGGGCGTGAAATGCAGCATGTTGCAAAATGTACCCGACTGGCTAATTGATGGGACTGTTTTGAAACAGAGACAAAGAATGCCCCTCTTTAAATATTTGCTTTGCCTCTTTGCTACTGGGCCCAGCTTAAGGTCATGGGTTCCACCAAAGAATCTATACACACAAACTTGGGGCAACAAGTATTTGAAGGGTCACTCCATGGTTACTAAAGCTCTGTGGTTTTACCTTGCCGTAAGGTTTACAAGTGGGCCTTCTCTGTGTTGGCCCCGTTGGATGTGGTGATGCTCCCCTAAATGCTCTCATGCTGTGTCACTGCATTAAGCTTGCTCCTGATGGCTGCCTGGACAAATCAATGCTGTTTTTCATAGCAACAATACCAGTCTAGTCTGTGGCACGTGGTCATCCCAGCCTGTTTGTCTGTCGAAGCAGAGGCAGCCTGTCTCACTTTCCAGGCCTGTAAAAAAGTTTGAGCTGCTCCCATTTTTAATAGGAATAGAATCTTATTTTCACAGCATGTGTTTTTGACAGGGGACTTGGCCACTGTGAGAAACTTGAAGCTGGAAGGGCAGGATTCGGTATGAAAACAAAATCATAGGACAGGTGGGAGGCAACCTGTTCCACTCATCTCTTTTGATTTCCTCTCTTTAGTTGGAGAAGACGAAGTCTCCATACGGGAAGCTGCAGAGTGCGTCGTGAGGGCGATGGACTTCAAAGGAGACCTCCTGGTATCTCTGGGAAAAGTTTTCACAGCACTGTTTATGGCCTGCCCCATTTAGCCTCTCTGTGGCTGCTGTGAAATGCTTTTGCATTTCTCCATTGCTGGTCGATTCTGAGTGAAGCTGTGTTCATGCGGAGTAAGAACCTAAGAGGAGCCCTGCTGGATCAGGCCACAGCCCATCTAGTCCATAAGAACCTAAGAGGAGCCCTGCTGGATCAGGCCACAGCCCATCTGGTCCATAAGAACCTAAGAGGAGCCCTGCTGGATCAGGCCACAGCCCATCCAGTCCATAAGAACCTAAGAGGAGCCCTGCTGGATCAGGCCACAGCCCATCTGGTCCATAAGAACCTAAGAGGAGCCCTGCTGGATCAGGCCACAGCCCATCCAGTCCATAAGAACCTAAGAGGAGCCCTGTTGGGTCAGGCCACAGCCCATGTAGTCCAGCATCCTGTCCCACACAGTGGGCCACCAACTGCCCATCTCAAGCAGAGGCAAGGGGAGACTTTCTCCTGGTCTTGAATCCCAGTTACAAAGCTTCTCTAAGCGACTTCAGAGTGGCTCTTGTTTTTCTTTATGAGTGGCAGATGTATCAATGGCTACTAGAATGGACTCCTGATTACATCTTTCAGGCTGGTGAGACAAGCAGGATACCTCTAACACCATTTGCTGGGATTTGAGAGCAGGAGAAGTTTTGCCCTTGTCTCTGCTTGAGATGCTCATGGGCAATTGGTGGGCCACTGTGTGAGACGGGATGCTGGCTAGGTGGGCTGTGGCCTGTTCCAGCAGGGCTCCTCTTAGGTTCTTATGTATCAATGGCTACTGGAATGGACACCTAAGTACATCTTTCAAGCTAGAAGGACAAGCAGCATGCCTCTAAGGCCATTTGCTGGGACTCAAGAGCAGGAGAAGGTTTGCCCTTGTCTCTGCTTGAGATGCTCATGGGCAGTTGGTGAGTCACTGTGTGGGACGGGATGCTGGACTAGATGGGCTGCAGCCTGATCCAGCAGGAAGGCTCCTCTCAGGTTCTTACGTAAGCCCATGTGGTACCAGTGGTACTATTGCTAATATTCAGTCAAGGGAGGAGCTCCTGGCCTTGGGAAGGGGATGTACAAATCTTTTATTCTTCCTTCAGTTCACACCTTGCATGGCCACTCTGCAGATCAGACTATGTGGCACATTGCATTATGGGAGATCTTTTCGGCCCAAGAGACAAGGTCCATGTATGGATTTATGCTTCCCAACAGCCTCCGATGCAAACCTCGCACCCTTCTCAGTCCCCCAGTCCCATACAATCCGTTGCCTGAGCCCAGAGGTGACTTTGGGGCAATGCCAGACCTTTGACCTCCTTCCTTCCTTCCCTCCTAGTTTGACACCACCAAGTCCGATGGGCAGTTCAAGAAGACGGCCAGCAACAGGAAGCTCAAGCAGTACCTGCCCGATTTCCAGTTTACACCTTTTGAACAAGGTGAGCAAGGCCACTGAGGTGCAGCAGCAGGAGCTCCTGGCCTGTGTGGCCTTTGAACTTGGGCTGTTGCCTGCATGCTAATGCAGCCTATGGCAGGCCTCGCCTGGAGCCTGAATGTAGGCAGGAGGTCCCTATTGTGGGATATATTCCAGAACAAGGCCAAATGCGGAAAGGTCTTGCCCACATACTCAATGCTTGCTTTGTTTTTTGTTTTCTTTTTATCCCAATAATGTGAAAGAACATGCTGCAATCACAGACCCTTTCTGCCTTCATTGGTGGTCCACATTAAGGAGCTTTTTCAATCTGGATCACAGCCCTCTTGATCCACGTATTGCTAGTTCCACTCTCAGAACCCAGACAAACCTGGTCCCAAATTGGCTCAGGCCGGCGTTCTGTTTCTGGGGGGAGGCAATTCGTGGGGAGGGGGATGGTGTGAGAGCAGCCGGACACTGTGTCCCCCTGGTGACTAGGATATTGTTCAGCCTTTCTTGGGCTAGGCCTTGAGAACGGGAGATAAGGCTGCTCTTAGAGTTCTGCAAACTGCAAATGGCTGTCTTTCACTATCAGCTTAATAAAGTGAACCTCTCTTCACCAGACCTCTGCTGATGTGTAAATCCTTTGGGTGGGCTATTCTGACACTCCGCAAGTCCAGCTCCACCTGCATTAAGGTCCTTAGTCTGGATTTGCTGTAGACCCATTTAGTCAAGGGCCTTGTTCCGGATTTTGGTGACTCAGAACTACTGCGAAGGCGTTTTTCAGCACTACATCATAGTAGGGGTTGCGCACAAATGCAATTTTTGGGATCCAATTCGAATCGAATACCCAAAAATTCAGTTCAATTAGAATGCTTAAAGTTTGAATTTATCCAAATTCGATTCGGATTAAGCAAATTCAAATCTATTTGTTCAAATTTTTTATTCGAATTTGCACTTATGAATGTCAGCAACATTCGTAGATGCCCATACGCATCTTCCCTGGGTCTGTACGCATCCGTACCCATCCGTATGCATCCCATAGTTATCCCGTATGCATCCCATAGTTATCCCGTATGCAACCTGTTTTCATCCCGTACAGATCCGTAAAAATGCAAACGGATGCGGGAAAGATGCGGATCTTCAAGTATGCATCGTGTACAAATATGAATGTCCAAATAATTCAAACGAATAGAACCAAAATCCAAACTTCGAATCGAAGCTTTAAATTCGAATTTAAGGACGTTCAGTTAGAATTCAAATGTCAAAATTTGGTCAGTTTGATTGAATTTCAAATGCATTTGAATATTCTTGGACATCCCTACATCATAGTACATTTCCAAAATAAAGACAACCAACTCCAAGGCTAGGAAGTGTGTTTTGGGGTGCATTTTTAAACTTGTTTCTGGTTTTAGGGCTGATATTTCTTTATATGTCTGTTTTTAAGTGTTGTGAGCCACCCAGAGACCCTTGGGTAAGAGGCCGCATATAAATGTAAATATAAATAAAATAAGTTTGGCGGTCTGTGTGCAGGGCAGCTGTGAAGCTTGCGTGACCTCCAGAGCGGCAAGGAGTCATGGGCATCAATCTGGTCTGTGCCCCAAATAATCTAGATGACTGGGCCTCCATGTAATCCACATCAATGGAATCCATTGATCCAGATTATAGCGCAGTAAATACAGAAATGGCCGTACTCTGCCTTGTGTCTGACTTTGGGGCCTAACTCTGGCTCTCTTTCCCTGAATTTGGACATCTCTGGCATTAATGATCTTTTGTCTTTTCTCCCACAGCTGTGAAAGAAACCTGTGATTGGTTCTGCACCAATTATGCCACTGCCAGGAAATGATGGGAAAGGACTCCGGTGGTCCGGCCTCTTGCTGGAATCCGCGGGCCTGCATCCTGTCCCCATTGCATCTTGTTGAAGCAAGAGAGGGGAGCAGAGGAGCCATACAGGATGCAAGGACAGCGTTCGAGGGGCATTTTTTTCTCAGGCTTTGAATAGTAGATTTTTTTTTACAATTGACCAGCTTAAATTCAACCAGATCTGTGCAAATAGTGGTGGTGGGGCTGGTGGCGATCATGCTGAATTTCCCTGCTAGAACAACATTTGAAGATTGTTTCCAGCATCCTTGTATATGAAATAGCCCAAAGATTTGAAAAGGCGCTGGAAAATGCCTGGCCTAGCTGGTTCTTCCATTGTTTACACCCCCAAATACAAGACATTATAATCCAAAGTCGGGCTCACTCTTCTCTTTAGAGCAAAGTGCTGCTCTGAGATTTTGCCCCAAATCATTCCATGTTTGGGAAGACCCATTTGTATGCTAAAAACTGGCGTGCGTGCGGTGATCGCTTTAAACAAGGACGTCTTGAGTTGGAATCTGCCCGCCTCTTTTACGCCATGTTTAGTTCTGCAAAACAAGGAAGGGAAGGGACCAAGGGGTTGGGCAGACATTTAGCATTCGAATTGCTGCTAGAACAGCTTGGAGGCTGTAGGAACCAGGTTAGCATTCTAGGTTCCAGGAGCCTGTTTTGGATTTTGGATGAAATTTGAGGGGGAAAGCAAAATGAGAACCGATTGAACGAGGTTTTCTTTTGAGCGGGCTAATCTGAGGCTTCCGCCTGGCTGCCATCACAAGGATAAATCCAGTTCAGTAGGACGTTTATGTTCCTGTGATATTGCTGAATGGGATAAGTTATTTTATTGCAGCATTTTTGTAGGGTTTTCTGTGGCTCTAACTGCGATTATCCTGTCCCTCAAAAAATACAGTCTTCAATAAATCAGATTTCTAATTTGCAAAGCCTTTTCCCAGATGCGGTCCGTTTTTAACTGCGTTCTTTAAATGCTCACACTTTGTTTCAAATGAACAAAGCTTGCAGGAGGTGTGGATTCGGAAAGCTTCATTTTGGGATTAGAAATTAATATGCAGATACACCTAGACTTATTTTGCTGTCTACACGCAATACCGTGGGGTCACTGCTGAGAAGCAGTTGTTAAGTGGGACGCACAACTTACTGTGCATTGCAACCATTTATGGCCCCATTGGTGTACGTCTGAGGAGAAGAAAAGTAGGGGGGAAGAAAGGCTATGAAGAGGAGAGCCAGATAAACACTAGGAATCTGAAGTTAAGGAGAGAAGTTGGCTTTTATACCCCGTTTTCTCTCCCTTAAGGGGACTCAAGTGGCTGACAAACCTTCTGTTCTTCTCCCCACCACAGACACCCTGTGAGGTAGGTGGGGCTGTGAGAGTTCAGAAGAGAGCTGTGACTAGCCCAAGGTCACCCAGTTGGCTTTGTGGGGGAGTGCACAACCAAACTGGGAAACTACTGGATAATAAGGATGTGCACAAATGCACTTTTTGCATTCAAATTCAAGTTGATTTGAATATTTGAAATATTCGATTCAGTTCAAAAATCCAAATTTTCAAAAATCCCATTTGAATCCAGATAATCAAATCCGTATTTTCAAAAATCCGGTTTGATTCGAATCAAATGACACGAATGTCGGCAACATTCGTATCTAATTTTCGAATTCACCGGCATCACGTTTCCATCCTGTCGTCATCCTGTGTTATATGCGCAAATAGACCCAATATTTGGATGCGATATAAGCAGATATATTCAGTCGAATTATTTGGAAATCCATATCTGATTTCCGATAATTCAAAATTCATTCAAATCCAGATTTTTGAAAATCTAGTTTGAATTTGAGTATCTATATTCGTCAAATTCGAATCTGATTTTTGAATTTTCAAATATCCATGCACATCCCAACCAGATAAGAGTCTAATATGCCAAGATGTGGTCCCTCCCAGGACAAGACCCCAAGATTCAGAGCTTCAGAGCTCTTGGCTTTCTATAGGACCCTAAGGTCTTCCCCTGTGCCAGCATCCAGCTGTGAATGTTGGCCTCGTTCAGATGAAACAAATTTTGCCCAGGTGTTAACCTATTGTTGACCATAGGTTAACATCTGGGCAGGTGCATCTGCACTTGGAGGAGGCTTCACAATCCAGAAAGGTCTCCTGCCTTCCCAGATGTTAACCTTTCATCAACTAGCAGTGTTGCTGGGCTCTGCAAACAAGATGGCAGAGCCCCGTGGGAATCAGATGTACACCTGGAGACAGGTAAGTCTCCGGGCATGTGGGGCTTAGTCTGACATGTACTAGCATTCCCAAGCGTGAACGCTGGTACACCTTAGTGTTTTAGTGTACTTCTCCCGTCCAGTGGACATGAAGCCAAGTGCAAAGACACGTACGGTGGCATTGTCCCACAGCTCCTCAAAAAATAACCCAGCCCTGCAAGGAGCTTCTATATCGAAATGTTGCCTTAACCATGTGCAAAACAAAGGCAGCCAGATAAAGCCTACTGAAGCGTGGTTTCATAAATACTAACGTTTTATGAAGAGGACACAGCATAGGGGCCTGTAGTGTCAGCTCCTCTTTCACCAATCTAGCTGGGGCTGGTGGGAACTCTAGGTCCAAAAGCATCAAGAGGGCCATAGAGGTCTTCAAAAACATGAGAATCGTAGAATCCTAGAGTTGGAAGGGACCTCTAGGGTCATCCAGTCCAGGCCCCTGCTCAATGGAGGATTTCCTAAAACTTCTCAGACACATGTAGGTCCAGCCTCTGCTTGAGGACCTCCCATGGCAACCTATTCCACTGGCTGATTGCCCTCACTGTCATGACTCCCTTGAGATTTCATCCCATTGTTTCTAGTCCTCCCATTTTGTGCAAGGGATGATCCCTCTGCACTGTGATGGCCCTTCAGATATTTGAAGACCGCTATCATGTCTCCTCTGTCTTGCCCTAAGTTGTCAATGTCTTTTTTGAATTGGGTGCCCAGAACAGACTTCAGTGCATGTCAAAAACATTTATTAAATTTACATGCAACTATTTTGAACATTTTAAAAAAATCAGTGCAACATTTTCCTGCTAGGTAGGTTTCCCCACTCGCCCGTTGACCTAACTGGTTCTCCCAACTGTATCGAAAAGTCCCTAGAGGAAAAAGTCCAGCCATCTCTTGCTGCTTGACCGTTAACTACTGGCAGGTAAGAGCAGCTAGAGATGAACATCATTGCAATGAAATATTTTCACAGCAAGGGCTGAAAACACTCCCGTCCCTTTGGCCAAACCCTGTTAATCTGGTTGGCCGAAGAATAGCATCGTTTAGTCTTTTTCATAGCTGGTTTCTTCTGGGAAAGCGAGTTCGTTCAGAGGAACCAGATGAGTCTTCACCCTTTTCAGGAGGATAAAAACATTTTAAAAGGATAGTTTCATAAAAATTACAAGCTCTAGGAACGTTTCCTCCTCCCGTTCCAAATGTATCAGCATTAAGTCCGGGTTAGTCTCCATTCACTGGGAAGATGGAGGAAGCGTTGAAAGATGCTGAAGGTTAGCCAATATAAGAAGATTGACCAGAAGCATGAATGTGGCAGAATGTGTTCCCTGGAGAAACCTTCTTCCTGCACTGCTGACCAGTCCGAGTAATTCCTTGGCAAAACGGCCGTAATGTCATGGAACAAGCAGACCTGAAGGAAGAGAACAAACAGTTGTATTGGAGAGACAGAAATATACATCCTTTTCAGCAGGAGCTCGGTGGGAGGCCTGTCACACAGTGCCATTGGTCAGAGAAGCCCCAGGTGGAAACCATGCGCCAAATCTAGGGCCTTTCTACCCTTGGCCCCACAGTTTCCTTCCAGTGCACTCCCAGAAGAAGAGCTGGCTTTCCTACCCTGCTTTCCTCACCCATTTAAGGGGACTCAAAGCGGCTGACAAACCTTCTGTTCTTCTCCCCCCAACAGACACCCTGTGAGGTAGGTGGGGCTGCAAGAGCTCAGAAAAGATCTGTGACTAGCCCAAGGTCACCCAGCCGGCTTCATGTGGGAGTGTGGAATTAAACCCAGTATTACCAGATAAGGGTCCGGCTCCCTAACCGCTAGACCAAACCGGCTCTCCAGTTTGCAATCTAACGCTCTGAGGCAAAGAGTGAATTTTAGCCAACCGACAGAAAAACGCCAGTCCCCGCACAGAACTCACAAGTCACTCCCCAAAGACTGGTTTAGAGAACTAGCTCTGGAGTCGCATAACGTTCTGAAAGGCAAGCCGAGGTGGTGCGGATGGCGAAGGCTCTGCAAGGTGTCCTGTTGAGAGAAAACAAGAGCAACACAGGGGCATTAGGGATGGAAGACGAGCCTGGTGGGGAAGAGGACAGAGGAACAACCACGCAGAAGGTGGCATGGATCTTCAACCCTTCCAGCTGTCCAATATTCTGGCTACCCGGAAGAGCACGGGCTTTCTCATCTGTAGTTCTTTCATCTGTAAAACACGATTCAGTAGTGCTCCTCTACAGGCAAAGGTTCATCCTTGTCTCTGCTTGAGATGCCCATGAGCATTTGGTGGGCCACTGTGTGCGACGGGATGCTGAACTAGATGGGCTGTGGCCTGATCCAGCAGGGCTTCTCTTAGGTTCTTATCTTCTAAAAGCTGCTTGGTGGCTTTCCATACCAATAGTTGGTATCAGGACTAGATACACAGACATTTTAAGCTAGAACCAATTTATACACTCAGAAATTCATTCCAGGCTCAGCATATCCAACAATTTAGGAAGCAGCCAGCAGCAGGATCTAGAACAGCGGTTCTCAACCTTTCTAATGCCGTGACCCCTTAATGGAGTTCCTCATGTTGTGGAGACCCCCAACCACAGGGGCGGAGCAGCTGGGAGGTGGGAGGGAAGGGTTGCGGGAGACTCGTCGCGACCCCTCTGAAAGGGTAATTCGGCCCTCAAAGGGGTCCCGACCCCCAGGTTGAGAACCACTAATCTAGAAGAAGAAGAGTTGGCTTTTCTACCTCATTTTTCCCACCCATTTAAGGGGACTCATGTCAGGCTGAGGAAGCCCATATAAGGAAAAATGTAGTGATGTGTGCAAGAACAGGTAACTAGGAGTCAAGAATCACCAGACTGTCACCAGATCTTGAAGGCTGAATGAAGTAAGGATTACAACACAGGGATTGAGCAAGAGTTGAGTAAGACTGGGTAACAATTGCGAAATGCCAGGATATGACACACCAACTCAGATAGTGGGAAGGTATAAAACTAGGCACATACGGCTGTGTGTTGCCTTGCCTAGCTGATTGCCCTTCGGGGCCGGGATGGAACGATGTAAGGACTGCAACCGCTACGCAATAAACCTCTTCGGAGAATTTACGGCGTCCCTGTCTGTTTGTTTACACTGGCAGCAGTAGGAATCTGCAGGCTTTCCTGGGATCGGAGACAACTCAGACTGGCTGACAAACTTCTGTTCTTCTCCCCACAAGACACCTTGTGAGGTAGGTGGGGCTGTGAGAGCTCAGAAGAGAGCTGTGACTAGCCCAAGGTCACCCAGCTGGTTTCATGGGGGAGGATGGAATCAAACCCGGTATTGCCAGATAAAAGTTCAGCTCCCTAACCACTAGACCACACTGGCTCACAGGTTGGTCCAGCATCTAGTCCATCATCCTGCCCAGCATGGCTAACCAATGACCAATCAGGAATCCTCAGGCAAGATACACCTTTCCACTCCGACTTCCTGTGATTGATCTACCATCCAAAGATGGACACCTCAGAGATCATCCAGTACCTCCTGTTTGATAGAGGGGGGCGCAGCAGGATGGCATGGGTTCATAGGGCAAGGAGAGGTGTTCAGGTGGGGCTTCCAGTTTCCGTATAGCGGCGTCCCATTTCCCTCCGGAAAGTAGTTCTCCCCCAGCACCAGGGACTCCCTTCCCAAGTCTAGTCCATCTGTAATGCAAAGCAAGGGTGCTTAATGAAGGTTTGGAAAGGAACCGAGTTGCAGGACTGCACCCTTCTTGTTGAAGGCAAAAGATGTCCTCAGGTACACCAGTGTGATAGCTGCCCTGCCAGCTGTACTGCTAGTCCCATGTTCCCCTGGCAACTGTCCTAGTTGTTAAGACTTTCACAGGCCTGGCCTTGCGCATGGATGAGGCCCTTCTTAAGGCACTGTCAAGCACACCTTCCTGTCTTTAACTATCAGCTCAATAAACTGAAGCTCTCTTCAGTTAGATTTGGTTAACCACGGTTACCGGATCAGCCCATCGACCCTCTCCCTCCCCCCCCCCCCCCCCCCCCGCGCGGGCACCATGAGGATATTTCGGTCTCCAGAAGGCCTGTTTGGGCATCCATAGAGCATTGGAAGAGGCGTGTGATGCCACCGGAGATCATCTCAGATGTAAAGGGGTGCCTGGGAGGTGGACAGTGGCATTACATGCCTATTCCAACACTCTCCAGAGGCTGAAATAGGTCTTCCGGAGGCCAGAAAAGCACTTCTGGTTCTGGGGTTGCACGACCCCAGAACCAGAAGGCCTCTTTGCGATTATCCAGGGTTTCAGGTATCCACAGTAGGAGCCGGAACGGATCCCCAGTGGCTTTGGGGGTCCGACTGTACTATACTTCTGCCTCTGTGTGAATTCTTTGGTGGGCTATTCTGACAACCAGCATAAAGGACATTTTTTAAAGTTGAAAATCTCTGTTCCTCATGTCAGGAAAACTGTGCCCTACAGTTCAGGGGTCAACAGCCAAAGTGGAAATACACATATTTCATACATTATGGCCATTCACCGACATCTAAAAACAGGGAAAGGAAGTGGCCACCACCCTGCAAAGTCTGCAATACGGCAGACTAGGGGTTTGCGCAAATGGGCTTTTTGACATTCAGTTCGTAACAAATCAAACGTTAGAAAATCTGTATTCGTTTGAATAGATCCCTTTCGAATATGGCAAGATTCTATTTGATAAGGATGTATTTGTATGAATATCTGATAAGAACGAATACATATTCGATTAGGGTTGCACACAAACGCAATTTTCGGCATTCGATTCAATTCAAATAGAACATTTGAATATCCGAATTTGTACAAATAAAGAAAAACTAATGTCTGGACATTCGAACAGATAGAAATACATTCGTATCTATTTGTTTGAATATTTGATAGGTATCCAATGATATGAATTTTGTGGGTATTCATATACATCCCATTTCCATCCAGTACGTATCGGCACAAGACACATATGGCTACGTATGCAATGCGTACGTACGTATCTGCACACATATGAATGTCCGAATTATTTGCACAAATAACTCAAAATATTTCTATTTCTACAATTATTAAAAAGCCAGTATCAGGTCATTCGATCGCATACAAATGTTCAAATTCACCCAAATTCGTCCGAATAACGAATGTTACAAATTTTCATGCACATCCCTATATCGATACATATCTGACACAAACTCATAGGTATCTGGCACATATCCCCAGTTTAACGTATCTCCGAATTATTTGTATAAATGTTCCAAAATATTTGGATTCATATGAATGTTAATGTACGAATATTGTACCATTTGGTTCGTGTACAAATGTCAGAATTCGCATGCATTCGTCCAAATCACAAATATTTGTGCACATCTGCTCGGCAGATGTTTCCTACCGCCTTCAACTTCTGCAGTGAGGAAAGCAGAATTCTCTGCAAGTCGCTGTCCTGTAGACTTCAAAAATTCACTTGCTCGACACTGCTCCAAAGCTGGAGACCCGTTTGCCGGGAGACCTTGGAAATCTGAGATTTAGGCCAAATCCACACTGGACGGTATACTGGACAAGAGCCTATTTGGTTTTGTGGTTAGAGTGTCGGACTCTTATTTGGTAGCCACCCAGTTCAATTCCACACTCCTCCACAAAGCCGGCTGGGCCGCCTTGGGCTAGTCACAGCTCTCTTTCTGTGCTCTGACAGCCCCCACCACCACCACCACACAGGGCATATGTTGTGGGGAGTAGAACAGAAGGTTTGTCAGCTGCTTTGAGTACCCTGAAATGGGTGAGAACAGAAGGTTTGTCAGCTGCTTTGAGTACCCATAAAGCAGAGCGAGCAAAGTGGGGTAGAAAAGCCAACTTGTTTTCCTTCTCCTCAGATCCCCCTTTCCCTGTGCTACCCTTCCCATGTGCTGGTCCCCTAGGACCATACCAGTGTGCAGAAGGGGGATTCCCAGTGTGCTTGGCAGTCCAGTATACTTGCCAGTGCAGAAGTGACCTATATTCAGAGCAGATCTTGGTGGAGACAGAAGCAACACGGATTGAGGAAGAGAGTGAGGAGGCCTCTACCTGTGTTGACCCCCTTTGTGCCGGAAATGTTTGCTCTTAGGGCAGGGGTCTCAAACAACTGCCCTCCAGATGTTCCTGGAAAGCTGGCAGCTGTGGTCCAGGAACATCTGGATGACCACAGTGTGATGCTCCTGACTTAGGGTTAGATGGCTGGGTGGCCATTTTAAACCAGAGGTTGCCCCAATAGGGGAAGAGAAGCCCCCAAGTAAGCCTGTGTATACCTAATGAGAAAACTGGTAAGGAGAACAAATAAATGGCATCTCCTTTTCTCCTTTCTTCCAGCTTTAGCATATAAAAGGTCACAAATAGAGTAATAGTTATATATAGCGACATCTTATGATATTATTAGCATAACAGCTCTATTAATGAACTTGCACCTGTGGACCATAAGTGGCGTGACCTGTCCTTCACGTTCATCCCCAGCAACTTCACAATTGGCAAATGTAAAGGAGTGAAATGATTGATCATCAATGCTACAACTAATACAGCTACTACTACTACTACTACTGGTTTCAAGATACAATACATAGTTACACATTTCTTCTTTTTTGTAATACATAACAATTTAGTTTCACTTTTTATTCTCAAATTAGTACATCTAAGTGCATTTTTTTTCCTTGTAAACCCCCAAACCTTGCCCTCCCCTATTCCTTCTCTCCCCCTCTGGCTGCCTGGCCTGATGTGGCACTTGCACCATTACAGAGGGTTTAGACAAGAATGTTAGACAATGGTGCTCTCGCTCCCCTACAGACCTGCCTGCGCCCTCAGATGTGCTACTGAGACCCTCTTGCTGGTCCCACCCCCCCTTCAGCAGTTAAGGGGGTGGGGACGCACAACAGAGCCTTCTTGGTTGTAGCCCCAAGGTTACATCAGGCACCCTCACTGTGTGTGTCCAGACAACTGGCCAGGAGACAATCCGCAAAAGGAGCAGGATTGGGAAGAAAAGGCCTTTGTGAGCATCGGTTCCCCCACAGAATTGATGCTCAGCAAAAAGTGTCTGAAAGCCTTGGTTTGATGTCTGCGCAAAGGGAAAAGAGCAGATTAACCGAGTCTGCGGCACGCCCTGGGTTCCTCTCTATTTCACACTAAGGTTCGTCTAAATAATGCAAAAATCCTGACAACCCCACCTGGTTTGCTTACCTGATGAATGGCTCACCTCCTCTAGCTTCTCCAGCGCCCCACTCAACAGATCAACATCAGTCTCTCTGCAAAAAAAAAAAAATTGGACAGAGAGCAGTAAGAGTTACATACACATTCAGGTTCAAAGTGATGCAGAATGCCACCTTACAATAGCTTACACGAGACCTTCTAAGTGGTGACCCCTTCCGTTTGGAATGACCTCTCCTCTGCTGTTTATAAGGCACCTCACAACGTACAGGTTCCTATTAGGGACCTATACTCTATTTTTACAAAGTCAATCCCTGCGTGTAGGTTGGTTTCTCGCCAGGCCCACTCAGTTTTTAATGCTTTTACCCTGTTTTTAATGCTTTGTAAACTCATTTGAGATTGTTTTTTAATGCAAAGCAGTGTAAAAATGTCTTAAATAGACCTAGGCATCTGTTTGAACCCTCTTCACAAGAAAAGAAGAATTGGCTTTTCTGTCCTGGTTTTCTCACCCTTCAGGGGACTCAAAGCGGCTGACAAATTACACGGAGCTGGCATTTAGAGGGCACCAGCAGATGGTTGGAATGCACGCATTTGGGTTGTGACCCCTCCGTGATGACTGCAGTGTAAAGGCAGGCGTGTGGTTTGCAGTTTTAGCCCCACTTGTTTTGCTGGTAAGTGACTGGAGGGCGTGGCTTATGTTGACTTGGAGGCTGGGGGGAGTTTGCTCCTTACATGAGCCAATCAGGGCAGCCCAATCAGAGGCTATATAAGGTCCTGCAGCCAGGGCTTGGGGTTCTTTCCTGGGGTAACTCACTTGAGGACGTGCAGGGACAACCGGGCTTGTGACAATCTACTTACCTGAGGGGAGACATATAGTGAGTCCTAAGTAGGAAACAAGTGGAGATTGTATAAGGGATAAGTGAAAGGAACACACCTAGTTTGAACTGTATTCAAGGAAACCGAAATTCAAGTACATGACCTCATTCATTCATAGCTGTCGTTCTAAGCTGTTGGCTTATGTTTGAGCGCTGTTACAAATAAAATCTAAAGTTATTTTTTTCTTCTCTAAAGCGAGTGCCAGTGACTGCACACTGGCTTTTACAAAGTAACAAATTGCGGTGCTCTGTGCCTTTAAGAGAGAGGGAGACTTATTGCTAGATGCCAGCAAAGTGCTGGAAGAAGAAGAGTTGGCATTTCTACACCGCTTTTCTCACCCATTTAAGGGGACTCAAAGCAGCTGACAAATCTTCTGTTCTTCTCCCCACAACAGACACCCTGTGAGGTAGGTGGGGCTGTGAGAGCTCGGAAGAGAGCTGTGGCTTGCCCAAGGTCACCCAGCTGGCTTCATGGGGGAGGGCAGAATTGAACCCGGTATTCTCAGATAAGAGTCTGGCTCCCTAACCATTAGACCAAACTGGCTCAAGAAAAGCAAGTAAACAAGAAAAGCAAGTAAACATAAGTTTACCTTCTGAAAGCAAGAGGGGGGGTGAATGTGGATGAACTCTGCCAACTCACAGGCCCAAGTATCTAGAACCGGGTGGATTCTGGAAAAGATAGCGGGGGGCAGGATGGAGTTGGGCAGAGGGTCACCACAGCCTCTTACCGATCAGGCGTGGAGGTGACGAGGGTGCGGCTTCTGGCAGCTTTTTGCTCCCCCTTCTGAGCGCACCTCTCTTCCTGCTTCCCTGGAAACACCAAAGACGCCACCCTGGGCTTCTCCCTGCGACCTCGCTGGACCCTGGAGCAGAGGCATCCCAGAAGCCAATTGCCTTCAGGAAGAAAGAAAACAACAAAGGCAGGTAATTCAAAGGGTTCGCTTCCATCTTGTAAATTTCCGCCGGCGAAAGCTACACGGAGGCAAAAATGTAGGACTCCATTTGAGACACAACTAAAAACAAACTGAAAATGCAGTTCACTTCCTTGAAGAGCCTGAAGATGTTTATAGGCCAGTACCTATGAACAGAGGTGCTGAATCTGCAAAAAACATTGCCACATTGAGTGCTTCCAGGTTAAGGCTGCAGGCATGACTGTCTGTTCCTTCCGCCTGCTGAAGGAGGGCCTTATATTATGTGGTGGCCTAGTGTTGGCAGCCTAGACCACTCTGCCTCTGGGTGACTCTCCAGCCTGGCTGGGCACAAATTAAGCAAAACAAAATGCCCCAATTAAAAATCTGTGAAGACAGCCTATTTCTTTTTCCTGAGTGCTGTATTTCTTTTGCTATCTTTTCCTAAATCTTGCGGGTCTTATTATATTATGGAAATTTTTAATAAATCCTGTTAAATAAAAAAAGACAAGATGCCTCTTCACCAAGAGACAATGCAACCTCCTCCCCAGGTTGCAAAGAGTGAAGTGGAAGGAAACCCATCACATCCCCCTCACCTGCAACGCTCAAGCCCAAGAGGCTGGTGAGGGACTTAAACCCCAGGGACACAGCATGGTTGAGCTCCGAGAGCGCGTTGGCCACGACCAGGACGAGAAGCACGGCCCGTGGAAAGCCCGGGATTTGCAAGAAAGACAGGATTAAGGCAGCCAAGAGGAAATAGCTGCCATGCAGAACACAGGTGTAGACAGAGCTGAGGCTGAATCCTGTAAGAGCAAGAAGGGGACTCAAAGTGGCTGACAAACCTTCTGTTCTTCTCCCCACCACAGAACGCCCTGTGCGGTAGGTGGGGCTGCGAGAGCTCAGAAGAGAGCTGTGACTAGCCCTAGGACACCCAGCTGGCTTCATGGAGGAGTGTGGAATCGAACCCGGTATTCCCAGATAAGAGTCTGGCTTCTTAACCACTAGACCAAACCGTCTCACAACCATTCTGGCATTGGCCATAGATGCAACTATTTTCTGCCCACAAGAAAGCAGAAAACAGACAATTTTCTCTTTTCACATTTCCAGCAATGCGCTAAGGAAAATTATTCTCAGTAAATAAATTATTCTTTACTCTACCATGGCCAGACCTCATCTAGAGTCCTGTGTCCAGTTCTGGGCAACCCAATTCAAAAAGGACACTGGCAAACTAGAGCAAGTCCCAAGGAAGGCTACCAAAATGGTCTGTGATCTGGAAATCATGTCCTACAAGGAAGCGTTGAAGGCGCTAGGAAAGCCTTCTGTTCTTCTCCCCACCACAGACACCCTGTGAGGTAGGTGGGGCTGTGAGAGCTCAGAAGAGAGCTGTGACTAGCCCAAGGTCACCCAGCTGGCTTTGTGGGGGAGGGCGGAATCAAACCCAGTATTCCCAGATAAGAACCCTGCTAGATCAGGTGAGAGCCCATCTAGTCCAGCAGCCTGTTTCATGGAATGGTTCACCAATTGATCTAGGGAATCTCAAGCAGAAAGCAAAACCCTGCAAATGGCCTCTAGATGTGTTCTGCCTGTCTCTCCAACCTAAAGTCTTGCAGCTATGTAATGAAGCCATTTAAAAACCATCTATACTGCCTGCAGCTCGTCATATTTATCCTGCGAGGCATCAGAGCATCCCGCTCCCCTCCAGACACTAGTTTACCTGCCCAGTTTATGAACCTCTGGATATGCTGCAGCTGCCCTTCGACGTTCTTCTGCATCCCCTCCATGGTGCGTAGGACAAGCCCAAGGCTCTCGTTCATCCTCTGCAGCTTCCGCATTAGCTCTTCATAATACAAGGCTGTCTGGTTCTGGTAGGCCAGAAACAGGCCCAAATTGGTCTCTGGGGTGAAGAAACAGGAGAGAAGAGCAAATCCGAACGTCGGCAGAGAGGTGGTCTGGCTCAGAACTTAAAGCAGAGGTTACCTTAATAACAATAACAATAGGCTTTTCTACCCTGCTTTTCTCACCTATTTAAGGGGACTCGAAGTGTCTGACAAACCTTCTGCTCTTCTCCCCACAACAGAGCACCCTGTGAGGTGAGTAGGGCTGTGAAAGCTCAGAGGAGAGCTGTGACTAGTCCAAGGTTACCCAGCGGGCTTCATGGAGGAGTGCAGAATCAAACCCAGTATTCCCAGATAAGAGTCTGGCTCCCTGACCACTGGACCAAACTGGCTCACTCAGTCATCACACCCAACAACTGTCCAGGATTCCCTTGACTCAAAAATGTTGACTCAAGGTGTGTCCGGACTTAGGAAAACTGCGCATTGAAATGCGCAGCCGAGGCATGGGTGTCGCACCTGACGCCCGATCCTGCATAGCGACGGTGCATTATGCCGCTGCTACTTTGAATTTAATAAATTTGAATGTTCCTGCCAGTCTGGACAGGACAGCTCCCATTGGCTGCCCCATACCACATGACATGCGCCAAGGAGGAAGCTGTGGGGAGGGTGCATCATGGCTTCGCAGCAGGTTAAGGTGTGTATTTTCTTATAAAAGTGGATTTTATTACACTAATCTGAAGCTGCCTCAATATTGAGAGGTGGTGCCCCCACCACAAGGATTTAGATAGAAATACAAGAAAAGTTTCAGCCAATAGGAAAAGGGTTAGGGCTATGGCTTATATCGACTGGCCCAATGTTCAAATATTAGTAGTTTATTGGTTTGCCGATGTGAACAAATAATATGCCAGATTCTTGACCACATGGTCCCCAGCTCCTCCCCTATCAATATTTCAGCCCTGAGACATCTGGGTGTATAGCAGGATAGAAAGAAATAGAAATAAATACTGTCATTGTCAAAGGAACTAGACTCTGCGCTCATAACTGAAGATCCAGAAGCATCTATTGTTGGAATGTTGTCAAAACAGGAAATGCTTGTTTAGCTATCCGTCTGACCAAGAACATTCTGGTAAACAGGTGATGTGTTATTTCTGTAACAGACACAACTAAGTTTCTGTTTTCCTGTGGGAACAGCATGGTTATCTCAGCTAGGCCTCCACTTTCCTGAGACGAATAATCCTATTCCGGATAAACCAAATATGCACATGTGGGGGCCGGCTTAGCGACTTCATGCAATCTCACAAGTGTTCATATTGCCTTAACAATGCTGCGATGTGTGCTGTTTGATTTGTATATTCTTGACCGAAGATGTAGATCTTAGTGGTTAAGCTGCAAACCATGTATTTGCTTTCATGTGTCCACTCATATAACCAGCAATGCAATCATGAAGACAATACTGCAAAAAAGCCTTCCCTACTGGGAGGAACCATTGTGTCTGCTCTCATGCTTGTGAATGTCATCTGCACGCATTATCTGCTGTGATCTTGACAATATACAATCTCTGGAAATCAACATCTATTTCCAGCTACTGATGGCTTCCCAGCTCTGGGAACTGACAAGCTAGACTGTTGCAATGTGTTCCATGTGGCAGCTTACAGGTACCTCATTGGTTCCTTCCCAGGCAGCATCAAGCTATCAGCTAAACTTGAGTTGGAACCGCAGTCTCTTCTTGGGCTCATCCTGGCCACCAGCCTAACCCAGCAACTGTGGGCAGGGTGTGGGAGAACCAAGAGGCCCTCAAACCTACTCAACCCAAGACCTTCACACCTACCCATTTTGGAGAAGACCTCCTGAGCTTGTGCCTGCATTTGGTTCAGGTCCTTCAGGATGGTCTGGTGACCCTCTTGTAGATCCATGTCCTGGTGATCCAGGTGGTGGCTCACATTTTCTGCAGAGAAACAGAACAGAAGACCTACCCCAATGCTCAGAGACATAGGGTTGGAGTGACAAACTGCCTAGAGAGCAGAAGGTTGCTTGTTCGATCCCTGGTCTCTCCCCAGAAGTAAGCAATGACAAACCACTTCTCTATCTCTACCAAAAAAAAATTCATAAAGGCACTCAATATGTACTAGAATGGGTGCCTAGATGCCACCTCCAGGTTGGAGAGGCAGGAGAGATGCTTCTGAAGGCCATCTTCAGGGAGTTGAGCGCAGGTGAAGGTTTTGCCCTTGTCTTCTGCTTGAGATACCCAGAACAGATGGAAGGCTGAATTAAATGGGCTGTGATCTGATCCAGCAGGGCTCCTCTCATGTTCTCTTAAGCAGTTGCTTAAAGGGATATTTTGTGGGTTAGAGGGAAGATTTGGCAAACGTGCCTTGCCAGGTTAGGCCTGCGTTCTACTAAGCACCTTCCTCTGTTCTCCCAGAGCCTTGGCGCTTCTGCTCCTGACTCACCCATCCTTCTTGTGATGCCCTCAATTAACTGTGCCACCTGTTGGTGCCCACTGGCAATCAGAGCTTTCTCCTGGGCCAGTTGGCCCAGGTTGCTGTGGATGGCGTCTTCCATTTGCTGCTGCCCCCCTTGCAACTCGGCCTGCTGGGCCAGCAGCTCTTGCTGACTGCTTGCCACCTTCTGGAGGGCTTCTGAGGTCAGCGACTTCAGTTCATCTTGGCCGGTCTGTTGGGGAGAAGATTATGGAGGAAGAACATCAAACACCCGGGTGGAAACAGTGGAAGATCTACATGTTCTAATTGCTGGAATTGGATGTTGTTGTGGATCTCGGAGCACAGGGCAAGATACAGAGGAAAATGAATGGGTCAGGAATACAGGGAGGCATGGAAGTAATGGAAGGTGTTGACATTTAAAGCCCTAAATGGCTTGGTCCCTGGGTATCTGAAGGAGCACCTTCTCCCACATAAGACCATACACTGAGATCTCAAGGAGAGGACCTTCTTGGAGTTCCTTCTTTTGCAGAAGTCCGAGGCATAGGGACATTACAAGAGCGCCTTCTCTGTGGTGGCCCCTAGACTTTGGAACAGCCTCCCTCTTAAGATTCGTCAGGCACTTACATTGTATACTGGTGAAAACATCTTTTCAACCAGGCTTTTTCCATCAGCTTCCTCAGAAGAAGAAGAGTTGGCTTTCCTACCCACTTTTCTCACCCATTTAAGGGGACTCAAAGCGCCTGACAAACCTTTTCTGTTCCTCTCCCCACAACAGAACATCCTGTGATTTAGGTGGGGCTGTGAGAGTTCAGAGGAGAGGTGTAACTAGCCCAAGGTCACCCAGCTGGCTTCATGGGGGAGGGCGTAATTGAACCTGGTATTCCCAGATAAGAGTCCAGCTCCCTAACCACTAGACCAAACTATCCTCAGGGTGCTGTGCTGTCCTGTTAGGGAGGGAGGGTGGATGTGGGAGGGAGGGAGGGGGTGGTATTTTTAATTATTATTTTTCTTTTTATATGTTCTATTCTTACTGTAAGCAACCCTGGGACCATTTAGTGAAGGGCAGGACATAAATATATTAAATAAATAAACAAGCCAAAAGGGAGTGAGCAAGCAATTGAGCAGCAGAGGAAAATAAAGGAGGAGGGAAGAGAAAATGCCTAAGAATGGTTACTAGTACCAGGAGGACTCTAGGAACCTGCTAGGAAGAGACTATTTTTCACCCAGAGGGTCATCGATTTAAGAAATTTACTACCAGAAGAGATGCTGAGAACAACCAGCGTACAAGGCTTTAAGACAAATTCATGGAGACACCTGACAAACCTCCAGAGGGAGGCTGTTCCAACATCTGGGGGCCACCACATAAAAGGCCCTTTTGTGTGCCCCTGCCCCTTGTCAGTAATGTACAGTAGAGAGAAGCAAAAGTTCCTAGTTTTTATTTTTGGCTCTGCAAAAATAAAAAATGCAATGCAATATTTGAATTGGTATGAAAAAAGAAAAAATGAACTTCTGGACATTCGAACATTTGTATCTATTCATACCAATATTTTGATATGTATTTGATGTTATAAATCTCGTACACATCCCGTTTTCATCCTGTATGTATCTGTACAGATGTGTATGGATATGAATAAGATACATATGGATATACGTATGCGATGCGTACATATCTGTACACATGAAAATGTCCGAATTATTCAGACGAATAATTCAAAATATTCATATTCATTCGAATACTAAAGAATGTCTGAATTCATCTGAATTGATCGAATAATGAATATCTTGAATATTCATGCACATCCCTCGTTAATACCCGGGCGGAACATCTCCAGAATGGCCTTAGGTTTGGTCACCTGTTGGCCCTCAGCTTACTAAATAAGTAGGGTTCATGTGCCACCTGGCAGGAAGGTAAGATCAGTGTAGCACTGCTGACCACCGAAAGAGGCCACAGACTCTCCTGCGACCGTCTCCAGGTTCTTAGAGGTTCTTGGACAGACCTTTAGCAGCTGCATTGCTTCCAGCTGGCTGGCAGCTGTGGAGACCAGGGCATTGACCGTGTGTTCTGCCTGGCGCTTGAACTGCAGCTGGCGAGTGGCGTAGCATACGGCACGGGCGCGGTTGCTGATGACATGATAGGCATTCCAGGTGTCTGGGTCCATCGGTGATGTGCATTCAGCTATGGTCTGTTGGCCCAAGAGACAAAGAGGAACATCAAGTTGTAGGGATATCAAGAGCCAGCTCTGGGGTTCCAGAACTCTTGTAGCTTCATTAAAGTCTGATAAATCATAAGAACATAAAAGAACACAAGAGGAGCCCTGCTGGATCAGGCCACAGCCCATCTAATCCACCACAGAGTGGCCCACCGATTGCCTTCACCTCCTCTCAACTCCTTGCAAATGGCCTCTAGGGTCTCACCAGCCTAGAAGTGGTACCTAGACATCCATTCTAGTAGCCATTGATACACCTTTTTTTCAATGGACTAAGAGAGGCCCTGCTTCCTGTCTCAACACAGTGGGCCACAATTGTGGTCCATCTAGTCCAGCATCCCACAGTGGCCCACAATTACCTCTGGGCATCTCAAGCAGAAGACCAAAACCCTCACCTGCTCCCAACTCCCTGCAAATGGCCTTGAGAGGAACCCTGCTTGTCTCTCCAACCCGGGTTGTGGTCACACCTTCCCTCTAAACCTTCTTCAGTCTACCTTCAGGCCTGACTGCTCACATCTTTTCATTTCTATCTGTTTTATTTGTGGCCTTTCCATTCCAGGACGTCCAAAAAGAGGGTGGAAAGTCCACAAAGAAGAATTTCTACTAATTTCTAAAAGCTTGTCAGCGAAGACGTCTTGCGTACGCATGAAGACTGTTCTCTATACAGGAGGCCACCACGGAAAAGGCCCTCTCTCCCACTGTAAGACCACTAACCTCTGAAAGGGATGGAATTGTCAGGAGGGTCTCCTCTGAAACTCTTGAGGGACAGGACTATATATGAGGAGGCACTCCTTGAAATATCAGGGTCAAAAGTTGTTCAGTATCTTAAAAATGTTGATACCCGCCCTGAGATCTTCAGGTATAGGGCAGGATAAAAATGCAAATAAATAAAAACCAGAGCTCAATTTTTTAACTCAACTAGGAAGAAATTCAGCAGATATGAGTCAAGGAATACTCCAGACAGCATACCAGTTCCTTCTATGGGACTACAACCCCATGAGATATGGGCTCTTGCTCTCTCTACTTCCTGGATCTGAGAACTCTTGATTTAGCTTCACTTTGTTGGTCTATATTCAACCCGTCACCTTCTCTGTGGGGCCCCCTGGCTTTGGAATGGCCTCCCAATGAAGGCACACCTGGCACCAACTATATATGGCTTTCAATGCCTGGTTAAAACACACCTCTACACCCAGGCTTTCATGCACAGAGGATGGATGTGTTATGATAAAACAAACACAAAAACGTATTTAAAATATATGTTGTGACCCTCTCTGGGACCTTTAAGATGGATGGATGGATGGATGGATGGATGGATGGATGGATGGATGGATGGATGGATGGATGGATGGATGGATGGATGGATGGATGGATGGATGGATGGATGGATGGATGGATGGATGGATGGATGGATATTCCCACACTAGTTGACTTACCATGTCCTCAGTGCACAGGTAAGTCTTGCGGCCTTCTGCACTCGCCTGGCAGTTGAACAAGGAGACCCCCAACTTGGCCAGTTCCTCTTCGGTCAGCTCTGCGCAAGATGACCGAACCTCTGCAATCACCTAGCAGGAAAAATGGGTTTTTATTTTTTGTGTATGTGGCGGGGGTCCAATTCCAATATAAAACAAAACCGGGTCACCAAGAACAGTCAAACATCAATATCAAATGAACACGCCAACTGTATACTTGCAAAGTATTTATAGATTTTATTTTGCCTCTCGTAAGACTCTTCTTCCTATTTCAGGGACTCAAAGCTGCTTACAAACTGAAAATTTCCTTGGGTTTTTCCCCAATTCTTAACAATAATTGCTTTGCTGCCATTAATAGTTGGTCTATAAAATAATAGTTCTCTTTTTGAATCTGTTGGTCAGATTTATACAGCAAACAGATTTATTTTGTCCAAATAATTCCTGTATCTAATATTTTATTTATTTCCTTCCCAATTTTTCTCCAATATTTTTGTACTCTTCTACAATCTCACCAGAATTGCATGTAGGTTCCTTAACCGCTACAGTTATCCCAGCATCCTGCACTGAAATTTGGTATCATGTAGGCTAATTGGCTAGGTGTTCTATACCATTTGTAATAAATTTTATTTTAAGTTTTGTTTTCCATATACCCTCAATAAATTTCTTCACATCTCAGCATTCCACATCCGTTTCCTGGTTCCATTGTTGGAAAATAGGCTCTTCCAATTTTCCGTTTTCTCCTAATAAACTTTGAAAAATTCTCCCTCCCAATCCACTTTTCCCTTCATTTTTTTTCCACAATAATGCATTCAAATCTGGTATTGTTGTTTCCCATTGGGGGCAATGGGTGACCTCATTCCAGGCCTCTTCAGCCTCGAAAAACAGCATTTAAAATCATGTACAGTATAGAAAAGGTGGATAGAGAAAATTTCTATTCTCTATCACACAGCACTAGAACCAGGGAGCATCTATGAAGCTGATGGGTAGGAGAGTCAGATCAGACAAGAGGAAGTATTTCTCCACCCAGAGGGTCATCTGTGGAATTTGCTGCTGGAAGAGGTGGTGACAGCTACCATCCTAGATGGCTTTAAGGAAGGGTTGGACAAATGTATGGATGACAGGTGTATCAATGGCTACTAGAATGGATACCTAAGTACACCTTTCAGGCTGGGCGGACAAGCAGGATGCCTCTAAGGCCATTTGCTGGGATTCGAGAGCAGGAGAAGTTTCATCCTTGTCTCTGCTTGAGATGCCCATGGGCAATTGGTGGGCCACTGTGTGGGACAGGATGCTGGACTAGAAGGGCTGTGGCCTGATCCAGCAGGGCTCCTCTTAGGTTCCTTTTTATTACTGGAAGCCCCTCCGCTGGTCCCCAGCTTTTCCTGAAACTAAACTCAAAAAGCCAGAAAGCCAAGGCAGTTTCTCCTCACCAATCACCACTATGGATGGCCTCCCACATTCCTGTCATATCTGATGAAGCCCAAACGCACCTTATGGTGGCAGGAATCCAGGGCAGAGAGTTGCAGCTGAGCCCCAGCTAAGAATCGCTCATCAGCAGTGGTCATCTCAAATGGCACATGTGGCGGAGGCCTTAGTTCAGGAGTGGCCTCTTGGGGAACAGTGGGGCTTGCGCTTCGTGTGAGCCAGCCAAAAAAACCAGAGGAAGGAACAATCACGGGAAGGAGCAGAGGAGGGAGAAGCAGGACCCAGCGGCCAAGTGGAAGCATCTTTAGAGAAGACTCTGCAACAGAGACAAGATATGGACCAAGAACCTACGGCTTTGATCAGAAGGCAGTCCAAAAACAGGTGACGCAAAAGGCCCAAAATTAGAAAATCACCCTATATTTATATTTTGCATTTAGGGGAAGAAGAAGAATTGGCCTTTCCTCACCCATTTAAGGGACTCAAAGCTGCTTAGAAACCTTCTGTTCTTCTCCCCACAACAGACACTCTGTGAGGTAAGTGGGGCTGTGAGTGCACAGAAAGAGAGCTGCGACTAGCCCAAGGTCACCCAGCTGGCTTCGTGGGGGAGGAAGAAGAGTTGGCTTTTCTACTCCGCTTTCCTCACCCATTTAAGGGACTCAAAGCGGCTGACAAACCTTCTGTTCTTCTCCCCACAACAGACACTCTGTGAGGTAGGTGGGGCTGCGAGAGCTCAGAAGAGAGCTGTGACTAGCACAAGGTCACCCGGCTGGCTTCGTGGGGGAGGACGGAATCAAACCCAGTATTCCCAGATAAAAGTCCGGTTCCTAACCAGTAGACCAAACTGGGAAACACCTGGCGACCCCCAGACTTAAGGAACCAGATCTAACCTACCTCCCGAACACGCATCTTTTCAAAAATTCCCGGGAAAATAGTAAACAGAAACAGCAGCAGCAGCATTATATATGTGGAGCCGGTTAGTGACGTCACAGCGGGCCTAGCCAATCGACAGCCAGCCAGAGTTCTCTCTCATCCATTGCCGACCAATGAGAAAAGCAGAGGAGGTTATGAATGGGCCGGGCAGCGACACGCCCCGATCTTCCAGCGTCTGCTGTGATTGGCCGCGCGAGTGGGGCGTGGCCAGGCCGACCTTGAATGGTGTGTAGCCTTCCTGCGCGCCGCCGCCGCCGCCTCCGCGAAAGAAGATTCCGCGATCGGAGCCGCTGGAGGCCATGGAGAAGCTGCGGGAGCTGCGCGTGGGCTTCATCGGGGCAGGGCGCATGGCCAGTGCGGTGGCCCAGGCGATGCTCCTGGCAGGTAAGGCGAGGGCATTGGCAGGCATCCACCCGGTGAAGCCATGGAAGGGGAAACGGCGTGCCCAGGTGTCAGGTGGGCTGCCCAGGTGTCAGGCGCTGCCTTGCATGGGGAGGAGGCAATGCGCGTCTGCAGCGGGCTGAACCCAGAACTCGGAGGTCCAGGCAACCGAAGGGAGGGGCCCTCTGGAGGCTACCCAAGCCCCCCGCTTGAAGGGCCGGCCGCTCGCCCCGCTGCATCGCTCTCCGCCTTTCTTCCAGGCGGCCCGAGGAGGCGAACGCCTTTTTTCCTCGCGGCAGTTGCCTGGAGCAGATTAGGCCGGGAGGCAACGAGCAGCCCGCGGGCACCCTGGCTCAAAGCTGCTGACAAACCTTCTGCTCTCCCAACGACAGGACACCCTGTGAGGTGTGTGTGTGTGCTGTAGAGCTCAGAAGAGAGCTGTCACCCAGATGGCTTCATGGAGGAGTGCGGAATCAAACCCTGCCTTCCCAGATGAGAGTCTGGCTCCCTAAGCACTAGACCAAACTGGGGAGGGGTTGGGAAGGGCCTAGGACCGTTCCAGTATATAAAAGCAATATTAAAAACAAATAGTTACAGTACACAGAGGAGGAGGAGGGTACCCCCCTTTAGGCAAAGGCCCAGGTAAAGAGGGGCATCTTCACCAGCCTCCTGAACACAAAGAGGGAGGGTGCTTGAAGCGCTCCAGAAGAGAGACCATTCCACAGCCTGGGGCTACCACTGGGAAGGCCCTCTCACAGGTGTCTTCCTCTTTGGCATCCGAGGATGGTGGCAATGCCAAGAGGGGCCCCCAGCAGCTCCGAATGATTGGATCTGCCCCTTCACAGTGTACTGAGAGGCAAGGGTTGCAATCCAAAGTTGTCCATTCAGGGTCGGTCTGTATGGGAGAATATGTCACCGCACTTCAAAAAGGATCTTGTGGGTCTGGAAAAGGTGCAGAGAAGGGCAAACAGAATGATTAAGGGGCTGGAACAAAATCCCTTACGAAACCAGGCTGCAACGTCTGGGCCTCTTCAGTCGGGAGAGACGGCAAGGCCTTTCAGATTTATTTATTTATTTACTTATTTACTTATTTATTTACTTATTTACTTATATTTACATCTATATGCCGCCCCATACCCAAGGGTCTCTGGGCGGCTTACAACATTTAAAAACAGACACATCAAAACAATATAAGCCCTAAAACAAGTTTAAAGATGCAGCTTAAAAAAAAACAAGAATAGTTAAGAACAGCAGTGATTTCAGTGGGGGAACTGCACTCAAGATAGAAACAAAGGAATTTTTATCAAAAGGGGAGGGAAGCCAGGGTGGGCACAGGGCGGTAAGGACATAGTTTACCCAGTTTGAATGCAAGATAATAAAAAAATACCAGTAACCTGTTTTTTTCCTCTTAAAACCGTAATTTAGTATCCTGAAAAGACATGCGGTGGTATGAATTGCAAACCAATGCTTTCGTATTTCAAAGGCATCTCCATGAAATCAGCGGGGTTTTCTTCCAAGCAAAGGAATTGTACTGGGACCCTTGTGCTAGAATGAGAGAGGAGACAAAGGAGGCATTGTTATTGCTACTTAGTGTAACCAACATCTTTATGGCTTTTTAGCCCCATCATGGAAAACTACCTTGGTTCATGGAAAACTACCTATCTCTCCTTGTAGTGTCCCCGTCTCTGTTTCTTGTAGCGTACAGTAAATTGCACCCGAGATGTCTAAAAAAGATTTGTTGCGTGAACAGACAAGTGGCCCTAGTAGCAATACTGCCTGGAAGCCCAAGGTAGCGTCCATCTGTCCAGCATGGCTAGGAACTGTAAATGCAGCCAATACAGGGAGTATAGAGTTGGAGTGGAAATGAGTCAAAGAAAGTGCTGGAAAGACTGCTTCCCAAATCATTTCTTCTTATCATCATAATTTTAATGTTATAATATGCTGAATCTTTTAAATATTTTTATGTGTATTATTGGTTTTAATTTGTTGTTTTAAAAGTTGTTACCTGCCCTGAGACCTTCAAGTATAGGGCAGGATAAGAAATAAGAAAAATAAAATTTCTGGCATCCATGAGGGTGAGGAGCAAGACGTGAAAGAGAATCACTTTCACCATGGAATGTTCCTACTTTTAAATCATAGAATCCTAGAGTTGGAAGGGATCTCCAGGGTCATCTAGTCCAACCCCTTGCTCAATGCAGGATTCCCGGCCTAAACCATCCCAGACAGATGTAGGTCCAGCCTCTGCTTGAAGAGCTCCAGCGAATGAGAACCCACTACCTCCTGTGGTGACCTATTCCACTGACAGATATCTAATCTGTATTGACTCCCTTAAAGTTTAATCCCATTAATATTTGTATTCAGTCATTCTACCTCCAAAAAGATATAACTATGGTGGTTAGACCTGATGTCTCACTAGGCTTCATTAACACAGATTACTAGGAATATGTAGAACTAGTGTTATGGCCAAATTAGCTCTTTTTTCCCCAGTCTGCCCATCTGAGGTGGCTTTCTCTCCTGGACACTCAACACCAAACACAGGAACCGTGTGTGTGTGTGTGAGTGAGAGAGAGAGAGAGAGAATCACCAGGACCAGGTAGCATTCATCTCAGAGTCCTTAAAGAACCAAAATGTGAAATTTCTGAACCAAAATATGTAATCTTTCCCAAAGATCAGGTTCTGTGCCTGAGGACTGGAGGGTAGCAAATGTAACACCGATCTTCAGAAAAGGATCCAGGGGTGATCCAGGCAATTACAGACCAGTCAGCTTAACATCAGTTCCAGGTAAAGTGATGGAAACCATCACTAAAGAGAACATTGCTGCCCCCATAGAGCAAACACTGCTGCAGGAAAATCAGCAAAGGTAAATCGTGCCTTACGAACTTGTTAGAATTCTTTAAGAGTCTTAATAAGCAGGAGGATAAAGGTGGCCCAAATGATACTGTCTGTCTGAACCTTCGGAAGGCTTTTGACAAAGTCCTTCATCAAAGGAATAAGAGGACAGGTTCTATCTAGAGGCCTATTTGCACTGCAGCCTCCAGGCACACCTGGCCTTCCCAGAAGATCCCTAATTGTTGATCGTGCTCCACACCTTAACTAACATTGACCAAAAGCTTACCTGGAGCGCCCGGGCAGTGGCCATTCTCACCTCTTCCGGTGCTCCGGAGTCGTTGGAGGTGCCGTGCAAGCGCACTGGCAGCTTGAATGACCATAGACATGACTGCACATGTATTGAGTGTCATCGTCATCTTGGCAATGGCACTGATATACCTGCAGTTGTGAGGGTGCCACAACAAACATGGCAGTGCCTAGAAGAGGGCTGGCCCCCGGATGATCACACGGGGCTTAGTCAGTTAGTGACTAGTGCTTGCACGTGCGAGCACTAGTTAACGTTGGGTTATCGTGCTCCTTTGCCGTCCAGCGGGATTGGTAAATGGCTAAAGGACGGGAAACAGAGAGTATTAATAAGTGGCCAGATCTCAGAATGGAGAACGTTGAGAAGTGGGCTCCCCCAAGGTTCAGTAATTATCTTAGACTTTGGGGGAAGCAACGAGAAAGCAGAATTTGCTGGTGATACTAAATTATTTATAATAGTAATAACTGGAAGAGATTACCAAGAGCTCCAGAGGGGTCTCTTGACATTGGGGGAGGTGAAGGTCTTCTGTTTGAGATTCCCAGAACTAATTGGTGGGCCACTGTGTGTGATGGAATGCTGGATTAGATGGGCTGCGGCCTGATCCTGCAGGGCTCCTCTAAGGTCCCTATGGAATGGTAAGGAAATCTAGGCTGCATCTCCATTAAGCAGCAAAGGTGCCTTAAGTGAGGGCAGTTTCCATTACTCTCAGTGGAGACCAGCTGCCCTGGCGGCTTGATTAAGGGGCATCCCAAGGGCTTTGTGTTTCTTACCGAAGTCAGCTAAGTAATTGCAGGATCTTCGGCTACAGCTGGTGCCTTAAGAGATCAAATGGCATCCCTGTGAGATGCCGGAGGTATGAAGTAGGAAGTTCTCCAGCACTACCTTCTGGAATCTGCCTCCAGGAAAGTCCAGAAGCGCCGATGCCCCATCACGGCCGGACAAAACAGACGGACACCGATTCCAGAAGCCTCCCAGACATCCAGCAGAACAAACAGCGACATCTGCTCCTGGTCAATCTCCCAGCACAGACCATTCAACAGGGCGACTGAGGCTGTTTCGGTTTGCGCACCTGGCTGGAAGCCAGACTAAAATGGATCCAGATAACCCTCTTCAAGCAGGAAATCCTCCTGGCATGTCCTCAGCGCCACACACTCAGCGACCGCATCTCAAAATGGAGTGTTGGAAAACCGATGGTAATCTTAGGCCGGTGGATTTGGGTGTAAAGAGAGCAGCCTGAGCAATAATTATTCAGTTTTATTTGTAGCAGTTTGGGGGCTGTTGTGCCGTGTCCTGGAACATGGCACAACAGCCCCCAAAACTGCTACAGATGAGATTGAAACCAGCCGTGAATGCCTACATACGGCCAGTTTTTCAGTTAATTGAATGCATTTTTAAAGCTAAATCTCACCTTTATTCTCATTTCCAGATATAGTATTACTCAGCAGCTTCTAAACCACATTAGGAGGACTTGATGCTTTGTTTATTTCATTGTATCTTAATTTATTTCATTGTATATGTCAAATGCATCTTCGGCTGTATATACAAGGAGCCCATAAGAACAGATGATTTGGTATAGTGGTGGGATTTTTTTTTTACCCCTTCAAAAGCTCCTTTCTGCCAGGGAGATCAGAACCGACTACCTACCTACCTACCTACCATATCCTGCCCTTCAACAAAAGGTCTTGGGGTCACAACAGTAAAAATAAAATCTATAAAATATAATCCTCCCTCCCATCCTTTCCAGCAAGACTATACCCAGAGGAAGCTAAACATCAAAGACCTGGGTGAACTTAAGAACCTAAACGGAACCCAGCTGGATCAGGCCACAGCCTATCTAGAAGAAGAAGAGTTGGTTTTTCTACCCCGCTTTTCTCTCTGATTTAAGGGGACTCAAAGCGGCTGACAAAGCTTTTCTATTCTCCCCACAACAGACGCCCAGTGAGGTGGGTGAGGCTGTGAGAGCTCAGAAGAGGACTGTGACTAGCCCAAGGTCACCCAGGTGGCTTCATGGGGGAGGGTGGAATCGAACTCGGTATTCCCAGATAAGAGTCCAGCTCCCTAACCACTAGACCAAACTTTCTCCAGCATCCTGTCTCACACAGGCTTTGAAACTTAGTCAGATTTTATGAGAAGTGTTGAAGAATTTGTATCCTCATATCTTATACTTCTGTACGCCCAGAAGACAAACCTAGTAGAATCTCACCGAACATGTCCTCCAAAAACCAGAAATCATTTGGCTAGACATGTAATGGGACAAGAACAGATCTGCCCTATGTTCTGCTTACCTCTTGTTCTTTATTTGCCTCTTTTCCCAGGAGACATCCAGGCTGTAAACATCTTTGCCAGTGCTCCATCCAACAGAAATCTGGACAAATTTCAGGTAAAGGAGAGGAAAATGGTGAGAAGGTCTGAATCCAGGGGCATAATAACCACAGGCCCTAAGCTGAGGGTTTTAAATAGGGGATAAAGGGCATACAGAGCAGAACAGCCTATCCACAGCTCCTGTGTGCCCACCAGGATCGGAGGCTTTGTGGTGGGAAACGCATGTGAGGAGGACACAGGTCCTGCTGGACTTCCCAGAAGTGTCTGACTGGCCACTGTGGCTGTAGGTTCTGGGATCAACAGACCACCTTTGGTCTGATCCAATTGCTCAGCTTTGATGGGATCCTTTGCTTTTTTAAAAAAAACTGTGACCTCTCTTTTGCTCACAGAGTTTCGACTGCAAGACAACGCACTGCAACCTGGAGGTGCTGGAGAACTGTACGTTCATCTTTCTGGCTACCAAACCTCACATCCTCCCTGGAGTCTTGAAGGAGATTGCGCCGGCCGTCACCTCCAAGCACGTGGTCATTTCCATGGCTGCAGGAGTCACGCTCAAGGTGTTGGAAGAGGTAAATTTGCATTTGCGTGGTTTTTGTATACAGCCTTTCCAAAAGGAAATTTTGCCCAAGGTGGTTTACAACAAACAGGGAAAAAATACATTGCAAATACATCGGAGAAATACAGCAAGTAATCAATTTCAATAACTAAAACATCAAATATAAGCAATGTACAGAATTCTAATAATAAGCTATGCAATCTAGATATTATTATTAATAATAATAATAATGTTTATAATGCCCATTCCACCAAAGGGCAGAACAACAAGCCTACAAACTTAAATCAAAGAAAAATTTTTGCCCAAGGAGCTGTACATAACATAGAAAAAATACAACATCAAATAATACATCACATCTTATAACAACTAATACATTATGGAATCACAAATAATTTTTAAAAATTCCTGGGGAGATAAGCAGATAACACCTAGTGTCCTGGGGAGATCCCTGTATTTGGCACTTCATAGCACAAATCCAGCCAGAAATCATGGGGCTGAATTATTAGGATGCTTTGCTTGCTACAGGGAAGGAACATGGCTTAATGTCAGGAATAGCCCACCCATAGAAATCGCACAGGAGTTTAGCAGATAGAATGTTCCTTCATTGAGCTGATAGCTAAAGACAGCTGGTTACTGTTTGCCACGCTGTAAAAGGAAATCTTATAAACAGGCCTCCAAGGCCCAGATCCTAGCAAGTCTAAACAAGTATTCTAGTTGCTGGGGGAAAGCAGGGCCAAAAATGGGAGAGGTCAGACTTCTCCCACACCTGGCTATGTTGGAATCCCATGAGTTACTGCTGGCCAGGAAGGAGACAAACAGACCTTGTTTAGCTAGGCATGTTGTAGAACAATAACAAATCTGCCCTGTAGGATTCACCTGGGCTTCTGCAAGAAATTACCAAGAAGCAATTGTGTGAGATAGGAAGCTGCACTAGATGAGGTTGGATGGACCCAGCAGGGTTCCTCTGACATTCTTAGGATACCTTTAAAGGTGATTTGTAGGGAACTGAGAGAAAGTGAAAGTTTTGCCTTTGTCTTCTGCTTGAAATGGCCCAGAACAATGGGTTGGCCATCACTGTGCAAGACAGGACGTGGGCCAGATGGGCTGTGGCCTGATCCAGCTGGACTTCTTCTGGCTTATGTAAGGACTAAAGAGAAGAAAAGGATGAGATGTACTTTGACATACATTTATTCATGCTAATGTCTTGGTTACTTGAACATTAATCTGCTTAGCTTGGACAACACTGTGTGTTTGGAATGGCAATGAATCTAGTTGGCATATTGTAGGTTAAACTGACTCCTTGTGGGTAGATCCCAGGAGGTTATGGAAGAAAACGGCCATACGTGTGCCTGCTTAATAGACATCTTCTTTCTCCCTCTCTGCGGCTCCGCACACAGCTACTTCCTGTGGGGACCAAGGTGTTGAGAATCATGCCCAACCTTCCCTGCGTAGTCCAGGCGGGGGCGATTGTTCTGGCCCGAGGAACTTGTGCTGAAGATGAGGATGTAGCCCTGCTGAAGACCCTGCTTGACCCGAGCGGGCTGTGTGAAGAAGCCCCTGAGTCCTACATCGACATCCACACAGGGCTCAGTGGCAGTGGCGTGGCCTATGTGAGTGCTTTTCCCACTGGGTTCTCCTTTGGACTCCTTGTCAACCGACAGGTTAACAGGTGGCCTGCAAGAATTTGTGCTTTTCTGCACTTATCTTTAAAATAACATTGTGTGAGGCCTATCCCTCGCCTCCGCATTGGATCCAGCGTAGCCTGGTTTAGACGGACAAAATGGCCGCCTCGACCAGGATACTGGTATACCTGTTTTAATAGATCTACTGGCGGTCCAGGGGACAGTAGACTGGCTCAGGCAGGTGTGCAGAAGGGTGCACACTTCTGTGGGATGGTTTAGCAGGGGGGCCCCATTTTGGTGGTTCACCAAGTTGCGCCCTTTGAAATCGGTCCTCCTGAGGCTCCAAGGCCAGGAACCTTTGTTCCCGGTCATTGGACTCCTCACAGCAGGCTCAGAACATTGGGGGGGGGGGGCACAGGGCCTGTCCCAGAAGGCCTTGTTCCAGATCAGCTGTACTTCTTCTGTTGGAGTGGCCCAGCACAGTTAGGGCCTGTTTGCACTTCAGTCACTGGAATAGTATAATTACCATTCCAGTGAGGCAAAGATCAGGCACGGAGGGCGCCATCCGCATTTGGGCCACCAGCGCTCAAAGTGTGGATGGCCTGGCCTGGGACACTGCCATGGCAACTGGCCCACAGCTGCTGACTGCACAGCCACAGCTTCACCTCTGACTGGGAGCTCAGCTGAAAGCTGGGAAGGACATAGGCCTGGAGTCTCTGCTTCCCTGCTACACACTCTGCCCTGTCTTGACATTTGGTTTTGCTTTCTCCTGCCCTCTTTCCTCCCTCTACAGGTTTACACGTTTGCTGAAGCGCTAGCAGAAGGTGCAGTGAAGATGGGGATGCCTGGACCCTTGGCTAATAAGATTGCCGCTCAGACCCTTCTGGTAAGGGGCAGCAGGTGGTGACTCTGTAGAACCAGAGCAGCCTCTGCCCTCCTCAAGCCCCAGCTCGCAATTTCCATTCCTTTTCACTCCACGTGGTGTTCACACCAACCATTACATCAGGCCAAGGTTAGCTTAAATGGGTCCCTCAAGATCAGATGTGTTCAAATGGGGCCCTTTAAATGTTTTCGAACTACATCTCCCATCATTCTGTGCAATGGAAATCATAGTTCACCAAGCATATGGAGGATCACCTTTTGAGCACCCGTGTTCTAGTTGATGCTGAACTATAACAGTCCATGACAAAGGTTGATGGGAAATGCAGTTCAGCAGTGTCCAAAGAACATCAGATAGCCACCTCTGCTTTGGGCCTATTTACACTACAGCTGGTAGTGCATGATTAGTGAACTTCTGGTGAAGAGCATTTGCAACTTGGAGGAGGCTGCTAATTCACTAATTAGTTCACTAATTCATGCTCCACACCTTAACCAATGTTAACTAAAAGCTTATCTGGAATGTCCAGCGGTGCGACTGTTCTCACCTCTTCCTGCGCTCCGGGGTCATCTGATATGCCACGCAAGTGCTCTTGGACATCCGTAGATGCGACTGTGTGTGTGCAGTGTCATCATGGTCACGGTGCTGACGCATGCACAGTCGCGGAGGGCGCCACAGCCAAGATGGCCGTGCCCAGAAGAGGTCCAGCCCCGCAACTGAATCGCAGGGTGGGGGTGGAACAGCCAAAGCTGACTGGCACTCCAAGGGCTAGTCAACATTGGTTAATCACGCTCCTTTCCCATCCAGTGGACCAAAGGGAAGGGCAAAAACGCCCCTGCTCTCTGAACTCTACAAACTTAGACAGAAATTGATCTGCTTTGGGATTTTGCCTTGAGCAAACAGGATGAGTCACTGTGTTGGGAGAATCCCATCAGCCCCAGCTAGTCCGGCCAATGTCAAGAAATGATGGGAGCTGAAATTTAGCAGCACGAGAAAGGTCTGTACTTCAAGCACCTTTGAACCAGAGGTTCATCTTAGTGCCCTTTAATTAGATTTTTTTTATTCTCTCACCCATGGGTAACTCCAGCTGCTGATTATTTGGAAAATCAGCCCAGTATTCCCATGCCTGCACTTCATGGCAGACCCGTGACCTGCTTCTGGGCGTGTTTGGGGGTTATGCAATGGCCTCCCGTTTCGGTTTGCATCACCACTCTCATGCAAGCCACTCTCTTTTCTTCTCCCAGCGTGCCTTTCACTTTGGCTTGCCAAGGCCTCTTATTCCTGCTTCTGTGCATTTTATTGTCTTCAGTCTGGACCTGCTTTGAGCCTCAGAGGGAGGGCGCCTTGGCTTCCTTTTCATAGCAGCCTCTTTACTCTCAAGCAGACCCCTGTTAGGAAAATCCACGCTTGCCTCTGATGTTTGGATGGAGCCAACTCGCCCAATTGTATGGAGGGAGAAAAAACACAGAAGAAGAAGAAGAAGAAGAGTTGGCTTTTCTACCCCCCTTATCTCACCCATTTGATGGGACTCAAAGCAGCTGACAAAACTTATACAGTTCAGTAACATCTGGAGGGCTGTTTAGTGTCCCTTCAGCAAAGTAAATGACCCGAAAGGCAGCCTGCAAAACTTGTGCTCCAAAGCAGAACGCATGGCGCCAGGTGTCCAACATCAGCCCTTTTTGTCTGTGCTTCCAGTTCAGTTTAATTTTATTTTCACAACATCCCAGTAAGATGGATTAGGCAGGCCCAGAGGGCTCCACGCCTGACCAAAGATCTGAGGTTTTTCATCTTTAACCCCCACTGCTCTGTTCCTTCCTTCTCACAGTCCTGACACCCATATTGGTTTTCTCTCCCAGGGAGCGGCGAAGATGATCCTAGAAACTGGCGAGCACCCGGCAGTACTGAGGAGTGCCGTTTGCACCCCTGGCGGCACAACCATCCACGCCTTGCACGAGCTGGAAAAAGGGGCTCTTCGGGCTACAGTCATGAACGCTGTGGAGGCGGCCACAAGCCGAGCTCGGGAATTGGGTAAGAGATAACCAGGCAGGTGGGGACTTACCTGCATCGGCCCCTGGGAGTGAAGGACCTTCGTTTCTCACCAAAGAAGACAAAGACCAACGAACAGTTTCTTGGCTAATGGGTAACAAAGGCTCTGAATGTACAAACTTTTGGGTCAGAAGAAGACGCTCCGTTTCGCCTGAGACAAGCAAGGGGGGAAGCTACGGACTTTGTTCCTGGACAATTACTGTTTGGGATTGACATTAATAAACACACAAATCTTCTTGCTGGTCCAGTTTTTTGCTTTGCTTCAGAACCGTCTTTCTGCCTACTGTTAAAAACATACATATTTTGCTGTTTTTAAAAATCTGCCTGTCATTTCTTTTGCAGCTTTCAATATGAAGAACTTAACCCAGTATATAATTGCTAAAAAAAGCAACATTTTCCTGCTGTGGTGTTGAAATGTTAAAGAAACCTCAAATAGGTAAGAAGAACCGTTGGCTTTTCTATCCTGCTTTTCTCACCCATTTCAGGGGACTCAAAGCGGCTGACAAAGCTTTCTATTCTTCTCCCCACACCGGACACCCTGTGAGTTAGGTGGGGCTGTGAGAGCTCAGAGAAGAGCTGTGACTAGCCCAAGGTCACCCAGCTGGCTTCATGGGGGAGCGTGGAATCAAACCGAGTATTCCCAGATAAGAGCCCAGTTCCTTAACCATTAGACCAAACTGGCTCACAAGGAACAAGCACTCAACTAAGGAGTCAAAGGCAAGTCTGGCAAGACCTGCTGATGATCCATGCTGAGCTTATTAGCAGGTGTGAACCCATTTAGTCTGGTGTTTCTCATGCCAGGGCGTTGAACTGCAGCCCTCCACATGCTGCTCCTGGACTACAGCTCCCAGCATTCTATGCCAGCTCCCCTTTCCATTCAGGAATATCTGAGCACCCTTGTCTTTTGCTGAGGAGAACCATCTCTCTGGGGTTCCAGAGGAAGCCTTTTTCGGTCTTTGCTGCAGATGTGCTAAGGAGTAAACTACCAGAAGAGGTGGTGACAGCAACCAGTTTGGATAGCTTTAAGAAAGGGTGAGGAAAACTTGCAGACAATGTGGCTGCTACTAGAATGGTTGTCTAAGGACAGCACAATACCTGTAAAGGCCATTTGCAAAGTGGCCAGAAGTGATTGGTGGGCCACGGTGTGTGAGACGGGATGCTGGACTAGATGGGCTGTGGCCTGATCCAAGAGTGCTCCTCTTAGGTTCCTATGAGAGTGGGAGGTTTGCCTTTGTCTCTGCTTGAGATGCCCATGAGCAACTGGTGGGCTACTGTGTCAGATGGGATGCTGGACTAGATGGACTGTGGCTGATCCAAGAGGTCTTTTCTTATGTTCTTATGCATGGACAAATCCATACTATTTATTTGAGATGTCTGATCTCTTATTTCTGAATGTAAAAGGAAGCCAGGGTAAAGTCAAGAATTGTACATCTTTAAATATTTTATTATATTGCATTAATTGACTGGGAGGTTGGGTGGCCCTCACTCTCAGGGTGTATGGTATGGGATACCCTGACTTCCACATCTGATAAAAACAATGGGAATATCAACTCACTGTGTAATTATTACATCAACTGAACTTTACTGAGAATGTCACCTGCCTCATTAGTGGACATCACATTTACAGAGTTACATAGAAGCAGTAGCTGGACAGGAGATCTTTTCAGAAATGTGGAACCTTCAAAACAAGGGAGGGAGAACCCCCATAGGTCTGGTTCACTGTTAGATGAACCAGAGTGAGGCCCATAATGCTAACCGGGCATCCTGCACTCTGCACAGCTTTGGGACAGGAGTTTGCTCCTATCAGCTGTCATCTGAATTAGGATCCTAAGTACATTTTGGATCACCTCCCACAATGATTTAGACCTGAATCTTCCAGGAACTGGATCTAATTAGACCACAGCTCCTCATAGTGTGTGTGTGTAATGAACATCTCTTGAACTGACAGCACCAAACTGCAGGGCACAACAACTTTTCAAACCTATTATGCATTGAAAAGAAGCCAGTATCACCATGTAAGAATGGGATTTCTAGGAATCTGTCCTGTGAAATAAGAACAAATCATACCCAACTCAGCAACAGCTATGGCTGTCCAAACGTTGATGGACTGCGATAGGGTCAGTGGTAGGAGATGAAAATGAATTCCACATCTCTTTAAGGAACATGTACCAGCTCCTCTGCTCATGTGCAGAGCTCATTTCCTTCTTCCATTCCCACAGCAACCTTGCAGGACCACCATAAGCCACTTTCTTTTCACCTTCAGGACTAGGAGTTGGAGCAGTTTCTCCAGAACGTCTGTTTGAGGGCAACCCTGCTATGCTTTAGGACTCAGCTGATCTTGAGAGCCCCATATCTGGCCTCCGAGCAGGGTCGTATTATCTGTTCCCAAGATACTCACTTGGGACTTAACATGCCCTCAGGTAATGGTGCTTCTGGTATTAAACCTCTTCTAACAACTCAACTCACAGGCATAGCACTCCTGATAATGCCCTGGCATATTAGAACCTCCCAGTCTTTAAGGGCTCGGGGTATTATCCTTTGCCCACTGCACTTCAATTATGCAAAAAGCTGCCACAACCAGGTGAGCTAAGATATGGAGGTCGTTGCCTGCTGCAGCCGGCGCACCATGCTGATAAAGGACCGAAGCTGCACCAGCTTCACCGCCCCGGCTTCCTGGAGGTCCTGGTTCTCCAGCCAGTGTAGAGCTTTCTGCAGGCCTTCAATAGCTTCCTGGGCCGTGGGCAGTGGAATCCGCCTTTCCTTCTTGCACCCGCTACTCCCAGCACCCCACCCCATCAGCGCCATCTCCTCCTCCCTTTCCCCACCATAGCCATTCCCTTCATGGCCCTCCCTTCCATCCACCGTCTCATCATCTAAGTGAAGCCACTCGGAGACATCTTCTGGACCCAGGTGTTTGCACAGTAGGGCAGCCAGGTGAGTTAGGTCCCTGAAAACCACACTGTCCATCCCAGCATAGTCCTGCGGCTCTTTGCCCTGGCCAGAGTGGGGTTCAAAAACGGCCCGCAAGCCCAGGAGCCAGCATTTTTCAATGGTGGCAGCTGGGAGGAGTTCCCAAGAGACTCCAGCTAGGTACAACATATCCTTCAGGAGGAAGGCGCGAATAAAGTCCAGCATGCTGTCCCCGTGCAGCTGTTTGGACGCCCCCGCGCTCCCCGCTCGGGTGAAGCAGGACACCGCCAGCCGCAACAGCTCCCGCTTATACAGCTGCTTGAAGGCTGTTCCCACCCCTCTGGCCAGGGGGGCTGAAATGTGGCCAGCCCCTTGCAGGGATCCCCTGGTCATCCTGGAAAGAAAGAGGGCCCGGATGGACCCATCTGCAGTCTGCAACTGGGGCAAGTCTTCGGGGCTCCCTCCAGGGGACGCTGCCATTGCCGCCTGACAGCCGAGCAGAAGCACTGCTTTGGGCTGCAGGCAGCTGGAGTGCAGAAAATGCTGGACAGAGGGCACAAAATGGTCGTGGAACCAAATCCGGAGAAGCGCGGCGCTGATCTGGGCCTTCGGACTGTAGTGATAGCAAGCGGGAAACTTTTCCTGGTTGTGATGGCGCAGGGAAGGAGGGTCCTCCAAGCCCCCAACGACCAGCGGCTTCAGCTTGTGCGAGCCAGTGAGGTTGGCAGCCAGCAAGACAGTCACCCAGTCTTTGGCCCAAGACTGGTCACTCAGCGGAGGTTGGGGGCCATCACAGCAGCAAAAGGGCCTTGCATGGCCGGGCAACAGCTTCCAATAAAGCCCCGTGATGTTGGCATTATAGATTTGATCGTCGCTGTAGCCCCCCTCGTCTAAAGGGGCAGGCGCCAGTGGAGGAAAGAAAACTGGGCTAGATCTGGAGTGGTCCGAACCGGGGGAGACGGTCTCCCTTTCAGCCTTGAAAACGGAATGGCCACTCGTCCCATTCAGGCCACCTGCCTCCCCATATATGCGCTGGCTGGAAATGCCATGTCTCTTCTGCCACCTCCAGAACCACCCATGGCTGGCTTTAAAGGCACACCCTGGCCCATAAATCTGTTTGGCAAAGGCCTCCGCTTGGGCCTGGATGATCGGCCCAGAGAGCGGGATGCCATGCTGGTGCAAGGTGAGGAACCACGTGTAGACGGCGCGGTCAATCTCTTCCTCGTTGGCCAGGCGCATCTTCTTGCGGCGGGTGCCCACTTCGCCCCCCAGCTGGTCCAGGAACCAGCGCAGTTTGGTTTCGTCCTTCAGCCAGCCGCGGAGGGTGCCCCCGGGCACCCCGAAGTCCCGGCACACCGAGGCCTGGCGCTCGCCTTTCTTCACGCGCTCGATGGCCCGCAGTTTGTCCTTGATGGAGTAGGCCCGGCGGAAGGCCACCTTGGAGGCCGAGGGTGGCGAGGGAGCCACGGCGTCACCGGCCCTAGGCCTTCCACCCTCGGGACCGCCACTCCGGGGAAGCTGGCGTGGAGGAGTGGGCTGCACAACCAGAGGCCCTCCTGGCGTTGCTGGCTCCAGAGCTTCCACAGGGAAGGCCTGCTTGCCCTCAGGGCCCCCTGGCTCCCCAGTGCTTTCTTCTGGGGCCAGTGGCTGCGAAGCCTGCCTGCCTGACATGACAGCCCCCCTCCAGTGTCCCTTGAGTGGTAGTACAGCGCTTGGCAACAGGGCAGGTAGTTGAAAAAGGGGCTTTTGGGGCCCGTCAAAGGGCCACAGGGCGAGGCCCGCCTTAGTTAGAAAGGATAGGCGCGTTATAGCCGGGGAGAGCTGAAAAGCGAGCGGAGGGAGGGGGAAGGAGGAGCGCGGCGGCCACTGCCTTTTGTCTCCGGGTTTTTTTCCCCCTCAGCAGCCTTCTGATAGGGCGATTCGGGATAGACACTGCGCATGCGCCAAACGGGCCAGTCGCCTCGCCATGGAACATTCCGTTTTTCCTTTTCCCCCCTTTGACATTCTAGTGGGTTCGACCACTACGCTCTATTCTCCAACTGTCGACCGATCCAATTCGGAAAGGAGGGGGCGTTTTGAACTTTATTTCAGACTTTCTTCTTTTAAAACAACGTGTGCCCATTTTGAGAAGTTTTTCTAGGACGAGGGGCACGGAGAGATTTATTCCACAGAACCTCTCCTTTTTTTCCCTTCCTCTCTTTTCCTTTTTCTTCCCCCCCCCCCGCGTGCTTTTCCACAATCCCTCCCTTCCCCTCCTATACCGAGGTCGTCGACTGTTCCACCGTGGCTAGCTCTGAGGGGAGTACAGGACAAAAAAGAGCAAAAAAATAGAAACAGGAGCCACGGCTCGAGAATTCGGCCATGGACAGGCGCAAAGATCACTTTCGTCTTGTCACTTGCGCCATAGCTAGCTCTTGGGTGCCCTTCATCTTGCTTCACCTTTCCCCCCCCCCCAATTTTGTGGGTCCCACCAGGCTGCTTGATGAAGCGCATGCGCGGCTCGCAGCTTCAACAGCGTGGTGGAACTCACCCACCGCGCATGCGCCTCATAAGCAGTCTGGTCTCTCCTTACCTGAAGCGTGCAGGGGGCAGCTGGGACAGGATTTTTACTTTTTCGTCTGTTTTATTGATACCCCCGTCGTCAGTTAGTCGGTTTTCCTCCCTGACTCTGATGCGTTTACTGCCTAATGTACAAGAAAAAAGTTGTGCTACGTCCTGGCTTTATTTCTCCTTTGCCTTTGAAATTTCAAGGGATTGGAGTCTAGCAAAGTGCAGAATTACTAAACTCATCATTAAGCAGCTCTGGCCCCTAATGAAAATCAGCAGATCTAAAGTTCATAAACATTTTTGCTTGTTTTTCTTGTATCCTACCTGAAATTGGTGCTCTGAGGCTGGCCTTAACATTTGAAAGTAATACATAAAAACATTCTAAAAAGAAATCAAAATTTAGTGTGGTATATTTCTTGGCTGTCATCGCAGCCAAGATGCAAGGGTGAAGCCATTAGCCTTTACTGATGCTGGACAATATAAAATCTGATTTTAGTCATTCCTTTGTCCTGGGTGCCTTGTGATGAAGAAACTTGTTTTCAGATTCTTTATATGTCTCTTCAATAGGGATGGGAAGGGAGAATTACATATAAGGAAGCATTGCAAAGAAAGCAGAGTAATCTTGATTCAATGGTTAAGAAAAAATAACTTTCAAATGTCGCTGGCTGATGCCTTTGGCTCCGTTAAATGGTTTGATTAATACTTTTTAATTAGGATTAGGAAAAGCTGAATCCTTTAATGTGTAGTTAAATAAAACACTGAAGTTGGTATTTGATTTCCTAATAAGCTATGAGTCCCTGGGAAGGACCTGATGGTCTGAGAACTAAGCAAGTCACAGGACCTGTTTGCACTTGCCCTGTAGAGAAGAGGAGTTGGCTTTTCTACCCCACTTTTCTCACCCATTTAAGGGGACTCAAAGCAGCTGACAAAGCTTCTGCTCTTCTCACAACAGACACTCTGTAAGGTAGGGGGGCTGTGAGAGCTCCGAAGAGAGCTGTGACTAGCCCAAGCTGGCTTTGAGCAGGAAGGCAGAATCAAACCCGGTATTTCCAGATAAAGAGTCTGACTCTCTAACCACTAGACCAAACTGCCTCACAAAGGGCTCTTAAAGGCCTCAGCTGCCGCAGGGGTTTTTTGGTGGGTATTTTTATTATGTTTTTATTATTATTTTCCATTGAGTATTTTTTGGTTGTAAACCGCCTTGGACAAATTTTTGAAAGGCGGTATACAAATACAGCAAAATAGAAATGAAAAAAATCTACACTCGCTCCTTTCGCTGTCATCTTTTAATGCATGTGGGCATGAAGACAAGTAAAGGCCTTCTTATAGTTCTTTCTGTGATAAATAAGATAAAGTTTTTATTTTTAATAATAAATTAAGTGACTAACAGCCATTTTGCTTCTGTAACATGCTTGCATACAGAGAATAATAATAGAGCCAAAATGGAAGAAGAGTGGGCCCCTATCCCATTCTCTTCTCTAGTTGCTGGTCAGATAAGAAGGATGAGGGAGTCTTCTTGAAGATCGTCTATAAAAATAGTTTTAGTAATTAGCTAAAGTTGATACTTAAATGTTGGCTGAACTTGGTGTACAGGAATATTGGCACATGAGATGGAGGAAATCTTGGCATCTGAGATGGACCAAGGAAGATGGTGGCATCTCCCTGCTTGCTATAGAGATAAGAGAAGATGCGCTTACGTGGGCCAACTCAGGCAGCTGTAGAAGCTTCAAAAGATGAAATTGATATTTAGCCAAGTTGGTGACCAGAACAATGGGAGGGCTGATAGGCTATAAAAGATCCTGCATTCTGTGTTAGAGCTGAGTTTCATTGCAATGACCAAGGAGTATTAGGGAGAAATATATTCTTGCATTCCCAAATGTTGTAACTTCTTGCTTTTCTTAAATAAAATTGTATTTATTCATATCTTTAGTCAACTGAATCCGAGTAGAATTTTTCCTAACACTTCCCTTTCAAAGGTACTAGGCATAGGGACTTGCAGCAGGGCCTTTTCTGTGGTGGCCCCTGGACTTTGGAACAGCCTCCCTCCTGATGCTCGCCAAGCGCCTAAGCTTCTTAAACAGCTGCCTCAGGGTGTTGTCCTGGGAGGGAGGGAGGGGGTTATGTTTTTAATTATGTTTCAGTACTCGATGTATTTTAATTTCCTCGTAACCCGCCCTGGGACCGTTCAGTGAAAGGCGGGGCATACCTTTTCTAAAAAATAAAAAATAAAAATCGCGCGCATACGCCTTGAGAGGTTGATTCCTCCGCTCCTCTCTCCCCTGATGGCACATTCCATTCCTCCTCCTCCCCCCGTCTATGGCATTCGATTGGATTCTACTATGTTTGCCCCAGATTTAGACTGTTCCAATTCAAAAAAAGAGGGGTGGTACCGATTTTTTGAAAACCATTCCTCCGCACTTAAACAGGGCCGACCTACTTCTCCAAAGGCATCTCCTTTGAGCTGTTCATTCTTCTAAGCCCGGTAGGCGAAATAAAGCTGCGGGGGCTGAACTTTCCCCTTCTCCTGTCTCTCCCCCCTCCCCCCGTATTGAGCACTTCGAGTTTCCCATTCCTCCCGGCTGATCCATTTGCGCCAACAGAGAGGGGGCGTCAGGAGGAAGGGAAGATGAGACCGTTCGGGATTCCCGCCATTGACAGACAACAGGAGAAAAGCCTCGTCCATCTTAACCATGGATAATCTTTTCCGGTCCCGGGGCGCCTCTTCTCTCACTTCGGTTTCGCCCTCACTCGTTTCGCATCCCCCCTGCTTTTGAGACGCCGTTGGTGCGTTCCGAGAGGGCCGGGCAGGCCGCCCAGAATCCTCCGCGCGGCGCGCGCGCGGCTTCTTTCTTTCCTCGGCGGTGGCTGAGCCGAGTGGAGCGGAGCCGCTGCCGCTGTTGCCGGGTCCCCCGAGTCGCATTTCAGTTGCAGCCGGGCGGAGTCAGGACTGCGTGAGTAGCCGTTGGCCCCAACGCCAGCCCAGCAGAGGCTCCTCCGACGGCCTGCTGGGCGACGGTCCCGAGAGCGAGCGTGAGCGGCGGCTGAGGGGGCGTGGAAAGGGGCAACTCCCGTCATGCCACCGGGCAATTCCCGTCATGCCCCGCGGCAGTTGCCAAGAAGGCCTCGTGCTCTACTCCCCCCCCCACACACACCGTGGTGGTACTTGGGGCTCTCGAACGTGGCAGCTTGGGGGTGCCGCCGCCTGCCTGGGGTGCCTTATGGCGGCCTTCTCCAGGCTCTGGTCTTGGTCTAGTAGTTAAGGAGCCGGACTCTGATCTAGGAATGCTGCGGTTGATTCCTCATTCCTCCGCGAAGCCAGCTGGGTGACCTGGGGCTAGCCACAGCTCTCGTTTGAGCTCTCACAACCCCGCCCACCTCACAAAGTGTCTATTCTGGGGAGAAGAATAGAAGCTTTGTCAGCTGCTTTGAGTCCCCTTAAGTGGGTGAGAAAAGTGGGGTATAAAAACCAACTCTACTTTCCCTTCTTCATCTTGGGCTAGTCACAGCTCTCTTTCTGAGCTCTCACAGGGTGTCTTCTGGGGACAAGAACAGAAGGTTTGTCAACTGCTTTGAGTCCCCTTAAATGGGTGAGAAAAGGGGGGTATAAAAACCAACTCTTCTCTCATTCCTTACTACAGGCCCTGCTGGGGCAATTCGAGTGCCTGTTTGCCTCTAGCACTGGTCTCCTAGGCCCATTTGTTTTGCGGAGGGCCCCTTTGGTACTGGACTCTGACGACACACTTCTTCCGGCCTGGGCTGCATTGAGGGGTCAGGGAGAGAGGACAAGGACCAGAGTGCAAAGCCTTGGGTTGGGGGACCCAATTGTGACTAATGCAGAGGGCAGGCAATGGAAGAAAGAATACTTTAACCTGATAGTCCAAAATACAGGTTCTTCTGTTTGTCCTGATCTCTCTTTGTTACATGTAGTAGGAGCCTGGCATACTTTTTTCTAAAGCCAGTGATAGAGCAAATTACCTGGAGAGCAGAAGGTTGCTGGTTGGATCCGTAGCCTTTCCTTGTAGATATTTGGTTTGCCCAATGCCCCGCAGCAGTTCCTTTAGATACCTAAAGTAGGCAATGGCAAACCAAATATCTAAAGGAATGCCTTCTTCCATATTGACCTGCCTGCGCCTTAAGATCTGGAGGGGAGGCCCTCCTAGTTGTCCTGCCACCCTCAGGAGTAAAAGGGGTGGGCACCCAGGAGAGGGCCTTCTCAGTGATGTCCCCTAGGCTATGGAATAATCTCCCCCTTGAGGTGTGTCAGGCTCCTTCACTGTATATCCTGAAGAAAGCAGTGAAGATGCATCTCTTTGCCCTGGCTTTTGGCTAAATGGGGATATTCTGTTTCTTCCCACTTTACAGACACTGTAACTGTTTTAATATATAGTGTTGTTTTAATGTGTCTTACTTTAAATGTTGAGACCTTTGGGTATAGGGCAGGATAGAAAGACAAATAATAAAAAAACCACTTCTCTATGTGCTGAGAAAACTGCATAGAGGTGCCCATGGAATCTTAGGGGTGGAGTTGCTCAGTGGCAGAGCAAGTGGCATAGAAAAATGAGGGTCACTGATTTGATCCCCAGTCCTTCCCCAGAAGTAGGGAATGGCAAACCACTTCGGTATCTTTGCCAAAAAAAACCCTGCATAAGGTGCTTTTGCAGTCAACCATGAGTTCGACATGACTCAGTAGTACAAGGGAGTATATAGACAATTATCTATATATAATCCATGATGGAGTAGAAAATGCAATTTAATAATGGCTTAAGCCAGCAATTTCTGAAAGGATGCTTCTCTGAGGGCAGCGAGGAGTGATGAGTCCACAAAGCTCCCGTTTGAAGCCTTTTTTAGATCTAGATGTACAACAGGATTAAAGTAAGGCTAGCACCCCAGTCTGTGGACTGACGGTGGCTTCATGCAATGTGTTGTCAGGTTGATGCTGCCTTTTAATCCTGTATCAGTTCTAAAATTAGAACCTCATGCCTCATTATTTAGGTTGTATTTTGCAGGTTTGTCTGAATCCTGAGCAGGCTCAGGCCTCGTTAGGTCTCAGATGGGGAACCGCTTGAGAATGTCAGTGAAAATGTATCCCACAGGAAAGCGCTAGTAAAGCTGTTAAGTATTGATGTCCAGAAATCTCCATGAATTTCTCAGTGCAGGTGTTAGAAGGTTGTAAGTTACTAAGTCAGTTCATTTTTATATTGTTCCATATTGTAATTTACTTTAGACCTTGGGATATAGGGTGGGAAAAAATTTAAATGAACAAGAGACTCTATCAGAGAGGCGTTAGTGGACAGGAATGAACAATTTGCAAACTCTAAAGATTTCTGGGTTTAAACCTTCAATTAAAGTATGGCCTGGTATCAGAGATTGTGGTTTGAAAGCACAAAACACTTAACACTTTGTTAAAGCTAAGGAACATTGGATCTAGTCAGTGTCTAGAATGGCAAAAGGCGTTACATATATGTACTGCTTCAAATTCTGTGATGTAAAATGAGTTTAGTTTGGACGTTTGAAATAGTCAAGTTAACTTCTTAACAATTCTGTAGGAACAGCAGTTGATTGGGAAGAGCCCGATCTCAAACCCAGTCCTCATTCAGCTGGTGAACTTCCCTCTTGCTGGGTGAGTTGCTCTTAGTCTCACTACTCAAGGCTTGTTCTGCAAATGCAGAGGGATACAGTTGCCTCAGACTCCATAGAGAAAATTAATATAGCCTGTATAAGGCCTTTTTGGGCCTTTAAGGGCCCTTTGTGAGCCACTTTGGTCTAATGGTTAGGGAGCCGGACTCTTATCTGGGAATACTGGGTTTGATTCCACACTCCCCCAGAAAGCCAGCTGAGTGACCTTGGGCTAGTCACAGCTCTCTTCTGAGCTCTCACAGTCAGCGTCTTTGAGTTCCCTTAAATTGCTGAGAAGAGCAGGATAGAAAAACCAACTGTTCTTCCTCCTCCATGAAGCCAGCTGGGTGACCTTGGGCTGATCACAGCTTTTCTGAGATCTCACAGCCCCACCTACACAGTGTTCTGTTGTGGGGAGAAGAACAGAAGGTTTGTCAGCTGGTTTGAGTCCCCTTAAATGGGTAAGAAAAGCGGAGTCGAAAAGCACTCTCTTCTGTGTCAATGTAAAGTTGTGCCAAGGATTCTAAATGGGCTTTTCCTATTTTGGGCCCAGCTTTCTAGCTGCATCAGTCCATGAGGCTCAGCAAACCTTAGACAAATGGCTTTGCTGAATCATACCATATGTCAGCCTCTTTCAGCAGCCTCTGGTCTTGAGGAGCAGCTTACCATCTGCCTTGGTAAGGTTCCAAGCTGTGCATTCAGGTGACTGCCCTTTCCTGTTTGAGTCGCCTCCCAGCATTAGTGAACTAGGGTGCGTTGCTCTGATGGGGCAGCAGCTGTTTATTTCTTGCTATTACAGCTGAGTAATCCATTGATGTTTAATTCTTAGACTTTTCTGTAGCGCGTGTTGCTTGAAGGATTTGCTGAAGAAGGACAGATACGTTTAATTTCTAACAGTAACCAAGGGTTCACGTTAAGCCTTAAATACTTCTGCTCTGTCTTTGAAATTTGAGTCGTCCAAGCATCTGCTGTGGCTATAAAGAGCTTGAATGCTGCTGCTCATGACTGCTCTGTCTTTCCGCTCTTCTTATCCGATTGCTGTTCCATTTTTAATTATGCATTACTTGGTAGTGGAGGGTACCTTTATTATAACAATGGACAGACAACCTTCCCTCTGCTAAATGCCATTTGATGCTAGGCTGCCTTTTTTGGTTCTGGTTTCAGTTCTCTTCCCCCACCTTCCTTTTTTCTTTCAGATGATCTGTAGTGATTACTGGGCCTTTCTGCACTTACCTTTGATCTGGGTCCGTCAGCACCACAGTCCTGTTCTGGATCTCTTTTGTCTGCACATCAGTGGAGATTAGAGAGACCCTGACACTCCCCCTCTGCCAGTATGCTCTGTTTACACGAGATGGAGCACATTCCAGATCAGGAGGCCCAAAATGTCACCCTGGCCTGCTTCTGGGACAAAATACCAGTAGACCTTGATAATGAAGTCTGCCACCATATTAGACCCACAGAGGAGACATTTTAGCAGCACACATTCCAAGAACTTTTCAGGACTGGTTCTTTAGCTCATGGGACAATATCTGCATTGGTGAACTGGCAGTCTGGATTGGTTGATCAGAATTGTGCAAAGTATGTGCAGAAAGGCCCTTAAGTCTTTTGAGGGGTTTGATTGGGAAAACAGCAACAACATTCCCTCTACTATTCTTCAAGATTGGTCTCTTAGTACAGTTGGGCCGCCATATCTGCAGGAAATACATTGCAGACCCTACTGTGGATAATGTAAAACCACTGATAATAGCAAATGCTAGGAAATGGACTCCATTCCCCATGATTCCTGTGAATTTCAAAGGCATTATGGGAAATTGTGCACCATTTCCGGCCATTTCCTGCCTGCCTCAGGCCTTGGAAGAGCTTAAGCTAGGCCTAATGGTGCCCACAGGAAAGGGGAGTGGAGACTGATCCAGTCACCGTGGGAAACTGAAACCATGGTGACTGGATCTGTTGATATGGGGGTCCAACTGCATTCCATACATGCTCATTGAGCAGTTATTAGTATGGGCTGAGAAAATTCAGAGTCTTTTTTTTTTAATTTTAATTTTTTTTTAATATATAACAACAAACATCAAAAACTCATAACATAAACCAAATATACACTTCTGAGGATCACATAGTCCATACAGTTCAAGCAAGATTTATCCAGTACAGTCTAGAATGGAAAATCTGGAAAGAGCATCAATATTTTTTGTTTCAAAAATGTTACAGAGAAAGAGGAAGATGGTCGAAGTCTGGGATCAATTTGTGCCTGAATGATAAAAGGTGCCCATTTCCTGATAAATTGAGCTTCTTGTTCTAGGAGTTGCATCTTATACTGTTGCACTGTAATGAGTTCATTAATCAATAACGGCCATGTACGACTGATCCAGTTATCTATGTTTAATTGATCTGCAGATTTCCAATGGAGAGCAACCTCTGCTTTTGCAGTGGTGATCAGCGAGCGAATCAAATCCCTATTATGATTCGGCACCCCTTGTTCTTTAAAGGAAAGTAGAAACACTATAGCTGGCGATAGTTGAACATTTCGAGAAACAATGGTACTTATCTTTGCCTGAACAGCTTCCCAAAACACTTTAACCTTAGGGCATTGCCACCATTGATGTATGTATGTACCTTTTTCTCCACACTTGTTCCAACACAGTGGGGAAAGCCTATTGTTAATCCTATTCAAAGCAACCGGGGTGTAGTACCATCGAAATAATGCTTTAACAGACAATTCCCTTTCTGCTTGAGACCTAAATGATGAAACCATCCTACTGGGAATTTTTAACCATTCTTCATTATCAATTTCTATTCCACAGTCTGTTTCCCAGAGCCCTTTCACTGCCTGAAGCTCTCCCACATTGTGGTCTATCAATATTTTATACAGAGTGGAGGATATGCCTCTATCCCTTGCTTTATCATCCATAATTAGTTGCTCAAAGGGGGTAAGGTCTCATGTACCTCTTCCTTCATTCTCAAGTTTCAGGAAAAAGTTCCTTATTGCCATTGGGATAAGCCAGTTTTTAGAGCTACCAATCATATATCTTATCTCTCTTGAGGAATTAGAGGTGAAATGACCCTGAAAAAAATCTCTGATTGTGGTATAACCTTTCTCCTTTAAAGTTACCCAGATTGAATCTGGTATTTGTGGTGAAGCTTTCATTAAATCAGAGGGCAGAGACAAGGGGGAGGGGCTAAGTGTTTTTGCCAGTACTTCCATGTAGTCAAGGTGGAATGAGTTAGTGGGTTAAGAACCTTAGCTTTTTTATAGTCCAGAGTATGGGCTATATAGCTTTGCATTGAATGGGGAAGTTCAGCCATCTCAATTTGAGCCCATAAAGGAGGAGAGGGCGACAATAGGGATAAGAATCTATGGAGCTGGCAAGAATCATTATACCAATATACTGATGGGTCTTAATGCCTGGTTAAATAAAACACTGCAACAACTTTCTTAGAGCTAATTAGTTTTTAGTTAGTTGTCTCCAAAGTCTAACTCTGGGATCAGTGAAGTTTTGTTGCCTGTTTCAAGATTGTTTGCTAGAGTGAGTAGATTGCCAGTGGAAGACATGGAACATTTCCCTTCAGTTCTTTTGATTGTTGAAAAGACCTTTTGATGTGAGGCATGGATTGAGAAATCAATCCCAAATATTTTTGCTATAGATCTGAAGGTCAGAAATGTGTCACATTTGTGTCTGTTTGAGCAGTTGTTCCATAAAAGAATGTGGCTTTTCCCACACAGCTGGGTGGCCCCTGTGAGAACAGGTTGCTGTACCAAATGTGCCTTAGATTTGACCCACCAGGTAGTTCTTAAACATTTATATGCATGGAAATCGGAGCTGTTGAGGACTGTTTGATTCCACCCTCCTCCCTGAAGCCAGCTGGGTGACCTTGGGCAAGTTACAGCAAGGCTCTCACAGCTTCACCTGCCTCACAGGGTGTCTGTTGTGGGGAGAACAAGATTTGTCAGCCACTTTGAGTCCCCTTAATTAGGTGAGAAAAGCAAGGTAGAAAAGCCAGCTCTTCTTCTTCCTGTGTGTAGAAATAACCTCTGTTAACAAAGTATGCTTCCAGTGCACATGAGGAGCTGCAGATCCTCCTCCAATATACTTTCACCGGAGGATAATGCAGGAATTAAATTTGACAGTCCTGGGTACAGTGCACGGTAATTTGTGGAATCAGGGTTTTAAAGACTTTATTTTTCCAGGTATGTGGAAATTCCAGGGTCACTGGGGCTTACTTCTGCTTAGTTAGCTGACTGCTTACTTTAAAGGTGATAAAATGATGGTTGGGCTGTGTCAGGTGCTGTATTCAGAATGGCAGCAGGTATAGTTCTTTGTGGTTCAAAAAAATATTTGAATGAGACCATAGTCCGATATAGTACTTATTAATCTTTGGCAGCACAGTGCATGGAAAAGCAGTATCTTGGTTGGGTTCCCAGAATTCATATGAAGGTAATGGAGATGAGAAATGGAGATACAGGATTCTGCAGTTGCTCACATTATCCCAAAGGCCTTAATTTCAATGGCTACTAAAATGAATGTCTAGGTGCATCTTTCAGGCTGGGGGGGGGGGCGCTTCTAAGGCCATTTGCTGGGATTCTAGAGCAGGAGAAGGTTTGTCCTTGTCTCTGTTTGAGATGCCATGAGCATTTGGTGGGCCACTGTGTGCGACAGGATGCTGGACTAGATGGGCTGTGGCCTGATCCAGCAAGGCTTCTCTTATGTTCTTATGTTCTTAAATCTCAAGAGCAACAAAAGCGTTTTTTGTTAATGTCTTGAAATGAGACTGCTAAAGTTCTGATTGCCCTGTTAGCTTTCTTTACAATAAGCAAGAGAGCAAAGAAAAGGTTAAAGGATTGGGCTGTTTCTCTTTCTGCTATCAAAAGAAGTCTTGCACAAATATTTTGACCAGCCTCCTCTTTACTTTTCCCTTCAAGCCTAGGAGAAGATTTCTCTTTTTGCAACTTAAGCCTTGTGAGGCAGAGCTTGAAGGGCTTAGCTTGAGGGACCTTGAATTATTTTAGCCTCCCTGTAGGCCTCTTCACTCCGTTAATGACTTTGGAAAGGGATACACTTTGGGAACGGGATACCTGTTTAAAAAAATCAAAGCCCTTTTTTTGGTTCCTATTTAAGATGTACATACTTTGCTGCAGTCTGTAATAAGCTTCAAACTGCTCCTGCTCTGTTGGGGAATTCTTGCTTTGTGTTGATTTCTTGGTGTTTTACTCTTTATATTTTAAGAAACGCTTCTTAACTTTTCCTAATTTTCTTCCTCCTTAATGCTGTCCTAGGAGCTAAAAAGTAAGTAGCAGTGCTTGTGTTCTCTTGCATACCAGACTTGCATGTTGAGGAAAAAGTCATAATAATCAGCATCCACAGGGAATTTGGTCTATAAATTCTATGGGAACTCCATTTAAGGGATTTATAAATGTTGGATGAATCAGATTTTACTATTTTAATATTGTACTTCTTAAACAAATTGGCAGTTTCCGTTAAAGTGTATACTCTCTGATTATTAGAAAGCTTCTTGTATTTTGAAATTTGCTCCCTTTGAGGCAAATATATATCAAGTCTTCTAGACCATGGAGCTCACAGATTTGGATCTGTGAGGAGAATGGAGGCAGAAACATGGAGACTGCCTTTTTGTGCCCAAATGACAGCACAGCTGCCATCACAGCCTCCTTCATTGCTCTTAACTGCCCCAGTTCTGAAGAATAGTAAAATGCCTTGCATACTTCTGAAGAAATGATGATTAGCTGGTTAGCATACAGTCCTTAAAGTGAGCTGGCTGATCTCCTGTCATCTAGGTGTCACTGGACTTACATCTCCGATCAGTCTCAGCCTACAGTATGATCTGTGTTAAGGGATGCAGGGAGTTGTATGTTAGGCTGATAACATCTTGAAGCCCTGCTGGTCTAATTCTTCAGGCATGCAATATTTTGGAAGATTTTGACCCTGCATTTGGGTGCAGTTGTAGTTCAGTGGTAGAATGCACTGCCTGAAAAACAGAGGGTCATAGGCTCAGCCCTCATCCTCTTCTTGGAAATAGACAGTGGCAAACCCCTTCTGTGTCTTTGCCAAGAAAACTTCAAGGAATTGCCTAGGGAGGCACCCTGGTAGTCAACCAGGGGTTGGACGTAACTGGATGGTGCCAAGCAACAATAGACTTCCTATTTTAGAGATAAAGTACATTGAAAATGCACTCTTTTCATAGCAGAGCATTCAGTAGCGCTGTTCACGTGTCTTAAAATGTGCATAATTTTGAGGTAGGCTGAGTGACGACTGAGCAAATGACATTCTTGCAAAACGTTTTGTGCTCTTTTGACCCAATAGCCAGACACATGAATAATAAAATTTTTAAAAATGAGCTTTTGCTTGGTTACTGCTCCTTTGCAATTTGTGACTTCTTTCCCTAATTTAATCCTTGTCTCGGGGGTTGTAGAATATCTGTGTTCTTTTCCTCATTTTCTTCTCTCTTACTCAAGACTGCTTTGGTGCCTATATATCAAATTCTTCCAAGCTACCTTATCTTTCCAAACTTACATTACATAATAGGCCAGCCTTTTCTTTATCTGGTGCTGCTTCTAAGTCTACTGAGTGCAGCCCCTCAATTACCTGCCCTAGATCCAGGTCATTGGATCCCGAATAACTGGACCCCCACTGATCCAGATCATGGAGAGCCATGAGCCAGATCAGTGCCATCTGTATTGACGACGCTGATACAGCCCACACCTCCCCACAGCTGAAAAGCTTATGAAAGCTTCATAGCAGCACTCCCACCCCCCACCCACCCCTCAAAAAAAAACCCCATAGGAATGAAAGTTCATTACCTAGAGCCTGGGAGGAGATGTTTTTTGGTGCACCACTGATAAACACCCCCAGGTGGTTCTGGAACACAAAGGCATGCCTTAGTTCTCTTGTGGACTTGAGTAAGTGCGCACACCAGAGACCCAGATGATGTGCCCCTTGTTCCAGATCTGGCTCCGTGCAATGAGAGACAGAGACCAGCAAGGGATGGGGCCTCCTTGATCCACATTAATGTGTGGAAGAGGAGGCCTAAGATCTGGATTAAGAGGCTTTTTAATCCAAATCGATGGTAAGTGCAGAAAGGGAGGTGCAGTGGTTGCAATCCAAAGTACCTGGAGGGGCCTCTGTTCAGTAAAGGCTGTGTTGAACCCATGGCAGGGATGTGTGTGGTTCAGATGCGCTGAACAGAAATCATGATAATGCTGACACCTGAATGCAGAGGCTGCTTGCCTAGTATGAATAATGTTTGCATTCAGGGTATAGCTTCGCTTCACTTGTCATCTACCTTGGCATTGAGGTGCCGCCAGTATCTCACATACACATACCCCCTGTTGTACGTGAGCCAGCCTTCTGAAACGCACTGCAGGGCTAGTTAGGGACTGGTTAGGTGCTGCACCCCTAAATGTCCTTAACACTGTCCTGCCTCCCTAATTACGCTTTGGAGGAAAGTTCAAACAATGCTCAAGCAGAGCCAAGAAGTTTCATTCAGAAGTCATTTTCTTTCGTCTCTGGGATGGCTTTGTGATGTCATACACACAGTTCCCTGGAGATTTCACCCAAGGGCTCCTCCCATAACCCAACCCATACAGCTCCCAGCTTTTCAACATCTTGCTATGAACTTGTCCACACAGGCTTTCCATGGGGTCAGGGCTGAACTTTTAAAAGTCGTTTTTCCATGATTTTGAGAAAAAGCCGTGAAGTTACCAAGAGTAAGTAGGGAAAATAAAATTGCAAGGAACTGCTGAGTTTGATTTTTAAGATGGCTTCTGGCTTTAGGAATTCCTTCTTTTGTTGACTGTGATGCCTCCTTATGTGAGAATTGCACATCTCAGAATCTTTCATGATATTTAGTATTTCGCCAGCCAAGATCTAGAATTTTAAACATACTTTTATTCACATGTTACTTGTGGTTCAAATAAGTTTATAGCATTAATTAGCTTAATAATAGTAATAACCATAACGTTCTGAATTTCTTGTAGAACTAGGATATAAATGGGGACCTGCTGCTGTTCCTGACTAAAACTTCATTGGGACTTTCATAGGACCTAGATTAGATTATGCCCTCTACTTCACATTGGGCTGTTAAAAACTGCCAGTTTTACATACACATTTGAGAAGGCTTTCCTGATTTGCAGGAGTATAGATAGGACTCCCAGTTCTTTTATATTGCTCTTTGACTATGTAGCTAGTTGGTAACGTTTGGTTAGATAACAAACACTGAACTGCTTGGATAAGAGATTAGCAACATAATGTGTTATGCTGCTCCAAGCCAAAAAAGAGAAACAAGATTAATCTTTCTCACTCGGTCTCTGCACGTGTCTCACGCTCACATCCAAATTTAATTTGGGCTGTTTTTGCACTTATGTTAGTCTTTGAAATCTGGTCCTCAAATCTGCATCTCGGTGAGGGCTCTATGTGTCCACACGGGCCGTCTAGCACCTGATGGCAATGCGACCTCAGTAGCACCCATCCTGCAACTCCGATTAGGCTTGATCAGGAAGCTCCTCTGCTGACCTCACATGATTGGCCAGTGTAGCTGTCAACAGGGGTCATTTCCTGTTACAGAGAAACACGGCTTCGTAGAGGCCTACGTAGCCGCTATGTAGCTTGTGCTCAGCTTTGTAGACAATTATGAAGGACATGCTGGCCTACATAGCTGTGAGTGGTGAAGGGCAGAGCCAGAGCTGCCCCACTACCAATGGCAGCCTCTAAGCCCGTCCCTGGACCCCATTGCCCCGGTAGATGTGTGAATGCACGTTCTCTGATCAGGTCTTGAAGACACCATTAAAGGGATCTACCGTTAATCTGGATTTACGGGCACAAAGACCACATTAAATCCAGATTTTGCTAGTACAGGTGGGTACAAATGGAGTCCTTAAGGGGTCTTGTGTGCGGACAGCGCATGACTGATCCATACCAGTTGGGTTTCTAAAGGGCTAGTAGTGCAAAAACAGACCTGGTCAGCTTCTAGTAGCTGCTTTGGTTTAACTCCTCCATGGTTAATATTCTCCAATCCCACATGACCTTTAGCTATCAGTGTTATTTTGGTTTTCCCTTTATTGTAGAAGACAGAATTAAGCAGAGAGATGCAAACTGTGTCTCAGCTCCCGCCATTGCGAGCATCTCAACAGGGCCCTGATGCATGCTTCAAGCCCATGTTCCATCCTCTGAAGACCCTACGGGTTTTGGTAGCAGCAGGTGCAGTGCTAAGATGGATCCGAAGGTTTCAAATACACCACCACCCACCCACCCAAAAAAGAAAAACAATCTCCAGTCCCTTCCTGGGAGGAGGTACAAATTTTCCCCTCTCAGAAAGCTGAGAATTGAAGTTCAGGGACTTCTGGAGGACAGAACCTGCAGCCCTGCTCTGTTGCATAAAACACTTGGGCTGTATTTTTAGGAGGTAATGCCAAAACAAATTGACAGTACTGATCAACCTCCAGTTTTCGTTCTTTATGAGTTCAAATGGCACTTACAGTGGTGTTCAAAATCAGTTAAAACCACAAAAGTAAAGATTACAGCGGAGCAAGTGGTCAGAACAGAAGCACAAGAGGAGAAACACCAAATGTCAGAAAGTTAAATTGATTTGTAAGCGGAGGTTCCTAAAACTGATTGCTCAGATCTTGTGAGGGCTAGCATAGGGGTTAGAAAGCCCAGGTAGAACCTTGGCATCTGTGAGTTAAAATCCCCATCAGCCTAGAAAGCTCATCACTTACCTTTCAGTTTAACTCACCTCTCAAGGTTTTTGGAAAGAGAAAGGAGTGGGGGAGAAAATATTGGTTGCTTTGAGCTCTTTGAAAGAAACTCAGGATGTAAACCCAGCATGCATAGGAACAGTTTTCAGAACTGTGTGCTTCAAGGGTGTGCATTAATTTCATTAGAACTCTGCTTGCATGCCACTGCTAAAGTCTAGGGTCTTGAAACAGCTAGAACCAACTGCATGCCATTAATATGTTCTAGTTATTTTTGCAACTACATGACTCTGCTTATCTCTTAATGCTGCTGCCAACGGGAAGATGAGGACAAGGAAGCTGCTTTATCCAACAGAAAAAGTCTGGGTGGACAAACACAAGTATGATGAGGCAGAGAGGCTCCACTATGAACGGGAAGCAACACTTGCGGCCTCCACTGCTGGACGTGGTCAAGAAATGGTGGCAGTGAATGGCTTCTGCCATGAAGACCCAGTAGAGGAAGAGCTGAAAGAAGACTTCCAGAGGGTAGGAATTGGGAAGAAGCAAAAGAAAAAGAAGTCCTCACCTAAAGTCAAGCTGTTGGACCAAAAACTGGACTTTGTCCTGGCTGGGTTGCTAGCTGACCATGTGTGGTTTGAGAAACCCCTCTTTGATCAGGCAGAAACTATCTATGGCATAAAGCTTGCTGAAATGTCATCGCGAGCAGCTTCTGAGATCGCTCTCCCCGCTGATCAGTCTGCTTTGGTGCCCTGGACAACCACAGAGTTCTTCCAAAATGGTAGTTGGATGCAGAGGGCTCAGGACATCTTCAGCTGCACCCATGATGACCTGATGGCATGCCACCACGTCATTCAGGATGTTTGGGTCAACAAGTTCAACTTTGATGATGCTGAGAAGATGTTTGTCGAAAGATCGCAGTTGGCCATCGTGCCACATATTTTGGAGCTTCCTTCGTTGCCGGCGCCTGGCAGCGTTGGACAGAAAACCCCAGATGAGGGTTATGAGACTGCCTTGCCTACTCCTTCTACTCCAGCCCAGACTATGGTTGTTGTGTCTGTTACCAATGATCTGGTTGGGACTTCCACTCAAACAGTGAATGGCAAGCCACAGGTGTCAAGCTTACAGGCCCTAATCTCAGAAGTGTGGCTAGAGAAGCCTGTCTATGATGATGCCGAGCGATGCTTCTATGCAAATATGTTTGATGGACACCCGCCAGGAAAGGTGAGATTGCAGGAACGCAGCAGACCAGAGTCCTCAAAGAGAACCCGGAAGGATATCAAGAACCGTAGCCTGCGGAAGCAGTTGGCTGGAAAGAGAGGAAATTCCGCTGCTTTTGCGCCCCCATCACAAGGCATGGCACAGCCTCCACCTACCTGGTATTTTGTGCACAAGGACAGTGAGTCTACGTGGTTCAACAAACCCACATACGACAGTGCGGAAGCCCAGTACTACACCAGCAAAGTCTCACAGCTGGTAGACAAACAAGACAGCCCCGGAGTGTCTGAAAGAACACTGGCAAAACCATCACAGCCTACCGATTGGGCAGCAAGTGCACCAGAGCCTCATGTTAAGTAGGAAAAGCTTTTTCTGGGGTAACCTTCTCAAATCCAGTAGGGCAGGTTAAGCATGGAAGGACTGTTTGCTATTCTTTATGTGGAAGAAGGTTATTGGGGGCAGAGTTGGATCCTTAATGCCCGCCAGGACTAGACTGTAGGTCGAGCGTAGGTAGCATTGCTCTAAACACCGTGAAGTTCTCAACTCATGTCAGGGCTGGCTTTCTCTAATCTTGAACTCACAACTGTTGGAACCAGCCAGAAAGAATCCCTCCTACATGAGCACTCGGTGCCAAAAATAGCTTGTAGATGGGTGGGGCGCTACGTCATGGGTAATGAAGTAACGTGGCCTTTCCACATTTACAGATAACCAAAACTTGTGAACAGGGAAGTCACAGGTATGCAGGGCTTATGGTATGTGAACTGGTCAGCTATTGGAATTTTGTTTGGAGAGGCCATTAAATCATTTTTAAGTGTTAGGAAATACTCTTGGGCCACTGTAGCTGCTGGTCTGGTAACCGTGGTTTCACTTATATGCAGTCAACCGGACCAGTTTCCTCTGCCGGTGCCTTTAGGCATACCTCCAGGCTTCCTGGAGGCCTGGGGCAGAAGTAGTGTGAAATAACACAGTTTCCCATAATTCCTGGGAAATCTCATGCAATTTCCCAGGAATCATGGGAAACCAAGCATGATTTTCCCAAGAATCATGGGAAATCTTGCGCAGTTTCCCAGTTTTTCAAATATCCACTGTTTTCCATAGCTGCGGTAGGACCTGGCACCTATCCCCCAGGGATACGGGGGTCCAACTGTAAAAGGAGATGTAACTCAGGGTTCGTACTTTAGCCTTCAAGCTGACATGGTTTGGAAGAATTTGCTTAAAGAATCTCTATACTCTGCTCCAGGCAGCAGGACATATTTATTCCTTTTGCATATAATTTATGTGAGGGATGGAAGTGTAGCGTGGTCTGAGATTAAGAACAAAAACCCTGAGCAAAATGTAGCACCAAATCTAGAAAGATTTTTAATCCACTTTAGTTGCATTGGTCCTTTCCTGGTTGCCTCTGAGAGCAGGTGCAGTTCATCTGAGAACTCTAGTGTCAAGTGGTGCTTAGTCCATTCTAGGCTCAGTGTTCAGGCATCGGCTCTGGAATGGATTGGGTGCAGGCATGACTGAATTAACCTGAATAAGTTAGCACTTCTTAACCCAAGTTTAACCATACACCAGCTGTGGACAAGTTTAAATTCTTTTTTTTTGTTTGTTTGTTTAGTATCAGAGTCTCTCCTCACTGTCTTAAAATCTTATTGTGTGATCCTTTGCTGCATCTGCATGCTTCATAGCACCTGTTTTGTGCTGCACATGGCATTTCTATGTATGTGTGTGTCTATGTGTGTGAGAGGAACATTTAGCTTTATTTGGGTATATATTCCTCCGATGTACCTAAAACTCTCACTTCTGTTTCTGAATGTTCCAGCTTTTCTGTCTCAATATAAAATTTGTATTGGGGCATCTCTTTGTCCACTTTTTACTTAAGAGTAAAAGCCTGGCTCTGGAGTTGTTAAAACAATGGATCTCAGTTTGCAGCTCTCCAGATGTTCCTGAACTACAGCACCCAGCATTCCATGCCAGCTCTGCTGGACCTGGCACAGAATGCTGGGAATTGTTCAGGGATATCTGAAGGCCTCTGATGAAGCGACTCCATGTGACAGTATTGTACATCAGTGGAATGGGTTCACCCTCTTTTGCAGTGTTGGGTTACGCTATATGCAACAGTTGGAGGCCAATCAAAGTGTTGCCACGTTGAAGTACAGGTTAAGGTTAGTTAAACAGAATTGTTGAAGGGATGCATTCAGATGCTGTCTATGGTAGCTGTTCTGTGCGGTGTGTGAGATGTTGCCGGATTGCAGCCCTACTGGTGGATGTACTGGGAGCATTTACCTTGGAAGAAACTCAGGATTTGCTGGTTTCTGAATCAAAGCCTGGCTTGCCTCCCCTGAAACACTTTGGAGATGAGTGGTAGACATTTGTTTGCCTCTGCTCACCTTGGAAGCACTTCAGGTATTGGCAAATCTCCCTCTGATTCAGACACTTACCATTCGCTGGTTATTGGAGCAAGTGGATCTGTCTTCCCTCATGAGGGACCTGTTTGCACTTACCTTGCAGGTGTGGTTCCAGACTCTCCTGGAGCACTACATCTGCATGCCGCACCACCGCTGCTTTCTTGGAGCTCACTGCCCCTGTGTTTACCAGCTGCAGACAAATAAAATCTTGTCCACAGCTGGACTGGGAGCAGCTAATCAGCGGTCATCCTGGTGCAAAGCCGCAAGTAGGTGTGGCTGCGTGACTGAAGAGATGTGCAGTGTGTTCTAATTGCCATGACAATGTCTGGGCCCATGAGGGATATTGCCACAGCCGTTGTCTGCCCAGGCCAGGCCATCTGCACTTCAAGTGCTGGTGGTCTGATTTGGGATTGCACCAACACGTGAAGTGGGGATGGCTCCCTCCGTGGCTGATCTTTCTTATACCATTCCATTGGGGGGAGTGCAAACAGGCCCAAGGTGTTCCCAAAACACTCATCATAAGGGTTGCAGCACTTTGAAAACTACAGTTTATGCCAGGTTTGAAAAACTGATCCACAGCAGGAAAGAGTACGTGTTTTTGTAACCAGTAGTTGTGTAAATGTGAAGATTTTCATGGGGTGAGTGCTCACTAGGAATTGGTCCAGTTGAGTTATTTTTGTTCGAAAAATAAGGCACAGGGGTACTTGATGATCTTGCTATATGAATTTGTTCCATTTTCACCAGCTTTTCCGTCTGGGAATAGGGGGAGAAGAGGAAGTAAGTTGTTAATGGATGTGGTTCTAAGAAGGGAAGGGAGTCTGTTAGATTAGCCAAGTCCTTACTGGCTAACTGGATTACTCTTGGGTATTTACTTTGTGTTTCTCTCTTCGCAGAAATATGGCAACCAACTTTCTCATGCATGAGAAGATCTGGTTTGACAAGTTCAAATACGATGATGCTGAGAAGAGATACTACGAACAGATGAATGGACCAGTGGCTAGTCCCTCTTGTCAGCAGGTAATGTGCTAGTACCTTTCCAAAGCAGGTGTGGTTCTTCTAGAATAGGTGGTGGGACTTCCTGCACCTTTTCATCCTGTCTGGGCGTAGCTTCTACGTTTCTGAATACAAAATAAGTCTTTCTGCTTGGAGTCAACAATTGTTGATATGTAAGAAGAGAACACTTGGAGCTTACTGTTGCAATTTGAGACAAAAGGCAGTCTTCTGCTTTATTCAACTCTGGGGAGAAAATTGTACAATCCAGGGTTTAAAAATACAACCTGACTTTGATTAAGTTATCCTAGTCTAAATAACCTCTGGCTTTCCCCATCAGTTTCCCCACCCCTTGGGGAAGGTGGCAGGTTCAGAGGCTAGAAACAGCTGGAGTTATTTACTTATTCATTTAAAACGCTAATTGACCACTTCAAAATCTTGGTTTACAGACAAGTGTTAAAAACAGAAGATTAAAATTACTGGATTTTTAAAAAATCCAATAGTTAAAAGCACACTAAAAGCTGGGTGGATTAGGGAGAGAAGAACCAGTTGCACAGTGAAGAGATGTGTCTTTAGTGGGCACCTGGAAGCTGTAATTGCAGGGATATTCCATGCATTAGGTGCTACCACAGAGAAGGCCCAGGGGCAGGCCATCTTAAGATGGCATTCTGTTTTTTCTGGAACCCACGGCAGGACCTCAGTTAGCACTATATATATATATATAGTGCTCTATAAGAAAAGTATATATTTTTAAGATTCTTTGCTGGGCATGGACATCAAGTAGCACTTAACTGACAACAACAAAATTTTCATTTTTTCCCCTTTCAGCAGCAGCATTTTTTGTTGGGAGCTTGCCTCAAAGCTGCTTCACTTGTATGCAGAAGACATCTGATTATTTTTCCCTCACAAGCTCCAATTTTTGAGGGCCTCTGCCTCTTGGGTATGGTGGCCGTCTTCAGATTACACAAATTTCAATCCATTAACGTGTCCGTGACAAAGGAAATAAAAGCAGTTATCTAATTTGCTGCATGAAGGATGTATTCATGCTAACAGAATTTCTGACAATTAATTCCTTCTTCCAAATAGAAAGCATGAATTTCGCAAACTTAATAGGTCAAAATGCAAGAGATTGTTGCTACAGTATATTAAGCTGCACTAAAAGATCATTAATCCTTTTGTTTTTAATAGTGTGGGTATTTGTTGCTGAAATCAACAAAGCTAAGCTTGTAATGTCTCCTGTAGCTAGAACACCATGGGTATATAGGTAACGTGAATGTAAATAAATCTGTTTATGTATTGATTACAAAGACAGGAAACTTACAGGAAAAACTGTAAATAAGGTGGAATGTAGAGAGAGACAAATATCACCAAGAAAGGACAGCATCTTAGATGTTCCACCTTGCAGGGTTTATTCTGAAAGCTCCTTTTGGAATGTGGATTATTTTCTCCAATCGATGTGGCCAGCAAGACTCTTTCGAGGTGTGCCACAGTGAACTTTGTCGCAAGAAGACTGGAGCTGTGTTTTCAGCATCTTTCATTCAGTTCCACTAAGTACTGTTCTGCCCATCTCCTAATATCTGAGCAGCAACATAATTCCAAGCACAGGAACAGAGGGCGCTCAGAACATCTAGTGCTCATAAGATCACTCGCCAGTCCTGCCCATCTGACAACTGCAGTTTTGAAAGCTGGTTGAGGAACCGCGTACATATTCTGAAGTGTCGTGTTGCTCCCGTTTGAATCCAGGGGTACACTCTACGTGCCATAAGTTTGGAAGAACACTGCCAATTCAGATGCCTAGGGATTTTGTCTGATTGCCAGATGTATTTACTTGAGGGAGGAATTGTTATGTAGACCATGTAGTTGTCGTCACGTACGTAATTTTCACGCAGTAGTTGCAAACATGCCTGGAGAGATTATTCTGGTTAAGGTAAAGTGGAGTAGAGGCTGGCATGAGGACATCTCTCTGTGAAGTGTGGAAAACAACATTATCACACACAGAACTTAGGAAGCTGGGCTTCCCACCTTTGGAAGAAGCTCTTAGGCCATTCGGCCACAGAGAGCACTTGGGCCACGTGGCAGTAGGTCCTAAGAGGGGATATTGCCTACCATAACAAACCCTCTTTAACGGGGCTTCCGTATCTGGAGCCCTTTAAGCCATGCTCTTCTTTGTCTCACTCCCTTCGCTACACTGATATGCTGCAGAGCCTTGAACTTACAAGCCGAATTATGTTCAAACTGATGCATCATCCTTTGTTCTCTGCACCACAGAACGTTTGTCCTGGATAGACTAAGGGTGACACATTCTACTCGTCAGAACTGTGATCTCTTTTTTGAAAAATGCAGAATTTAGAGAGTCCTAAACGCAGAGGTTGAGGGCATGAACCAGAGCAAGAAGCCATTGTGCCCATGCGAATTATGCATGCACGTCTTCTGTGGAAGCGAGCGCTGTGGCAAATGCATGAACGGAGGGGTAACCAAGTCTGCCTATCCATTGCAAAACATTGGTGGGTAGAGCGTCCTGGTGCCTGACCTCTTGACCTGGGGGGCGTTCCAGAAGAGGGTCTGGATAGAACAGCTGGTTGTTATGCCCCCTGTTTTTTTCACTCCACACTGTGGTATGCAGTCAAAACACCCTTCTCCCTCTCACGTAATCCCCCTTAGCCATTTTTCTTCTTTCTGTTTCTACCATTAAGAGTAAAAAAAAAAACCTTGGTTCTTTCTGCGCTGTTTGCAGGAGAACGGAGCCAGCGTGATCCTACGCGACATTGCCAGAGCCAGGGAGAATATCCAGAAGTCGCTGGCCGGAGTGAGTACCTGGGCGCTCTCTCACCAGCTGGCTAACTGCATCCGTTGTTCCTAGCTATGGCATATCTCACAGTGACACCCCTGCCCCTTCTGTGATTGGCTTTCCCCAGAGAGTCTCCATGGGTGCTGTTTCTGACTAGGTTAGAGGGGAGGGGGGAATTGTGATGAGCTTTCTCGTGCCAAGGTTATCCTGTAGTGGAAAAGCATGTGTGTGTGACCTTCTGCTTGCTCTGGCTGAGTTGCACCCTGTAGGCCAGGCTGAACTGACCTCGCGTTTGGCTTTTCTTTTTGACTCATAATCTGGAGCTGGAGGACAAAAATCCATCGCTTGTATGCATGAGACATCTGGTTTAGATGGCAGTAGGGGAACTGCTGGATACTCCTGGTAGTACATTTGGAGGAAACAACCTGGGGAGAAAATTGCTACTGTAGTTCTTTATGCGTAAGTCATGAAGCCAGCTGGGTGACCTTGGGCTAATCACAGGTCTCTTTCTGAGCTCTCTCAGCCCCACCTGCCTCACAGGGTGTCTGTTGTGTATGAGAAGAACAGAAGCTTTGTCAGCCACCTTGAGTCCTCTTAAATGGGTGAGAAAAGCGGGGTATAAAAGACAATTCTTCTTCTACTACTACTACTACATAGAGGAAAATGGAGGCATACGCCCCTGCCATCTGAATGAGCAAAAGCCATTGCATGTGACATCTGGCTCTCCTTTTTCATCTTTTGCTTAGCATTTGATTAGCTTCTCCAGATTAATTGTATGTGATAAATGACCTGTCAATCAGGATGTGTTAACGAATTGACGTAAGTTGGACCAGTAGTCTTCTCTACCCCATTAGCAATACACTTCCCATTAGGATGCTGGCAGGCCCAGTGTTTTCCGATTCTGATTCTAGTAGACCCGCCTACGCAGTGACTTGCACTATGTACCCAACCAGGGTTCTTCCGAAGCGATTTGATGGTGGTAAAAGATCATGTAGAATTCAGAAACGGAACCGCTGTGGGAAGTGGTTAGGGGAAAGGTCCCTGCCTTCATTATTTGTGTCATTGTTTTTGTGGTGGAGGAATCCATTCCCATAGTTGTTGTTTGAGTTGACAGTGAGAGGTGCTAGAAAATTACAATAAGTTTAATCCATGCAGGGAAAAGCTTTTCCATGTAGTCAAATGAAACATATTTTACCTCTGTACTGTATTAAAAAGTGCATAATTTGTATGTGAGTTTGAAGGGCACTCCTCAGCCTGTTTCCTGAGAAACAACATTCTTTTGAGAGGGGTGTGTGATCCTGTATGGAATCATAGAGTTGGAAGGGACCTCTAGGGCCATCAAATCCAACTCTCTGCTCAATACAGGAAAAGCACCCAGAACCGGGAGGCCTATTTTGGCCTCCAGAAGGTCTGTTTCATTCTCCATAGAGCGTTGGAATAGGCGTGTGATGCCACCGGGGTCTGTCCCAAAATGTAAGGGGGTGCATGGGAGGTGGGCTGGAGGCATCCGATGCCATCACACCACCGTTAACCTTAGTGGGTCACCGTTGCTGTGCCTAGGGGTGGAACTGTTTTTTGACAAGGCCAGGGTGTCATTGTCACTATTGTGGACACTGCTGTTGAGAGGAGAGAAGGAGACCTGTGCCCTGGTGCCCACAGTAGCCCCATAGGACACCCTAGCTCTCAGGCTAAAATGGTGTCTCACCCCAGGATGTGCAGGATCCGGGCAGTGTTGTATAGAGGCTTTTGTGCAATACTCATTGTATGTAAAGATCATTTTTGCTTATTCCAAAGAGGAAAATATTCCATGGAAATCCTCCAGATTTCCGATTTTTCCACTGTCAAGTTGGAGGAAAATTGGAGTGGGGAGAGGAAAACTCACGTTTCTTAAAATTTTCCTTTTCCTTTCCAGGCATTATTATCCCAACACAGTTTTACTGCCCTCTGCTGGCATGCCATTAAAACTAATATACAAACATTTTTAAACTCTTAATTCTAGCTGATTTTTTAGATTTCAATACCACCCTTTATCAAATTTTCAGTGTGATGGGCAAAATACACCAAACTAAAAATGACCAATCCTATAAAACCATGAAGAACTTGCAATCAGAGTTGCTATAAATCTTCAAAACTGCTTTATTTCAGAGAAGAGGACATCTTTGTTGCAGAGGGGTGAGAGGGAGGTCCTACCTCCAGGTTGGAGAGACGGGCAGGAGGTCTCTAAAGGCCATTTGCAGGGACAGGAAGTGCCTTTGTCTTCTGCTTGAGATGCCCGGAAGTAGTTGGCTGGTGACTGTATGAGATAGGGTGCTGGACAAGATGGGCCGTGGCCTGATCCTGCAGGGATCCTCTTATGTTCTTACTCAGGCTGGTCACATTCAGAAGGTGCTGTGTTCTGAGGTCCCTTATATGTCTGTCACTCTTGGCTGACTCATAGGAAAGCACCTAATAAATACTGACACATCAAATTACATAGATAGAGTTGAAAATCAGGAACACTTAGTTGTTTCCTTTTCTCCTTCACGTTGATCTTCCGGTAGTAGGCGCCTTAAGTGATACAAAATGTGTTGAGACAGCTTTCATTTTGCTCTTCTGCTGAGTTCAGTGTCGATCCTTCCATTAAATTATGTTCATGCCAATAAATAATGCAGGAACTTCAAGCCCTGCTTGCCTGTGTGTACCTGAGATGGAGCTGTTAGACAGTGGTGTGCCACATCTGTCCAGGTCTTCTCTTATGCCATGAATAATTGCAACTTGTTTATTGCTTTGGTAGGTAAAGCAGGTCAGCGGCGTTGATTTTGCTGGTGATTTCCTCTTCTGCTCTGCTTGTTAGAAGGAAGGCCTAATTTTTTTCTAGCTCACTTTCTTGTTTGTCCAGAGTTCGTTTTCACTGGTTTAGTTGTGCTCTCCTAATAATACTGACGCCACAGGGCATAAAGAGTTGTACAAAAGTTGTGGTAACTTTAATATATGTGGTGTTACGTGACCTGCAACTGACTTTGGTGAAACCAGCCTTGTAATGAAGCTTGTAATTTTATCCTTCAATATGCAATTGAAGGCATTCTGTGTTCACCACCAGCACCCTACATTTTTGGTACACCTTGTACAGTCTACCCCCTCTATCCACTGATTCGGTAACCACGGTTTCAGTTAGCCACGGTTACCAGACCGGCCCCCTCCACCCCCACATTGCACCATAAGGGAAAAGCACCCAGAACCGGAAGGGCTATTTTGGACTCTGGAAGACCTATTTTGGCCTCTGTAGAGCGTTGGAATAGGCACGTGATGCCACTGGAGCCCATCCCAAAATGTCAGGGTGTGTGTGGGAGGCGTCCATTGGCGTGACATGCCTATTCCAATGCTCTCCGTAGGCCAGAATAGGCCTTCCCAGGGCCAGAAAAGCACTTCTGGTTTTGGGGTTGCATGACCCCAGAACCAGAAGGCTTGTTGCGATGATCCACAGTTTCAGGTAGCCACGGTAGGAGCCGGAACGTATCCCCAGTGGATACGGGGGTCCGCCTGTATTCTCTTTTACTTGTTTTATTTTTAGCAAATCATATTTGTTAAAGTTTGCTGTCACTGCTTGAGAAGGCCTGGACTAGTGGAAGGATGTTCAGCTGCAGTCCTTCAGGTGTTCTTAACTATGGCTCCCAGCCTTCAACTCTCAGCATGGGATTGACGACGTGAAATGCTGGATGTTATAGCTCATGAACGTCTGGAAGGTTAATATCAGAAAAATAGCCGTGTTAGTCTAATTCGAAAAGTTCGGCAAGGTAGTTAGTAGCACTTGGAGACTAACAGGAGAAGGGTTGGTGGCATGAGCTTTCGTAGGCGCGTCTACTTCTTCAGATGCCAGGGGACTCGGCTGCCCATCCATGTTCCCTAACAAAGATCTGTAACCCCATCTGAGAGCCAGAAATCCTACGTTGCTATGTTGTGCAGTCCCTGACCGGCGTTGCAGTCTGTGCCAGTCAGCATTGGTTGTGATTTCCAATTTAACAGATCCTAAGAATTGTTATAGATGCTTATTAGTTTGCTCTGGTATAAGTCAGAGAGAAAGGTGGTGCTTCTGTTCTGATAGCCAAGCTTGCTCAGAAGTCTGAAGAATTTTTTCCCCAAGCAAGGTTATGGTGTTTGAATAGCATCTGCCACATGCTTTGTGTTAGTTCAGGCAGCTCTGGTAGGAAAAAAAACCCAATATTACTGAGAAAGGTGACATTCCAGTTGTGGTGTCATCTGGCTGTTTTGTGGTCTCTGAATAGCTGAACACAGAAACTTAGTATTATATGTATGCTGCAACCAGGAGGGAATTGTGTGGATAATCTGCTTTTTTGTCTGTGCAAAGACAAAGTAGCCCAGGTTACTTTCCAAGTTAAGAGAAAACACTTTGGAACTTAGTTTCTTCTTTTCTTCATCCCTAATCATTACTTTAATCTCAGGGTCTTCTTGTAAAAAAAAATACCTATTTTAAGTATGCTTTCTGGCATGTGAGTTTGTCTGGCTTGGCTTTCCAACTCACCAACTGCATGAGAGACTCTGAGTAAAGCCGTGTATTGTTGTATCAAGGAAACAAAATGCTCTTCCCCTTTCCAGCTCAAGACAGTTTTGCAAAAACCCCAAGACGCCCCATCTCCTCGCCGCAAGAAGCACTTGGGCCGCGCGACTGTAAGTCGCTGATTGGGGAGGGGGAACGCGAGACTATGTCTGTCTGTCCATCAGGGTAACCCAGAAGGTGTTCTTGCTCACTCCGTAACCCCTCCTTTTCCACTTCCTCTGCCTGTTGTCCTGCTGTGCCAATTCTGTGCCTTCTAACTGTCTTTGCATACACTGTTGTGCGTCAAGATTTTTTTTAGATATTCACACGGCGATGCTCAGCCGCCCCTTGGAATTGCTTCTGAAAATTCACTATAGCAAAATGCTTTCTGATATTTATTTATAGGCTTTAGGAACAGTGGCACCACTTGAACTTCAGAATAATAAATTATTTGAATTTGTGCTACAGGGAGCTGTTCTGCATAGGCATTTGATAAATGCCTCTGATCTCAGGGTTTGCTATGTAGAATCAGCGGCTGTTTAGGGCAAAATGTTTTTAAAGATGGATCTAGTTTGTCCAATGATTTTATCATATGCCTGGCAGCTTTTTCTCCAAAGAAAGGTGTTTCCTTTTTTTAGGAAGCGTAAACTCCCCTCCACATAAGATACAGTAGCTGCCCCTGTTTGTGGCTTCTACAGTTGTGATACTGGGGTGCTCACAACAGATATGGTATTGTACCCCACTTTCCAAACCACATCTTAGGTATTCATGATTTGCACTGCTTTCTCCTCACTATAAGCTACCATTTCTGGTGTAACCTAAGAATGAAAGGAACAGTATAAAGCACTCTGTGACTTATTTTTCTTATCTGAATCATCAGCCTTAGAAGATTCCTAGAAAATCCCAGAGGATCAGTGGTCAGTGTAATTTACTGCCTGAAGAGATGATGACAGCAACCAGCTTGGATATCTTCGAGAAAAGTTAGATAAATTCATGGAGGACCAGATTTCTCTTAAGTTCTTATAAGTTGGACCAGTGGCTACCGGTGGCTGCTTAGGTACTTTTTTCAGGTTGGAGAGGCAGGCAAAATGCCTCCAAAGGCCATTTGCAGGGAATTGAGAACAGGTGAAGGTTTGCCCTTGTCTTCTGCTTGAGAGGCCCAGAAGCCGTTGGTAGGCCGCTGTGTGGGACAGGATGCTGGACTTTCTGGGCTGTGACTTGATCCAGCAGGGCTTCTCTTAGTGTTCTTTAATAAAGCCTTGGGCTGTTCCCTTCTTCTTGCTGTTCCAATAGATTTCCATTTCAAAAGAGAGGGACAGAGCAGCCAGAGTCCTTTTTTTGGCCTGTTTTAAGGACATGTGGAGGACCTGGCAGTGTTCCCCTAATCCCCAGTTTCCCACAGGAATTTATACTTGGAGTTTATGGACTCTATTTTCCTGGGTTTGGCGGGAATCTACCTCAGGTGAATACAGAAGAACTAGGTGGTGCTGCCCATCAGGTGTTTCAGCAACGATGCTTTTGTTTCCGAATGATAAAATCTGCTGTTAGTTCCCTGAAGTAAGTCTTGAAGGCTGAGGCTGGCCTGGCTTATGCTTTCTGTCTTGTACGTTGTGTTGGAAAAAGAGCTTGGTCACTGTCGCTCCCTGGCTGTTCCCTTTGTTTTGTTTCCTTCCTTTTGCTTCGGTCAGGCTGGCATGTCTCTCATCTGAGAACGGCCAGACGTCGGCCGGTTTATCTCCCTGTCTCTCTTTCAGAGCGTGAGCGGCGCTGCTTCGGCAGGGCCCGCGGGCGATCAGACGGAGCTGCTTGCCCGGATTGCAAAACTGGAGGCAGAGAATCAAAGCCTGCATACTGGTGAGTGATACAGTCTTCTTCCGGGGCTTTTGGGAAATCCTTTCCGCTCTGTTAGTTTGCAAAGGAAAACACGTATTCTGTATTATTTAACTCTGCTGAGGTTTTCTGTAGAACAGTGATTGGAAGAAGAAAGAAAAAGTATTCCAAGTTGCTCGCCTTTCTTGACTGTTCGTCACATAATTTTCTCCCTTTCTTCTTCCTTCCAGTGGTAACAGACCTCCAGCTCACCATCTCCAAGCTGGAAAGCCGCCTGTGTCTGCTGGAAAGAGCCTCCACCTCTCACCATCCATCACCTCCACCAACACTGGTAAGTCTGTCCTGACTTACCGTCACACAGCTGGCTGTCCATCACACCACCACCAGCTGGCTGTCCATCACCTGGCTGTCCATCACACAGTTTACCCACAAGACAGCAGTTAATCACCCACACTGAACCTTTCATAACTGCACTGTGTTCGTTTATCCAGCTTGAGTAATTTGTATGGGTGTATTTATTTAAGTCTCAGGCAGCAGTTTGTGCAGTATGAAAGCCTGATGGGCTTCTTAATATGAACAAAGTTTAAGGGCCTGAAATGATCCCCTTTGGCTTCATGTTCTGAGAGACAATTGTAAAGCCAACCTCCTTCAGTTCATCTTCAGTAAGGAATTCAAGGCTTTCTTGGGAAGCCTCTTAATTTTTCACTGAAATCCATTTGTCTTTCAATGTAATGGTTATCATGGCAAGCTGTATGTTGACTCGAGATGGTGGAAACCTGGAATCTGGTAACATCTAGAGAGCATCATGGTGCTGCTTTTGGCTCTTCTATAAGCAGAAGCAATCAAACACAGTCTGATCCTTGTATCCACTGATCTGGTAACCATGGTTTCAGTTTCCTGCGGTGAGTGGATCAGGCCCACCACCCATGGGTGCCATTGGGCCTAGAAAATGGCCTGAAGTGGCACGCAATTTCCCATAATGCCTTTGAAACCCTACAGAATTCACAGGAATTATGGGGAATGGAGTGCATTTCCCAGCGTTTGCTGTTGTCCTCGGTTGTACATTATCTGTGGTGGGGCCTGGAACATATCTGCAGATACGGCATCCGACTACACTAGAACTAAAAAATCTGCTTACACATATACATTGATGAAGTCTGAATTTTCCATGATGGGCAAGGAAAGAGACGTTGAGGTTCTGGTATGTAGCTCATTGAAGGTCTCAAGCCAGCATGCAGCAGCAGTGAAAGAAATGAATTCAGTCCTGGGGATAATTAGGAAGGAAATAGAAAATAAATCTGCAAACATCATTGTGCCTCTTTATAAATCTGTGGTGAATATTTGTACAGTTTTGGTCATCAGACCTTAGAGAATATTGTGGAACTGGAAAAAGTACAGAAAAAGGCAACCAGAATGTTCTAGAATACTAGAAGCAGGCATCACCCTATGAAGCTGATAGGTGGGAGAGTTAGGATCACCAAGGGAAGTATTTTTTAAACCCAGAAGGCCATTGGTTTGTGAAATTTCTTGCAGGAGGGGGTAATGGTAGCACCAGTCTGGATGGCTTTAAAAAGAAGTTGGACACATTCATGAAGGACAGGTGTATCAGTGACTACTAGAATGGAAGTCTAAGTAACCCCTCCAGGTTGGAGAGACAGGCAAGATGCCTTTGAAATCCATATGCATAGATTTGGGAGCAGGTGGAGGTCTTGTCTTCATCTTCTGCTTAAGATGCCCATGAGCAATTGATGGGCCACTGTGTGAGGCAGAATGCTGGACTAGCTGGGCTACAACCTGATCCAGTAGGGCTCTTCTTACATTCTTAAGGTTTCTGTGGTAAGCTTGTTAAATAGTCGGTGAGCTACTTAAACAGGAATGTAGAGGACTGCAAAGGTCCTGCTTTAGCAATGTTCCTTCCACTTCTTACATTGGAATATTTTAAATTCAAGAGGTGAAAAGGTAAAGGTGGGCCAGTGTAGCAGGTTGCAGCACCTGTCTTCTTTTTACCTTGGGACTGTCTGTTGAACTGCCCCTGAGTTCTCTCTGAAAGAAAGATCCCAAGTGGTGGCCCTTGCCTGGGCTTTTCTGTGAGCGCCATGTGAATCATGCATGTGGTTTCTCCCCTCCATTCCAGGACAGGATATCCCCCACGAAGCTTGCCTCAGGTATTTCTCCCATAGATGATGACGTTTACTTCTTGTTCTCTTTGGAGCATGTCACCCCCATGCGGAAGGTGGAGCACGTGTCTGCTTCACCCAGGACAACCGAATTCCCTTCTGCGTTGCCCGAGAAGAGAGTCGCCGCCTCTTCTGCCCCGGAGGAAGACGACGACATTGACTTGTTTGGCAGCGACGACGAGGAGGAAGACCAGGAAGCGGCCCGTGTTCGGGAGGAGCGGCTAAAGCAGTATGCGGAGAAGAAGTCCAAGAAGCCTGGACTGATTGCAAAGTCCTCTATCCTCTTGGATGTCAAGCCTGTAAGCCTCTTTTTTGCCAGGATGAGATTTATCTTTTCATTTATTTATTTACATTTTTATCCCACACTATACGCGGAGGTCTGGGCAGGTAACAGCATCTAGGGTTAAGGTTAATATGTTTTTTAAATGCTGTTTGATCTGTTGTTACCCGCGCAGAGACCTTTGGGTATGGGGCGGGATCGAAATGGAAATAAATAAATAAAATCAAACATCATTTAAAACAATAACAGCATCTGCCAGTGGAGAGGAAAGTGTGTCCCCATGTAGCCAAAGGCCAGGGGAAAGAGGTGCATCCTCACTGCCTACCTAAATGTGTACAATGGAGGCGATAGATGCACCTCACGGGAAATACTATTCCATAGCCTAGGGGCCATCACTGAGAAGGCCCTCTCCCGGGTGCCCACCCCTTTTGCTGCTGAAGGTGGTGGGAGAACCAGGAGGGCCTCCCCTCCACATCTTAAGGCACAGGCAGGTTGATATGGGAGTAGACATTCCTACAGGTATTTGGGGCCCAAGGCATTTAGGTTCTTATAAGTTAAAGTTCACACCTTGGATTGGGCTCGGTAGCAAATTGGCAGCCTGGGCAACTCGTTTTAAGATCGGCGTGATGTGCATCTGTCCAGCTGTCCAGGTCAGCAGACTACAGCACATTACAGTAGTCTAGTCCGGAGATTACCAGAACATGGATAACTGTGGCCAAGCCACCTCTGTCCAGAAATGGCCTCAACTGGTGCCCCAACCGTAGTTGGGAATAGACACTCCTGGCCGTGGGCTCCCCTTGAGCTTCAAGCGTCAGCGCAGAGTCCAAGAGCACCCCCAAATTAGGTCCTTCGATGTCTGTTTATTCCACTGTACTGTGTGATGAGCTTTTTGTATAATGGAACTAGTCCAGATGTTTAGGCTACAGACAAAGGAAGTGCACAGGGGTCTTTTTTGTATTCGATTTGTATTGAATTGAATGCAAGAAAATTCGTATTCGTTCGAATTATCCCGCTTGAATGTAGTGGGATTTGAATTCAATACAGATTTTCAAGGCCGTACATATCCCATACGAAACTTCATACGAATGTATCAAAACATTCTATTTGAATTCGAACGTCAATCTTCTAATGTGCCGAATCTTCCACGAATGTCGGAATTCGGCCAATGGTGTATGAATTTTGGATGTTACAAACATCTGTGCACACCCCTCCTACAGACCCATGGGCCTCAGGCACCATAACCATGCTTAGATGGGATTGGATAGAGAAGCAGGCCAAACCTCAGAAGGAAACTACGCATAGATTGGCTAGGCTTGCTCTAGAACGCGTCAACCGAGGATAGCAGATCGTGGAGGTGGATTTAGCTGTCTTCGTAGCATACCATGTTGCAAAATACCAAAGTGATCTATGCCAGGCCTTCCCTTCCACAGCAGAAAACAAGGTGTGCGCAAAAACAGCTTTGCTCTGCGTTTTGTTTGTCATAACGGGGCAGTGGAGAGGGTAGCTTGAACAGGGACACATGCTCTCAGCTGTCATAAAATTTGTTAACTAACACATTGTATTTGCTTTCTGTTCGAGGAATGCAGTTGTGACTAATTGCCAGGAAATGTTACTTATCGCAAGCCCTTTGCTAAGCCTTTTTTCCGCCTACTTTTCTCAGTGGGACGACGAAACAGACATGGGCAAGATGGAGGAATGCGTCAGATCGATTCAGATGGACGGTCTGGTCTGGGGAGCCTCCAAACTGGTCCCAGTGGGTTATGGCATCAAAAAACTCCAGATCCAGTGCGTGGTGGAAGACGACAAAGTTGGGACAGATATACTAGAAGAGGAAATCACCAAGTTTGAAGACTATGTAAGTTCCTGACTGGGCAGAGTTACTAACCAAGGTTCTTAAATGAGCCCAAGAGCATACAGAAAAGCAAGAGGAAAATACTGTATTTTCTGGCGTATAAGACTACTTTTTAACCCAGGAAAATCTTCTCAAAAGTCAGGGGTCGTCTTATACGCCGGGTGTTGTCTTCTTATATGGCGAGTATATCCCAAACTCTATGTTTTAACTGGAAAGTTGGGGGTCGTCTTATACGACCAGTCGTCTTATACGCTGGAAAATACGGGTATATATAATGAAAATAATACAAGAAGCACAAACCATGAGTGTGTTCGCCTTCTCATCAGCCCACTTATACCTCCTTAATAGGGATAAGCAAAAATATTTGAAATATTCATTATTCGTATGAATTTGGACATTTGTAAATGAATAGGATGTCCAGCCATTCGGATTTCCGAATTTGAACGAATATGAATATCGCATCTGCAATCCCCTGGGTCTCACTGTGGATTGCCAGGCGATAGTGCAACCAAATGCCACTTGATAATTTGGCAGCATCATTCTGCACCTGCTGCAGTAGTACAGTCCCATCTCCAAGGGTAGCCCCCCACACACTGCATTGCAGTAGTTGAAACAGTAGATCAACGAACAAGTGGGCCAGCCTGTTTCTTGCAGAACAGCTGGAGATGGGCACAGATGCTGTTTCCCAGTAAGACCGCCCAGTACTTGAATTACGAAGATGGATCTAGGAGGAGCCCTGGATTATATGCAGCCGCTTTCAGTCCAAACCTGGCACCACCAAAAGCAAACTCCAAACCACAGTCCTGTCTTATTTGGATCCAATTTATTGACTTATGCAACCCTTTAGTACCCTAGGCCTACCCTCAAACTCCCTGGTAGCGCCATGGCTTTGCTTAGTTCATGGGCCAAGGTGGTCTGGATCCTTGCAAGACTCCGCCTAGCAGAATTTGTTCCTCTTCTAGAAACAACGCTGCAGTCGGAAATAATGTTGCTTTATGCCCATAGCCCTAGTTCGGAGACATTCTGGGAGCAAACTGTGGTCACTGATCACACAACCTGAGAACCAGCAAAGCCAACAGTGGAAGGCAGATATATCAGTGAAGTTTCCTTGTGAAACCGGTTTATTAGATCCTGCATTCTGCAATGCTTTCCCCTGAAGAGGGGGAGTGAAATTCTGTGTGTGTGTGCGTGCGTGCGTGTGCGCATGCGCGCTTGTGTGTGTTCAGTTGTGTGTGCTGTATGGAGGGAATGATGAAGCTTTGGGTTAAGGAGAAGACCAGGTAGGGGTGTAGGACACTGGGAGGTCGCTTGAGTTGTGAACTCTCTGATACCAAAGGCTGCCTTTAGGCCTTCTGGCTTCCAGCCGATTCCAGAGGTCCCCTCTAAAGCTGTAAAGATTAGAGTCACATCAAACCCCACCCCATCCTCCCCCCTTTTTCAACACTGGATCATGTGTTTCATGTCAGGTTTTTGTTCATTTTGCTTTCAGGTGCAGAGTGTTGACATAGCTGCATTCAACAAGATCTAACAGCAAACCTTTACACTTCCTAAATGTAATAAAAGGTCAAGAGTTGAAGAGCAATGCTGTGTGTAAAGACTTCCTTTCACGCTGCTACCATAACAAAGTTGCTGCTGCTCAGAGGTGCAACTTCCACTTTGGCTCCTCCTAGACATGAAGTTGTCCCTCCGCTGGGGTATCTTCCTCAGCCCTTCTTGGTGGATCTTGGATGCTCTCTACCTGGGAATAATGGTTATGCACAACTCCAGTTGTGCCTAAAACATAAAAGGAGCCCTCCTGGATCAGGCCACATCCCATCCAGTCCAACATCCCATCTCACATAGTGTCCCACCAGTTGCTTCTGAGCATCTCAAGCAAAGACAAAACCTTCACTTGATCTCCTTGACTCCCTGAAAATGGCCTTCAGAGGCATCTGCAACCTGGTGAGAATGCCTGGCCATCCATACTAGTAGCCACTGATATACCTTTCCTCCATGAATTTAGAGATGTCCTGCAGGATCAGGCCACCTGGTCCAGCATCTTGTCTTATACAGGGGTCCAACAGTCCCTTCTGGGTGTTCTCAAGTATAAGGCAAAGGCAGAATCTTCACTTGCTCTCAGATCCCTGCAAAGGCCCATTAAAGGCACCTGGAGGGAGTACCTGGACATCCATTCTAATAGCCATTGATCCATTTGTCCTCCATGAGTTTGTTTAACCTTCTCTTAAAAGCCATCCAGGCTGTTCATGTTAAAAGTTGGTTCCTACCCTACACTTGCCATGTGCATGCTACATAATAAAAAGGAGAACCTAGGTTCAAATTGCCTTTAAAAAAAAATTGGGTCAGATATATCACTGCATTAGACAGTCTTCAGGAACAAAAGGCAAGTTGTGAGCCAACTTAGCCTAGTGGCTAGGAAGCCAGACTTTTATCTGGGAATCCCAGGTTTGATTCCACCTTCCCCCATGAAGCCAGTTTGGGTGACCTTGGGCTAGTCACAGCTCTCTTCTGGGCTCTCATCATGGCCCCACCTACCTCACAGGGTGTTGTGTTGTGGGGAGAAGAATTGAAAAGTTTTGTCTGCTGCTTTGAGTCCCCTTAAATGGGTGAGAAAAGTGGGTAGAAAAGCCAACTCTTCTTCAATTTTCCATTTTAGGTAGCTGGAATGTCAAGGTAGAGATGTGCATGAATGTTCTAAACATTCAAAACTTGATTGAATTTGATCGAATGTGGACATTGGAACTCGAATAAAATGTCTACACGTTCAAATTTAAACATTCAAATGAATTTCAAATGTTCTGGAGCATTCATTCGAATGATTTGAGACATTTGAATGTACACATACAAATGTACATATACGTATCTGTATGCAACTCATACGTACTGGTACGTATTTGCATACGAAATGCATATAGCTACGTATGACACGTACGAATGTTGTCGACATCTTTATCTTCAAACACGACTGTTGTCGACATCCGTATCTTCACATTCAAATCTAGCATTCGAACAAATAGGTTCGAATGTATTTTATTCGAATCGGATTTTGCTGCATTCGGATTCTAAACATTTGGATCGAATAGAATGTTTTGACGTTCGATTTGAATCAGATTCGAATGCAAAAAACATTTGTGCGCATCCCGATGTCAAGAGCTTTTGATTTGCTTTTGATCCCAGAACACCATAGCTGATTGTGGAATTTAGAAGCTGGAAGTTGATGTCTTACAGGCCATCAGGCTTCCTGAGATGGCCGTCTTGAGAGGATGGGACTTGAGAGTACTCCTTTTGGAACGATATACCCCAAGAAGGAAAGCATGAGATAAGCTCATGGCGGACAAGTGCGTCCAATGGCTGCTTGAACAGATGTCTAGGGCGGTGATGGCCAACCTATGACACGCCAAGCCCTTCTGGGTGACACACATGGTCACCCTGGCACCTGGACATGTAGTGCTTGCTTGTTCTTGAAGTGTATGAAATACCAACTTTCAATTGAAGATTTAGCAACAAACATCACTAATGTAAAGAATTATTTGTTTTTGCTTTTAATAAAATACATATACCAAAAATATAACTTTTTTACTAGAGCTACAAATATCACAAAAGTATGGATATTTCTAGATGCGGCACAGCACCCGGGTTAAGCTAGGTTTTCTTGCAAATTTTGACACACCGAGCTCAAAAGGTTCGCCATCACTGGCCTAGGGGCTTCCTCCCTCCACCTAGAGTCAGGCAGGAGCTCTCTCGAGGCCACCTGCAGGGAGTCAAGAGCAGGTGAGGATTTCCCCTTCATCTCCCTGAGATGCCCAGAAGCAATTGGTTGGTCACTGTGGGACAGGACGCTGGACTAGACGGGCTGTGGCCCAATCCAGAAGGACTGAAGATGCACATTGCTGGTTTTACTGTAAGGGAATCCCTGTTCTCTGCAGGAGAACCACTGGCTGGGGACCCAAAAGTGCCTCCTCTCCTTTCACCTTTGAACCGCATCAGGCCCTGTGATCAATTTCAGGATATAGGTTGCAACACTCTGAGCTACAGAGGCTAAGGACAAACGTGCAGCTGTGGAGTCTCATCAGGATGTTCCAGCCTCTGCACATCTGTCCTTGGGTACATAAGTCCGTACAAATACATTTTTTGCCACCAAGACAGAACGTGCAGCATCACGATAGTAATCCGTCTGGATAAGAAAGGGCCGGACAGATGAAACACCGGCTACTAGAATGGATGCTTAGGTGGAGAGACAGGCAGGAGGCCTCTGAAGGCCATTTGCAGGAAGTCGAGAGCAGGACCTTGGAAGGTATCTAGGAGTGGATTTAATATTTTGCTCAGCAATGGAAACAAACTGCCAAAAAAACCTCTATTTTGAGTGTTCATCCCATAGCAAAACAATGTGCAACTCATGCTAGAAGGCTGTCTTCTCCAGTGATTTGAGAGTAATGGGTACTTAAAGGGTACTTCTAGTGACGGTGGAAAAACACCCTATGTCAAAAAAAGTTGACTGGTAATCATAGAAACGTGGATTTGGAAGGGATCCTGTTGTCATGTCCTTTTTTTAATTCCCCCATTGAAAAGCACAAAATCCCCGCTTCTCAGCTGGCAGCAGTGTGGGCAGTTTATCTCTTAATATTCAGAGCACGTGTGGCCACATTTCAAGCCATTAAACTTCTCTCTTTCCTTTCAGCCAAAGGCCCAGGGTGTTTGTTTGCAATTTGGAAGCAGCCCCTGGACATCTGTGTAGTTCTTGCCCCAAAGCATTTGGAAATCCCTTTCCCAATTGAGAACGTCCTGCCCCAACGTTCAGCTCCGGCACTTCCTATCCCACCTACAGCTTTAGAACAGTTCTTCAAAAATTGGTCTGGTCCTGTGTGAGTTTTGTCTCTTTCTTTGAACTTTCATTGCAAAGTAAACCCAAAGTGAGATTACAAAACACATACACACACCACCTTCCCAAAATGGACAGAGCAGCTCTGAGTTCCACCTTGGAAGGAAAATACAACAGGTACCAACAATCACATGATCGTAGTTTTATATACTATATTTAACATGGTTTGTAAATATTTAAATATTGTCTTTATAAGAACCTAAGCGGATCCCCGCTGATCAGGCCAGGGCTCATCTAATCCAGCATCCTGTCTAACACAGTGGCCACCAATGGCTTCTGGGTGTGCTCAGGCAGAGGACAGAGAACATTCACCTGCTCTTGACTCTCTGCAAACAACCTTTAAAGGCATCAGTCTTAGTCACCATTGATACACCTGTCCTCCTTGTGGCTCAGGCCAGAGTCCATCTAGTCCAGCATCTCCTCTCAAAGAGTGGCCCACCAATGGCTTCTGGGCATCCCAAGCAGAGGGTAAAAGCAAGACCTTCACTTGCTCTCAATTCTCTGCAAATGGCCTTTGGAGGCCTCCTGCTAGTCTCTCCCACCTGGAGGCGGTACCTAGGCATCCATGTGGGGAGCCACGGGTACTCTTAGTAGCCGTGCTCGTATTATGATACCACTAGGGGTGTGTATTCATTTGAATAGATCCCCTTCAAATTTGGTAGGATTATTCGATATGAAAGTATTCATACAAATATCTAATACGAATGCATGTGTATCTGATATGTATCTGCTCTAAAAGCGTCAAATCCGCCCTGAATCCACTTTGGATCCGCTCTCAAACCATGGTGAATACACTCCGGATCCGTTGCAGATGTGACTGGTGCAGCAGCTTTCCCACCTCCCCGTTTCACAAATGTTCCAAAGAAGAAGAGTTGGCTTTTCTACCCCACTTTTCTCATCCACTTAAGGGGACTCAAACCTTCTGTTCTCCCACAACAGAACACCCTGTGAGGTAGGTGGGGCTGTGAGACCTCAGAAGAGAGCTGTGGCTAGCCCAAGGTCACCCATCTGGCTTCGTGGAGGAAGAAGAAGAGTTGGCTTTTCTACCCCCCTTTTCTCACCCATTTAAGGGGACTCAAAGCGGCTGACAAGCCTTCTGTCCTTCTCCCTGCAACAGACACCCTGTGAGGTAGGTGGGGCTGTGAGACCTCAGAAGAGAACTGTGGCTAGCCCAAGGTCACCCATCTGGCTTCGTGGAGGAAGAAGAAGAGTTGGCTTTTCTACCCCCCTTTTCTCACCCATTTAAGGGGACTCAAAGCGGCTGACAAACCTTCTGTTCTTCTCCCCACAACAGACACCCTGTGAGGTAGGTGGGGCTGTGAGAGCTCAGAAGAGAGCTGTGACTAGCCCAAGGTCACCCAGCTGGCTTCGTGGAGGAGGAAGAAGAGTTGGCTTTTCTAACCCACTTTTCTCACCCATTTAAGGGGACTCAAAGCGGCTGACAAGCCTTCTGTTTTTCTCCCTGCAACAGACACCCCATGAGGTAGGTAGGGCTGTGAGAGCTCAGAAGAGAGCTGTGACTAGCCCAAGGTCACCCAGCTGGCTTCATAGAGGAGGGCAGAATCAAACCCCGGTATTCCCAGATAAGAGTCTGGCTCCTTAACTACTAGGCAAAACTGGCTCACCCCTTCATACTGTCCAGGCTGGCTGCCTTCACACCACGTCTTCTGATAGTAAATCCCATATGGCATATAGACGATATCTGGGTCAAGAAGCCCTTATCAGCCTAACCCTCCTGCCTCTCAGCTTCATAGAGTTCTAGTGTTGTGCAACAGAGAAAAGACTTCTCCTCTCTCTCCACTTTTGCCGCCACGGTGTGTGATTTCATCTCCTGCCATCTGGCCAGTGCGCCTTCCAAGGCCGGAGAGGCGTTGCCACCTGATTGCGCAAGGGAAGTCCTTTCCCTTCCCTGTTCGTAAGCAGAGTGGAATCTCGGGAGGCTGTTCCCTCTGCCAGAAGATGGACCCTTGGGTGGGGGCCAGGCAGGGTTTCGGAAAGAGACAAATCCCGTGGGTCTCTAGATTCTTCTGCTCATGATGACCCCAATACCCTTTCCAGAGGGCGCATTTGCGCCCTCTGGAAAGGGTATTGGGGTCATCATGAGCAGAAGAATCTAGAGACCCTACGGGATTTGTTTGCCTTTTTATCACACCCTACACCCAAGGGTCTCAGGGTGGGTGACCACATATAAAAAGAACCCATTCAAACCAATAATATATTAAACGTATCAAAACCCTGACAGGGTCTGAATGTGGGGAGGGAAAGGCTGTTCCTTGACTTTTCCAAAGGCCGGGGCAAAGAGGTGTGCCTTCACAGCTCATCTAAACACACAGTGAAGGTGCCTGAGACTATTCCACATAGCCTGGGAGCCACCACTGAAAAGGCCTTATCCCGGGTGCCCACCCTTTTTGCCACTGTGAGCGGCGGTACAACCCAGAGGGGCCTCCTCTCCAGATATTAGGGCACGGGTCACGTCGGTACATTATGGTATAGTTTTATTTGTATGGTCACAGACCAGAACCAGCAAATGTTAAAAGGTACAAAAATGTACAGAAAGCTATTTGAAATCACAAATAAAAATCAAGTAAAAAACAAGTGAGTCTACATAGAAAATAGTACATAAAAGAGGTCTGGTCGATATGGAAGAAGTATGTTTAAGTCTTGCCATTTCTGGCATTTATATCCCACCTTTTTCTGGAGGCACGCAGGGCGGTGCCCACACGACAACCCTCTGAGGTAGGCTGCCCCTGGCACCGCACGGCCCAGCCCAGCCCAGCCCAGCGCGGGAGTCTTTATGACAGTGTGGGGATCTGAGCCCCAGACGGAGCGCCCGATGCTCCAGCCACTAGGCAGCCCTGCCCGCAGCACGTTGCAACCACCAGATCTGCCAAGTGTTGCCAGTCCCAGAAGCAGCAGCCTCAAGACTGACCCTACATAGGCCTGCATTGCACGTGTGTGGGCATTTGCATCCTGGGGGGGGGGCACCTTGGCAGCGCCCAGCGCGCGCGCGGATCGTCCGGTGGCCCGGGCGCAGCGGCGGCAGCAGCAGCAGCAGCAGCAGCGTGTGCCCCGGGTGGGCATCTGGCAGGTCGCCGCAGCTGTTCTCGCCCGGAGTGGGCACCGGGCAGGGCAGCGCAGGGCGGCTCGGCTCGGCGTTGGGCAGGCGCGGGCGCCTCTGGCCGCCAGGGCGCTTTTCCACTCTCGGGTCAGCCGGCGATCGGACGGCGATGGCCGGGCCGCCGGGGGCTGCGGTCTGGGGCTGCGTGGCGCTGCCTCCCCCTCCGCTGCTGAGCGACCTCTACCAGTTCACCATGGCCTACGGCTACTGGCGCGCCGGGCGGCACCGCGAGGCCGCCGCCTTCGAGCTCTTCTTCCGCCGCTGCCCCTTCCAGGGCGCCTTCGCCGTCAGCGCCGGCCTGGCCGACAGCCTCGCCTTCCTGCGCACCTTCCGATTCGGCCCCGACGGTAAGACGCTCCCGCCGGCGCTCTGCACGGGCCCAGAGGCTGCGCGCGGGGGGAGGGAGACGGGGGAAGAAGGCGACTCAAAGCGGCTGACGAACCTTCCGCTCTTCAACCCGATGCGAGGCAGGTGGGGCAGGGAGAGCTCCCGAGAGAGCTGTGGCTGGCCCAAGGCCACCCCGCTGGCTACGTGGAGGAGGAAGAAGAGTTGGCTTTTCTACCCTGCTTTTCTCACCCATTTAAGGGGACTCAAAGCAGCTGACAAACCGTCTGTTCTTCTCCCCACAACAGAACACCCCGTGAGGTAGGTGGGGCACCCAAAAGTGTCCTAGGGAGGGGGCGCCCTGGGGAGGAAGAGGCGGAGACCTCCTGGAAGGAATCCCCTAAGCGTGTGACACCCCACCCCACCCCCAGGCAAGACCACAGCGGCCCTTCCATCGCTTGACCTTCACCAGTTTGGTCTCGTGGTTAAGGAGCCGGACTCTTATCTGGGAATACCGGGTTTAAATCCCCACTTCTCCATGACGCCAGCTGGGTGACCTTGGGCTAGCCACACCTCTTGTGAGCTCTCACAGCCCCACCGACCTCACAGAGTGTCTTGTGGGGAGAAGAACAGAAGGTTTGTCAGCTGCTTTGAGCCCTCTAAATGGGTGAGAAAAGCGGGGTAGAAAAGACAACTCTTCTTCTTCCTGCATGAAACCAGCAGGGGGACCTTGGGCTAGTACCACCCTGTGACGTAGGTGGGGCTGTGAGAGTCCATAACAGGGAGGAGCTGCACCTCATTCCGGGCCACACAAGTGATGCTCTGCCAAAGGTATCACCCACACCTGCCAGCAATTGGTCTAGGCCCCGTCGCTCATGTGCCGTACCTGGTGCGCATGGCCAAGGCTGAAGAGCACGCTCTTTGAAGTGGGTGTGCCTGCCTCCATGTCAGGATTCGGGGAAGGGGTATATCAATGGCCGCTGGAAGGTTATCTTCAAAGTGTGCAACAGCTGTGATGGGGCTGTGGCGTTTTCCTTGTTCTAGACCAGGGGCCTTTCTGCGCTTCCTGTCCCATCCGGGAGATGGGAATAGTGTTTTCCCACCGGTGAGCACCAGTAGTCACACTTGTGAAAGCTAGTGCATGCCCACCCACTTCCCGCACTTCCGGACTCTTACCCCAGGACGCCATCTTGGGCCCGGACGCTGGTGTAACTGTGTATGCGCTGGCACCATCACCAGGACAACCGTGATGCGACGTGCAAATGCCTTCGTGTTTGGGGTCATCTGAAGCGCCAGCACCTCAGATGACCCTCCCAGCACTGTAGCGCTGCAAATGGCTTGACCAGAGACAGCCAAGGCAGTAAGTCTGCGTGTGGGAAACTAAACCAGGGGCCTATTCGCACTTGGCTTTATTCTGGAATATATCCTGGAACAGGGACTTGCTGTCCATATGCTAGTGCAGGCTTCAGCTGGCCCAAAGTGAGGTCTGCTAGAGTCTGCATTAGCATGTGGACCACAGACCCCTATCCTGAGATATACTCCAGAAAAAGGCCAAGTGCGAATAGGCCTCAGGATTCAGCCTGTGGTTGCACTGGTGGTTTAATCCAGCTTCAGTCCGCCTTCAGAGCGAGAGTATGCATTGGCAAAGTCACCAGTGATTTTCTTTCCACACTGGCTGTGGTCACACTTAAAGTTTAATCCAGTTTCAGTCCACCTTCAAAGCAGGAGAACACGTCAGCAAAGTGACCAATAATTTTCTTTCCACATTGTCTCAGAAAGTGGATTTTCTGAGTTATTTAACACTGAAAGAAAACAGCTGGTCGCTTTGCTGACGTATTCCCTCACTCTGAAAGTGGACTGAAGCTGGATTAAACCTTACGTGTGACCACAGCCTCAGAATTAAATTTGAAAGTAGGGCTTTTATTTATTTAGGGTGTGCCTACTGCTAGAGCAATTCAGTTGCCAGATGGATTTGAATTTTTTTCTGGGTCCTGGCCGCCTTTTTCCTGCTGTCCCAAAGTCCTGCAGCCTCTCTCCTCAACTTTCTCTGTTAACCTTTGATCGCTGGTATGCGCATGGGAGGTCAGAAGGGCAGTACGCACAATTTCCGCAGTTTTTATGTGTCCTTCGGTGCTATGAAATGTGGGTCAGGTGGAGGGAGGAATGGAAGAAACTCTCAGCAAGGCTTAAAAATATCGGCATCTCTTGCACCCCACAAAGGATTTCTTGCAGCCCCAAAACATTCACTCCAAAGTTAAGAAACAATGCATTAAAGTCTAATGCACAGTTCATGCCTTAATTCCAACATAACAAAAAAATGCACCAGTTTAGTAACAAATTTGCATTAACCAGCCTGACCCAGCTAGTTAAAACTAACCCTAAATCCTGGGGAGCTCTGGACTCTCTGATCTCTGTCCCTTGCTGAAGCCTGACCACTCCAGACCTGGTGTCCCCGACCCCCCCCCCCCCCGACCCCAGCCGAACTCATATCTTGCAGTCCCTGGGTCTGATTCAGCACTCCTCCATGAAGCCAGCTGGGTGACCTTGGGTTAGCCACAGCTCTCTTCTCACAGCCCCACCTACCTCATAGGGTTTCTGTGATGGGGAGAAGAACAGAAGGTTTGTCAGCCAATTTGAGTGCCCTTAAATGGATGAGAAAAGCAGGCTATAAAAGCCAACTCTTCTTCTTTTTCCATAAGGATGGCATCTGCTCTGCCATTTTACTCTGTGTTAAGGACTGCACTGTCTCTGCTAGCAGAAGTCATGGATCCAACCGGATTTAAGAACATAAGGGGATCCCTGGGCAAGGGACCCTTCATTGGCACAAGGGGTCTCTCCCAGGTTTTATGGACAACTGATCTGTTAGGAAGGGAGGGGTGGAGAATGCAGTCAAAACCAACCAGACGTTCCAAAATACAAAGATGTTTTATTCAAAACGCTCAAGAAATGGCAAATGAAAAGACAAGCGGTTGGACTCAATGACCCTGAAGGTCCCTTCCAGCTCCATGATTCTATGAAACCAGAAGTTCAGCAAAGCGAGGGCCACTTCAGCTCCCAGTTCAACTGTCCACCCAGGCTGAGAGTTATAACAAGTTAAAAAGGTTACTGGCCGGAGTGAACTTCGTTGGAGCCATTATTGGAACTTTATTGTGCCTTGCTGTGGAAACTATTCATATCCCTGCCAATTTAAAAGAGAATATAGAGGATGCATAAAGTTCACAGAAGCAATCTTTAATTTAACCGAGCAATACTAGTAGAAAAAGAAGAAGAAGAAGAGTTGGCTTTTATACTCCATTCTTCTCACCCTTAAGGGGACTCAAAGTGGCTGGCAAACCTTCTGTTCTTCTCCCCACAACAGACACCCTGTGAGGTCGGTGGGCCTGTGAGAGCTTTGACTAGCCCAAGGTCACTTAGCTGGCTTTGTGGAGGAGTGTAGAATCAATGGCTACTAGATCGGATGCTTTGGTTCGTCCAAGCTGGAGAGACAGGCAGGATGACTCTAAAGGCCATTTGCTAGGGTTCGAGCTGGATCAGGCCAGAGCTGATCTAGTGCAGCATCAAATTGCCCATGGGCACCTCAAGCAGAGACAAGGGCAAACCTTCTCCTGCTCTCGAATCCCAAAAAATGGCCTTAGAGGCATCCTGCTTGTCCCCCCAGCCTGAAAGATGTACTCAAGCATCCATTCTGGTAGCCATTGGTACGTCTGTCATCCATAAATTTGTCTAAACCTTCTGCAAAGCCATCTAGGCTGGTTGCTGTCACCACCTCTTGTGGCAGCCAATTCCATAGACCGATGACCCTCTGGGTGAAGAAATCCTTCCCCTTGTCTGATCTGACTCTCCTGCCCATCAGCTTCATAGATGCCCCCTGGTTCTAGTATTGTGTGATAAAGAAAACAAATTTTCTCTATCTACCTTTTCTATACCATGCATGATTTTATATCCTTCAATCAGGTCCCCTCTTAAATGCCATCTCTCCAGACTGAAGAGGCCCAGACGTTGTAGCCTGATTTAGAAGGGGCCCAGTTACAATTCCTTTCTCTTTTCAGATATCGAGTACCTCAAGTCTGTCCTTCCTGTTACTACTGAGGAGGCTTTCTTTGAATACCTGAGCAAAGTGGACACATCAGAGGTTTCCATCTCCTCAGCTCCAGAAGGTTCTGTGGTCTTTGCCAAGGTGAGTATTCAAGGAGGGCAGGAAAAAACGGGTTAAGAAAGCTGATCTCAGGACTTTCCTGCCTGCACATGAAGTGGACGGTGGTGTTTTCATATTTCATTTCTTGAGGTGTGTATTTGGCTGTTTTGAAACATCCACAACATCTCTGAACCTAAAAGGAGCCCTGCTGGATCAGGCCACAGCCCATCTAGTCCACAAGAACCTAAGAGGAGCCCTGCTGGATCAAGCCACAGCCCATCTAGTCCAGCATTGTGGCCCACCAATTGCCCATGGGCATCTCAAACAGAGAACATAAGAACATAAGAGAAGCCCTGCTGGATCAGGCCACAGCCCATCTAGTCCAGCATTGTGGCCCACCAATTGCCCATGGGCATCTCAAACAGAGAACATAAGAACATAAGAGAAGCCCTGCTGGATCAGGCCATAGCCCATCTAGTCCAGCATTGTGGCCCACCAATTGCCCATGGGCATCTAAAACAGAGAACATAAGAACATAAGAGAAGCCCTGCTGGATCAGGCCACGGCCCATCTAGTCCATAAGAACCTAAGAGGAGCCCTGCTGGATCAGGCCACAGCCCTTCTAGACCAGCATCCTGTCGCACACAGTGGCCCATCAATTGCGCATGGGCGCCTCAAGCAGAAGACGAAGGCAAAACCTTCACCAATCTCCAATGCAGTGTGCAGGTGATATCCTTTTGGTGTGTCCAGATCACCAGTGCACTGGCTGTGTGTTCTGTCCAGAACTGGGGTGCAGGCAGAACTGATTATAAAGCGAGAGGTAGGAAGCCTTGTTTGTAGGTAGGGCCTAACTTTTGTTATTAACTCTCCCTCTACAGGTGCCGCTACTTCAGGTGAAGGGCCCCTTGCTGGTGGTGCAGCTTTTAGAGACAACCCTGCTATGTCTGGTGAACTACCCCAGGTGAGAGAAAGTGAGAAATGGCTCAGCAACTTGGATTTCTCCTTATTGGTTAATTTAGGGCAGGGATTTACGGATGTTAAAAGTGGCCATCACAGAATAGAATCTGCAACTGTTATATGGAAATACTTACATAGGTATAAGAACCTAAGAGGAACCCTGCTGGATCAGGCCACAGCCCATCCAGTCCAGCATCCTGTCTCACTCAGTGGCCCACCAATTGCCCATGGGCATCTCAAGCAGAGACAAGGGCAAACCTTCTCCTGCTCTCAAATCCCAGCAAATGGCCCTAGAGGCCTCCTGCTTGTCCCCCCAGTCTGAAAGATGTACTGAGGCATCCATTCCAGTAGCCATTGATACACCTGTCATCCATAAATTAGTTTATCCCTTCCTTAAAGCCATCTAGGCTGGGTGCTGTTGCTGACTGGTCACTGGAAGGACAGATCCTGAAGCTGAAGCTCAAATACTTTGTCCATCTAATGAGAAGTCAGGAGCTCATTGGAAAAGGCACCGATGCTGGGAAAGATGGAAGGGAAAAGGTGAAGAGGATGGCAAAGGATGGGATGCATAGATAGCATCATGGAAGCAAATGAGCAGATTTTGGATGGAATGGTCCAGCGTACTTTGATCTATGGGGTCACAAAGAGCCTGGTCACACCTTCACTTTCAGGCTTCTTCAGTCCATCTTCAGGTCTGACCGCTCACACCTTTTCATTTCTATCTGCTTTCTTTGTGGACTTTCCACCCTCCGTGTGGACTTTCCCGAATGGAAAGTCCACACGTAAAATGGATAGAAATGAAAAGGTGTGAGCGGCCAGACCTGGAGGTGGAGTGAAGACGGTTTCAAGCGAAGGTGTGACCAGGGCCAAAGAGTCAGACACAACTGAAAGATGGAACAGCAAATAACTGGCTGGCTTGTGGTTTTACTTGGAAACGTTGTGCGTTGTTTTTGTCAGACTTTAGAGAACCCTGGAGAAGCCACAAGTGATAAATCCTGCTTCTTCTTGCCTGTTACTATAATGCAAAATGCAAGATGCTTCTTGCCTTCGCACAGGGCTTATGGAAGGCGTTACAGGCTATAGTACATTTCAGGTGCAAAGCAGGCTTGAATAAGCAGAGAATATGGCCCGTTCTGCACTTACCTGGGTTTAACCTGGGTCATAGCCTGTATTTTTGAGAGCACTGTGACCTTCGAGAAAGCAAATTCCGAGCTGCGCTTGACAACCCAAGCGTGGCCTGCTGCCCGTGACCACGTTCGCCCTCCTGGTTGTCCTCATTTGCCACCTGTTATGGAATGCCTGCAGAGTGCAGATGATATAAAAGGGCTGTTAATGTTTAAGCGACCTTCTCCTTCCGCAGTCTTGTGGCTACAAACGCTGCCAGATTCCGGCTTGCGGCTGGGCCAGATAAGAAACTCCTAGAGCTGGGATTGCGCCGAGCGCAAGGACCCGACGGCGGCCTCTCGGCATCCAAGTATACGTATGTTGGAGGTCGGTTCAGGTTCCCTTTTCATCCTTCCTTGGCACTGTCTTTGGCCTTTCCTGCATTTCCTGTGCTTAATCCATTTGGGTGAATCTGGGGGCCTTTTGCACACACCTCTCTTAATCTAGATTTAGAAGATCCGGGTCTTTGGTATCTGATTCTTGTGGAATGTGGTCCTTGAAGTTCCACATCATGGGGCCTTTTCGCACTTGGCTTTATTCTGGAATATATCTCAGGGCAGGGGTCTGTTGTCCACATGCTAATGTATGTTCTGGCAATACACATTTGGGGCCTGCTGAAGCCTGCACTAGCATGTGGACAGCAAGCCCCTGTTCCAGGATATATTCCAGAATAAGGCCAAGTGCAGAAAGGCCCCAGGTGAGGGCCCCATGTGTCCATATGGGCCATCTAGCACCCGATGGCAGTGGGGGCTAAAGATGGCTGCCATGCGGATGCCATAGCACCCACCCCTAGCCTCCCATTAGGCCTGATTAGGTCCAAGCAGGAAGGTCCGCCAGTGGTGTGGTGTGATTGGTTCATGTAGCTGTCAGTCAGGGGTCACTTCCGGTTACAATGGGCATGGCGGAGAGACACAGCTTCATAACTGCCTATGAAGCCACTACCAAGTTTGTGCTCAGCTTCGTAGACCGCAACAAAGGATGTACAGGCCTACGTATCGTGTATGTTGAGCGGTAGACCTGGAGCCACCCTGCTGCAAGTGGCGCCCTCTAAGCCCTCCCCTGGACTCCATTGCCCTTGTATATGTGCGCATGTACGCAAGTGCGCTCTGTGATCTGGTCTTCAAGGTGGAAGACTGGCTTGAAGATGCCATTAAAGGGGTCTTCCGTTAATCCAGATTTAAGGGCCCAAAGACCCCATTAAATCCAGATTTCAACAGCACTCGTGTGGACAGCATGTTCAGAATGGGGTCCTAATGGGGTCGTGTGTGCGGAAGGTACATAACTGATCTGTGCCAATTGTGTACCTATTGGGTTCCTAATGGGGTCTTTGTTGCATGTCCAAAAAGGGCCTGGATTAGCTAGATCTAGATCAGCTGCATTCAGCAGGACGGATGGTGGCTAACGCACTCCAAAGAGAGATGCAACGCTGATGTTCAAGCACAGTTGTGCATTAGTAGATCTAAACTACTGGCCGATGTCCCTGTGGATCTGACATCGCATCTGGGTAGCAAAGGCCCAGGCATCTTCGCAAGCAACGCAAAGTCACCAGTGCCATGGACATAGGGCGTCTTCACAGGCAATGCAAGGACCCCAGCACCATCCGTGTGGTTGTTGTTCCGAAGGGACTGCAAAGGCATCTTCGCAGTCACGCTGTCACGGCGCATGCTCCTGAGTGCCACGTTTGCATTCTTTCCCGTTCTGTTCTATGTGTACTTCATCTGGACCAGATGGCACTGGTACGGTTGTGGTACTGATTAATGTGGTCCACTCCTAATCCAGGCTCCTGCACTCTTAGTCCGGAGGCCTATTTGCACTACAGCCTCTAGTCAAGAATTAGTGAACCTCTGGTGAAGAGCGGCCACATGTGTTGGAGGCTGTTACAGCCTCCAGGCGTGCCCGCCCCCATCAGAAGTTCAGTAACCAGCATTTATCAGACACTTACCTGGAGCGTCCAGTGGCATGACCATCCGGACCCACTTCCAATATTCCAGGGTCATGTGACAACCATAGACGCAACTGTGTGTGCACAAAGCATCAGCATTGTCAAGGCAATGGTGCTTATGCACACGCCGTGCCGGAGAGTGCCACAGCCAAAATGGCGGTGCCCAGAAAAGGACCGGTCCCCGGATCAAATTAAGTAAGTACTCCATCACGGGGGGAGGGTACAGCCAAAGTACAAGTGCTCCTTTCCCGTCCACCAGATGGGAAGTGTGAAAATGCCCCAGGAGAGAACTTGGTGGTACAGTCAGATCCCTATATCCGCTGGGGATATGTTCCGGCCCCTACCATGGCTACCTGAAACCATGGATAATTGCAGACAGGCCTTCCAGTTCTGGGGTCGTGCAACCGGACGCCTCCTGCCCATCTCCCAAGCAGTCCCTTACATTTTGGGATGGGTTCTGGTGGCTTCATGTTGCCTATTCCAACAGTCTATGGAGGCCAGAATAGGCCTTCCGGTTCTGGGTGCTTTTCCCATGGGGGTAGGGTGGGCAGATCCAGTGACCGTACTTAACTGAAACCATGGTTTCCGAATTAGTGGATACGGGGGTCCAACTGGAGTTTCTCTCTTTGGCCTTGTATAGCCTTGCCCTAGTACACCGGTCGGTCTCAGAGAAGATGCCAACTGGGACCCTGTGGAAGGAGAGTTCTAGGAGGGGGGAGAGAGGGTTCCCATAACTGCACCAATGCGCAGCAGGGAAGACCCTAGACTTCTTGCTCTTCTGGACTATTGGGAAATGCCAAGAGGCTCTCAATTCACGGGCAAATCTATATAGTATCTGTGTCCCAAGAGACTCCTTGGCTTTGATATGGGTGTAGTAGGAAGTTCATATGGAAGGAGGTCTATCATCTGTGGAAGTTTGCTGCGTTTTTGCTGATGGCAGCTGCTGGCTTTCCCTGTCTTCTCTTTGTCCCAGGCTTTGATTTTACCAGCAACGTCCTTGCAGGGAAGCTTTATGGGATTCCAGTGCGTGGGACGGTCGCTCATTCCTATGTCTCTTCCTTCACCTCGCTGGATGAGGTCAACCCACGGGTCAGTAGCTTCTTTGTCCAGAGAGCTTCGCTGAGCAAGTTGTCTTGGTCGGTTCATCTTGCTGACGGTTCCAGACTTCTTTGTGGGTTTATCTATTTATTTGTCAATAGTGTTTGTTTGTTTACACTTCTGTCCCACCCCATACCCGAAGGTCTCTGGGTGGGTAACATCAGATTAAAAACAAGGTACACATAAAAAATAAAATACAGGTTAAAAACACCTTTAAAGATTCATAAAATTTAAAACATTAATTACTGTGCCAGTGTGACCCATTAGTGCAATCCTTTCCCAGGGAGATCAATATTGTTTCAATAGGGTTCCTTAACAGTCTTTCATTTTATGTATCTATCTATCTATCTATCTATCTATCTATCCCTCCCTATACCCAAAGGTCTCAGGGCGGGTAACAACCTTTAACATCCAACTTATTGAACAAAACATATATTAAAACAATAAGAACCATCACAACATTTAAAATCCAGCATGTTAAAAACAAAACATTGTCAATTAAAACAACAGTGTTTGCAGTGGGGGAAACATGACCAACATTTAGCCAAAGGCCTGAGCAAAGACGTGTGTCTTCACCTCCTTCCTGAACATAAACAGAGAAGGAACCTGAGGCACCTCACAGGGGAGACTATTCCATAGCCTGGGGGCCATTACTAAGAAGGCCCTTTCCCGGGTGCCCACCTGCCTCACTGCTGAAGGTGGTGGGACAACCAAGAGGGCCTCCCCTGAAGATGAAACATGTCACTTGACATCTAAATGATGGGTGGAGCTAGGCATGTTTCCTGCAGTAGAGAGTTTCATCACTTAGGTGCCACTACCAAAAAGGCCCTGTCTTGGTAATAGGCCATAGACCAGCTGCCTCTCCCTGCCTGTAGGTCCCAGAAGACACATAAGCGGCAGACGTTTTCACGAGATGCTTTCCCTTGCAGAGCCTTCTGCCCTTGCATGGGAAGGAGCCGGTGGACTTCCCTTCGTTAGCCGAGACGTGGCTTGGGCGTGTCTGCCAGTTGCTCCAGCTGTCTCCGGAAGGGGTGAATCTTGGGGAGATGGCGGCCTTTGTGTCCTACGCCATCACCTTCCCACACAACTTCCAAGCGCTGGTGGACACCTACTGCGTCAAGAGGTAACCATGAGCAGCGACCCAGGTTGGCAGTCAGATGTTTAGGATCTGGAGTGATCTGAGTCTCTAGGGAGTTGCTTATTGGGAGATGGATAGATTTCACCCACCCAACTATCTGTCCATCTGTCATCTATACTTCCATCCACCATCTGTCATCTATCCATCATCCATCCATCCGTTCATCTGCCCATCTGCTCATCCATCCATCCTTTCGTCCATCCTTTCGTCCATCCTTTCGTCCATCCTTTCGTCCATCCATCCATCCATCTACCTACCTACCCATCTATCTATCTGTTATTAATTACAACATAGCAATAGAGCCAAGAACAATTAACAAATAAACACATCAAAACAACTGTAGCAGTACCTAACTGCAGGAGTCCTACCACGTCAGGACTGGGAGCGGACTCAAGGCTCTTTCACTCTTGGCGTCCTAACTGTGGAACCCTTTGGGCAAAACGGCATTGAATGCACTAAGCATCTGCACATGCCAAGATGCTTAGTGCATTTGAACCCTCCCCAATCCCTCCCCACACTTTCACCTGAAAGCCATGTCCAGATCCCGGGTGCCGGCACTGTTACCAGGGCAACGGCATTACGTGACGTGCCAGCATGTGTCACATATGTCATGTGCTCCCTCGGCGCCTCTTCCACCCGGAAGAGGTGCAGAAGGAGCTTACTAGAGCCTAATCAGCCCTGCACTAGTGCAAGTATAGAGCACAGATTGAGAGCTCAGAAAGAGAGCTATGACTAGCCCAGGGTCACCCTGCTGGCTTCATGGAGGAGTGCAGAATTGATCCCCATGACTGCAAGATACGAGTCCAACACTAACCACAAGACCAGGGCAGGAGACAACTATGAGATGGATAGATCTGATTGTTGTAGCCCCCTTCCTGCTTGGATTCTGGCAGAAGCTCCCTCTTAATCCTCCCCTTTGCTTGTTTTATGGCTTTAGAGGCCCACGACTCTTCCTGGATCCTTGAGGAAGCAGAGCGCTCAGCTAAGTGCTGGAAACCATTTGGGATTCCACCACGCTGAGATTATAGGTACCTCAGCGTGGTCTAGTGGTCAAGGAACCGGTCTCTTGTCTGGGAATACCGGGTTTGATTCCGCACTCCTCCACAAAGCCAGCTGGGTGACTTTGGCCTAGTCACAGCTCTCTTATGAGCTCTCACAGCCCCACCTACCTCACAGAGTGCTCTGTTGTGGGGAGGAGAACAGAAGGTTTGTCAGCCGCTTTGAGTCCCCTTAAATGTGTGAGAAAAACAGAGTAGAAAATCCAACTCTTCTTCTTCTTCTTCTGTGGGCTAAAACCCACAATTGTCTTGGCACTATGTTGAGAATGCCCTATAGATCTATGGCATTCCCAGTATAGGCCTGAGTTACTTGGCTGAAAACTCGTTGATATCTCTATGGTGGGTCCTGTAATAACTATGTTTTGCTTTCCATCTGGTATTGAGAGGAAGAGCATTTGAACAGCAAAAGTTGGGGCAACAGAGAGGTGTCTGTCCCCTTCTTGCTTAAGCTTCATAAGGCTGATCTCTGCTGAGAGATGGATGTCAGCATTTTGGTTTCACACAGAAGGGAGATCTTTATGGTCCTTTCTGGTCCTTTAATGCCCACAGGAGTGGCATCCCGAACTTCTGTGCTGTTGCCCTCGCGCTGAATGAACTTGGATACCGAGCCATTGGCGTTCGCCTGGACAGTGGAGATCTGGCTAAACAGTCCATGGAGATTCGGCGCGTCTTCCAGATCTGTAGCAAGCAGTGAGTCTTTGCCTGTTCTTTTATTATCTATTGCTGGTTTCTGAGGGAGAGCAGTTGTTCTAGAGCCAAGAATCGGGCCTTAAGCAAGGTTTTTGCTCCTTACTTTTGGAAAACCTTGTTCTAGATTTCAGATTAGCTCTGGAACACTGAACTGTTTCTATCTGCATAGGTGGGAGTCTCTGAAATTGGTAAAAATGCTGACATGCCACTGGTCTGCTATGGAGCAACTGCTGGTGCATCACCCCAAAGCCTGGATTAAAGATAGGGCAGTGTGTAATGGTTAGGGCTAGGCTGTTAGGCTGGCAAAGAATAATCATGAGACTCTTTCTTTAAAAAGATGAACAGTGATTTATTTCAGCTCAGCGTAAAGGCATGTTTTGTCGGAAGCAACTTGGAACAGAAAGCCCAGCATATTTATATGTTTCATAGCTGGGTGGGGTTTGGCCTTCAACCAATGAACAATAATTATTTTTCAAAACTCAGTTTAAACTTGGAGCCAAAATGTATCACTTGACCCCAGCAGGGAGGGGGGAGTCAACTGTCACTTCCAAACAACAGGAAGCTACTATATACATATATACAGAATCACATAGGTGGCAAAGATCTTACATTCAAATACTATGGCAGGCAGCTAGCCCTGCCTGACATAGGCCAAGCTCAACCTCCCAGAATATCTCTTCTGGGTTCAAGTTGCACAGTGAACCAGAATAAAAAGACTACTGAACTACTACTACAGAATAAAAAGTAGAAGTATTTGCTTTATTAAAATAAAAAGGAAAAAATAAGCAAATACTGAATAAAATAGCAGAAAAGATACAGGTTCAAAACAATTCAAGCAAATAAAAAGATTTCTCCATGCAGAACATGGGGTTCAGCATCATGGATCCATAACAGTTCAAAAAGTCAGCACTGAAAAAACAAAAAGCATCAAGTGGATAGCATGACTCTGAATCAAGACGAAACAGAATAGAAGATGAGTACCTAATGCTAATACGGGCATGGCTATATCCTAAATCCTGAATACATCACACATTATGCAATCAGTAAAATGCCCACAAACTCAGGTCCTTCTAGAAGACAAGTGAGTAACCCCTCCCATCAGGTAATACAAATAACTGCCCATCCCCTCTGCAGCCTATTAGTGTTATCTAGTTCGGGAGTATGTTCCTAGGTCCAACCATTTGTGGACAGTACTGCTCCAAGGCCCAATATGCCTTTCTTCTTCAAGACTTAAGGTAACAAAGTGATTTTTCCCAAGAGATTTTTACTTTAGATGTTAACCATCTAAGGCCCAAAAGGGAGATAATTAAGCTCTCAGGTATGCTCTTCTGTCACACAGTGCATCATGCCAAGAGATCAGGCATCTGAGGCCAGTTCACAGTTGGCCTCTTAGTAGATGCTGGGTAACTTCAGCGCATGACCAATCACTTCCTGCACACTGAGCTGGTCCCTCCCTGCATCAAAATACATCCTGTTTGATTGTGGGCCTATTTTGAGAACCACAGCCTTCAAGCTCTTGGCCGAGGCCACCCAAGGGTGCAGCAGAAGCCTGGCCCAGCAGTGACACCTCCTCAACTTGACTCCCACATGGAAAATGGAGAGACACCTTCAGTCCCCTCTTCCCCCAAGGGGGGTCAAGGGGACTAGAAAAGACCCTCTGGGTTGAGGTGGGCTGAGGCTGCTGCCAGTCACAGCAGCTGGGCTGGGGGAGGCACCACCGATGAAGTAGAAGGCACCTCCCCTGGTGTTGATAGGTCCTCTCATCAAGTTTTCAGGTCCCGTGGTTTGAAACGGTGTCCATTGCTGTGAGCAACGACGTGAGCGAATGGAACGTCAAAGAGCTTGTCCAGGAGGTGAGGATGGGCTTTGTGCTTACTCGCATATGGCAGAGGGATCTCCTAGAACAGTTTGCTGCGGGGACCTAACCCAGTGGTTCTCAACCTGGGGGTTGGGACCCCTTTGGGGGTTGAACTACCCTTTCAGAGGGGTCGCGACAAGTCTCCTGCAGCCCTTCCCTCCCACTTCCCAACTGCTCTACCCCCATGGTTGGGGGTCCCCACAACATGAGGAACTCCATTAAGGGGTCGCAGCATTAGGAAGGTTGAGAACCGCTGACCTAAGCCTTCTTGAATGGCTTGTGATAAGAAGCAGCGGCAGAAGAGTTGGTTTTTCTCTCCCTTTTTAAGGGGACTCAAAGTGGCTGACAAATCTTCTGTTCTTCTCCCCACCACAGCCACCCTGTGAGGTCAGTGGGGCTGTGAGAGTTCAGAAAGAGAGTTATGGGGTGTTTTTCCACTGTCACTAGAAGTACCCATTAAGTACCCATTAATGGGTAAAAAAATGCCATTATGCACCCATTAATGGACACTTAATGGGTACTTTTAGTGACAGTGGAAAAACACCCATGATCAGCCCAGGGCCATCCAGCTGGCTTCATGGAAGAGTGCAGAATCAAACCCCATGACTACAAGATATGAGTCCAGCACCAAGCTGGCTCAAGAACTGTGTCAGAGTTCTTTAATGATCTCAAGATGGGCTGAGAAATGGGTCATGCAAACGAACTTACCTAGAACCAGAAAATCCAATGAACAGATAGAAAGGGGAATATGTTGTTTGGCAATAATGGGTGTGAAAGTGATTTTGGAATATTTAGTTAGCAGTGGGATGAAGGAGCAGAAAGGGCGGATGTGATTTTGGGGAACATCATAGAAGTCTAGAGACCAAATCATGAGAAATAATAACTCCACTCTGGTTAGAGCTGGTTAGAGCCCATCTTGAGTGATGTGTTCTTAGCATCTTGGTTTTAAAAAGGATTCAGACCAATTAGGAGGTTTGGGACCCATGGGTCTGCACCCCAGCCAGAGGAGGAATTCAAGGTGATCTCCTCTGAGTTGGCCAAAGTTCTGTGGGTGGATATGGATGGCCATCTCATGCCTTGTATTCTGCTCGAGATGCCCATAAGCAATTGGTGGGCCTCTGTGTGAGCCAGGATACTGGACTAGATGGGCTGTGGCCTGATCCAGCAGGGCTCCTCTGAGGTTCTTCTCTCTTTCACTGTGTTCCTGATAGGGCAACGAAATCAACATGATTGGTGTTGGGACCCACCTTGTGACCTGCCCTCTCCAGACCTCCCTTGGTTGTGTGTACAAGGTAATCATTTCTTCCCTCCATGGGGCACTTGGAGAAACGGTCCATCTTGCTTCCAGGAGCTGCCTGGTCTTAGAGTTTGCATCACATCTACTTCCTGATTAGTTGACTCAGAACAGAGCACAACATCGGTTTACCGACAGAATAAAACAGATCTTCCAGAGTTTGGTTTCTTGAGTCTCTGCTCTACATTTCAGACAGAAGAGAAGGGCAGATGTCTAGTTCTTCTGCGTTGGGTGGCCCTTTTGCAGAAGCTCAGGCAGCTGAGGGTCTAGAGAAGATCTAAGCTTCTTCTGTAGTGATCCACAGTCCCGGGCTGCTGCTGCTTCACCCTGTGGGATGCCCCAGGGTCAGATCACCCAGAAATCTGACAAAGTTGATGAAGACCAGTTGCTGTACAGCGGAGATGCTTGTGGAAGGCAGGGTGGATATCTGGTGGACTTCCGTTGAGCAGTCCTGCTGCAGAGCATTCTGGGACCTTTTGAAGGTTCATGCGTTACCAGTAACGGCCTGTACTTTTTGAAATTTGGAGAGAGGAACATTTTTGTCTTGGAGGAAAAACCTCCAAGGACTTATCCTGCACTTTGGACGCTTGACCAAAGATCATGCAAAGTGTAATCCAGACAGTGTTGGAAAGCTTGGGCGTTTTCGCACTTCCCTTCCTGTCTGCTGGACGGGAAAGGAGCATGATGTGCCTGTGACTGGCCGGTGTCTGGTTCTCTTCTGGACACTGTCATTTTGGCTGCGGTGCTGTCTGCAACTGCATGTGCGTCTGCACCTTGCCTTGATGACACTGACACTCTGCGCATGCACAGTAACGTCTATGATTGTACGAAGTGCCAGTGCACCGGCACGGTGCCTCAAATGACCCCGGATTGCTGGAAGAAGAGCAAATGGCCACTGCCCGGACACTTAAGGTACATTTTGGTAAATTTTGCTTAAGGCGTGGAGGATGATTTCATGCTCCACACCTAATCAACAATGAGTGAATTCCTGGTGAGGGCAGGCACACCTGGAGGCTGTACCAGCCTACTCCACGTGCGGATGCTCTTCACCAGAGGTTCACTAAGTGTTCACTAGAGGCCGTAGTGTGAATAGGCCACTTGTGTGTAAATTAAGAGTGTCTTGTGTTCGTGAAAGCAAGAAAAGGAGGATCATTTCTTTCAGCCTTGATGGTATCCCATTCATGTTCCACATGTTCTGACAACCCTCTCTCTTACCACCCCATCTACTGAGCAGCTGTGCCATTACACACCTGCGTGGCATGCACACACCTGCACACACACCTGCACACGCTGCCCCAGCCCTTCTGCCAGCAGAGCCGTTCACAAAGTCTGTTCCTTTGCTCCTAGCTCGTGGAAGTGAATGGCAGCCCAAGGATCAAGGTGACGGAGGACAAAGGGAAGACAACCCTGCCAGGGAGCAAGATTGTCTACAGGCTCTGGGATGCTGCTGGTAAGAGATTTGGGAACTTCTTTGGAATTGTGAAACAGCCTTATACACACCATCAGGGAGCAACGCTCTAGCAAGACCTGGGCCATTTGGTAGAGCTAAGAACCTAAGAGGAGCCCTGCTGGGTCAGGCCACAGCCCATCTGAGCTTTCTGCAACACACCAGGAAAGGGATCTCGGAGTTCTGGTGGACAGTTCCATGAAGGTGTCAACCCAGTGTGCGGCAGCAGCGAAAAAAGCAAATTCAATGCTGGGAATAATTAGGAAGGGAATAGAAAATAAGACAGCAAGTGTCATTTTGCCCCTTTATAAATCTATGGTGAGGCCACATTTGGAGTATTGTGTACAATTCTGGTCACCACACCTCAAAAAGGATATTGTGGAACTAGAGAAGGTGCAGAGAAGGGCAACCAGAATGATTAAGGGTCTGGAACAAAATCCCTTACGAAACCAGGCTGCAACGTCTAGGCCTCTTCAGTCTGGAGAGACGGCGTTTAAGAGGGGACCTGATTGAAGTATATAAAATTATGCACGGTATAGAAAGGGTGGATAGAGAACATTTCTTTTCTCTATCGCACAACACTAGAACCAGGGGGCATCTATGAAGCTGATGGGTAGGAGAATAAGGTCTGACAGGGGGAAGTATTTCTTCACCCAGAGGGTCATCGGCTTATGGAATGTGCTGCCGGAAGAGGTGGTGACAGCTACCAGTCTGGATGGCTTTAAGGTAGGGTTAGACAAATTTATGGATGACAGATATATCAACGGCTACTAGATCGAATGCCTAGATGCATCTTTCAGGCTGTGGGGGGGAGGAACCGGGGCGCTCTAAGGCCATCTGCTGGGACTCGAGAGCAGGAGAAGGTTTGTCCTTGTCTCTGCTTGAGATGCCCATGAGCATTTGGTGGGCCACTGTGTGCGACAGGTTGCTGGACTAGATGGGCTGTGGCCTGATCCAGCAAGGCTTCTATTATGTTCTTATATTCTTATCTGGTCCATAAGAACTTAAGAGGAGCCCTGCTAGATCAGGCCACAGCCCATCTGGTCCATAAGAACTTAAGAGGAGCCCAGCTGGGTCAGGCCACAGCCCATCTAGTCCATAAGAACTTCAGAGGAGCCCTGCTGGATCAGGCCACAGCCCCTCTAGTCCATAAGAACCTTAGAGGAGCTCTGCTGGGTCAGGCCACAGCCCATCTAGTCCATAAGAACCTAAGAGTAACCCTGCTGGATCATGCCACAGCCCATCTAGTCCATAAGAACCTAAGAGGAGCCCTGCTGGATCAGGCCACAGCCCATCTAGTCCATAAGAACCTAAGAGGAGCTCTGCTGGGTCAGGCCACAGCCCATCTAGTCCATAAGAACCTAAGGGGAGTCCTGCTGGATCAGGCCACAGTCCATCTAGTCCATAAGAACCTAAAAGGAGCCCTGCTGGATCAGGCCACAGTCCATCTAGTCCATAAAAACCTAAGGGGAGCCCTGCTGGATCAAGCCACAGTCCATCTAGTTCAGCATCCTGTCTCACACAATGGCCCACCAGCTGCCCATGGCTAAAGTTGACTAGCGCTCCAAATGTGAGCGCCAATCTGTTACGTCATTGCGCTCCTTTCCCGTTCAGTGGACAGGGAAGCGCGAAGACACCTCAGGACTACCTGAGACTGATTTAAACAAGAGGCGTGACTGTGGGTTCTTCTGCTGCAGAATTTGACTTTTCCTTTCCCACGGAACTGCAGCTCAGAGACACACCTTTCCACAGGTATCCTGCCTTTGCAGAGCGCTGCTTTGTCTGCAGATGAAGCTCCGCTCTCTCACGGTTTATTGATGGATTGCTTATTGATAGCCTTTCCTAAAGCAGCTGAGGTGAGGCGCAGCCGAAATAGAGAAGCAAACTTGCTTGAACCCTTGCCTTATCTGCAGGATTCCCCTTTATGGACCTCATGGCGTTAGAAGAGGAATCTCCACCCAGGGCCGGCCAAGAGCTGGAGTTCTGGCCCTTAGGAGGAACCTCAGAAGAAGCAGAGAAGGTCACACCAGCAGTCGTGGAAACCCTGCACCGAGTGTACTTCAAAGACGGCCAGGTGGGGCAGGAATCTGTTTATTTCCTGTTGGATTAGGCTTTACGTAGGGTCATGATGGCCTTTCTACTCAGGCCACCTCTAGATGGTGGCCAGGTAACCCAGTACCAAGGGAAGACATGGAATTTTGATATCCTGACATTATTGCATTAGGGTGTTGTCTTTGTGCCTTTGGGACTAGTGAGCCAGTTTGGTCTAGTGGTTAGGGAGTTATCTGGGAATACTGGGTTCGATTCTGCAATCCTCCACGAAGCCAGCTGGGTGACCTTGGGCTACTCACAGCCCTATTTTTGAGCTCTCACAGCCCCACCTAGCTCACAAGGTGTCTAGGTGTGAGCTAGGTGGGGAGAAGAACAGAAGGTTTGTCAGCTGCTTTGAATCCCCTTAAATGGGTGAGAAAAGCAGAGTAGAAAAGCCAACTCCTCTTTTTTTATTCACATGCACATCTGGGTATTTGGTGAACACTAAATGCCTGGATATGTGTTTTGGCAGTTCCGCACATACATGGCCATCTGTCTCGGCAAAAGAAGTTGGCGCATGAGTTTATCTGTCTTTTAAAATGGGTTTAACTGTTGGAGCCAGGCCTGATAAGGGGCAAAATAGAAATGTAAATGAATAAATATAAGGTGATTTAATCTACACGGAGACTTGTGATCACAGTGTTGAACCTAGGGTGATCTCACACTTCCCTTCCCATCCCATGGACGGTAAAGGTGTACAGGAGACAAACACTGACTAGTGATCATACTTGCAAGTGCTAGTCAAGAACATAATAAGGAGCCCTGCTGGATCAGGCCACAGCGCATTTAGTCCATAAGAACCTAAGAGGAGCCTGCTGGATCAGGCCACAGCCCATCTAGTCCAGCATCCTGTCCCACATAGTGGCCCACCAATTGCCCATAGGCCTCCAAGCAGAGACAAGGGCAAACCTTCTCCTGCTCCCAAATCCTAGCAAATGGCTTAGAGGCCTCCCGCTTGTCCCCCCAGCCTGAAAGATGTACTTAGGCATCCATTCTAGTAGCCATTGACACATGTGTCATCCATAAATGTGTCTAGCCCTTCCTTAAAGCCATCTAGGCTGGTTCTGTCACCACCTCTTCTGGCAGCCAATTCCATAGACCGATGACTCTCTGGGTGAAGGAATGCTTCCCCTTGTCTGATCCGACTCTCCTGCCCATCAGCTTCATAGGTGCCCCCTGGTTCTAGTGTTGTGTGATGGAGAAAATACATTTTCTCTCTCCACCTTCTCTATACCACACATGAATTGATATACTTCAACAGCCTAGCGCCCACATGATCAATCACTTACCAGAGATCAATTGGGTGGTCGATCCACAATTGCGCCAGAGGGTCATGGAGCCTGGATGACCTCCTCAGCTGGCTAGAGCGCAGGTGGTCACTGGCTGGACGTGTAAGGCATGTTCCCAGTCGCGACTGGGGAGGGTTGTGTTGCTATTGGTGCACAATGTCCTGCGCCACAGCTGGCTTAGAATTAGTCAACATCTGGGCAGGCAGGGGTGCTTGTAGGCCCAGCTGTTGCCTGATTGCAAACTTCGGGCAGAAGTGCGAATCAGCAACTAGAAAGGAGAGAGAATGAACTTCTCTCTGTGTGTGCTGCCTTGTGCACATTAATGCTTTGCTTCTGCTTTTTCCACCCCAAAGGTTTGCCAGCCGCTTCCTAGCCTTGTAGAAATCAAGGCCCATGCCCAGAACTCCTTGAATAAACTGAACCCTGTTCACAAGAGGCTGCAGGATCCAGAAGAGTATCAGGTATGTCCTTCAGGGCCAGCTGGCGTTCATGTGAGAGTTCTGAAAGAATTCAAATGTGGTTTTTTTATTGTATTGAGTAATATACAGCAACAAAACCAAAAACCCAGTAATATATCACATAAGACATCTCAATTATTCATCAGTTACGAGAATACAACAAGCCAACAAATAAACATGCCCTCCCCTACATGAAATGGCAAAACATCACGAAGCCAGTTTGGTCTAGTGCTTAGGGAGCCGGACTCTTATCTGGGAATACCAGGTTCAATTCCGCCCTCCCCCATGAAGCCGGCTGGGTGACCTTGCGCTAGTCACGGCTCTCTTCTGAGCTCTCACAGCTCCACCTACTTCACAGGGTGCCTGTTGTGGGAAGAAGAACAGAAAGTTTGTCAGCCACTTTGAGGATGTAGAAAAGCCAACACTTCTTCCTCCTCCATGAAGCCAGCTAGGTGATCTTGGGCAAATCACAGCTGTCTTCTGATCTCTCATAGCCCCACCTACCTCATAGGGTGTTCCTAGCCTGAGGCCACCCGCTGGTTTCATGTAGGAAGAAGAAGATTGGCTTTTCTACCCCGCTTTTCTCACCCGTTTCAGGGGACTCAAAGCAGCTGGCAAAGCTTCTGTTCTTCTCCCCACAACAGAAACCCTGTGAGGTGAGTGGGGTTATGAAAGCTCAGAAGAGAGCTGTGACTAGCCCAAGGTCACCCAGCCGGCTTCATGGAGGAAAACAGTATCAAACCGGCTCCCTAGCCACTAGACCAAACTGGCTCACGGGTGCCTCCCTCCCTGTTCCAGTTTAGCAGGGGCACCCACCTTGGCACCGCAGCAAATTGTGCTTCCAAACTGTGTTCCCCCATGGCTCTGAGGCCAAGAATTTTAGTTCCTAACCATTGGAGAATCTGGAAGCTGGCTTTGAAGAATGTGCAGTCTTTAGACCCAGCGTGACAGCTGTCCAGGAACACCATTCGGAGTCTGGGCGGCTTTTCCCCAGAACAGCCACGCCAGCCTGGACTGGGCCAACAAGATAAATGTGGAAATGTCCCAGGAACTTGATGGCTTTTCCTGGAGGAGGTACTCTATAATCATCTTCATGTAGAAATGTAGGGCAAGAACGCTTCTTGCAATTCTGATTTATCTGCCGGCTGCAGGGCCTTTTGGCTTACCGCGGCCCTCCAACTGGAGCCGTCCACACTTCAAGCACTGGTGGTCTAGCTGGGGAGTGCAGCAGCGCTTGAAGTGTGGACGCCTCCTTCCACACCTGATCTTAGCCTCAGTGGGATGGTATAAATGCAGACAATGGGATGTGGCCTTACTTGACCGAGGAGTCTTGGACAGTCACAGCCCCTCACCTGCCATGCCTTAGTAATGTTGCTGAGGATATAAGATAAACGGCAGGAGAATGTTTGTTTGCCATTTTGAGCTCTTGGGAGGACAGGCAGGATGTAAATGCGGAAGTCAAAGCTTAGACCGAACATGGCTTTTGCATTATCCCTTGCTGATGCACTGAAAGCATTTTCATGTTTGTGTTTCGTGTGTGTGTGAGCAAGTGGCAGCACCATGCACATCCAGGCAGAGTACACCTTGCGGTGGTGGCCGTGATCGATCGCTTACCTCTGCCATGACCGGACCGCCAATCCCTGGGAGCGGTGCCCAGTCATCAAGTTACCAGAGGGGCGTTCAACCACGGGCGCTGACGTGAGCAGCCGCAATCTGTCCCTGTACGTCTCTGCAACGATGTCCAAGCATGTCACGGAATGGCCAATCGCAGCAGAGAGGAGGTGGAACTTCCAGCTTCAGGGCCTGGTAAACAGGAGGGCTATTCGCACTTCTAGCCAGTAATGGACACTTTGAGGAAGCTTTCCTCATGACAAGTGCGAATGGCCCACCTTTACCAGAAGTTTACCAGCCCTAGTTCGCAGCAGCCTAATCAGCTAAGTCCAGAAAGGCCCATGTTTACAGCTTGGATAGGAGACCACCAAGAAATCCCTCCCAATCCATGCACCTTATTTGTTCTGCTTCCCAATGTGTTAGAAGTACAGCCATGACGAAGGATCCCAGATATCCTTCTGCCTCATGTAGATGGAGCCTAAAAGTGCATGAGAAGCAGTAGCATCCCTCTGAGCACACAGCTCTATGTGGGAATTTAGCCTGGATGTTTCCATGCGCGAAGCAAGCATTCTCCTTTCTGCCCATCTCTCACCCCCTTACTGCCCTTTCTCTCCTCTTTTCCCAGGTGGCTGTGACGAAGAAACTCCATTTGCTTCTCCTGGATCTCCAGGGGAAGAGCCAATGAATGAGCCAGCCCTCACCCACGCAAGGAACATGGACAAGCGTCTCACCTGCCCTGTGCTCTGGATCCTGCCTGCACATGAACCACCTTGCTTCTTTTTCGTGTCCCTTTTGAAGAATGCTAAAAAGATCTCCGTATGGGCTTTCGGATGTTCTCCATGACTGCAGGAAGAACAAGCCAGAGGAGCAAAGATATGTTGGTTCACCTTCTGCTTCTCATAAAATGGATAGTGACCGCCAGCCACAAGTTGCAATACACAGAACAGATTTGGGAAGCCAGTTTATGGGTGGCCCTTTCTTTCCCCAAGTGGGCCCTTGGCAGCAGGGAAAGCGAACGGCCCCTTTTGGAGGCACTCTGGCCTTGTGGTTAGAATATCAAGACCCTAATCTGAAAGTCTCCAGGTTGAATTCCACATGAAGCCAGCTGGGTGGCCCTGGGCTAGTCACACTGTCTTCCTGAACTCTCACAGCCCCACCTACCTCACAGGGTACTGTACATCGTGGGGAGAAGAACAGAAGATTTGTCAGCAATTTTGAGTCCCCCTTAAGGGTGAAAAAAGTGGAGTATAAAAACCACCTCATCTTCCTCTACCCAAGTCCGTGGTCAAGGCCAGATAGATCAAAAGCTGAGCCAGTTTGGTCCTGTGGTCAAAGTATCAGACTCTTACCTGGTGGTCTCCTGGATTCAATTCCCCACTCCTCCACAAAGCCATTTGAGTGGCCTTGAGCTAGTCACAAGCTCTCCTGAGCTCTCACTGCTCCATCTACCTCACAGGGTGTCTGCCTTGGGGAGAAGAACAGAAGGTTTGCCAGCTGCTTTGAGTCCCCTTAAGAGTGAAAAAAGTGGGATATGAAAACCAACTTTTCTTCTTCTGTTTCTGCAAACCTTGGGATGTTCCTCAAGCCCCCTTGTTCATCCCTTGTTTCTGAGCAGCTGCCGCTTAGCTCCAGTTCTTCTCTTGTGTAAACACTTTTGCTCTTAGGTGGACGTGGTCACTGGGCCTTTATACGCTGCTCGATCCTAACGTGGGAGAAACAAAACCAGCGTGCCTTGTGTGCCAGGGCTGATGCCCTTTTAAGCCTGAGCCGGAATCTATTGTGTTTCTTTAACTGATCAATCAAACTGTGTATGCTTTTAAAGTAAAGGAATATTGTAAGATCAGTACTTTTCAAACAAATGGAAATAAATTAGTCTAATACTACAAAGAAAAAATAAAGTCCGTCCGTCCGTCCGTCCATCCATCCATCCATCTATATCATCTCCCACCCTTCACTGAATGGTCCCAGGGTGGATTGCAATAAGAATAAAACATGTCAAATATTAAAACATAATCGAAAAATATAACCCCCTCCCACCCAGGACAGCACCCTGAGGGAAGCTATTTAAAAGGTAAAAGCCTGGGTGAAAAGACACGTTTTCACCAAGTGCCGAACCTTGAGAGGGAGGCTGTTCCAGAGTATAGGGGCCACCACAGAAAAAGCCCTCCTGCATGTCCCTGTGCCTCATCGCTCTGCAAGAGAAGGAACTCCGAGAAGGCTCTCACCTTGACATCTCAGTGCCCAGGTAGGTCTATATGGGAGAAGGCACTCCTTCAGATTCCCAGGGCCCGAACAGAAAGCTTGTTCTGGGACAAATGTGATTTTTTTTCCAACTGCTTTATTTTCCATGTTTGACGTGGTAGACTTGGTTAATGTTAACACCACAAGGTTTTCAATAATGCAGTTTGATTCAGTCCTGTGATTTCACCGGCTTACCCTGGCAACTGGATATCTCCATCACAGAACACTAGAACCAGGGGGCATCTATGAAGCTGATGGGCAAGAGAGCTGGATCAGACGAGGGGAAGGATTTCTTCACCCAGAGGGTCATCGGTCTATGGAATTGGCTGCCAGAAGAGGTGGTGACAGCTACCAGCCTAGTTGGCTTTAAGGAAGGGTTGGACAAATTCATGGACAGGTTTTATCAATGGCTACTAGTAAAAATGCCCAGGTACTTCCTCCAGGTTGGAGAGCCAGGCATGATACCCCCCGGAGGCCATCTGCAGGGATTCGAGGGCAGGTACAAGTTGGTCTGTTCGGTCTAGTGGTTAGGGAGCCGGACTCTTATCTGTGAATACCGGCTTTGATTCCACCCTCCCCCATGAAGCCAACTGGGTGACCTTGGGCTGGTCACAGCTCTCTTCTGAGCTCTCACAGACCCACCAACCTCACAGGGTGTCTGTTGTGGGGAGAAGACCAGAAGCTTTGCCAGCTGCTTTGAGTCCCCTGAAATGGGTGAGAAAAGCACGGTGGAAAAGCCAACTCTTTTTCTGCTGCTTGCAGTGTCCATAAGCAATTTGGTGGTAAACTGTGTGAGACAAGATGCTGGACTAGATGGGTTATGGGTGGGGCAGTGGCTGATCCAACAGGGCTCCCCTTATGTTATCACGTTCGCCCTCATTTCCACACTCATCCTCAACAGCCCTTCCACTTCAGAGTTGCTCTTCAACTACTGAAAGCGTTTGCCCCTTGGAGGAACACCCAAGCCCCTCCACTCACCCTTGAACCTCTGCAGTGTTGTGCATGATGGGGCTGACATGCCAGCATGGGCACCCTTCAGAGGTGCATTAAATGCTGCGCATAGGCACAGACTTTTGCAGCCAGCGAGTGAAAGGAAGGGCAGGTGCCCGAAGATACGTCAGCACTGTACCTTCTACCTTCAAGGCTCCAGCAACACCCCACCACCACCACCATGTGCTGCACAGATAAAGACCGAGGCCACATCTTAGCAAATGAAAAAGTGGCTTGAAAGTGGCTTAGAGGTGGTAGCATGTGGATGCTAGCATTCCCACCCCACCTCTAATCCACAGGGAAGGTCTTTAATATGGATTAGAGGCAACACAGAGATCACTTTCAAGCCAACTTAGTTTTTTTATTTGTTTTTTAACTCTTCTACAGATTATTCTGGAAGAACCCAAAATCCCTCCTTGTACCAGAAAAGATCGGCTGGTTGCCCCCAAATCTGTCCCTCCCTCTTCCCTTTACCTGCCTCACAGGCCTGCTGTGAAGATCATCAAATGTGAGCAGCATATGTGGAGCCCTGAGCTATTTACAAGGATGGGATATTATGAAGAACCAGCTAACCCTAAGAGGTTTACTTTCACTACTTCCACACCCACAATGTATCAGTGGCTATTAGAATGGACACCCAGGTACATCCTCCAGGCTGGGGAGGAAGGCAGGTTTCTAAGGCCATTTGCCTGGATTCGAGAGCAGGTGAAGGTTTTGCACCTGTCCTCTGCTTGAGATGCCCAGAAGCAACTGGTGGGCCACAACGTGAGATGGGAGTGCTGTGGCCTGATCCAGCAGGGCTCCCCTTAATTCAAGGAGGACAGGTGTTATCAATTGTCTCCTTTCAGGCTGGGGGGACAAGCAGGATGCTTCTAAGGCCATTTGCTTGGATTTGAGAGGTTTGCCCTTGTCTCTGCTTGAGATGCCCATGGGCAACTGGTGGGCCACTGTGTGAAACAGGATGCTGGACTAGATGGGCTGTGGCCTGATCCAGCAGAGCTCCCTTAATTCATGGACAACAGGTATTATCAATGCCTCCTAGAACGGATGCCCAAGTACATATTCCAGGCTGGGGGGACAAGCAGGATGCCCCTGAGGCCATTTGCTGGGATTTGAGAGCAGGAAAAGGTTTGCCCTTGTCTCTGCCTGAGATGCCCATGGGCAACTGGTGGGCCACTGTGAGACAGGATGCTGGATTAGATGGGCTGTGGCCTGATCCAATAGGGCTCCTCTTAGGTTCTTAATTTAAAATCATGGGTCACGTGCAGTGCACTTTGCTGTGCCTTTCTATGCCAATTTCACCAACTTCCTAGGCACCTGATATTTGCTTTCTTACAAGAATTTAAGCCTCCTGATTCGAGTAATTTTTGCATCCAAGTACTTGCGCTTCTGGATTTATCAAATCTAAGAACCCAATTTACAGGTATGTCTGGCATAAATCTTGATGACACTTGTGAAAAAAAAAATTAACTTACCAGAGGGGAATCCACATCTCCTACATAAGGAAGTAGCTGCAGAAGCGGCATCACTGGGGTCTGAAAGTGTTTCCCTCCAAATTCCAAATCAGGAGTTAGAAGAGTTGGCTTCTCTACCCTTCTTTTCTGACCCATTAAAGGGGACTCAAAGCTGCTGACAAATCTCCCCACAACAGACACTCTGAGAGCTCAGAAGAGAGCTGTGACTAGTCCAAGGTCACCCTGCTGGCTTTGTGGAGGAAGAAAAGTTGGCTTTTCTCACCCATTTAAGGGGACTCAAAGCGGCTGACAAGCCTTCTATTCTTCTCCCCACAACAGAATATCCTGCAAGGTAGGTGGGACTGTGAAAGCTCAGAACAGAGCTGTGGCTAGCCCAAGGTCACCCAGGAGTGCAGAATCCAACCCGTTATTCCCAGATAAGAATCCAGCTCCCTAACCACTATTTATTATTTACATTTATATCCCGCCCCATACCCGAAGGTCTCTGGGCGGGTTACAACAGATTAAAATAGAATATGCATTAAAAGACATTAAAAATTCAACCAAACAGGTTAGGGTACTAATTCTCCCCTAGGGAAAGCCCTTATCCAGTAATGGCACCAGGTAGCGGAACCAGGGCTAGCCTTCTAGGCAGATTTTGCCTAAAACCACCCCCCCCCGGTTGGGATTATTCCCCTCCTCAAATCCTGCGACCCCCCCCATCCCCTTTTCCTTCCCTTTGCCAAGTGCCCCCCCCCAAGGCATTGACTTATCCCTGCCCTGCAAAGCAATCCACACGAGACACAGAGGTCACCAAACACCAAACGTTTATTCAACCAAACGAGGCCTCGAGGGCTTCTCAACGATCATCGACGGGGTCCACGCCGCTTTGTCCGACGGCAACGGGTTCTTTTTTTCCTGCAACTCAACGGCGAACGGAAGCGCGAACGAAGCGCCGTTCCTTTCCCAGCGCGGCGGCGCTTTGGTTCGACGGCGCCTACTGCGCCTTCTCCGGGCTGCGGGGCCGCGCGGGCTGCTTGTCGGCGGCGGCGGCGGCGGGCTCGAGGGCGGCGGGGCCCCTGCGGATGGGGATGGGCACCGTCTTCTCCTCGGCGGCGGGGCTGCCCTCGACGCCCGCCAGGCGCGGCGCTTCGATGCGGAGCCGCCCGCCGTCGGGGGCGAAGTTGCAGGCGAGCGCGCCCAGGTCGGCGTCGGCGGGCAGCAGCAGCTCCCTGCGCAGCTCGCGGAACTCGTGCGAGGTGCAGCCGGGCGCCACCTCGGTCTTCTGCTCGCGCTTGGCGCCCACCGTCAGCTTCCTGTCGTCCAGGTGCACCCACAGCTCCTCGGGCGAGAAGCCCGCCACGTCGAGGCAGAAGCGGTAGCCGCCGCCGCCGCCGCCGCCCGGGCCGAGGCTGCCACTGCCGCCGTCGGGCCTCCTGCTACGGCTGCCTCCGCCGCCGGCCCCGACGGCGGGCGAGCAGGGCGCCAGGAGGGCCGGGTAGGCGTCGAAGAGCATCACGCGCATCCGCTCCATCTCGTCCAGGTGCGACTGCATGTCGCACAGCAGCTGGTCCAGGAGGCTCCGCGGCGACGGGCACATCTCCGGGCGGACGGGGCGGGAGCGCGAGAATCCGGCCATCGCCGTCGGGGCACAAGCGGAGTCTCCCTCGCCTTCGCTCGCAGCCTCCTCCCGGGGGGCGTCTGCTGGCCGCTCGGGGCGCGGACCCACCACCCGCCTACACTGGCTGCTCGACGGGGCGTACAGCGCTCGCGTGGCTCTCCAGGGACGCTGCTGGGCTGCCGCTGGGTGGGTAAGTGGGTGGGTGGGGGTGTCTTATAAGGTGTCAGGGCGTGGCCGACTCAGGCGACACAGCAGCAGCCCCCCACCCCACCCTGAAGCGGAGCCGCGCTGCTCCTTTCCGCATTGGCTGCTCCGGATCGGAATCCGCGACGTACCATTGTGCGCCTTTGAATTAGGAGCATTTAGTTTTGCATTTGCAAAATAGAAAAGGAGTTTTTGCATCTCTCATGCGTACACACACACACACACACTGGTTTTGCTGAAACGGGACTGACTCCGTTTTAAAGCCCTTCCGCTCCGGTGTGCGCGCACGCGAACCCGCGCCGCCTGGCTTTGCAAAGAGGGCGCCCTTTTGGAAACCGCCGCTTCTCCCTCTGCGATGCGCGCGTTCATCGCATGCATGCAAAGTTTTAAGGGTGGAAGGGAGGTGCTTTTCTGCTCACCTTGCAGACGGATTCTTTGCTCTTTCGAAGTTTTTTTGGTGTCTTGGTTTTGGTATCTTTGCAAAGCAATCAAAGCGAGTTTCCACCCCGGAGGCGCGTTGCAAATGATTCTGCTCCCTTTGCAAGGGCTGTGTGTAGAAAAGGCGAAGCCTGCTGTTGGTGCTTTTAAAATTATTATTCATCCGCGTTTGCAAAAACAAGCAGCAGCAATGTTTATCCTGGTCTTGTTCTAAAAGCGATTTGCTTCATCCTCCTTGCAGAATTCTGCGTAATTCTGCATAAAAGCCATTTTGCAACGTTTTAACTTGCCTGGGGTGAATGCAATGGCATAGAAAAGTCAGGAGTTGTGCATACAGTGTTGTTACTCTGTAATCAGCTAAAATAAAATGGCTTAATTAAAAAGAAAAAAAAGCCAGGAAGGATTTTAAAAAAATATATATCCTGAAGGGTTCTATTCACTTTCCAGGGGCTCCTTCGTCTTTTGCAGGGGAAGCAACATGGGTGCAAATCAGGAATTTGGAAAGCCCCCAGAAGCGAACAGTATATCCTTCTTTATCCTATCCGGACACGAATATAGGATAAAAAAGCTTTGATTTGCTACACCAATGTACCACCAGTTACGAATACTGGAATCGGCGTAATCAACATCCAATAAATCATTACATTTAACACTCAGCAAGGAATTCAGTGAAATAAAAAGAACCTATCCGGTGTATGGATCATGGAAGAATCGAACAGACCGAAATAAATATTAATTTTATGTATTGTTTAAAACAGTTGTATACCGATTTTTCTTTTTTAAAAAGCTTCAAAGCGGTTAAAAGGAGAGATTTTAAAAAAAACTGAAAACCACAAACACAAAAAAAAGTATTAAAAGCTGTACAGATCAGAGAAAAGGACCAAAAACACAAGAGAAAGTCTAGAAGAAGAGTTGGCTTTTCTACCCTGCTTTTCTCACCCATTTAAGGGGACTCAAAGCGGCTGACAATCCTTCTGTTCTTCTCTCCACAACAGAACACCTTGTGAGGTAGGTGGGGCTGTGAGAGCTCAGAAGGGAGCTGTGACTAGCCCAAGGTCACCCAGCTGGCTTCACGGAGGAAGAAAAAGAGTTGGCTTTTCTCACCCATTTAAGGGGACTCAGAGTGGCTGACAAACCTTCTGTTCTCCCCACAACAGAACACCCTATGAGGTAGGTGGGGCTGTGAGAACTCAGGAGAGCTGTGAGTAGTCCAAGGTCACCCAGCTGGCTTCATGGAGGAGGGCAGAATTGAACCCAGTATTCCCAGATAAGAGTCCAGCTCCCTAATCACTAGATCAAACTGGCTCGCTAGGAGAAGAAAGGTCTTTAATACTGTAAATGTTTCCGTTCTTATCAGTTGATCTTACTGTAGGAAATAGGTTAGGATGGACATAAGGAATTGTCTTGAGCTTAAAAGAGTCTGTAAATGAATTGTAAATGAAGACAGAGATATTTCAGAAGCAGCAAACTTTGTTTTCCAAAAAGAGCCTCACTGATTGCGAAGAGAATTGAAACACAGGGTGTTTCTGCACTTGGCTTCCCATCAGTTGGACAGAGAAACATTGGCTTTTCTACCCTACTTTTATTACCCATTGTGGGGGACTCAAAGCGGCTGACAAAGCTTCTGTTCTTCTCCCTGCATGGACACCCTGTGAGGTCAGTGGGGCTGTCAAAGCTCAGAGAGTTGTGACTAGCCCCAGATGAAGAAGAGTTGGTTTTTATACCCCACTTTTCTCACCCATTTAAGGGGGCTCAAAGTGGCTGACAAACCTGCTGTTCTTCTCACCACGGCAGATGCCTTGTGGGGTAGATGGGGCTGTGAGAGCTCAAAAGAGAGCTGTGACTTGCCCAAGGTCACTCAGCTGGCTTCATAGGGGAGGATGGAATGGGAGCAGGTATTCCCAGATAAGAGTCCGGCTCCCTAACCACTAGACCAGACTAACTTGTACTAGCATTCACACTAGGCTATGCTTGCACATGGTAGCCCAAGCGCCACATACCTGTACACTCATCTCTATCTCGTTATGTGTCCAATCCCTGACAGGGAGCCGCCATTTTGATTGCGGTGCTTGCGCCATTGCCATTGCCACGGTGACAATGATGCTCTGCGCACGTGCAGTTGTGTTTGGAGTCATCTGAGGTGCCAGCTTGCTTGCATGGCACCTCAGATGACCCCTTGCACCGGGAATGGTGCAAACAATCTATGGCTGGACGGGTGAGGTAAGTGATGGGTCAAGATTAAAGTTATTAGTTTGTGTGTGGCCCATGAGAGCATGCACAACTGCTAGTTGGCAATAGGTGAACATCTGGGCAGGCATGGGGGCATTTCTAGGCTGTAAATTCCTCCTGCAAGTGCAGATGCCCCTGCCCAGATGTTCACCTATTACAAACTATGAGGCCAAGTTCGAATTGACCTCCAGTGGGCACATCTTTGCCCTTTTTGCACTAATCTGGAATAAGGAGCCCTGGAGGTCACAGTGTAGCATGGAAGTTAATAGCAGGGACAGTCTGGCATTCACACTGCAAGCGCCGTCCCTGTCCCAAACAGAACCCAGACTTACCTGGAATGAGAGGATTCAAAAAGATCTAGATAAGCTAGAACAGTGCGCTGAAACTAACAGGATGATATTTAATGGGGAGAAATGCAGAGTCCTACATCATGGTAAGAAAAATGGTAAAAATGAATACAGAATGGGAGGAATTAGGCTGAGTAGCGGTACAAGTGAAAAGGATCTGGGGGTCCTGGTTGATCCCAGGATGAACGTGAGTCACCAATGTGATGCAGCTGCAAAAAAGGCAAACACCATTCCAGGATGCATCCAAAGGAGTATTGATGGGGTCTGATCTTTCTGCAACACAGCAGGAAAGGGATCTCGGGGTTCTGGTCGACAGTTCCATGAAGGTGTCAACCCAGTGCGCAGCAGTGGCGAAAAAAGCTAATTCAACGCTGGGAATAATTAGGAAGGGAATAGAAAACAAGTCAGCAAGTGTCATTTTGCCTCTTCAGTCTGGAAAGATGGTGTTTTAAGAGTGGGCCTGATTGAAGTATATAAAATTGTGCACGGTATAGAAAAGATGAATAGAGAAAATTTCTGTATCATACAACACTAGAACCAGGGGGCAACTATGAAGCTGATGGGTAGGAGAATAAAGTCTGACAGGGGGAAGTATTTCTTCACCCAGAGAGTCATTGGCTTATGGAATTGGCTGCTGGAGGAGGTGGTAACAGCCACCAGCCTAGATGGCTTTAAGGAAGGGTTAGACAAATTTATGGATGACAGATGTATCAATGACTACTAGAACGAATGCCTAGGTGCATCTTTCAGGCTGGGAGGACAAGCAGGAGGCCTCTAAGGTCATTTGCTGGGATTTGAGAGCAGGAGAAGGTTTGCCCTTGTCTCTGCTTGGGATACCCAATCATCTCAAGAGCAGGACTCCTCTTATGTTCTTATTGAGTCTAGATCACAAGAAGTAATTATTCCTCTTTACTTGACCTTGTCCAGACCTCAAAATTGGGCACCCCAATTTTAAAAAGACATTGACGCACTAGAGCAAGTCCAAAGGAGGGCTACTAAAATGGTGAGTTGTCTAGAAATCATGTCCTACAAGGAAAGGTTGAAGGATCTAGGAATGTTTAGGAGGCAGAAGAGAAGACTGAGAGAAGACATAAGAACATAAGAACATAAGAGAAGCCTTGCTGGATCAGGCCACAGCCCATCTAGTCCAGCATCCTGTCGCACACAGTGGCCCACCAAATGCTCATGGGCATCTCAAGCAGAGACAAGGACAAACCTTCTCCTGCTCTCGAGTTCCAGCAGATGGCCCTAGAAGCGCCCCAGTTCCTCCCCCCCTCAGCCTGAAAGATGCATCTAGGCATTCGTTCTAGTAGCCATTGATACATCTGTCATCCATAAATTTGTCTAACCCTACCTTAAAGCCATCCAGACTGGTAGCTGTCACCACCCCTTCCGGCAGCACATTGCATAAGCCGATGACCCTCTGGGTGAAGAAATACTTCCCCCTGTCAGACCTTATTCTCCTACCCATCATCTTCATAGATGCCCCCTGGTTCTAGTGTTGTGCAATAGAGAAAAGAAATTTTCTCTATCCACCTTTTCTATACCGTGCATAATTTTATATACTTCAACCAGGTCCCCTCTCAAACGCCGTCTCTCCAGACTGAAGAGGCCTAGACGTTGCAGCCTGGTTTCGTAAGGGAGGTGTTCCAGACCCTTAATCATTCTGGTTGCCCTTCTCTGCACCTTCTCTAGTTCCACAATATCCTTTTTGAGGTGTGGTGACCAGAATTGTACACAATACTCCAAATGTGGCCTCACCATAGATTTATAAAGGGGCAAAATGACACTTGCTGTCTTATTTTCTATTCCCTTCCTAATTATTCCCAGCATTGAATTTGCTTTTTTCGCTGCTGCCGCGCACTGGGTTGACACCTTCATTGAACTGTCCACCAAAACCCCGGGATGCCTTTCCTGGTGTGTTGCAGAAAGCACTGACCCCATCAGTTTATAGACGTAATTTGGATTCTTGGCCCCAATGTGCATTACTTTGCACTTGTCAAGATTAAAGCACATTTGCCACTTGGTTGCCCACTCACCCAATGCTAAGAGATCCCTCTGGAGCTCTTGGCAATCTCTTTCGGATTTTACTACCCTAAATAATTTAGTATCATCAGCAAACTTTTCTATTTTACTATGTACCCCTTCTTCTAGATCATTGATGAATAAATTGAAAAGCATTGGTCCCAGTACTGAGCCTTGAGGGACCCCACTTTTTACTTCTTTCCACCCTGAGAATTTGCCGTTTATTACTACTCTCTGCTTCCTGCCCTTAAGCCAGTCACAAATCCAGGACAGAACCTGTCCTGTTATTCCATGGCTGATGAGTTTACTCAGTAGCCTTTGATGTGGGACTTTGTCAAAAGCCTTCTGAAAGTCCAGATAGACAATGTCTACTGGTTCACCTTTATCCACGTGTTTATTGACACTCTCAAAGAATTCCAATAAATTTGTGAGGCATGATTTACCTTTGCAGAAGCCATGCTGGCTTTTGTTCAGCAATGCTTTCTCCTCCATGTGCATGCTAATTTTGTCTTTAATAATGGTTATTAAAGACATGATGGTGGTCTTCAAGTCTCTGAAGGTCCATCACGGTGCAGAAGGATGGTCACTATTCTCACTTTCACGAGATGGGAGGACTAGAAACAACAGGATGAAATTTCAAAGGAGTCAATATGGATTAGATATTAGGAAAACTTCCTGATAGTGAGGGCGATGGGTCAATGGAATAGATTGCCACAGGAGGCGGTGGGTTTTCCTTCACCGGAGGTCTTCAAGCAGAGGCTGGACCTACATCTGTCTGGGATGATATGGGAAATCCTGCATTGAGCAGGGGGCTGGACTGGATGACCCTGGAGGTCCCATCAAACTCTTTAATTCTATTATCTGAAATGCAAACGGTTGCTGTGGCAATGGTCACTTGTGCCAGGGCATTGCTATGGAGATTGCCATCACAGCATATGGCTCCACAGCCGCGGCACCCCCCTCCCCAAACAGCATAGTGGTGCAAACGTTGCATCTGGGGCCACTACTGAGCATACCCTAGTGAAGGTGTGGAGGGCTTTTTACTGTCCCAAAGCTAGCGGCAACCAGGGCAGTTCTCAGCTATTGTTTGTTTGTTTGCTTGCTTGTTTGTATTTCTATCCCACCCTATACCCAAAGGTCTCAGGGTGGGTTACAATATTATATCAATCTTAGACAGGTCCCTGCCCTCAGGCTTACAATCTAACGAGACAAGATACAAAAGGAAAATGGTTTGGGAGGGAAGAGGGAACAGCAAAAAGCAAGCGCTTGAGGTCTTTGGGCCTTTCCGCGCTGGCTCTAAAAACGGATTTAGAGCCAGATGTGGAACGCATTTAGACTTGGCTTTCGCATAGGGGCCGGAATTAGGACCCCTTTGAGTAAGCCGCGTCCGCATATCGGCAGGCAAAAACGGTTGTTTAAACCGTTTTTGCTGCCGAAATCCTACCCAGATGTAAGACCTGAAAAAATCAGGTCTTACATCTGGCTTTCCCCCTGAAAATGGTTTGGAAACGAACGTTTCCGCACCGGAGGGGGAAAAGCCGGATTGCCGGCGCATGCCCAGCTGTTAGAGAGGCAGAGCGCATGCTCTGCCACTCTGACAGGGGGGCAGGTCCGGCAGCCGGCTTCCCTGTCTTCCCTTTGCCAGAGAACCGACGAACCTCGGTTCTCTGGCAAGGGTAAGGCACCCCCTACACCCACTCTCACCCCCAACCCCCCCAAGAAAGACCCTACAACTTACCTGACCGGCTGCACCTCAATTCGGAGCCTGGCTGCGCCGGCGACAATCGCGCATGTGCGCGCCGCAGGCTTGCCAGTCCCAGCTCCCCAGGGATGCTGGGAAATGTAGTCTCAGCATTGACCTGCAGACCATCAGGGACATCGGAGGGATTCTCGGTGGGGTGGGGGTGAAAGTAGGGGGTGCCTTCCCCTTGCCACCCCACCGAGAATCCCTCTGATGTCCCTGATCGTCTGCAGGTCAGTGCTGAGCCTCGCAGCGCCGGCGCGAATCGCTGACGGTCGCAGCAGGCCAGAACTACATTTCCCAGCATCCCTGATCGTCTGCCGGTCCCAGCTCCCCAGGGATGCTGGGAAATGTAGTCTCAGCATTGACCTGCAGACGATCAGGGACATCGGAGGGATTCTCGGTGGGGTGGGGGTGAAAGTAGGGGGTGCCTTACCCTTGCCACCCCACCGAGAATCCCTCTGATGTCCCTGATCGTCTGCAGGTCAATGCTGAGCCTCGGAGCACCGGTGCGAATCGCTGACGGTCGCAGCAGGTCAGGACTACATTTCCCAGCATCCCTGGGGAGCTGGGACTGGCAAGCCTGCAGCGCGCGCATGCGCGATTGGCGCCAGCGCAGCCAGGCTCCGAATTGAGGTGCAGCCGGTCAGGTAAGTCGTAGGGTCTTTCTTGGGGGGGTTGGGGGTGAGAGTGGGTGTAGGGGGTGCCTTACCTTTGCCAGAGAACCGAGGATCGTTGGTTCTCTGGCAAAGGGAAGACAGGGAAGCCGGCTGCCGGACCCACCCCCCTGTCAGAGTGGCAGAGCATGCGCTCTGCCTCTCTGACAGCCAGGCAGGCGCCGGCAGGGCCGATTTGGGATGGGTGCTGGTGCACTCTCACAGCACCCATCCCAAACCGTTTCCAAATCTGGCCCTGCTGCCGCTGCCCCGCGTGTGTGCGTACGTGCGGGGCCAGCGAGAAGCCATTCTTACTCAGAACGGTTTTCCATTGTAAAACGTTTCGCCAGAAAACGGATCTGTTAGATCCTTTTTCGGTGGCGTATGCGGAAAGGCCCTTCGGTTCCAATTCTTCTGTTTGTTTCTTATTGCTGGAATTTTCTTATTCTCTTTACTTTGAATTTTCTCTTCATTGATGACAAACCGGATGATGGTGGAGATGGTCAGCCGGCATCTACTCACCCCCACCCTGCTCGGCCTCAGGACCAGACCTTTCCTGAGGCATGAAGGTGGCACCACGTGGGCGCACATGCTCCATGCCAGAGTGTGCCAGTCTCTCCTGATCACTCTATGCAAACAGGCCCCCTCTGTATGAGTCTAGCAGTAATCCAGATCAGATCCATCCTGAGTATGCAGTAGTCCAATTAAGTGGTGTGGAGCTGTTTCACATGACAGATAACAGGTTGACTGAATCAGCAGGTTGGAAACCACACAGATAACATCAGTGCAGTTTCCCTGGCAAGAATATGAAAGAGGATTGCCTTAAGCCAGGGAGCTATCAAGCTGCCTTAACATCAGTAGCGGAGGCCCTCCTGGTTGTACCACTGATCTCAGCAGCAAAAGAGGGTAGCAAGATAGGGCCTGCTCAGTGATGGCCCCCAGAGTATGGAACAGTATCCCCCTGGAGATGTGTCATACAAGTACTCTGACTTTGCATGTTTAGGAGGGCAGTTATAAAATACCTCTTTGCTTCTGACCTTTGGCTAAATGTGGATATAGCTTTTTTCTCCCCACTTTTTCAGATGCTTTTATTGTTTTAATTTATATTTGGTTTAAATGTTGTAAACCCTGAGTCCTTTGGGTATAGAGTGGGATAAAAATGCAAACAATAAAAAAACCTGCGACCTTTTGCATATCACACTCGTCTCAAAGGAACAGCACTGGTTACCACTTCACCACTTCACCTAATTCAAGGCGTTGATATTGACAAAAAAGGCCCGAAACGACTTGGGCCTCAAATATCTGAAGGTGCATCTTTTCCCACACAGACCTGCTCATGCTTTGACATCACAAAGTGAGGATCTTCTTGAACTTCTACTACCCTTTGAGGTGTGAGCGGCTGCAGCACGCATGAGGGCCTTCTCTGTGGTAGCCCCTGGCTTTAGAATAGCCTCACAGCGCAGCAATGCCAGTTACCAACTTTATATGGTTTTCAGTGCCTTAAAATGTACTTCTTCACCCTGGCCCTCTGATTCTTCTTAACTTTCATCCTGCCAGGAAGGGACAGAGGTCAGATGAGTTATATTTTTAAATGTTTTAGTGTCTGTGCTTTTATCATACATTGATACCTGCTGAGGGGCCTCCAGGTGTACATCAGAGGGTACACATATTCCAGCTAAATAGGTTATGGCCATTGAGCCATGGTTCTTCCCAATGGTATGGTATTATTAGGAGAAAAGAAAGTCAAATTTCTCAAAATCAGTGGATGACTCATACCCTAATTTTAGAGATGGAACAAAAGACTTACCTGTTCTCTCTTCACTCCCATGGCTTTCTCAACTAGCTTGGCCTGTGGTGAAAGCGAGGGAACTCTCCACCAAGCACAGAGAGCTGCTCACAGCCTACGCTGTTAACTGCTTCCCCAAACCAGAGCGTCTTGCACTCCAAATCAAAGCCAAGGGAAGGGAGGTACCAGGGGGCGGCCCACTGCCTAGCAACAAATTTATGGGTTCCACAGTGAGGAATGCTGATTTGCAGGTTCATCCCTTTCCAGATACGGGAAACGAGGAAACAAAATCCTTGAGGTTGCAGCTTGAGGTGTGAGAAGCTACCAAACAGGAACAGACCTGTCACAGCCCATCTGGTCCAGCAGCCTCATCTCACAGGTAGCTTCCATCTGGTCCATGCCACAGAAATCACTCCTAGGCAATCGCACTGGGAGCAAAGGGGGAAGGTAGAACATCAGAGGTCATCCAGTACGGTGCCCTCAGCTAGGTCTACAAAAGTTCCTCTGCTTTGACATTACATACTAGGGGAGGGAGTTCTGTGATGTATCTGGAAATACCTGTGGAAGTGGACCGGTTCTAGAGCATGGCAAAATGCCCCTAGGCTCTGGAATACTGCATGGGCCACTCCAACCATGACCAGGTAGCAGCTGGAGTGGAACACAGTCAAGGAATGCTATGGACGCCACCTTGAAGTGGTTTTCCTATGGTGTGGTTTTCACACCCAGGAGCACCCCAGGTGAGAGGCCCATGTGGCCAGCACATTTTCCTGATTCTGTGCCTCCCAGGGATTGAACTGGTGTGCGGATCCAACACTCTAAGCACAAACCTGATGCTGACAGAAAGAACTGTGTGGATGCCACCACAGTAGCAAGCCAGCTGCATGAAGAAGTCCATCAGGGGGACACAAGAACCAGCATCCAGAGGCACGCCACCTCCTAATGCCACTAGAGCTAATGATCATTGAGAGTCCACAGAAGAACATAAGAACACGAGAGGAACCCTGCTGGATTAGGAGGGAGCCCATCTAGTCCAGCCTCCTGTCTCACACAGTGGCCCACCGGTTGCTTCTGGGCATCTCAAGCAGGAGACGAAGGCAAAAGCTTCACCTGCAAGTGGTCTTTAAAGGCCTTCCCATTCCATTTCTCCATCCCAGAGTTGGTAGCCAGGCATTCATTCTAGCAGCCATTAATACACTTAAGAGAAGCCCTGCTGGATCAAGCCATAGCCCATCTAGTCCAGCATCCCGTCTCACACAGCGGCCCACCGGTTGCTTCTGGGCATCTCAAGCAGGAGACGAAGGCAAAAGCTTCACCTGCAAGTGGTCTTTAAAGGCCTTCCCATTCCATTTCTCCATCCCAGAGTTGGTAGCCAGGCATTCATTCTAGCAGCCATTAATACACTTAAGAGAAGCCCTGCTGGATCAAGCCATAGCCCATCTAGTCCAGCATCCCGTCTCACACAGCGGCCCACCGGTTGCTTCTGGGCATCTCAAGCAGGAGACGAAGGCAAAAGCTTCACCTGCAAGTGGTCTTTAAAGGCATTCCCATTCCATTTCTCCATCCCAGAGTTGGTAGCCAGGCATTCATACTAGTAGCCATTAATACACCTAAGAGAAGCCCTGCTGGATCAAGCCATAGCCCATCTAGTCCAGCCTCCTGTCTCACACAGCGGCCCACCAGTGGCCCAAGGAGAAAACAAAGGCCAACCCTTCACTTGCTCTCAAACCCCTGCAACAGAAGTGCCCCACTGGGTCAGACCCATGGCTCTCAAGCGCTTGAATTCTCCCAGCAGCTGAACATCAGAGGCACAATGCAACCAAAAACTTAACTACAGAGGAGATACTATTAGGGGATAATTTTTACAAGAGCATTGACATGATCATGAACGGAAGGCGGAAGGAAGGAAAAGTGGATGGCTGGACCCAGAACCTCAGAGCTTCATGCAGAAGACGGGAATAGCTAATATAGGGTAGTGTTGCCAACTGGTCTTGCCTTTCTTCTCCCCCTCTTTATTTTCTTAATGGAACCATCTCAGAAAGCTCTGGCCAGTTTTTGCACATGCAACGAAGGAACCCGATAGGACGCATTTGGTACGGATCCTCTACGTACGTTCTGCATTCAGCACCCCTTAAAGATCCCAATAGGACCCCATTCTGAACGCCGTTTCCACCCCAGTGGCGTCGAAATCCAAATTTAATAGGGCTTGGGGGCCCTTAAATCCAGATTACTTCAAGGACTGGATTCCAAGAGGACTGGATACCAAAGATCTGGATCTTCTTAATCCTGATTAAGAGAGGAGCGTGCAAAAAGGCACAGGATGGAATGGGATGGTGGAGAAATCTCTTGCAAGGGAAACTAGGAAATGCTTTGAGCCAAAAAACAGTTTCCCCTGGTGATGAGCAGAGATCTTGAAGTATTTTACATATCTGCCTCTTTCTCAAAACCCTGGCCAGAATCACACGATTTTTTGGGTCTGGGTAGGTAACCAACACAACGGGACAGCCCATTTTTCCTTTCCCATGGTGAGGGAATTCAGAGAAAAGTTTGCTCTTTCTTCTGTTCTCTGTCCTTAAGGTACAATAAATGTCCACATAAAGGTTACCACTGTAAACACCACTGTTTTAATTTGTTTTTTTTTGTTTTTTTAAACATGTTGGATTTTAGACGCTGTGATAGTTTTTACCGTTTTATTATATATTGTTGACATGGTAGATTTTAAGGTTGTTACCCGCCCAGAGACCTTCGGGTATAGGGCGGGATAGAAATATAAATGAATGAATGAATGAATGAATGAATGAATGAATGAATGAATGAAAAAGAGAACAGACTTTCTTCACAGCAGCTCAATTGCTGCATGGTGGGAATAGCTGCACTCTGGGAGAACCTAAGAGGAGCCCTGCTGGGCCAGGCCACAGCTCATCGAGTCCAGCATCCTGTCTCACACCGTGGCCCCCCAATTGCCCATGGGCATCTCAAGTAGAAGACCAAGGCAAAACAGGACATGCAGGAGGCCTCGGAGGCCGTTTGCTGGGATTCCAGAGCAGGAGAAGGTTTGCCCTTGTCTCTGCTTGAGATGCCCATGGGCAGTTGGTGGGCCACCATGTGTGAAGGGATGCTGGACTAGATGGGCTGTGGCCTGATCCAGCAGAAGGGTTCTTCTTAGGTTCTTATGGACCAGATAGGCTGTGGCCTGATCCAGCAGGACTCCTCTTCTGTTCTTATGGACCGGATGGGCTGTGGCCTGATCCAGCAGGGCTCCTCTGAGGTTCTCATGGACTGGATGGGCTGTGGCCCGATCTAGCAGGGCTCCTCTTAGGTTCTTATGGACTAGATGGGCTGTGGCCTGATCCAGCAGGCTCCTCTTAGGTTCTTATGGACTGGATGGGCTGTGGCCTGATCCAGCAGGGATCCTCTTAGGTTCTTAAGGACTGGATGGGCTGTGGCCTGATCCAGCAGGGCGCCTGTGAGGTTCTCATGGAGTGGATGGGCTGTGGCCTGATCCAGCAGGGCTCCTCTTAGGTTCTTATGGACTGGATGGGCTGTGGCCTGATCCAGCAGGGCCCCTCTTAGGTTCTTATGGACCAGATGGGCTGTGGCCTGATCCAGCAGGGCTCCTCTTAGGTTCTTATGGACTAGATGGGCTGTGGCCTGATGCAGCAGGGCTCCTCTGAGGTTCTTATGGACCAGATGGGCTGTGGCCTGATCCAGCAGGGCTCCTCTTGGGTTCTTATGGACTGGATGGGCTGTGGCCTGATGCAGCAGGGCTCCTCTTAGGTTCTTATGGACTAGATGGGCTGTGGCCTGATCCAGCAGGGCTCCTCTTGGGTTCTTATGGACTGGATGGGCTGTGGCCTGATGCAGCAGTCCTCCTCTTAATTTACCAAGGACAGGTGCATCAATGGCTACTGGAATAGATGCCTCAGTACATCTTTCAGGCTGGGGGGACAAGCAGGAGGCCTTTAAGGCCATTTGCTGGGATTGGAGAGCAGGAGGTTTGTCCTTGTGTCTGTTTGAGATGCCCGTGGGCAGTTGGTGGGCCACCGTGTGAGAAGGGATGCTGAACTGGATGGACTGTGGCCTGATCCAGCAGGGCTCCTCTTCGGTTCTGAGGTTCTTATTTTCTTAAAGCCATCCAGGCTGGTTGCTGTTACCACCTCCTTTAGGAGCAAATCCCATATAGACCGATGACCTTCTGGGTGAAGAAATCCTTCCCCTTGTCTGATTCGACTCTCCTCCCCACCAGCCCCATAGTGCTGGGTGACAGAGAAAAGAAATTATCTCCGCCCACCATTTCTACACCTGAACGATTTTACACCCTTCAATCGGGTCCCCTCTTAAACGCCGCCCTCTTTCCAGGCTGGAGAGGCCTAGACGTTCCATCCTGAACCCTTTCTGCACTTGGCCTTATTCTGGAATATATCTCAGGTTAGGGGTCTGCTGTCTGTATGCTAATGCAGGCAATGGAAGGTCTCGCCTAGGACCCACCATGGTCCGCACTAGCATGCAGATAGCTGACCCCTGTTCCGGGATATATTCCAGAATAAGGCCAAGTGCAGAAAGGTCCCTGGTTTCCTAAGGGATTTTCTTCCAGCCCTTTTCTGCCCCATCTCCGGTCCCACCGTCTCCTTCCCGAGCCGTGGTAGCCAGAACTGTGCGCAGTATTCCAGACGTGGCCTCCGCACGGGATTTCCAAGAGGAACACGGGCATTTATAGGCCTTTCCAAGTTGCGAAACCCCGACCTGCTTTCCAGAGCTGCGCCGCGGCGCGCCCTGCCCGCCCTCGCTCGCGCCCTCCAGCCAGCATCTTCTGGCAGCTTCTCGGCGGCGGCGGCTCTGTCTGAAGGTGCGCATCACCTTCGGATCCGCCCGCCTCGCCCTCCAGCCCCCCGTCCCGTCCGGGAAAGGAGAGGAGGAGGAGGAGGAGGAGGCACCGCCGCCGCCGCCTATAAGAGCACCCGCGCTGCCGGCAGAGCGCGCAGCAAGGCGAGAGCAGGCGCGGCTGACTCGACGGGGCGCCCGAGCACAGAGACGCAGCCGTCGCCACTGGAGACCATGAGCCTATCCAGGCACCACGGCTTCCCGCTGTCCATGCGGGTCTTCCACGACCCCGAGCTGAGCCCGCTGTGCCTCTACGGGCCCGATCCGGAGCTGCTGCCCCACTTCTGGCGGCGGCCGCCGACGGGCGCGCAGAGCTTCTTCAGCCGCCTGATGGGCGACATGCAGGCGCACCTGGACGAGGTGGAGCGAATGCGCACGGTGCTGGTGGACGCCTTCCCGCAGCTGTCGCTGGACGGGGAGCCCGTGCCCGTGGCGTTGGCGGAGAGGCGCCGTGGGAGCAGGGCGGCGATGGCGGTGGCCAGGGGCCCCGACGGCCGCGCGGCGCACCGCTACTTCCTCGACGTGCGCGGCTTCGGCCCCGACGAGCTGACGGTGCGGCTGGACGGGCGCAAGCTGACCGTGCTGGGCAGGCACGAGGCGCGCAAGGAGAGCGAGGACGGCTGCTGCTGCCACGAGTTCCGCGAGGTCCGCCGCGAGCTGCTGCTGCCCGACGACGCCAACCTCGACGCCCTCAGCTGCTCCCTGGCCCAGGACGGGCGGCTCAGCGTGGAGGCGCCGTCGCTCCGGGCCCCGCTGCCGGCCGGCCACGAGCGGAGCCACACGATCCCCATCGCCGTCGGGCGGGGAGGCGAGGAGGCGGCGGCGGCGGCGCACGGGCTGGAGGGCGGCGAGTGGGTCACCCACGGGGCGGCCGACAAGTGAGCTGCGCCCCCGGCGGGCGGGCGGCAGGCAAGCGGAGAGCCCCGGCCTGCGCTGCCGTCGCGGGAGGCGCTTCTGCAAGCCTTCCGCTGCTGCCCTCGACGTGGCGCACTTTCTAGGCTTCGCTCGTGGTTTGGCTGGGTGTACGTGTGTGTTGGGGCGTCTGTCTTTGCCGGGTTCCTTCTGGTTTTGCATCTCTCCTCCCTCAGCAAATAAACTGACACGCGGTGGGATTTTATTCCGCATTATATTGGTTCCGAATGCGCGGGCCACGTGTGGATGCTACGCGGATGCGCTGGTCCACTGGCCGGCTTTTCTTTTGCTGTTTACAACCCCTATGTCTGCTCTCTATTATTATTTTGGTTATCGTGATTGCCATGTTTTAAAAGAAAACGGTGTATACAATAAATGCAGTAACGTGCAAGATCTGTGTGGCTGCCTTCATTTATCCCGCCTGGGGAATTTCCTATCTTAGTCTGTGTTTGGATACACCATATTCCGTTTTTGCATTGTCCAGTTTACTAGCGCAACATTAGAAGAAGAAGAGTTGGCATTTTTAGTCCGCTTTTCTCACCCATTTAAGGGGACTCAAAGCAGCTGACACACCTTCTGTTCTTCTCCCCACAACAGAACATCCTGTGAGGTAGGTGGGGCTGTGACAGCTCAGAGGAGAGCTGTGACTAGCCCAAGGTCACCCAGCTGGCTTCACGGGGGAGGGCGGAATCAAACCGGGTATTCCCAGATAAGAGTCCAGCTCCCTAACACTAGACCAAACTTTACCTGGCACAGTGGGGGCTGGCAGCGTTTTCTGATCCTTCACTTGCTGATAGAGGGCTAATCATGCAGGGTGTAGAAAAGATTGATGGAGAAGATTTCTGTGTCACACAACCCTAGAACCAGGGGGAATCTATGAAGCTGATGGGCAGGATAGCTGAATCAGACAAGGGAAAGGATTTCTTCACCCAGAGGGTCATTGGTTTATGGAATTGGCTGCCGGAAGAGGTGGTGACAGCAACCAGCCTAGATGGCTTTAAGGAAGGGTTAGACAAATTCATGGATGACAGATGTATCAATGGCTACTGGAATGAATGCCTAAGTACATCTTTCAGGCTGGAGGGACAAGCAGGATGCTTCTAAGGTCATTTGCTGGGATTGGAGAGCAGGAGAAGGTTTGTCCTTGTCTCTGCTTGAGATGCCCATGGGCAACTGGTGGACCACTGTGTGCAACAGGATGCTGGACTAGATGGGCTGTGGCCTGATCCAGGAGGGCTCCTCTTGGGTTCTTAATTTCTATGGAAACAGTAGAAACAGTGGGGTATATTCACATACTCGAACACTGAACATTTCTTACTGGGACCTTGCATGAAGACTGATAACAGAAGAAAAGGGCAAGTTGTAAAATGCAGAATTTAAATTAAAAAATATAATCCAGATTATAGGATGAAGTATGGGAGGGAGGGAGGGAGGGAGGAATTACTGCATTAATATTAGATAATAATATAATATACTCGCACAATGTTCTAATATAATCACAAGTAGAACACTAATTTTTGAAATCCACCCTGCTTCATTCTCCGTTACTGTGCTAAGGGGAAATATAAAAGACATTGGTTGTTTCAGTAAACTCTGCAAAAGTGCTCTTGCCAGTTTGGATTTGGAAAACCAGCGTTTGTTACATTTCCCTTGATATCCAAAGCTAAGAAGAAATGGTGTCCTGTGGAGCTGGTGAGGTGCTGAAAGTGAAGGGGATGTAAGAGGAGCCCTGCTGGATCAGGCCACAGCCCATCTAGTCCAGCATCCTATCCCAAACAGTGATTTGGGCACCTCAAGCAGAAGACAAAGGCAAAACCTTCACCTGCTCTCGAATCCCTGCAAACGGCCATTAGAGGCATCCTCCCCATCTCTCCAGCCTGGGGGCAGTACCTAGGTAATGGTATCCATTCTAAGAGCCGTTGGTACACTTATCCTTCATGAATTTGCATAACCCTATAAAAATATAAGAGGAGGCTTTGTGCTGGATCAGGCCCCATCCCACCTATCCTAGCATCCCATCTCACACAGTGGCCCACCAGCTGTTTCTCTGCATCTCATGGAAAACCTCTGCCTTTTCTGCGCTGGACCTTATTCCAGATTATATTCCAGAATTGGGACCTGCAATCTGCATTCTAATGCAGACCTCACCTGGAGCATACCATAGTCTGCACTAGCATGCAGAGGGCAGGTCCCTACTTCAGAATATAATCTGGAATAAATCCCAGTGCAGAAGGGGCCCTTCCCCTGCTCTTGACTCCCTGACAGTGACCTTTAGAGGCATTCTGTCTGTTTCTCTACACATGCCTGGATAGCCTTGAATAAATTCTGAAATAATCTTTCAGGAATGATTATGTGCTGGCAATGGAAACTGTTCTCTATCTCTAGAATGAATTATCTCGGGCTCTTAGATATCTGTTGTTACTCCCATTATCTTTAGCCTCCCAGGCTGTGTTCACACCTAAGGTTCAATCCAGCTTCAGGTCACTTTTGGAGTGAGAGAAAATATAAACAAAGTGGCAGGGTGCTATTTTCTTTCAGTGTTAAATAACTCAGAAAATTCCCCTTTGGGATAAATAATGTGGAAAGGAAATTACTGGTCACTTTGCTGATGTGTTCTCCTGCTCTGAAAGTGGACTGAAACCGGATTAAGTCTTAGGTGTGACCACAGCCCCAGTGGTCCTGGATGTACCCCTTTCTTCCTACGGACAGCACGAGTATCCCAGTTATCCTTGTTGTCTATTTTTGAACTACAACTCCCATGAGGCTTAGCCCCACAGGGGCGCCTGGAAAGGAAATTGCCCCACGGTGAGCCACCTTTGCCCTCTATCATGGGGGACGCATCATCACGCATGCGCAACATTCTCTGACGGGCGGGGCGAAGCACCAGCCAATCAGAGGGCGTCTGACACTCGCGTCCTGTGGGATGAAATGAAACTCAATGACTCTTCTTCTTTCGGTTTCTCGCTCCTCCCCTCGGCGCCCCGCCCTGCTGCATTTTGATTGGCTCTCTGCTGGGTCGAACGGCCGGAAAAGGGGAGATTTCCCGGGGGCGCTCTAGGCACCGCCTCCCTCTGGCTCTCTATGACTTTTCCTCACAGGCGCTTCGGGTCGCAGCGGAGGCGCCCTCGCCCCGGTTGTTGGGGTCGCTCGGGCGGGGAGGCGAGGCCGGGCCGGGCCGGGCAGGTTGGACTGTCTGGGGGCTGCTGGCCAGGTCGCCTCCTTCGCTTCGCCGCTTTGCCCTCAGGACGCCGCTCGCCTGCTTCCTTCCTTCCTTCCTTCCACAACCGCCCTGTGAGGTAGGCCAGCTGGGGCGAACGGAGGAACCGCCGCCTCCTTCCCTCCCCTCGTCCTCCTCCCTTTGGGGGGATCTCGACGCCGACGCCAGGCTTCGCCATCGAACCCGCCACCTTGGGACCCGAGCGAGAGAGCAGCAGCCCTGAGATGGAGGCCGCGTCGGGGGGCGGGCAGGGGGAGGGGGAGGGGGAGGGGGAGGGGAGATGGTCGTACGTGCGTGTGTTCTGGGGGCCGCCTTGCCCCACCCACCAACAGTCTGTTTGTTTATGTATCTGTGACTGTCTGTAGTCCGTCTGTCTGTGTCTATATCTCATCAGTCTATTTCTGTCTATCTGTCAATCAATCAATCAATAGTCCATCTGTCTGTGTCTATATCAGTCTCTTTCTCTGTATCAATCAATAGTCCATCTGTCTGTCTACCTCTTGTCTCTTTCCGTCTATCTGTTGTCCATCTATCTCTCTGCGTCTCTCTGTCTCTTTCTGTCTATTCAGTCTATCTATCTGTCTGTCAAACAATCAATCAATCAATAGCCCATCTATCTGTCTGTCTATATCAGTCTCTGTCTGTCAATCAATCAACTATCTATCTATAGCCCATCTGTCTGTGTCTATATCTGTGTCTATCTGTCTGTCATTCATTCAATCAATCAATAGTCCATCTATTTGTGTCTATATCTATCAGTCTCTATCTGTCTGTCGTCAGTCTGTCATTGTATCAGTCATCTATCTATCATCTGTCTATATTTATTTATTTGTTTATATTTCTGTCATGCCCTATACCCAAAGGTCTCAGGGCAGGTAACAACATTTGAAACCAGGTATATATATTTAAAAAATAACAGTATGGATTAAAATGATAGCAGTGTATGAAAAGTGGGAAGAGAACGTTTATTCCCATTTAGCCAAAGGCCAGGGCAAAGAGGTGCGTCTTCACCGCCTTCCTAAACATGTACAGTGAAGGAGCCTGATGCTTCTCATGGGGGACACTGTTCCATAGCTTGGGGGGCCATCACTGAGAAGGCCCTCTCTTGGGTGCCCACCCCTTCTACTGCTGAGGGTGGCGTGACATTACAACTTCCACAGCAAAATAATGAGCAATATCAAATCACACACAAAATGTGATAAAATGCAAACCAAACACTTTGCAGTACAGCTTCAATAATAGCAAAATATTTTCCTAATATGTCACTGGAGCAGAATACAAAACAAAACTTATCAATTCAGCAACAACAGCAAAACATTCTGGCTTCACCGGACCAGTTGCTGCCTGCCTTCACCAAGAGTAAATTTGGCCCAGGTTGTTCCAGGGGAACTGCTGACTCCCTGGGTCCCATTCACAGAAGCCTGGGGGTTCAGAATACCAAGCCAGACAGGAAGTCTAATATTAGGGGCATGCTGTTGCCCTCCAAAATGCTGGCCGTAACAGCCAGCTGAACACGCATCATGCTTTGGCTGCCAATTCACTACTAAGCCCAGTTCAAGATGCTCACTTTGACCTATAAGGCCCTAAATGACTTGAGCCCCAAGTATCTAATAGAACACCTTATTTATTTATTTATTTGTTTACATTTCTATCCCGCCCCATACCCTAAGGTCTCTGGGCGGGTAACAGCAAATTAATCACAAGATACACATTAAAAACGAAAAGTAGATTAAAACAATATAGGCATTAAATATAGATTAAAAACACTTAAAAGTTCAGCAAATTTAGAACAGCACACTCCATATTGTGTTTGTTGTGCCTGCGACTAGGGAAGGGAGAGAATATAATTATCTCAGCCAAAGGCCAGGGTAAAGAGGTGGGTCTTTACCGCCTTCCTAAATATCTGTAAGGAAGGGGCATGACGCACCTCGAGAGGGAGGCTATTCCATAATTTGGGAGCTATCGCTGAAAAGGCTGTTACCCGGGTGCCCACCAGTCTCACTAATGAGGGTGGTGGGATGACCAGGAGGGCTTCACCACTTGATCTTAAGGCACGGGCAGGTTGATATGGGAGAAGGCGTTCCTTTAGATATTTAGGGCCTTATAAGTCAGAGTTAACACCTTGAATTGGGCTCAGTAGTGAATTGGTAGCCAGTGTAGCGCTTTTAAAACCGGCGTGATGTGCATCCGGCTAGCTGTTCCGGTCAGCACTCTGGCAGCTGCGTTCTGCACTAGCTGCAACTTCCAAATCGTCTCTAAGGGCAGCCCTATGTAGAGCGCGTTACAATAGTCCAGTGATGGCCAACCTATGACACGCGTGTCACAGGTGACACACCAAGTCCTTTTGGATGACACACCTAGTCACCCTGGCACCTAGGCGTGTATTGCTTGCTTGTTCTTGATGTGTCTGAAATAACTTCCAATTGAAGATTTAGCAAACGAAATTCAGCAACAAAAGTCACTAATGTAAAGAATTATTTGTTTTTGCTTTTAATAAAATACATATAACTTTTTTACTAGAGCTACAAATATCACAAAATTATGGATATTTCTAGATGTGACCAGCACCCGAGTTAAGCTAGGCTTTCTTGCGAATTTTGACACACTGAGCTCAAAAGGTTCACCATCACTGCAATAGTCCAATCTAGAGGTTACCAGAGCATGGATAACTGTGGCCAGGTCGTCTCTCTCCAGAAATGGCTTCAGTTGATGTACCAGCCGCAGTTGGGAGTAGGCACTCCTGGCTACGGCCTCCACCTGAGCTTCAAGCGTTAGCACGGAGTCCAGGAGTACCCCCAAGTTAACGCCCCTGTCCCTTCCAGGGCACTCCAACCCCATCAAGAACAGGGTGTCTCCCAACTACCCGGACCCGAGACCCTGTGACACACAGCACCTCTGTCTTGTCTGGATTCAGCTTCAATTTATTGGCCCTCATCCAGCCCATTACTGCCTCCAGACACCTGTCAAGCACTTCAACTGCCTCTCCTGATTCAGATGGTACAGAGAGATAGAGCTGGGTATCATCTGCGCATTGGTGACACTTCACTCCAAAACTCTAATGACCTCTCCCAGCGGCTTCATATAGACCTGCCTGGGCCCTAACATTTGCAGGGGAGTACCTCCTGATTGTACCACCACCCTTGAATGAGCACCTGGGATAGGGTCTTTTCAGTGATGGCTCCCAGATTGTGAAATAGTCTCCTTCCTGAGGTGCATTGGGCACCTACACTCTATGTGCTCAGAAAAGCTGTGAAGATGCACCTCTTTACCCTGGCCTTTGGCTAAGTAAGGGAACAGCTTTTTCTCCTCACATCCAGGCACTATTATGGCTGCTTGTTTTTTAGAGCATTTTTTTTCCAGTACAGTTCAGAATTGGTTTAACATCTGTGACTTGCCCTATAATATTAACTGGATGCAGAATCTAAATGAGGCAGCTAGAAAATTCTCTGTTAATTGTTAAGTATAATGGGGAATTTGCTTTGTTAGGAAGTTAAGTTTACAAAGATTAGTGCTTTATATAAAATACCAGAATAATGTATTAATGTGCCTCACAACAACATTATTTTGTTCTTTTTAAGACTGAAGGGATGCAAAGATGAGCATGGCAGCCACACGTTCCTCTCAACAGTTGTTGCAAAGCAGCAAGAACATTTATTATATCCTGACTGAAAACCACCCTTATGGCAGCAAGATGTTTCACGCGGGAAGCATGTGTTGTCAGAATGAAGAGAATTATCTGCGGCATATTAGCATGGCGTCCTCCCGCTTTTGGAGGTTCGTCATGGAAGAAGATGGTTCAGTGGTTACTATGGATGTAGAAATTCTCCAGACTTTGACTGAAAAGGAGGCCAGTTTCCTTGCAGCCGTCAGCAACGTCCGCGAACGGCTGGACTGTTTTTTGGACAGGCATGTTCTGGATTCGGCCTTGGAAGCCAAGAAGGACGAGCCGGTCCTGGTAAACCTGGGCAACCAGACTTTCTGTGGGACCATCCGCTACATTGGGAAACTTCATCCGAGTCCTTTGCACTTTGGGCTTTGGCCAGTTTATTTTGGGGTGGAGTTGCAGGTATGGATATTGCTTTTGTTTCTGTTGGATGTGTAATTACTGGGTTTTTTTTCAATTGTCTTTCTTTAAACAGAACAGGGGCCTATTTGCACTTGGCCGTACTCTCGGATATACTTCAGGATAGGGATCTGTTGTCTGTTGTCTGGGGCCTGTTGGGGTCTGCATTAGCATGTGGACAGCTGGCCTTTATTCTAGGATATATTCCAGAATAAGGCCAAGTGCAAACAGCCCCCAGTTCTGCTCAAGAGTTCAAAGCTGTAGCTGCGGCCTGCCCACACATTGTGCCACAGTCACCATCTCAGAGCATTTGGGAACCCTCTCCAGCTGCCCTGATTGTTATTAGCCATGGACAAGTAAAAATCTATCATCTGCCCAACCAGGAGCAGCTGGTGGGCTCCCAGTCACAGTGTTCACTTCCTTTTCTTGGTGTGAATGCCGCAAGTGTGTAAGATAGGGCGGCTGTGGCTGTGGCTGTACAGTTGCAGGCTGCAAGCTACTTGCCATGGCAGCCGCCCCTGTGCAAGCCGGAGGTTGCACTGGCCATGGCTATGATGATTGGGCTGGGTTGGGCTGGACCATCTGCACTTCACGTGCTGATTGTCTGGTTGGGGAGTGGACCAGCACGTGAAGTACAGATGCCTTCCTCTGCTCCAGATCTTAACTTTGGTGTAACGGTGTTGTTATTATTATTGTTGTTGTTGTTGTTATTCTACCATTCCACTCAGTTAAGTGCAGACAGGCCTGTATTGACCAACAAAGAGTAAGTTGATAGCATGAGGTTTCATACATGTATCTGATGGAGTGGGCTTAGTCTACTAAAGCTCACGCTACCAGTTCTTTCTTTTTGTTAGTCTCTAATGTGCTACTAGACCCCCTTGCTCAAGAATGTAAAACACCTTCCCAAAGTCAGGCACAAATGGTAGGGATGCTGAAATATTTGTTCTTAAACTGCATTACTGTACATTGGGAAGAAGAAATAAGTCTTCACACTGTATATATTAAATACTGTGATCCCAACTCTGTATTGCTGTAAAGGGGAACAATAACCCTTTGCAGTTTGCCTGAAAAGGTGATTTCAGGTGGCTGTTCTTTCCTTGAGAGTAAACCTTATTGGAAAGGTTGGCTTGCTTTTGTTAAGCTGTGAGGGGAAAATGCATCACCTAGCTACCTGTAAGAAAGTCAAGTCTTTTCTGGGGGGAAAACAAACTGGTTTGCTCACTTTTGAGCTGAGAGTGATGAGAATTTATGTTTTATTCTGCCTCCTGAATTTTCAAAGGGCAGCTTTTGGGGGCAAGCAGATTATTCGAAAAAAAAGGGGGAGGAAAATAAGTGGGGTGGGGGTTGTACCAAGGGATTTGGGGGCTGAATTTGCACTTATCTGGCTGGAATGGTCTCTGAAGACCATTCACAGCTGATGAACAATAGGGATATTCAGATGTAGTGCTCTAGAATCAGCTCACAGGCACTATAGCAATGCAAAAAGCAAACCTCCCTGTAACTTTCCTGGTGAGACATTCTGAGATCAGGCGTCCTGCCCAGCCCTCACTGCAATTGGATGAGGGGGTGTTGCATCTGAACCTAAAGCCCCTCGCCTTGCAACACTGGATGTGTTGCAGACACATTGTTCTCAATGCTGCGGGTCTGTGTGTGGAAGGCCTTTAAGCTGCCACAGCAGGTAAGTCCCAGGAACAAGTTGGGACGTCCCAGGGAAGCTGGAGTGAATTTTGGAGCAAATGTGGTGTAGCCATGACCCACCTGGAGCCGCCCTCCATAAAGGTATGAGTAGGCCATTAGTGTATTTCCTAGAGGCATCTCTTTCTTTCTTTCTTTCTTTCTTTCTTTCTTTCTTTCTTTCTTTCTTTCTTTCTTTCTTTCTTTCTTTCTTTCTTTCTTTCTTTCTTTCTTTCTTTCCTTCTTTCCTTCTTTCCTTCTTTCTTTCCTTCTTTCTTTCTTAGAATGGAGAAGGCCAGAACTGACACAGCTAACTGAGGCAGCGTGATAAGGTTTTCATATTGAAGAACATGTGAAAAATATGTTTCCATAGGGCAGTAGAGAACAATGATAATAAAATAATAATAAACCAAATGTACCATATACAGTTGAACCTAGATATCCACGAGGGATATATACCCGGTCCTACTGTGGTTACTGAAAAACCAGGGATATTTCAAATAGGGTAATTGCCCTCAAGTTTCCATAATTATGGGAAATCTCGCACAATTTCGTACAATATCCAAGAAGTTCCAGGTAGGCCTAAAGGCAGGGTGGTGTGGGGAGCCTGGTCCCATCACTGTGGAAAAGTGAAACCGTGGTAACTGGATCAGTGGATATGTAAGTCTGACAGTAATCATTTTTCATTTATGTTTTTCATATCACTATGTCTTTGTCAGTCAAGATGTTACCTAGTTAGTTAAATGTCAGCTCAGAGGATTTCAACTACCCAGAAATGCCTTCGTTCCTTCAGAAAGATGAGCTGCAACTCCATCACCAAGTCTTTTCTGTCTTTGGTTGTATCCAGATGCAGTTAAAGAACAGGTGACCCAAAAGTGAGGGTGTGTTTCGGCTACTGTGCCCTTCCTACCTCTAATCCCCACTCAGAAGAAAGTGCACTTCCAAAGTACATCTAGTGTGGATTAGAGGTGAAATGGAAACACTCTTTGCCACATGCTCCCACCCCTAACTGTACCTGAGCCACTTCTTTCACGTGCGTAGATGTCTGTTGTGTCTATGTGCAGAAATGCGATGTGATTCTGTCTTATCTGCTGCTTTTCTAGGGTAATGGTGAAGGCAAAGGCCATTGTGATGGCACCTATAATGGCACAGAGTACTTCAAGTGTATGCAGAACTGTGGCGTTTTTGTGCCCTGTAACAGGCTGAAGTTTGTATCCGCCCTAAAGAAGGATTTGGAGAAACCACAGCCTGGGCTGGATGCAGTTGGAATGATGCCGGTGAAAGTGGGCGACACCATTGGCTTCTACGTGGATGATACCTTAACGCGAGGCGTGGTGATGGAGATATTTAAAGAGAAGAACAGCTGGATGGTCAAAGTGTGTCCGGTGAGAAACCAGTTAGCTTTTTCTCTTTTGAAAAACTGTACATGCATGTTTTAAAAGTTGGGAAATCTCTATTCAGAGACTTGGTGGGTCTCCTCTACTGTGGCCATTTCCCCACTTACCTTGCCACCCCAGTCCAGCAGGACTGAGCCAGTCTGGAGGAGTTACAGCTGCTGGACAGTTCCTCCTGTCCAGAAACAAGCTTTTTGTTAGAGCCCTGGGTATCGGAAGGAGTGCCTTCTCCCATGTAGACCTACCCATGTACTGAGATCTCAAGAGAGAGGGCCTTCTTGTATTTCCTTCTCTTCCAGACATGTAAGAGGGCCTTTTCTGTGGTAGCCCCTAGACCCTCTTGAGGTTCACCAGGCACCTGTGCTATATAGTTTTCGGTGGCTCAGAGTGTTCTCCTGGGAGGGAGGGAGGGAGGGAGGGAGGGAGGGACTTTTAGTAACTCAAAATCCTGGGGCAACCCATTTTTGTGGCACAATTTTGTGTGCTGCTGAAATGGTTCACCCTGTTACACTCGTCCACAGAGGTGTATGCTTTCCTGGGCCATTCTAGTGGTCCCTGGATCAACAGTACACCGGTTACATACAGGCCTACAGGTATCCCATTTTAGGCAGGCTTTTTGGCCACCTAGGCCATTGTAGATGGGGCAGGGCCTCTCTCTTCTGCTCCATAATTTGAAAGAGAGGGGCCGAAAGGCAGACTTTGCACTACAGTGGGCTACTAATATGTGTGGGAAAGGACTGTGACTCCTAAGGAGGATGAGTCGTTATCTAGTCAGATTCAAAGGCTGATGCCCTTGATGGACAGGTAAAGCATGTAAGAACAGAACATAAGAGGAGCCCCCTTGGATTGGACCAGAATTCATCTAGTCCAGCATCCCATCTCACACAGTGGCCCACCAGTTGCTTCTCAGCATCTCAAGCAGAAGATAAAAGCAAAACCTTCACCTGCCCCTTTAGAGGCATCGTGCCTGTCTTGTGATTTGAAGGGTTGTACAAAGCTTGGACTGTCTTGTCAAGGTGAAACCACATTAGTTTGGGCTGGTATGATGTTATACCCTGCACCTCCCTTTTAGTATTCATTCTTGTTTTCAGCTGAGCCAGTTTTCCTGTACAGGATTTTTTTTTCTCTTAAGACAAAATGAATTTAGGCAGCATTAGACAAAAAAATAAAAAACCAGGTTTCTCTGAATATCACTGTTTCTGGAAGTTTAGGGTTGTTACAGAAATCACCTCCTTCCCTTGATTGGTTCTTCCATCAGAGGCCACAGGGAATCTCTGGAGGAAGCAGAAAGCAAATCAATACACAATTTGAGGATCTCTGAGGATTAAAGCTCTGAATTCTAGAGGAGTAACACTTTTTGAATTGTTTGGTTGAAAGCAGGTGTTGGTTTGAAGCTTATTGGAGGTAAAGTCACTTCTGTTTGTCTGTGATCGTTGGGGCCCAGCTGTAGTGGGTGTTCCCAGTTTGCAGAGATCCTTGTCTAGGATTTTACAAGAAATGGGTCTGCCATGGAAACACTGTCCCACCATTGCCACATTGCAGATGTTTGCGCAGAAATGTTTTCCTGAAAGCAGGTTGCTCAAAGCCTAAGAGTAGTTCCATAGAAAAGAGTAGATTTTCACACAGATTAGTTCTGTATTACAAATGGGGGGAAAGGGTTTTCTGTGTGTTCCAGTCACTCTTTCCTTCTTTCCATCTCTCTCTCAAAGGAGGAAGAAGGGTCAGCAGATGTTTTCCGGGCGATCCCCATGGACTCAGTAGTAAAGGAAGAGTTCCTGTTTCCAGGTGAATTTAATATTTATTTATTTACACGCACAACCCACCCTATCACAGGACAGCTAGGTTTGTAGCAGCATGATTTTATTTATATATTTATTTGTTCGTTTGTTTGCATCTTTTATCCCGCCTTATACACAAGAGTCTCAGGGCACATTACAACATATAAAATGAACCCATTAAAACTAATAACGTATTAAACATATTAAAACCACGGCAGTGTCTGAATGTGGGGAGGAAAAGGCTGTTCCTTTACCTATCCAAAGGCCAGGGCAAAGAGCTGCATCTTCACAGCTCGTCTAAACGCATAGAGTGAAGGCACCTGATGCATATTTCCCATTTTGGGAGTGTCACTGAGAACCAGACATCCTTGCTGCATCAGTGGGACATTTAAGTAGTTGTATTTCTTTGAAACACACACATCACAAACCTCTCTTTCATTGAAGGATGCAAGTTTTTTCCCTTAATACAAACAGCACCATAATATCTTTTTCCATGTTGCTTATGTTTTTCAAATTGGGTGGAACATTGGAACCCAGCACACTGTTTCATGTGACTTGCTTAAGAATGTGTTGAGGATGATGTGAAAAAATGATATTTGCTCTGCGCAAAAGAGAAGATATTCTGCTGCCAATGAATAAAATTCAGTGGTGAATCAGGGAGAACTTTCATTCATAGCAAAAGTAAAATGCAAATGAGAGCGTTACCCTAACATCCAAACTGCCAGGCAAACAAAAGGATTAAATTATATCCTTCTGTCCCACAATTGCTGCCTCTTTGCTGCTCCCGCCTGGGCTTTCAATAGAACAGGAGCGAAGTGGTCTCCACAGTAATCGTATACAAGTATACAACTGCTTTTCAGATTATGAAGTAGACACTGATTCTGGGCCTCATGACCAGCTAAAACGTAAGAGGATGGAGAGTGCAGGCGACGGCGAAAGGAAATTGCCTGCCCTCGATGTCAATTCTGTGGTGTGGATCAGCTTAGAGAACGGGAACCGCGTCACGGGAACGATCCGCTGGATTGGCTTTCTGCCCCAGGCTCAGCAGGAGATGGCCGGGCTGGAGCTGGTAAGAGCTATTATTTGAATATTTAGCATCTTTTAAGTGTTTCTGTGTATATTATTGTTTTTAATATATATCGGTTTATAATTTGCTGTTTTAAATTGTTACCTGCAGTCAGACCTTTGGGTGTAGGGCGGGATAGAAATATAAATAATATATAAATAAATAACTTAGTACGGCTAGGTTGAGTGGGCAAGAGAGCCCCAATATAAATGGCTCCTGGCTTATGGGAATGTTGTGGAAGCCTTGTGCCTCCTTTCAGTGGCAGGGCTCTTGAGATTGAGAATCCGTTGCTCCCATGAGGCTCTTCTGGGCCCTTCTCCAGCCTTCTATTCTGTGGCAGGAGCAGACAGGCATTCCATTGCTTGGAAGGGAGGTCAGGGGGATCCCTGGCAGACAGATCTGTGTGCCGATGAACAGCCTGCTCTGCCCCAGATCCTTTCCACTTCTTCCAAGCAGGGGAGTTGTGCTGAGCATGACGGCGAGCGTGCCACGCCTTGCATGGGTGGCCTTCTAACCAGCTATACTGCCTCCCTGAGAGGTTTCATTTTCCCATAGGATGAAGAGAAGGGTGTTTCAGATGGTGAGTTCCAGGGAGTGCGCTACTTCAGTTGCCCTCCAAAGCGGGGCCTCTTTGTGAAGCTGGAGTCCTGCCAGCCAGATATGCGTTTCCAGTGCAACAGCCACACCGCCTGGGAGCCCGCGGAACTGAGTAAGTTTCCATCCTCCAGCCAAAATACTCGAAGCCTTATGAATTGTGGTGGGAAGGCTGAGATGCTGCCGGGGACACCCAGGTACTCATAATGTCCGAGTGTGGCTGGGGGTTTTCTTACCCATCTCACCTGTGAACTACAAATGCATTAGTAGGGGCTGGAACACGTCCCTTATGAGATCAGACTGCAACGTTTAAGAGGGGACCTGACTGAAGTCTGTAAAATCATGCACAGTATAGAAAAGGTGGATAGAGAAAATTTCTCTATCACACAACACTAGAACCAGGGGGCATCTATGAAGCTGATGGGTAGGAGAGTCAGATCCGACAAAGGGAAGTATTTCTTCACCCAGAGGCTCATCAGCTACCAGCCTAGTAAGGAAAGGTTAGACATGTTCATGGATGATTTATCAATGGCTACTAGAATGGATGCCTAAGAACATCTTTCAGGCTGGGGAACAAGCAGGATACCTCTAAGGCCATTTTCTGGGATTCGAAAGCAAGAGAAGGTTTGCCCTTGTCTCTGCTTGAGATGCCCACGGGCAATTGGCGGGCCACTGTGTGGGACAGGATGCTGGACTAGATTGATTGTGGCCTGATCCATCCAGGCTCCTCTTAGGTCCTTGTGTATCAATGGCTACTAGAATGGATGCCTCAGTACATCTTTCAGGCTAGGGGGACAAGCAGGTTGCCTCTAAGGCCATTTGCTGGGACTCAAGAGCAGGAGAAGGTTTGCCCTTGTCTCTGCTTGAGATGCCCATGGGCAGTTGGTGGGCCACTGTGTGTGACTTGATGCTGGACTAGATGGGCTGTGGCCTGATCCAGCAGGGCTCCTCTTAGGTTCTTAAGGGCTAGATGGGCAGTGGCCTGATCCAGCAGGGTTCCTCTGAGCTTCTTATGGACTAAATGGGCTGTGGCCTGATCCAGCAGGGCTCCTCTGAGCTTCTTATGGACTAAATGGGCTGTGGCCTGAACCAGCAGGGCTCCTCTGAGCTTCTTATGGACTAAATGGGCTGTGGCCTGATCCAGAAGGGCTCCTTCTAGGTTCTTATGTTCTTACGTAGGGATGGTCCTTGGTATTGTAAGCTGCTGCAACCATCATCCAGAATGCAGCTCAAAGGCCTCTCTGAGGTGTGGTTGTCCGAGTCATTCACTAGGGACCTACAGTAAAGTTTTAATTCTGCAGCTAGAATCGCACACCTTCAGTCTCAGCCTCTTAGGTACGGAAAACTGGAAGCTTCTTTCTGCCCCAGGGGACTTGAACACACCGTCGGTCTTGAGCAACCTGCCCCCTCTCAGAGATGAGATGGCTGTGAATGTTCTGCACGGGCGCATGCGCGGGATCCAAGGCCACTGCAACTCCTGCTACATGGACGCTGCACTCTTCAGGTGGGTCTCTCTGCCCTTCTTTTCCCAGCATGCCTGCATTTTGAAACATAATGGATGCCCTGGGTTAGTATTTGGAGGATCCCAAATGGCTGCTTAGTTTTTGAAGGGAGTAGGCCAGAGTGCCAGTTTTACAATTATTTTTCATACTTTCTGGCCTTGTGTCTGAATGTTGGATTAGAGACAATCGGAGCAACCTGGGTTACATCCCACAAAAAAGCGGCTGAAAAGTGGCTTAGAGGTGGTAGCGTCCACACACTTGTGAGTCCAAATCACCTTAAATGTGGTTTTCAGTTGGGATGCATGCTACCACCTCTAAGCCACTTTCAAGCCACTTTTTTAACATGTACAGATGCAGCCCTGCTTTCATTCTGTGCCAGTTTTTACTGGCACTTGCCACATGCCTATTTTACCTGTTCTTTGTCTAGATTTCTTTGATAACTTTTGTGAAAAGATGTTTAAAATGCATGCTTTTTGGAAATGTTTAAATAAAAGGTACGTTTTCAGTACTGCATTGGGATAACTTGAATTTTAAAGTAATTTAACATTTTTAATATTTTTTCTGCACCAAATCTTAATGGTCTATGAGCAGTTCAGAGAACTATACTCACGAATAATATGACATTGACCCAGTAGAACATGCAGCAAATAAAGTGTAAAATGGTGAGTAACAAAATTTGTGAGGAAAAAAAACCCTAAAATCAGGAGACATGCATTTCCAGTCAAAATGAAAGTAACATCCTTCAGTTTACTAATACAGCACAAAAATCAGTAATAGAAAAACGTTCTTGCAGAATCTAGAGAAGCAGATAATACATTCATACATTTTATTGATGGTCAACAGGGACCCATAAAGAAGTATCTATGAATATTTTTCCACTGTCACTAGAAGTACCCATTAAGTACCCATTAATGGGTACTTAATGGGTACTTCTAGTGACAGTGGAAAAACACCCTATAAGTCATTGGTTTATTGCAGATAATGCATAGTTGGGGTCAGCATATGCAGAAATCAAGTCGTGTTTACTTTTCTGTCCTTGTCTCTGCTGTGCTTTAGAATTTTGTAAGTATATGAGCTTAGCCATCATATTGTCTTGCCTGGTGGAAATACCCACCTCGGTTTCATGCTCATGGAGTCGGTTCTGTTTCTCTGTTTCTGTGCCTCTTACACCTTGCAGCCATTCTTGAGATGTACCTCTAAAAAAGCACAGTTGTCAAAGGTTCCTTTTCCTCCCACAGCCTGTTCTCTTGTACCTCTGTCTTGGATTCGATGCTGTTCAAGCCCCCCCTTCCGCCAGATGGGCACATTCAGAAGATTCTGCGGGACAATATAGTCAACCCTCTCCGACAGTGAGTTTGGAGCCCAGTGAACTAGAACTGTCCCAGTTTCTGCCATTGTAATAAGCGAATGCACATTCCAGGGTCATGGGTTTGAGTCTGTGTGAAGCTTTTAACCGTAACCCTTTAAAGGCTATTTGCAGAATTTTAGAGTAGGTGAGGCTTTTGCCTTTGTCTTCTGCCTCAGATGCCCAGAAGCAATTGGTGGGCCACTGTGTGAGGTGGGATGCCAGACCAGATAGGTTTTGGTCTGGTCAGCAGCAGGGCTTCTTTTAAATACATATAGACAAATTTGTGGTGTATCTATGGGCACTAAATCGAAGCCTAGGTACTTTCTGCAGGTTGAGAGAGAGAGTATGCCTCTAAAGGCTATTTGCAGGGAGTTAACACCAGGTGAGGGTGCTTCATCTTCTGCTTGAGATGCCCAGAAGCCATTGGTGGGCCATTGTGTGGGACGGGATGCTGCACCAGGTGGGCTAAAGCTTGATTGAGCAGGCTCTTCTTACATTCTTAAACTTGGGCCCTCCTGCAAAGTCAGTTTATAAATTTGAGGGGCTCTTGAAAAACAAATGCTTGATGCTATCTGAGAAGTTCTAAGCTGACAGACATGGATTTCAGTGACTGGAACAAGAATTGTTTTGCAGTTTATTTTCCCTCTTTCAGTGGCAGAATAAACTTTTATAAGTATCTTTCAGGCTGGGGGGACAAGCAGAACACTTCTAAGTCCATTCGCTGGGATTCGAGAGCAGGTGAAGGTTTACCCTTGTCTCTGCTTGAGATGCCCATGAGCATTGGGTGGGCCACAATGTGTGGGACAGGATGCTAGACTAGATGGGTTGTGGTCTGAACCAGCAGGAAGGCTCCTCTTCGGTTCTTATAGATAAGATGGACTGTGGCCTGATCCAGCAGGGCTCCTCTTATGTTCTTATGGACTAGAGGGCCTATGACCTGATCCAGCAGGGTCCTCTTAGGTTCTTATGGACTAAATGGGCTGTGGCCTGATCCAGCAGGGTCTTCTTAGGTTCTTATGGACTAAATGGGCTGTGGCCTGATCCAGCAGGGTCCTCTTAGGTTCTTATGGACTAAATGGGCTGTGGCCTGATCCAGCAGGGTCTTCTTAGGTTCTTATGGACTAAATGGGCTGTGGCCTGATCCAGCAGGGCTCCTTTTAGGGTCTTATGGACTAGATGGGCTGTGGCCTGATCCAGCAGGGCTCCTCTTAGGTTCTTATGGACTAGATGGGCTGTGGCCTGATCCAGCAGGGCTCCTTTTAGGTTCTTATGGACTAGATGGGCTGTGGCCTGATCCAGCAGGGTCTTCTTAGGTTCTTATGGACTAAATGGGCTGTGGCCTGATCCAGCAGGGTCCTCTTAGGTTCTTATGGACTAAATGGGCTGTGGCCTGATCCAGCAGGGTCTTCTTAGGTTCTTATGGACTAAATGGGCTGTGGCCTGATCCAGCAGGGCTCCTTTTAGGGTCTTATGGACTAGATGGGCTGTGGCCTGATCCAGCAGGGCTCCTCTTAGGTTCTTATGGACTAGATGGGCTGTGGCCTGATCCAGCAGGGCTCCTCTTAGGTTCTTATGGACTAGATGGGCTGTGGCCTGATCCAGCAGGGCTCCTCTTAGGTTCTTAAGTACCTGCTGCAACTTATAACTGAGTACCTGATAACTCAGTTTTGTCATTCATAGGGCCGTGTTTTGTAGCATCTCAGGCCAGAGACCAGGTGCTGGTGCTTGACTGTACTTGGAGTAGCTCCTTTGCATCCTAGAGAGATGATATAATTTCTTTGGCTTCTCAGGAAAGGTTTTGTTGCTGCCAGCAACGTGATGCACCTTCGGCACCAGCTGACTGAGAAGGGCCAATGTTCCAGCTTTGCCACTTCAGAGAAAGGTGAGCATTTCCACACTCTTTTGGCTTTCATGCCTTTGTGTAGCTTAATATGTTTCCCTAAGGCAGGTTGCGTCTCCCTGAGTGGGTTGGCTGCTTCTCGTGAAACCAGTCTATCCTCATGGTCTTTATGAGGATCAAAGAGATGAAGAATCCCAGGGTAAAAAACAATAAAATCTACAACTTGGTTCTGCAGAGCTTAAGGCAAAATTAAGAACTGATTCTTCTCTTAAAATTTCTGACAGTGTCTTATCGTCCCTCCCTAATATTTATTAAGTCTGAAATTCTCTTATTTGTGGTTGTGCTGACAACAGCCAGGCCTCACCCCTGCAGAAGCAAGCAAAATAAAAAATGTCTAAAGTGCTTCCTTCTTTGTTCAGTCAGCATAGGTTGTCACCTCGTATCAAATCCTTAAGATAATATGCTATATGAAAAGCATCAGAAATTAACTGTTAATACGGGCAACAGTAACTTAAAACTTGTAATCTACTGTGCAAAGTCACCTGCACAAAATAATTATGGGTGGCAGCAACAAATTAAGAAGAAGAAGAGTTGGCTTTTCTATCCCGCTTTTCTCACCCATTTAAGGGGACTCAAAGCAGCTGACAAACCTTCTATTCTTCTCCCCACAACAGAACACCCTGTGAGGTAGGTGGTGCTGTGAGAGCTCAGGAGAGAGCTGTGACTAGCCCAAGGTCACCCAGTTGGCTTCATGGGGGAGGGCAGAATCGAACCCGGTATTCCCAGATAAAGAGTCCGGCTCCCTAACCACTAGACCAAACTGGCTCTAGAAAAGGATCCAGGCACAAAAAAGGTTCAGAGTCAATGCCACATGTCTGTCTTTGAAGAAAACAGTTTTGGCCTTCCCTGCGGTGGCACCTACCCTCTGGAATACTCACCTCTCTGAAGTTCGTAGGGTGCCTACACTCCTGTTTTTAGGTGCCAATTGAAGACTTATTCTTTTACTCTGGCTCTCCAGGGTGAACATGTGATTACTTGTCCCCCCCATCCTTGGTTTTAATCCCACTTTTATGTAACTATTGTGATTGTACCTGTTTTTATTCTTTGTGCGCTGCTTTGTGATTCTATTTTAACGGGAAGGGTGAGATAAGTGTATAACAATTCTAGATAAAAATAAATAATAAATGTCCTGTCATTGATTGGCCAGTCTTGAAACTACTCTTACGTACCCACGTCTACAGCTTTATTGGTCAGAGATGATGATTTCTGTTTTACTTCCTCCAGTTGCGTTCTTCAGTTGGTTCTTGTTTTTGTAATAAAAGGAGTTACCTAATTTTCTCCTTGGCTCTCCTGTGCCTGATTTTGGGAAGGGAAGAACAGGGTGCTGTTTTATGCCTGGTCTGTTCTAAAGTTGACTTTGCCTTTCAGATCCTGAAGAGTTTCTTAACCTCATTATGCACCACATCTTTGGGATAGAGCCGCTTTTGAAGCTGCAGTAAGTTTGCTTTTTCCATCCGGGAGTAGTGAGACTGACGGTATTCTGTGGCTAAGAAGGAAGTTTAGGCCCATTCTGCGCTTGCTGGCTCTAGATCTGGATCGGAGAGTTCAGAATACCTGGACCCACTCACCTGGATTGTGCAGAAGGGGCTTTGCAGGTCCCCAGCTGACTTCACCGGCTGCAGTGGGTTGCGGACAGGAGGTCATACGCAGTGGTCAGAGACAAGCCGCCTGCTCTCTGCTTTCAGGTCCGGAAGGCTTAAGGAGCAAGAGTGCTACTGCTACCAGATATTCATGGACAAGCAGGAGGATTTGGTGGTGCCCAACGTCCAGCAGTTGGTGGAGCATTCCTTTCTCTCCTCTGATCTCAAACTGGTGGAAGTGAGTTCTGGAAACACCTTTGCTCTCTCACAGTTTATTCTTTTCCTTTGCGTTCCTCCAGAGGACGAGACTGGTTTTGTACTAGGAAACTTTACTGGCAGGCTATAAAACAGGCCTCCTGCTGCACACCTTTTCCAGATTTTGTATTCACACCAAATGCTTCACGTTGCTCTGTAGCAGCGTGCACACCAGGGGAGAGCCCATTGCTCGTGCGGAGAATTGTGCGTTTGGTGTGAGGAGAGGTTGCCGTTGATGCTCCTAGCATCTCAGGTGACTGGTCATAGGAACCTCTCCTGGCCGGAGTGGCTTTGATGGGCTGGCAGGCCCAGTTTGATCAAACAGACTTTGTAGGCTCACAGTGATTTTAGGGTAGTTTTTTTTTTTCAAATTAATTTTTATTATTGTATAGTACAACCTTAAAACTTCTAACTCTCAAAACGGAATCTCTCATACATAGGGATGTGCACAAATGGTTTGTTTTTTTTTTTTGCATTCTATTCGTATTGAATCGAATATAAGAAAATTAGTATTCATTTGAATACATCCCCTTTGAATATGGTAGGATTCTATTCGATATGAATGTATTGGTATGTTTTTGTACAAATACCCAATACAAACGCATACGTATCTGATACGTATCCGATATGTATCCCGTAACATATCTGCTCCGAAAGCATCAAATCCTCCCTAAATCCACTTTGAATCCGCTCTCAAACCGTGTCGAATTCACTCTGGATCTGTTGCGCATGTGACTGGCAGAACTGCTTTCCCACCTCATTTCACAAGTGTTCCAAAGCTTCATACAAATGTTCCGAAACATTCGTATTCGTATGAACATTAAATTCATATATGAATGTCCAAATTTGTTCAAATTTGTATGAATAAAACATGTTACGAATATTTGTGCATATCCCTACTCATACATCTATGTTACATCATTCGGTTGTTAACTGTAAATAACTTCCGCTGTTCTTCTGAGTCTTCTTTAATTCTCCCCACCAGTAACCTTTTCTTCTTTCGGCTGTCCTTTTCGATAAAAAATTAGTCAAATCCAGCAGTTGTAATTCTAGCTGCTTGTAGAAAATCAATGAAGGGTCTCCAGTCTTTTACGTACTTTTCTATCGTTCTGTTTTTTTATTAAATTTGTCCATCTCGGCTAGTTCAGTCAGTTTGCGTAGCGAACTCTCCACTGAAGGAATTTAGGGTAGTTTTATTCAGACTGCAGGTACTGATCACACGTCTGGGTGTGTGAATGTGTAAGTAACTTGAAACACCGAAGAGAGGGCCTCATCCCAGTGAGGTGAAGATCAGGTGTGGAGGAAGCCATCTGTTCTTCAGGTCCTGGTGCAGCCCCAAAATTGGACCACCAGCACTTGAAGTGTGGATGGCCTGGCCCACACCGTGGCAGTAGCCATGGCAATGGGATGCAGTGCATGGCAGTGCAGCCCCCTCCCCCTCCCTTTTTCAGCTTCATACCCAGAAGAGGATGTGACTGCTGCTGAGGGGGAGCTCACTAGTTTTTCCTGGTCAAGCTGCAGACAAGATTTTACTTGCCTACAGCTAGTGAAGACCGGAGCAGCCTAAGTTAGCTCTGGGATGCTCTGGGACAATGGTGGTGATGTGGTGTGCAGACACATTGCCCCAGAAGTGACTGGAACTGGTCCTGAAAGGTAAGCACCATCAGGCCCAGGTTCTTAAAGATTTGACTCAGTGTGAAGGACTTTGAGCAGGTACAGCTTCTCATGCAGAGGTCAGAAGGGATGGATCTCAGATGTTGCAATGTACTCTCCTATGTGCAAGGTTTGGATTTAAGCTTGTGGCCCTTCTTGCTCCCTCCAACCCCGATCTTGCAGCACGATTGCTTGGAAATGTCCAGCTAGGAAGGAAAGGGCTGGTTTGGGTCACCACTTTCTGCTTCTTCCTCTGCTCAGATTCCATCCTGCTTTATTCTTCAAATGCCTCGCTTTGGCAAGGAGTACAAAATGTTCAACAAAATCATCCCCTCCTTGGAGCTGGACATCACAGATCTTCTTCTCGATAGTAAGTTAACGTAACAGCCCGTCTTCCCGACTTTGTCTCTGGCTCCCTTGCGTGGCCTGATGCTGCACAAGGGAGCTGTGTGGCGGAGATGGTAGTTGAGGGCACGTCTAGATGGCCCTATGCGCTCTACGTGGGGCTACCCTTGAAAACTGTTCAGAAGTTGGAACTGGTGTAGAATGCAGTAGCTCGACTGCTGACAGGAATCTCTGGCCAGGTTCACATCACGCCAGTCTTAAAGGATCTGCACTGGTTACCTGTTTGCTACCGAGCCCAATTCAAGGTGTTGACACTAACATATAAAGCCCTAAACGGCTTAGGCCCTGGGTATCTGAAGGAGTGCTTTCCCCCATATATACCTGCCCGGGCACTGAGATCTCAAGGAGAGGGCCTTCTTGTAGTTCCTTCTCTTGCAGAGGTACAAGACATAAGGACATGCAGGAGGGCCTTTTCTGTGGTGGCCCCTAGACTCTGGAACAAGAGGCCTCCCTCCTGAGGTTCACCAGGTGCCTACATTGTATACTTTTTGGCTCCTGGTGAAAACATATCTTTTTACCCAGGCTTTTACTGTTTAAATAGCTTCCGTGGGGTGCTGTCCTGTTAGGGTGGGAGGAAGGGGGTTATATTTTTGATTATGTTCTACTATTCAGTATATTTTAATTTGTTTGTAACTCACCCTGGGACCATATAATAAATAAATAAACATGGGGTCCCTGCAGACGCTTTGCGTTCCACACAATTTTCATGCTAGATCAGTGAAAAGATATTGGAAACAGAGAGTTGTCAAGCCTGTAAAACTACAGCTTCCATCACACTCGCCGGCTGACTGGAGTTGTAATCTAAAAAACATTTGGAGGCCCATTTTGGGAACCTCTACCCCCAGATGTTGCAGTGTAAAACGATCCAGGCTGCTGCTGTCATCTAAGCAGGGATACTCTTCACGTGGTGCAGAAAGAGCGACTTTGCAGCAGGATTTATTCCAGGCCACAGAACACATGCACCCCTGAGTTTGATCTGGAAATGGCTTTATTCTCCAGCGGTAACTCTGGAATATCCAGGACCTGAACTTTTGTTTCCCATTGCAGGTCCCAGGGAGTGCTTTGTCTGTGGGAATGTTGCCACCTGGGAATGCTCAGCATGCTTTAAAGACAAGATGTTTGCAGACACCGGTCTGAAGCAATACTGTGATTCTTGCTGCAACCAGGTATCACTTCTTCCTTTGTATGGTGGGAAACTTCAGGATGACTGTGCAGGAGCCGTTTTTGGAGGCAGCCGCACGGAGATCATCTGTAGACTGGCACATAGGCAGAAAGTCGCTTTACCATGCTCCCTATTCGATTAAGAATAGGACCTAAGAGGATCCTTTCTGCTGGATCAGGCCACAGCTCATCTAGTCCAGCATCCTGTCACACACAATGGCCCACCAATTGCCCATGGGCATCTCAAGCAGAGACAAGGGCAAACCTTCTCCTGCATCTCAAATCCCAGCAAATGGCCTCAGAGGCATCCTGCTTGGCCCTGCAGCCTGAAAGATGTATTTAGGCGTCCATTCAAGTAGCCATTGATACACCTGTCAACCATAAATTTGTCTTCTTTAAAGCCATCTAGGCTGGTTGCTGTTACAAAGAGGCTAGTGCATCACAAAGCACATATTAAGCATTCTTTCCCCACTTTGTTCCCAACCCTCGCACTATGCTCATACCAGTTCCCATAGCTCTGTCAGCGGCTTCTGGAGAGACTAACACAACACAAAGGGGGAAGCAGCATCTGAGTGAAAAACTCCCAGAGATGGCTGGGCCTGGGAGAGAGGCAAAGATGGCGGCACAGTTGACAAGCCGCCAGTGCTCACAGCTAATGCTGGGAACAAAGCCATGAAAGGAGGGAGATCAGGAGAAGAAAGGTTACCTTGTCTTCTCTCTCCTGTTGGTGCTTGTGACTCTCATCAGGTTCTGGACCATTGGTCCTGTGATATTTCTCCTATCAGGTGTCATGGGGAGCCGGAAAGGCTCGGGAAAACCTTTAAGAATTGTGGGGAATTATTTGTCATAGATCTGCCTGGAATAATCCATTTCCTTCCAAACAGAATCAATCTCTTAGACGTGGAGTACCATAAGGTAGAAAGCAAGCAGACCTCTCTTGAGTGCAAGGGGCGGGCTGCTTCAGAGCGCATGATTTAGGCACAAGAGCAGGAAAGGTGAAACGTCAAACAAGTGAGGATGCCGTCAGTAACCAGCCGTTGCCTTGAAATGCCAACACCTTTCAAGCAGTCACCCAGAGCTCAGGAGAATTGTCCCTTGCCACCATCCAGGCACTGCTGTCGAATGGTGCAGCGTGTTCACAGTTTGCCGCGCATCTCAGGCTGGTGCTTTTATAATATTAATCTCTGACTTGGATCACTCTTTTTTAAATAGAATTTTATTATAAGTACATATTACAAAAATAACATAAAAGACACATAAAACTGGCATACATACATCCCATCACCCAGGGACAACCTCTTTTTAGGTTTTTCTTCTCTTCCTTCTTCTTCTTTAGTTGGACCAAAGAAATAGATTTTTATTTCTTCTCTCAAGAATTCTGGTGCTTGGGGTCTCATTGAGTAATACTATAAGTCTTTCCAGTTGTCCTCCACCCTGGAAGGCCGTTTCAAACCTTGGCTTTTAAAGCTTATTTCCCGTATTTTTAAAAATATTGTTCCATTAAATATTTATACCTTTTTTCTATTGACTATTTGTGCTATCCTTCCATCCCAGTACTGCTGTAGATTGTGCAGCATATATCATTTGGTCACATAAATATTGTTTATCTGATCTTAATCTCCCTGTTATCACATTGAACAATGCTGTTTCAAGTGTTAAATCCACATTAATATTTAATATGTTGCTAATTTGGTCTTGGACAATTCTCCAAAAACATCTAACAATAGCACATTCTCACCAAAGGTGGAAATATGTACCTCTGCATCCATACCTCTGCCAGCACTGTGTTGATTTGTCAGGAATAATATGTGATAGTTGTACTGATGTTCTATACCATCTATAAAATATCTTAAGTGCCATCTCCTGTACCCTATTATTTTTTATTTTACTATTATTTTAATTATTGCCCCACATTGTCTCTATTAAAATCTAGACTTGTATCACTCTTAACTTCCTGGTGATTCCTAGTTGGGTCTTTTAACGTGACTTTGCAGAGGTCTTTTCTAACAGCAATATGCTGTGAGCCAGTTTGGTCTAGTGGTTGCGGAGCTGGACACTTATCTGGGAATACCGGGTTTGAATACCCTAAACCCCATGAGGTCACCTGGGTGACCTTGGGCTAGTCACAGCCTCCTCTGAGCTCTCACAGCCCCACCTACCTCACAGGGTGTCTGTTGTGGGGGAGAAGACCAGAAGGTTTGTCAGCAGCTTTGAGTCCCCTTAAATGGGTGAGAAAAGTGGGGTGGAAAAGCCAACTCTTCTTCTCCCTCTACAAAGCCAGCTGTGGGACCTTGGGTTAGTCATAGCTCTCTTCTAAGCTCTCACAGCCCCACCCACCTCATAGGGTGTCTGTTGTGGGGCAAAGAATAGAAACCTTTGTCAGCCACTTTGAGGCCCTTTAAATGGGTGTAAAAAGCAGGGTAGAAAAGCCAACTCTTCCTCTTCTGTCTGGAGAATGGCAAACCCTTAACCTTTCTTGGGTTTTTCCCTTCCCTGTTTTCAGGCTCACTCTCACTACCAGCGGCAAGGCCATCGGACGACCAAGCTGCACGTCCCCGTGGAGTTCCAGAAAGGCAGCCACGCCGGGCAGGCGCGGGTTCCTCGGGAGAAACTGGAGCTCTTTGCTGTCCTCTGCATTGAAACCAGCCACTACGTCTCCTTTGTGAAATATGGACCAGAGAAGGAGAACTGGATGTTTTTCGACAGCATGGCAGACAGGCACGGTGAGCCGGCTGGCGTCCTCTCAACACAGAGGTGGCAGCCTTAAAGAGCAGGTGCTTTTAGAATAGCACAAATGTGCGTGGAAATTGTTAGTGGATATGGTAGAGGGAAAGGGTTCACCTTCCGTCCTTTCATGAACATAGCTTGCCTATGGCTGATGTGCATTCTGTAGCCTTCCAGACTAAGGGACACCCCATAGTGCCTGCCACATCCAGACAGTGGTGGCCTGTGGCTTACTGCTCTGGGTGGAAGCAGGTGTGGACCAGGGGAACGATGGATGAGGTGTGCACTGTTTCTCAGCAGGCCAGTGCAGGGCCTGCCAAGTGGTGGTGCCTATTTTTGTAGCCAATCCTCACCCAGCCTACCTGTGAGCCTGCCTAGGTCAGAAAGCCAGCTCCTGCCCAGTGCCCCCAGATAATATTCATCCTTCTATTCATCCATTCCTAGCTAACTGGGAATTCTTCTCCACTAAAATCTGGAAGGCCGTGGAATCTCTGCTCCTGGACCGTATGGTGAGAATTTTATCAGTGATTTGCATGGGATCCATGCAAGTCCAGTTTTTAAGGCTCCTGGGAGACCTGGTAAATTATAACTCTGACAGCATAAACTTGCTGCAGGGAATCCTAATTAAAGATGAAACCACGAAACAGTTAAAAGCAAAGTTTTGCTAAAGGCTGTTCAGTGTGGCTCCTGCAAAGGGACGCCCTGTCTAGCTTTCTGGAGTCTTTGGAGAGCATCCAGGGGTGTGTGGATTTAGGCGACCCAGCAGACAATGCCTGCTTGGACTTTGAGAAAGCCTTCGCTCAGGCAAAGGATGTGGACCACAGATATTTTGCCCTATTTAGTAACTATGAAAGCAACAGATGGGGCCTCTTCTGGATAAGAAACCATAGAGCAGAAATAAATGGTCATTTCGTGCAATAACAGGATTTCCCTCCCCCAGGAGAAATAGTGCATTACAATTTCTCTATAAAACTGCCAAAAAGAGTGCTACGCATAGGAACATGAGAGGAGCCCTGCTGAATCAGGCCGTAGCCCATAGTTTAACATCTTCACACACACACACATCCTGTCTCACACTGTGGCCCACCAATTGCTTCTGGGCGTCTCAAGCAGAAGACAAGGGCAAACTGTTCACCTGCTCTCACTTCCCTGCAAAAATGGCCTTTAGAGACATCCTGCCTTTCTCCCCAGCCTGGAGAAAACACCCAGGCATCTGTTCTAGTAGCCATTGATACTCTGGTCTTCCATGAATTTGTCTGTAAAAACCTAAGAGGAGCACTGCTAGATCAGGCCACAGCCCTCTTAGTCCGGCATCTTGGACACCTCTTCTAGTAGCCGTTGGTACACATGTCCCCCTCTTTATATGCATACATTGCCCTTAGTTTCAGTATTCTTACTACACTATGGGCAACATATCTAAATCTGTCTTCCTGATGCTGCCTTTGTGGGGCACAGAAGCTCCAAGTGCTCAGGGCAGGGATTCTAGAAGAAGAATTGGCTATTCTGCCCCACTTTTCTCACCCGTTTAAGGGAGCTCAGAGCAGCTGACAAACCTTCAGTTCTTCTCCCCACAACAGACACCCTGTGAAAGCTCAGGAGAGAGCTGTGACTAGCCCAAGGTCACCCAGCTGGTTTCGTGGAGGAGGGCAGAATCAAACTCAGTATTCCCAGATAAAAGTCCGGCTCCTTCACTACTAGGCCAAACACATTGTGGCCTGTGTCAAAGACACATCCCTAGACATTGGTTACTTTTCCCCCTATAATTGGATATTTTGGATTGAGCCATGGATCTTCCGGAACACCCACCCTTTATTCTGGAATATCCAAATATAGCAGAATAAATAGCCAAGATCTGGGGCCTATTCGCACTTGGCTTTATTCTGGAATATATCCTCTAATAGGGACTTGATGTCCATATGCTAGTGCAGGCTTCAGCAGGCCCAAAGTGAGGTCTGCTAGATTCTGCATTAGCGTGAGGACCACAGACCCCTATCCTGAGATATACTCCAGAAAAAGGCCAAGTGCGAATAGGCCCCTGGATGCAGCCTTTGTTATAGAAGAGATCAGTGCACCTTTCCTTGAGGGAGCATTACAGGCTAGTTCAAGGAGGTTATAGAACCTAAACATCTCTCAAATATCTCTCGTTTTCTTCAGGTGATGAAAATGGCTTCAACATTCCCACTGTAACGCTTTGCCCAGAAGTTGCCAAGTACTTGGAAATGCCGGTTGCCACCTTGGCGATGCAGCAGCCCAGAGACATGGAAGGCGTGGCCAAGCGCCTGTTCTGTGACGCCTACATGTACATGTACCAAAGCAAGAAAATGGCACTTTATAAGTGACGGATGCAGCGGGACGGGGGAGATGTGGTGTTGGGGACAGAATTGCACTTTGTTCTGGGCATCTAGAGAGTCAAAAACTTGTCTGAAGTGTGTCCTCTTGGTTCTCGGTCCAGCTCCAAAGGCTGTAAAACATGGCGGTTCACAGGGACCCCTTCGTCTGTGGCTCAAGGATGCTGATCCCTGGAGATCTTTGGCCTGTGAACCAGGAACCAGCCCAGCTCATCTAGGTGTTCGTGGGACTTCCCACTCCTCAGGGAGGAACTAAATGCCTCAGGCAAGAGCAAATCCTGCAATGAATTCTGGGTCTTTCCTAGAATCCCGAGGGACCAGCAGCTGCTGACCTTTGCTGTGCTGCTGCTTTTCTTGCTTACCTATGAATGTCCACTTGGCAATTTGCACTTTTGTTTTGCGCACCAGACAGTCCAAATGGCAAAGGCCTTTGGCTTAAGTGTCTGGTGGATGGCAGGCATCCTGCACAAGATAAACTGAAGATGCCCCCCCCCCCCCACTTTTGCTTCAACCTTTTCTATTTCCATAAGGAAATGGAGCGGTACTAAGGCAGGACAACATCCAAAGCACCCTGAGGGGTAGCAGCTTTGGCCAGTGGGCTGCACAGCCTTCTGGGAGGTCAACATTCCTCTGTTAATGGCCTACAGAAGGGCTCATTCTCTCAGCCCTGCAGCCTGGATACAGCATTGTTGTTCTTTATGATTTATTCTTTTTTTTTAATGGCATCTCAAAACAATGTAGGGGTTGGCATTTCAGTCCCTGTCTCAGAATTAAGCTTCCCCCACCCAGCCTCCACCACAAATTCCTTCTGCTTCAGGAACATGGGCCTGCTCTGCTCTGCTCTGCTCTGCGTGGGTTTTATAGGGCTGTTACTCTTTCCCATCTAATAAACTCTGTGCAATAAAACTGCAGCAGGCAAAAGACGTGCCTTAGCACGCCCGTCAGGCTCTGATGGGTCCAAACTTTATGCAAACCTTTTGCTGCTCTTTTCTAGTCTGATTTCCACATTATGCTGGTTCCTACTGAAGTTCTGTGCACTGTTGGCTGGTGAACTTTGCAGACAGACGCTACCCGACAGAAAAAGAGGGAGAAGATGCCGCCTGAAAAGGAATTCTTTTCTCTGGCTTCAAGCTAGGAACAAAATAATTACGGCAGGCTGATAGCATTCTCTAGTTAGTGCCCAACTGTATCTGAGCATTCTGGTTTAGTTTCCCCATTCTGTTCCAGGGCTGATCAGAAATGGGATGCCACGTTAGTGCCGTAGATGCTGTCACTGTTGGTTTGATCGGAGTCTATTTCTCTTTGCCGCCGTCTTGTTATTTAAACTGTGGAATCTCCCCCGATGGCTCTGTGTTCTTTCCCCCTTGACTATTTCCGTAGTTTACTGCCTTAAACAGTCTCAGGAGAACGGAACAATCTTTGGGTATACTTCTAAAGCACATCTTGTAAAAGAGTTTTATTAAAAAAAAAAGTTTCTTGCCCTTTGTTTTCCCAGAGATGTTGCTGGGTGGTAGAGCAACTAAAAAAAAGTCCATGGGACAATTTGCGCGCCTCTGTAGTCGACGTCTGGGACGGTTCTGGGAAGCAGCATGTGCGCTCTAAAATGTCTGCTTTGACCCCCAGTGCCTCAGAGGCTCCTACAGTCATGCAGAAGCCGGCTAGCGGTGCAGCAGATTTCTCCACTCGATCCATGCACCAGTCACAGCTGGTGAACTCCTGGGAGGAAGCATTTGCAGCTCTCCTGGCCAGTGCATGGAGATGGGTGTGGATTGCACACACCTGTGAGCTGCTGTCTAAACCCTTCCGGACAATGTGTAGCAGTGTCTGGGCATAGTGTCTAGACCGGTGATGGCCAACCTATGACACGCGTGTCACAGGTGACACGCCAAGCCCTTTTAGGTGACACACCTGGTCACCCTGGCACCTGGGCATGTAGTGCTTGCTTGTTCTTGAAGTGTGTGAAATACCAACTTTCAATTGAAGATTTAGCAAATGTAAAGAATTATTCATTTTTGCTTTTAATAAAATACATATATCAAAAATATAACTTTCTTACTAGAGCTACAAATATCACAAAATTATGGATATTTCTGGAAGTGACACAGCACCCGAGTTAAGCTAGGTTTTCTTGTGAATTTTGACACACCAAGCTCAAAAGGTTAGCCATCACTGGTCTAGACACAGCCTTTCTGCATAGATACAGAAAACTGGCACAGACGTGCGCCCACACCTGTTTCATTGCGGGGAGGGCCCAGCTCAGAGTGGGAGAAGTGGCTACAGAGTAGTTCCCCCCCCCCCTGAAGTTCTCGCAACTTGGAGGGGCTTTGGAATCTCCTTGGTGTGACTTACCACGGAGATAAAGTGGCTTCAATGTGCTTCCAAGTCAGACTGAGAGCTATGCGAAGATCCTTCTAAGCAGACTTTAGCAGCAAAGATGACAAAAATGCACAGGCACAACCTTTTTGTATAAATACTGGCTAAATAGATTTTATTTTCCATATAAAGGATACATGGTTCCCTCCCCAAAATGGCACCAAAGAGACACACACGCTGGCGGCAGCGCTGGCATGCCATTGCTTCCCTTGTGCTTGGTTTGGCCTCCCTCTTGGGGGGCTCCTTGTCTACGTGAGCAGACCCTCCCCCCAGCCCTAAGTAAGGGTTAAACCCCCATGTCCCAAGGGAGGGCAGGGCTCTTCTGGTTCAAGCCGTGCGCAGTCCTGTAGGAAACTCCCTGCAAATCTGTTTCCGTGGGCAGAGTAGTGGCTTCCTCCGCAAACAGGCCTCTGCCCCGCACCGACTGTGGCTTGTAGTGCAACTGTGGGGCCTGAGGGCCGGGATGTTCCCGAGTCAGAGGAAGAAATGGCCGGTTGATGAGCTCATGGCAAATCTGAGGAGGACTCTTGGAGAAGGGTGTCTCGCCCTCCCTCTTCATGCTCACCCAGATTCCACATGTGGAGACTTTGGATGGAAATGGCCACGTTGGCTTTGGATGGCGACGGGAGAGCCCGCGTGAAGACAAGTGGACCACTGAAATGCCTCCCAACACTTTCCAGTAGTGCGTTTCGTCCTGCACTTGTTTAGGAGGGAGGGTGGGGCAGCGTTTACGTCAGGGGCTCACTGGGGGGCGTCTGCTGCTCCACAGCGCTAGTCCTGGAGTTCTCTGAAGGCCATAGCTGTTCTCCCTAAGCACTGGCCCTGGGACGCAACCCGACATTTCCAAGCTCTCTCCGATGAGCAGGGGAAGCGTCAGACGGAAACGGCACCGTGTGCCGAGAGGGCTGCCCGATTCCTGCCCCTTCTGAAAAAGACAGGCCCAGGCAGGAAACGGTTCACGCTCAGAGAATGGCCAAACAGGCCCCTTCCACCCAGGAGAGGGAAGTTGCAAACGGCGCGCCCCACACTTCTTTCTGTGGGGATTTCTGGAAGAACCCCGAAAGCAGTCCAAGAAAAGCACTGCAGGTTGCTCCATGACGCCCAGGCACAGGTATCGGCCTTGGGCGATGCGGTGCGAGGTGATGCATTAGTCAACGGAGGCAGGTTTGCGTCTACCTTCCTCTTCTGGAATTCCCCCAGGGTGCTAAAGCTGGTTTTTGATCCAGGGATGCCAGATTATACCGAACAGCTTTTGCAACTGCCCGTTCAGGAATCTCTGGAAATTTTGGCCCACCTTATCACCTTACGCCTCCGCTCCTGATTGGATGCTATTTTTACGCAGCCCTTTAAAGCACTCAATGTTCCCTGTCTAAAACTGCCTTGGCACTAGGCCTTCCAGCAAGCCTATGCGTGCCTTGCAGCTGAATCAAGAGTTGCGAAGGGACGGTGCCCGGTGCCCTGCCAACCTTCTCATTTTGCTCCCTGCCTATGGCTTTGGGCCTTGATACACTGGGGAGACCCTAGGCTGGCTTTGCAGGGGTCCCCCCCTCCTACCCAGAATCCTCAGCAACTCGGGCAAGAAACAACAGGAACTTTAGCTGAACAACACCTGGAGGGGAAAGGTTTGGCCAATCCAGATGTGCTTTATGGAAACGTGCCCAAAATCATCAGCCTCCACGGCCAGGTCATCATCTCACAAGACCTCCCAGTGGTGTGAGCTGCAGGACCTCAGCGTAATTACACTTCAGGGCCCTGAAGCCAGTGGTTTAATTTAGGAACATCTGGTGCAAAACAGCTGTCTTTCCCCCCCCCCACGATCTACTCTCACTCAGCATTTAGCCTTACTAGTGCACTTCTTTTACACATTGATTCATGCTCATGATAGGGACCAGGCTGTGACTTCCTCTAATGCTCATGCTCCAAGGCCTAGATGATGCCAGAGAACAGGATGGCCTCCCAGACAGGATAGTTCTTGCTTTCTCCAACAAGGGGCCTTATGGCAGGGCTGTTGTTCCTAAACTACCACTCTCAGGGCAGCTGGGAATCCTTGGAGGTGCTGTTCCGGAGGACCCTTGAGTCTCCTCTGGACCACAGCGAGACCCAAGCTGGTTGGATTGGCGCTATAATCACCCTCTTGGGCCTTCTTGGTCATGGCACCACCAGTCTGTGGGACCACAGTGAGACCCAAGCTGATTGGGCTGGTGCCCTCTGGGCCTTCTCTCCCAGGGCGCCACTGATCTATGGGAAAAGCTTTCTAGGAAAAGATTACAGGCGGCCATGGTGCTGATGGGTCTCCATGACCTGCCTGGTGCCCACTCTTTGTCACACGGAATGAGCTTCTACAAAGGGCAACCGATGGGGAAGAGGCGCCTCCCTCCCTCCCTCTCACGCCCTGCAATAAATAAATATACCAGAACTGTCATAGGTGTTTTATCTCTCGGGAACAGGCCGAAACCAAATTCAAGGTGACCTAGTGCTAAGGAAAGAACGGCAAGATGGACGGGCAGGGGGTGACAACGGGCAGCCATACCTGAGGCGTGGTAGCCCGAGGCCTAGCAACCCCCCAGCAAAGTCTGACCGCAACCTTTTTAGCTGTCCCTGCCCCACAAGCGAGCCTCTGTTGTATCCTGCAGCCGTTCACAGCAGTCACCCTCGGATCCAGACCAATTCCAGTGGCCTTTTCGGTCCATCCTTCCTCCAGCTGTCGGTCAGCCGGTCACGTGAAGCAAAGGTACTTCTGGAAACCGAGATCAGAAAGCTCTGCTGCTTCCGTCCTTTTAAACTGCATCCAGAAGGGTGGGTGGGAGGTGGGAATTAAGTTAAAAAACAATAAAAGGCCTGGCTCTTTCCTTTCCAGGGCAATGAAATACTGTGGGCTAAAATTTTTCAGTTAGGAGGCCATCCCAATAGCTGAAGAAACAGCAAGGCCTCTGTCCTGGTGGGCTTCCAGGACTCCGTATCCGCCTTGCATCCCACAGCGGGCGAAGGAACAGCGTGGCCCCAGCTCTCTGCCTCCCAGAGTGGCCGGGAAGCCCTCCAGATCCCTCATAGCCTCTGCTATGGTTGCCAGCCGACTGGGATGCAGAGGGCGTGGAGAACTGCCCAGGCAAAGGCGGGTGTCCAAGGCCTCCTCAGGCCGGTGGGAATACGGGGGCGGCTCCTCTAGGCTCCCCCCGTGGGCAGGATGAGCCAGGAAGGCGAGTCTTGGTTCAGTTTCGCTTGTTGGCCAATTGCCGGTCTCGCTTCTTCTTCTCCATCAACCTGTGGCAAGGAAAGGAGACAATTTAAGGCTGCACAACGCCCTCTGGCCTCTCCTCAGGACACACAGCTGGTCAGAAGGCCACAGCTACGAGCAGAGGCCTATTTGCACTGCAGCCCGTAGTGCACGATTAAGGAACTTCGAAAGAAGAGCATCTGCACCATGAGGAGGCCATTACAGCCTCCAGGCATCCCCTGACTGCCCAGAAGTTCACTAATCATGCACTGGGAGTGGAGCACGAACTTGTAACCCACGCCTTCACCAATCTTAACCTAAAACTTACCTGGCGCGTTCAGGAAGTGGCCATTCCTACCTCTTCCGGTGCTCCGGGGTCGTCTGAGGTGCCATGTAAGTGCGTTGGCACCTTGGACCACCACAGACGCGACCGCACACACGCAAAGCATCCATGTCATCATGGCAACAGCGCCGACGTATGCGCAGTCGCGCAGGGCGCCACAGCCAAAATGGTGGCGCTCCGAAGATGACCAGCTCCTGCGATCACATCAAGGTAAGTATTTGATTGCTGGGGTGGGTGGGGGTGGCTAACACTGACTAGTGCGCCAAGTGTGAGCACTAGTCAATGTTGCTTCGTTGCGCACATCCCAGGGGCTGGATTGGGGGTGACTTTGGACGGCTGAATATTCTCCAAGCAAGCAACAGTTTGGAGTTTTGCCCCTCTGGCATTATCACGCGCTAGCTAGACAGCGCGGGGCCCAGGGTGGCCTTTGTGTGTTTTAGTATATCCACAGGGCACAGGTTCCAAGACCAACATGGATACCGTGAAACTGCGGAGAATATGAACGCCTCCTGTACCAGCTTCTGCCCCTCCACGGCACTCCGATTAGGCGTATGTATTTGGGCTTTGCGAAGCTTCGCTGAACCTGGATCTGCCCACCCCCACAGGTTCCCCACGGCCGCCGCCCCCTTACCCTTGAAGTCTGGGCGCTGCTGCCACCACCGCAATCTTCACCCTGGCACCCTCCTCAGAGGCTCAGCCCAGGCCCCCAGGAGGCACACAGGCAGCTTGGAGTTTCCACCTCCAGTTGTGGGACATCTTGCATGTGCACCTGTGACAGGTATGGGTTGAGCCTCTGAGGAGGGCGTGATGGTGATCGCGGCAGGCAGATTCAAGGCAAGGGGGGATGGCCCTGGGGGACGCGAGACGTGGTGGGCAGATTCAGCTTCGTCAAAGCTCTGATGAAGCCCAAATTGGCTAGGTAACATCTTCACAGCAATAGTGGTTGTTGCTGAGTGGCTATGTACCAAGTGGCAAATGTGCTTTAATCTTAACAAGTGCAAAGTAATGCACACTGGGGCCAAAAACCCAAATTATGTGTATAAAGTGATGGCGTCTGAACTTTCTGCAACACACCAGGAAAGGGATCTCGGGGTTCTGGTGGACAGTTCAACGAAGGTGTCAACCCAGTGCGCGGCAGCAGCGAAAAAAGCTAATTCAATGCTGGGAATAATTAGGAAGGGAATAGAAAATAAGACAGCAAGTGTCATTTTGCCCCTTTATAAATCTATGGTGAGGCCACATTTGGAATATTGTGTACAATTCTGGTCACCACACATCAAAAAGGATATCGTGGAACTAGAGAAGGTGCAGAGTAGGGCAACCAGGATGATTAGGGGGCTGGAACAAAATCCCTTAGGAAATCAGGCTGCAGCGTCTAGGCCTCTTCAGTCTGGAGAGACGGCGTTTAAGAGGGGACCTGACTGAAGTATATACAATCATGCCCAGTATAGAAAAGGTGGATAGAGAAAATTTCTTTTCTCCATCACATACCACTAGAATTAGGGGGCATCTGTGAAGCTGATGGGCAGGAGAGTCAGATCAGACAAGGGGAAGGATTTCTTCAGCCAGAGGGTCATCGGTCTATGGAACTGGCTGCCAGAAGAGGTGGCTCTACATCCCCCCTACAGCCCAGCCCAGCCCCACCCTTCCTGGAGCCGGACGAAGGGCAAGACGTTTCTCACTTCTACTCACTTCCTGTTGCGAACTTCTGTCAGTTCCATGAGACGCTCCTGGGCGGCCCGAAGCTCGTCCAGCCGCTGCTGATAGCGGGAGTCGCAGTTGTTGCTGTGCTCAAAGCTGGAGACTTGGTTCGAAAGCTCGCTGGCCCGGTCGCGCAGTTGCTGGATAGAGGAGTAGAGGTTCTCGTCGTCTTCCTCCTGCAACAGAAGAAGCAGCCAAACGCCCTGCATGGATGCCGAAGGACCGATTCTCCAGTTTCACCCACCCTTGGAGGCCAAGAGCAGCATCTTCCCTCCCACTTTCAAGAGTTGCTTCAGCTGGGTTTGCCTTTGGGTCTGTGATCGCCAACCATCTTTGGCTAGGCTCCCTTTAACCAGAGTCCAATTCGCACTTGGCCTGCTAATGCATGCTGGGATAGTTTCCACAACAGAAACATCTCCTGCAACCCCAGAAGCTACTCCAGTGTCCACCTCCCATTTGTTACCTTTCCTGTCCAGCAGAGGGAGGAGCCTTCACGCCTCTTCCGGTGCTGGGGGTCATGTGAGGTGCTGTGCAAGCATGCTGTTATGTCAGGTGACCCGGGATGCTAGTGTGCATGCGCGATGTATCACCACTGTCCCAGTGACAGCACATGTGCAGTCGCACCAACTGCCACGACAAAGACGGCGGTGCCCAGACATGTCTAGACCTCCCATAAGGCTGCAGGCACGTGGCGGGAAGGGACGGCGTGGACTAGCACTCACAAACGTGAATGCTAGTGCAAGCCAATGGGAGTGCACTGTCCCCTTGGATGATTGTGTTCAAAGGCAAAAGCTGCCCAGGCTCCCATGGAGGGAAACGGGGAGATTTGAAGCCAGTTGTACACAGCTTACCTTGGCATTGACAATTTCAACGTGGAGCAGCAAAGATGCAAGTTCCAAATCCTCACTGTAGTTATTCTTCAGCGGCACTGATCTGTAACCTGAAGTCAGGGGAGGCCAGGTTAATGAACGCCCTCAGCAACAGAAAGCCAAGCGGCAGGAAACCATGCAAACCTGAACCAAGAGCTGATCCTCACTGGCCACCCACCACGCATGGCTGTGATGTTCTGGAAGGCCAGACACCTTGAGAGGGACTCCCCTGCTGGACAAGGCTAGGACTGAAATACAACTGAGACCAAACTCTTCTTTTCCATCCCCTTTCGTGAACAATAAACTACAAAAAGTGTCCCCACACCTTTTCGCTCAACAGCTCAGCAACGCCATCAACACCAAGGATGTTGCTAGTCTGCAATGTTCTCTATGTCTTGTTCTCTATTTTGAATATGATATTCTTATTCAAGCGCATTATTGTTAGAGTTTGCTTTCAGATGATGTATGCTGAAGTTAACAAATAAACATTTTTTCTTTAAAAAAAAGAAGACGGGGGGAAACCTTGAACTTGGAAGGTGAGCCAGTGCGGGAGATGGATGGAAGCTGATGGGCAGGAGAGTCAGATCAGACAAGGGAAGGATTTCTCCATCTGTCTATGGAATTTGCTGTTAGAAGAGGCGGAACAGCAACCAGCTAAGACGGCTTTAAGGAAGGGTTGGACACATTAATGTCTTCTATCCAAGTAGATAAAAGACATGCGCGCCCACACAAACACCAGATTCGTACAAATGTTAACGTGCAAGTATCCTAACGTTCAATTTGTGTACGAACGTTCACATTCGCATGGATAATACTACAAATATTCGTGCACATGTCTAATGCAGTGTCATTGTATAGGTGTAAAAGGCCTTCAGGCACCCCTGCCTGTGCATTGTGAGGTCGCGCATGTGTGCCAGTGGCTGCCACACTGTCCCTCTGCCTCCTTTCTGCAAGATGCCAGAGATAAGCTGGTTATCGCAAATACTTGTCGAAGGAAACTGAGTGGTGGAGTTTCTCAGAAGATGGAACCGAGAGGGAATGCCTACGAATGCATGGTGGCCATGATAGTGCTGGCCAAAGGAAGAGGGGCAGAGGTGTGATTTATCAGCCCGAGTCCCAGCAGAGACGGATGCATGTGCCACAGCTCTGCAGGGGCGGGCGGTGGTGGTGGTGGCATTTGGGGCCTACCTGTTTTCAGGCCCCTGACGGGGAAGGTGGCCTGAGCCAAGAAGTTGGGGTCACTGAACATGTCCTCCTCGTAGACCACAAAGCGCAGGAAGGCAAATTCGGGGTTGTTGATGTCGAAGACAAACTGCTTGTTAAGCCAGACGGGGTTGAGGCCATTGTCAGCTGGAAAAGGAGAAGGGGAAGGAATTAAAACCAAGCAGCACCCAGGAGGGACCACGTGGCAAGAATCTGAGGGGTGAAGATTTCCTTCAGCCAAAGGAAGGGAGCAAAAGCAGAAAAAAGATTCTGAACTTCAGCTCCCAGAATTCAAAGCTAAGGGGTCCAAACTGTGTTGTCTTTCTGTGCAAAGACCTACATGAACACACGCACACACACATGCAGGCACACACACGTAGGTGTTCATGCACACACAGACACAGGCACACAAGTACACACACAAACAGGCACACAGGCATGTATGCATGAACACAGGCACACAGGCACATACACACACATGCACACAAACACACACAAAGGCACGTATGAACACACACACAGGCACACACACAGGCATGCACACATGCACACAGACAGGTGCTCATGCACACACACATATAGGCACACAAGCACACATACAAACAGGCACAGACAGGCATGTATGCATGCACGCAGGCACACGCAGGCACATATGCACATACGCACACATGCACACAAACACACACAAAGGCACGCATGGACACACAAGGACACAGACAGGCATGCACACATGCAGGCCCACAGACATAGGTGCTCATGCATACACACATATAGGCACACAAGCACACATACAAACAGGCACACACAGGCACATATGCACACATGGACACACACAGAGGAATGCATGCATGCACGAAGCACACCCCTGCACCGAAGCATTAGTCATTTCAGTGGTTTCACCCTCCTTTGTGATGTCAGAAGGGAAAAGGCTGCCCCAGTAATAACTCGCTGCTTCCCTTTGTTGTTTTTGGTGGGGACCACCGAGTTGCAACTGGCTCCTGGTTGATGGCAAGGGCAAGCAAATCAGTGTTCCTCTGCTTTCCAGGCAGTTTGAGCTACAGCTGTTCCCTGACTCCGTGGACACCTGTATGCAGGTTGCTTGGCAGGGATACAGAAGTGGTTTGCCATTGCTTGCTTCCAGGGAGAGTCTGGGAATTGAACTGGCGACCCTTTGATCTCCGGGCTGTTTGCGCTACCACTGAGCAACAGACAGAGAATATGGGAAAGGACCTCGATGCATTTGAAGGCAACCACCTCCTGTTAGGACAACCCAGAGAAGTTTCTTGGAAGTCTCCTGAACACTAATATTTATTTAAAATGCTGCTTCCCATTAAAATTAATCTCAAAGTGGTGGGCAAAGAACAGGAACATCTATAATCATGATAGTTATGATGCTTGTCTCATAGTCAACTTGGAAGCACCAGAAGCCACAGGCAACTTCTGGCGCATCTCAGAAGACGAGAGGAGCCCAGCCAGGCCGGAGGAGGAGGAGGCCCATGACTTGCCTGATTCCCTTTCCTGAATGGAGGAGGGGAAGCGTTCCTTCACCCAGGGGGTCATCGGTCTAAGGAACTGGCTGCCAGAAGAGATGGTGGCAGCAACCAGCCTAGATGGCTTTCAGGAACCGTTAGACACATTCATGGAGGACAGATGTACCACTGGCTACTAGAACGGATGCCTAAGTACATCTTTCAGGCTGGGGTGGGGTGGGGGGGAAGCAGGACGCTTCTAAGGCCATTTGCTGGGATTTGAGAGCAGGAGAAGGTTTGCCCTCGTCTCTGCTTGAGATGCCCATGAGGCGGGCCACTCTGTGGGACAGAATGCTGGACCATGCAGGACAGGTGCATCAATGGCCTCCAGGTTGGAGAGACAGGTAGGAGGAGGCCCCTGAAGGCCATTTGCCGGGAGTTGAGAGTAGGTAAGCTTTCACCATCCTCTTCTCCTTGGGATGCCCAGAAGCGACTGGCGGGCCACTGTGTGAGCCAGGAAGCTGGCGGAGATGATCCAGCAGGGCTCCTCTTAGATTCTTAGGTTCTTAAGGGCCAAGGGGGTCCAGCATCGACACCCACCTGCCCCCCCCTCTCCCCCGGGATACAGAGATACCCAGCGAGAGCCGCCCTCTCACCTACAACTTCTGTCTTGGTTTTGCTGTTGTCGAACTCTGAGCCGCAGACCTCCACCTCTACGAAGGGGCAAACGATGCTGCGGCCGTTCTTGGGGAGATGCCGGGCCCCCAGGATCTGTAAGATAATCAGGGGAACTGAAGCTCTGCACTCCACATCGCCCCCTTGCCCCGGAGGCTGTGTGTGTGTGGGGGGGGGGAGAGACGTGGCTCAGCCCCACCTCCTCCTCCTCCTCCTCCTCCGTGGGACCGCCACTGCCCCCCCACCCGCCCCACCTGCTTGCCTGTAGCTGGACGGTGATGGGCTCTACATGCTTCAGGCTGCTCTTGTCGAAGGGGTCAAAGAGGTCGTCCCTCATGATGTCCGGCTGCAACACGTAGCCGCTGTGGCCCCCCAGTGTGAACAGGGCCTGGTTCAGCTGCATCGGTTTGTCTGGAAACAGAAACCGGTCAGAGAGGAGGAAGGAACTGGGGAGACTGGCCCAGAAGAGTTCTGGGCTGGACGGGCTCTTCAGCCTGCAGGCAACATCTAGGCAGCTGCATCTGCACTGGCAATAGGCTTTACAGCATAGAAATACCCCCTGCCAGCCCAGAAGTTGCCTAATTATATAGTAGCTGTGGAGCAGGAAACCCAGCTCCGCAAGCTCACCAACCCTTACCCCAACTTACCAGCCTAGATGGCTTTAAGGAAGGGCTAGATAAATGGATGGATGACAGATGTGTCAATGGCTACTAGAATGGATGTCAAGTACATATTTCAGGCCGTGGGGACAAGCAGGAGGGCTCGAAGGCCATTTGCTGGGACTCGAGAGCAGGAGAAGGTTTGCCTCTGTCTCTGCTTGACGTGCCCATGTGTTGTTGGTGGGCCACTGTGTGGGACAGGATGCTGGACTAGATGGGCCGTGGCCTGATCCAGCAGGGCTCCCCTTAGGTTCTTATGGACTAGATGGGCTGTGGCACGATCCAGTGGGGTACTCTTAGGTTCTTATGGACCAGATGGGGTGTGGCCAGATCCAGCAGGGCTCGTCTTGGGTTCTTATGGACTAGACGGGCTGTGGCCTGATCCAGTGGGGTCGTCTTAGGTTCTGATGGACCAGATGGGGTGTGGCCTGATCCAGTGGGGCTCATCTTAGGTTCTTATGGACTAGATGGCCTGTGGCCTGACCCAGCAGGGCTCCCCTTAGGTTTTTATGGACCAGATGGGCTGTGGCCTGATCCAGATGGGCTCCTCTTAGGTTCTTATGGACTAGATGGGCTGTGGCACGATCCAGTGGGGTCCTCTTAGGTTCTTATGGATTAGATGGGCTGTGACCTGATCCAGCAGGGCTCCTCTGAGGTTCTTATGGACTAGATGGGCTGTGGCCTGATCCAGCAGGGTACCCCTTAGGTTCTTATGGACCAGATGGGGTGTGGCCTGATCCAGTGGGGCTCCTCTTAGGTTCTTATGGACTAGATGGGCTGTGGCCTGATCCAGCAGGGCTCCTCTTAGGTTCTCTTATGTTCTAATGTGTGGACAGATGAGGCCCAGAAGAAGACTACAAGGTCTCATGTGATGGAACAGAGGTAAGTAGAGAAAGGTCTTTATGCAGGTTGCCATATTTCTTGCCACACATATGGACGTAAGAGAAGCCCTGCTAGACCAGTCCCATGGCCTTCCTTGCTGCATCTAGTTGCGCATGCAAGCCCAGAGGCAAGAGCATAGGGACACGCTTTGACCTGCTCCCAGCAGCTTGCCTTCAGAGGCTATAGCCTCCCACATCAGAGGAGATCACACAGTCATGGGGGCTAGTAGCCACCAGCAGACACGTCCAGCAGAGCACTGCAGAATACACTGACTGCCCATCTAGCCTTATGACTGTCTCCCAAGGGGCCGGGAAGGGCCATCAACAATCAGTAGGCCAAGAAGTGGTGACTTACCAGGTGTCTGGAAGTTGAGGGCCACCAGCTGGCTACCACAGATCCACATGGGCAGGGGGTCATAGTTGGAGGAATCCAGGCGCTGCCCCTTGGGGTAAATACGGCTCAGCTGCCGGCGGTTGTATTGCAGGAACTTCTTTCCCTTGCTACGGTTGGCATATTTCTCTGCCTTGGTCTCCGGGAAGGAAGACATGTCCCGGTAACAGGCTTTCTCTGTGCCGATCTCTGGAAGATAAGAAGGTTGCAGGTTTTGGAATCGGGTGGTAAGAGAGCCAAACCTCAGAGGTAGATCAATCACCATGCCGCGGAGAAAGGGAAGAGAAACACAAGTTCAGAAGCGGCTTCCAGAAGACAGAAACATGGGTTCAGAGAATCAGCGCCTTGCGTGGGAAGACACTGGAAGCCCCGATACCCCAGGCAGTCTATGAGTTGACTTCTTAAAAGAAAACCCCACAGGCACCAGGTCTCCCAAAGGAGGTAGCCATAAAGAAGAAGATGGGTTTTCTACCCCGCTTTTCTCAGCCATTTAAGGGGACTCAAAGCAGCTGACAAACCTTCTGTTCTTCTCCCCAAAACAGAACATCCTCTGAAGGTCTGTGAGAGCTCAGAGCTGTGACTAGCCAAAGGCCTCCCAGCTGGCTTCATGGAGGAGTGAGGAATCAAACCTGGTATTCCCAGGCAAGAGTCTGGCTCCCTAGCCACGAGACCAAACTGGCTCAGATATGACAAACAAAAGCACACTCTTCTATCTCAAACCTCTTTCCACAGGTCGCCTCTGACAACTGAAACATCACCTGTATGCCAGGCTCTGGTTTGGAAGGCTGGAGGGTCTTTTGTGGCATCAGTGCTCATTAAAAGCTATCAGTTGTCTCCACACATCTACCTGCATAGACCAGTAAGAAAAAAGGCGATACTGGGTTCGTCTAGCAGGATCAGAGGCCTAGCCCGGGATAAGGTCGCTATCTATAACTCTACTTAAATGAACAAACCAATTGCCAGATGTCGGGGGCTGGATCTGAAGTCCCAAATGGACTCCACCCACATCAGGTCCTGTTTTACCACTCTCCACTCATTTCTAGAGCAAAATGGAACCTTAGTTCTCTGCATATCCCAGTGGCATTTGTGACGTTCTGTGGCCTTGGCACGTCCAATGCCAGCCTTGACCGCCATCTTGGGCCAACTCGTAGGCCTCCAACCCATGTCAGGAGGCATCAGGCGGGGAAGGGCCCAGCACCCTGTGGCAGGTGCTCAGTGGGACCGGAGGGTCCTGGATACTCACTCTCCTCATCAAAAGGCACCGGGCGGCAGTAAACAACCAGTTCGGAGAGCTCAAGAGCGATCTTCTTCCTCCGTTCCATGATCTTCCCTTCCTGCATCTGCATGGGACACACACAGGCGAAAGTTCAGAAGAGGCTCTCAAGGGAAGCCATTTTGTCTCTTATTCCCTCCCACTCTTCTGTCTTGCTCAGCGGTAGAACAAGGAGCCTGGGTTGGTGCCTCCTTCATCAAGCAAACAAGACAAGCTTTGTCATCAATGGGTACCACTAAGTCAAGGATGGTTCTAGTTAACCACAAGGGTCCCTCCATGCAGTTTTCTGGGCAGGGATACAGAAGCGGTTTGCCATTTCCTACTTCCAGGGAGAGGCTGGAGATTGAACCACCAACCCTCTACCACTGAGCTAGACATCCCCAGACTCCATGGACACCTGTATGCAGTTTTCTTGGCAAAGATACAGAAGAGGTTTCCCATTGCCTACTTCTGGGGAGAGGCTGGGGATCGAACCAGTGACCCCCTGCTTTCCAGATCTACTACAGAAATAGAGCCACACCCAGCACACAGGCTATTCTCTCCAAATTCCCATGGCTATCAGAGTTGATGACTAAATGGAGTTCACCCAGCTGAGGAACTAGCCAAGGGCATGGCACAATATGAAGCTGAAAACTGAGCAATCAGACAGTTTTGATCGCAGCTTGTTCTCATTTGTATATCTCCTCCATCAGTTTGTATTCTTATTAGCTGCAATACTGAGCAAAAGGTCAGGTGGCCCCTTTGAAGGATGGGACCTTACATTTGGAATGTCACAGGGAGAAACCCCTGAAGATGAACTAGGCTGAAATGCTGGACCAGTGTCTTTCCCCTGTTATTCTTACTGGCTCTTTAAGAGACTTTATGGAGACAGAGAGATGGATGGATGGATGGATGGACGGACGGACGGATGGACGGACGGACAGATGGACTGGCAGACGGATGGGTGGGTGGACAAGCAGGAGACCTCTGAGGCCATTTGCTGGGATTCGAAAGCAGAATGTTTGCCCTTGTCTCTGCTTGAGATGCCCATGAGCATTTGGTGGGCCACTGTGTGGGTCAGGATGCTGGACTGGATGGACTGTGGCCTTATCCAGCAGAAAGGCTCCCCTTAGGTTCTTGGATAGGTAGGTAGGTAGATAGACAGATGGACATATGGATAGACAGATAATTTTTATAAGAATATAATTATAAATTATTTTAATTAGTTTGATCCAGGCCACTCTGCCATTCAGCGATGAAATAAAACAGTATAAATTGTGCAAAAAAGAACCAGTCTAATAGGTTTTATGGAAAATCTGCGCTCCAGTGCCAACATACCTAGTTTTGTGCTGTAAAACTCTGGGTTCCTCTGCTGTTTTTATACTACAAATGTCACGAATATTCTTGTACCTCCATACCATTGACACATCTGTCACCCATAAATTTGTCCAACCCTTCCTGAAAGCCATCTATGCTGATTGCTGCCACCACCTCTTCCGGCAGCCAATTCCACAGACTGATGTCCCTCAGGGTGGAGAAATACAACCTTCTCTGATCTCCTGTCCATCAGCTTCCTAGAGGCTCTAGTTCTAGTGTTGTGTGTTTGATCGTGGAAATCATTTTCCTCTTCTTTTCTCTATCCACCTTTTCTATACCAGGCATGATTTCATCTCAAAAGCAGAGAGTTGAATCCCGGCTCCCAAACAATTCTTCCCTTTCCTTTCATCCCATAAGGCGACAGGGCCCGGGGCAGACGATTCACGCAGGCAAGAAAAACTAGTTTTGACTCTCTCCAAGTTTCGGTGTGAGAAACTCAAAATGCTGTAGGAGATTTTTGAACTGGATCTGGAATTTTTCCCAAGTGCTCCTTCTTTGATGCCAGGACGATGTTTCATTCAGCCCTGGGCTGGAATTGAACGCTCTCTGGCTATTCCCACAGGTTTCCTCAGACTTCTCGAGGAGACAGTGAGAGGTCTTGTGGTCCTCCAGGCAGTGAGGGCAAAGACAAACTATGTCAGAGAAGTGGTTCTTCCCCAGGCCCGGCATCATGGGAACCAGTCAGAACACCCAGTCACTTGGCAGTGCCATGGGAACCCAAGAACCTAGGAGGAGCCCTGCTAGATCAGGCCACAGCCCATCTAGTCCACAAGAACCTAAGAGGAGCCCTGCTGCATCAGGCCAAAGCCCATCTAGTCCATAGGAACCTCAGAGGAGCCCTGCTAGATCAGGCCACAGCCCATCTAGTCCATAGGAACCTCAGAGGAGCCCTGCTAGATCAGGCCACAGCCCATCCAATCCATAAGAACATAAGAGGAGCCCTGCTGGATCAGGCCACAGCCCATCCAATCCATAAGAACATAAGAGGAGCCCTGCTGGATCAGGCCACAGCCCATCTAGTCCACAAGAACCTAAGAGGAGCCCTGCTGCATCAGGCCAAAGCCCATCTAGTCCATAGGAACCTCAGAGGAGCCCTGCTAGATCAGGCCACAGCCCATCTAGTCCATAAGAACCTCAGAGGAGCCCTGCTGGATCAGGCCACAGCCCATCTAGTCCATAGGAACCTCAGAGGAGCCCTGCTAGATCAGGCCACAGCCCATCCAATCCATAAGAACATAAGAGGAGCCCTGCTGGATCAGGCCACAGCCCATCTGGTCCATAAAAACCCAAGAGGAGCCCTACTGGATCAGGCCACAGGACATCTAGTCTATAAGAACCTAAGGGGAGCCCTGCTGGATCAGGCCACAGCCCATCTAGTCCATAAGAACCTAAGAGGAGCCCTGCTGGATCAGGCCACAGCCCATCTAGTCCATAAGAACCTAAGAGGAGCCCTGCTGAATCAGGCCACAGCCCATCTAGTCCATAAGAACCTAAGAGGAGCCCTGCTGAATCAGGCCACAGCCCATCTAGTCCATAAGAACCTAAGAGGAGCCCTGCTGGATCAGGCCACAGCCCATCTAGTCCATAAGAACCTAAGAGGAGCCCTGCTGGATCAGGCCACAGCCCATCTAGTCCATAAGAACCTAAGAGGAGCCCTGCTGGATCAGGCCACAGCCCATCTAGTCCATAAGAACCTAAGAGGAGCCCTGCTGAATCAGGCCACAGCCCATCTAGTCCATAAGAGCCTAAGAGGAGCCCTGCTGGATCAGGCCACAGCCCATCTAGTCCATAAGAACCTAAGAGGAGCCCTGCTGCATCAGGCCAAAGCCCATCTAGTCCATAAGAACCTAAGAGGAGCCCTGCTGGATCAGGCCACAGCCCATCTGGTCCATAAAAACCCAAGAGGAGCCCTACTGGATCAGGCCACAGGACATCTAGTCTATAAGAACCTAAGGGGAGCCCTGCTGGGTCAGGCCACAGCCCATCTAGTCCATAAGAACCTAAGAGGAGCCCTGCTGGATCACGCCACAGCCCATCTAGTCCATAAGAACCTAAGAGGAGCCCTGCTGGATTAGGCCAAAGCCCATCTAGTCCATAAGAACCTAAGAGGAGCCCTGCTGGATCAGGCCACTGCCCATCTGGTCCATAAGAACCTAAGAGGAGCCTTGCTGGATCAGGCCACTGCCCATCCAGTCCATAAGAACCTAAGAGGACCCTGCTGGATCAGGCCACAGCCCATCTGGTCCATAAGAACCTAAGGGGAGCCCTGCTGCATCAGGCCAAATCCCATCTAGTCCATAAGAACCTAAGAGGAGCCCTGCTGGGTCACCTTTTTCAAGAAGCCCACCACTGTCCTTGCCTCGGCAACCATTTTGGGGTGGGCTGTACTGTACTGACTAATGCAGATGGAGATGTCTAGCAGGGGACATCGACTTCCTGGTTTTAAATTTGCTGAATTTTATGGTGTTTTTAAGTTGTGCATCTTGTTCTATTTGTATTTCATTTTAATCTGTATCTGTTTTTAATTTGTATCTTGTTCTAATCTATTTTAACCTGTTCTAACCTGCCCAGAGACCTTCGGGTATGGGTGGGATAGAAATGTAAATAAATAAATAAATAAATAAATAAATAAATAAATAAATAAATAAATAAATAAATAAATAAATAAATAAATAAATAAATAAATAAATTCCAGACTGTAGGAGATGCCCAGAAGATGCCTGGACCTTGTACTGTACCGATTTACCAGAATATGCGGAAAGGCCCTCACAGTGATGGGCTGGACGTCTGGGGTTCCCCTAACCCTGATTTCCATAGACTGTGGTAACCCATACAATATAGTTCTGTCATACATGGTGCATTATGGGAACCAAACCATTGCAGCATGTGACGGATACAGGATCCCAAAGGGCCAGGTCCCTCAACGTATTCCCCCATACTCCTTATATAGCTTCTAAATATCTTATTATCTTCACTTGTCTGTGCCGAACTTTTGTCATTCCATTCTCTTTAGATTTTATTAAGCGCCTTTCCTAAGCCCTAGCAAAATACAAAGGGAAAATCAAAAGCAACAAAAATACAAAAGCAACTTAAGACACCATTAAAACACATTCAAGCTGTTATAGTTGCATTAAGACACCAATATTAAAATGGTTTTGTTTATTAAGATTTCTGCTTTTGCCCTGTTACGTGAGTCTCAGGGAGGTAAATAAGAAAAATAAACAAATCAAAAACATCCAATACATTAAAAACAAAACAAAAGATAATAAAGTATAGACAGGTACAGGGGTATATCAAAAGGGCTGTATCCATACGCATTTGTACGGGACAAAAATGGGATGGATATGGAAGTGTACAGACACATATGAGTGTTGTCAACATTTGTATCTTCAAATATGAATAGAATACTTGTACGAATAGATACGGATGTATTCGAATCAACTCCCAACTACGGCTGGTGCGCCAACTGAAACCGTTTTTGGGCAGAGATGACCTGGCCACGGTTATCCACGCTCTGGTAACCTCCAGGTTGGACTTCTGTAATGCAGTCTACATGGGGCTTCCCTTGAAGACAGTTCGGAAGTTGCAGCTGGTGCAAAATGCAGTGGCCAGAGTGCCGACCGGAACAACTAGCCGGACACATATTACGCCGGTTCTAAAAGAACTGCACTGGCTGCCAATTCACTTCCAAGCCCAATTCAAGGTGTTAACCTTGACTTATAAGGCCCTAAATAACTTGGGCCCCAGATATCTAAAGGAGCGCCTTCTCCCATATCAACCTGCCTGTGTTTTAAGATCTGGAGGGGAGGCCCTGCTGGTGATCCCCCCGCCTTCAGTAGCTAGGCGGGTGGGCACCCGGGAGAGGGCCTTCTCGGTGGTGGCCCCCAGGCTGTGGAATGGTCTCCCCCTGGAGGTGCGTCAGGCCCCTTCTCTGTTTATGTTCAGGAAGGTGGTGAAGACGTACCTCTTCACTCAGGCCTTTGGCTAAATGCTCCCCCCACTTCCCCCCACTAAAAACCACTGCTGTTTTTAATTATTCTTGTATTTTTAAAGCTATATTTTTAAACCTGTTTTGATATCGTTTTTATACGTTTGTTTTAAATGCTGTGAGCCGCCCAGAGACCCTTGGGTATGGGGCGGCATTTAAATGTAAATATAAATAAATAAATAAATAAATAAACTCGGACTTGAATACATTTGTTTTTTCTCTATTCGTTCTAAATTGAACATTTGAATCCGGAAACTGCATTCACGCACACCCTAAGCAAAAGAGAAACCGAGGAGGAAATGGCCAATACCTAACTAAACTGTATGGGCGTGGGCGGCACCCTTGCGGCTTTCCATCACCCCTTTCCCCTTCCCCTGCTCCCCCCGTGAGAACAGCGACTCACCCGGGCGTCCGCATTCTGTGTGGCTTCCCGGATCTTGCCCACCCAGTCATTTAGCTCCTCCAGGGTATCGGCGGCGACATCGAGTGACAAGGAAGGGTGGGTCATCTGCTGGGAATGGACGGTGAAGACAAATGGTTTGGCGCTCCTCCCGTCTTTCGAGATAACTACAAGGACACCAGAGGGGGGGCTTTACTGGAAGAGGCTCCCAATGCAGGTCTGCGGCGTTGGGTCGGGGGAGGGGGAGAGAGCAAGTGGTATAACTGACCCGTGCTGCGCTGCCAATGGCCTTCTGGGAAGGAAGGGGACCGCCGGGCGTAACATGGGGCGGGGTGGGGCAGGTGGGCTTTACTTAAATGAGACTAAGGCGGGCTTCAGACCTAAGAGTGATCCAAATAATTAAAAAATAATAATTTGTGTGCATTACAGACACAATTCTACGAGAGACGTGCACAGATGAATTTGCATTTGAAGATTCACGCGAATATTCCCATTGGTGAATTTTTGTATCAAAATAAATGTGCAGCCACTCCAACGAAACGAACAATTTTCAAACTTTTCGCGGTATTTTACAGATGAAAATAGGATTTTCCAATAGGAAAAAAGCTATGACAAATGTTTGCCCATGAAAGCAAATGTTCGAATGAATGATGCAACGAGGAAATTTAATTTTCAGATCTCTAATTTTCCTACAAAATATACACAATTTTTGTTCACAAAAGTCCACAAAAGCTGGACTGCACTCTTTCTTGGGTGGCCCCAACTGTGGACAAAGGGGGGCCCTTCCCCTATCTAGATGCTAAGGTCTCGACATTGAACTTTCGAGTGGAAAGTGGGCCATGAATTGGATTCGAGGGGCCTGCGTCCCATGGTGTTCCTTGTTTGGCTTGGCGTTTGCCACCCCACCCCTGATGGATGAAAAGCCACGATCAGACTCACCTACGTGGCAGGAAGGTACGTCAATGAAGCCTTTCAAGAAGTTGCCCAGGGGGCTGTTCTCGGCTGACTGAAAGAGAGGCAGAGAAAGAAAAGGGCAAGGAGAGATTTCCCAACCTGCCTTGGGACCATTTGGCGAAGGGCGGGATATAAATGTTCTAAATAAATAAATTAATAAATTAAAATCTGTCCGGGAAAAGATCAGGTGGACCTCCAGCCTGATACATCCTATCCTGTGGCAGTGGAATTTCCGCCCTGTAGCGTTCTCTTCCTGCACTCCCTGCTATAAAAAAAAAATTTAATTGCTACTTAATTAAATAAAAATTAACAACTCCAGAACAGTCAGACTTAGCACAGGCTACAAACTTTAATGGATTTGTCAGTTTAATTGATCCACGCTCTAATTGTAGGCTCCACCAACTGAAGATGTTCATTAGCCTCATGGAAGAAGCTCTTAAGGAAGGATTCTGAAATGGCCGGCATACCAGTGTGCATGCTGGAGTGGTCCAAGGGAGGTCCTGCCCCTCAGACCCACCTCTTGGACCACCCCTTGGGAGGAGGGCCGCCCTTAGACCACCCCCACATGCAGAAGGGAGGCTCCTAGCCCTTGTCAGTGTGGAATTAACCTTCATGCCTCTTCTCTGTCCTCATCACTACATGCCCCGGACTTTCCAGTGGGGAAAACGCTGGGGCTCTGGTGGTGGTTGTGGTGTACAACGAGGAAGAAGAGTTGGCTTTTAGACCCCACTTTTTCACCCATTTAAGGGGACTCAAAGTGGCTGACAGACCTTCTGTTCTTTTCCCTACAACAGACACTCAGTGAGGTAGGTAAGGCTGTGAAAGTTTAGGAAGCCAGTTGTGACTAGTCCAAGGACACCCAGATGGCTTTGAAGAGGAGGAGGAGGAGAAAGAGTTGGCTTTTATATCCCATACTTTAAGGCGCCTCAAAGTGGCTGACAAACCTTCTGTTCTTCTCCCAACAATAGACACCCTGTGTGGCATGTAGGGCCGTGAGAGCTCAGAAGAGAGCTGTGACTAGCCCAAGGTCACCTAGCTGGCTGTGTGTAGGGGTGCAGAACTGAACTTTGAGAATACCAGATAAGGGTCCACACTCTGGAATTCTGGCACAAGACCAAATACAGATGTTCTACTGGACCTCCAGATGTTTCCAATCCCCAGCATTCTGGTACTCAGTGCTGAGAGCTGAACGCTCGCAGGTGTAGCTCAGGAACATCTGGAGGGCTGAAGTTGAGCGCCTCTCTCTAGAGGAGCCCTAGGGATACAATTTCTGTGAAAGAGGTTCTGGATCAGGCAGACACCATGAAATGCAACCAGTCATCGCATGGCGCTCTGATACTCACGGCCTCATCCTGCTCCGGCAGAGAGCTGTTCATTATCTCCTCCACGTAGTTGGCAGGGAACCAGAGCTGCTTCTTCCCCCCATAGTCTCCTCGCCACCTGAAAGGGGTAACAGGAACAAGGCAAGAAGACTGACTAGGGGAGCCAAAGGGTTCCTGGCATGCAACAGCAGGGGAACAGTCAGGACGGGGAAACAGAAAAGGAGCAGTTAAAAAGGCACATGCGCGAGCGCACGGACGCCCCACGCAACTCATCAGCCTTCCCGCCCTGTATTTTCAAAAAGCACTTGTCTGAAAGGCTTTGGTTAAATGAGATTAAGGTGGGCTTCAAATGGCCCTCCTTCTTTGGAAACAGACCTAAGGGTGATCCAAATAGTTAAAAAATAATCTGTGTGCATTACAGAAAATTCCAGTTGGTGGATTTCTGTATCAGAATAAATGTACAGATCTTCAACGCTCTTAGAACGTAAGAACATAAGAGGAGCCTTCCTGATGGATCAGGCCACAGTCCATCTAGTCCAGCATCCTGTCTCACACAGTGGCCCACTAATTGCCCATGGGCATCTCAAGCAGAGACAAGGACAAACCTTCTCCTGCTCTCATAAGGCCATAAGAGGAGCTCTGGTAGATCAGGACATAGCCCATCCAGTCCAGCATCCTGTCTCACATAGTGGCCCACCAATTGCCCATGGGCATCTCAAGCAGAGATAAGGGCAAACCTTCTCCTGCTCCCAAATCCCAGCAAATGGCCTCAGAGGCCTCCTGCTTGGCTCACCAGCCTGAAAGATGTAATCAGGAGTCCATTCTAGTAGCCATTGATATACCTGTCTTCAATGCTCTTAGAACATAAGAACATAAGAGGAGCCTCCCTGCTGGATCAGGCCACAGCCCATTTGGTCCATAAGAACCTCAGAGGAGCCTCCCTGCTGGATCAGGCCACAGCCCATTTGGTCCATAAGAACCTCAGAGGAGCCTCCCTGCTGGATCGGGCCACAGCCCATCTAGTCCATAAGAACCTAAGTGGAGCCTTCCTGCTGGATCAGGCCATCTAGTCCAGCATCCTGTCTCACACAGTGCCCCACCAATTGCCCATGGGCATCCCAAGCAGAGATAAACACAAAAATTGATAGAATTTTCAAGCTTTCCACAGTCTTCCTCTGATGAAAATAGCTAAGGGTACACAAGAATGCAATTTTTGACATTCAATTCGATTAAAATGAAATATCTGAATGTCTGGATTTGTACGAACGGAGAAAAAACTCTAAATGAAATTAAAACTCGCCATCCGCCGTCCTGCTTGTCAACGTTGTGAATAATGGCTTGTTTGCAGAACGAAAGTTCATCTTCCCGCTGGGCTCTATAATCATACAAGGCCTTCACTGTACACTGTGGGGAGAAAGGAGTTTTACAAACAGGTTTGTGATAAGAATTCCCCAAAATTAAGTGGCAAAGAACCCCACATTTTAGCCATCCAGTCATGGATTAGAAAAACATGAAAAGTGTGTCTATTTCTGCAACAACTCATTACTCACAATACACTACCGTCCTTTTCAACTTTAACCTCTGCCGTATCTCTCAATTATCATAAATTTAGGTGCTGGCTAGGGATGTTCATGAATCATAACATTCAAAACCCGGCTGAATTCGGACATTCGGACTTGAATCGAACATTACGATATTCGTATGCTAACACTGGAACAAATACGAATGTTTCCGGAAATTTGTATGAATAGTTCGCACATTCTTTAAGCTGGGAAATGTATCAGATACATACCATACCCCATTGGCTGCCCTATACCCCATTGGCTGCCCCATACCCCATTGGCTGCCCTATACCCCATTGGCTGCCCCATACCCCATTGGCTGCCCCATACAACATTGACTACCCCATACCCCATTGGCTGCTCCATACCCCATTGGCTGCCCCATACCACACTGGCTGCCCCATACCCCATTGGCTGCCCCATACCCCATTGGCTGCCCCATACCACACTGGCTGCCCCATACCCCATTGGCTGCCCCATACCCCATTGGCTGCCCCATACCACACTGGCTGCCCCATACCCCATTGGCTGCCCCATACCACATTGGCTGCCTCTTACCACATAAGCTGCCCCATACCACATTGGCTGCCCCATACCACACTGGCTGCCCCATACCCCATTGGCTGCCCCATACCCCATTGGCTGCCCCATACCACACTGGCTGCCCCATACCCCATTGGCTGCCCCATACCCCACTGGCTGCCCCATACAACATTGACTACCCCATACCCCATTGGCTGCCCCATACCCCATTGGCTGCCTCTTACCACATAAGCTGCCCCATACCCCATTGGCTGCCCCATACCCCATTGGCTGCCCCATACCACACTGGCTGCCCCATATCACGTTAGTTGCCCCATACCACATTGGCTACCCCATACCACACTGGCTGCCCCATACCACATAAGCTGCCCCATACCCCATTGGCTGCCCCATACCCCATTGGCTGCCCCATACCCCATTGGCTGCCCCATACCACATTGGCTGCCCCATACCCCATTGGCTGCCCAATACAACATTGACTACCCCATACCCCATTGGCTGCCCCATACCACACTGGCTGCCCCATACCCCATTGGCTGCCCCATACCCCATTGGCTGCCCCATACCCCATTGGCTGCCCCATACCCCATTGGCTGCCCCATACAACATGGACTACCCCATACCGCATTGGCTGCCTCTTACCACACTGGCTGCCCCATACCCCATTGGCTGCCCCATACCCCATTGGCTGCCCCATACCCCATTGGCTGCCCCATACAACATTGACTACCCCATACCCCATTGGCTGCCCCATACCCCATTGGCTGCCCCATACCACATGACACACCCCTCACCATGTGCACCATGGATGCCTCACAGCTTTCTCTGAGAAAGCTGCCGGGAGTCTGCTGGAGTCTGGAGGGCGCGTCGTGGCTTTGAAGCAGTTAAGCTGCACTTTCTTCTCTAACAGCGGATTTTATTCTGCTAATCTGGACCTGGCCACACTGTTTCCCCTTCCTCGTCCTTGGTAAGCGATGGTGACGTTAGCAGACAGTCCAGTGAGAGAGGTTTGATAACAACATTTTAGGAATGAAAGGAAATGACAGCGATCTGACCACGGACGTGGCTGACGTACCCGCGCCATCGGCATCTTGTTGGCCTCCACGTAGAAGTGAGGGGTCCGCACCTCATAAAGAGCTCCGTAGTCCAATTCCTGCAACAAAACGCAAGTCCATTACGGCCGAAAACAAAGCCACTAACTCCTTTCTCCTTTCTGACTGGGGATCAAGTGCAGGATAGGAACACATGAGCTCTGAAGTAAACCTTTTGAGCCATTGGGGGCTGAGCCTGTGAGGCCCATCAGGACCTCGGTCCTCATTTAAGAATGGCTTGTCTGGCTCAAAAGGCTTACCAATTATTCGAGCCCCAAACCTTACACAGACCTTAAGCAGGGAGTATGAAAGAGTACAAAGCTGGGAGGAGATATCTGGTATATCAGAAAGCAACACTGCTAGTGATTTGAGGATGAGACGAGGCCCTTTCTGCACTCGCCTCTCCGTGGTTGAACCGATGGACCTGGACCAGGCAGAGCCGCTAGCCTGGACTATGGAAAGGGGTCATCTGGAACAGCACTGACCCAGACACGAGTTTCAGGACCGAGCTCCAAGGACACGTACCTTGCCCCCCAAACCCCCGGCGGATCCATTTTGGTAGTCCGCTTTGGTGTTTTGGTGTCTGGACCAGGGCTCACTGGTCCACAGGTAGACCTGTTTAAACAGGTTTACTAGTGATCCAGATCAAGGCCCCTTGATCGGGATCACACTCCATCCTTTGTGGAAGAAGCACATGAGCGGGGGAGATGGGCTGCAGACTCACAGCTCGGCACTAGCGTCTGGACTGATAAAGCCCAGAAGAGGACAAGGACAGATGGTAGAGCTGAACTAAGGAAAGGGTCCAAAGGCCTGAGGCCTAGATACACCTTTGGCAAAAACCCAGTTAGGCCAGACTAACTTCAAGCATGCAAAACACTTCAAGCTTTCTGGGAACAAAGCAAGGCCTTTCGCACAAGGGCAGAGGCTGAGACCTATTTCAGCAGACCAGTTGGCCGTTCTCTTGCTGGTGGAACTTTCTAGCGCAAGAGTTCTTCACTGCTGAAACAGATGAGCCTAACTAGAGCTACTGGCAAAGGAGATCGAGGCTGCATGGAGCTGAGATCTTCTGCATTAAAGGATGCTGGGATTTAACCCATTTCCTGTCAACTCTGACCATTACAGGATATAGCAACCAGCGTGTACTTCTGCACTTCTGATTACTGAAGAAGAAGAAGAAGAGTTGGCTTTTCTACCCAGCTTTTCTCACCCATTTAAGGGGACTCAAAAGTGGCTGACAAACCTTCTGTTCTCAAAAAAGACACCCAGTGAGGTAGGTGGGGCTGTGAGTGCTCAGAAGAGGGCTGTGACTCGCCCAAGGTCACCCAGCTGGCGTTGTGGAGGAGTGCAGAATCAAACCCAGTATTCCCCTACAAGAGTCCACAACAATACCCAACGAAAAAGGGCGCCTCATCTCAAGAAGGGGGGCATCCCACTCTGTGCAAGGGAAACTTGGAAACTTTGCTTTTACATAGAAGAGGTTAGTGTGTCTTTAGCCTGCCCGGACTCTGCAAAGCAGCCGCTCACCGCTGTGCCCATCTTCTCCAGCGTCTCCTCGTTGATTGGGTATCTCAGCTTCATCTTGCGGTACAGCGGGTGCTTCTCATAGTAGCTGACCAGGTCCAGGAGGCTCTCAAATTCCGCGGAGCTGCCCAGCATGAAGAGGCGCCCTTCCTGCTGGATACGGCAGTGCTTAATTTTGCCCTCCGCTCTGCAGCCAGCATGGCACAGGAGACAAACACACAGGGACACACACACATATTAGGGTGCACCTCAAAGCACTGGCATTGCCATAAGAACCTAAGAGGAGCCCTGCAGGACGAGGCCACAGCCTACCTAGTCCAGCATCCTGCCTCACACAGTGTCCCACCAATTGCCCATGGGCATCCCAAGCAGAGGGAAGGGCAAATCCTTTCCTGCTCTCAAATCCCAGCAGATGGCCTTGGAGGCATCCTGCTTGGCCCCATGGCCTGAAAGATTAACTTAGCGCCCATTCTGGTAGCCACTGGTACATCTGTCACCCATACAGTTGTCCAACCCTTCCTTAAAGCCATCTAGGCTGGTAGCTGTTACCACCTCTTCCGGTAGCCCATTCCATAAGCCAATGACCCTCTGGGTGAAGAAATACTTCCCCTTGTCAGATCTGACTCTCCTACCCATCAGCTTCATAGATGCCCCCCGGTTCTAGTACTGTGTGATAGAGAAAAGAAATGTTCTCTATCCACCTTTTTTATCCCCTGCATGATTTTATATACTTCAATCAGGTCCCCTCTCAAACGCTGTCTCTCCAGACTGAAGAGGCCTAGACGTTGCAGCCTGATTTCCTAAGGGATTTTGTTCCAGCCCCTTAATCATTCTGGTTGCCCTTCTCTGCACCTTCTCTAGTTCCACAATATCCTTTTTGAGGTGCAGTGACCAGAATTGCACACAATATTCCAAATGTGGCCTCACTATAGATTTATAAAGAGGCAAACGTCACTTGCCAACTTGTTTTCTATTCCCTTCCTAATTATTCCCAGCACTGAATTAGCTTTTTCCCCTGCTGCTGCGCACTGGGCACGATTTCCTGGGAATCATGGGATATCGCATGAGTTTTCGCGTGATTTCCAACTGAAATGGAATAGTACCTCATGGTTCTGTCTGTGAGTGGGAGGGCTTGTCCAGTTAACCATGGATAAGTGAAACCGTGGTTTTTGAACCAGTGGACTTGGAGGCCCACCTGTATCCATTCCAAACCTCCAAGGACATAGAGACTTACCGAAAGGAGATGGCGTAGGAATTGGGCTCGCTGCGCTTGCGGACAAGGAAGGCTCCATCCCGGGGTACCCTCATCAGCATGTGCTCAGCTTGCAGGCGAGTCAGACTGGCATGGTACCACCTGGTTGGAAGACGCCATAACACTCCTGGTTAGAACTGGCACTGATCAGATCAGCTGTTCGGAAAGCTCAGGGAGGAAGAGAAGCTGCTTGCCCAGGTACCCCGAGGGAGACATTTTGAGATAATCATCAGTTGCCCAACCTCTGTTAACATCCTAAACCAGAACCATAGTCCTCCAGATGTTCCCGAACTACAGCTCCCATCATCCCACTTTCAGCAGGCAGGAAGTACAGGGAGTTGGATTTTCAGGAACAACTAGAAGGCTGCGGTCCAGCACCTATGTCCCGAATCTTCAACCACGGGCCAGCGTCAAATCCTGCCATCTGGAAGGGATGGAAAGGGGGAAAGACGGAGGGGGAGAGAGAGAGGGAAGCCGCTCACTCCTTGCTTTCGTGAGCGTTGGGCTGTGGCACGGGATCCGTCAGCCGCATCTCAAACTCATTGCAACGCAGCGGCACTTCGCGGTAGTGGCAGATGAGGCTGTAGAGGCTGTCGAAGACCAGGTTGTCTGTCAGGTAGAACTTGGTCGCCCCTGCTTCTTGCCGGGAATGGATGCGGCAGTGCTGGACGCGGCCCGATCGCCTGCAGAGGCAAAGCGGGGAGAAGGGTGGTCAGGAAAGGAGGCAGTCAGTGGGGTTTCTGCCTTCTCTCACCCAGGCCGGACAGGAGAGCCAGGCAATTCGGCCAGCTGAATCGGCGTTGATTGCCAAAGCGAGGAGAGACATTCTTGGAAAGATCCAAAGGACTCTCACAAGTTTCCTTCTTCTTGCAGATAAAAATAACCCAGCCAGGTCAAAATCTGAAAGAATGGCACACAGCAAGGTGGAATCTTGCTCTGGGTGGATTTTCCTGCATTTGATTCTTATCGAATTGAACGTAAGAACATTTGCATTTATTCGAATAGATGCCCTTGGAATGTGGCAGGATTCTATTAATACCAATTTATTTGTATGAATATCTAAGAATGCATACGTATCCAATATGTATCTGTTGTGTATCCTGTAACATATCCGCTCTGAAAGCGTCAAATCCGCCCTGAATCCACTTTGAATCTGCTCTCAAACCATGTTGAATTCACTCTAGATCCATTGCAGATGTGACCAGCGCAGCGGCTTGGCTTTCCCACCTCCCCGTTTCACAAATGCCCCGAAGCTTCGTACAAATTTTCCGAAACATTCTTATTCGTACGGATGTCGTAACATTAGATTCATGTATGAATGTCCGAACTCGCATGAATATTGAATATTACAAATATTCGCGCACACTCCTCCCTTCGGGAAGACCTCAAAGTCATCCATTTTCCTTCTCAGCCACGCAGACAAGGTGGTTCACCATCTACTCAGTCCTTTGGCTTCCCACCTTTCTTCCACTCTGAATTCCCATCAAGGTCAGCTGGCTCCTGACATGCATTTTGTTCTAAGGTTTATTTATTTTATTTATTCATTTAATTTTTTATCTTGCGCTGTGCCCAAAGGTCTCAGGGCAGGTTGCAACATTAAAAACCAGTGCACATGAAAAATGAACATATAAACCATAACAGTGTCTGGGTGTGGGGACGTTTCACTGTTTACCCAAAGGCCAGGGCAAAGAGGTACATCTTCACCGCTCTTCTGAACACATAGAAGAAGCTTTTCTCACCCATTTAAGGGGACTCAAAAGCGGCTGACAAACCTTCTGTTCTTCTCCCCACAACAGACACCCTGTGAGGTAGGTGGGCTGTGAGAGCTCAGAAGAGAGCTGTGACTAGCCCAAGGTCACCCAGACGGCTTCATGTGTGAAGAAGAAGAGTTGGCTTTTCTACCCCGCTTTTCTCACCCATTTAAGGGGACTCAAAAGCGGCTGACAAACCTTCTGTTCTTCTCCCCACAACAGACACCCTGTGAGGTAGGTGGGCTGTGAGAGCTCAGAAGAGAGCTGTGACTAGCCCAAGGTCACCCAGATGGCTTCATGTGTGAAGAAGAAGAGTTGGCTTTTCTACCCTGCTTTTCTCACCCATTTAAGGGGACTCAAAAGCGGCTGACAAATCTTCTGTTCTTCTCCCCACAACAGACACCCTGTGAGGTAGGTGGTGCTTTGAGAGCTGTATCTTGAGCCTGGAACCAGTACCTAGGCATCCATTCTAGTGGACAGTGATACACCTGTCCTCTGCGAATTTGTTCTTCTCTCCACAACAGACACCCTGTGAGGCAGGTGGGGCTGTGACTAGCCCAAGGTCACCCAGCTGGCTTCATGGGGGAGGGCTGAATCTAACCCGGTATTCCCAGATAAGAGTCCTACTCCCCAACCACTAGACCAAACTGGTTCTAGGTGGAGGTGCCTGACGCACACCAGGAGGGAGACTGTTCCACAGTCTGGGAGCCTGTTCCACAATCTGGAACCACCACTGAAAAGGTCCTATGCTCCACCCCTTTCGTGACTGAGGGTGGCGATACAACTTATAGTAGTTATAGGTCTTACGTTGTAAATAACCAAGTAAAATTGCATATCACGCAGATCCTTTGAGCTGGCACGCAACTGCAGATCCAAGAAAGAAAATGACTCCAAAAGCTCAAACATTAAGGCCCAATTTTTTTTCTTAAAGAAAAAGAAGCCCTTGTTTGATCTAGTCTTGGACAATTTGCTTCCTCTCTATGGAAAATCAATCTTTTACAGGCCCTCCCTCTCCTGCTGAAGGCGCTAGCCACAGCGAGACGGGCTTTTCCAACAGCCCAGAGGCTCTGCCCAAGCCATGAATTGCCATTAACCCCGGCTGGAATTCATTGGAAAGGCACCATCACATTCCAGCTCTCACAGAAGCAGCTTTATGGAATAGTAGCAGCCAAGCAGCCAACGTTTTGCACTTCTTATTTCTCTCAGAACTGTTCTTTAAACTTTCCTGCCACCATGGGCAAAGACAAACACCTGGCCAGAATGGATGGCTACACAGCATCTACTAGAAATGTGCACGAATGTTCTAAACATTTGAAATTCAATCGAATTCAGCTGAATGTGGACGTTCAAGTTCAAATAGAATTTCTACACATTTGAATTTAAACATTTGAATGAATTTTGAATGTTCCAAAACATGGATTACGTACGTATCTGTACGAATCTCATACACATCTGTACACATTTGTGCGGACAGCACGGGGCAAAAACACAATGCAGACAGGATAAAACGGGATGCGTACAAAATGCGTTCAGGTACGTATAACACATACGAATGTTGTCAACATTCGTATCTTCAGATTTGAATCTAACATTCGAATGAATAGAATCAAATGTTTTCTATTCAAAGTGGATTTTGCTGCATTCCGATTTTAAATTTTTGGATATTCAGTTCAATTTGAATTTGACAGGTGTATCAACGTCCCCTAGAATGGATGCCTAGGTACTGGTTCCAGGCTCAAGAGACAGGCCAGGTGCCTTGAAAGTCAAGAGCAGGTGAAGGTTTTGCCTTTATCTTCTGCTTGAGATGCCCAGAAGCAACTGGAAGGAGCCCACACGAGATTGGCTGCTGGGCTAGATGGGCTGTGGCCCGATATAGCAAGGGTCCTTTCTGCACTGGGCCTTACTCCATATTATATCTCAGGATAGGGACTTGCTATGCAGATGTTAGTGCATGCAGTGGCAAGCCCTGGGCCAGGTCTTCTGTACTCTGAACCAGCAGGAGGATGGTAGGTCCCTAGTCTGAGATATAAACCAGAATAGGGCCCAGTGCAGAAAGGGCCAAGGCTTCTCTAAATTCATGGACAGGTGTATCAGTGGCGATTAGAATGGGTGCCCAGGCAATGGAGAGATAGGTGGGATGCATCTAAAGGCCATTTGAAGGGATCTGAGAGCAGGTAAAGGTTTTGTCCTTGTCTTCTGCTGGAGATGACCAGAGGGAAATTGGATGCTGGAGCAGAAGGGTTGTGGCCTGACCCAGCAGGGTTCGTCTCCTGTTCTTATGCCAGGGGCAGAAGGTGCCTTCACCTGGTGGCCTTACCAGAAGGACAGCGTGTAGTCGCCCACGAAGGTCTCGCTCTCCCGCACCAAGAAGGTGCCATCCTTCCCGCCGGTCTCCGTGCAGTATTCGTGCAGCAGCTTCTCAGCAATCTGGCGCCCGTCGCGCCCACCGCCCATTTTGCCGTGGAACCATTTCTCACTGAAGTGTAGCTCATTGTTGTTGAACTCCTTCAAAGCAAAGGCAAACCCACCAGGGAAGAAGAAAGAAAAGAATAAAGAAGGGAGAGTGAATGAGGTCAAAGGACCCACACAGAATGAGGCCCTGACATGATTTGTCCTCCACCCTGAAGGACAGTCAAAGGAGTCAAACCTGAAAATTGCAACTGGCTGCCAATTGGGGCTTTCCCGATATACAGCAATATGTTTATAGATCATCTGAGCTACACTTGACCCATGGAACAGGCAAGGTTGCTGAGGACCTAGAGGGACTCACCTTGGCTGCATCCACACAGGATAAACAAAACTGAAAAGTGGCTTAGAGCCAATGGCATATGGACCCCATGGACCCTATCCTACCTCAAATCCACATTCAAGGTCAGAAAGCGCTGCCAGGGGTGTGAGACATGCCAATTAGTTGTTGGCCTTGTGGCCACCTTATCACACATCTCCAACAACAAGAGGTCTGTTGGCCGCTTGGATTGCAGTAAAAACAGTGTGAGCAGCAGGCGTCTGTCTCTACTTCCCCAGCATGGAAGCGTATTACCAAACATCTGGAGAAGCTCCTGAAAATTTGGTTCAGCAGCGACTTTCAAGACCTTGCCTCATCCGTGGCAAAAACCCAGAAGAAAGTGGGTTGGCATTTGGAGAGGCTCCAGAAGTTGCTACTGATCCAATGACACAGGAGCCCCACAAGACATCCACCCCCCCAAAAGTGAACCCATCCCAGGGGGGGCTACATGTGGGTCTGGTGGACCAGGACCAGAGGCAAGGTGTTCCATGAAGATCTGCCCTTCCCTTTTCCACCTGGAGGAAGCCAGAAAACCCACCTCCAAAGTGCATTTTCTGGCCTTCAAGGGAGATGAGAGATGAGCTGAGAACACCAATGTGGGGCAGATATTTACTTATTTATTTTTTACATTTCTATCCTGCCCTATACTCAAAGGTTTCAGGGCAGGTCACAACAGGATAATTACAAAAGCAGGTAAAACAGACTGGCAAAATGATGATGGTCCTTGCATAGGAAGGGGATGCCATTCCCTCAGCAGAAGACCAGGGTAAAGAGTGCATGTTCACTAAAGATCTAAACCATACAATGAGGGCGCTCGAGGCAACTCAAACTGTTCCATAGTTTGGGGGCTACCACTGAGAAGGCCCTCCCATGCATCCCCTCCCCCTTAGCTGCTGAAGGGGATGGGACCGCCAAGAGGGCCTCCTCAGCAGACCTTAAGCACAGGCAGGTACCACCAAGTGTCATGTGGGAGATGTATTTTAATCCATGTGAGTGCAGAGTTTCAGGGTTGGCTAATATGTGCCTAATCCCCTACACTCAGTACTGTCAATGTACTTGTGGGTTTGTGTAGCCCTGTGGCCTTGAAGGTCCCTCACCTCTGCCATTACCACCATCTATGATGGCCTCTGGACCATTTCTTCCCACCTCCCCCTCCAGCTCCAAGGGCCCCAACGACCACTGCTGCCCAGGTCTCTCCTCCAACTTCAGAAGCCCACCTCTTTCTGCTCTGCGTCTTCTTCATCCTCGTTCGACTGGTAGTGTGAGGTCTCCTCGGAGTAGTAGATCTTGTTGCTGGTCAGGACAAAGTAGTGTGGACTCCATGTCTGCAACAAGAAGGCCCCGAGGCCCAGTAGGTGGGAGAGGCAGAAAGCACCACTGGGAAGCATGCAGAATCCTGGCCTTCCGCTGAAGAGCTTCTTCCTGTGTTCTTGGTCTCCAAAGGGAAATATCCGCCAACTGAAGCGCCTCCACTCGGCCCACAGGATTTCAGTCTCTAGCTCTGCTAGTGACCTGACACCCTGCAGGCAGGCTTAAAGGCTTGTCTAGCACAGAGCTGCTCAGTTTGCAGCTCTCCAGATGCTCCTGCTCTATGCCACTCAGCCTTCCATTCCCAGCATTCCCCACTGAGGCTGGTGCGGAAGGCTGGACATGGAGGTCTGGGAACTGTAGTTCAGACATATCTGGAGGACTGCAGGTCAGGCAGTCCGAATCTAGTCCATAAGAACCTAAGAGAAACCTTCCTGATGGATCAGGCCACAGCCCATCCAGTCCAAAAGAACCTAAGATGAGCCCTGCTCCACCAGGCTGGTTGCTTCAGCTTAAACCAGCTCTAATTGGCTATAGGACTATGGAGGCAAAAATCCCTCACTGCTAACTGTCTTGCTACTGGGCCTTATTCTGGGATATTTCCCAGAATAAGGACCTGCTAGTCTGAACTAGCATCCGGGACATAATTCAGAACAAGGCCAAGGATCTTGCAACTGCATTCATGCAATTGCAAACATCACAGGGCTGCTATTGATCAATGGAACAGCAGGCCCGAATGGTGATCCATTTTGGCAGCTGGCCCTAAAGAAGCAGTAACTATTTCTTATGTCAGCCTTTGGCCCTTTCTGCGTTTACATGGTAATCCAGATCAAGTAGCCCAGTAGTCTACATGGCTTGCACAGGACTAGTGGTAATCTGGACCACATCTGTACTAAGGGCGCAGTAGTCTGCATTAGTGGTGGGCCAGATTAATCAATACCACAACCATATGACCCGGAACAAGCGATGGGGCACCCGCCCATAAAATGGAACAGGAAAGAGCTGGGGGCGGCATCATTAAGGTGACTCAGCAAAGACGCCTCAGCAATCCTTCCAAAATAACTTATGCATTGATGGTGATGGCAACTTCACATTGCCTGCAAATACTTTTTGCATCTGCGGCAACAGGGTCTTCACATTGCTACTGAATACCCATTGACTACATCACCCAAATGTAGCGTTTGAGTGATGGAGACCTGGCCAATGGCACTGGATTTGGGAAGGTGCTGTTACTCGTAGTTCACCTTCACTTTGCAGAACAACACCCTCCCATCCGCACTGTGTTTCTTCTTAGACTACTCGTTCTGCTGCCCAGCCTGCTTAATGCAGTTGCCTCCTGCTTCGGTTAATCCGGATCGTCAAATCCAGATTCACTATTACAGATCTAGCGCAATATGTGTAGAAGAAGGGCCTCCGTTTTATCCTCCTGGTTAAGAGCTGAAGCCAGAATTTGGAGAGTCACCTTGCAACCTCAGAATCTCTCCAAGAGAAGACACCCTGCCCTCAGCTCTTTGATCTGAGAGAGACTCACGTGGTCGATCGGGTCCTCAAGGTATAAGATCCCATTCTTGATGGAGTTGCTGATGTCATTCTCAGAGTAACTGGCCATGGAGACCTCTTCGTACAGGTTCCCTTCAACCAGCTTCTTGTGCTGTGGGCAAAGGAGAAGTTGGTAGAGATGTTATTCAACAGAATTGTTAAAAATGCTAAATGTTAAATTTCTAAAATAGTCGGTTTGTTCATTTTTCACTGCCCCACCAGTTGCTTCTGGGCACTTCATGCAGAAGACAAGGGTGAAGCCCCCTCTGTAACCCCTTCACAAGACACAGTCTCCTAAGTTAAGCCTCCTTGGAGGGTTGCTGTTGGGGGAACAGCCAGACCATGATTGTTTTGGGGAAGCCTGATGACCCGCTGTGCATGCTGGGAGCAGGCGTGTCTGGCATCTAAAATGGGAAACACAAGAGCTAAAAGGAAAGAAGAATCTGGTTGCATCTGGAAGGGGAGTTAGAAAAAGAAGAAGAAGAAGAGTTGGCTTTTCTACCCCGCTTTTCTCACCCTTTTATAAGGGGACTCAAAGCGGCTGACAAGCCTTCTGTTCTTCTCCCCACAGCAGACACCTTGTGATGTAGCTTGGGCTCTGAGAGCTTAGAAGAGAGCTGTGACTTGTCTGAGGTTACCCAGCTGGCTTTGTGGAGGAGTGAGGAATCGAACCCGGTATTCCCAGGTAAGAGTCCGGCTCCCTGACCACTAGGCCAAACTGGGTAACGAGGAAGAAGTATAACAACCAAGCAGATCCATTTAAAAAGTTATTTTGGGGATTTCAGTTTCCCAGTTTGTAGCTGAAGTAGCAACTGCATGCACCGAATAAGAATTATTTTTATTTATTATTTATTTATTTAGAATATTTATATCCCACCTCATATCCTAAGATCTGGGCGGCTTAAAATAAAAACCCATATACAGCAAAACATTATACTCCATTAAACAGTTTTAAATAGCATAGTTAGTTAAAAGTAGTTAAAAATAAGATTAAAATAGCGCTCGAGTCAATTAGTGCCGAAAGGCTTTCGTAAAAAGCCAGGTCTTTACTTGGCGCCTAGAAGTTGGGAGAGTTGGTGCTAAATGGGCCTCCAAGTGAAGGGCATTCCATAAGTGGGGTGCCACAGCTGAGAAGGCCCTTCCCCCATGTCCCAACACAGTGGATTTCTCTAACTGATGGGCCACAGAGGATCCCCCTCCAGCAGATCTTGAACCATGGGTAGATCTGTATGAGAGGAGACATACCCTCAAGTACTGAGGTCCCAACCCCTTTAGGTCTTTAAAAGTCATTACCAGCACCTTGAATTCTTGATTATGGGAACTGCAAAAAGCGCCCTCGGAAGCATATCTATAGGGCAGCCCCCCCCCAATTTTTTTTTGCTCCCCTCAAATTTATACATTTTTAATCCACTAAATGTGAAAAACCCCACCCCAAATTTGTGATACAAAATCAGACGATCTAGGCCTCTTCAGCCTGGAAAGTTGGTGTTTAAGAGGGGACCTGGTTGAAGTATATAAAATTATGGATGGTATAGAAAAGGTGGATAGAGAAAATGTCTTTTCTCCATCACACAAGACTAAAACCAGGGGGCATCTATGAAGCTGATGGGTAGGAGAGTCGGATCAGACAAGGGGAAGAATTTCTTCACCCAGAGGGTCATCGGCTTATGGCATGTGCTGCCGGAAGAGGTGGTGGCAGCTACCAGACAAGATTGCCTCAAGGCAGGGTTAGACAAATGTATGGATGGCAGATGTATCAATGGCTACTAGAATGAATGCCTAGGTGCATCTTTCAGGCTGGGGGGACAAGCAGGATGCCTCTAAGTCATTTGCTGGGATTTGAGAGCAGGAATAGGTTTGTCCTTGTCTCTGCTTGAGGTTCCCGTGAGCATTTGGTGGGCCACTGTGTGCGACAGGATGCTGGACTAGATGGGCTGTGGCCTGATCCAGCAGGGCTCCTCTTGGGTTCTGATGAACTAGATGGACTGTTGTCTGAGCCAGCAGGGCTCCTCTTATGGCCTTATGATAGGCCTCCCTAGAACTGTGGAGCTGGCAAGAGGCCTGCTCAGAAGGCCTCCTGGGTTTGAGCAACACTGGCTGTGGGGACTCAACGGTGACCAGGTGAGTGTTGGGGGCTGTGTGAGGCTTTCATTTTGCACTGGAATACCTTGATGAGTATTTTCTTCTTGAGCTGGGCGGGTGAGGGAAGCTGATCAGCGTTGATATCCACAGGCTTCGTTAGCAGCATGTCCCCAAAGACTTTCTTGAAGTGGGCGGCCATGTTCCTCTGCTGGACAATGCTGCAGTGATCTTCAATGGACAGGATGATGGGATACCTGGAAGACAAGCATGGATACCTCAGGCTCTTGTGAATTGCTGTAGAGCCCCACCAACATCTGGGCAAGTTTTCTAAGCAACACAGGAGCTTCTAACCCAACAGCCAGATATTGTTGGACTGTAACTCCTATCAGCTCACAACAGTGTGGCCGGTGGGCAAGGACAACGGCGTCTTCCAGGGCATACAGCAGGGGCCACAGCTGGGCAGAAGTGGAAATCTCCATTTATAGCCAGCACTGTTCATCCCTTTCCATGCTTCTGTTTTAGTTCACAAGACACAAAGGGCCTTTCCAAATTTATCCAAATTCCAGCCCTCTCTTTCTCTTCCCTGACAGACCACTCCATCAACACTGGACAGAACGCAGCCTGGACTAGCTGGCCAAAGTGGTCTCCTAGACCGAGGCCTTTTTGAGAAGGTCTGCCAGCAGTCTAAGGGGCACTAGAATGGAACAAGTAGGGATGTACGGAGATTGTCTTTTCTGCGTTCGGTTTGTATCGAATCGAATATAGGAAATTTTGTATTTATTAGAATAGATCCTCTTTGAATGTGGTTGGATAATATTTGATATGAATACATTTGTATGGATTTGTACAAATATCCAGTACAAACAGATAGGTATCCGATATGAATGCATACGTATCCAATATGTATCCCATAATAAATCTGCTTCTGAAGGCCTCAAATCTGCCCTGAATCCACTTTGAATCTGCTCTCAAACCATGTCGAATTCACTCTGGATCCACTGCAGATGTGACTGGCGCAGCTGCTTCCCCACCTCCCCGTTTCACAAATGTTCTGAAGCATTCATACAGATGTTCCGAATCACTTGTGTTCGTATGCATGTCAATTTATGAATGTTGTAACATTAGATTCGCATATGAATGTCTGAATTTGTACGAATAATGAATGTTACAAATATTCGTCCACAGCCCTAATGTGGAAGGATACACACTTCCTTGTTCCAGTCTAGCAAGGGGACCCATTTGGGTGGCGCACCAAATGGCATTCCTGAAATGGATCCCCCTGGGGCCCTGAGGCAAGGGCCTCTCGTTCCTGGTGGCCAGAACCCTTGCACACAGGATCCAAAACTCACGTGAGCTTCAGGGAGTTGCAGGAGCTGACCTCCAACGGCTCTCCAAGTGCAGACAGCTTTGGCCTGGGGCAGCTGGGCCCCTCCAGCTGGAAACTGTTCCAATTGGAGCAGTTCCAGCTAGAGCACTCCAGCCCAGGTAAGTGTGGAAAAGACCGACACACCCTGGGAGGCGTCTATCTGAATACCATCTTGCATCCCCAGAAAAGACTCTTCATAACCCAAAAACGTGCCCAATGGAGCAATTTGCACACAGCTCCATGGAAACCATTTTGCACAAGCACGTTCCAAAACTGGCTAGGGATGACGCAAAATATTTTACATGAAGGAGAAGAAGAGATGACTTTCCTACCCCTCTTCTGTCACCCATTTAAGGGGACCCAACGTGGCTGACAAGCTTTCTGTTCTTCTCCCCACAACAGACACCCTGTGAGGTAGGTGGGGCTGTGAGAGCTCAGAGGAGAGCCATGACTAGCCCAAGGTCATCCGGTTGGCTTTGTGGAAGAGAGCGGAATCAAACCCAGTATTCCCAGATAAGAGTCAGGCTCCCTAACCACTAGACCAGTGATGGTGAACCTTTTGAGCTCGGTGTGTCAAAATTTACAAGAAAACCTAGCTTAATTTGGGTGCTGTGTCACATCTAGAAATATCCACAATTTTGTGATATTTGTAGCTCTAGTAAAAAAGTTATATTTTTGATATATGTATTTTATTAAAAGCAAAAACAAATAATTCTTTACATTAGTGACTTTTGTTGCTAAATCTTCAATTGAAAGTTGGTATTTCACACACTTCAAGAATTAGCAAGCACTACACGCCCAGGTGCCAGGGTGACCATGTGTGTCACCCAAAAGGGCTTGGCGTGTCACCTGTGACACGCGTGTCATAGGTTGGCCATCACCGCACTAGACCAAACTGGCTCACCAGAAGGAAACGTAGCGCCTACGGGTCGCCCAAAGGGCCAAGCTCAGCTGGGAAAACCTGGCCGGAGAGGCCTCACTTACTCAGACGTCGTGAACGCGTGCTCCTTAATCGTGTGCAAGACATCCAGGAACTTGATTTTGGAGGTCAGCGTGTGACCGTGATAGATGATTGGAAGGTCGTCTGGCCCATCCCAGCAGTCTACTGCGGGCAGAAAAGCTCTGTGTTTAGGTAGCACATTTACAAAAGTTAACTAAAAAATTTCAGATTAAACAGAAGGAAAATAATTCTGAATTTTCTTGCTCCTGTGCACTTTTTTTATACTACTCCTAACTGAAAAATAAATCAATAAATCCCAGTAAATAACTTTACCACTTTAGAATGGGTATTCTTATCTTCTAATAACACAAGAGGCTGGATCAGGCAACAGCACATCTAGTCTAGCATCCAATCACGTCCACCGATTGCAGAAGATGATGGCAAAACATTCGCTGCTCCCCATTCCCTGCAAATCACCTTTAGAGGCCTTCTGCTTCTCTGTCCAACCCAGAGAGGGTACATAGGCATCCATTCTAGTAGCCATTAATACACCTGTCCTTCATGGGTGTATAAGAACCTAAGGGGAGCCCTGCTGGATCAGGCCACAGGACTAGATGGGCTGGGGCACCAGCTGGAAGGATCCTCTTAGTTTGGGCAGATTCATGGAGAACAGATTCATCGGTCACTACATGCATCAGTTGGTGCCACCCCCAGGTTGGGAGGTCATGCCTCCAAAGGTCATTTGCCCGTGGGCAATTGGTAGCCTACTGTGCTGAGGTGGCATGCTTGAGCTTACTTCTCTGCACCTAGCAGCCTGTGGCCTCTTTGCCATCACACAATCTTGGGAGTCAACAGCAGTGGTTTTCAAGAGCTCTCAGGTCCACAGGACAGGAAGGAAACCTGCAGGAACCACCCCTGAAACCACCCCTGATTCCTAATTCCAAAGGATGGACTCACATTCGATGCAGCGGCAACCCATCCGAAGGCAGCGGGCATAGGCTTCCAGAGAAGACTCGCTGGAGAACTGGTCCCCAGTGAGGTATCTGCAAGATGGAGAAGAAACGTCTTTGTAGAACTTTTTTGGTGATGAGGAATGGTCCTGCAGAAGACCCTGAACTTAGTGATGCCTGAGGCCCTTTCTGCCCTGGAACTTATTCCAGATTAAGTCCGGGAATAGGAGCCTGCTGTCGACATGACAGTGCAAACTAGATCATATCCCACCTGGGATCTGTTGTGGTCCACCCTGGATATAATCCAGAATAGGAGCCAGAGCAGAAAGGACATCTACGGACTTGAAAATAAGCGGTTAATGGGAGGGAATGCGTGGCAAGTCAACCACACATGGAGGTTTATCTGCTAAAATGTTGTTGCCTGATTTAAGAAATTATTCATTCAGTTGAATGGGGTGTTTTGTAAGGGTGACGGGAACAAATAATGATGTTAACTCCATTTTATTTTTGTTTTCATCCTTCTATGTTTTGTACCACTGTATCTTTTGTAAGCTTGATACAGACATGACTAATCAATGAAGTCCATCCATCCATCCATCCATCCATCCATCCATCCATCCATCCATCCATCCATCCATCCATCCATCCATCCATCCATCCATCCATCCATCCATCCATCCACCCATCCATAAACGTCCAGTTTGGGTGAACCAGTTTGATCTAGTGGTTAGGGAGCCGGACTCTTATCTGGGAATAGCCAGGTTTGATTCCACACTCCTCCATGAAACCAGCTGGGTGACCTTGGGCTAGTCACAGCCCTCTTCTGACCTCTCACAGCCCCACCTACCTCACGGGGTGTCTGTTGTGGGAGAAGAACAGAAGGTTTGTCAGCCATTTTGAGTCCCATAAATAGGTGGAAAAAGCGGGGTAGAAAACCACCAGTTAAACTGTCCGGCACTCTAACCACGTGACCAAACTGCCTCACCAGACTGACCTTCTTCTCAGGGACGTATCAAACAGGGTGGCCAGGCCCACAGATGTGCTCAAAACAAGGAGCAGGCCAAGCGGACGATTCCGCAGCTCAGGGGGGCTCTTACGTATTGTGGGAGGACGAAATCCAGTACTGGGACAAGGGGTAATTCATCTCCTCCGGCACGACCCGCTCGTACTTGGAGTCCATGAGCATGTTTTCTTTGGAGAACAGGAACGTCAGAAACTGTGATGGAGGGAGGGAACGAGAAAACCCAGTCACAAACGAAAGATCTGAGGGGTAAACTCCAGAGGCAGGTGAGCGAAAGGAAGCAATTGGCTGTAAGTCAGATAACCAGATCTTTGGTCCATCTAGGTCAGAACAGTCACAAGAGCTTCAGATGGTTTTGAATCTATGGGCCCCAACCAGCCCATTAACTTTGAAGCATGTGGTCCATGAGGCAAGATATTTTGGTGCTTTAAGTGAGAGGGGAACAAGGAACATTCCTTCCATCCCACCCTAATTTGGCCTTCCAGAGGCACCCACATGGACTCCCCTGGGCTGCTCTCAGGAGCAACCAAAAGGTCGGCAGGTTCCTGAACTCACCAGATACGCCACCAAAAGAACCCACGACCCATTCGTAAGAACCAGCACTGTATTTGATGCAAACTGGTGAGCTGAGAAGGAAGAGTGTCCCCTACCTCATCCAACTGGAAGAAGGGCTCCGTCATGTCGCTGAAGGGGTCTCGAAGGTAACTGCACATGTACTCCCGGACTCTTGCAATGTCACTCGCCCAGGGCTCCTACAGGTGAAAGGCAGAATGCAGCGTTACCAGCCAGGGAAGACTCTGAGATGGGCCCCTCCACCAAGAAGATAAGCTCTCTGGCTGCTTTAACCTGAGAACTTCAACCGTTGCCTGCTTCACACGAACTCAGCAATGAAAACTAAGACCCTTGTATTGGATTATATTTATGCAAGCATTGGAAAATGAATTGGTAATACCTAGGGAGGTAGGGAGTCCCCTTTGCTGGAGGTCTTCAAGCAGAGGCTGGACAGACATCTGTGTGGGATGGTTTAGGAAATCCTGCATTGAGCAGGGGGTTGGATCTGATGACCCTGGAGGTCCCTTCCAACTCTAGGATTCTATGATCCTATAATATTGGAGGGGAGGCCCTCCTGGTTGTCTCATCGCCCTCAACAGCAAAAGAAGTGGGCACCCGGGAGAGGGCCTTCTCAGTGGTGGCCCCTAGGCTATGGAATAGTTTCCCCTTTGAGGTGTGTCAATCACCTTCATTGTACACTTTTCAGAAGGCAATGAACACGCACTTCTTTGCCCTGGCCTTTGGATAAATGGGGATAAATTTTTCTCTTCCCACTTGCAGATGTTACTGTTTTAATACATACTGTTTTTTTAAAATAATGTTTTATTTTAAATATTGTTAACCATGGTATAACTGACAGACAGACAGATAAGAAAGGGAACAACTAGGAACAAAAAAGAAATGAAGGAGGACAAGACATAGGGACTTTGAGAGAAGTTTGGAACAAAAGCAGAAAGTCAATAATTTACATCCAGTTATGGATATATACTGTAAATACCTCATTGAGGAGTTTAACTTATGCTTTATTCAAGTCTGAAAACAATAACACACACACACATACACATATTAAAAAATTAATGTTTCAAGATACCTTCTGATCATACTGCAAGAACTTCTGGAAATCATACAGTGTGATCTGGCAGAGTTCTGGCCTGTCCACATTTCTAGGAAACAAGTAAAAAAAAACCGACACTGTGTGACCACAAAGTCTGCATGAACATGACTCAAAACACTGGGCTGCTCAGCACTGTCTGCTGTTCCGGTTCAAGTCAGAGCCTCCTCCCTTCTGCAAGCAGGTGCGGTGGTCTACGGGAAGCTCCGCCCCCAAGGGGCGGTCTAAGGAGGTGGCACCTCCTCCCTTAAACCACAGACCAGTGTGCAGAAGGGAGACTCACAGTAGATTTGCTGGTCCAGTGTACTTACCAGTGCAAAACCATCCACTGACACATGAACATACCTGAAGCGTTTGGTCAGGTTTATGCATAGCGCAAGGAACAGAGGCGGCAAGCTTTAGGGTAGACAGTCATCTGTCTGAGATGGTTTAGGGAATCCTGCATTGAGCAGGGGGTTGGACTCCATGGCCTTAGGTACCTCCCACTCTATAAAAGGCATGTGCAGGAATTATTCCATAATAGGAATCTGCACAAATATTTTTTTGTATTCAATTTGTATTGAAAATTCGTAATTCATTTGAAAAGATCCTCTTCGAATATAGTGGGATTTGAATTTGATACGAACGTTCAATCCCATATGAAGCTTCATGCGAATGTATCGAAATTCGATTCAAATTCAAATGTCAGAATTCGGCTGAATTTCTACAAATTTCAAATGCAACAAATATTCATGCACATTCTATAAGTATTAGCCGTGTAGGGCACTTCTAGGGCCCTTTCCACACTTGGCCTTATTCTGGAATATATCTCGGGATAGTGGTCTGCTGGCCACAGGCTAATGCAGACCATGGGAGGCCTCACCTGCCACATACTGACAGCAGGTCCCTATTCTGGGATATATTCCAGAATAAGGCCAAGTGCGGAAAGGCCCCAGATTTCAGGATCTTCCCAAAGATCTTGCATTTAGCCTACTGAACTAAGCAATTTCCAAGAGAAGGGAAGGAAAGAAGGGCCATTTGTCAACAATTATTAATCCTAACAACTATAGAATTTCCATATTTAGAGGCCTGCACCCTCCGAGACCAACCCAAGAGGAGAACGTAGGTCCTGTGGGAATCTGTGGACGGGATCTAATGAGGTTTGCCTTCACTAAAAATACAGAGGAGGCATTAATGGAGCTTGCTCTGGAAACAGAGGTCAAGGGATACTGCTGTTCCTTGCTGTGGGAAGGTGGAGTATAACACACCCACCCAAGGACAGGTGAGGTTGCTGGACACACACTGTCGTCACCTCCTGTGACCAATTCCCTGAAGTGCCCAACTGCTCTGGCCTTGGGTAGCTGATGTAAGATATTCAAAATATTTGTTACTCGTACAAATTCAGATGAACTCCAACACTCATATACTTTAGTACTGGTACAAATACAAATATTTTGACTTATTTATATGAATAATTCAGACAGTCATATATGTACACATCACATATATATCTGTGCGCATCTTGTACATATGGGACGCAAACGGGACATGTACGAGATTCATATCATTGGATATGTATTGGATATTCGAATGAATAGATACAAATCAGTTTGAACGTTCAGACATTCATTTTTCTTTATTTGTACGAATTTGGATTTTCAAATATTTGATTAATTACGAATCAAATGTCAAAAATTGCATTCATGCACACCCCAATACTTCACACCATCCCATGGCACCTAAGATCCACGGTGAGGAGTTAAGCAGGAGGCAGGGCAGCTTCATGGTCCACCACAATCCCAACTCAAGACACTCCACAGCCCAGGAGATGCAACAGCTAAGCCCTTGGTTACCCCAGGAGCCGGAAGAATGGCTGGTCTCCACCTCACCCCACCCAGAAAGATCCCCTCCCAGAAAGAGGGAGGTGGGAGAAATGCTGTGATTATATCTTGCTGCTCAGTATCCCACACAGGTCTGACCGGACAGGGCAAATCTCTGGATCTCTGGAAACTTCTATCACCTTCCAGCAATCCTCCAAACCTTCCCTAAGGTGACAGCATCCTTCTGGATTTGTGGCTCCCTGTCCACTGGTACTGGCAAAGACGATATTAATAAAGAAGCTGGAACATGACAGATAGGAGTGTGCAAAGTAATTTGCACGTTTGTTTTAATGTCTTTTTTAAAATTTCATTTTCATCTGATCATTTGTTTCGTTGTCGAACCGTTTAATCGGAAAAAGCAGACTTTCACATGCAGTTTTGAACATTTTTTTTGCAAAGAATGAGAGACTCCAGCTCATTTCCACTGAGGTTTTGGATCTTCAGAAAACCAGATTTTTGTTCTGATTGCAAATGCCTGCAAATACGAAATAGTCTACCAAATTCCTGAAGGTGAACCGACGGCTGTACCTCCCTAACGGCAGGCCCTTGGCCCAGCAAGGTGAGCTGTTCTGGCCTAGAAGAGATGAAAAGGGAAGGGACGTTCATACTCACCTTAGCGGGAAAGACAATTCCAGCTGCTCTATGATCTGAAAGGCAAAAGGGTGACAGAGCTGTCAGCCACGCAGACTGGGTGCTCTTTTGCTTGGAAGCAAGCTTTACCTGGCTGATTAAACTTTCAAGAATATTCGTAATATTCAGCATCCATGAGAATTTGTACAAATTTATACGAGTTCATACGAATTCAGAAATGTGTATATGAAAGGAGATAGCAAATGTCCAGCAATGCAAGAGAACCAAACTGAGACTCCCCAGAAAAGGCAAACAAAGAGTTGTGTCCAAAGTATTTCCATATAACAAAAAGGGGATCTTAAGCCAGACGCGTTTCGACTGATAGTCTTATTCAGTGGCTCCTTTCATATCTATATGATTATACAAAGTAAAATCAAGTACAGTTGGACCCCCCTTTAACCAATGATCCAGTGACCACGATTTCAGTTTCCTGAGGTGACAGGATCAGCGCCCAAGGGATTTCACAGGAATTATGGGAAATGGGGTGCACCTAGAGTGAGATTTCCCATGATTCCTGTGAAATCCTGTGATTTCACTGGAATTATGGGAAATGGAGTGCATTTCCCAGTGTTTGCTATTATCCATGGTAGGGCCTGGAACTTATCCCCTGCGGATATGGTGGCCCAACTGTATAGCCAGGTGGAAGAATAAAATAATGGTGCATGATTGACAACTCTCTGTCATTAAAAACTCACAGCAGCTTAAAACAACGGAAACTCAGAATGACATAAACTGTTACATCCTTCTCTCACGTCAACTCCTCCATGGGGCTTACCGATTTCTGAGCATCGAACATGAGGTTTTTATAAAAGTGTGCAAAGTGGCTGAAGGTGATTTCGGAGCGGACCTCCACCTCCTGTTTAGGAAACAGAAGCAAAAGGGATGAGAAGTTAGGAAGGCTCAGAGCGAACAGGCCAGGTGTAATTATTTGCACACCAGCTACCGTGCATTCGCAGGTGCCCAGTGGGCTCATCCCACCTCTAAATCACACTAGAAGTCAGGAAAAGCATTTTTGCGGGCAGCATGGGACCACAGCCATACGCTTAAGGCTTTTTGAAACCACCTGTAAATCCAGAAGGAGAGCAGAATCATAAGAACCTAAGAGCAGCCCTGCTGGACGAGGCCACAGCCCATCTAGTCCGGCATCCTGTCCCACACAGTGGGCAACCACTTGCCCATGGGCGTCTCCAGCAGAAGATGAGGGCAAAGCCTTCACCTGCTCTTGAATCCCAGCAAATAACCTTTAGAGGCATCCTGCCTGTATCCCCAGCCTGGACGCAGTGCCTAGACATCCATCCTACTAGCCGTTGGTAAGCCTTTCTTCCATGTTCACAAGACACCTGAGGGTTGGTACCTAGGCACCCATTCTTGACACACTTATCCTCCATACATTTCTCTAACTCTATAAGAATCTAAGAGGAGCCTTGCTGGATCAGGCCACAGCCCATCTAGTCCAGCATCCTGTCTCACTCAGTGGCCCACCAATTGCCCATGGGGATCTCGAGCAGAGACAAGGGCAAAACTTCTCCTGCTCTCAAATCCCAGCAAATGGTGTTAGAGGTATCCTGCTTGTCTCACCAGCCTGAAAGATGTAATCAGGAGTCCATTCTAGTAGCCATTGGTGCATCTGCCACTCATAAAGAAAAACAAGAGCCACTCTGAAGTCGCTTAGAGAAGCTTTGTAACTGGGATTCAAGACCAGGAGAAAGTCTCCCCTTGCCTCTGCTTGAGATGGGCAGTTGGTGGCCCACTGTGTGGGACAGGATGCTGGACTACATGGGCTGTGGCCTGACCCAACAGGGCTCCTCTTAGGTTCTTATGGACTGGATGGGCTGTGGCCTGATCCAGCAGGGCTCCTCTTAGGTTCTTATGGACCAGATGGGCTGTGGCCTGATCCAGCAGGGCTCCTCTGAGGTTCTTATGTTCTCTTAGGTCAGTGGTTCTGAACCTGGGGGTCGGGACCCCTTTGGGGGTCAAACTACCCTTTCAGAAGGGTGGCAACAAGTCTCCTTGCTGCCCTTCCCTCCCACCTCCCAGCTGCTCTGCTCCCATGGTTGGGGGTCTCCACAACATGAGGAACTCCATTAAGGGGTCGCAGCATTACGAAGGTTGAGAACCGCTGATCTAAGAGGAGCCCTGCTGGATCAGGCCACAGCCGATCTAGTCCAGCATCCTGTTTCACCCAGTGGCCCACCAATCACTCACTCACTCACTTGCTTATTGATTAATTGATTGATTGATTGATTGAATTTCTATCTCGCCCTATACCTGAAAGTTTCAGGGCAAGTAACAACATTTAAAATTGGACATATATTAAACCAGTAGCAGTGTCTTGTAAAGTGGGAGGAGACGGTATATTTCCATTTAGCCAAAGGCCAGGACAAAGAGGTGTGTCTTCACTGCCTTCCTAAGCATATATAGTGAAGCAGCCAGATGTTAACCTGATGCAAACTACGTGGCCAAGTGCAAACTGGCCTCTGGATTCAAAGGCAGGCTGCTGCATAAAGCACATTTGCGTAGGAATGTGCATGAATACTCGTAACATTGGATATTCATAAGAATTTGGACAAACTTGGACATTTGCATCTGAATTGAATGTTATGACAATCATACACTGACATTTGTATTTGTATGAATGTTTTGGAACATTCATGAACCTGGGGAGGTGGGAAAGCAGCTGTGCCAGTCACGTAGCAACAGGTCCAGAGTGCATTCCAAATGGTTTGAGAGTGGATTCAGGGCGGATTCAGGGCGGATTTGATGCTTTCAGAGTGGATATGTTATGGGATATGTATGCATTTGTATTGGATATTCATACGAATTTGTTTGAACCCATTCGCATGAAATAGAATCCTAACACACTTGAAGAAGAAGAGTTGGCTTTTCTACCGCACTTTTTTCACCCATTTAAGGGGACTCAAAGCTGCTGACAAACCTTCTGTTCTTCTCACAACAGGCACCCTGTGAGGTGGGTGGGGCTGTGAGAGCTCAGAAGAGAGCTGTGACTAGCCCAAGGTCACCCAGCAGGCTTTGTGGAGGAGTGTGGAATCAAACCCAGTATTCCCAGATAAGAGTCCAGCTCCCTAACCACTAGAATAAATACTAATTTTCTTACATTCGATTTGATAAGAACTGAATGAAAAACACACAATTTGTGCGATTTGGAAGGCACTGTTGATGTGTCTTGGGATGGGACACTTATTCTTAAAGAGGCAATTTTAAAATGCCCTGTCTGATTGCAACCTAATACTGATCCAGATACTATAACTATGCCCCTGAACGGACTAGACTTCAGGCAGATTTCTTGGGTAATTCACCTGTTACGCTGATTTATGTATGTGGGGGCTTTATGCAGCTATGTCAGATTCCCCCATATTTGGGGGATCTGTGATCCATATAAACAATTCAGAAGATTTGGCAGCTCATCTACTCTTACCCCTTTTATATTATAAAAATCCAGGGCTAAATTCGGAACGTTCCCTGGACCACTTATACGCTGCATCCCACAAGTGGGTCACAATCCATACTTTGGAAAACGCTGTGGTATGTGACAGAATATTTACAACTCCAACCAAAGAAATGAGGCCACGCCATTTCCCCAAAGAACCTGTACAAGTCAAAGGCTATCTTGCACTGGGCAGCATTGGTGGAAACTGGAATCCAAAGCATTTTGAGGCCCTAGGGTGGGTTAATTTTGTGAAAAGCCCAGCTAGAGCCCCAGATCCTATGAGGCCGGCGGTCTTTCGGTTCGTGGACCAGAACTGATGAACAAATGAAAGAACGGCCGTGAGGAGTCGTCTTACCAGAAGTTTGTCTCGTAGGAACCTCATGTTAGGCACACGGTAATTCATCTGAGGCAACATGGCCTTCAGGTCTTTGGGGGTGATGCTACAAAGTAGAGAAAAAAGAAAGAGGGACTTATAGAGAATCAGATAACAGAGATTTTATCATAATTTATATACCACTCAACACTGAAGTCACAGGGTGGTTAACAAGGGAAATTCAAACAACTGAGCTTCCAACTGAGTCAAGTATATTTATTGTTTACTTACTATTTGCATTTCTATCCTGCCCTATACCTGAAGGTCTAAGGGCAGGTAACAACACTTAAAATCAGGCATATATTAAAACAACAACATTACATATTAAAACTGTAACAGTGTCTGCAAAGTGGGAAGGGGCAGGATATTCTCATTTAACCAAAGCCCAGTGCAAAGAGGTGCGTCTTCACGGCCTTCCTAAATGTGTACAGTGAAGGAGACAGACACACCTCAAGGCAGAGACTGTTCCATAGCCTGGGGGCCATCACTGAGAAGGCCCTCTCCCGGGTGCCCATCTCTTTTACTACTGAGGGTGGTGGGACAACCAGGAGGGCCTCCCCTCCAGATTACTTGTGCAACCAAGACTTAAGACCTTTCTACACTTGCGAGTACACTCAGGGCCTCCCTTCCACACATTAGTGTGGAAGATGAGAGGCGCTACCCATAGTTAGTATGCTCTGTCCACACAGGATAGAGCATGATCCAGATCAAGAGGTACTTGATTTGGATTGCAGGTGGACCTGATTAAAAATGCCTACCAAAGTGGATCGTGGCCCAGATTACCAGGGGAGCCGTTTCAGTGGTATACCAAAGTCCATTGCCAAAATGGGGTCCCCAGGGCCTCCAACCTCTCAGCCCCTCTAATCCAGCATCCTGTTCCACACAGTAGCCCACCAACTGCCTATGGGCATCTCCAGCAGAAGACAAGGGGAAACCTTCTCCTGCTCTCTAATCACAGGAAATGGCCTTAGAGGCATCCTAAACAATCAAAATAAGATGGATCAACTCAACTCGGGTAACACAAAAGATCTATCAAGAAGAGAAACTAAGGTCCTTCTAATATGAAATAACCAATAAATGCCCTGATTCCAAAGAAGGAACATAAAACCTTATTATAAAGAATAGTTGTAAATTTACTAATAAAAATAGTATATCTTATAAAAGCTGGTAACAATATACAAAAGAAAAAATAAGGGGGGGGGATGGTGTATGAAAACCAAGAAAGGTCCAGCACCAACCTGAGACTCCTCAGAAAAGATAAACAAGGAGCTGCATCCAAGATATTTTCATATAGCAAAAGGAGGGGATCTTAAGCCAGACGCGTTATTGGTTATTTCATATTAGAAGGACCTTAGTTTCTCTTCTTGATAGACCTTTTGTGTGGCCTGCCTTAGAGGCATCCTGCCTGTTAAAAGTATTTTGTAAAAAGTTAAAGTATTTTGGCTGCAGAAATGGCTGTTCCAGCAGATGGGCCCTCATGCGCCCAGCAATATCTGCAGCAAGGATGTGTGTCTGACAACAGGCTGGTAAAGACCCACCTTGTCCTGGGACTTTGGAACGTGATTCCCACTCCTACCATGCCTTAAGCTGATGTCTCTTCCAAGCCCCCAATTCCAGGATCCTGCGCCCTTCCCCTATTTTGCCCACTTGTGGGATCATGGAAGAGATACACCAAGCCATAGACAGAGCGGAAACCACGCCCAGCTGGCACGAGTATCTGTTGACAGTCTCTTCTAAGCAGTACTGGGGTGCCGCAGGAAGGAAGCACGGGGCCAGGAGGACGTACCACACCTTCTCCGACGCCGGAAGGTAAGCAGGAAGCCTCCTCCTTCAGACACTCCCCACAGCAGCGTGTTGCAGGGCGCGCTGCAACGCTTCGCTTCGCCTCGCCCAACTCAGCTGGAGCCAGGGAAGCCAAGTGTGGGCAGCAGCGCACCTGACCTGGGGCTAAAGCTGCTGTTCCTCACTTTAGGCAGCAGGTGGCAGCAGGGTGAAACCCACTTCCACGGGCTTCTTCCATGCAGCCCCACCCTCCGCAGCTTAAGTTGTTAACTTAAGCCAGCTGCCAAGGAGGAGAGGAGCCAACTATGCCGGGGTCATGTTCCCGGGAAGAGGTCTTAGAAGGCTCCTGTGGAGTTCTCCCCCCCCCCCGTTGTCTCCTCTCCCACAAAGCCACTGATAGAGGCCTGTTGCAAGTGACCGAAGACCCGGAACGAGACCCGGAACGCAAACGAGAGACCCAGAACGCAGTGCCTTCAATCCACCACACCAACATTCCCTCTCCTCCAGGTGTGATAGGGGCACGTGCAAAGAGGCTCTTCAGCCAAGGAGAAAGGGCACCAGGCAGCCCTCCGACATGAGGGAGGCGGCAGAAGAGGAAAGCCCGAGTGATACAGCTCAGGAAAGTTCCTGGGGACCACAGCAGCCAGCCAGGCTTCCACCCCTTATTCCAGAGCTAGCATCTGTCTCAGGCCCCGGGCAATGGCCGGCGATGTAAGCATGGACTAGGGATCATGTCTGGGAAAGGCACAAACACAAGCCGGGCTACACATTTTACTGCCAGGGCCCACAACCACATCTTGGTTTTGCAGTGAGAGGGAATCTTTGAAAGCAATGGGTCAACAACAGGGACTTAAGAACCTAAGAACCTAAGGGGAACCCTGCTGGATCAGGCCACAGCCTGTCTAGTCCATAAGAACCTAAGAACAGCCCTGCTGGATCAGGCCACAGCCTGTCTAGTCCATAAGAACCTAAGAGGAGCCCTGCTGGATCAGGCCACAGCCCATCTAGTCCATAAGAACCTAAGAGGAGCCCTGATGGATCAGGCCACAGCCCATCTGGTCCATAAGAACCTAAGAGGGGCCCTGATGGATCAGGCCACAGCCTATCTAGTCCATAAGAACCTAAGAGGGGCCCTGCTGCATCAGGCCACAGCCCATCTGGTCCATAAGAACCTAAGAGGGGCCCTGCTGGATCAGGCCACAGCCCATCTAGTCCATAAGAACCTAAGAGGAGCCCTGCTGGATCAGGCCACAGCCCATCTGGTCCATAAGAACCTAAGAGGGGCCCTGCTGGATCAGGCCACAGCCCATCTAGTCCATAAGAACCTAAGAGAGAACCTGCTGTATCAGGCCACAGCCCATCTGGTCCATAAGAACCTAAGAGGGGCCCTGCTGGATCAGGCCACAGCCCATCTAGTCCATAAGAACCTAAGAGGGGCCCTGCTGGATCAGGCCACAGCCCATCTAGTCCTTAAGAACCTAAGAGAAGAGCTGCTGGATCAGGCCACAGCCCATCTAGTCCATAAGAACCTGAGAGGAGCCCTGCTGGATCAGGCCACAGCCCATCTAGTCCTTAAGAACCTAAGAGAAGAGCTGCTGGATCAGGCCACAGCCCATCTAGTCCATAAGAGCCTGAGAGGAGCCCTGCTGGATCAGGCCACAGCCCATCTAGTCCTTAAGAACCTAAGAGGAGCCCTGCTGGATCAGGCCACAGCCCATCTAGTCCATAAGAACCTAAGAGGAGCCCTGCTGGGTCAGGCCACAGCCCACCTAGTCCATAAGAACCTAAGAGGAGCCCTGCTGGGTCAGGCCACAGCCCATCTAGTCCTTAAGAACCTAAGAGGAGCCGTGCTGAATTAGGCTGGAGCCCATCTAGCCCAGCATCCTGGCACACACAGTGGCCCACCAACTGCCCATGGGCATCTCAAGCAGAGAAAAGGTCAAGCCTCCTGCTCTCAAATCCCAGCAAATGGCCTTAGAGGCCTCCTGTTTGTTCTCCTCCCCGCCCCCCCCAAGCCTGAAAGATCTACCTAGTCATCCATAATTGGTGGCCACTGTGTGAAACAGGATGCTGGACTAGATGGCCTGTGGCCTGATCCAGAAGGGCCTCTCTTATGAACAGCTGCCTACATAGACATTTTGGAAGAAGAAGAGTTGGCTTTTCTACCCCACTTTTCTCACAAATTTAAGGAGACTCAAAGTGGCTGACAAAACTTCTGTTCTTCGCTCCACAACAGAACACCCTGTGAGGTAGGTGGGGCTGTGAGAGCTCAGTAGAGAGCTGTGACTCACCCAAGGTCACCCAGCTGGTCTCGTGGAGGGGTTCAAAATCAAACCCAATATTCCCAGATAAGAGTCCAGCTCCCTAACCACTTGACCTAACCACAACGACTCTGCACTGGTCCTTGTTTTCAGATTATATTCCGGAATAGGATTCAGTATCACGGAATAGAAACTGGCCATGTGCACAGCAGGTCTTATTCTGGGATATAATCCAGAAAACGCCCCAGTGCCTAAAGGGTCTAAAACCTGACCAGGAACCATAGTTGGACCATTAGAGGACAGTGGCCAGAAAGGACCAATCAAAGACACAGAGACTGCAGGGAGACTAAGGGCCTTTCTGTCCTTGGACTTATTCCGGAATATATCCCAAAATAGGGATCTGCTATCTGCATGCCAGTGCAGACTATGGAAGGCTCCACGTGAAGCCTGCTATAGTCTCCATTAGCTTGTGGCCAGCAGACCGCTATCTTGAGATATATCCTGGAATAAGGCCAAGTGCAGAAAGAACCTAAATGAATTATTTCCTTTTGTATTCACAGAGGAAGACAGAGGGCACATGAATAGGGATAACCAAGGAAGAGGTACTTGCATCTCTTTATAAACCAACTGTTAACAAATCACTGGGACCAGATGGTATTCATCCAAGAGTCCTTATGGAAGTCAAATGGGAAACTGCTGATCTTCTAACAAAAAAAAATATATAAATTTCCTAACATCTGGATGGAGCCTAACTCCATACTTTATGGGTACTTCAGTCTTTTTAATCCACAGGTAACATCAATATTTCTTATGTTTAATGTAATAATGGCAGGATGGCCAACCAGTCCAGAACATGCATCTAATAACAAAACAGATTAAAAATGATAACATTAGCGCAAATGGGAAGATTAAAACGGGCTGTTTGGGGACCTATTCAGAGTTTGCCAAAAATGCCCGGTTTGTGAAGTTGTGCTGTCAAAATATACGAAATAAAACCACGCTGCTCATTTTAGAATCCAAATCGGACTAAGACTTAAAACAAAATAAAAACAAGAGATTAAAAGAAAAAAGAAGAATTCCGCTGAGATTTGACTCATACACCATGAGAGAAGAAGTAAAGGCACAGTTTGGCGAAATAATCCGAGTTTAATTATGATATCTGCGTCTTAGAAAAGTCCCCCAGGATTAAAATGAACAACTAATTAAAAGGCTGTGTGCTCAAAATTAGTCTGATGGGAAATTAAAGAAATGCTGAGCGCTGTACTCCTTACAAAATAATCCCTCTGGATTACTTGAATATTGTATTCTATGCGCTTTTGCGCAGCTTTTTTAAATGATCCGGTTGGGTCTCCACTTTCTCCTTGTTTTGACTGACGTCACTTCCTGCCTCCACGCCCTTCACTTCCTGCCAGGACCTCCTTCCTTTTCAAGCCAACATCCTGTTAACAGATTCTTGGCAGGCCTAGATCCTGCTTCCATTTGTCATAGGAGTCCCATCCATCTCTTTGCCACTTTTCCATGGTTTACCCTCTCTTCTAGGGATGGGCACGAATATTCAAAATATTCATTATTCGGACAAATTTGGACGAATTCAGACAAATTTGGACGAATTCGGACATTATGAATCAAATGTCCTGACATTCCAATGTCCTGATGTTTGCATATGCCAGCCTGGATTGGTACACCATCACCAGACCAGGCTGGTAAGGACCCAGCACAGCGGTGGCCATTTGCACTACAAATGCTAAACTAGATCCCTATCAGCACTGCAGAGTTTGTAAGAGCAAACATCCAGCTCAGTTCTGCATGGATCACCAAGACAACATCTGAAGCAACATCTTTAATGCAGTGTTTCCCAAAGTGTGGTACGCGTACCCCCAGGGGTACAGGAAGAGTTTGGTGGGGGTATGCATTGCACCGGAGTTTGGTGGGGATCACGTGGGAATATCCACTGCACCGTGCTTAGCTGCGCCCACAGAAGAAGGAAAGAAATAGGCGCGTATCGCAGTTTTTACACGGGAACTGGGGCCATTGCACATCGTATCGCAACTCATTATGGCGGGAACTTCTGCGCATCCTTCGCGCAGCTCGGGTTCGGCCATTTTTAAACTGCGGGAACATTAACAGTTGACGTCGAGCCGCGGAGCTGTTTAAACGACAGAGCGTATGTACCAAAAAAAGAAAAAATAAATATATTTTGATTTTTATTAAAGCATATGTTTTTTATGAGGGGTACTCAGCGTTACGAAAATTATAGAAGGGGTACACATACGTCAAAAGTTTGGGAAACAATGATCTAATGCAAGGTCTGATGTTGTCGTGATTTGGCATCTGGCATCTGTCTGGAATTGCGCAGCTGCAGTGGCGCAGATGTGCCCATTATCCGTTCTGCACCGGGAAGAGGGCACAAAACCACCTCGCTGAGAGTGACCCAGCTGTTTCTGGGGCAGGCTATGGACTGCTTTTTAGCAGTCTTTATCTGGCTAACTCCAGAGACATACAGTATTATCCCACTCTGGGCAGCTGTGCTAGTGGAAGAATGGAGACACACCTGACCAGCAAGGAGACTGAATGAGGGATGTGCACAAATGTTTTTTTCCTATTCAATTCGTACTGCATCGAACGCAGGATAATCCGTATTCGTTTGAACAGATCCCCTTTGAATGCAGTAGGATTTGAATTCATATGAATGCTCAACCCCATGTGAATCTCATACGAATCCTATACCAGATTCAAATCCGAATGTCCATCTTCAAATGTGCCAACAATCAATTCGAATTCGAATATCCAAATTCAGCCAGATTTGTAGAAATTGCAAATGTTATGCAGGTTTGTGCAGATCTCTAGATAAAACTGCCCCAGCTGGTAGAAGAAGAGTTGGCTTTTCCACTCCGCTTTTCTCACCCATTTAAGTGGGCCCATAGCAGCTAACCAGGAAAGGGATCTCGGGGTTCTGGTGGACAGTTCAATGAAGGTGTCAACCCAGTGCGCGGCAGCAGCAAAAAAAGCAAATTCAATGCAGGAATAATTAGGAAGGGAATAGAAAATAAGACAGCAAGTGTCATTTTGCCCCTTTATAAATCTATGGTGAGGCCACATTTGGAATATTGTGTACAATTCTGGTCACCACACCTCAAAAAGGATATTGTGGAACTAGAGAAGGTGCAGAGAAGGGCAACCAGAATGATTAAGGGGCTGGAACAAAATCCTTTACGAAACCAGGCTGCACCGTCTAGGCCTCTTCAGTCTGGAGAGACGGCGTTTAAGAGGGGACCTGATTGAAGGATATAAAACCATGCAGGGGATAAAAAAGGTGGATAGAGAAAATTACTTTTCTCTATCGCACAACACTAGAACCAGGGGGCATCTATGAAGCTGATGGGTAGGAGAGTCAGGTCTGACAGGGGGAAGTATTTCTTCACCCAGAGGGTCATCGGCCTATGGAATGGGCTGCCGGAAGAGGTGGTGACAGCTACCGGTCTAGATCGCTTCAAGGTAGGGTTAAACAAATTTATGGATGACAGATGTATCAACGGCTACTAGAATGAATGCCTAGGTGCATCTTTCAGGCTGGGGGGGGGGGAACTGGGGCACTTCTAAGGCCATTTGCTGGGATTCTAGAGCAGGAATAGGTTTGTCCTTGTCTCTGCTTGAGATGCCCGTGAGCATTTGGTGGGCCACTGTGTGCAACAGGATGCTGGACTAGATGGGCCGTGGCCTGATGCAGCAGGGCTACTCTTAGGTTCTAGCGGCCCATGAACAATTGTTGGGACTCTGTGTGAGGCAGGATGCTGGGCTAGATGGGCCGTGCCCTGATCCAGCAGGGCTTCTCTTATGTTCTTATGTTAAACCTTCTGTTCTTCTCCCCACCACTGTGAGGTAGGTGGGGCTGCAAGAGCAGCTGCATCACACATCTGCAAAGCATTCAGAGTGGATTCAACACAGCTTGAGAGCAGATTAAAAGTGGGTTCAGGTCAGATTTGATGCTTCCAGGGCGAATATGTTACAGGATATGTATTGGATATGTATGCGTTCATGTTAATACAATTTGTTTGTATCGGATATTCGTTTGAATACATACAAAATCATGTGTATTGAATAGAATCCTACACATTTGAAGGGGATCTATTCAAACATATATGAATTTTCTAACATTCAATTCATTACTAATCGAAAGCCAAAAAAACGATTAGTGCAAGTCCCTAAATCAGTGATGGCGAACCTTTTGAGCTCAGTGTGTCAAAATTTGCAAGAAAACCTAGCTTAACTCGGGTGCTGTGTCCCATCTAGAAATATCCATAATTTTGTGATATTTGTAGCTCTAGTAAAAAAGTTATTTTTTGATATATGTATTTTATTGAAAGCAAAAATGAATAATTCTTTACATTAGTGACTTTTGTTGCTGAATTTCATTTGCTAAATCTTCTGTTGAAAGTTGGTATTTCATTCACTTCAAGAACAAGCAAGCACTCCACGCCCAGGTGCCAGGGTGACCATGTGTGTCACCCAAAAGGGCTTGGCGTGTCACCTGTGACACGCGTGTCATAGGTTGGCCATCACTGCCCTAAATAGATCCCCTTCGAATGTACTGGGTTTCGAACTTGATACGAATGTTTAATCCCATATGAAGCTTCATATGAATGTATTGAAACATTAGATTTGAATCTGTATGAATTTTGAATGTCACAAATGTTCATGAATATCCCTAAGGCTCAGCTGTTTTGCCTCTGATTCCTGGCCTAAGGAAAGCTGCTTCCATTTCACCGCTAAAGAAATTGCATGATGGGATTGCGCAGCCGGTCAACCCTCGGTTATCAGGAATAAAACTATTTTTCCTGTTTCTGAAAAAATAAATAAAGATTGAGAGAGAGAGACGCTGCTCTTACTCACCTGCCTTCTCTGGATCTATCCATTGAGTCAAACTGTTTTCTCAGCCACCTGAGGGAAGAGGATGCGAGACCTTAAGCTTGAAGGTGAGGGATAAATAGTGGTGAAATGATCACACAGCGGCCCTTTTTTCGGCGTTTCATGAATGGCAGCTGGACATCCAGCAGCTTTTGGCCACTGCTAACCTCATACATGGGCAGAACTTTGCTTTGGCTGCATTTTCAACAAGGAAGAAGAAGAAGAGTTGGCTTTTCTACCCAGCTTTTCTCACCCATTTATGGGGACTCAAAGCGGCTGACAAACCTTCTGTTCTTCTCCCCACAGCAGAACACCCTGTGAGGTAGGTGGGGCTGTGACAGCTCAGAAGAGAGCCGTGACTAGCCCAAGGTCACCCAGCTGGCTTCATGGGGGAGGGCGGAAGTGAACCTGGTTTTCCCAGATAAGAGTCCGGCTCCCTAACCACTGTTTGATCACACCAAGGCCCCAACACAAGGTGGCCACTGAGAGCCAAGGGAGGCTTCAACTGAAACTCCTGAGTTTTGCTGGACAGGCAAAACTGCAAGATCCCCAACAGTAAATAGTGATACAGTGGTACCCTGACATACGAGTTTAATTCGTTCCGTAACCTTGCTCTTATGTCAAATCGCTCGTATCTCAAAGCAATTTTCCCATTAATCCATTCCAGCTCTCAAAACACCACCTCAGTCGTTTCTGTTATGTACTGTACTGTATTTACATACTCGTATCTCAAATCTTGCTCTCATCTCAAAGCAAAATATCACTCGCTCGGCGGCTTGTATCTCAAAACACTTGTATGTCAGGGCACTTGTATGTCGAGGTACCACTGTAAGAAACTTGTGTAAGACACAGCAAGACCGGGATGCTCACCTGCTGTTATCAGTGAGCAGTTTCTCTTGGTATCCCACAGAAATCTCTTCACCAAAACTTAAGCTCAGCAGATCAACCTTCCCTCCTCCCAGAAACCTTGGAGGATTAATCTTTGCCCCCTCTGTGTTAACCCTCCTGTCCTGAAGAATTCTATCCCCCCCCCTCTGTTTTCTGCCTTCTCTCTTCTGGGCAAAAGATGCTCAGTTTGTTCCTTGTAGGGTTGCTTCTCCAAGGCTGCCCCCTTAAGCCATTCTAACTTGTCTACAGGTTTTGGACTGTCATGGTGCTTCCAGACACGTTATGCGCCCTGTTTCCCCCCAAATAAGCCCTCACATGACTTTTCAGGATTTTTGAGGATGCTTGAAATATAAGCCCTACATAATAATAATAATAATAATAATAATAATAATAATAATAATAATAATAATAATAATAATAATAATAATAATAATAATAATAATAATAATAATAATAATAATAATAATAATAATAATAATAATAATAATAATAATAGTTAGTGAGCCAGTTTGGTTCAGTGGTTAGGGAGCTGGACTCTTATCTGGGTGAACTGGGTTAGATTCCGCCCTCACCCATGAAGCCAGGTGGGTGACCTTGGGCTAGTCACAGCTCTCTTCTGAGCTCCCATAGCCCCACCTACCTCACAGGGTGTCTGGTGTGGGGAAAAGAACAGAAGGTTTGTCAGCTGCTTTGAGTCCCCTTAAATGGATGAGAAAACCAGGCTAGAAAAGCCAACTCTTCTTCTTCTTTCCTACTTTGCTTTTCCATCAACGTTTTATGATCTGCCCTCGTCCCACAAAACCTTGGCAAAATCTGCAACTTCTGCAGAATGTATTTACGCTCTTGTAATTCATTCCCCCCCCCCCCCCATCACAGTTTGCTATTTTGGTATGAATGCTGAGCGGATTCCTTGCAACTCGGGCCTGGGGATGGTTCCCATGGAGGAAAAGGAGATTTTCCTTCAAAAAAAAAATCGTAAGTCTGGCCAATCAGAGTGTTGCTGGTCTGGAACCTGGCCGCAAAGTCTAAGGGCAAGGTACAATGGATTCTGTCTGAGACACATCCTGTTTCCGTTTGGGAATTGCGTGCCTCAGAGGAGTACAGTTCCTGCTGGCCTGCTAGGAAAAACAAGAAGAGCTGGCTTTTATACCCCACTTTTCTCACACGTCAAGGGACTCAAAGTGGCTGACAAACCTTCTGTTCTTCTCCCCACAAGAGACACCCTGTGAGGAAGGCGGTACCGTGAGAGCTCAGACAGAGAGCTGGGACTAGCCTAAGGCCATCCAGCCGGCTTCATGGAGGAGTGCGGGCTGAAACTGTGAGACTATCAGATAAGAACCTGACACTCTAACCAGAAGATCAAAGTGGCCAAAGGAGAAGAAGAGTTAGCTTTTCTACCCTATTTATGGGGACTCAAAGCTGCCGACAAACCATCTGTTCTCCTCACAAGGGACAGCCTGTGAGGTAGGTGGGGGTGTGGGAGCTTAGAAAGAGAAATGTGACTAGCCCAAGGCCACTCAGCTGCCTTAGTGGAGGAGTGCAGAATCAAACCGGGTGACTATGAGATGTGAGTTCAGCACTCTAAACACAAGTCCAAACTGACTCACATACACAAAGACACACACAGAGCTCTCCTAACCATAGACCCTCTTCAAGGAGGGACGTGATATGAGCGATGGGGGACTGTCCCTATTCTGACCTCTGACCTTGGCCTTCTGCCCCTCAGTGCTGGTTCTGTCCCAAGTATGGTCCTCCTTTGACGTCTCTTACCTTTCAATATGGAGCGGCGTCTGCGATCGCTGCGTGTCTGTTACCAGCCAATTCAGGCCTGTCACCCAGAGAGTGACATCTTCTTCGCAAAAGGCTGAGAAGGGAAAAGTAACGGGAGAAAAATGAGGAAAAACATTCTGTGGTAGGTTTACCAGCTCCAAGACATTAGCGAAAAAAGATAATTCAATGCTGGAAGTAATTAGGAAGGGAATAGAAAACAAGTCAGCAAGTGTCATTTTGCATCTTTATAAATCTACGGTGAGGCCACATTTGGAGTATTGTGTACAGTTCTGGTCACCACACCTCAAAAAGGATATTGTGGAACTAGAGAAGGTGCAGAGAAGGGCAACCAGAATGATTAAGGGTCTGGAACACCTCTCTTACGAAACCAGGCTGCAACGTCTAGGCCTCTTCAGTCTGGAGAGACGGCGTTTAAGAGGGGACCTGATCGAAGTATATAAAATTATGCACAGTATAGAAAAGATGGATAGAGAAAATTTCTCTATCACACAACACTATAACCAGGGGGCATCTATGAAGCTGATGGGTAGGAGGGTCAGATCCGACAAGGGGAAGTATTTCTTCACCCAGAGGGTCATCGGTTTATGGACTTTGCTGCCAGAAGAGGTGGTGACAGCTACCAGTCTGGATGGCTTTAAGGAAGGGTTGGACAAATTTACGGACAACAGATGTATCAGTGGCTACTAGAATGGATGCCTAAGTACATCTTTCAGGCTGGGGGGACAAGCAGGAGGCCTCTAAGGCCATTTGCTGGGATTCAAGAGCAGGAGAAGGTTTGCTCTTGTCTCTGCTTGAGATGCCCATTGGGCAGCTGGTGGGCCACTGTGTGCAACGGAATGCTGGACAAGATGGGCTGTGGCCTGATCCAGCGCGGCTTCTCTTATGTTCTTATGATCTTATGTCTGCCTCATCCTAAATCAGGCAGAATACAACAACTCCACTTCGAATGAGAACTTCGGGTAGACATCATTTACTGAGATTTTCAAAAGTCCTTCGTCAAAGACTTCTCCATAAATTCAACAGTTCATGGAATACAAAGGCAGGTCCAATTATGGAGAAGGAACATAAAACAGAGAGCAGGAGTAAATGGACATTCCTCACAATGGGGAGATGCACAAAGTGGGGTCTCCAAGGTTCTGTCCTGGCATTGGTACTTTTCAACAATATGGAGTCACAAATGACCAATGCAATAGCCAAGTTTGTGGAGACAATTACTCAGATACTGTTCAGCGTGAACAAGTACAAAATGATGTACATTGGAGCTAAAAATCCTAACTACTCATAAGAGTTACAGGCCACAGCCCACCTAGTCCAGCACACAGTGGCCCACCAATTGCCCATGGGCATCTCAAGCAGAGACATGAGCAAACCTTCTCCTGCCCTCAAATCCCAGCAAATGGCCTTAGAGGCCTGCTGCTGTGGTCTCTGCATCTCAAAATTGATTTAGCAGAGTTGGAGAAGGTTCAGAGAAGATGATCCAGGTTCTGAAGGAGCTTCTCCATCTGGGGCTTTTTAGTCTAGAAAGAAGACAAGTGAGAGGAGACGTGGTCATCCAATCACGCTGAGTTCTGGACAGATCTGGACAGTCGAATATTTAAAACGCACGGTTAAGCTTTAGAATTTGCTCACATCAGACGTGGCGCCGGCTACCATCTTGGATGTTTTCAAAAAAGCTTTGGGCCAATCCATGGACACCAGGGTTACCAATGGCTATTAGCTTCAATGGCAGCAGGATGTGTCCTGCCTCTGAAGAGCAATTGTTGGGGAACGGTGAGCGAGACAAGCTCTGAGCTCATATCCTGCTGGTGCCCTTCCTTGGCAGCCGGCCGGCCACTCTGAGGACAGCCTACTGGGCCAGATGGGTCATGAATCTGATCCACCGGTTATTGCTTAAATTCTTATGCCTCTGACGTCCAGCTATTGGGAGCCTGTGAGCAAGGCGAACTGTGTGCTCATTTCCGGCTTATAGGTCATTGTGAGAACAGGCTTCTGGACTCGATGGACTGTGCGAAGGTGCCTCAAAGTCACGGGAAGCTTAATCATTTTGGCCAGCATCCAAATCACTTTCCAAAGACTGGCAACGCCACCCTTTCGCTTCCAGCATTCTGGCTCAAATAACATCCAAAGAAACCCAAGTAGCCAGATTCTAATAATACCTGCGCATTAATTCAATGGGAAACATGACTAACGTAATGGTTCAAATGAGGGAGGTAAACCACTATCTGTAACATTGGAAATTTGGCCAAATCCAACCAAATTTGGACATTCGAATTCTAATAAAATGTTGGAATATTCAATTCTGAATTGAATGTTTTGATACATTCGTATGAAGCTTCGTATGGGATTCACATATAGGATCCATATGCTATTTGCATGCATTTGTATTTGTATTTATTTATTTATTTATTATTTACATTTCTATCCTGCCCCATACCCGAAGGTCTCTGGGAGGGTAACAACTGTTAAAACAACAGATTAAAAACAGAATATACATCAAAAGCACTTTAAAAATTCAACAAATCTAAAACAATACACTCCGTGTTTAGAATGACAGCATGGGATCTCTATGCTATTCATATGCATTCGTATATATGATTCATATGCTATTTGTGTGATTTGGACGGGATCCATACGCTATTTGTATGCATCATATATAGGATCTGTATGCTATTTGTATGCATTTGTATGGGATTGAACATTTGTATCCAATAGATGATTCCTACCACATTTGAAGGGGATCTAGTCAAACTAATACGAATTTTCTTGCATTCAATTTGATACAAATCAAATCCAAAAAAAATGTCCTCAAAGTCCTCGTCCAGCTCCACAAAAAGCCCAACCAGTAGCCAATAAGAATAAATTGCTCATCTTTCAAAATATATTCCTTCAAACTTTGGCCATGGAAAAACAAGATCTATCTACGTGTTAAAGACACACGTGAAAATGTCTCTAGTATCACAATGTTGCTTCTGAGGAATTACAACAACAGAAGGACGTTGTACTGACAGTGTCTGTTTGTAGAGCATTTGCTTTGTTGTGGGGAATCATTCCTGGGGCTTTCCTACCACCAAGGAAAACCTCAGCATCAAAATGCACCTAGCCTATGCAAGGCCTTTTGAGAATCCATTTTCCAAACTCCACTGCACATGGTCTTTGTTGAGATAAATGGATTAGAAGTACAGTTGGGACGCCGTATCTGCGGGAGATACGTTCCAGGACCTACCGTGGATAACGTAAAACCGTGGATGATAACAAACGCTGGGAAATGCACCCCATTTCCCATAATTCCTGTGAAATCCAGCAGGATTTCAAAGGAATTGGGGGAAACCACGCACCATTTCAGGCCATTTCCTCCTTGTCCCAGGCCTCGGAAGAGTAAGTTAGGCCTAATGGTGCCTGTCGGGGGTGGGCTGATCCCAGGAAACCGGATTCAGTGGATACTGGGGTCTGATGTTAGTGATTTAGGGTCTTTTTGTATTTACCTGACTCACATGATATCATAATGCCATACCAGTCAGGTAAGGTCAGTAGTGTGGTGGTAGACATCCACACTTCATGTGCTGGAAAAACCCTGTACAGGGCCAGCAGCATTTGAAGTGTGGATAAGCAGGCAGGACAGATTGTCATGTCGGAGTTCAAGACAACATCTGAAGCTTGCCCAGATATTACCATGGTGATCTGAACACTGTACACAATTTCCACAGTTTCAGAGGCAGCACAGGAGCTGGTGCAGAACACATTGGAACCAACTTCCCAAAAGCCGAATCCACAGATCCAGGGGTGTTTTTCCACTGGCAGAAAGTACCCATTTTTGCACCCATCAAGGACCCATTTGGGTGTGAGCCGGATGAACCTACTTCCACCACGGCACCCATTTGGGACACATTTGTTTCCACCGCTGCTGGGGAAATCCGGATCATATGGGTACATCTCAGCCTTTAATCCGGATTTTCTATAGACCCCATTAATGGGGTCTACAATGGGGTCTTCAGGCAGAAAATCCGGATTAAAGGGAGCCTGTTTCCACGTTAGTTTGGCAATGGGGTCTAGAGGAGGCTAGGGGGTGGGGGCACCCATGAGGGTGGAGCCCCAAAACCTAGGCTTCAAATTCATTTTGAAGCCATTTCGAAGTTACTTTGAAGTTGCCTCTGAGAACAAAGGGAGAACAAAGTGAACTGTTACCTTCAGGCATGGAAAGAGGTGCATATTAATGAGGCTGACTCATCTCTGCTCACAAGGAGCTAATTAATATGCAAGCTCTCGCAAAGGGTTTATCTTCGGAGCCTTTGCTAACCTCCGAAGGCAACTTTGGAGGGACTTCGGAGATTGCACCCCCTGTCCCCCAAAACACCTGGGGTGACAGGCAGACCCCTTGTGGGTCAATCCGGATTTCCAAATGGGTGCTCCGGTGTTTCCACAGCAGGGAGGCTAGCACCCATTGCTATTGGGTGCTAGACCACCCATGGAAACACACTGGGTACTAGATCCGGATTAAGGGAAGTACCCATTCCTTAGATCCGGATCTTCTTAGACTTCCTATGACCAGCTGAGGCATGTGGTTCCACCCACTGCAACTCTTTCAGGACTGGCTGAATTTACCAAAGATGATTCTTCCAGCTGCATTAACACCAGATTTCCTTTCAGTGTTCACACCAGCCAGGTGCATGGTTTGCAGAAGGGCCACCAACCCACCCCCTTAATCTGTGGGACGCTACAGTACGCCCACCGCCAAATACTCTCACAGGGTTCACAAGCACCATCTACTGACCGGCGACGCTCAAGGTCTTCAGCCGGAAGTCCATTCCATATAAGATAACGAAACACAAGGTAGAGTCCAGCTTTCGGGCATCTTCAGGGTAGCGTTCAAAATCCCGGGAATTCTTCCCTGGCCGTATCTCTTTAATTTCTCTGATATCCACTGCAGCAAAAAGAAAAAGGAAAGAAAGAAAGGCAAGGAAAACATGAACATGAGACTGTTTACTGAGAGATCTGCTTAGATTACATTTCGACAACAGCCTTCGCCTTCCAGAAAAATGTCAGAAGGGCTGTTCCACGGATCGCTTCCTTTGGATACCGCAAATTGTAGCTGGCACAGTCCGCCTTCCTTCCTTCCCTCCAACTAAGGGTGTTTTTCCACTGTCACTAAAAGTACCCATTAAGTACCCATTGATGGGTATGTAATGGCATTTTTGTACCCATTAATGGGTACTTAATGGGTACTTCTAGTGACAGTGGAAAAACGCCCTAACAAAGCCTCGTATTCAGTACCAACTAACCCGGAATTGCCGGCACCATCTGCCTCTTCTGCATTCAGAACCAGCTGATTCCCAGAATGGGATCGAGAATCAATCATCACCAGAAATACCTTATTTGTCAGGTCAACACTCTGGGAGGAACAGGAATATGTGAAACACTCAAAATTTCACCAAATGAGTTTGAATTTGGACATTCGAATCCAAAAAGAATGTCTAAATTCAAATGTAAACATTTGAAGGAATTTCAAATATTTAAATCTATTTGTGCAAATTGTTTGGACATCTGTATATGTATGGATACGTACATGGTGTGTACTCGCCCATAAGCATCTTTCCCGCATCTGTACGCATTTGAACGGATCCGCATGGGACAAAACGGGCTGCTCACGGGATAAACACGGGATGCGTACGGAATGCATGCAGGCACAGAGGAATATTGCTGACGTTTGTATGCGCAAATCTGAATTAAAAATTCATACGTGTAGATCCTAACGTGTTCAATTCGAATCGAATGTGAATGCATTTGAATTTTAAACAGTCGAATCGATTTGAGTTTTTGGATATTCTATTCAAAGCGAATCGAATCCTGAAAATTGCATTTGCGCTACACTTTCAGCCCTTAATGGGTGTTTTTCCACTGTCACTAGAAGTACCCATTAAGTACCCATTAATGGGTACAAAAATGCCATTATGTACCCATTAATGGGTACTTCTAGTGACAGCGGAAAAACACCCAATGTCTCTGAGTGAATCCGGATTAGCTTGATCTGGATCAACCACTGGTGGAGAGATCTACATTAAGTGGGCTGGATGGTGGCAAATGTGGTCTAAGGAGAGATACAACGTGGACACCTAAGCCCTGCTCCTTATCGGTGGATGCAAACTACTGGTGAAAACACCCAAACGCAATGCAACAGACCAATGTCCCCGTTGATCAAATGCAGAATCCAGGTTGGACTGTATAGGGGGAGACATCTTGACAGGTACTGGGAGGGGGGGGGGGCTTTGAAGCTTTGCATGGCTTTAAAGGCCAAAATTAGCATCTTGAACTGGCTTGTACGTAGCAGTGGCTGGCAAGGGGTGGGTGCAGGCGGAAGGGCTTCCTCCCTATACTAGTTTGCTGGATCTTTTGTCACTGCTGTAATCTAAGGCACTTTCTGAACTCACTAGTGATCCAGATTAAGGAGCCGTTTAATCCGGATCATGGACCTCCTGGGGCACAAGTTAATGCAGGTCAAGGGGGCGCTTCCCCTGCTGGTCTGGCTCTCTCGGCACTGGACGCAGCCAGATCTGGACTCAGGCTTAATCTGGATCTGTTATAGACTCATTTAATCAGGTCTACGTTCAGACCAAGGTCCTTATTCTAAGTCACAAGAGGTGCACACACCTCCATGAGGGGGAAGTACTGGGAGGGGGGCATTTCAGGGGCTGTTCCTAGCCCCCGGAGGCAAGCTTAATAGGTGTGGAGTGACACAGGTCCTTTCTGCACTTGGCTTTATTCTGGAATAAATCCCAGAAAAGGGACCTAATATCCGTACGCTGGTGCAGCCTATGGAAGACCCAAGTGAGGTCTGCCATAGTCTGTATTAGCTTGTGGCCAGCAAGCCACTGTCCGGAGATATACTCCAGAATGAGACCAAGTACAGAAAATGCCATGGGCCGGATGAAGTGCCATCAATGGAGAGAGCACTGATCTGGCCACGCTTCCCACTAATCTGGATTGGTGGGACCCGACCACCGTGGTAAGTGCAGAAGAGGCCCTTGACTCTGAAATGGATGGGTGGATCAGGGTCGGAGTTTCCTAGGGGAATCTTGTTCGAGCCATTTTCTCTACGTGGCTGGGGGCATCCTCTGGAAAATTCTGCATGCAAAGGGCTTCAGAATGTCTGCAAAAAACACTAAGGCTTCCGGATCTTTTTGGCATCCTTAAGCCTTTTTCTCCCCCATAATCAGAAAGGGGGGGAAACATTTCCAAGGAAGTTGGACCTTTGATTACATGGGTGACACTGACCTGCAAAGGTTTAGTTTTGCTATTTTGATCAGAACTTTCCACTTCCTGATGTAGCGAGAGGTCAGCCCCATTAATTTCTTCCCCACTTTAACGGCTTAATTCATCTTAGTTTCCAGTGTTGCCCCTGAGTTGCTATTCTGGAATGTCCACTGACGTCCTGCCTTCTGCTCCACTTAGCTCCCCCATTTCGCCTCTTCCAAAAGCATCTGGACAGTTTTAACTGGCCTGTCCACTGGGATTTCCCACCATAAACTCCTTATTAGAGACGCACACAAACTGAAATTTAGTGGTTTGGTTTGAACTAAACCAACCACACTTGGTTCAGGTTCAATCTGAACTGCTCTTTATTCTTAACAAGGTGGTTCGGTGTTCACACGAGCCAAGCAAACACCCCAGTTCACCGCAAAGTGATGGAAAGTGTTTGGCAGATCTCTACTACTTATTCATTTTTGAAAACAATAAACGATCGCTTCTGCTCAAACATCAGCCAACAAACCGAGCGAGAGAACGACTGGAATCGAAATCAAATTTCATTCTCCCAGATACTTCTGCAAAATGCAAATTGGTTCCTTTTCCGTTCACGTATCGGTAAAGGCGGCAGAACACAACCCACGACCTTCCCTGTAATGACAACATGTTCTGACACAGATTTGGCACTTAATGCACACAACATCACTATCCCCACCCTGGCATCGGGCCCTTTTCTCCCTGTTCCAAAACCTCTCTCCACCGGGCGGGACAAAACCCAGCAAAGCCAGTTAGGAAAAATTTGCTCCAAATCACCTGTTGGAAAGGGTCACGCTCCCTATCACCCTGATCCATCTGTTTCCCCTCCCCTGCCTTATCTCTTCCTCTTAGTGTCTCTTTTCCTTTTCCTCCACGTGGATCTATGCCTGTTTCCGTCTGTTTCTCCCTGACACAAGCCCACTGGGGATGTTTTCTACGAGGCCAAATAACTCCGGCAAAAGGGTATCATCTTTAGCAAGCCCATCACCTAGGTTCAGGAAACAATGCAATCTCTGCAGGACACTCACAAATACTCCGAGGGACTTTCAAGCCTTAAAAAGAGTCACAAACAAAGTGATGCCCTGACACTGTGATTAACTGCCCAGGAAGATTCCCCCCCCCCCCCCGCTCAAGGCTAAGGATCGCCACAAAAATTCAAATTATTCATTATTTGTACGAATTCAGACGAATTTAGACATCTATATATGAATCAAATGTCCGGACATTCAGATTTCCGAATTCAAACGAATACGGATATCACGAGTTATTTGTATGAGTAATTCAGACATTTGTACCTGTACGGTTTACATACGCATCTCGTATGCATCCATACACATCAGTACACATCTGTATGGGATGAAACATCCATACACATCTGTACGCAGCCATACAGGATGAAAACCTTCAATCCACATCTGTACGCATCCATACACATCTGTACACATCTGTATGGGATGCGAAGGGGTACGTACAAATGCATATGTACACACACACCCCAGAGATACGAACGTCTGAATTATTCATATGAACTCATACGAATGTATTTGTATCGATCTGAATGTCTGGACATTTGTTTTTCCTTATTCATACGAATTCAGGTTTTTGAATATTCAATCTGTTACGAATCAAACGTCGAGAGATCTGGAGCCTGGGATCTCACGCTTTAAATTCCTGTTCCTGGCCCTGTCCTCTGCCTCCTGAGAGTGCCCTCCAGGGCTCCAGCTTTGCCTCCTCTTCCTCCTCCTCCTCCATCTATGTGGCCCCAGCTGATGCCACTGGCCTTCCAGCTGCTTCTAGTCCCTCTTCTTGGGTTACCAGGTGCGGGACAGATGGTCCAGAGGAGCAGACGAAGCAGACTGGTGACAGGTTAAAGAGGAAAGTTGGAAATGCGCTTTCAGGGCTGCAGTTTTAGGTGAAACGGGCATCTGGAAGGCTAGCCTAAAATTGTTCAGAAGAAGCAAGGAAAGCAGCTGTGAATTCTTTGCCCTACTCTTCTGTTTGACAGTTATGGCCAGTTAGGTCTGAGCTTTTCCCTTCCTGGTTTCCCCTCCCTTCCTGTAGTTATTTTTAAAACACGGTGCCTCCAACCTTGGTGGTGATAATGCGCTGGAGACCCATCGGCACAGCCAGAGGGAAAGACACCTGACCGGTGATGACACCCAGGATGGTCACCCCCAAACCACCTTCCTGGCATTTCCTTTCTGCCACTTCCCTTGAAGTGCGCCCAGGACCTCATCCTGCCAAATCCTGCCCGCTTGGTAGCTCAAGCCATTTCCTTTTCTCTTGGCCCGGTGTGTGTGTGTGTGTGTGTGTGTCTGAAAACTCAGACACAAATACAAAGGAGGGGGAGGACATTTGCCGGTCAGCACACGGGGAGCCAAAAGCAGAGTGATGGTTCTGCCTGTTCCCGTGCAGCTGAGAACTCAGATCTTTCCCTGCTTCACCTGGATCCAAGTGATTCAAGGAAAGGGGTCTCCCCACATGGCCCCCGTGCTCAGCCATTCCAGGAGTGACCCCCCAGGTCACCCTGAAAATCTGAGGGCAATGCCACTGCAGCCTCCAACCACAAGGCTGCTTCGTGTTCTTCCATGTTATAAATAAACTTCCGGAGCTTGAAACAACCAGTTTCCAATGATGATAATTCCCAGAAACCTGGCCAGAGTAAGCGCGGCTTCTTCCTGTCAGCATGACGGCCTAGCTCTGGACCACAGAAGACCCTTGAGTTACCTGGATCCTTCGTACGGGCAAAGTGGGCAGGAACCCTGGCAGACTCAACAGGTCAGAGCTACGGTTGCGCACGGATATTGGTAACATTAGTTATTTGTAAAAATTCATACATTTGCACACAAATTGAACGTTACAATATTCAGACACTGACATTCGTACGGAAATGAATGTTTCCAGACATTTGTACAGATAGTTCGGGCATTGGCTAACCTGGGGACATGGGAAAACAGCTGTGCCAGACATCTGCAACAGATCCAGAGAGCATTCAACATGGATTGAGTGCATATTAAAAGTGGATTCAGGTCAGAATTGATGCTTTCAGGAAATATTTGTTACGGGATATATATTGGTTACGTACCTGTTCGTAAACACACACAAAAAAATTTCATGCACAACCCTAGTCAGAGTTCCTGCCAGTTCCCTTCGTATATTTTTCCAAAACAGGTCTGGTGCCGTCTGAGCATCACCCAACCTCTTCAGCGGCAATTTTCACGTGCGTCTGCACAGAGCTATAGCACGACAGCGTCTCTTCTCTTCCACCTCCCTGTTCGCCATCTTGCCTTCTGCCCCACCGGCCTAAGGGCCCCTTGGCCGCATTTCTCCCTGAAGCCACGGTGGGCGATGGTTCTGCAGCGTAAGGAAAGCTGAATCCAGAGGAGGGCAGGCAACTGGAAAGCTCCTCTCAGTTGCCCCAAAGTTCTGAATCACGCTTGGTCGTCACTGCCTGCTTTATCTGGTCTCCTTGGCTGTCTTTGCACGTACCGCCATTAATCCGGAATTAGAAGATCCTGATCTTTGGTATCCGGTCGTCGTTGAACCCAGCCCTTGAAGATCCGCATCTTGGTGAGGGCCCCATATGTCCACACGGGACGTTGAGCACCCAATGACAAAGGGTGATAAACGGGGCTGCTGTGCAGACGCCGTAACAGCCATCCCAAGGCTCCAGTTGGCCCAAGCAGGAAGTTCATCCGGTGGCGCAGTGCAATTGGCCCACATAGCCATCAACCAGTGGTCACTTCCGGTTACAGTGGGCGTGGTGGAGAGACGCGGCTTTGTAGCGGCCTACGTAGCAAATTACAAAGCTTGTGCTCAGCATCGCAGTCTGCTGTGAAGGACATGTGGACCTACATAGCGTGTGTGTTAAGGGGCAGAGCCGGAGTCGCTCCACCGCAAATGGTGGACTCTAAGCCCACCCCTGGACCCCACTGCCCCAATAGCCTCTGACCCGGTCCTTCAGGACATAAGACCAGATTGAAGGCACCATTAAAGGGGTCTTGCAATCATGCAGATTTAAGGGCCCAAAGACCACATTAAATCTGGATTTCGCCAGTGCTCATGGGTACAGCATTCAGAATAGGGTCTTTAAGGGGTCTTGGGTGCAGACGGTAAGGAACAGATCTGTATCAATTGAGTACCTATCGGGTTCCTAATGGGGTCTTTGTTGCTAGTGGAAACGCAGCCCTTAATTGCAAATCATGTTGTGTTTTTATCATGGGAAGCTGCGTCTTTTAATGTATAGTTTATTTTAATCTGCTGCTACCCGCCCAGAGACCTTTGGGTATGGGGCGGGATATAAATGTAAATAATAAATAATAAATAATCTACAATAAATGGGACATGAAGTCCTGGGGCACAAGATATCTAGCAGTACAGCATGATGGGAGTTGTAGTCCAGAGGAATCAGCCATCCAACAGCACAGCATGATGGGATTTACAGTCCAGGGGCATCAGGATGTACATCAGCACAGCATGATGGGAGTTATAGTCTGGGCAGATCAGGACATTTAGCAGCATGGACATTGCGATCCAAAGACACCAGGAAGGCCAGTGGGTGCTGTAGTCAAGGGACATCAGGAGGGACATCAGAACCTAATGTTGGGAATTGTAATTCAACGATATCAGGAGATCCACTAGCACAGAATGCTGGGAACTGTAGTCCAAGGACATTTGAAAAATGCTGTTGGAAGAATCTCAGGGCATCTTGTCCTTCCTTGGATCTCTTGGTGACACTCCTTAGATCCCAACTTGTTTCATCTGCAGCCTGGACAGAGCTTGGAGCTCTTGACCACCAGAAGCAAAAAGCTGGGGCAGCCAGCTACGGATGGTATCCAAGAACAAGCGCTGCAGTAAGCACTGCTTTAATAAGCAAGGCCTGGGGAAGGGAGAAAGCACGCGTGCTGGCAATTCTCTATGGGGCTAACACCAAGAAGACACCGCTATGAGGCAACATCCAACCTTACGTTCTTTCCAGTGGTGGTACAAGGGGCAAACGGAGCCCCCGATGCCAGAGCATGGGCTTCAATCCAGATCTGGCACTTATTCCAGCCAACCAGCATCTCAGCACTAGGGTCCCAAGCAGGAGGACTTTACCTGGCACCTGGTGCCCTTTTCCATCCGGCCGCCCAGATGCCTTCACACTGCCAGGATACATTGATGCAACTGCTGTTCTGCCTCAATGAGCAATAGACCCTTTGCCCAACCCCTGATCCTTCAGGTCTCCTCACCGAAAGCTCTTAAAAGATCTAAGGGCCGACAGCAGCAACTGGATCCAGGACAGAAACAGGAGTCCATAGTGAATGCAAAAGCTGTGAACTGCATTGGCCAACAGTTTCCCTCCCATCAAAGTGCTGGCAGCGGTCCCTTGGCATTCCGGAGCCTCCTCCAAGGGCAGGTGTGCATGAGAAGAAGCCAGCCAGGGCATGTGGGAGCAGGTCACCCAAATATTTACAAACCCTGTACACAGCACCGTGTCACGCAAAGCTGGTCCTATGCACAGCGTGGGTGCAGACAGGGAATCGAACTGGAAATGGTGATGCAATGCTGGGCAGGAAAGGGGAGATTGTGGATTCTCTGGATTCTCCAACTGCCACTGGCTGGTTTCTCACAACAGGGACCCTCAGTCCCCTGACATCAGCAGCAAAAGAAGCAGTTTGGTCCAGGGGTCAAGGAGCCGGACTCTTATCTGGGAATACTGGGTTTGATTCCGACCTCCTCCACAAAGCCAGCTGGGTGGCCTCGGGCAAGTGACAGCTCTCTTCCTGAGCTCTCACAACCCCAACTACATCACAGGGTGTCTGTGGTGGGGAGAAGAACAGAAGGTTTGTCAGCTGCTCCGAGTCCCCTTAAATGGGTGAGGAAAGTGTGGCAGAAAGCCAAGTCTTCTTCTTCCTTCTCCTGCCATTTCTCCTCCTCCTCTTGGGTCCTGCACAACTCAGGTTCCCCACTTTGGGGGACACGAAGGTGTTTTAAACCTGTCCAAACCTAACAGGGTCCCAGGAGGCTCCACAAAGGAAACAGAAGGGACTCTCTCAGCAAAGGAGCCAACCCACAACACTCACAGCTTAATCACTACCCGGCCTGCTTAGGCCTTCATTATCCTGTCTCCAACTGTCTGTCTTCCTTTCCCTAGGCAGGAGTTTGATCTCGTCCGTCTCTGTGAAAGATGCCTACCAAGAAGCAGACATTTAAAATTAACCCTACCCACAGCCAACATCCTGGGCACACACTTATTATACCCTTGGTACCAACCACAGCCACAATGGGGTCATCAGCATGCGGTTTTGACAGTCTGAACTGTGAGACTGTTTATTTCATATCTGTGCAGGCAGATAGGAGGCCCTTCATTAGAACCTAAGAGCAGCCCTGCTGGATCAGGCCACAGTGCTTCTAGTCCATAAGCACCTGAGAGGAGCCCTGCTGGATCAGGCCACAGCCCATCTAGTCCATAAAGACCTAAGAGGAGCAGGCCACAGCCCATTTCGTCCATAAGAACCTAAGAGGAGCCCTGCTGGATCAGGCCACAACCCATCTGGTCCAAAAGAATCTGAGAGGAGCCTTGCTGGATCAAGCCACAACCCATCTGGTCCATAAGAACCTGAGAGGAGCCCTGCTGGATCAGGCCACAGCCCATCTCGTCCATGACCTAAGAGGAGCCCTGCTGGATCAGGCCGCAGCCCATCTTGTCCATAAGGATCTAAGTACCCTGCTGGATCAGGCCACAGCCCATCTAGTCCAGCATCCTGACTCATACAGTGGCCCACCATTAGCTTCTGGGCTTCTCCAGCAGAAAGCAAAGGCAAAACGTCCACCTGCTCTTCACCCCCTACAGATGTCTTCTAGAGACATCCTGCTTGTCCCTCCAACCTGGAGGAAGCACCTAGGCATCCCTTCTAGCAGCCATTGGCACACTGGTCCACCATGAATTTGCCCCATCTTTTCTTAAATCCATCCAGGCTGGTAATACTGGCAATACTCTTTGTCAGCCCAGATGTTCCAAACATCTGGAGGTCAGTGTTTTGCTACAGGCTACTTCAGATGGATGCTAAATGCTGCTGAGCATTCAGGCTAATGTTGCTGCTGTGACATGCGCCTCCACTGATGTCAACGTTAGAGTGATCAAAAGGATTATTTGCCCTTGTAACCGCCTGATCCTTCTTATATATAATTGCGCTTAAGAAGAATGGTTGCCAAGAGCAAACCCAGCTGCATCACTGTTCTCTCCTGTATATGTTTATTTATGCATATATGGATGTATGTTTGTTCATTTACATTTTTATCCCACCCTATACACAGAGGTCTCTGGGTGGGTAACAACATTTAAAATCAAACATTATTGAAACAACAATATTATGTATTAAATAGTGGCATCTGTATGTGGGGAAGGAAAGTGTACCCCCATTTAACCAAAAGCCAGGGCAAAGACCGAAATGTGTCCAATGAAGGTGAATTATGCACCCCAAAGAGAGATTACTCCATAGCCTAGGGGCCATCACTGAGAAGGCCCTCTCCCAGGTGCCCACTCCTTTTCCTGCTGAGGGTGGTGGGACAAGCAGGAGCCCCCCCCCTTCAGATCTTAAGGCATGGGCAAGTCAATATGGGAGAAAGCATTCCAAATCATTTAGGGCCTTATGTGTCAGAGATAATACCTTGAATTGGGCTTGGTGCAACTCTTTTAAGACCGGCATGATGTGCTTCCAGCCAGCTGCCCCGGTCAGCACTCTAGGAGATGCATTCTGCACTAGCTGCACCTTCCAAACCGTCTTCAAGGGCAGCCCCATGTAGAGCACATTACAGTAGTCTAGTCTGGAGGTTAGCAGAGTGTGGATAACAGACTCTGGCACCATGGGGCTAGAAATTCTCTTCCAAACTCTCTTATCGCCCATGGGTGCATGGCTTTCCTCTACTTCTCGTACAGCCCTGGAGACCAAAAGGACACCTCCCCCTACTCAGCTGTCCTTGGGTGTCATGGGACAACAACACCCCATCCCTGACGCAGCTGCTTGAGGGAGAAGCTTTTTAAAGAAGAACCGTGGTGCCTTTAAAACACCTTTACCACATCTGGTCCTCTTTTTACATCTGCAACCTCTTAAACAGGCTAAATTTAGGAAAAGGTCCACTAGTGTGGATAAAAGCTTAATGCAGTAGGACTTCCTAATTTTAGAACACTTTTATCTACGGAACCCACTTGTGCTTCTATCCGCCTGCACCTTCTGTTTTTTTCCCTTCGTTTCAGGGTTGGGCCAAGGTGGTGGCATGGAGAGGAACCAGTTATAGACTATGAAGGCTCAAGGGAAATGGGGAGGCCCCGAGGTGAATTTGAAGCTCAAGGGAGAGGCAGAAAATATCAAAGAACACTTTACTACATCCTGAAGAATTCACCGGTGCGCCCCTTTCCCAGACGGGAAATTAGGACTCCTGGGGCAATTCAACGTTTGGGTCAGATGGGGTGGGAGGTTATGGAGGGACTTATAGCCAATCCCATACTGGAAATGGCCACAGCTGATCAACCAGATACATGGAAACCGATGCCAGTGGTGAGCCAATGAGAAGTGAGCATGGAAGACAACGAGGAGGAGGAAAATTGAGGTGGTATAAAGGCCTTTAAATGCTTATTTTTAAAACTGTGTGGGTGTCATACACCTTGTGCCCTCCCTCTGACTCCTCGGATGGTGAGGTCCCCCCCATGCCAGCTAAAACGAGGGAGACACGCCTCAGGGGCCAAACTTGGAAAATGATTCTGTCCCCCCAATGGAGATGGTTTGGATTCAGACACTGAGCAACTCTCAGAGCTGAGTTCTCTCCAGAGATGAGAACATCTGCACCATTCAGTGCGCCTCCATGCAAAACAGCTGCATTGATGGGGGCGTAACTCTCCGGGTCCTACTTAAGGAAGACCCAATCCAGCGACCTCCATTGGAAACAAAGAATCTTCTTGGCAACCCCGACTCGTGTGAACCCTGATTCCTGACTCCTGACTTATGATGACTCTCTGGTAACCCAACTCTTGACCTGTCTGACTACACATACTCTATACCCCAAAGACTTTGGAAACCGACTTGGCTTCTCGCTGTCCCAGTGCTTGCTGCTGCTGCCCGCTCTGGACACGACAGTGACACAGGATTTTTTTCAGCACAGATGGGGGTAATCCTTTGTAAATGGTCACCCCAAAAAAAGCCCTGCCTGATCACACTCACAGAATGCCTTTTAATGACACACCGAACTAGAAGAAGCAGATAAAGGAGGAGTTTGACACAATGATCCTTGCCTACTTTATCTCAACCGATAATCTCAAATCTCAGAGTCCTAATCTTGGCACGAGCATCATTTCCCAAGGGAAAATGCCAGCTTCCTTGGAGCTCTGTACTCAGCCTTGAGTCCTCACGCCCAAGCTGTTCTTTCTTTGGTTCTTCTGCCAGGGCCAAAGGGAGGCTTAACCTGTGACTCTTTAGGGCATGGCTGGTGGCCCACCGTGGCTTTCACCTGTGATCCTGTTGACCTTCCCTCTTTGGAAGAGGTGGCCTCACCAGTGGATCAACTGTGGCTCTTCACGCTCAGCCCAGCAGCCATCAGTCTGGTCCAGGAGAGCAGCAGGAGCCAGAATCCAGGACCAAAGGCAAGCAGAAGGAAAGCCAAGATGAGGAGTTTAGGTCCTGCAAGCAAACCAGTGACCAGGAGGGGCCAGGACTCTGGAGTAAGACCAAGAACCCAAGTCACCCTTGGGCTCGGGGAGGCTGGCTGACCTAGTGGTGGTTAGTTGAGCGAGAAAGCTCCTTTTGTTCCAAGGAGTTGAAGGCCAGGAGCTGCCCAGATGTTCCTTCCCAGATGCTAGAAGCCCTGCCCGAGGAGGAGGAGAACCTTGCCATCTCTCCTGGGGTTGGTCAAATGGTGGCAGCCTAGACCACTCTTCCCTCTGGGTGACTCTCCAGCCTCACTTGATATTTACTAGGGTGAGGGAGGCTGGGGGTGCTGGTTTGGTCAACTGCTGCGGTTAAGTGATCCTGTGGTTACCAAATCAGTGGATACAGGGACACGGTGTGTACTAGCAATATTCCCATTAAGACCAAGTATCTATTTGTACGTAATCATTTGGATATTCAATACGTATCGGATACAAATGAATATGTATCCAATACGTATCTCAAATGAATGAATATGTATCCAATACATATCTGATACATATCTGTAACATATTTGTGCTCTGAAAATGTCAACTCCGGCTGAATCCACTTTTAATCTGCTGTCGATCCATGTCAAATGCAATCTGGATCCACTGTGGAGGCGACTGGTGCTCTGTTTTTCCACACCTCTGATCTTACGAACGTCCAAAGTATTCATACAAATGTCCAGAAATGTTAGCATACGAATATCATAACATTCGATTTGTGTTCCGAATTGGTACAAATTTCTACGAATAACGAACGTCACAAATATTTGTGCCCATCTCTAATCCTGCTGGCTCCTTGACCACAGGTTCTGTACAGCATCAATCTATCGTGGATTCGTCCAGAGGGATTCCTCTCTGCCTGCCTGCATCTGGTGCTCAGGTTCTCTCTAAACGGGATGAGTTAGGGTAATGAGCGTGGCTTCCGACAGACTTTTCCTCTGCAAAATTTTTAACTGTTTCTTGGCTCTAAAAGGTAGTTAAAAAGCAGGACGCTGGTCCTATCCCAACTGCTTTATCCCACCTCTGCTGCAGAGTGCAGAGAGCAGGAGAGAGTCTGGATCCGTGCCCCTGGCAAGACCTGAACCGGGGGCTTCCTGGCTCTTGATAGGCCTCATAATTGGCCCCCGGTGTTACGGCCACAGAAGGAAACAGCCAGAGCTACGTGGACAGAGTCAGAGCTAGCGGTTATGGTCCTGCACAAATGGGCAGGAAGTGGAGTCAGTGACTTGGGTTTCCGGCAACAATGCCACCACCAGCTGGGTTTGGCAGACCAAAGGTGGAAGGCAGGAAGGACGGTGGATGGACTGGGACTGGGAAGCCACAGCCCTGCACATGGCGAGCGCATCTACGTGACTCTCGGGGCATCCGCACCAAACACCCAGATACCCAGGTGGCAAGCGGCAAAGGAATGCTGTTTTATTTATCTGTAATGCACCCTACGTAGGGCTATCATTGAAAACGGTTCAGAAGTTGGAAGTGGTGCAGAACGCAGCAGCTCGACTGCTGACCGGAGTCTCTGGCCGGACTCGCATCATGTCAGCCTTAAAGGATCTGCACTGGTTACCTATTTGCTACTGAGCCCAATTCAAGGTGTTGACATTAACATTTAAACCCCTAAACCAGCTTAGGCTCTGGGTATCTGAAGGAGCGCCTGCCCAGGCACTGAGATCTCAAGGAGAGGCCCTTTTCGGAGTTCCGTCTCTTTCAGAGGTACGCGGCATAGGGAAATGCAAGAGGACCTTTTCTGTGGTGGCCCCTAGACTCTGGAACAGCCTCCCTCTTGAGGTCTGCCAGATGCCTTCATTGTATAGTTTTGGGCACCTGGTGAAAACACATCTGTTTACCCAGGCTTTTACTTCTTAAACAGCTTCCTCAGGGTGCTGTCCTGTTAGGGAGGGAGGGTGGGTGTGGGAGAGCTCAGAAGAGAGCTGTGACTAGCCCAAGGATACCCAGCTGGCTTTATGAAAGAAGAAGAGTTGGCTTTTCTATCCTGCTTTTCTCACCTATTTAAGGGGACTCAAAGCAGCTGACAAACCTTCTGTTCTTCTCCCCACAGCAGGCACCCTGTGAGAGCTCAGAAGAGAGCTGTGACTAGCCCACAGTCACCCATCTGGATTCATGGAGAAGAGCAGAATCAAACCCAGTATTCCCAGATAGGAGTCTGATCCCTCACCACTAGACCAAACTGGTTATGTAGGGATACATGTCAGGCCTCAAACCCATTCCAGCTAGGAGGCCATTTTACGAGGTGGATTTTGAGACCAATTCCTAGGGTTGAAAACATCTCGAAGCCACGCTGCTTCCCCTGGACCAGCAGCAACAGCAGCAGGATTCCCGGAAGTGGCCAACCTTCCAACAACCATCAATGAGCCTGAAATGCCCTTTCCTCCTCGTCTCCAAAGACAGGACAATTTCAGGCTGCACTGAACCCTGGAAGCTGAACCAATTGCCTCTAGTGTGATAGGAAGATGAAAAAATCCGGAAATTTGGAACACCAACCAATCCCATCTGAATGCAACCAGGGATCAAACATTCCATATCTACCTGCCCGTGACTTAAGATCTGCAGGGGAGGGCGCCAGACGTTGTACCACCACCTTCACTAGTTAAGGGGCAAGGAACCTGGACAGGGCCTTCTCAGTGGTGGCCAGACACATTCACTTTATATGTTCAGAAGATCAGTGAAGATGCACTTATACATCCTGGCCTCTGGATGAGGAAACAACTTCCCCATCCCACATCCAGGCACCCGCTGCTGTTGTTTTTATAGTGGGAGCATTTTGCAAACTATCCCAGCAGCCCTTTCTTTCACAGCCAGGCTGGGTGGGCGGGCGAGATGGCTTCTGATTCATATAAAATGACTCTGCTTAGGGCCAAATTACAGGATCTTTTTCCCCCTCTCTGTTCCAGAGTGTAGGAAGGTTTCTGCATGGTCTATTCAGGTCCTCGTCTATTTTAACTCAGCCCCTCCCTATCCTGCAATAACCGTCTTGGGAAAGTTTCATGGCTGTGAAGCAACAACTCTATTTGTTTAAAGAACTTTAGAGCCAGTTTGGTCCAGTGGTTAGGGAGCCGGACTCTTATCTGGGAATATCGGGTTCGATTCTGCCCTCCCCCATGAAGCCAGCTGGGCGACCTTGGGCTAGTCACAGCTCTCTTCTGAGCTCTCCCAGCCCCACCCACCTCACAGGGTGTTCTGTTGTGGGGAGAAGAACAGAAGGTTTGTCAGCAGCTGTGAGTCCCCTTAAATAGGTGAGAAAAGTGGGGTAGAAAAGCCAACTCTTCTCACTTTAGACTTATCCTTATTATTCTGCTGCTGAAATGGAAAACTATTGGCTTTCTCTAAATCGTTGGTGTAAACATTAGAGAATGTAAAATGGATGCTGTTATGCTAACCAGGGCTCACAGAAGAAGGGTGTGATATATTTAGAATTTTTTTAAAAAGGTTTTGTGTTACTGGTCCCTCCCCAATTCTGATTTAATTTGGTGTACCTGTGGCAACTGGGCAAGATAAAAATGCAAATAAATGAATAAATTAAATATCCACTTTGAATTGTTAACCTGTGACTTAAGATCTATAAGGGAGGCCCTCCTGGCTGTACCACCATCCCTGGCAGCAAAAGGAAGGCACCCAGGATCGGGCCTTCTTGGTGGTGGCTCCAGTCTATGAAACAGTCTCCTTCCCAGGGTGTGTCAGCCACCTTCACTTCTCATGTTCACGAGAGCCGTGAAGACGCATCTCTTCGCCTTGGCCTTTTCCTCCTCACTTTCAGGCACTATTATTATTTGAATTTGTTCATTTTACGTTTGCTTTTTAATACTGTAACCCACCCTGAGACCTTTGGGCATAGGGTGGGATAAAAATAAACAAAACAAATAAGTGAACAACAACAACAACCAACAATAATAAAAGGACTGCTGTTTCCCCCTTTGTTTTTTATTGCCCCTGCAAAATTTCCATCAAAAATCCTCAAAGTTTTCTCTTTCCTAACAATTCTTGCTGCTGTCTGAATTTAGCCCCCTGAAACTCTTTGCAGCAGGGACCATCTAGGAATCTAAGCAAGAAGCAAATAAACAAATAAAAAGGACTTTTCTGATTACATTTAGAGAACTCCCCAGTCATGCCCACGTCGATTTGCAATGCAGGGAGCCGATCCCTGAACAGCCAGCCCTGCGTCCCCCCCAGGCCTCCAACCTTCCCCGGCTGCCGAAAACCAACAGTTTATTTATTTATTTGCCCACAGACAACTTCCCTCTTTGTGCAGGAGAGGAGAAGCCAAGGCCAGCTTGGGGATGGGTGGGTGGGTGTTTGATGGGCAGGGGTCCACCGTGAAGCGGTTTTTGTTTGCTCCGGAGTCAGACGCAACTCATATTTTCACCGCCATCAAAACCGCTCTGTGTTTCCATACAAAATCGGGGCCTTTTCACATCTGCCCGTGACGCTCCGGGGGGGACGCAGAGCGATTCTCCTCTCAGAACACTGATCACTTTGTTGCTGCTTTGGAGGCAGAAAACGTGAATGAAGAAGCGAGAATTAAAAATTCGTTCACATACCCAGGCTGGACATTGGCCTCAAAGGGAAAAGGGAAAAGGCCTAAACACCAGGAAAGGAGAGGCATCCAGACATCGGGGGGCTTATTCCACTAGGTTTGGAGACTCCGGAATCAAGCACTGAGTTTTGAAAATATCCCAACACAGCAGGATAAGTAACCTGCATCTGAATGGGGTCTTTTTGAGGCAAAGCCAGCTGTTAACATTCAGACTGCCTCCAAAAGAGAGAGGGAATTGTGGGATCTTGCTCAAATCCTGCAATCATCTGTCTGTCTGTCTGTCTGTCTGTCTGTCCGTCCATCTATCCATCCATCCGTCCATCCATCCATTCATCCATTCATCCACTCATCCGTCTATCCATCCACCCATCCGTCTATCCACCCATCCGTCTGTCTGTCTATCCATCCATCCATCCATCCGTCCGCCCGTCCATCCGTCTATCCATCCGTCCGTCCGTCCATCCATCCATCCGTCTATCCATCCGTCTATCCATCCATCCATCCAACCATCCATCCGTCTATCCATCCATCTATCCATCCGTCTATCCATCCATCTCTCCATCCATCCATCCAACCATCCATCCGTCCATCCTGCCTGGAGGGTAGCAACATCTAAAATCAAACATCATTAAATAATACATAATAACAGTATGTATTAAAACCACAGCATCTTCAAGTGGGAAGGGAAAAGCGTACCCCCATTTAACCGAAGGCCAGGGCAAAGAGGTGCGTCTACATTGCCTTCCAAAATGTGTCCAATGAAGGTGAGTGACGCACCCCAAGGGGGAGACTATTCCACAGCCTAGGGGCCATCATTGAAAAGGCCCTCTCCTGGGTGCGGACCCCTTTTGCTGCTGAGGGTGGTGGGACAACCAGGAGGGCCTCCCCTCCAGATCTTAAGGCAAAGGGAGGTCGATATGGAAGTAGGTGTTCCTTCAGATATCCGGGGCCCAAGTCATTTTGGGCCTTATAAATCAAAGTTAACACCTTGAACTGGGTTCGGTAGCAAATTGGCAGCCAATGCAACTGGTGCACCAGTCGTAGTTGGGAATAGGCACTCTTGGCCAGGGCCTCCACCTGAGCTTCAAGCATCAGTGGAAAGTCCAAAAGCACCCCCAGATTTTGCACCTGTCCTGTGCAGGGCATTGCAACCCCATCAAGGACAGGGTGTCTCCCAACTACACAGACCCGTGAACCTGAGACACACAGCAGCTCTGTCTTGTCTCGATTCAGCTTCAGTAGCCAGATCATTACCTCGCCTGGCACTTGCAGTACTATTTCTGAATATTCCAAAACCACAAGATATCCAGAATTCCATACTTGCGCAGTGGCCATTTCTTTCAAGGTGGACCTTGGGACCATGCCTCCAGACAAGGTAAGCCATAGCAATGTTTCCAGAAAACCTGAGTTCAAAGTAGATTTCCCAGAAGAGCAAGATACTGGGATTTCACCCTTATATCCTTTGGTTCTGTTTGCATTTCCATGGATACACAGGGCACCCCCTATATAGCGCTGGGATAATCAGGGTTTTAGGCCCTCCCTGGAAACAGCCACACACTTCAGGGAGACCAACGACCCATGCCTCCAAAATCCACATCTTTAAGATGAGGAAACTTTGGCAGGCAAAGATCTTGCCTTGGTCTTCTGCATGAGATGCCCAGAAGCTTTGGTGGAGCACTCCATGGAATGGGATGCTGATCCAGATGGGCAGTGGCCTGATCCAGCAGGGCTCCCCTTATGTTCTTAAAGGGTTAGACAAATTCATGGAGGTCATATGTATCAATGGCTACTAGAACGGATGCCTAGGTACTGTCACCAGGTGAAGAGAAAAGCAGGATGCTTTTAAAGGCCATTTGCAAGGTGAGAGCAGGTAAAGGTCTTGCCTTTGACTTCTGTTTGAGATGCCCCAAAGCTAATTGTGGGCTGCTGTGTGAGACAGGATGCTGGACTAGCCCAGGATGCTGGGCTCTGGCCTGATCCATCAGGGTTTCTCTTAATTCATGGAGCTCAGATGTATCAATGGCTACTGGAATGGCTGTCTAGGTACCACCTCCAGGTTGGAGAGACAGGCAGAAGGCCTCTAAAGGCCATTTGCAAAGCATCATGGCCAGGTGAATGTTTTGCTATCATCTTTTCTTTAAGATGTCCACAAGCAATTGGCGGGCCACTGTACGTGACAGGATGCTGGACTAGATGGGCTGTGGCCTGATCCAGCAGGGCTCCTCTTAGGTTCTTATGGACTAGGTGGGTTGTGGCCTGATCCAGCAGGGCTCCTCTTAGGTTCTTATGGACTAGATGGGCTGTGGCCTGATCCAGCAGGGCTCCTCTCAGGTTCTTATGGACTAGGTGGGTTGTGGCCTGATCCAGCAGGGCTCCTCTTAGGTTCTTATGGACTAGGTGGGTTGTGGCCGGATCCAGCAGGGCTCCTCTTAGGTTCTTATGGACTAGGTGGGTTGTGGCCCGATCCAGCAGGGTCCTCTTAAGTTCTTCCAGACAAATTCATGGAGGACGTGAGTATTAATAGCTCCTGGAATTGATCCTCCAGTTGGAGATACAGGCAAGAGGCCTCTGAAGACCATCTGCAAGGAGCTGAGAGCAGGTGAGGGTTTTGCCTTTGTCTTCTGCTTGAGATGTCCAGAAGCCGTCTAGCCCGGCATCCTGTCTAGCACAGTGGCTCACCACTACGGCAGGTGTACTAGGATGCCATTCCAGAACATATTCTAGAATAAGGCCAAGCGTGGAAAGGGCCCACGTGACCTACAGGCCCAAGGGCAAGCCTGAGGCTGGCATGGAATGATGGCCGTTGTAGCTGAGGAACATCTGAAAGGTCGCAGTTCGGCCACTCTGGAGCAGAGCCCAGCACAGACTTCATACCCCGTCCCCTTCCTGGCACAAGCCTTGCGTATTGCGCATCTGGGCATGATATCACTTGCCAATTCTACTTACACCTTCCACATATTCAATACTGTTGGGCTGAAAGTTGATAAAAGCAGCAAAGAGAGATTATAAAGGTGCCAGGTTTTTGCACAGTCTTGCCAGCAAGACCAGAACATTTATCAGCCTGTGCATATTCAAGCCAAAAGAAAGCAGCAACACGGGAAAACTTCTACTACACGGAGCATATTCATCACAGGCAGCCACGCAAGGCGATGTTTCTGGATGGGACCTGCTGTAGTTCAGGTTTCTCAGGAAACCCACTAATATATTCCTAATCTCCTTCCCTCTTCCTGTTTTCTCACATTTTCCTCCCAGAGCTTCTCCGGTGGATTTTTTTTTTTTGCACTTCCTGTAAAGCACAGGAAACAGTCGGTCCAGATAATCATGGAATCACGAACCTGGCAGGGAACCCCTACATATTAATGCACCAGGCAGAAGGACAAACCCAGGACGAGCCAGTGTGGGGCAGGGCCTCGTTGACCGGCATGAATGTGTGGATGGGAGGCCCAAAATGTGGACTACAAAGATCCTTAACCTGGATTAAGAGTTCATGCAGAAGGGGCCTTAGATACACCGTGTGGCCATGGCCCAAGGGCCCCCCCAAATTTCCATAATAGGAAGAAAAAATATGAAAGCCTGGAACAAGGGAACAGAAAAGCATAAGAGAGGCCTACTGGATCAGGCCACAGCCCATCTACTCCAGCATCCTATCTCACAGAGCGGCCTCTCAAGCAGAGGACCATGGCAAACCATTCTTGACTCCCTGCAAATGGTCTTTGGAGACCTCCTGCTCGTCTCTCCAGCCTGGAGGCGGCACCTAGGCATCCATTTGAGGAGCCACTGACACACCTGTCCACCATGAATTTTCTGACCCCATAAGAACATAAGAGGAGCAGAAGAGCCCTGCTGGATCAGGCCAGAGCCCGTCTAGTCCAGCATCCCATCTCACACAGCGGCCCACCAGTTGCTTCCGGGCATCCTCCAGCAGAAGACAATGAGGTCCACATAGCATGACTGGAACATAGGCGGCATTTTGATCCAATGGTCCACTGCTTTGCCTTGTGCCAATGAAGGAGACCAAAACCCACAACAGGTGTGGAAGAGTGGGCCTCAGACTGGATGATATCCCAACCCAATGGCCAGTCCAGGGAGGGCTAAAGGACCCAGAGAATTTGCAGAACTGTCTCGTGCAGCTGGAGCAACTCCGCAGAAAAGGAAGCTGCCTGGCCTTCCCATTCCACCGCAGAGATTTCCTCTCCGATAAGAGCCATCCTCATAGCTGCGCACTTACAATATCCTGAGTGACGAGGACTGGAATCTCATTTCTCCACCGTCTCAGATAAACAAGAGAGGGGACCGTATCTGCCTGGCCGACCAAAGCTTCCAGGCCCAGCCTGCAAGGCTGTTTAAAGTTTGAATTTAAGCAAATTCTATTCGAATTTAGAATCTGTCCGAAGTTTTTATTCGAATTTGTACTTTCTGCAAGCCTCCCATTCTAGACCAGGGTCCGCTGGGTGGCCTGTTTAAACAGGTCTACCAGGGATCCAGATTAAGGCCCCCTTGATCTGGATCAAGCTCTGTCCCTTGCGGACGGAGCGCACCAGTGGAGGCACAGATCCCAAGCCTATGAGGGAGTCATAATATCAGACTAACTGCAGAAAAGGCTCTTGTGCTCTTTGCAACCAAAAGGAACAGGCGGCTCCCTTCTGCCTCGGGATTCCCCTGAACCGTTTACGCTGAAGCTCCTTGCGGTTCCATAGCAGAGGAGCCTCCTGCTGGAAAGAAGTTGGCAACCCAAAGCCCCACCACGGCCAGCTTCACCACACCATGGGGTTTCCTTCTCCTGACTCCTTGCAGCCCTATATTCCCCCACCTGCCCGTCTGGATAATGAACACATCAAAAACACAGACGGCCGGCCAGCATTTCAAGCCGGTGGCTTTGTGCGAGGGGTTGAAGGTCCCTGGATCAACATGGGAGCCGTGGGGAAGGATAGATAGATAGATAGATAGATAGATAGATAGATAGATAGATAGATAGATAGATAGATAGATAGATAGATAGATAGATAGATAGATAGATAGATAGATAGATAGATAGATAGATAGATAGATAGATAGATAGATAGATAGATAGATAGATAGATAGATAGATAGATAGATAGATAGATAGATATCCTGGAGGGTTTGCCCTACAGGGAAAAGCAAAATGGTCTCATCCTGCACTCTTGCTTCCCTATAAGAGGTTTCCTCTTCCTCTGCTTTGGGAAAAAAATGATCTGGAGACTGTTGATTAAAGACGACTGGATTCCCCCCCCCTCCCCAGGCCACCTCCCCGGGTATTTGTTTTGGAAAGCAGGGAAGTTGTTGAGTGGGTAGAAACAAAGTATGATTCATCGCAATACGGTTCGAAAATCTGGCTTCTCCGACAGCTGGACGGGGCTGAGGGCTGCATGCCTGGCTCTGCGGGGCGAGAGGCTGCGAGCCAGAAAGGCAAGCCCCACCTTCAAAAGCATCAAAACAAAACAAAAGCAGGAGATATTCCCTCCCCATCTTTCCTCTGCCTCTGTAGTTTCCCCAAACGTCCTCTGATATCTCTAAGCATCCGGCCTTGGAAATAAGAGATCCCTGCCCCAAGGAGCTTACAAAACCTTAGAGAAGAAGAACAGTTGGCTTTTCTACCCTGCTTTTCTCACCCATTTAAGGGAACTCAAAGTGGCTGATAAAGCTTTCTAGTCTTCTCCCCACAACAGACACCCTGTGAGGTAGGTGGGGCTGCGAGAGCTCAGAAGAGAGCTGTGACTAGCCCAAGATCACCCAACTGGCTTCAGGGAGGAAGAAGAGTTAACTTTTCTACCTCGCTTTTCTCAACTATTTAAGGGAACTCAAAGCGGCTGACAAACTTTCTGTTCTTCTCCCCACAACACACACCCTGTGAGGCAAGTGTGGCTGTGACAGCTCAGAAGAGAGCTGTGGCTGGCCCAAGGCCACCCAGCTGGCTTCATGGAGGAGGAAGAAGAAGAGTTGGTTTTTCTACCCCGCTTTCTCACCCATTTAAGGGGGCTCATAGTGGCTGACAAACCTGTTCTTCTCCTCCAAACAGACACCCTGTGAGGTGGGTGGGGCTGTGAGAGCTCAGAAGAAAGCTGTGACCAGCCCAAGGTCACCCAGCTGGCTTTGTGGAGGAGTGCGGAATCAAACCCAGTATTCCCAGATGAGAACTCAGCTCCCTAACCACTAGGCAAAACCGGCTTTTTCTCCACTCCACTCCCTGTGGTCTAAATCAGGGGCCGGAGCCAGCCAGGACTCCTGGTTTGGAGGGCCACAGAAAGGCATTGTCTGAATGATGGAGCTGATCCAGTGCAGCTTCTACTATGATGTTCACACAAGGGGTTCAGGGCTGAGCACCAGGTGCTCCAAGGCCTAGGAACAAACTTTCAAAGCCTCAGAGTCACTGGGGAACCCAGTCCAGCTCCAAGGCTGCAAGGGGGCCATTGCCTTCATATCCACCTGGTGGACCTCCAGGGATCCTCCCTGGATCTTGTCATCATGGATTTCAAACCTGCTTGTGTACTACCTTCCACCCAAAAAACACTCCTGAAGTGCTCAGGCAGCTGCTCACCAGGAGAAGAGAAACTAGAAGCAAAGGTAGGAAGGAGCAGTTAAAATGGCTCAAGTCATCAAAAACCTATTAACCACTGGGCGGGTCAGGAAAACAGCCATTAACAGAGAGAGGAAGCCTGGAGGGAGAAACCGTTTCCCAATGATCCTGTGATTCTCTCTGTGTCGTCAGGAGGCGCCTGACAACTGAAGCCACTGCAAATGTCTGGGGCTGAGTTACTGATTAAGAACCTAAGAGGAGCCCTGCTGGATCAGGCCACAGCCCATCTGGTCCATAAGAACCTAAGAGGAGCCTGCTGGATCAGGCCACAGCCCATCTAGTCCTTAAGAACTTAGAGGAGCCCTGCAGGATCAGGCCACAGCCATCTAGTCCATAAGAACCTAAGAGGAGCCCTGCAGGATCAGGCCACAGCCCATCTGGTCCATAAGAACCTAAGAGGAGCCTGCTGGATCAGGCCACAGCCCATCTAGTCCTTAAGAACTTAGAGGAGCCCTGCAGGATCAGGCCACAGCCCATCCAGTCCATAAGAGCCTAAGAGGAGCCCTGCTGGATCAGGCCACAGTGCATCCAGTCCATAAGAACCTAAGAGGAGCCTGCTGGATCAGGCCACAGCCCATCCAGTCCTTAAGAACTTAGAGGAGCCCTGCAGGATCAGGCCACAGCCCATCTAGTCTATAAGAACCTAAGAGGAGCCCTGATGGATCAGGCCACAGCCCATCTAGTCCATAAGAACCTCAGAGGAGACCTGCTGGATCAGGCCAGAGCCCACCTAGTCCATAAGAACCTAAGAGGAGCCCTGCTGGATCAGGCCACAGCCCATCCAGTCCATAAGAACCTAAGAGGAGCCCTGCTGGATCAGGCCACAGCCCATCTGGTCCATAGGAACCTAAGAGGAGCCCTGCTGGATCAGGCCACAGCCCATCCAGTCCATAAGAACCTAAGAGGAGCCCTGCTGGATCAGGCCATAGCCCATCTAGTCTATAAGAACCTAAGAGGAGCCCGCTGGATCAGGCCACAGCCCATCCAGTCCATAAGAACCTAAGAGGAGCCTGCTGGATCAGGCCATAGCCCAGCTAGTCCATAAGAACCTCAGAGGAGCCCTGCTGGATCAGGCCACAGCCCATCCAGTCCATAAGAACCTCAGCCCATCTATTCCATAAGACCCTAAGAGGAGCCCTGCTGGATCAGGCCACAGCCCATCCAGTCCATAAGAACCTCAGAGGAGTCCTGCTGGATCAGGTCACAGACCATCCAGTCCATAAGAACCTCAGAGGAGTCCTGCTGGATCAGGCCACAGCCCATCCAGTCCATAAGAACCTAAGAGGAGCCCTGCAGGATCAGGCCACAGCCCATCTAGTCTATAAGAACCTAAGAGGAGCCCGCTGGATCAGGCCACAGCCCATCTAGTCCATAAGAACCTAAGAGGAGCCTGCTGGATCAGGCCAGAGCCCAGCTAGTCCATAAGAACCTCAAAGGATCGGGACCAGTACAGAGCACCCAAAAGTATCTAGTGGACACGCGGTTGATCAAGACTCTTCTTTGACTGCCCAATTAATATCTGATATCTGCTACTGGACACATGACTCTCCAGTCCAGACAGTTCAAGTTCAACATTTTCTAGAGCTCAGATTTCAATCACTTTTGAAATGCCCAATTCTGGTGAATTTGAAGTGTGGCACTACTGATTTTAATTTATTTATTTGCATTTTTATCCCACCCTCTACCCAAGGGTCTCAGGGTGGGTCACAAGATATAAAATGAACCTATTAAAACCAATAACATATTGAACATATCACAACCACGGCAGTGTCTGAATGTGGGGAGGAAAAGGCTGTTCCTTGACTTAGCCAAAGGCCAGGGCAAAGAGGTGTGTGTCTTCACAGCTCATCTAAACACATAGAGTGAAGGTGCCTGAGACTATTCTGCAGTCTGGGAGCCACCACTGAAAAGGCCCTATCCCAGGTGAGTGGTTGTACAACCAGGAGAGCCTCCCCTGCAAATATTAGGGCAGGTCAATATGGGAGAAGGCGTTCCTTTAGATCAGTGGTTCTCAACCTGTGGGTTGCGACCCCTTGGGGGGGGGGTCAACCAAGTCTTTCACAGGGGTCGTTATGAAGTAGCAACAAAAATAATTTTATGGTTGGGGGCTAGGGTTAGCTTGGGGGTCACCACAACATGAGGAACTGTATTAAAGGGTCACGGCATTAGGAAGGTTGGGAACCACTGGATTAGATATTTGGGGCGGCAGTCACTTAGGGCCTTATAAGTCAAAGTTAACACCTTGAATTGGGCTTGGTAGCGAAGTGGCAGCCAGTGCAACTCTTTTAAGACTGGCGTGACGTGCGTCATTTTGACATTTATGAGACACGACAATCTGTTGAATCTATTTGGCAGTAACTCACTTGGGCTTCAGAGACACTAGAAGCAAACTGCTGCTTTTCTCCACTTTCTCCCCCCATGGAGTTTTCGGAGGCAACACCTCCTGAACAAGGCATAACTATTTAATATTTGCACATCTGAAATAAACAGAGCTCACAAACAGGCATTCAGTAGGGCAAAAGGCTTCCAGCTGAGCTAACCTGTACCAGCTGCCGCTGACAAAAGCAAAAATTGAGCAAAGCAGGGTGTACCGGTTAGGGTTAGGGTATGATACACAGTATGTTACAATCACGGACAAAGAGTTACAACCACCAAACATTCACCTGGTCAGCAAGATCTCTGCTGGAAATATTTCACACACACAAAAAAAATGCTTAGCCACACATATCCTCGTCCATTTCAGGCATTTGTATCTCGCCTGAGTTCCAAAGACATCAAGGAGGAGCACGCTGTTCGCCAAGGCTGTTTTCGCACTAGCAATGAAGACCCCATTAGGAACCTGATAGGTACTTGATTGGTATGGATCAGTCATGCACTGTCCACACACAGGACCCCTTCAGGACCCCATTCTGAACACAATGTACCCACGAGTGCCAGAAAAATCTGGATTTAATGGCGTATTTGGGCCCTTACATCTAGGGATGTGCACAGATATTCGAAAATCTGATTCAAATCTGATGAATATCGCCATTTGAATTCAAATTGGATTTTCAAAGATCTGGATTTTCGAATTCAGATTTTCAAAAACCCCATACGGATTTTTGAATAATTCAACTAAATTTGTCTCTGTATATCGCATCCGAATATCAGGCCTATTTGCACTTATAATGTGAGATGCAAATGCAAACGCAATAAAACAGGACGTGAACAGATTAAAAAATCAGATACAAATGTTCCCGACATTTGTATCGTTCGATTTGAATTGGGACTTTCAAAAATACGGATCTGGATAATCCAGATTTGAATCGGATTTTTGAAAATCCGGATTTTTGAATTTCAATTCGAATTAAATATTTGAATATTCAATTCAAATGCAAAAATGCATTTGTGCACATCCCTATTTAAATCCAGATTAATGGTAGACCCTTTCAAAGGTGTCTTCAATACGGTCTTCTGCTGTGAAGACTGGATCAGAGGCTGCATGTCCGCACTTCTATCGGGGCATTGGGGTCCAGGGGTGGGCTCAGAGGCCGCCATGTGCAGCGAGGCACCTCCAGCCCCACCCCACCACTCACAGCAACATAGCCCTGCACAATCTTTGCAGCTGTCTGCAAAGCTAAACACAAGCTTCATAGCAGCTACGTAGGCAGCTGCACAGCCATGTCTCTCTGCCATGCCGACTGTAACTGGAAGTGACCCGATTACCGCTTGGTGGATCTATTGCATCATGACACTGGCAGACCTTCCTGCTCGGAGCCCCAGGATGGGCGCTACAGCATCCACACGGCAGCTCTGTGTGTAGCACCCACTGCCATCATCATCATCATCATTATTATTAAAGTTTATTTCTTGAGCGCTATAAATGTACATAGCGCTGTACAGACTGCAAAACTGAAGAACAGTACAGTAACAGGAAACATAAAGAAAAGTTAAAATTACTAGAATAGTAAGATTGAAATAGTACACAATATAATCATAAACACATTATTAGTAGATGCTAGACGGCCCGTGCGGATGTATAGGGCTCTCATCAAGATGTGAATCTTCTAGGACCAGATTCAACAAGGACCAAATTGCAAAGATCCAGATCTTCTAAATCCGGAATAACGGAGCTATGTGCAAAAACAGCCCCAAACTCCATTTTATCCTCACAACAAGCCTGTAAGGTAGGCTAGGCTGGGGCAAGGTTAGAGCACAGCGAGGATTCAAATGCAGGTTCCAGCCCAGGGACCCCTCTATCTCTTCCAGTGGAAAACGGTGGGCACAGTAGCAATCCTGAGTGCCAGCCAAGCTTGGAGGGCCGCATTCTGTCACTGGACCCAAGTTATTCTGAACTTGATACCCATTATTTGCATTTCTATCCCACTCTATATGCAGGGGTCTCAGGGCAGGTTACAACACATAAAATGAACACATTTAAACCACTAACCACTGAAAAGGCCCAATCCTAGGTACCCATCCCTTAAATACCAACTCTTTTAGCGATGCAGCTGAAATGAGAGCGGCAAACAAACCATTTGGAGAAGCAGAAAAATCGTTGGGAAATATCTGTCCACCCTTGTTAAAATGTCAAATATGTGCATTTGAGGACACTTTTTACGGAGCTGGTTTATTTCATTGCTACAAACTGCTCTCAGGTACAAAGACTTAGAGGCGAATAAAATCTAGCAGTCCCATAAGAATGAATGGGTCAGTGCTGAGGAGGGAAACAGAAACCGCATGGATATTTTATCTATACAGGGCAAAGTATAAATGCAGAAAGGGGGGGGGGTAAAAAAGGAATCTTCAGTAGTCTGAGTGGGGTATTTTTCTACCCCAACCGAGTAAAAGTGCTAACACATAGTTTGGGTGAGGTTAAAAAATATGGATTATGTTGCAGGGAAAACCCTGGCATGAACGGAAGTAATGCTATAATATGGTTTGGCTAAAGGGTTAAAAATTTCCACCTTATATACTGTAAATGGCATTATTTTTCACAATGGTTTTTCACCTCGATGAGAGTTAGAGACACAGCACAGTTCTCCGTCTGGCACGTTAAAAGGAAACGGTAGCTAACCATAGTGAGAACAGAATATTGGATTAGGGAGGCCCTTGGTCCAATCCAGCATCTCTGCACTTCTCCAGGTTTCTTTAATAAGCATTTCCTGCTTTCACATTCAAATACTGCAGAGTAAACCTGGTAGGCATTCCAGTTAGAGATCAGTTAAAGTGTAGTCACCTTTACAGGTCTGATAGAAGACCCCTTCCAAAAAACAGAGAGGTCAGGAAGGAGAGGAGCCGGAAGAGCTGTGTTTACTCATGCCCTCACTGGACAACAGGCTCCAAGGTCCTTTCTGCACTGGGCATCATTCCAAAATGCATCCCAGAATAGGAGCCCCAGCCCACAGTCTGCAGTAGCGTGAGGACAGCAGGCTCCTATTCTGGAATAGAACCCCATTCTGAGCATATCACTGCATGGGTGAGCACCGGCAACGCTGCCATGCCTGCGTGGACACCGCCTCACCTGCCCACAGCTGGAGTGTTCACAGTCATGAGGACAGTGGGCCCTATTCTGGGATGTCTTCTGAAATGAGGCTCAGCACAGAAAGGGCCAAAGATTAATGCCTTGGCAAAACCCCTTCCCCCTGACATTTCAGAGGGAGTTTGGTCTAGTGGTTAGCATGCTGGACCCATATCTGGGAATACCAGGTTTGAGTCTGCACTCCTCCATGAAGCCAGCTGGGTGGCCTTGGGCTAGACACAGCTCTCTTCTGAGCTCTCACAGCCCCACCTACCTCACTGGGTGTCTGTTGTGGGGAGAAGAACAGAAGGTTTGGCAGCCACCGTGAGTCCCTTAAATGGGTGAGAAAAGCAGGGTAGAAAAGCCAACTCTTCTTCTTTAAACCTGCTGCATGCCAACGCTCACGAAAATATCACAGTGGGAACTGACAAAGTAACTATCCGCTCCAGATGTGGGCACTTAAGTACGGCAAAGGCCATGACCGCTGGCTCCCAGCGTCCACCACACTTCCAGGATGGGCCTACAGGGCTTAAACTTCCGCAGAACACATAAACGATAGGAAGAAGCCAGCTCACGTTGTGGCCCTCCAGGTGTCCCTGAAGAACAACTCCCAGCATTCCACTGTGGCTGGTATGGAATGCTGGGACTAGTCCGCTAGATTGCGGCTTGGCAACATCTGGAGGACCACAGTTTGAGACCCAATGGCTCAACCCATGGGACCTGCGCCGACTTCTTGTAAATGATCTCAGGCTCCAAAACTCTTCCGAAAAGTCAACACACCCGTATGGTGCCCTCCCACTGTCCGGGAACAGGCTGCAGATGTTGTGCCGTAAGTGTGGTGTAGTGTGTGAGTAACAGAGAGAGAGAGATAGAAGGAGTCTCCAGCTGGGTGACCTTGGGCTAGTCACAGCTCTTGTCTGAGCTCTCACAGCCCCACCCACCGCACAGAGTGTTTGTCGTGGAGAGAACGGAAGGTTTGTCAGTAGCTTTGAGTCCCCTTAAATGGGCTAGAAAAGCGGGGTAGAAAAGTCAGCTCTTCTCCTTTTCCATGGGTTTGTCTATAAGAACCTAAGAGGAACCCTGCTGAATCAGGCCACGGCCCATCTAATCCGGCATCCAGTGGCCCATCAGTTGCTCCTGGGCATCTCAAGCAGAAGATGAGGACAAAACTTTCCCCTGCCCTCAAATCCCAGAAGATGGCCCCCGGAGGCCTCCTGTCTGTCTCCCCAGCCCGGAGGAAGTACCTGGACATACATTCTAGTCGCCATTGATAACACGGTGGGGCCAAGTGCAGACAAACCCATATTGTGGCAAAATATTCACCCAGTAGGAACCAAACTAACCAACAACTGATGAGGAAAGATTTTGGGGCCACGGCACACGGAGTGAAAAGGTCAACCCAGCACGCAGCGGCTGTAGGTGTATCTCACACCGGGCTTCAATATGGGAAGATGTGGAAATAAACCTTCCAACATTACAGGGCCCTCGTCCAATTCTATGCACAGGTGGGCTTAAAAAACTGCTGCACAGTTCTGGTCTGCTGCTATTGCTTCCTGGTGTCACCATGGATGGCCCTTTCCACACTGGGTTTTATTCTGGATTAGATCCTAAAATAGGAGCCACCCACACGCTGGTGCACCCAACAGCAAGTCCTGGGACCTGATGAAGGCTGCGTCCAGACATCACTTGCGTATTCTGCACTGGCTGCCAATTCACTACCGAGCCCAATTCAAGGTGCTAACTCTGACTTATAAGGCCCTAAATGACTTGGGCCCCAGATATCTAAAGGAGTGCCTTCTCCCGTATCGACCTGCCCGTGACTTAAGATCTGCAGGAGAGGCCCTCCTGGTTATCCCACCGCCTTCAGCGGTTAGGCGGGTGGGCACCCGGGAGAGGGCCTTCTCAGTGGTGGCCCCCAGGCTGTGGAATGGTCTCCCCTTGGAGGTGCGCCAGGCCCCTTCTCTGTTTCTGTTCAGGAAGGCGGTGAAGACGCACCTCTTCACTCAGGCCTTTGGCTAAATGCTCCCTAAGCTTCCCCCATTGCAAACATTACTGTTCTTTAAACTGGTTTTGTATCTTTTTTTAAATTATTATTAATATGCTGGATTTTTAAACCTTGTACTGGTTTTAGTATTGTTTGATACAGTTTTTATATGTTTGTTTTTAAATGTTGTAAGCCGCCCAGAGACCCTTGGGTATGGGGCGGGATATAAATATAAATATAAATAAATAAATATTTGGATATTCCAGTATAAAGCACAGATATTCCACAATATCCATGCTTTATTCCGGAATATCCCAGTGTAGCGGAATAAGTTACCAAGATTTGGATACAGCCGTAGTCTGCACTAGTATGAAGGTGGTAGGTTCCTATTCTGGAATAAAATCCGGACTAAGGGCCAGTGCGGAAAGAGCTGATGCCCCTATGCAGTTTTCTTGGCAGCAATGTAGCAATGGTTGGCCATGACTTTCCACTGCGGAAACCCCAGGAGCAAACCTGCTACCCTCCACTTTCTAGCCCTCTGCCCTCCCAGTGAGCTTTGTCTGCCCCATCTCAGAGAGAAGATGGTAGAATTAAAAGGAAGTCTTAAAGGGGGTGACTCCAATGGCGGAGGGGATCCCCAAGTTTCCAGCAGTCCGTGGCAGATGGGTAAGAACTCATGGACTGTGTAGGGAAAGGGGGGCGAGAAGGATCTCTCTGGGCCTTAGAACCCAGTGATGTTGAATCCTGCAGCGGTCAGGACAGATAAAAGGAGGCATTTCTTCACCCAGTGCAAAGCTAACCTGTGGAACTCACCTCCACCAGATGTGGGGATGCCCACTGAAGTGCAGGGCCCTGTGAGAGGATTAGGGGAAGCCAGGAAGAAGGGCAGAGAGCTGCCCAGCTCCAGTGGCCCTTCTACTGGTCTACTGGTTAGGGAGCCGGACTCTTATCTGGAAACACTGGATTTGATTCCGTCCTCCCCCACAAAGCCGGCTGGGTGACCTTGGGCTAGTCACAGCTCTTTTCTGAGCTCCCTCACAGCCCCGCCCACCCCACAGGGTGCCTGTTGTGGGGAGAGGAACAGAAGGTTTGTCAGCCACTTTGAGTCCCCTTGAATGGGTAAGTGGGGTAGAAAAGCCAACTCTTCTTCTTCATCTACAACCAGGGGCAGCCACACTGCCACATGGGCTGACGGCCATTGACAGCCCTGACTTCCATACATGGGACAACCTAAGAAATGCCCCACTGGGTCAGACCCAGGGCCCACTGTGGCCAGCAGCCTGTCCCCCCAGCGGCCCCCTGGCTGCCCAGAGGCACAAGAGCATTGGGAGAAGTTCTCCACTGGGTCCCGCTTCCGCTTCCAGTATCCACCCATCAAGAGGCAGACCACATCCTGACATTGATGGCCCCTGTTCCTGCAAAGGGAAGGACCTCAGAAGCCCCCCACTGGCTCACCCCGACTGCCCAGGCGGCAGGACCCAGGCCCATCACGGACACACACACCATTCCCAGACTTCAGAGGGAGACCTTTGCCCCCCAGTACCAGAAGCAGCCAAGGCCATCAGAAGCCCCCGCCTGCCCGGGTCAGACCCAGCAACCCCCAGTGGTTCCCCAGTGGCCACCCAGCAGCGCTAGGAGTCCCACCCGCAGCGCCTGAGCGCACGCAGCCTGCCCTGCTGCCAGTCTCTTTGCCCTCCGGAGAGCTTGCCCGGCCGCATCCAAGGGCCACAGGGACCCCGGGGCCCCAGCCCGCCAGCACCTGCGCCCCCAGGGCGGCGGGTCGGGGAAGACAAGCAGGAAGGCATCTACCTGCCGGCGCCTTGCCCGCAGCTCTTTCCAAGCGCCCCCTCACCCCCCACCCCGCCCGATCTCCTCTCTCGCCCCCCCCCCCACTCACCGTCGCCCTCCACCTTCTCGGGTGCGCGGCTCCAGACCACCTGGCGGCTCTTGAGTCGCACCTGGAAGCTCCTGCGCTCGGGCCGCTGCGACTTCTTCTGGTAGAAGAGGGTGAGGACGGTGCCCAGTTCGAGGCCCCGCAGCACCCGGGCCAGATCCGCTCCGGGGGGGGCGGCCCCGGCGCCCTCCGCCCCCGCCGCGGGCTCCTCCGGGAAGCCATTGGCGAAGCCGCTGTGGAGCCTGGACAGGGCGGACATCCTCAGCGCATGGCCGGCGGCGGGCCGGCGCCCGCGGAACTCCCGGCCACTGGGGCGGCCCTCGCCCGGGGACGGGCCAGCGGGCGGCGGCGGCGGCAGGGCAAGCGGTGCCCAGGCGCTCCTTCTCCCGGGGGATCCGAGGCGAGGGAGTCAAATCCGGCCCGGGCGGGCTGCGTCCCTCCCTGGAGGCGAGGCGGGCACCGCGGCGCCCGCCCTGGGCATGCCTCCGGGGACGTCAGGGAGGGCAGGGCAGAGCAGGGCCTGGCCGGCGGCGGCCCCCAAGAGCGGGGCACAAGGAGGCGACGAAGGCGGCCTTTGCACGACAGGCAGCCGCCCCACAGGGAGGGTCCCGGGCGGCTGCTCACCCCATGCACCCACGGCCTGGCCAGGGAGCAGGCAGGCAGGCAGGCAGGCGGGGCGTTCAAGATCCCCGGGCGTGCAGGGGGCTCCGCGGCACCACCAGCCTGGCAAAGGCTGCAAGCGGGGAGAGAGACCCCCCCCCCCCGCCCGGACCCTGGCAAAGGCTGCGGCGGCTGCGGGTGGATCTCAGGCTGCTGCTGCTGCTGCTGCTGCTGCAATGGACGCCCAGAGGAAACGGCGATCACACATGGCCGGAAAGAGCCCAGAAAGGAATTCAGTGCGCCGGGCGGGGTGGGGGGGGAGAAATCCTGGGTCTTGGAGAAATAAAGGCAAGGGAGGGGGCGGAGGAAAGGAGGCGGAGGGCGACACCTAGCGGCGAAACGCGGGTATGGCAGGAGGGAGGGGGCTGGCAATGCCCAGCAGGGAGGACCAAGGTTAGACTTGGGCAGGTGTGCAGGTATGTGCGGCGACACTGGGAGCCAGTTTGGTCTGGTGGTTCGGGAGCCGGACTCTTATCTGGGAATAACGGGTCCGATTCCGCCCTCCCCCATGAAGCCAGCTGGGTGGCCTTGGGCGAGTCACAGCTCTCTCCTGAGCTCTCACAGACTCACCTACCTCACAAGGTGTTTTGTTGTGGGGAGAAGAACAGAAGGTTTGAGCCGCTTTGAGTCCCCTTAAATGGGTGAGAAAAGCGGGTTAGAAAAGCCAACTATTCTTCTTCACTGAGTTGTGGCCAGCTCACGTCTCTCTCCATGGGCACCTCTACGCAGCTTTCTCGCCAAACTAGCAGAAGTGGTTTGCCATTGCCTAATTCTGTGGAGAGACTGTGGAGCAAACCTGCAGCCCGCTGTTCTACACATAGTTTGCTCTAACACTCAGAGGCAGCCCCACCCAGACTCCATGGGCACCTCTACACAGTTTTCTTGGCAGCAGGACAGAAGTGGTTTGCAATGGTCTACGTCTACGGAGAGGATGGGGATTGAACTGGCGGCCCCTTTCACAACCTCCATGGATGGAGAACCACCTACTGCCGGCCCAGGTCCTTCCATCCTCCACCTGCCTCCCAGAGTTCTCCCAGATCCTCCTTCCATGATACTGGCCCCCATCCCAGCCCATCCTCTGCTTTTGCCTTCTGTCTTTCACAGAATCAGGGTGTTTTCCAGCTTGTCACATCTTCTGAGGTTCGGCCTCAGGATTTGTCCTTCCAGTGAACAGTCAGGGTGGATTGCCTTTGCAGAACACAAGAAAGAACATAAGATGAGCTGTGCTGGATCAGGCCACAGCCCATCCTGTCTCACACCGTTGCTTCTGGACATCTCAAGCAAGAAGAAGAAGAGTTGGCTTTTCTACCCCACTTTTCTCACCCATTTAAGGGGACTCAAAGCTGCTGACAATCCTTCTGTTCTTCTCCCTACAGCAGACACCCTGTGAGGCAGGTGGGGCTGTGAGAGCTCAGAAAAGAGCTGTGACTAGCCCAAGCTCACCCATCTGGCTTCATGGAGGAGGCCGGAATCGAACCTGGTATTCCCAGATAAGAGTCCGGCTCCCTAACCACTAGACCAAACTGGCTCACAGACCAAACTGGTGAAGAGACAAAGGTGAAACCTTCACCTGCTCTCAACTCCCTGCAAATGGCCTTTAAAGGCATCCTGCCTGTCTCTCTAACCTGGAGGCATCAATTCTAGTAACCATTGGCACCCCAGTACTCCATTCATTAAAGGGAGCCCTGCTGGATCTGGCCACAGCCCATCTAGTCCAGCATCCTGCCTCACACAGTGTTCCACCAGTTGCTTCTGGGCATCTCAAGCAGAAGACAAGGAGAAAACCTTCACTTGCTCTCAAAGCCGAGCAAATGGCTCTAAAGCCCTGTCTCCCCACCCTGAAAGACGTCCCTAGGCATCCATTCTAGTAACCATTGATACATCTACCGTCCATGAATTTGTCCTGCCCTTCCTTAAAGCCATCCAGGCTGGTTGCTGTCACCACCTCTTCTGGCAGCCAATTCCATAGACCGATGACCCTCTGGGTGAAGAAACGCTTCCCCTTGTCGGATCCAACTCTCCTGCCCATTAGCTTTTTAGGTGCCCCCTGGTTCTAGGGTTGTGTGATGGAGAAAAGAAATTTTTTCCCTGTCCACCTTTAGGACTGATGGATCTCCTCGCAGTCCAAGGGATTCCCAAAATCTTCTCCAGCACCATTATTCGAAAGGGTCAATTTGCTGATTTATTTGTTTGTTTGTTTAAGGGATTTATATCCCGCCCTTCACCCAATGGTCCCAAGGCGGGTTACAATAAGAATAACACATATCAAATATTGTAACATAATTGAAAATATAACCCCTCCCTCCCTGAGGAAGCTATTCAAAAGGCAAAAGCCTGGGTTAAAAGATACATTTTCATCAGGTGCCGAAAGCTATATAGCATAGATGCCTGGGGAACCTCAAGATGGAGGCTGCTCCAGGACTAGGGGCCACTCCAGAAAAGGCCCTCTTTTATGTCTCTATGCCTCGTACCTCTTCAAGGGAAGGAACTCCAAGAAGCCCTCTCCTTGAGATCTCAGTGCATGGGCAGGTCTACATGAGAGCAGGCACTCCTTCAGATCCCCAGGGCCCAAGCTGTTTAGGACTTTATATGTTAGTGTCCACACCTTAAATTGGGCTCGGTAGTGAATAAGTAACCAGTGCAGATCCTTTAAGACTGGTGTGAGGCAAGTCCAGCCAGAGACTCCCATCAGCAGTCGAGCTGTGGCATTCTGCACCAGTTCCAGCTTCCAAATTGTTTGCAAGGGTTTTCTTGGGCACTCAGCCTCCCTTGTGGCCCCATTCCCAGAACCATACAGTACATTACTACTGGGAAAACCATCACTTTGACGGCATGGAGCTCTGTTGCAAGCTAATGTCTCTTCATCCTTTAATTTCATGGCTGCCATACCCACCTGCTTGCATTTCCTCTTCTATATGGCTATTAAAGGCACAGGGTCCCAGCCCTCTTTTCCACATGGTAACCTTTCCCCTGAGCCATGCCTTAGGATCAGCTCTGTTTTCTAGGGCCTCAAAGGAGTCCAAAGTTGTCAGTGTGTCCTGAAAAAGGGCAATGAGGAGGTCATGAATGGTAAGGACTTTTTTGGCATGAAAGATCATAGGAGTTAAAAACAGTGGTCTTTCTTGGACTAATGTATGGCTGTGAAAGCTGTATGCTGAGAAAGGGCAAGAGATGAAGGCACCTTCCGATCCTCAGTCTGGAGGCAATTACTATGGAGATCATGGGCTGGGAAAAGAGCTAACCGGTCAGTCCTGCAGGAGATAACATTCAGCTGTGGAGTAAATGATCAGCATGTGGCAACTTGCACAGCTGCATTAAGGACAAGCCCTTTATAGCAGTATTTGCCCAGAAGTCAAAGCTCATTTGAAGGCAATGAATGGTCTGCTGTTTGCACTTTCCTCAGTGGAATGGTATGATAAGAACATTCCAGTGAGGTGAAGATCTGGTGCAGAGGGAGTCGTCTGCATTTTAAACGCTGCCGCAGTCCTCAAATGGACCACCAGTACTTGAAGTGCAGATGGCCTGGTCTGGTCAAGCCCAGTTGCTATGGTAACAGCCATTGCAACATCCACCTTGCATCAGATGTTGCTGTGGCAATCAGCCTGCAGTACACAACTGGGCAGCCTCAGCAGCTCTGCCCACTCACAGCTGTGCAATCAGAAGAGGGCGTGAATGCCGCTCCTGGTCCAGCTGTGGACAAGATTTTACTTGTGCCCAGCTAATGAAGATGGGGCCCTGGAGGGAGCTCTGAGATGCTCCAGGACAGCGGTGCGGAGTATGGACAGCGTTCCCAAGGACTGCCTGGACCTGATCCTGGAAGTGCAAAGAGGGCCTAGCAATCCCCAAAAGCCATAAATCAGCCTGCTCTCTCATGATCTGTGGTGGGTCAGCCTGTTTGTGTATGTGACTTTGTGTTTCAGATTTTGAAAAAGTTAATTTTTTGTGTACTTCAGCCCCTTTGGCCAGTTTGGGAAAGATTATCGAAGATGCAACTTCCGGCTCAGGAACTTGCCTTGTGTGGGATAAGATCATCTACCTACCTACCTACCTGCATTTTGATTCCACCCTATCCCCAAAGGTCTCCAGGCCAGTAACAGCATCTAAAATCAAACATCATTAAAACAACAGCATGCATTAAAACAGTAGCATCTGCAAGTGGGAAGGGAAAGTTTCCCCATTTAACCAAAGTCCAGGGCAAAGAGGTGCGTCTTCACTGCCTTCCTAAACGTGTACAGTGAAGGAGATAGACACACCTCAAGGGGAGACTATTCCATACCTGAGGGGCCATCACTGAGAAGGCCCTCTCCTGGGTGCCCACTCACCTAGCCGCTGAAGGTGGTGGGACAACCAGGAGGGCCTCCCCACCAGATCTTAAGACACGGGCAGGTCAATATGGGGGTATGTGTTGAGTGTTGCTAGATGTGTAGTCTAGATGAGTGTTGCCTTGTGGAGAGAAAGACAGGGCAGTTTTGCTTTTAGGTTTCAAGTACAGGAGAGGAAACCTAAGCAGGTGTTGCTTGTGATGCAGCTGGGCCCTCTCTGAATTTCCTATTCTATGTGGCTGTTAAAGGTGCAGGAGCCATGTCTGCACTGCTATATGGTTAACCTGACAAAGGTCCCTTCTAGACTAGCGGAACAGATCTGCAGTTAAGGGGAAAATCGCAGCTTATAGGCTGGGAAGCAGCATCCAGGTGTCTGGACTAGAGCAGCCTCTTGCAGCTTCCTCATCGGAAGCTGCGAGAGCTGAGCTGGCATGCGTGGTCACATGGGATGGGGCAACCAATTGGAGCTGAGCTGCCCTCCCTGTTCTCGTTGGCTATTCTTGCCGTTCCGTCTGGACTGGTGGGAAGATTCAAAGTTTTATCTACTTCAGTCAGGTCCCCTCTTAAACGCCGGCCCTCTTTCCAGGCTGAAGACGCCTAGACTGTGTGGCCTGATCCAGGAGGGATGAGAAACAAGGTCCAGTGCAGAAAGGGCTTTTCTTTATTATTTCATCTTTCAGCAGCTAGGTTTGCCAATTTTTCTACTGTCCACTGTGCCTTTGCTTTTAAAAACAGTGAGATCAGCTGATTCTTTGCCAGGTTATTATGCTTATCTCACAGGTGGGAACAGATCTACTTTTGCAGGCAGCCCTCCCTGGGACCTCTGTTAGAGATGCAGGCCTTGTCAGGTTGGGGATTTACCTGGTCAGTTGGCAACCTCTCTTAGGACTTGCTTTCCATTGTATTGCTTGTTGGCCTCTGTATTACTAAATAAAAAAATATTTTCACAACGGCAGTTTTCTGGACAGAAGAAGAAGCGGAGTTGGGTTTTCTACCCCGCTTTTCTCGCCCATTTAAGGGGACTCAAAGTGGCTGACAAACCTTCTGTTCTTCTCCCCACACCACAGACACTGTGAGGTTGGTGGGGCTGTGAGAGCTCAGGATAGAGCTGTGACTAGCCCAAGGTCACCCAGCTGGCTTCGTGGAGGAGGGCGGAATCAAATCCGGTATTCCCAGATAAGAGTCTGGCTCCTTAACCGCTAGACCACTCAGGTGGGTATTTTGGAGATTCCTTGGAGATCCTTCATGCGGAACTTCTTTCAAATATACATGATGCTCGTTTAAAGAAGACATCCCTTTTTGCAGCTGGCGATCTGCAGCCGTCTCCCGCTCTGCCTCCCTTCCGCCTCCTTTTCCAGGTTTCCTCCGCGTTCTGCTGGCTCAGCTCCTCCTCAACTTGAGTGTTTTTGCTTCTCTCAGCACATTTTCCCCACATCCTGAACCCGAACTGATGAAGCTCTGATTTCAGGTGGATGGATGAGTTAATTGGGTCCCCGCGCAATCTCACAGCCGGGTTCATTGTTCTGGGTGAGGCTGCGCTTGCTCCAAGGATTAGCGCCATCCTTATGCCAAGCTGAATTGGGCAGCTTAGGCACGTTGCCTTCTCCAGGGTAGTTCTCTGACATGGATCTCCCATCAACCCCACACCAATAGCCCTGCTAGTGTCTGGAAAACTATTTCCCTTTTGCTTTTGTGATGGTAAAGCCAATTGAACCTGAAGTATAAAGCCTAAACTACATCTATCTTGGGTGTGCATCCAGTTTGGTCGAGTGGTTAGGGAGCTGGACTCTTATCCGGGAATAACAGGTTTGGTTCCACATTCTTCCACAAAGCCAGCTGGTGGCCTTGGGCTAGTCACAGCTCTCTTCTGAACTCTCACAGCCTCACCCACCTCACAGGGTATCTGTTGTGGGGAGAAGAACAGAAGGTTTGTCAACAGCTTTGAGTCCCCTTAAATGGGTGAGAAAAGCGGGATAGAAAAGCCAACTCTCCTCCTCCTCCTCCTCCTCCCTCCTCCTCCTTCTTCTTCCATTTTGCACCTGCGAACGAATTCCCTAAACTGAGATGGTGATAACTGATAAAAGTGGACATGCAACCTCATAGGTCCTTAATGGAGCCTAGTCTCACAGGCATTCTAAAGCACCTTAAGTCTGTATGTATCTCTTGGGGTGCATTCACATCCAAATTGAAACTGTTTTCGGGATCGGGAGATCCCATTTATTTTTTTATTCCCAGACTTCATGAGGACTATCCTACAAAAATCTGCAGAAAAAAGTCCTCACAAAAACTGTTCTCAGTGCCCTTTTGGAGCCCAGCCCACATTTTTTCCCGTTTGGGAACACTACCAAACTATTTGGGGTGAGGATCTATCCTAGCTAATGCCTGCCAGATGTGAGCAGGGTTTCACAGCTGCAGAGGTCGCCCCTCACCATGCCTATAACAAGAGGAGAAAGAAAAAAAAAATTAAAGCATCAGCCAGTCTCAAAAGATACAATTGCAGCAAGGAAATTCTTGTGATTAGGAGAGATTCAGCAGCAGGAAAAGTTTTTAAAAACTCAAGCCTCAAACTATACATTGTTGCAAGGCTGGCATAGCAGGGGAAGATAAGCTGAGAGTCTGGATTTTGCAGAAGCAAACAGAGGGAAACTGAAAGGGAGAGTAGCCTCTCTTTCCCCCACTGCGTGTGAGCTACCAGCCTCAGTTTTGAAAGGGAATTTGTGCTGTCAGTTCTCCTGTTTAAGTGCAAACAGAGAGAACAGGCAGGGACTGGGCTACTGATGTGAAAGGGAGAGTGTGAAAGGGATGCTTGCTTGCTTTTGCTCAGCTGATTCTGCGGGGACAGGCTTAACGGGTTGGACAGGGGCAGTTGGACAGGGACAGAAGAAGGTCCTGCTCCTCTGTGCTGGGTTTTTTTGCAGCTTGAGTGGGAATGCCAGTATTCGCATTCAGCCTGTGTTTTCCTCAAGGAAATGGGAACACCCAGAATGCGCACTTGGTCCTGAATCCAGATTTTAAAAAGTCTAACCTGGAGTTAAAAAATCAAGTGGGAATGCAGCCTTGGTTGTTATTTATCATGGGATGCTTATGAGTTAGGATATAGTTCCCTTTGTATTAGCTTCTAGTTATCCATTCTTATCCTCAGTCCGGGTTCAATTTGAATCCTGTTGTATTCTGATGCTTATTCTGATGTGGCCAGGATCACTTCTGACTCTGGTCAGAGTTATGGAACTTGGCTTTTGAAACCTAAGGCTTTGTACCTCATGTCTTCACATGAAGAACCTTTTTGCTTTGCTTAGATATTCTTTTATTCTTTTTATGTATTTTGCTTATTTTTTTGTTTTAATAAACCAAATCATCCTTAATTTCATTCTGGTACACTTTATTTGAGGCCAGAAAGTGAACTTTGGTGAGTCTAACTCATGTTGTCTCAGCACGCAGGCAGGGACAGACAGTGGGTTTCTGGAAGGTTCTGGGTGGTCCTACAAGGGATGATAATGAGGACAACCAAAACCATCACTGCAGCCTTAGTAGACGTTTACGGCTGGTTTGGTGCTTTGAGCATCGGCATTTCCCCAAGGACTCAAGGTTCACAGAGGTATCAGTGCAGAACTTGTACTGTTCCAAGTAGTTTTGCCCTTCATAACAGATGGATAGAGATTCTGTCAATACCCAAGGTGTGAGCCAGTTTGGTCTTTTGGGGTGTTTTTCCACTGTCACTAAAAGTACCCATTAAGTACCCATTAATGGGTACGTAATGGCATTTTTGTACCCATTAATGGGTACTTCTAGTGACAGTGGAAAAACACCCTTGGTTAGGGAGCTGGACTCTTATCTGATAATTTTGCTTTTGGGTGTTTTTCCACTGTCAGAAAGTACCCATTTTTGCACCCATTAAGGACCCATTTGGGTGTGAGCCGGATCATCACATTTCCACCACGGCACCCGATTGTTTAGACTGCTGCTGCCTTTAATCTGGATTTTCTGTAGACCCCATTAATGGGGTCTACAATGGGGTCTTCAGGCAGAAAATCTGGATTAAAGGGAGCCTGTTCCCACACTTATGTGGCAATGGGGTCTAGAGGAGGCTAGGGGGAGGGGGCACCCATGGGGGGGGAGCCTCAAAACCTAAGCTTTGAAGTCATTTTGAAGTCACTTCGAAGTCACTTCGAAGGGGTACATAGTAAAATAACAAAGTTTGCTGATGATACTAAATTATTTAGGGTAGTAAAATCTGAAAGAGATTGTCAAGAGCTCCAGAGGGATCTCTTAGCATTGGGTGAGTGGGCAACCAAGTGGCAAATGTGCTTTAATCTTAACAAGTGCAAAGTAATGCACATCGGAGCCAAGAATCCAAATTACGTCTATAAACTGATGGGGTCTGAGCTTTCTGCAACACGCCAGGAAAGGGATCTCGGTGTTTTGGTGGACAGTTCAATGAAGGTGTCAACCCAGTGCGCAGCAGCAGCGAAAAAAGCAAATTCAATGCTGGGAATAATTAGGAAGGGAATAGAAAATAAGACAGCAAGTGTCATTTTGTCCCTTTATAAATCTATGGTGAGGCCACATTTGGAGTATTGTGTACAATTCTGGTCACCACACCTCAAAAAGGATATTGTGGAACTAGAGAAGGTGCAGAGAAGGGCAACCAGAATGATTAAGGGTCTGGAACACCTCCCTTACGAAACCAGGCTGCAACGTCTAGGCCTCTTCAGTCTGGAGAGACGGCGTTTGAGAGGGGACCTGATTGAAGTATATAAAATTATGCACGGTATAGAAAGGGTGGATAGAGAAAATTTCTTTTCTCTATTGCACTACACTAGAACCAGGGGGCACCTATGAAGCTGATGGTTAGGAGAATAAGGTCTGACAGGGGGAAGTATTTCTTCACCCAGAGGGTCATCGGCTTATGGAATGTGCTGCCGGAAGAGGTGGTGACAGCTACCAGTCTGGATGGCTTTAAGGTAGGGTTAGACAAATTTATGGATGACAGATGTATCAATGGCTACTAGAACGAATGCCTAGGTGCATCCTTCAGGCTGAGGGGGGGGGGGAGGAACTGGGGCGTTTCTAAGGCCATCTGCTGAGACTCGAGAGCAGGAAAAGGTTTGTCCTTGTCTCTGCTTGAGATGCCCGTGAGCATTTGGTGGGCCACTGTGTGCGACAGGATGCTGGACTAGATGGGCTGTGGCCTGATCCAGCAAGGCTTCTCTTATGTTCTTATGTTCTTATGTAAGTCTGTGCAAAATAGCTCCAGAGCGTCTTTGAAGTCTGTGCTGATCTTCGGAGTGAACTTCGAAGTGACTCTGAAGTCACTTCGAAGTTCACTCCGAAGATCAGCACAGACTTCAATGGAGCTGTTTTGCACAGACTTTGAAGTGACTTCAAAATGACTTCCAAGCTACTTCGGAGATTGCACCCCTGTTCCCCCCAAACACCTGGGGTGACAAGCAGACCTCTCATGGGTAGTTCCGGATTTCCAAATGGGTGCTTCGGTGTTTCCATGACAGGGAAGCTAGCACCCACTGCTATTGGGCGCTAGACCACCCATGGAAACACATTGGGTGCTTCCCTTAATCTGGATCTACTAGATCCGGATTAAGGAATGTACCCATTCCTTAGATCCAGATCTTCTTAGATCCGGATTAAAGGAGCGCGGTGGAAAAACACCCTTTGATTTCGCTCTCGTCCATGAAGCCAGCTGGGTAACCTTGGGCTAGTCACAGCTCTCTTCTGAGCTCTCACAGCCCCACCTACCTCACAGGGTGTTCTGTTGGGGGAGAAGAACAGAAGGTTTGTCAGCTGCTTTGAGTCCCCTTAAACGGGTGAGAAAAGTGGGGTAGAAAAGCCAACTCTTCTTCCGCCTCAAAGCCAGCCTGGTGACCTTGTACTAGTCACAGCACCACCTACCTCACAGGGTGTTCTGTTGAGAGAAGGAGGTTTGTCAGCTGCTTTTTGAGTCTCCTTAAATGGGTGAGAAAAGCCAACTCTTCTTCCTCCTCCTCAAGGAAGCCACTCATGAGAGCCAACCAAATCTAATTTTTTCCAAAGGTGTCACATACAAATAAACCCCAGCAATGTATTACATGCACCAAACATGGCTTCTCAAATGGGATTCATGAAGCCCTGTGCTCTCAAATAGATTGTCAAAGCCTCGAGTTGCATTCTCCAAGGCTGTGGTCACACCTAAGCTTTAATCCAGCTCCAGTCTACCTTCAAAGCGAAGGAACACATGACCAGCAAAGTGACCAGTAGCAGCCTAGCGGGCATTCATATGCTCTTCACTAGAGCTGCACTAAGTGTTGACCAGAGGTCTAAGTGCGAATTGGCTTCTGGGCAGAGGCAGTTCAGGCTGGAAAATGCCCTACGAGAGCCACTCAAAGCTGGGTGCCAGCGTTCAAATGGATCCCGGACATGTCTATCTCATTCCTTTTTTCCCCTCCGTTAGCCTCTATGGTCCAGTGAGCGCAAAGAGATGGCGTAGGCGGAAGGGAGCTCGTGCTTGTCTGGGGCGCGAGCATGTGACGTCAGAGCCAGCCGGCTGAGGAGAGCCTGACTGAGGAGCCGCGTCCAGGGGATGGAGGAGAAGGAGCAGCTGAGGCGCCAGATCCGCTTGCTGCAAGGTGACGGACCCGGGCGTCCGGGCGGCCTCCTGGGCCCCGGGGCGGAGGGGGAGCTTGGGCCGGGCTCCTCCTCAAACGACACGGCTGCCCCCCCCCCCCATTGGCAGAGCGGGGGAGCTTGACCAAACGCTGCCCTCAAGCGCCGCCGCCGAACTACACCTCCCGTCGTCCCTTGCCGTTGCTCGGGGCGCCGGGGCTCATGGGACTTAGAGTCCAGCAGTAGCCGCTGGCCGAAGGAGGCGGCGGGCCAGAGCCGTCGGCGGGCCTGGCCAGCCCGGAGGTGTCGGGAGAGCTCGAGGGAGGGAGCGGCGGGGCCGACTGGGAGGCCTCCGGGCTCGCTGCTGGACTGCCACTACCGAGCCCAGTCCATAACTTTGACTTATGAGGCCCTGGGTGACTTGGGCCCCAGATGTCCGAAGGAACGGCTTCTGGTGGTCTGGTCTAGCGGTTAGGGAGCCGCACTCTTGTCTGGGAATAGCGGGTTCTATTCCGCCCTCCCCCACGAAGCCAGCTGGGTGGCCTTGGCCTAGTCACAGCTCTCTTCTGAGCTCTCACAGCCCCACCCCCTCACGGGGTGTTCTGTTGTGGGGAGAAGAACAGAAGGCTTGTCAGCTGCTTTGAGTCCCCTTAAATGGGCGAGAAAAGCGGGGTAGAAAAGCCAAATCATCTTCTTCCGTGTCGACCTGTCTATGCCCTAAAAGGGAGAGGGGCTTTTAAGTGGTGGCTCCCAGACTGTGGAATAGTCTCCCTCCTGAGATGCGTGTTTAAAATGAGCTGTTTGCCCTGGTCTTTGGCTAAAAGGGAACAATTTTTCCTTCCCACAACCAGACAGTGTTATGGTTTTAAAAAGCTTAGTATGTTATGGCTTTAATGTATTCGTTTTATATGTTGTAACCTGCCCTGAGATCATTGGATATGGGGGTGATATAAACATACATACATATATACATACATGCACACATACACACACATACATGCAGTAAAAGACAGGCACTAAAACTATTCAAAATACAGCCAACTCCTCTCTCACTCCCACCCTCTGCCTCCTGCCCCACTCTCTTGTACCTCAAAGGATAGCAGAGCTAGAAGAAGACTCTCACTTTAAGATCTTAAAGCGTGGACTGACTGCTTGTTTTCTGGGGACTGATAGGTAGCAGCCCCTCCCCTGCCAGGTTGCTTAGTCTCCTACATCAGTCTTCCTGGTGTGCCTGGAGGCAGTTTCTCTTGGCCTGTGGTAGAGCTTAAACAGAGAAAGTGTTTTAAGATCACACCCTTCGTGTTATTTTGGAGAGGGGGGCCTTAGTTAAACCATCACAAAGGAGCTGGTGATTGTAGTGTAATGTGGATCTGGGAATATATTCTTCACAGTAGCTTCGAGCTTCTGACAGAGTTGCATTGGGGAGAGGTGCTTCTTCGCATATGGTATGAATCTGAGCTAAATGTAACTTGTCATTACAGTGTCTGGAGAAAAAAAGTTGTTTCAGCAGATCTGCATTCTTGCTTAAAAGGTATTTGAATACATATTTTTTCTCCCTTTCTTTTAGGACTAATTAACGATCACAAAAATGTCCACGGAGACACTCCAGTTCCTCCTCCCCCTACACCAGTCCCTAGGTGGCGGAATCCCAGGCCCCCTGGCTTTGGCAACCAAGGTGTGTTCTCTGGTCGATTCTCCCAGCCATCCCAGAGGGAATTTTTGCCTCGTCAGAGTAACCTGAATACCTGGAGGAAGAAATATTCGCTTGTCAACGTACCACCTCGACCAGTACTTTGTTCTGGAAGCAGCATCTCTACCAATGCTCCTCAAACTGCCTTGCAGTATACCAGCCCTGTGGTATCTGAGCAGCTGCCAATGCATTCTGGACGAAGCGTGGGCTTCGGCGCGAACGTTAACACTGCTGTTGGGGGCTCGGGGCCGAGGGATCCCACTGAGCCAGGGCTTCAGCAGGATTCTTCTAAAAGAGAAGAGACCGTAGCTGTTTCCTCTGGTTGCTCCCGCAGCACTGCTTGGCCTTCCAACACTGCCACAAAAGAGGGTAAAGATTTGCGTGCCTCCACCTTGCCACTGAATTGCAGAACTGTCGCTAAGCGGAAGAACGAGGCGCTTGCCACAGGTCGGAAGCAGATGGCCGTTCAGGAGGCACCGAAGCCTGTCCCTGATTTGTGCAGGACTATCAGTGAGAGTGCTGTGACCCTGAAGGCCGAGCCGCGACAGCAGCCTCTTACCTTACCTGTGCATGACTTGGGTGGGCCGCCAGCAAGGAAAAAGCCATTACTACAGGCCTCAGCTCTGGGCAGCTGGAAGCAACCAGCCACAGAGACGGGCAAATCCAACCCACCGAGGGATGCGGGTTCGTCGGTTGCAGCCGGTAATTTCACCTGGAAAGCTTCTTCAACGGCTCGGCTCCCTCTCTCCAAGCAGAGACTTTCAGCCCCAGCTGTCCAGACAGCTACTAGCTTGGCCGCTTCTGTGAAGTCGCCAAGGTTCAAGAAGACCAACTATACCTGGGTAGCAAATCCAACCAAATCCTCTCGTCCTGTGAAGAGAGGGGCTACTGCCAAAGCTTCCGGAAGCACAGAGAGCTTTGTTGTGGGTGCAGAGAGAGGCACCAAGGTAGACTTGGGGGCAAAACAGAAGAAAGCCAGCCAGCTTCCAAAGCCGGGTGTTTCTTCCAGCCGCTACAAGTGGAAAGCGTCTGGTCTCCAGTCCTCTCCCTCCACGTCCTCCTCTGCGTTCAGCTGGCGCCGCAAGGAATCCGACGGGGCTGCTGGCAGTCCTTTTGCAGGGGCCAGCCCTTCCCATCAGACTGTGAGACGTCCGCCCCTTGGCGCCGGCAACTCACGATCATGCACTGGAACGCTTGGCTTTTTTAGTTACAAATTGAAGAGCCGGACTAAAATCATCAAGAGAAAAGGGACTGCCAGGTATGTCACTGGCTGTGTTTAGAACTTGGGGTGTTTTCACACTTTGCCTCCCTTTCCTGAGACGCAAAGAGCTGGAGACCTTTGGGTATCTGCACATGTGGACACTTAGAGCATTCAAAACGTAGTCGTCGCTTAATTAAGCACTGGGTGAATGTGAATTGCCACCATTATGGTGCCGATGGTAGAGCTCCCGCAACGGCAGCAGTGTGCCTGCGCAGTGCTGTTGCCCAGGTAACCAGGCAGTGTGGTGCGTAGTTACAGCTGTGCCACTGGTCCCATGGTTCTCCTGTACCTCTTCCACCCAAAAGAGGTGCAGATGCAATTTGCATGGCTATAGGTGTGGAACAGTTTGAACACATGGGATGTAGACATGGAGCCATTCCTAGTGAAGAAACAGCTTTGTCTTGTCTGGATGCACTGTGTGGAAGTGTCCCCACTTTGCATCTGTGTGAAAAGGCCTTAAGATTCTTTTGCCCCCCTCCCTTTCTACAGATGATCTGGTCTTCAAGTCTCCAAAGGGCCATCACAGTGCAGAGGGGTCGTCCCTATTCTCACTTGCACACAACGGGAGGACGAGAAACAAGGGGATGAAACTTCTGGGGTGTATTAGGAGAAGCATAGAGTCCAGATCACGTGAAGTTATTATCCCCCTCTACTCTACCTTGGTCAGACCTCATCTGGAGTACTGTGTCCAGTTCTGGTCACCCCAGTTTAAAAAAGACGCTGACAAGCTGGAGCAGGTTCAAAGGAGAGCTACCAAGATGGTGAACGGTCTGCAAACCATGTCCTATGAGGAACGGCTTAAGGAACTAGGAATGTTTAGTCTAACAAAAAGAAGACTGAGAGGAGACATGATAGCTGTCTACAAATACCTCAAGGGTTGTCACAGGGCAGAGGGATCAGCCCTGTTCTCACTCTCTCAAGGGAGGACTAGAAACAATGGGGTGAAACTGCAGGGGAAAAGATTTAGTTTAGAGGTTAGGAAAAAATTTCTAACAGTAAGAGTGATCAACCAGTGGAACAGGCTGCCACGGGAGGTGGTTGGTTCCCCTTCGATGGAGGTCTTCAAGCAGAGACTGGACAGCCATCTGTCTGAGATGGTTTAGGAGATCCTGCCTTGAGCAGGGGGTTGGACTCGATGACCCAGGAGGTCCCCTCCAACTCTACCATTCTATGATTCTATGATTCTAGATATTAGGAAACCTTCCTGTCGGTGAGGGCGATCAGCCAGTGGAATGGGCTGCCACAGGAGGTGGTGAGATCTCCTTCGCTAGAGGTCTTGAAGCAGAGGCTGGACCTACATCTGCCTGGGATGGTTTAGGAAATCCTGCATGGATGACCCTAGAGGTCCCTTCCGGCTCTACGATTCTATGATTATCGATTGCAGTAAAGCAACACATTGGAAGACAACAGCCCCTTTTCTTTCATTGTCTTTTGTGTGGTGGGGGCCCCTGTGGGTGAGCACAGCTAGAAGTCCCTGCTCCTGCTGAAAGCTGCTTCGTGAGCCTAGGGTGTGGATTTCAAAAGTGGCTTTGAACTTTGGCGTGAATGTCGAAGCTCACAAACCTGCTTCCAGCAAGTGGGCGGGATTTCTGACTCCTCTCTGGCGACCCCTGCTCCTGCGTTGTGCCCACTGACCCGGTGAAATTAAACTCTGGGATAGATCTCTCCAGTTCATTATCCCTGAACTGGTCCCCTTCCTCGAATCCTCCGCCTCTGTTCTTTTGGGATCCGATCTATATTCTTAAACAGGGGTGTGCGCAAATGCACTTTTTGGGATTCGATTCAAATCGACTTCCCAAAAATTTGTTTGATTTGAATCTTTTAAATTTGAATTAAACCAAATTCAGTTTGAATTGGGCACATCTATTCCTTCAGATTTTCAATTTCAATTTGTGGTTACAAATGTCGACAACATTTGTAGGTGCCCGGATGCATCTTTCCCGCATCCATATGCATCCATACATGCCCATCCCGTACTTATCCCGTATGCAACCCGTTTTCATCCCGTACAGATCTGTACAAATGCGTACGGATGTGGGAAGGATGCGTACGGGCATCTACGAATGTTGTCGACTATCATAAGCACAAATCTGAATAAAAAATTCAAATGAATAGATCCGCAATTCGAATCGAATTTTTAAATTAGAATTTATGGACATTCGATTTGAATTCGAATGTCAAAATTCGGCAGATTCGATCGAATTTCGAATATCTTTGAATATTTGTGCACACCCCTATTCTTAAAGTCATAAATTCAGATCCGCGCAGAAAATTTCTGCAGTAAGTCAGATAAAATGCAGTGAGTTGATACATATTTGTTGTAATCACAAACTCAAGAGGCCTTCTAAAGTACAATCATGAGAAAAACAAAGTACACCCTCTTTGAATTCTATGGTTTTACGCATCAGGACATAATAAAAAAAACACACAGCTGGTCTGGAGAAGGACTTATAATTAGGTAATAAGGAGAGTTTTAGTGTTACACCTTTTAAGTGTTTCTGGTGCTCTTGTTCCAGCTCTCCAGTGGATAAGAAGAGCATGGCATTTCCCACTATGCTTCTGAAAAGCCGCTATTGCCTCAGGAAAAGGACCTGCCCACGAGGAAGGTCTTCGCCCACTGCCCGGAGAGGTGGATCTAAAGGTCTGGTTCAGATTGGCAAACATAGGCTGCACCGCTTGCCTGCTTCCCGGGTCCCCCAGGTAGCCAAAGAAGGTAAGAGCGAGCCTGGAATTGCATTCCTTGTGTTTTTTTGCCTTTGAAGTATCAGATCATGGCTTGGAAAATTCGTAAGAGACATTTATCCTGTTGTTCTAGTCGGCAGAGGCCTATTGGTCTTTGAGAGTCTAATGTTTAACTTTGATCGTCTCTGTGTTCACATCTTCTTAAGAGTTATAAGGCCTGCTTGCTTCAGGAGAAATGTGAAAAATGTGTTTTGTTCGCATATCTCAGGCTGGCATCTGGATCCAAGGCCATGTGTACAAGATTGTTTCTGGAGGCCCGGTGGGATAGTCCACTCTCATGCCTTGTCAGCCACATAGTGCTGCTCTGGTTCTGTCCTGTTAAACTTTGAAACGTAGATTTAAACTGCTTTCCTGACGGATAACTCTTTCACATTCCTTTTCCACCTGGCCTACATAATCTGCGAACTAGCTGCTTTCTTCTCAGTTAGTTGGTGTGTGTGACTGGATGTTAGAATAGTGTGGTGGGTTTGGAGTAAGGAGACCCAAGTTCTAATCTCTGTATGGCTACAAAGCTTTCTGCAAAACTTTGGCACAGGTGTATGTGTGTGTAACCCAAGATCCCGTGGAAGATTCATCGGAGACCCTTTCTGCACTTGACCTCATTTCAGAATATATCTGGAATAGGGGTCTGCTGTCCACATGCCAGTACAGACTACAGGAGGCTTCAGCAAGAGCCTGCCATAGAGTGCACTAGCATGTTGACAAAAGGCCCCTATTCTGGAATATATAAGGACCAGTGCGGAAAGGGACAGAGTGCAACATCCTTGGCCAAGGTGAGAGCTCATGGTGTGACCCAGACTTTGAAGGAACCAGCCCTTTCTGCACTTATGGATTTAGGAGACTCTAATCCAGATTCTGGGCTTCCTCTTCTGCACATTAATATGGATCAAAGAGGCCCCAATCTGTTAGTCCAGCTCTATTTGCGTAAGATGGAGCTTGGTCCAGATCAAGAGGTCCTTAATCTGGATCTATTGTATACTCATTTAATGGGATCTACAAGCGGACTAAGGGCCTTGTTTACGGCAGACCTCCATAATCCCAAACTACCAGGTGGTGATTTTCAGCTAAAAAGCACCACCAGCGGAGACAGCGCTGACCCAGCCCATGTCTCCAAGTGTTAGCGGGTCTAGCTATCCAGACCCCCCAAGCAGGATTTACTGATGGTAATTTGGTCATCCCAGTGTTTTCTTGGGAGATGCAGACATGGTTTGTCTTTCCTTTCATCTGGAGAGATACTGGGGGTCAAACCTGTAGTCTTCTGCTTTGTGGGCGTTTACTCTGCTACTCACTTGTGGAAATTCAACCCTTGACAGGAACAGATTAACCACTTTTTTGCTGTATACTGTGGTTTGGTTTGGTGTGTTTGCTGTTTGTGTTAGACCAAGCTTGAGTGAATTTATTAACTTTGATGGTAACTTCCTGACAGTGAGGGTAATCGGTCAGTGGAATAGGTTACCACAGAAGGTGGTGAGCTCTCCTTCACTGGAGGTCTTCAAGCAGAGGATGGACCTACATCTGTCTGGGATGGTTTAGGAAATCCTGCATTGAGCAGGGGGTTGGACTGGATGACCCTAGAGGTCCCTTCCAACTCTGTGATTCTGTGGTTGTGAAATAGGAACGTGCTGAACTGCAGTTTGTCAGACAGAACCTGCTGTGAGAGGCTTGGGACCGTCAGTTGCCTAACCCAACCCATCAGTTTCAGGCCTTCCTTCCTTGGCACCTGCAGCCACTCATGACTAGGTGAACCCCCTTGAAAAGGTGCAGGGAGCTCAGAAGTGTGGCTGCTGCCATGCTGCCCTCTCCATGAGTGGAGCAATGTCATGCATGTGTGCTGTAGCACATCATTGCATAGCCACAGAGGCCCTCAGCGTGTGCCCACACCTGTGCGATCTCATCACGAGCAAGCATGACGCTGCCCCACCCACAGAGAGGGTGATAATGGTGGTAGCCATGCTTCCTGCAGAGGTGAGGCCCTTGCAAACTTCTGTGTACTTTTTACCTGTAAGCGTTTATGAGTACTTTCTGTTTTGGGTGACTCAAGAAACTGACACAGCCTTCCTAATTCAGATGCTTGTGATACAAAGGGAGGAGAGAAATGTGCAGTAATTTGAACCACACTGCTGCATTTTGGATTTAGTAGGTGATTTTGCATTAGCAAGGATATTGAAAAAGCAAGTGTCCTAGGAGTCACCATTCTGCATGCTGGGGCAGTTTTAAGACTTTCCAGCGCAGAATCACCCTGGGTTCAAATCCTCCGCTCAGCCATTGAAGCTCCCTGAGTGATGCTGGGCCGGTCACTCAGCCTCTAACCTACCTCACAGGGTTGTTGTGAAGGTGCAATGGAGGCAAGGGAAATAAGGTGTACTGCCTTAAACTTTTTTGAATAGAGGTCAGGGTATAAGTTCATTAGTATTAAAAATAATTGTGTTGAAAGGAGATTCTGATAGGTTTACATTCAGCCATTTTTCTGCAAATGTGGATCAATGTGGGATCAAGTGGAGACTGACTGATCTGGATTACTTGGAGGAGTGGGTTGGATCTTTTCCGTCTCCGCTGGTGGGTGCTGGTCTGGCTCGTGTCTCCCTGTGGCTGTGAAGTTCGTGCAAGCTTTGCAGCCACCCCTCCAGGCCTATGAAGGCTAGCCTCGGAGCCTGGGTGGTGGCGGTGATGCTTTGCCCAATTAAACGAGTCTACGACTGACCCAGATTAAGGACCTTTTTAATCTGAATGTGGCTCTGCCTCGTGCAGAGAGAGCAGACCAGTAGAACTTTGATCCCCATTAATATTCAGATCTATGTGGCCTAAAACTGTTCTGTAGAGGCCCCTGACCTGGATCAAGAGTCCGTGTAGAAAGGCCCTTGGGCCTTTTCACTCTATGGAGAAGCAGTTGGGGACTGCCTAGAGCCAGGGGTCTTGGCTGCCCCCTCCGGATCCTCATGGGATCTTCTCCTTCAGAAACATCTGGAGGGCAGAGGGTGCTGTTGTCACTCCCAGCATAGTACCACATTGGCCTATCGACAAGAGGCCATCCTAACAACTCGTTGGCCAGGCTCCTTCTGGCTGCTCCGCTTAGAGTTGTTGGGGTCCTCAACTAGTGAGCGATCCAGTCCTTCTGAAATCCTCTCACTCACGGGGATCTACGGTCTTGAAGGGGTTTGAAATTCACACTCATGAAATTTTTGTGTGCCTCCTTTGTGGGAGCCAGTGTCAGGATGGTTCTTGGGCCTCAAGAGGAGATTTCAGGTCAAATTTCATTTTCATCGAGGCGCTGAAGTGGTCAGAAGCAGCAGCGGTTCAGGCTCCTTGAGGAGTTTTGTTCTGTAATGAATGGGAGAGGGAGGGAGGGAGGTGAAGCCTTCAGGCGGTCTGGGAGTTGTGAACCTTTCCTCACCCCTGTGAAATCAATGCGGCCGTGTTCCTTGAGGATCTTTGGTGCCCTGGTGCTCCTTCCGCAGCAGGCTGCTTTGCTGATGTCAGCTGGAGCTTGTGCCCATATGCTTCGTTGGGGTTCCTCACTGAAAAAGAGAAGAGAGATGGAATGGGAAGTGGCACATCTTTCTTTCTCGCCTGGGCCCAGGTGGTTTGAATCTGTGGAAAAGCAGTCTGGGGGTGCTCCTGGGCTCTGTGTTGACATATAAGAACCTAGGAGGAGCCCTGCTGGATCAGGCCACAGCCCATCTAGTCCAGCATCCTGTCGTACACAGTGACCCACCAATTGCCCATGGGCATCTCAAGCAGAGACAAGGGCAAAACCTCTCCTGCTCTTGAATCCCAACAAATGGCCTTAGAGGCATCCTGCTTGTCCCCCCAGCCTGAAGGATGTACTTTAGCATCTCTTCTAGTAGCCATTGATACATCTGTCATCCATAAATTTGTCTCACCCTTCCTTCAAGCCATCTAGGCTGGTTGCTGTTACCACCTCTTCCGGCAGCAAATTCCATAGACTCTGTGTTCCTCAATATTTGAAGCTCAGGTGGAAGTGATGGCCATGATGGCCTATTTCCAACTACAGACCTATTAGGGCAGAGGCTGTCTGGCCACAGCGGTCCATGTTCTGGTAAATTCCAGATTGGACTGCTGTCATGCACTCTGTGTGATGATGCCCTTGAAGGTAGTTCAGAAGGTGTGGCTGGAGCAGAATGCAGATGCTGGACTGCTGGCACTGGCATCTAGATGCACATTATACTTGTTGTAAATGAACTGTGCTAGCTGCCTATTTGCTACCAAGCCCAGTTCAGGGTACCGACATTACCTTATAAGACCCTAAATGGATTGGGCCCCAAATGTCTAGGGGAACACCTCCTCCTATATACACCTGCCATTGCCATTAGATCATCTGATGAGGCCGTCTTGGCGGTCCCATCAAGAGCTGTAGTCAGGAGTTGGAAACACGTGGGAGGGCCTTCTTGGTTATAACCCCTAGGTTATGGAATAATCGCCCCTCTGAGGTCCATCAGGCACCCTTATTGTATGTGTTCAGAAGACTCTTGAAGATGCCCCTCTTTGCCCTGGACTTTGGTTTTTATTATTATTTTATTGTGACCATCCTGAGACCATTGGGTATTGGGCTGGATAGAAATATAAATAAAAAAATAGATAAAATAAGAGGTTCTAATGGATGGATCCATCCTGATAGAAAAATGTAAAATCATGCATGGCATAGAGAAGATGGATAGAGAAAATTTATTTTCTATGTCACACATCACTAGAAGCAGGGGGCATCTATGAAGCTGGTGGGTAGGAGAGTCAGATCAGATGAGGGGAAGGATTACTTCACCCAGCGGGTCATCGGTCTATGGAATTTCCTGCCAGAAGAGGCGATAACAGCAACCAGCCTAGATGGCTTTAAGGAAGGGTTAGACAAATTCATGGATGACAGATGTATCAATGGCTACTGGAATGAATGCCTAGGAACATCTTGAAGGCTAGGGGGCAAGCAGGATACCTCTAAAACCATTTGCTGGGATTTGAGAGCAGGAGAAGGTCTGCCCTTGTCTCTGCTTGAGATGCCCATGGGCAATTGGTGGGCCATGGTGTGAGACAGGATGCTGGACTAGATGGGCTGTGGCCTGATCCAGCAGGGCTTTTCTTAGGTTCTTATGTTTTCTTATGAAAACTTGGCAGCAGCCTGTGATACCAGCTGAGGGGTTTGGACACCATTGAATAGGTTATGAACAGGGATATTGCCATTCCAAAAAACTTTAAAGAAATGGGGCTTCCCAGTCACTATGACATCCTGTGGCTACAATGAACAACAGGCCCACCACACATTTATTCAGTTGTCCAAAGTGCTCAGCACAGTGCAGCCACAATGATCTGATGCCAGCGCAGCCTGATGCTATTGGCGTTTCTTGCTTCTAGCTAAGGAAAAAATAGGATTTTTAATTTCTGTAATACATGTACTTATTTTAACTACAAATCTGTATATTGCATAATTCTTAATTTTATATACTCCTTTTTGATTAGCTACTGCAATAATGTGAGAGGCTTATTGTTCTTATTTGTATATTTTATGTGTTTATACTGGGACAAAAATAAAGATTTAAAATTTTAAAGAGAAAAGAACTATTACAAATCTGTATTTTATACAATCCAAAAATTTACATTCACGTTGGCATATACTTTTTTTACGTTGGCATTTTTAAGAATCGCTCCCAATGATGGCTTTGGCAAGTGTAAATAAATAAAGCTAATAAAGCTCCCCTTCCCTGGGTGCTTTTTCCCGAGCGTTGCCCGGGTGACTCCGCTTCACAGAGGGGGCCATTCCAGATGTTGGCCCAGCGGCCAGCCGGCCCAGCCGGCCACCCCTGCCGCCGGTGTTCCGGGAGAGGCTCACGTGACGCCACCTCTCCTCTGAACTGTAGAGGGCAGTCTTGCCCCTTGTAACTCTCTGGTCCACCTTTTTCTGGTAATTGATTGCCTAATTTCCTCTTTATGTGAAAGAAAGCAGATATCAAGTAATTTGCGGCAATAACTTGCTAATGCTGGGCCAGTATCAAAACTCCCATGTTCATTTCAAGTGGCAGATAAAACACTAATATATAATTATCCTTGCAAATTGGATTGTTTTAAATAACCAAAAGACTATGGCCAGGAGAAAACTATCCCATTTCCCTTGAGTTAGTATTGCGGCATAATTGCTGCGTTCAATCAATTTCCTTGGCATTAGAAATTCCATCACAATCAACATTAAGCTATATTCATTGTGATGGCTAAGAGCCGGCCCATTTCTCCTCTTTTCCTTAACTGGCAAAATTAATCAGGGAAAAGATTTTAAACATTTACCCGTGCGAAAGAGGTCAGCTCTGCCACTATATTGCTCAGCAGATAAGGGGCCTAATAAAAAGAAAATTGAATTACTAATGATCGCCAGGAACCGAGTATATAAAACCTGGCAATCGCCCGCTTCAGGAGAAAAGGAGAATCAATTTTCTTCGGACAAGGTGCGCTCATTTTTTATTTTGGCGCATATTATCAGCAATTTAATTTGAAAGAGCATAAACAGGAGGAAACAGTTAGGAAATAATGAGCCTGAAGGTGTAAAGTGCTACAGGATATATGCTGTACACAATTTATTTGGCACAACAGATAATCACTTTAATTGAATTCAAAACTGCATTGTTCAGCACTGTGGCCTGCCTCTTTTTGCCAGTGGGGATTGCAGAATATTAGAAAGGTGCAGAAAGCGGCATGTGTGTTTGTGTGTGTGCGTGCGTGTGTGCATTTCCCTTTGTAATGTTCCCCGCAAGGCATGGCTAACACAGCTTCATTCATGCATGGACAGTTGCAGGCGGCCAATGGTGTAATATTTAAAAGGCAGTTGGAGTTCTTTGTGCCTGCAGGAAAATGCCTCTCGGTTCTGAGCAGCCAAGCAGAGGACTGAGCTACCGATTGGGATGTCCTTTGTGCTGGTCTTCAGATCTCTCCTGTCCTTGCATGGTTACTTCAGGAAGAGAGTTCCACTTTCTTCATCCCTCTGGGACTCTGGGCTGGAAGTTCTTGGTCCAGGTTGCATTCTCAAGTTGGCTGCCTAAGGGTTCTGTTAGAATTGCCAGGAGCCTTGCAGCTATGGAAGGTCGAGCAGTATTTCGGATTCTGCTAGGGGAGTGCTGGAGTGGGTTTTGTGGTGGGTGGGCCTCGTCCTAATGAATCCAAAAAGCCCCAGGCGATCTCTTGACTACTTACCCATGTGGACATTTTGAATTTTAGCGGGACCTTCAGCAATTTGGCTGATCCTCATGAACCAGTGTGTAGATGACGCTGCCAGATGGAAAGGCTGCTAATTCAATGCATGTGGAGAAAATGTAAACAGTGCAGCATCTATGTAGATTTTCCTTTCTGTTGTGCTAAAGCTTCTTGCAATCCCAGTTGGGATTGTGAAATTGCAGTGGGGAGAAGATGTCTCTCAAGGCTATTTGCTGGGTTTGTGAGCAGGTGAAGGTTTTGCCCATAAGCAATTTGGGGGGGCCCTCTGGGGGACATGATGCTGGACAAGATACTCTGTGACCGGATCCAGCAGGGCTCATCTTATGTTCCTATGTTCTAAGAGAAAGCGGCGACAGAGAATTTTGGGTAAACCTTCAGCAGGTAACTCCAGTAAGTTTTGAAAAGGGGGGAACTTGGGAAAAGCCTGATTTCTGCCAGCTATAATATTCTGTATAGGGCTAAAATTTTGGCAAGATGAAAACAAGCAAAAACCAAATGTTCAGCCTTTGCAATGAAAATAGAAGTTCATAAGAGGACAGCTGCTTAGGGCCCACCCTGGACTCGGATGAGCGATGCTTGCTTTGTTTATCTCACACTGTTTTTAATTTCGGAGGCTTTTCTGCTTCTTCCCCTCCCTTTCCAGATACACGGCCAAGTGAGGATTGCTTAAGTTAATTACAGTTTGATAGTTAAGTTCCTAATGCTGGCAGATGGATGGAAGGAAAAATACAAAGATTCTAGGCCGGGATAGCATAAGGATTGGTGTTGCGCATGCCTGTGTAAGGCAAATATGTTAAACTAGGACAAGTGTGTGGGTGGGTGTGTCCAATGCACATGCTTAAAATTAAAAAAATCAAAAGCACATTTGAATTCCAAACCCTGTTTTAAAAGAAACTCAGGTTTTTGTTTGTTTACATTTTTATCCTGCCCTGTCCTCGGGGCACGAGCTGATTTTGAGTTTCTGGCACGCGTTCCTCTGGGCCCGAATCCACCCATGTATAAAATCCACTGAGCTTCAAGATCTCCTTGGCGCAAGTAGCATGATGCTTAAATGTGTGGCACCTTATATAACTGGCACTATCTGGCTTTGGGGGAGTTCCTGCGGTGTCCCAAAAAGACAGCAAACCAGTGCGTTGCGCGTGGGTATGCGCATGTGGGCTTCTGCTGCAGGGCAGGGGTCTTCTTGGGGCTCTGGGGAAAAGCTGGGTAACCTAGAGAATATTTAAAAATCTATTTTTAACACTTTTATACTGCTTTGTATTTAACTGCATTTCAAAAATTCTGGTTTATTTAAATTACAACCTGTCCTGGGACTCTCAGAAAAAGAGGGAATACCAATGTGAATAAATAAATGTTCCCTTTCCATACGTAGAAAAAAAAATGCTGTTTTTGTGTATGGATAGGTGAGGCTCTGTGAGTCAAGTAGCTCGAGGAATGACTTTTGCAGTGTGCTAAAGTATTTCAGTTTTGTACAAACTTGATTGAAATCTGTTCGTGCTTTATCAAAATATTTATTTATGGCGTTTGTGTGTCTCAAAGAGGGTTACAACAAAAGTAAAAGGAAATTAAGGATCCATAAAGTAAAATTCTCTGTTCTCAGTCTGTTTGTGTTTGTCATTGTGGCATGTTTTGCCTTTTATTTTTGTGCTAATATGGTTGGAGATATTTCAGCGAGATGTTCCAAACTTGGGGACTGTGTGCCATTTTGGTGTTTACATATTTCAGACCTTCCCATCAGGTGTCTCTGTACACCGCTTGCCATTTCTCCTAATTTCCTTCTGGCCTGAGGGCATCCTAACTCTTTGCATGATTTCCAATGTTGTGAATTTTTGTAAGTGTGTTTCACTAAGATCTCTGAAACTGTGTATCAGTCTTGGTTTGTGTTCTCTGTTTTTGCCTAGTGTGGGGGAAAAAATTCTCCTAGCAAGTTTGTAACGTGGGAATAAATTTTGCATGCATTTCTGTATGAGTTTGCCTGATTGCTGGTGCTTTTTCAGACTTCTGCACTCCGATACTTTTTAACATCTTGCAAAGTTTGCTTCCTCCTTGTACCCAGGCAGCGGGGTGAACCTAATGTGGCTACCAGGCGCCTCGCCGAGTAACCAACCAGATCGACGTTGCTCATAAATAAGGATGTTCTCTCTTCTGTTTTCGTCACCGAGGAGAGATGCAATTTTGCAGAAGTTCACATACTTGGCTGTGGTCCCCAAGTGCTGTCAGTTACGTCAGCCTGAAGGGCTCGTGGTGTTGGATTTCTCTGGCAGTTTATGGGTGCCTGGAAGTGTCTGTTTCAGCATAGCTGAACATTCACAAGCACTTCTGGAAGAACGTTTTCTGCAGGCTCAAAGAAAACCAGTTATTTTTTTGTCTCTTACTCATCGCACTCCTTTTCTGGGTTGATGTTAATTTTGGCAGTGTTACCTTGAAATGGAAACAGATGGCTTTTAATAGGCTTTTCAGTGATATCTACCTCCTTTGTGCATTTTTATTGTTAAGACACTCTTCTGTGCAGTGCTGCGATACGATTTAAAATCTGTAGTTAGAATACATGTGTAACTGTGATGAAGCAGCATGAGGGAGGCAGTATCTTGATGGCTTGACGGCTTATGGCTTGCTTGAAAGCCTGTTGGTCCATTGTGGTTTTCCAGGAGGGCCTGCTTGCTTTCTGGTAAATATTAGGAACTGTGGGGTAGAACATTGGATGAAGCTCATCTTCAAGCAGTGTTGGTGGCTTAGCGTGATTAGATCCCTGGTTGTTTAATAGCCGCTAATGGTCCTGGTCTGGTGGGCGGAAGAACATTTCTCACCATCTCCATGGGTGGTGGGGAAGCACAGAGCTGTACAAGCCGACGGGAGCACAGAGCCAAGGCACCTCCGTTGAGGACTGCCTCCTAACGGAAGGGCCAGGAGAGCAGGGATCCAGGGGAACTGCTTTGTCCTGCCCAAGACAACTGAGGGATCTGGAACAAGAAGGAAATGGAGGGCATGGGAAAGAGACACCCCAGCCGCCTCTTCCCCACAGCTCCCCTCCCTGCCGTCACCTCTGTACTCTGCCACCTCACACCCAGCTGAGCATCAGGTAGATTTCAGCCCTGAGCTGACTGATGCCTCAGTCACTATGCTCAGTGAGGTCAGCTTTCATCCCAGTTGGCATTCAATGGCAACCTTACAAACTGCCCTTGGCTGTACTTCCTCCTCATCCTCTTCCTCCCCCTCTTCTTCTTCTTCCTCTTGTTCTTCTTCATCCTCTTCCTCTCCTCCTTCTCCCTCCTTCTCCTTCCTTCTCCGTCTCAATCTTCTTCCCCTCTTCCTCTTCCTCTTCTATTGATTTTTATTATTTCTTCAAAATAACATAAAACACACATTGTTAGATACATTTTAAAAATATACTTTTGTTGGTCTCTTGATTATATTTAATGGCTTCCATTCTCTTTCTTTTTTCCTTGTACCTCTAATGTTCTCACCTCCAAAAGTTTATACAACATTCTGCACGGTATAACCTCCTCTCTCCTTTGTGTCTTGTGTCAATGTAAACCCAAGTCTTGGTTTTCCCCCTTGCCAGATAAACTTAGCCAAGTCCTTTTGCCATTGTTTGAGTATTTCCCCCATTATTCAATGAATAGATTGAAATACAAAGATCATTCTCAGAAATCCATTCATCATTACCACAGATATTCTTCCCAACAAGGGTAGACTCAGTTTTGCCCACCTTTCCAAGTCATGTTTTATCTCTTCTGACCCCTGGTGTCACTGCTGTTTAACACCCCTGACACTGCCACTGCCTCCGCTCAACTGATGCCCGAGGTTGGATCCTGGCACTGTGGCCTCATTATTTGCAATGACAAGGACAGTGCCAGTGGTCACTCCACTAACTTCAGTCTCCTTTTTCCTAGCAGCCTAGAGAAATTTCTTTTTTCTGTCACACAACACTAGAACCAGGGGGCACTCTATGAAGCTGATGGGGAGGAGAGTCAGATCCGACAAGTGGAAGTACTTCCTTCACCCAGAGGGTCATCAGTCTATGGGATTTGGTGCTGGAAGAGGTGGTGACAGCTACCAGTCTAGATGGCTTTAAGGAAGGGTTGGACAAATTTATTGGTGACAGATGTATCAATGGCTGCTAGAATGGATGCCCAAGTACATCTTTCAGGCTGGGGGGCGGGGTGGTGGTGGAGCAGGAAGCTTCTAAGGCCATTTGCTGGGATTCGAGAGCAGGAGAAGGTTTACACTTGTCTCTGCTTGAGATGCCCATGAGCATTTGGTGGGTCACTGTGTATGGCGGGACCCTGGACTAGATGGGCTGTGGTCTGATCCAGCAGGGCTTATCTTATGTTCTTATCCAGAATGCATCCTGGTTGCACCTCTAAGTAGGTTACCTAGGCCCTGCCTCCAGATTGGAGACCCAGGCAGGAGGCCTCTCGAGGCCATTTGCAAGGATATGAGAGCAGGTGAAGGATTTGTCCTTGTCTTCTGCTTGAGAATGTCCATCTTTCCTTCCCCACGTTCAGGTATAATTTTAGTTTCTTATTATTTTAATGTCTTAATTTTGTATTTTGCTTTTTATTGCTGTCAGTAAAATATGAGCAGGCAATTTCATGGGCTGTGGCCTTGGCCCAGCATGGCTTTGCTTGTGTTCTTATGACTAATACCTTGAGAAAGATCTCTTGAAGATGGAAAGTAGGAATGATGGAAGCTATTGCCCACCATTGACCTCTGTCTCTTCCATTAGACTATGTGGTCTCCTCTTGCTGTTGGGTTTTTTCTTGTTACAAGCTTTCTAGGGAGTGGTGTGGTCAGTTTGTGAAGCTCATGCTTGTCTGTAAAAGTTTTCTGCTTGTTTTCCAGTGTCGAGTTTGTTTATTAAAGTATTGCATAAAGCGGACCTGCATGAAACCTCCTAAAGGTGAAAGGAATAGAGTGCTAAAACAACAATGGAGCAAAAGTCTTAAGAATGGGATGGGTTGAAACATTATCAGCTACTCAAAGATGATGTCGATCAGCTTTGAATTATTTTAGTAAATAAAATAATGTCTTCAGTGATAGGAGTTTTGTAGGAATGGTGCTGCCACAGAGAAGGCCCTGTTTTACAGGTGTATAGGCCTGTAAAGCCAATTTGATCTTGTGGTTAGAGCATCGGACTCTTATCTGGGGTTTGATTCCACACTCCTATCTTAGGCAAGTCACAGGTTTCTTTCTGAGCTTCCACAGGCCAACGTACCACAGGGTGTCTGTTGTGGGGAGAAGAACAGAAGCTTTGTCAGCCTCTTTGAATCTCCTTTAAAAAGGGTGAAAAACAGGTATGAAAGTCAACTCTTCTTCTAAAGAAGAAGTGGACTGTAGAAAAAGCCAGATTTCTTTGTTCTTCATTGTTATCACTAGAACAGTTTTCCGGCACACTGGCAAATAGTGAAAATAGCAAGACTTTAAAGGTGACTTTCTGTGACTATTTATTTTTCTCACCGTGGGATTTCTAGCTCCTCTTACTAACAATATTAGTTTCTTTCTCCTTCCTTCCTGTTGCATCAAAGCTGTGCCTTCTGTCCTGTTATAGTTAGATTCAGAGGGGAAAATCTAGGGACATCTCAGGAATTGTGGGAAATTAACTACCCATTTTCCTTTCCATTGCAGAATCTGTGTTTATTATTGTTATCATTTATTTATAAAGCGCCATCAGTGTACGTGGCGCTGTACAAAGTTAGTGTTTGTGTTTTTTAATTGCTTCCTATATTTAGTCCAGGATGTAGAAGGAGGGATAAAACAAATCTAGAACCAGAGTACAGTGAGTACAAAGTTTGTTTCTTGACATCTAAATTAAAGTTTGCTGATAGTCATCTCCAGGGGGTTATCAGCGCAGTGTGAAAAATGTGTCCAGGTTCAAATTAAGGAAATCATTTACTTCTAGACTTTGAGTTTTCAAATTGTTTACTAGGCTGAAAGTGAGTTGGTTGGGTTTTTTTCCCTGATCCAAGGACCAGCCGACAGGGGATGAGAATATATATGCTCACCCGCTCTGGCTGCAAACACAATTTTCCCTTGGCTGGATTTCACCACTGATTGGTGATCTTAATTTAGTGACAGACTTTAAAACGGTTCCTGTGTAATGCAGCTGTTTAGGAAGATATTAGGGCGAACGAACGACCCTCATGTTTTATGTGAAATGAACTGTGTTATCAGCGAGAGAAATCAAGTGTGTGGGACATGGTTGGGCTGGTGAGCTATGGGGGGCATCGTCGTGAGTGGAGGATTTACGCTTTCGTCGATCATTAGCTGGGGCATTTAACCATCCCTTCTTCCTCCTGGCACGTAAAGGGGCTGCGATCCATCATTCCCCCCCCTGGTGTGGTGGCGATGGTGGTGTCTCTTGCATTTTACTACACCAAACACCATAAAAGGGCACCAGAGCAGTTAAATCCTGGAGTCCTGCTTTCCTAAGGAAAAAAAGAAAGTGCTGAATTAGGCAGTGGAAAAAGGCAACCACAGCGATCCTTTAATCTTGCATAAATTATCAGAAGAGTCAGAGGCTAGCTGTTTTATGTATTGTTAGAGCCTTTGCTAATTAATTATTCCCAAATAATCAATAGTTTTTGCCTTTTTGGGCCCTGGTAATGGACCGTAGTATATTTACTTCCAAAATGGCAGCTGTACGTAAAATATGTAAATATGACGTGAATGAGTTTTAATCTTGCCCCACGTGTCTGTGGGGCTAATGAGCTGGTTATGTAGCTTGTAAAAGTGGTGAGCAAGTGAGAGCAAAACAGTCCACAAATTAGACAGAGTTCTTCTTAAGTTCATTCAGTGTTATAGGCTTTAGTGGAGTCTTGGAAGAACACAGCAGGTGCCCAGCTGTAAGCATCCTGAAGTTCAGCTAAATCTTTCTTTATGTCCTGATACACATGTAGGTTTCTGTCCTGGTTATTATTTTGTGGTAGCTATAGCGTGCGGTCTTCGTTTGTTTATGTTGTTGGATACACCAGCTCATGACGAACTGCTTGACTATAAGAACACCTCCATGGGCATCTCTAGGCAGTTTTCTAGGCAGTAATATATTGCCTACTTTTGGGGAAAGCCTGGAGATCTAAATAGCAGCCCTCTGCTTTCCTGGAAGTGCTCTCTACCACTGAGCTACAGCTCTTCCCATTTGTTTGCTTAATATTTCCATCTAACAGGGGAGGTGTTTATTCCTGGAAAAGGGTTCCATTGTTGCCTTCTTTTGGTGTCCAGCTCTGTCTCTTTCTACCGCTGAAGATAGTAGTGTCCTGTCCTTCCTCTGGATTCTTGCTGCCCCTCCTGTTGCTTCCTGGATCTCACACATTTGTTGTGAGGTGCTGTTAAGTTAGAGGCAACCGCTGATGTGGCTACAGACAATGACTTGCGCTCATAGTCCCTAGTTTGTCTTTCTCTTCCTGGCTCTTTCTGTGGTCCTTCTGTCGGAGGCAATTGGAATTCTGAGACTAGAGGGGGGACCTGCCAGAAATGGGTCCTTTCTGCACTTGGCCTTATTTAAGAATATATCTTGGGACAGGGGTTTGTTGTCCATATACTAATATAGACTACAGCAGGCCTCATCTGAGGTCTCTCACAGACTGCATTGGCATGAGGGTATCAGGCCCCTGTTCTGAGATATGTTCCAGAATAAGGCCAAGTGCAGAAAGGCCCATGGTTCTGACCATCTCCACCCACACCTGGGAGAAGAAGCTGCGGTGCATGGATGCTGTGGGTAGGCTGTTCAGTGCCAAAAATATCCTCCCTATCTAATTTAGTCCCATGCCTGAGAGTGCCACAAAAGAGCAAATTGCACCTGTGGAACAGTGCTGTGTGAAATTCATGCAACAATAGTGCAGGATGTCTCTTTGTCATGTAAATGCTTCCTGCTCTGCCAGCAAAATTTCTATTAACTTGGCTTATTGAGAAGAATAAGCAGGAAACCCAATGAGTTGGGTGCTTCTCTTGTTCTGGGGTGTCAGTGCATGTGCACATGTGTGCGCGCATGTGGTATTGTTTCTTTCCTTCTGCCTGGTTTCGGGTGGAGTTCAGCTATGCTTTCTGCTTTCAGTCTATCAGTCATTTAATCCCTGAAGAACTCTTACAAACAACAACCATTTCTGATGCACTGATAAGGGAATGGGATGATTCCCTTTAACTCCGTTTAGCTTGTGTTTCGTCTCCTGACTGACCAGGTACCACCAAGAAGGCCAGAAGTCTCAGTTGACGAAACCTTTGCCCTCATCCGGGAGCCCAAAAGATACATTAAAGTACACAGAGGAAACCACATTGTCACCTAACGGTTCATGAAGAAGTTGCGTCTGCTAGAAGCAGTGATTATGTGCTGTAATGTGAAGACCTTTCCATCACCTTTTGCTCTTCTTACCATTCTTGATTTAATAAAGCTGTTTATCCAGCTCCCCAGCTACGGCGGCCTGCTTTCGGCTGAATCTGTAAAATTGTCTTGTATCATCAGAAGCTCTTTTTGCTCCAGTTTTTAGTTTCATTTGAGCAACTGGACCATCCCCAAAGTACATGCGAAAGCTAGTTTGTCTGTTCTGGACAATGCAAAAACGTTAGACCTCTGTGTGGCTTCTAGAATGGATGCGTAGATGCTGCCTCCAGGTTGGAGAGACAGGCAGGATGCCTCTGAAGGCCATTTGCAGGGAGTCCACGTTTTGCCCTTGTCTTCTGCTTGAGATGCCCACAAGCAATTGGTGGGCTACTGCATGAGACAGGATGCTGGACTAGATGGGCTGTGGTCTGATCCAGCAGGGCTCCTCCTATGTCTTATGCGCGAGAGACTTCTCACTCACTTTGAGCATCATGTTCTTAAATGTGTGTCTCTCTTGTCGGACTTGTGTTAAGGTGAGTAGTGATCCTCTTGATAGAAGTTCTAATTTTGAAACAAAAGTCTTTAAGAACAGGGTTTTAAAAAATGTGCTCAGCTGTAAACGCTGCTTGTCCTTTTCTCAGCAACCCGCAACTCTGAAAATGCTCCTCATATTTTGTGTGTCCTGTAGCCTCTGGTGACTTGGACTTTCCTTCTCCTACCTTCTGCTTCTCTTGCTTTTGTTTTGACCCAGGGTGCAACATACATTTGTTTTGGTGTATCTTCAGAAATGATCTCCTGTGAGGTGAAGTGGAAAAGCCATAAACCTTTGCTAGGATGTAAAATGTAGGCACTTATCAAATTTAGCCCACAAAAACCTTAAATGGAAATGTAGGGGCCTAATGTTGTGGTTATGAAAATATTGAATACTTACCAGTCTTCTGCTTGGAAGATAAATAGAAACAAAGGGTTAGAACTGGAAAGAACTGTGACCTTGGGCTAGTCCTGTGGACTCGCTGCCTTTGTTGGTGTTTCACATCAGCAAGGGCACCAAGTGCAGGGTACGGGAGGTCCTGCCCACCACTGGCATGCTCTGTCCACATGGGACAGAACATGATCCAGATTAGGAGGCTCCTGGTCTCAGTTGCCTGTAGACCACAATATCAAAGTCTTTTACCGTTCTAGCAGAGCCGAATCTAGGACACAGAGGTGTGCAGAAGGTGCACGCCGCCATGGTCAGGTGCATAAGGGGGCCTGTTTTGATGAGGGGCTCTGAGGCTAGGAACTTTCCTTCCTGGCTGTTGGAGCTTATGGAGGCTGACAGAGAAGCTCACATGTGCCTTGGGGCTGGCGCACATGCCAGGCTGGAGCATGCTTCTCACTGTGTGACAGTGGTGTGGCAACCCAGCCTTATCCTTCCCAGACTTGGGATTGATTGTTCGTTTCGTCACCTGTTATTCCCAGCTACAAGAAATAAGTGCATAAAGCCTGTCTCACAGGGCTACTGTTGGAGGAAGAATGTTGTTCGCTTCTTAGAGTAAGGAGGGAAATTAGCCTTGACATGAATTTGGTGAACTGGCATGCTGCAATGTACAATGTGCATCGGACACTCCCGTTTTTAGTTCAGCTGGAAGGTCTGTGGTTCCAAAGGACCATGAATTCTTAACTTTTGCACATTATGGGAAACCCCAAAGCCAGACTTCTTTGTCTGTTTCTCTGTCTGCCATTGTAAGGGAAGGACTGAGGCATCAACAAGTCCAAGTAGCCATTTTAGGCAAGAGCACGGCCCAAGGAGAGTTTGGAAGGCCATGTGAAGAAGCTCAGAGGGCTTCTTTAAGAACATAAGAACATAAGAGAAGCCTTGCTGGATCAGGCCACAGCCCATCTAGTCCAGCATCCTGTCGCACACAGTGGCCCACCAAATGCTCATGGGCATCTCAAGCAGAGACAAGGACAAACCTTCTCCTGCTCTCGAGTCCCAGCAGATGGCCCCAGAAGCGCCCCACCTCCTCCCCCCCCCAGCCTGAAAGATGCACCTAGGCATTCGTTCTAGTAGCCATTGATACATCTGTCATCCATAAATTTGTCTAACCCTACCTTAAAGCCATCTAGACTGGTAGTTTCTTTGGGCCCTGACCTTCAGATTCCTCACCATAGCAGTAGCATTTTGGAGGAAGGGCGAGATAAAAATGTCATAGAACTTAGCAGGAATCGTAGCACATTTGGAGTTGTGCACTTCTGAAGAACCTTATGGCTGTACTGTAAGACCCTTGGGCATTGGAAGTGGCTGCAGCAGAGCAAATCGCGTGGAAGGCAGAGAGTCACCAGGTTGATCCCCAGCCTCTCCCTGGAAGTAGGCAATGGCAAACCACTTTTGTATTTCTGCCAAGAAAAATGTGCGTAGGTGTCCATGGAAGTCCCGATGCCGTCAACCACCAGGAGTCGGTCATGACTTGGTGGTACCCAGCAACAACTACCGTAAGATACTTGGGTAGCCTAATCTGGAACAAAGAAACAGCTGTGTAAGGGAAAAGGAAGTCTCTTCTTCCCATTGCGCCTTGCAGGGAAATTTCCCTTAATTAAAGACAGACACAGATATTGCAGCCTCCCCAAAACTCTTGGGTCATTGGTTGCAGGGTGCCATGGTGCGTGCTTCTGAATTATGGCATGGTTTTGAGGGGGCAAGGGCCTGCTTTGCTCAGAGGCCCTAAATGAGCGCAGTACTTGTATCTTCTAAGTTGTGGGGGCTGGGTGGGAAGCTCATAAATCAGCCATAGCTCCAGCTGCCTTTGGAAGGCTCAGCTGCTGGCTGCTTATGTCTCCAGCTGTTCTTTCCCAGGTTCTTTTTAAATCAGACCTCCGTTTCTGCTGGTCCAGTAGCCACACTTTCAGTGTTCCAGGGTGACCAGACCAGCCTCCTCCTCCCCGCCCTGCTGGTGCCATTAGGCCTACCTAATGACCTGGGGCACTCATGAGATCACAGGAAATGATGAAGGATTTCACAGGAATCATGGGAAATCGAGTGAGATTTCTCAGGATTCCTGTGAAATTTTGTGGGATTTCACAGGAATTATGGGAAATTGAGTGCATTTCCCTACATTCAGAAAATCTGCGGGTTTTTTTGTTAACCACAGCAGGACCTGGAACGTATCCCCCACCGAACAGAGATCCAGCTATATTTGGTATCAGAGCTGGACATTTATTAGGTCTGTCTCAATAGTTTATTTTGTTACAATGATTTATTCTAGTACTTAAGACTGCTTTTGGTGCCTCCAGAATCTGGGGCTAAATAGTGGGTGCAAATATTCTTAACCCTTCCTTTTTCAGGTGACTGCTGACATGACAAAGGGACTTTCTGTTGCACAAGAGGGCAGCAGTTGGGCCTTGTGGCTAAGGTGTGTCCTTCCTGTGGATTCTTCAAATCTTTGTAAGGGTGTAGGTGTTTTTCTGTATGACTTCTTACTGGGCTGTCCTTCTGTTTCCCTTCACTGTTGCTCAGAATGTCTTCAGGATGCTCAGTGGTTGCTGGCCTCTGACTCCCCTTATAGCCAGGAGTTATAGCCTCTGACTCCTGGTATAGCCAGGAGTTGGGGAAAACAGAAGTCATAGTCCAGGAACATCCAGGAAAACAGCAATTGCCCATATCAGGTCTAAGCTCTTCTTGGATGTATGCTTAGAATTTCCAGTGGCATAAATTATTGGGAAGTTTGCGTCCTCCAGACTGATCGTGATCTTCTGTGATCTTTCTTGGATCTACCTGGGAGGTTTTCATTGCTGTCATAACTGATTCTATCCACCATCCAACTGGCCTTCTTCTTCTTCTTCCTCTTCCTCTTCCTCTTCCTCTCCCTCTTCCTCTCCCTCTCCCTCTCCCTCTTCTTCTCCATTCTACTTTCCTGACCATCAACATGTTCTCCAGGGGGTTCGGTCTTTTCATTATGTGCTTGAAGTAGGACAGTTTGAGCCCTGTTATTTGTGCTTCTAATACTAAATGAGCTGAGTTTATAGGACGGTCATTATTTCGAGTGAAGGTAATTTTTTAAAAAAACAAAGGGCTGTTCAGGTTGCAACTTTCCAGGCATTCCTGAACTTGTGGCATTTCATGCTAGCCCCACTGGCATGGGTGGCTGGAAATGGTATTTAGGAGCACCCCAAGGGAGGGCTGCATGTTGAACAGCCCTGTGTTAACAGCTTTCACTTGTAACTAGTGTATTGTTTCCTGGTTTATTATGTTGTAAACTGCCTTGAGAGTTCTTCTTTAAAATGAAGGGTTTTAAAGGCAGAGCATAAAAGTAGTGTTTTAAAACCATCTTCATCAGTGGCTGGACCCAGGAGTGCTTGATGCAACATCAGGTTCCCAAAATTTGCTCTTATTCTCCAATACGCAAGAGCAGCCCTGCTGGATCAAGCCATAGTTCATGGGTGAAGCAATACTTCCTAGAGGGCCCCCTGGTTCTAGTGTTGTGTGAAAGTGAAAAAAATTCTATACCATGCATGATTTTATATACTTTCGCTTGTCTGTCCTGTTCTCCTGCCCATCATCTTCATAGAGTGCCGCCTGGTCATCTTTCTAGGCTGAAGAGGCCCAGATGTTGCGGCCTGATTTCACGAGGCAGGTTTTTTGGCCCCTTGGTCATTCTGGCTGTCCTTTCCCGCACCTTTTCCAGTTTTTTCTCTCTCAATTTTGCGAGGTATTTTTTCGTTCTATGCCTCCTTAATTTTTATGTTTGCTAAAGAAGGTCCTGCCACGTAGAGAAGCCTTGGCTGGGGTTCCACCAGTCTCCAGGAGCCCTAGAGGGATTGGCAAGGAGAGTGGAAGATGGGAGGGACCATGGAACAGGTATCTTGCTGTGCTGGTTGGGGGAGGGGCAAAGTGAAGAAGCTGGCAGGTGGGGTGTGTCTTTCTCCCTTGACCTCCATTTTCTGCTTGCTCCACATGTCTCGGTCACCTTTGGCTGCAGGACAAAGCACTTCCCCTGTGCCCCTGCTTTCCTGGCCCTTCTGTTAGGAGACAGTTCTCGGCAAAGGTGCGTTAATTCACGTCTGGATGCTGCAGTGGCCACATAAACAAGAGAGGTCCGGCTATAAAAAGTAATGAAGAATATCAGCGTGAAATCAAGATGTTAAACTCCCACTCGTGACAGGCAGTAAATTCCCAGGCTGCTGCGGTCAGGTCTCTCTCTCTCCCTCTCTCTCTCTCCCTTTGTTTAATGATTTCTTCAGGAGAAGCTGCTACCTTTGCTCGTTTCTGTTTCTTGTCCCACCTTTTCCGTCTTCGAAGACAGCTGGATGTGATGGATCCAACCGAATCTGCCGGCTGAGCGCTTGAAGGCTGTTTCAACGAAACGGAGAGAGCGCCCCTCCTCTCTTTAGCAGCGGCCGATCAAGTAGGGTTGTTAGTCTGTTACGGCAGAGGCCTTGTGCGTCCTGCGCCCGCCCCACATCAATCTAGACTGCGTGTTCAGGACTCACCTAGGTGAATCCACACACTCAACCCTTGTTTAAAGGCTGCATCCCCAGGGGGCAGGCGCTTTTGCCCAGCGTATTAGCCTGTGCATTCAACACATTTGTGGATCTTGAATCTCCCTCAGCAAAGTGTGGCAGGGAAGGAGTCCGCTTTGCTGTCAAGCACCCCGATGTCTGGTTTTTTGCAAACTTTTTATGCTGCTTCCCTTCCTAAAATCTCGAGCACTTCAGACACATAAACCTCTTTCTCTCTCACACACATACACAACCCCTGATAAAAACAAGCAGTCTGCATAAATCTACAATTACATAAAAGAAGAGTTGACTTTTCTCACTCATTTAGGGGACTCAAAGTGGCTGACAAACCTTCTGCCCTTTTCCCCGTACCAGATACCCTGTGAGGTAGGTGGGGCTGTGAGAGCTCAGAAGAGAGCTGTGACTAGCCCAAGGTCACCCAGCTGGGTTCATAGAGGAGGGCGGAATCAAACCCAGTATTCCCAGATAAGAGTCCAGCTCCCTAACCACTAGACCAAACTGGCTCATGATTTCCCCCCCTTGTGCTTTGCATTGAAGCAAACGGGATGGAAATTCACATTCAGGCAAGTGGAGCAACTTCGAATGTGCTAGGTTTCCAATCCATTCTGGAGGTAACTGGGCAGCTGCTTTGCCTTAGCAGTGCTGCTGCCCAAACACTGCTGGCACATGAAAGAAAGGGTTAGACACATTAATCAATGATAGGTCTGTCAGTGCCCACTAGAATGGATGTGTAGGTACTTCCACCAGGTTGGAACGACAGGCAGGAGACCTCCAAAGGCTTTTTGCTGGAATTTGAGAGTTGGTGGTTTTGCCTTTGTCTTCTGCCTGAGGTTACCAGAAGCAATCGAGCTGTGGCCTGATCCAGCAGGTGTTCTCTTATGTTCTCACATCAAAAAGTGCTCCTCAGGGTTGCTGATGTAGGGATTTGGTGCTAAAATACATGTTTCCAGAGACCAAGGAGGCCCTTGGTTCTGGCAGTAGTAGCGTTGTCACTATGTGGTGGATGGGGTTAGCCCAAACACACAAAAGGTGGAAAGTTTTGGGAGAGATGACATTTCTGCCCGTTTTGATTCTGGCTGGTCTGAAGTTCACGCCTGAATCAGTTTGAATCCCCGATTGACCTTGTTCCATTTTACTTGATAGCTGTCCCTTTTCTTCCTCTCCCCCTTTCGGAGGAAATCTTAACCAATTTGCATGGGGTGGGGGACGAGGGGGGATCCAAACAAAACCCCACAACCAGCAGTTTTAAGAGCTCAGCTGCCACATCCTATTAGGGTCTTGTGCCATGTGTCAAGTTGTGTCTCGTACATCTTCAGCTATTTTAACAGCAGGAGAGTCGGGCCGCTCACTGTCTCCTTGACTGTGACCCAAATGCAGAGGGAGCCGACAGGGTCACAAAGCTCCGGGACGGAAATGAGCCGAGGCAGGAGTCGCTGGAGGGAGACGGCCGCATCCGAACGCTCTGCCAGTCACATTGCCAGCCTGCTGCGGCAGAGAGGATTGGTGGTCCAAAAGCGCTGGCGGGCACAGGCTTAAAGTTTACCTACAACAGTTTCTTGAGCCTTCTTTGCATGGTATTTATTTATCTGTTTACATTTTTATCCCACTCTATACCTGAAAGTCTCAGGACAGGTTACAACATTAAGAACCAAATCTATAATGAACCCACTAAAACTGTGACAGTGCTTGAAAGTGGGAAGAGGAAGCCGTTTCCTTGTTTACCCAAAGAACCAGGGCATCTTCATGGCTCTCCTGAACATGTGAAGTGAAGGTGCCTGATGCACCTCAGGGGGCGGGGAGGGAGACTGTTCTATAATATGGGAGCCTTTCCTGAGAAGGCCCTATCCTGGGTGGACACCCCTTTTGCCACTGTGGGTAGCAGTACAACCAGGAGGGCATCCTGTACAGATCTTAACGAACAAGGAGGTTGATATGGAAGAATCAATGGACATATGGAATATATGGACGTGATATTCCATGTCATTTATGGTCTTTAAGTTAAGGATAACACCTTGAATTGGGTTCAGTAGTGAATTGGCAGCCAGTGCAGCTCTTTTAAAACCAGCACGATGCTCATCTGGCTAACTATTCCGGTCAGAAGTGTGCACCAACTGCTTATTCCGGTCCCTCTTCAGGGGCAGCCCCTGTACTAGTCCAATCTGGAAGTTCGATAAATGTGGCCTGACAATCCCTGTCCAAAAAAGGCCATAGCTGTGTCACCCTTGGCCACCAGAAGCAGAAGCAGAAGAGTTGGCTTTTCATTCTAGTAGTCACTGATACACTTCCATGAATTTGTTTGTAAAAACCTAAGAGGAGCCCTGCTGGGTCAGGGCACAGCCCACCTAGTCCAGCATCCTGTCCCACATGGGCATCACAAGCAGAGACAAGGGCAAACCTTCTTCTGCCCTCAAATTCCAGCAAATGGCCTCAGAGGCACTGTGCTTGTCTCCACAGCCTGAAAGATGTACTTTGCTTTCCCTTTCCAGCAGAAGAGTGGCTCAAATGGCAGTTAGAAACTGGTTAAGCAGTTGAAATACGTTGTGAAATGCTTGTTTTGTCAGGGTGGGAGCAGAACATTTTTGGTGGAGGCCAGATCTAGGTGTGAAAGGTTTCCTGACTGCATGTTTTGAACGTGTGATGGTTTTGGAGAGGAGGATTGCAGGTGGGAAGAGGAGTGGGAAGCTGAGTTATTTTCAGGCAAGGCTGGGCTCAGGCAGACCCCCTTTCATTCTCACGCCCAAGGGGCCGACCACTGTGCTTTGGCTTTGCAATCACCTGTAGCGCGAGGAAGTTTGATATATTTATAATGCTACTGACAAGGCCCCTGACACTAGCTTGGAAGACTCCTCTGTTCCATTAAGGAGCTCAGCCACTCTGCTGCTATGAATATTTCAAAGAAGAGGCGCAAGTGCAGCATTAGTCATTCATCCAGACCAGAGTGGGCATTGATCCCTTGGAGAAGAAAATGGCCCTTGGGCGTGGAACAGCAGCACTTGCGGGCTGGGCGGTATCTTTGCTGGAGTTTGCACAAAGGCTAGTTGCCTTTGTTCTCAGTGCGTCATGGAGTCCTGAGTGTCCTGATTCCCAGGCTGCTGTAGGTGAACTTGGACCCAAAGCACCCGCTTTGAGGTTCTGTAGGATTATTCTTTCTGAAGCAAGCTTTGGGGCAACTGTGGGATCTAAAGAAGATCTTAAGGCACAGCAACTGGCAATTTTTTTTTTTTTTGAAAAGCATTATACAAATAAAATGGAGATGAAGTGAAGTGAAATGAGAGTCATAAGAACATAAGAGGAGCCCTTCTGGATCAGGCCACAGCCGATCTAGTCCAGCATCCTGAATCTCACAGTGGCCCATGGCCATCTCAAGCAGAGACAAGGGCAAACCTTCTCCTGCTCTAGAATCCCAGCAAATGGCCTTAGAGGTCTCCTGCTTGTCCCCCCAGCCTGAAAGATGTACTTAGGTGGCCATTCTAGTAGCCATTAACACATCTGTCATCCATGAATTTGTCCAACCCTTCCTTAAAGCCATCTAGACTGGTTGCTGTTACCACCTCATCTGGCAGCAAATTCCATAGACTGATGGCCCTCTGGGTGAAGAAATACTTGCCTTGTCTGATCTGACTTTCCTGCTCATCAGCTTCATAGATGCTCCCTGGTTCTAGTTTTGTGCGATAGAGAAAAGAAAGATTCTCTATCCACCTTTTCTATACTGTGCATAATTTTATATCCTTCAATCAAGGATAGGTGTGAAAGTTTAGCTTGATTCAGGTGATCACGTGAACTGCATCTGAGCAAATGCCTCTCCTGTGTGGCAGGTAGGTGTCCCAAAGGGAGCAGGGAATGAAATAATTCCCTGCCTAACAGGTGATTAGGTGTGGAGGTGTGAGCCTCCATAATTCCCTTCCCCTTTTGCTCACTTATAGAAGGAAATGCAAAAAGCTGCCAAACCACACTGGACGCAAACTCGTTTTGTTCTCACAGCCATGATTCTCAGGGCTGCATTAAATTGTAGAATTTTGCATGCTGTCTCATTAGCATTCCCATTTTGGGCACCTCTTTCCCTTTCCACTTCCTTCTATTTTGCTTAAAGAACTGCCGTGCAAAGTTACCCTAAGAACCAGTGAAGATTATTGCCTTCTTTATTTTTAGCTTGCATGGTGGCCACAGCAATCAGCCTAGACAGCTATAAGAAAGAGTTAAACAGTATCAATGGCTACTGGAATGGATGCCTAAGTGCCACCTCCAGGTTTGAGAGACAGGCAGGAGGCCTCTAAAGGCCATTTTGCAGGGGATGGAGAGCAGGTGAAGGTTTTGCCTTTGTCTTCTGCTGGAGATGCCCAGAAGCAATTGGTGGGCCAGGATGCTGGACAAGAGGGGTTGTGGCCTGATCCAGTGGGGCTCCTCTTGTGCTCTTATGTTGTAAGTCTGAAGTCTGTAAACTTGCATTTACAGTGTGATGTAAATTATATTTTCCATCCTATCTCTTCTGACAGTACAGTCGGACCCCCATATCCACTGATCTGGTAACCTGAGTTTCCATTTCCTGTGGTGACTGGATCAGCTCTACCCCCTCCACCCGCAGGTGCCATTAGGCCTATCTTAAGGTCTTCTGAGGCCTGGGGCAGGCAGAAAGTGGCCAGAAATGGCGCACGATTTCCCATAATGCCACGGGACTTCACTGGAATTATGGGAAATTGACTGCATCGCCCAGCATTTGAATTATCTACAGTTTGGCATTATTGGCGGTGTGGCAGATACGGGGGTCCGACTGTATAAGGAAGTGGAGGGGCAGAAATGGAGAACGTAGCAGCCCAAAAGGTATTAGAACAGCACTGGATTTGGGCCGATGGAAGAGTCTTTCTTTCGGTATGTCTTGTGGACCGTTTCCCCCCTTTCTCGGCCCTGCACCTTCGTTCTTCCATTATGCTGAAACCGTCCGATTTTCTTCCGGCTTGGATGATTTCAGAGTGGTTTTCTCAGCCACCCTTTTAAAAGCTCTTTGCTTCTCTCCTTCTCCTAGTTTACGGAAACTTGCTTACCTGGCACATTGGTGTTGCTGTTGCTCTGATGGTGCTTGGAAGGGTAATTGGTTTTGGTCTGAAATATTTACTGCATGGGAACATCTCTGTATCTGTCCTGGAGGTTGTTGCCCTACAAAACACGGCTGGGGCGAGGAGGCTGATGAGTTAGGCACGCTGAGCAGTGGGAATCCTTCGCCACGAGTGGGTGGTCGGACTTCATAAAGGCCAAGGTGAAGAGCAGCGATGTCCAGGCGTAATTGGGATCGCTTCTCTTCCTCTCTGCCGCGTGCAGAAATGCTTTCCCACCACTTACTCCGTAGCGAAGCTTACAATATGAAGTTGAAGGGCACGTTTTTGCTTTAGTCCAGTGATTCCCAAAGTGGTCCAGGGGTCCACGGGAGACTCAACGGCGGTCTACGTCGGCATGAAAGAAAAAGGAGATTCACAAGTTGTAAGTGGGGGTCCATGAAAGTTCAATCTTTCTCGGCGTTCTGTTCTTTTATAGAAGTATCGAATAATGGCCCTGTTCAGTATTTAATTTTTACTAGTAACCAACTACACTCAAACATAACAAATATAATATTATTACAAGAAAATATACTATTTTTATTTTTACCACTCCGGATTTAGGGTTGGAACTCAGCCGCGACGCAAATTTCCATTGTTAGATCTAATCTTCACATTTTTTGACGAGTTTTGGGAATATGGTAGAAATGTAGCAGCAGGGGGTCTGCTGAAATCAGTAAAATTTTGAAAGTGGTCTACGAGAAAAAAAAAGTTTGGGAACCTCTGCTTTAGTCCCATGTCTCTTTCTCAGAAAAAGCAAACTAGGGGAAAGTAGGGGATGTCATAAAAGCTTCCAGCCTTAACTGGCAGCATTTCTGCAGACCCACAGATGTCATTATCCAAAAGAAAGGTGCCACCATACATTAATCCATCTCTGATGGATATTTAAACAGAGCGCTGTGTTTGTTTGGTTATGTAAATGTGGCCTTACTAGCGGAATTGTATTTGAGAATCTCTCCCTGTAATACATCAGGGAAAAGAAAGGAGTCTTAAAGAATAGGTAGGAGTTCAAGTACATTGCGCCTTTCTGCCTCCGGCGTTGCAAAATTCAATTTATTTACTTGTTAAATTATATGGACTCTGTAGTTATGCATGCAGGATGAAGACTATCAAATAGGGTAGGTACAATGGTCTACAGGCTGTAGTGAATTGCATATAAATTGTACAATTGATTTTCCAAATGATTCTAAAATTCTTGCCCTTTCATGTGAGCTCCCAGATGACTGTTTGCAGAATGTTTCTATCAGGTCTCATGAAACGTTTTGCTTCGTCAAGCTAGAGAAAAATAATTTGCCCCTCCAAGAGACGGGACACCCAGGAAAGCCCCTGTTCTTCAGTTCATGCCTAGGGCCCCATTGTCCCTCAGAGTCTGCCTGACTTTGATCCGCCAGATGTTCCTGAACTACACTTCCCACTGTCCCACTCTGGTGGCATGGAATGCTAGGAGCTGCAGCTCAGGAACATCTGGAGGGCTGCAGGAAGAAGAAGAAGAAGAGATGGCTTTTCTACCCCACTTTTCTCACGTGTTTAAGGGGACTCAAAGCAGCTGACAAACCTTCTGTTCTTCTCCCCACAACAGACACCCTGTGAGGCAGGTGGGGCTGTGAGAGCTCAGAAGAGAGCTGTGACTAGCCCAAGGTTACCCAGCTGGCTTCATGGAGGAGTGCAGAATCAAACCCGGTATTCTCAGATAAAAGTTGGTCCCCTTAACCACTAGACCAAACTGGCCCACTGCGAGGTGTGTAGCCCTTTTTTAAAAGGTGAACTGTTGGTTTTATTTCCAGAGCGATCAGTGATGCTGATGTGTTGCCCCCATTGGAACAGTTGAGGCTGCACAGCTTCAGGACTGCGGGACTGCGCTGCTACCGTGCCTGGTGTCCCAAGTCGAAGCCACTTTGCAGCTGCTAATGCTTCTGGGTCACTTCTGGGCATGAGAGTTCCCTGTCGCTTGTCTTGCCCCCCTCCGCTGTGCCTGGGGCTCCGTGGTCCTTCGATTCACCGGCGAGAGTGTTATGTTTCCCGGGAATGAGGTTACTTCATTCCTTTGGAATACAGTTTGAGCCGAGATCTAATCCCCTGTACCAAGTGAAGAATCATTAGCAGGTTCTTCTTTTTTTTATTGCTACAGTTGGTAGGAGGTGAGGGGGGCTGCATGTCTCTGGATTCTGCTCATTCTTGGGTACTTTCTCAGGCTCTGAAATGCCAACAGGTGACGCTGCTGGTGGTTATGACATGAGTCCCTAGAGCAGGCGCTGCCTTAAGTCAGTCATCGCTGCTGGGCTGCTCTCCCGTCTCTTTCTACGCGTCTGGTCCGGACAGGAATTGAGCCTGGGTGAGGAAGAAGTAAAACCCACAACTGAGGAGGGAGGAGCAATTTAGACCGTAGTGAGATTTTGGCAGCAGCAAAGGGATGAGGGAATCCATGAGGAAGCGGAGCCTGGGGTATCTGCTAGGGGTTATGTTTCCGCTATGAGAAAAGCAGATCTATCCTGCTGCGTCTGACCTTGGATCCCCCAGGCCCTGGAGTATTTTAGAAATTCCTCTGGGTGTCAATGAGGAGGCACTTGCCTTGCTTCTCTCTGGGCTCTTAATCCGGTTCTGGCCCAAAGGCACCACAGTCTGGGGGAAACGGCTCCTGGATTGCAGCCTCCCCACCCCCAGGCGTGATGGGGCCCTGGGGCCCAAAGATTTTTGCATTTTCTCACAGATCTCTTCTACAGAAATGAGGAGATGGCAATGAATGCTTTGCTTCTGTCCTTATAGTCTTAATGCCTCTAGGGCGGTGATGGCCAACCTATGACACGCGTGTCACAGGTGACACGCCAAGCTCTTTTGGGTGACACATATGGTCACCCTGGCACCTGGACGTATAGTGCTTGCTTGTTCTTGAGGTGTATGAAATAACAAATTTCAGTTGAAGATTTAGCAACAAAAGTCACTAATGTAAAGAATTATTTGTTTTTGCTTTTAATAAAATGCATATATCAAAAATATAACTTTTTTACTAGAGCTACAAATATCACGAAATTATGGATATTTCTAGATGTGATACAGCACCCGAGTTAAGCTAGGTTTTCTTGCAAATTTTGACACACCGAGCTCAAAAGGTTCGCCATCACTGCTCTAGGGGGAACCGCCTTTTCCTTTTGCCCTTGTAAACAATAATAGCGGGTTCACTTTGGGGTCCCTCGGCTGTTTTGTTGGTGGTCTCAGTGGTGAGAAGAAGAAGAGCTGGGTTTTCTGCCTTGCTTTTCCCACCACCTAAGGGGACCCAAAGCGGCTGACAATCCTTCTGTTCTTCTCCCCCCAACAGAACACTGTGTGAGGTAGGTGGGGCTGTGAGAGCTCAGAAGAGAGCTGTGACCAGCTCGAGATCACCCAGCTGGCTTCATGGGTGTGTGTGGAATCGAACCCGGTATTCACAGAACCAAACTGGCTCTAAGGTTTGCGGAGGTTTTGCCTTCTATGCTTTCAACTTTGTAGGTTGTTCGGCCTGTTGTCATAAAGACATGTGCTTTGGAGCATAGGATGTGAAAAGCACAGAGCAAAGAGAACTCCAGGGTTCTCTAAGCAACAGCGAAGCCCAGCAATTTGGTAATCTTAGGGAAATGCCTTCCCAGGAAGGGACTATTTAAACTTGTGTGATTTTATTTATTTATTGCATTTTTATCCCGCCGTATACCTGAAGGTCTCAGGGCGAGTTACAACAGGTAAAATTAATTCAGGAGAGGAATTCATATGGAGGAATGGAGTAACAATGAAGAACATGGCTAACTTCATAGAACCCAGTGAATGGCAGGTTCATTTTTATTGGAATTATTGGATCTTCAATAAACATAAATCGTATTCAAGTATTTGGACTGGTGTGAATGTTCCAGAATTGGAAATCTTATGGCAGATTGCAAGAAGGGGATTAGAAGGTGAAGACAGGGAAAGGGGGGAACCTGGGATCACAGGAAGCTTTGGATTGTAAGTATGTGAGAGCGCAGGTGATCCATCAATTGAGGATTCTTTTATTAAAAAACAACAACAGCCATTGTTGATTGACTCATGGGCATCACTGGATGGACAGTGTTGAAATCAAACTGATTGCACAGTAGGAAGCAGATGATGGAGACATACAGTTCAGTCAGCTAGGAAGCTTCCTGATATAAATAATGGAGAAGACGTGACTTATTGGTGTGTCAAGTATGTGTGCCATAATTGGAAAATTAAACATAGTAGGCACAATAGCAAAACATGATCTGGAGAACAAGCAATTAGGATGAAGATCAGTGCAAGGAACAGATTTTGTACACTTGGGCTATGGAGAAGAAGAAGAGGAAGAGTTGGCCCATGTAAACAATAAAAGTGGGTTCACTTTGGGGTCCCTCATCTGTTTTGTTGATGGTCTCAGTAGTAAGAAGAAGAAGAGTTGGCTTTTCTACCCTGCTTTTCTCACCCATTGAAAGTGATTCAAAGTGGCTGACAAACCTTCTGTTCTTCTCCCCGCAAAATAGACACCCTGTGTCTGGCCCAAAGTCACCCAGCTGGCTTCATGGAGGAGTGCAGAATCAAACCCAGTGACTATGAGAGATGAGTCTGGCACTCTAATCACAAGACCAAACTGGCTCACGTGACATTAACTGAAGAAGATTGTTCCCACGATCTCTAAGAAGAAAAAAAGTGCAATTGGCTTTCTAAGGGAGCTGTTTTTGTTGCCAGAGAATGAAAAGCTTTTGGCAACTAGCACGATTGACAGTAACCGAATGAAGGTTTTCTATTGTGGAACAGAAAGGAATCTAAAAAGGGAATCTTGCTAGCGGAGGACCGTCTTAAAGGCTGACAGAGAGAAGAAGTTGGGACAGACTAACCCTACTTTAGGGTTCAGATCCTTTAAGGTGCCACTAGAGCCCTTGTTTTTTTAATGCTGGTCCAGACTAACGTGGTTACATCCTGGAATTCAAGCAGAGCAGTAAAATATAACCTGGGAGATGAATTACGTCTTTAAGAAAATCAGAAAAACTTTAGGATTGTTTACAACTGGTGCTGAATGAAGCATGGCCACAGAAGATACCTGATATAGGTCAAAGAATGGGTGGGACTGTACTAACATTGCTTACAATTGGGATTATAGAAATGTTTTCAGAGTGAGAAAATATCCAGGAACCAGCCCCGCTAGGAAGTGGGGTACGATGAAAGAGGCATAGGGGAAATTTGCATCGGACAGTTTAAAACTGTGGAAGAAGAGGTAGTTAAAGATACAGCGTCGCTGTGTCCACAGGTAATGAACAAGCTTTTGTTGCCCAGAGACTGGAAAAAGAGTTGTGAATCTACTTAAAGAAAAGAGCTGCTGGAAGATGTGCAAATGACTGAATTATTGCGCTCTCGCGCAAGTTTGCCTGGGGCCTTTCAAAGGAGAATAGAAGCCCACATAGCGAGAAAAGCCGAAGGAACAGACCATTTTTGGAAAGGCAAAGGAACAGGGGATCGCATAGCTAACAAAAAATGGATACAAGGTAGGGCAAGATAATACTAGAAGGAGGTTTATCTCTGCTTCATTAACTGCAGCAAGACATTGGACTCTGCAGACCTTTCTGGGAAAGGGAATAGAGTAAGGCTAACAGGTGTGCTAGCACACTTGACTATTCTTCTGAGATAGCTGTACAATGAACAGGAAGCTACAGAGCGATTTGGCTTTGGAGAGTATAATTCAGAATAGGCGAGGGAGAGAGGGAGGCAAATCTGCATATTGTCCCCGTGTCTGTTTAATTAACATAGTGAATGCAGAGAGAGAAAGGCAGGAGTGGGAGGGAAATCTGGAATTCAAACAGAAGGTTGAAACATTAACAATCTGAGTTATGCAGATGTCATAACTCTGTTAGCGGAATGTAAAGATGTTTTGGAACAATTCATTATGAGGCTGCAAACGGATTAGCATGCAATATTATTTTCAAAATTATTTACGTTTATTTGCTGCCCCTCATCAAAGCTATTCAGGGTGGGTTACATACATGGCGGCTTGCATGCTTGGTGAACTTACAGGCTACTGGGAAGAAAAGGGGATGGTAAATTCTGAAATAAACAAAGTAGGGCAGATTATAGAGAACTGAGGAGGAGAATAATCCTGTGCAGGAAGGCAATGACAAGAATATGAGCTCTTCATTGAAAACAAATAATTGAAGTGATAGTCTTTCCTTTGGTAATGTATGGCTGTGAAAACTGGATGCTGAAAAAGAAAGTGGATGCTTTGAAATTAGACTTTGGGCTGGTCATAGCTGTCCTCTGAGCTCTCACAGCCCCACCTACCTCACAGAAGAACAGAAGGTTTGTGAGCCGCTTTGAATCCCCTAAAATGGGTGAGAAAAGCAGGGTATAAAAGCCAACTCTTCTTCCTCCATGACCCAGTTGGGTGGCCTTGGGCGAGTCACAGCTCTCTTCTGAGCTCTCACAGCCCCAACTGCCTCACAGGGTGTCTGTTTATTTATTTATTTATATCTATATCCTGTCCTATACTTGAAGGACTCAGGGCAGGTAACAACCTATAAAATCCAGCATATCAAAAAACTATATCAAAACAATAATAACCATCACAACATTTTAAAACAGCGCAATATCAGTTAAAACAGTGTTTGCAGTGCGGGAAACGTAACCAACATTTAGCCGAAGGCCTGAGTGAAGAGGCGCGTCTTCACCGCCTTCCTGAACATAAACAGAGAAGGAGCCTGATGTACCTCAAGGGGGAGACTATTCCATAGTGTTGTGGGGAGAAGAACAGAAGGTTTGTCAGCCACTTTGAGTCTCCTTAAATGGGTGAGAAAAGCCAACTTTTCTCCTTCTCCTCCTCTTCCTTCTTCCACCCTTTCTTGGAATTCCTACTCAGTCTTTCAGTCCAACTGGACAGGCTGTTTTATTTGGTTTGGTTTTGTGGGGGACCAAATGATTCAGCTTGTGTAGATGTTTACAGTGTGTGACCTCTTCTTGCTTCAAGGCACCATTGTGCATAAGGTTGCCTCTGATTTGTGAGGGAAGCTGAGTGTTTTTTCTTTCGCTGTTACCTGTGGTGGGTGAGAGTCTGGTAGCATTTCTCAAGAGCAGCTCCTGAGTGTCGTTTTTTTGTAGGACTTCCCCTCACTGGGGGAGATCCATGGAAGGTGGGGATGGATGGCTGAGAGATGGATACCTGGGGAAGGCCAGTTCAAGGAGGCCACTCCAACTGTCCAGCCCTCCTGGCCTCTGGCACTTGGGAGTAGCCACAGTCCGGCCCTGGGCTTTGTGGTCCATTGACAGCCACTCTTTCCTTCCCTTGAACCAAATCAACGGACTAACGAGTCTGTCCAGAACAAAAGCCAGAGGCTCGCAGAACATAGAGGCATGGCGGTAGATGTCATCTCCCAGCTGGGAGTAACCATCTGCTGCGGATAAGATCAGCTGCCTCTGTGTTGCTGGTTGCCCTGCGGTGTAGGGCCCGGCTTCTGGTCCTGGCCTGGCTTCCGCTCTCCCCGTGGCTGGGTTTCTGGCCTGCCACCAAGAAGAACCTTAGCTGCATCTGTTTGAGCTGCCCGCCTTCCTGATTTTTCCAGCCCCCCGGAATGCTGATATATATAACAGCAAATCTTCTTTGAGAGAGTGATGAAAATTACCAATTAGCCTTTTCTGTGCAAATGAAGAGCAAGGCAGCTGTGAGCAGCCTGTCGCTTCCCCCTAGAGTAACCCTATCTCTCTCCAGTTTGCCCTCTAAACTTTCCATTTCAGTGGAACCAGGCAAAAATGCACAGCTTGTTTCTGTGTGTGTTTGGGTGGGGAGGATGAGGAGGAGAGGCAAGGGCTGGAAGGAAACTCTAGCCGCCCGTTTATTCTGGGGTTCGAGAGCTATCTTTATGTCTTCCTTCGGTGGCGAAGAGCACTTGTCTTCTCAAATCGCCGGCAGAAGCATGCAGCCTGGCATCTGTGCCGCGCCAGGCATGTCCCTCTCCTTCCAACCAGACCGAGGGCAGCCTTGGGAAGCGTCTTGCTTGGCACACGGATGCCATTCCAATTTTAAGGTTTGCCCCGAATGGCTGGAATTCACAAATTAGATCTCTGGCCATGTGCAGCGGCCATAAATTAGGGCCTGGTCATGGCATGCAGGAAGGCTGTTGTTGTTGCCAGACTCTCTGGCCCAGAGGGCCGTTTGAAAACCATTTGGCCACCGGAGGGCTAGGGTACGCTTCCTTCATCGCTCCGGAGGGCTGCCGGGAATGGAGACCTTGATCCATCCTGTGCGAAAAGGACTCATCCCATGTGGCTAGAAAGCAGACTGCGCATAGGACTGCCAATGCAGTATGACAGCTGCACAGCTTCGCTTGCCACATCTCCTAAGGGACAGAATGGATTGGAAAAGTTCAGAAAAAGATTGTGGAGATGCTGCATCTCCTCTGAAGGGGAAAAAAAGTGGGAGTTTCTAGTTTAGAGGAAAGGTGAGCACAGAAGGGTAGACCTCAGATTATGTCTGACATACCCTTGGGCGCTTGGGTGGGGATGTTGCAGGACTTCTTCTCTTATGGATGGTGCATAGAGAGGCGAAAGGACATTTGCTAGTGGAGCAGGAATCAAAAGTGGAAGGAAGGATTTTGTTGCCAGGATGAGGCTGTAGTTTCTTAGCTCTGATTCCAGCTGCCTGCGGCCTGAGGATAAACCCCTGGCGCTTGTTCAGACCCTGCTGTTGAGAGAAAGAGTTGGAAGTCTTAAATAACCCTAAAACTCAGGTCCCTGGATGATCCTCTCCAGTGGCATTACACAGAAGCTAAGATGGAGCTCCAGGGCTAGACCTGTGTGTAAAACAAGGAGACACTTTCTTTTACATAACATAAGAACATAAAAACTTGAGAGGAGTCCTGCCGGATCAGGCTACAGCCCATCTAGTCCAGCATCTTGTTGCACACAGTGCCCCACCAATTGCCCATGGGCATCTCAAGCAGGGACAAGGGCAATATTTCCCCTTGTCTGATCTGGCTCTTCTGCCCATTAGCTTCCTAGAGGGCCCCTTGGGTTTTAGTGTTGTGTGATAGGAAAAATAATTGATGTGGGTTCCTCTGCTTGTTGCGAAGTTTAAGAGAAGAGATGGATTCTTGTGTTGAAGCGGAGGAAGCAAACTCCACAGCTGGCGTGTTGAGGACCATCCGGTCTGGTTGGTGGGGCATTCTTCCCTCTGCCCCCTTGGCAAAGAAAATGAAATTCTTCACACAGCTCGAGGAAATGCAGGCTTAATTCTGAATTCCACAAAATACCAGGCTGCTAGCACGTATTGCCCATCTGTGAATTTTCTGAGATAGTGTGTGAAGGGTTGTGATGGGCTACAGATTGTGGGGAAGTGAGTCATTATTTTCCTTTCTGCCCTGGGGGAATATTCAGGACAAAGGGGGCTGTGGATTCGCTGCGGCCTGATTAGCTACAGTAGGTTAGGAAACTAATATGCAAACATGCTTGAAATTTATTGTAGCAGCCTTGGCTGTGGCTCAGCCTGGGCTTCCTGAGCCAAGAGCCTCAGGTGTTTGGAGACCTAGACATTCTCCATGGCTCTTTTAGAATGCAGATATACCTCTGGCCTACAGTGTCGCCACTGCATTTTTTTTGTTTGTCTGCTTACATTTATATCCCAGTAGACCATATGGTCTCCGATTGTTCCACAACAAACTAAAACTCAATCTAACCAGAGCTAAATTATTCAGGACCACTCTGATATTAATGAACAACCACAGTGGCATCTTTTTTCTGTCTTTTTGGCTCTTTGGTTCTTTCAAGTGCATTTGGGTCATGTAGCAAGACTCGAAAGCAACAGAAGAGGAATGTAGGAGGAGGCCTGCTGGATCAGGCCACAGCCCATCTAGTCCAGCACCCAGTCTCACACACTACCCCACCAACGGCTTCTGGGCATCTCAGGCAGGAGACAAAATCTAAACCTTCATTTGAATTCCTGCAAATGGCCTGTATAGGCCTCCTGACTGTCTCTCCATCCTGAAGGTGGTATTTAGGCTTCCCTTCATTCCAGTAGCCATTGATAAACTTGCCTTCTGTTGATTTGACAGGAGCAAAAGAAAAGCCCTTTTTGGATTGGGTCACAACCCATCCTGTCCAGTGTCCTTTCTCACACAGTGGCCTCCCAAATGCTTCTGGCTATCTCGAGCAGCGGAGAAAAGCAATACCCTCATGTGCTGTGACTCCCTCACCTGCCATCAGACAGCAAATCACTCAGATTAAGATTTTGGAGTGGCCTCGTCAGAGTCCTGACTGGAATCCCATTGAGATGCTCTGGCAGGGAAAAATGTGTGTTTTATCTTTTAAAGTTAGAGAGGTTGTCTCTCCCTGCATGTTATCTCCATGCCCACATTTCTGGTGCAAATCAGGTGCCATTGCTGTGCTCACAGCAGGCAAGTTTCCTGCATCCAGCATGTGTTTTCTTTTGCAAGCAGCTCCAGGGATGTGGTTGGATGATGGTGGCATGCTTAGAACTGCTGTCATTGGGGAGTAACCTTGCCGTATAAGAACATAAGAGAAGCCCTGCTGGATCAGGCCACAGCCCATCTAGTCCAGCATCCCGTCGCACACAGTGGCCCACCAAATGCTCATGGGCATCTCAAGCAGAGACAGGGACAAACCTTCTCCTGCTCTTGAGTCCCAGCAGATGGCATTAGGAGTGCCCTGGTTCCTCCCCCCCCCCCCGCCCCAGCCTGAAAGATGCACCTAGGCATTCGTTCTAGTAGCCATTGATACATCTGTCATCTGGAGGTTGTGGGTGCTGTAGAAAGTCCAGGTGTTTGTGGCCATTTGTCCTTGAGGTTTTGGGTACTTGTGTGCTCTTGCTCACCTGCCCGCGGGCTTGGAAGGGGTGTTCCCTGCTTTGATACCTCCTAACAGACTTGTTTTTATTCATCTGTAGCTTCTGCCTTGTCAGGACCTTGAGGTCATTTTCTCCCTTCCCACCAGTTGTTTCCCAAGCTTGCTTGCTTCGAAAAAAGGAAGAAAGAAAATAAAACCACAGCGGTATCCAACAGGTGCTGGCTGTATCTAGAAGACCGTGGGGGTGGAACTGAACGTAATGGCCGAAGAACGCAGATTTATTAATACGGACAATAAAAGGTGAAGCCCTGGCAAGCTGGTAAAATTAAGAGGATATTCTCTGAAGAGAATCAAAGCAAAGGGCAATGAAAACACTTCACTTTTTTTCCTTTGTAAATAGACAGATTTAAGGCTCTGCACAAATGAGTTGCCCTGTTCCTCAAACTTCCTTGCAGGCATTTAGTATGGTAAGAAAAACACACACAGAAAAGTAGGGAGCCGATATAACCCTCTAAAGGAAGCTTAGAAAGCAGGGAAGTGCAAAATGAGATTTGCATTTGCAAATTTGATATAATATTTCGAATTCTCAGACATTTGCATCGAAGTGAAAATCTGGTTTTTTCAGTGGAAGTGAGTTAGTTTCTTGCTTGTGAAAATGAATAATGTGGTCAAATATTTGGATTTCCCTGTGTCATGAAAAATGACCTCTTCAATGGGAAAAAGTCATGCAAAAGTCAAAAAACGAATGCAAGAATCCAGATTTTCAACAGCAAAATGAATTTTTGGAATTTTGAATTGATAGCTAAACAAATGACACCCCCACATACCCCTCACCCCCCGAAACCTCCCTATTAGAAACCTTTACTTACAGCAAATCATTCCAGTCCCTGGCTTTCTTATGCTGCTTTCACACTTATACTTTAGAACTGATAAGAACACAGATGTAATGGACCTTCCACACAGCAGGCCGGATTAAGGCTCCATTAAGACCACGGCATCTGGATTTAGTGAGTGTTCAGGGCTCCTTGGCATAGTTTAGTGGTAGAACTGATAAATGGGGTCTACAGTCCATACTAACACTCCTTGATCCAGTTCAAGGAAGAGGCATCCACACATAGAATGGATGCAGGACGTCCCAGATCTACTTAATCTGGATTTACAGAGATAAGTGTAGAAACAGCTTTGAATTTCATGCAGAAAGATGTGGTTACCACCCCAAAAGCTGAACCCTTCCCGCTGCTTATACAATATGCAGAAATGACTTTGTTGTTCTTTGATTGTTCTCTCGTGTCCGTGATCCCGTGGGCCAAAGCACACCAGGCCCTCCTGTCCTCCGGGGCCTTTTGAAGTCTGCTCAAACCCACCTTCACTGCTTCCATAACAGTACCTACCCATCTCGCTTCTCTTGCCTTGAATCTTTCTCTGCTTTATGGCCTTTTCCAATAAGTCCTGTCTTTCATTATGCGGCCAAAGTATTTGAGCTTCAGCTCCAGTATTTCTCCTTCCAGTGAACAATTGGGGTAGATTTCCTTGAACATTGTCTGTGTGTGTGAGTGTGTGTGAGTGTGTGAGTGTGTGTGTGTATATATATGCATGTATGTATATACCCACCCACCCACCCACCCACATACAAACATTTTTATCTCGCCATACACCTGGGGGTCTCTGGTCAGGTAACAACATTTCACATCAAACATTATTAAAACAATAACAGTATGTATTAAAACAACAGCATCTGCCAGTGGGAAGGAAAAAGTATAACCCCATTTAACCCAAGGCCAGGGTAGAGAGGTGCGTCTTCATTGCCTTCTGAACTGTGTCCAATGAAGGTGATTGACACACCCCAAGGGGGAGACTATTCCATAGCCTAGGGGCCATCACTGAGAAGGCCCCCTTCCAGGTACCCACCCCTTTTGCTGCTCTGGTGGGACAACCAGGAGGGCTTTCCTTCCAGATCTTGAGGCAGGGACAGTCCAAGAGACTCTCGAAAGCCTTTTTCAGTGCCTCAGAGTAAAACGTCCATTTTTCAGCACTCCACCTTCCTTATGATCCAGTGCTCACAGCTGTATATGACCACTGGGAAAACTATAGGTGTTGAGTCTATGGACCTTTACCGGCAAGATGATGTCTCTGCTTTTTAATACTCTGTCTCGGATTGCCATAGCTGCAGGTGCCTTTTGGGTTTGTGGCTGCAGCACCCTGATCTGTTCATAATGTATTTATCATTCATGTGTGTCTCCGCTGCGCGCTCTTGTGTGCAATTAGTTGCTCCTAACAGGACTATTTTGGCCACTGGTTAGATATAGCAGAGCGTTTTGTATATTCTCATTCTGAAGTTTACGGCATGAGCCATTTACTCAGGAATATGGAGTATACGTTCAAGGAGAAGTAAACTAGAACCACGCTATCTGCTTTGCCTGCTTTCTCAATGTTTCTAAGGTTCTCAGCGCTTGTCTTGCTCCAGCCAAGAACCAAGTGCCGTCTTTTTAAAGGACATAAAGCAAATTGCCTGCAGGGGGCAGATGGATCTTGCCTTTTGGCTGGAAATCTTTCCCTTGAGCCTGGCAGAGGCTTCTCCAACTAAGGTGAGGGGTACCTCATCATAAAAGTGGCAGAAATTCGCTGAAAGCTAAATGAGGATATCAAAAGGAAAAAGATTTAGCTCGTGACACCAGCTTGGCCCGATCTCTTCCTTTGGGGCAGGCTCTTGAAACAAATTCCAAGTACAGTGGTACCTTGACATACAAGTTTAATTCGTTCCGTAACCTTGCTCTTACGTCAAATCGCTTGTATCTCAAAGCAATTTTCCCATTAATCCATTCCAGCTCCCAAAACACCACCTCAGTTGTTTCTGTTATGTACTGTACTGTATTTACATACTCATATCTCAAATCTTGCTCTCATCTCAAAGCAAAATATCACTCGCTCGGCGGCTTGTATCTCAAAACACTTGTCTGTCAGGGCACTTGTATGTTGAGGTACCACTGTATAAACTTGAAAGGAAGCCGATCGGAACAACTCCAGGTGATTTTCTCCTTTTGAGATTTTAACTCAGGGTGTTATGCACTTTGTTCCCACGTTCTATAAAACATTTGGAAAGTTTCTAGGATGGTTAACGTACAGTAAATTGTATTATTACATAGCATTGTTGTTATGATTATAATAGCATAATAAATTTTAAATTGAAGTGATCAAATTCTTCCTCTGAGGAAGAAGAGTTTGGCTTTTCTACCCTGCTTTTCTCACCCATTTTAAGGGGACTCAAAGCAGCTGACAAACCTTCTCTTCTTCTTACCACAATGGATACCCTGTGAGATGGGTGGGTCTGTGAGAGTGTTTGTACAAAAGAGAGCTGTGACCAGCCCAAGGCCACCCAGCTGGCCTCGTGTAGGAGGGTGAAATCAAACCCAGTATTCCCAGATAAGAGTCCTGCTCCTTAACCACTAGACCATGTGGAAGCTGCTAGTGAGTCTGCTTCACCCTTGTGCAGCTTGAATGCGTCTTTGGAGGGTGGAGTAGTGTTGCTTGCCTCAGAAGAGGCAGTGTTTATATCCGTGCCTCAGAATGCCCTTCCTCGACCCAGATGTGCATTCAAACTTCCACCCAGTCACAAGGACTGCTTCCTTGGGCAAGACATTTGAGAGGGTGGCGTGGGCAGCTGCAGTTGCTGTTAGAAGAAAATAATTTATTTTATCTCATTTCAGTCAGAATATAAAAAGAGGCTTGCTGGATCAGGCCACTGCCCATCTGGTCTAGCATCCCATCTCACACAGCGGCCCACCAATTGCTTCTGAGCATCTCAAGCAGAAGATGAAGGCAAAACCTTCACTTGCTCTCAGTTCCCTGCAAATGGCCTTGAGAGGCATCCTGTCTGTCTCCCTGATCTGGAAGCAGGACCCAGGCATCCCTTCTAGGAGCCACTGATATAGCTGTTCTCCATGAATTTATCTAATCCTTTCTTGGCTGTTCAGGCTGGTTGCTGTCACTACCTCTTCTGGTAGTAAATTCCATTCCCCTTGTCTGTCCTAACTCATAGAATGCCTGGCTGTGGCCTTGGTTGGCTGCCCTGATGGATGACCTCCTGTGGAAAAGAGATGGGGGGATATGACTATTGATCCTGCCTCATCCTCTAAAGGCTTTCAATACTGTTGACCATCATAGCCTCCTTTTGCATCGTAGGAGGGGCTGTGTTGACCTGCTCGGGTGGTCTCAGAAAGTGCTGGGTGACTGTGCCTCTCTGCCCAGGCAGGTGGCCTGTGAGGCGGCCTCATGTGACTGATGGTAATTAACATCTACACAAAACTGCTGAGGCTGGTCATCAGGAGTTTCCGGGTGAGGTGTCACCAGTATGCTAATGGCACTCAGCTGTATTTCTCTGAATCAGGAGAGGCTGTGAACATCCCGAACTGGTGTCTGGATGTGGTGGTGGGCTGGATGAGGCTGGATCCAGAGAAGACAGAGACCTTGTGGGAAGGCAGCTCCAGGTTTTGGGAATTAGGGAGTTTGTCTGTTCTAGATGGGGTTGCACTTCTTCTTCTTCCTCTTCCTCTTCCTCTTCCTCTTCCTCTTCCTCTTCCTCCTCCTCCTCCTCTTCTTCTTCTTCCTCTTCTTCCTCTTCCTCTTCCTCTTCCTCTTCTTCTCCCTCTTCTTCTTCTTCCTCTTCTTCTTCTTCCTCCTCTTCCTCTCCCTCTTCTTCTCCCTCTTTCTCTCCCTCTTCTTCCTCCTCTTCCTCTTCTAGCTAGTCTTTCTGCACACTCAATCCCTGTTCCTGCTTGAGGACATAACGGCTTGTTTGTGTGATAGGAGCCTCTGCTATTTATGATTTATTTACTGCGTTTTAGCTTTCTCTATGGCCATCACACTGCAGCCTGTGACGTCCAAGCAAGATTTTGATGCAGAAAACTGAGAACTTTTTTTCCTTTCTGATTTCTCAACCTGGGGAGATCAAGAGGGCAACCCATGGCAAGGTGGCTATAACTGGGGCTTACGCCAGGGGTGCACCACTGGAGTCTTCCTTATGCTGGGACTGGCATGGAATGCTGGGAATTGTAGTCCAGGAACACCCTGCAGCTGAGCTCAGAGTTCTGTTCGCTGGGGAGCGGCGAGGTCCCTGTGGAAGGGCCAGGGATGATGGTGGTGGTAGGAGACTCTTTACTAGTTCTTACTTTATTTAAAATATTTCTATGCCGCTTCCCACTTTAAAAATGATCTTGAACCAGTTTGTAAAAGAGCCCGAAGTGCAAGGATTCTGGGCTTTGGGATCTCTTGTCTGAGACTTTTTTCCGGCCGGCTCCCGCATGAGTTGCAGTGCGCGAACGGCTCTCCCATGTGCTTTGCCACAGGGTGAGCCCAGTCCTCAGCGGAGGAGAACATGATGCAGCCCCCACGGCGAAGCTCCGCCGGAGTGCAGCCCAGCTGTTGGTACAGTGAATAATGCAGTGCGTGTGTGTAGACGGGTTGGGAACTGCGGCGCTCGCTGGTTCACTACATTGTGAAGTAATGAAGTGGAAATGAACTGCCTGCCTCGGGAGGGGAGCCAGGAGGGGACTGTTCCCTCTGACAATAGTTCTCTGCTTCCGAGATGGATGGGCTGTGCTGACGTCGGGCACCAAACATGACCGTCTCACTTTGGAGAGCAATTAATCTGAGGATTCAGTAATCTGTCATCCCCCTGAGCTCCTTAATAGATGGAAGGAGCCTCCCCAGAAACTGGAAATTGGTGGGATGGCTGTAGAAGAAGGTGCCACACGCCCGGTCTCCTTGCTTGCACGCCTTCCTCTCTTCCTGGCTCAAGGATGCTCTTGCAATATAAATGAGCGTCCCGTCCTGTTTGTTTTACCTCGCAGGGTGCTGAGTGGCTTCCGATGAATTGAAAAGCGTAGGTACAAAAATGACCCACAGTTTCAGTCTCCAGCTCCAGTTTCGGCATCAAAATGCCTTTTAAAATCCCCCCCCCCCGACACCAGTGGGGCTGGAATGGCAGATCCTTTAAGGGATCCTTTAAGCCACAGCTCCCCTGGGCTTCTCTCTGGCCACGTGGGGTTCATTTGGTACGAAGTGGAGTGAGAAGATGCTGGCAGAGCAGCTTACCCGAACTGTGGAGATACAACATGTTTGCTGGTGAGATGGGTTCCATAAGTTTGCTCTGTTTGCACACAGACGGGAAGAGATGCTTTGGGCTATGGCGGCCCAGCTATTCTGTTAACCCAACCCACGACACGCAGTTAATTTACAGTGCTTCTGCAGGATGCGATACGCTGTGATTTAGATGGCTTTGAAAGGAAATTATAGCAGAGGATAGATCGGTTGAGCTCCCGGAGGGATTCCGCAAAGAATTTCACCGCAGTCTCTGAGCAGAGGGCAGAGAGCAGCCGAGGCCACCTATATGGAGCAGGATTCGGGGGTGAATGGCTGTCCTCCTCTGTCCTGCTGGGGCTGAAGTGCCACGGGTCCAAGGCAGGACGCAGCACCAGGGGTGGCAGCAGAAAAAGGTGCCAGGCCTGGTCTGGCAGGGAGGCCAAAAGAGCTGCTCTCCGGCCGTGAAATCCTGCACGGCTTCCTTCATTAAAGTTCCCGTGTATCTTGGAAAGGGAGACGGGGTGGGTGGGGGTTGCTGAACCAAATGGGGAATTTCAAAAACTGTTCTTCTGTTACGCCAACTCCTTTAGTTAGCCCAAACATTTCTATTTGCCACTTCCCATTATAGAATCTCGGAGTGGCTTACTTTAGAAACAGATAAAAGGAAGGCTCAGTTACGTAAAGCCACACCTTGTTGCTTGAATTTTGAGGGTTTCTTTTTTTTAAAAAATGAGTATTTCACACAGGCGTGAGAGCTTGTGACCTTGGCTGTTTGGAACAGAGATGCTGAACAACCCGTTTGGGGGTTGGAAGTACTGGGGGGGGCGTTAAAACCACCAGCTTGCCGGACCCCCTAGGGCCCCTTTCTGAAAGGCCGCCTAGTACAGGCATTCCCTTCTCAAATGGAAAGGGGTGGGAGGGCGTGATGGTGCCTCCCTGTCACAGAGGTAAAGGAGCGTGGCAGAGCAGCGCCCATGGCTGTGTTAGATACCTGGTGGCCACAGACTGCACCTCTCAGGTTCTCGTGGTCCTGCTAGTGTGCTGGGTCTGCCAACAGAAGGGAAGCATTTGTCCCCCTGGATTTTACCTGTTGCTTCAGCAGGTGGGCTTTGCTTTTGCCCAGCTATTCTGCAAGCTGCCTTTTTATATGGCAGCTTAAGGACAGCGTGGAAAGAACAGGTCGTACCTTACCTGGCCACTTCAGTGTGTTGACTGGACCTTCTCTGCGTATCTGTCTCCTCTTCCTCGTGCAACATTTTTGGTATTTGCATAAGTTTTTCATGACCCCTAAGTCCTGGTAAATGGAAGTAAATACCATAACAAATGAAAGTCTTTAAGAGCTGCAGGATTTTATGCTTTGTGAAAGTGATCAGCCTCTGCTATTTTGTGCAGGCTGGGCCTCCAAGCCTGATCAGAAGGAAGGGATTGGGGTCTTGAGGTGGAACAAATATGTGGAACTGCATTCATGCTTCGGCCTGGTTTCCTGCGTTCAGGATTTGTTTGGGAAAAACAAGTAGATTTTTGTAAAGATGTTTTTCTTTTTATTGTTAACTGTCCTGGGATTCTGATATAGAGAGGTACACAAATCTAGTTAAATAAATCATACAGTTATTTCCCAGCAATATTGCTTCTCCTGGCGAGAATGCATGTCTGGGCTTCTTATTAGTTCTGTGTTTTGGGACTTTATAAGGGTGCTGGGAAACACGTTTACAGTTAGGTGGGTGATGGGCAAGATTATCATCCGACTTGGGAGACCATACGTCTGTGAAGGCCAGCTGCTGGGCAGTGGTCAGCAGGACAAGGTATGTGCTCAAGTCCTGCTTGTGGACTTCCTTGCGCATTTAGTTGGCCAACAGGAGCACAGGTTGATGGACCTGTTGGGCCAGGATTTCAATTCACTGGGGCAGTTCTTGCATTTTTGTATTCACAGAAGTCAGAGATATCTGTGGTTATTAGCCCTATTCAAAATATTCGCTATTTGGATGAATTTGGAAAAATTTGGACATACGTATACGAACTGAATGTCTGAACATTTGACTTTCTGAGTTTGAACGAATACAAGTATTCCACGTTATTCGTACGCATAACGAATATGGTATGCATCCGTACGTATCCGTACAGGATGAAAATGAGATGGAAACGGGAGGCGTACGGGATGCATACGGATGCGTACGAGACGCGCGTGTACCTGTAGAGATACGAATGTCTGAATTATTCAGACAAATACATACAAATGCATTCATATAGATCCGAATATCCCGACATTCCTTTTTCCTTATTCGTATGAATTTGGATTTTTGAATATTCAATTCGTTATGAATCAAAGGTTGAAAATTGCATATATGGGCACCCCCTAGCCCTGACAGAAGTAGTAGGCAATCTGACCAGCAACTGGGAGACTATGAACAGAGCAGACTGTGGGCTCGTGTCTTCTTACTGGCTTCCACATGTGACCGGTGGGCCACTTTGGGAAGGCGTTGCTAGATTAGATGGACCATTGATCTGATGCATTTCCTGCATTCTATCTGGAGCAGTTGCTCTTGGAAGAGAGGAAGTTCTCCTGGGGCTTGTGTGGCTCTTCAAAGAGATCTGGTTCCAGGATCAGCATTTACTGTCTCCTCTAAGGAACAGATCACAGTTTCAGTTGCTGGGGTGAAGCCGTGACAAAAAGCATAGGTTTCAAGTGTCAAGTCCCTGTATCCATTTTTCCCTCTGATATTGATATCTCTGGCGATCATGAACTGATCCACTTCCTTTTTGGAGCCATCCGGGCTGGTGGGCAGTGTCCTTTGTAAAAAATGTTATCTCCTTTTGTCTATTCTGAGTGGCCCCTAAGCAATTGTAAGCAAAATGCAGAAGCAGGGCGAACGCTTCCATTCCTCCTCTATAGAAAAAGCCCAAGGGTTTGAGTTACAGAAGACACTTTCTGGCCCTCAAGGTTGAAAGGGAACAAGTTCTGATTTCGGCAGAATACTTGGAACTTAAGTGGTTAATGGTCTACCTTTTTCATCAGTATCAGTGGAAGGAAAACAGCGCAACCTATAGCCAGGTGATGTGGTTGCCCAGGTGGCTTTGCCCTTTGAGAAGCTAGCTGTGCTGTACCAGAGATGCTTTGTTAAGAAGGAATGCTGTATTCTTTCAAACTTTTTTTAAAAAATAAGTTGCATGTGAAACATTGCAATGATGCTAAGCTTACCCGTTTCTATTGTTTCACCCTGAACGTGGTACAAATTACACCCAATACATTAGAAATGGCTCTCTTGCTTGTTATAAATTTCCATGAAGCTAGATATTGATATTCTGCTTGGATTTTATTGATATGTGTTCTCCTGGGCTGCCATATTGTTCTACTTTTATGAATATGAAAAATCAAAGACGCGTTATTATTTTAAATAGACCCCTGTTCAATTGTATTGTTGTTTTTTATGTTCGGAATCAGCTGCTTTAATCATCAGGGGAGGGTTAATCTGAATTTATGCTCGTCTCCGGCAGTTGCTTAGCTGTGGTTGAACGCGGCTAGTCCAGCGCAAAGGTAGGTTAGAGCGAAGGCCCTTGGTTTGCCATTTAGGCAGGGCAACCCAGTGCAGAAAAGGGCCTTGGGTACATATAGTCAGTTTGGTCTAGAGTGCTGGACTCTTATCAGGTGGTCTCCACATTCCTGCACAAAGTCATCTGGGTGGCCTTGGGCTAGTCACAGCTCTCATTCTGAGCTCTCACAGCCCCACCTACCTCACAGGGTGTCTGTTATGAAGAGAACAGCAAGTTTGTGGCTTCTGTGAGCCAAAGATGGACTGTGTTGGACTTGGGGAGAATTACAGGTGCTCCAGGGGCAAAACCAAAAAGGTATCGTCGGTCAGTCAGGTGGGCATTAAGCATCCTGGTATTATGATTTGTGTCTGCAGATGGATTCTCCTCTAGCCCCTCCTCAGTTCAGGGAAAAATCCATTGGAAAACAAGCGTTTAAGCCCTGAGAGTTCATGGAGAAGGATAACATGAGATTTTCTTTTTCCCAATGTTATTGGCAGGCTGCGTCTTCCTGAGAGACATTTCCTGTCTCCGGGAAAAGAGCTGAAAGTTGAGGAAGAACTAAGTGAATTCTAACAAGGACACTGACTTTGCTCCCCCCGGAGGCCGACTTTGATGGCAACTTGGCGCCCAAGAGCTGTGCTTCTTCTAGTCCCTTTCTGCTTCCGTGCAGCCTGTGGGGCCTTCCTGGTCCCGGGGGGCGGGGGGGGGGAGTGCTCCACGTTCAGTGCTCAGCCCTGCTCTCTTCTCGCTCTTGTTTCATGTGTCCTCTGGCAGTGCGGTCGTTCAAATGCTGCAGGGCAGCTCTCTTTTCGGCGGCATCCTCCTGTGTGAACAGGGAGCGTGCAGGGCAGGAGGGCTAGAAGAGGAACGGATCTCTTGATGAGTTTAAGGAACCCAGTTCCTTTTCCCCAGCAGTGCCTCTCTCATATTTAGCTCACTGCCACATTCCCATCTTTCGTTCCCCTGAGGGGAGAGGCGTGTTTGGGGAATGCTCCCTGGGACATCTGGGAGTTAGGAACACGCATATGAAATTGATGAGACCCCCTTTCACTTCTTCTGATAAAACTTTATAACAATTTTCTTTCCTGCTGAATTTGTGGGAACTTGGTTTCTTTTCTTGCCATTCATTTGCAAGGAGATGAGCATGCTTAACCTAAGAACCTCAGAGGAGCCCTGCTGGATCAGGCCACAGCCCCTCTAGTCCAGCGTCCTGTCCCACACAGTGGCCCACCAATTGCCCGTGGGCATCTCAAGCAGAAGATAAGAACAAAACCTTCACCTGCTCTTGAATCCCAGCAAATGGCCTTAGAGCAGTGATGGTGAACCTTTTGAGCTCGGTGTGTCAAAATTCGCAAGAAAACCTAGCTGAACTCGGGTGCTGTGTCACATCTAGAAATATCCATAATTTTGTGATATTTGTAGCTCTAGTAAAAAAGTTATATTTTTGATATATGTATTTTATTAAAATCAAAAACAAATAATTCTTTTCATTAGTGGCTTTTGTTGCTGAATTTCGTTTGCTAAATCTTCAATTGAAAGTTGGCATTTCGTACACTTCAAGAACAAGCAAGCACTATACGCCCAGGTGTACACTTTGAGCATTCCTCAACCCAGGGTGACCATGTGTGTCACCCAAACAGGCTTGGCGTGTCACCTGTGACACGCGTGTCATAGGTTCAGTAGCTTCAGTGACCCCGAGAGCAATATTGGCAATCTCGCAATCTCCCGGTAGGCCCACCCTTGCTGGTTTGGTTGAAGGAGGAATGGTGAAGATTTGAGGAACCACAAGGGTAGATGGAGTTCTGCAGGCATGAGGAAAGCCAGCCTAGCTAGGAGAAAGAGACTCAGAAAATCAAACCTAGAATGGGAAGTCAGAAAAAAGTCCCTGAAGAAAGAAAGGGCAAAACACTTTGGTGTTGTTGTCAGGAGAAGTATATGAACATGACTGTGAACACGATGCCAGATGATGAGACCCTCCTGTTGGAGGGTGTCCTTCCAGTTACAGGGGAAGTGTGTTAGATCTTTCACAGGTAGATGTGGGTATGATGACAGGGCTGGACCAAAGCCAAAAGAGACATTCAAAGTCATTTGTCCTTGGAAGAGGATTTCCTTGCTGCTGAAGGATACATGCCATTGGAGTGTCAGAAACATGAGACAAGGAAATATGAAACCATTGAAGCAGAAACAAAGAACACATATTCGGGTATCTCAGGGAAAAGGGAGCTTATGCAGACTGGAATGGGCATTTTAACTCAGGTGGCAATGAGAGATGTTATTTGGAGACTGAGCTGAGACAAAGACAGAGAAAGGAAATGGTAGGCTAGACCAGCTTGGATAGCTTTAGGAAAGGGGGTTAGATGGATTTGTGGGGTACAAGTTCATCAATGACCATTAGAATGGATGCCTATGCATTGCATCCAGGTTGGGAGGCAGGAGGGATTCCTCCAAGGGCCATTTGCAGAGATTTGAGAGCAGGTGAAGGTTTTGCCTTTGCCTTCTGCCTGAGATGCCCAGAAGCAACTGCTGGGCCACTAGGTAAGACAGGAAGCTGGACTAGATAGGTTATGGCCTGATCCAGCAAGGCCCTCTTATATTCGGATAGACAAATTCATGGAAGGCAGGTGTATCAGTGGCTACTAGGATGGATGCCTTGGTGCTGCCTCCACGTTGGAGAGACAGGCAGGATGAAGCTCCTTCATCAAATGAACATGCATGCTCCAAATGCTTCTTGCTTTCCTGTATGCACTTTCACCAGTCATATGCCATATAAGGTGTCTGAATCCGTAAATCTTTTATTTTGCTGCTGAGATCAAGTGGAGTGTCTATCACAGGGTATTTTCAGATGTTGAATATCCAGATCCCAAAGTGGACACATGAAAAATGAGTCCTAAGGAACGGGTATCCAATTTCTCCATTAAGGTCTAAAGCAGTGGTTCTCAACCTTCCTAATGCCGCGACCCCTTAATGGAGTTCCTCATGTTGTGGAGACCCCCAACCACGGGGGTGGAGCAGCTGGGAGGTGGGAGGGAAGGGCGGTGGGAGACTCGTCACGACCCCTCTGAAAGAGTAGTTTGACCCCCAAAGGGGTCCCGACCCCCACTGGTCTAAAGCGTGGGGAGGGGGTCTTTTTAACATGCTCAGGTGCAGCAGCACTTTAATGCCAGACCAGCAAGGTCTGGATCTAACCCCCTTCAAGTATTTTGGCTAATGTACTTCATGGTATTTACATCTTGCTTTTGTCTTGCTGCTTCTACCTTTCTGACAACCTGTAGAGTTGTAGGGTGAGAGTCCATGGGCCTGCAATTTGTCAGACTTCTCAAACACATCTCTCCAGTTTCCAAGAAGGTAATTACAGAATTGTTGTGCTATTACATAATTACCCTTGCAGTCTTCCCTTTTGCTTATTCACAGAATCACAGAATTATAGAGTTGGAAGGGACTTCTAGTGTCATAGAGTCCAGCCCCCTGCTCAATGCAAGGAAGTTTCTCCTAATATCTAATCTGTATCGACTCGAAGTTTCATTCCATTGTTTCTAGTCCTCCCATCTTCTATTAGTGAGAACAGGGACGGTCCCTCTGCACTGTGACAGCCCTTCAAAGACTTGAAGACCACTATCATGTCTCCTCTCAGTCTTCTCTTCTGTAGGCTAAATATTCCTAGATACTTCAACCGTCCTCGTAGGACATGCTGTCCAAACCACTCACCATTTTGGTAGCCCTCCTTTGGACTTGCTCTGTTTGTCAGTGTCCTTTTTGAATTGGAGTGGACACAGGACTCTAGATGAGGTCTGACCAAGGTGTAGATTAAAGAGGAGTCATTACTTCTGGTGATTTCCTTTCTGTTCTTCTACTTTGACACCATAAACACATGTAGGTGTGCCAGTCAGAGCATGGATCTGGGGAAATTGCTGTAACCAATGAAAGGCAGAATCTAGCAAATGTCTACAGGTAAAATGCTGCTATAAATTGTGCATTTTCAATTTTCTCCTGTTCATGATGCCTCAGAAAGAGATGCATGTCAAGAACTTTTAAGCAAACCCCACCTCTTTGATTGCATAATTTGAGTGTCTTGCCATGGGATTTTTGAAGTGGTTCAAAGTTCCAGGCCCTGCCATCCATCTTTGTTTGCAAAGAACAGCCAAGATTGTCAAGCGATTGCCCGCTCCTGCCTCCGGCTTCCTTTGCTTTGCTAATTTCCACAAGTAGCTAATAAGTACAGCTGGCAAACTGCTTTTTAACTGAACTTCTGGAGCAGCGACATTGACAAAAGGTTGTGATCCCTCAGCCAGACTCCATTAACTGTGGGGATGGAGGGGAGAAGATAGAGGGGCCTGAACTGAAATAGCGAAGCGTTGGGGCAGAAAATGGGAACACCCGTTGCCCGCGGAGACCAATTAAGGAGCGCAACAGCTGTTTTTGGAAGCACTTTTTGAGGCTAACGTGGTGAGCGCATGCTGAAGGAGGTCCCCGAGCATGAAATGTTTGGAAATCTGTTCCACTCTGCCTCATGCGCAGACACTGTGACCCAAACAACTGCGTTGTGAGGAGGATTGTGTGCGCGTGCAAACAGTGGTGGAGAAGGATGCCAGAGGTGCCTCAGTTCTTCCTTTGTTGTTGTTACTGTTATCATTTTGGCCTTAAGACAAAGCTGTTCTTGTAGCTGTCTCTGGCTTTCGGGGCAAGGAATGGAGATGGTGTGCACAGGTCAGAGCGGGCAGAACCATTTGTTTTGTGCTGGGATACCAATGCCTTTGAGCTTCATTAGACTTCCTGCCAGGGCCTTGATCCTCCAGCTGCCCATGACACTTGTTGGAGTATTTATTTATTTGAAATTTTATGCCACCCTATACCCAAAGTTCTCAGGGTGGGTTACAACATTAAAAAATCAATGAACATATAAAAGGAACATGTGGGGGAGAGAAGCTGGTTTCTTATTTAGCCAAAGGCTTCTAGGCATACCTGCCCCATTTCCTTCTCCACTCACACGCATGGGCAAATAAAATCTGCCTTTGTCCCACTCCATGTTTTGCATTTGGAAATGATGTTTGTTGCAAACATCTTGCGTTGCTCAGCACTTTAAATATTAGAGGCTGTCAGGCTAAGACCTGATGAAGGTCCCCGCTGAAGAATGGAAGATGGCTTAGAAGTTTGTAAATGAAAACAGTGGAAGGCGGCTGTCCTTGTTCTCGTAACCCAGTTCAGGAAATCCAGAATTCCCAGTGGGTGGGCCATTTAGCATCGCATCCCGTGTCCCAGAAGGGCCTGACATTCCTGTAGATCTGAGACATTTCTAGCTTGCACTTTTCTTTTCCTCCAGTGGATGAAGGACTCATACAACTCAACTGTGGCTGCCCAGATGTTTCTGAACCACAGCTCTGTGCCAGCTGCAGGGGGATGGAATGCTGGGAGTTGTAATTCAGAAACATCTGGAGGGCCACAACTGAGGAGCCTATTTGTTAAAATAATTTGTTAGCCTATATATTAAAATAATGGCTAATAATAGCAGGTTTTTCCTATGTGGTTTTTTCCAGAGGACCTATTCAGATGGTCCGCCCCCGGAGACTTATGGAATCTCAACGATTCCTGAATGCCCTGGGGGATTTTCCAGTTGGCATGTCTGGTGCTCCTGTAGAAGCTCTGGCCTCTCTATGGAATCAGGAGATGACCAGGGCTATCGACACGATCGCTCCCAAGTGCCCTCGGCCTGCTTGTGGAGCCCAGAAAGCTCCTTGGTATTCCATGGAGCTCCGGGCCATGAAACAGGAAGGTCGACGGCTAGAGCGCAAGTGGCGTAAATCTGGCTGCGAATCTGACCGAACACGAGTTAGAGCACATTATCGTGCCTACCACGTGGCAGTGACGGAGGCGAAAAGCAGTTTTTTCTCCACTGCCATTGCGTCCTCGAGTAGCCATCCAGCAGAGCTCTTTAGAGTAGTGAATGGCCTTACTAAATCTGGCCCGCTGAGGCGTGAGCCTCAGCCATCTAATATCTGCTGTGACAGTTTTGCAAAGCACTTTGAGGACAAAGTTGCTCAGATTCGCAGAGGGTTAGATGTCACAATTGGACATAGTCTGAGGGAGGTGTCCAGAGAACTGTCTGGTCCAATTATTTTGGATCAGTTTCAATTATTGCGGCCTGAGAACGTGGACAAGCTGCTTGCAGGGGTGCGGCCGACAACATGCTCTCTAGATCCCTGTCCTTCCTGGCTGATTAAAGCTAGCCGGCAAGGTATGACCGGGTGGATCCAGGAAGTGGTAAATGCCTCTCTGAGGGAGGGGGTGGTTCCATTGGCCCTTAAACAGGCCGTGGTGCGTCCCCTCCTGAAGAAGGCCTCCCTGGATCCAGAGGACTTAAACAACTATCGCCCGGTAGCTAACATACCTTTCCTAGGCAAGGTCCTGGAGAGGGTTGTCGCTGTTCAGCTGCAGGCATGCTTGGAAGAAGCTGATTATCTAGACCCATTTCAATCCGGCTGCAGGCCCGGTCATGGCACAGAAACCACCTTAGTCGCCCTGGTTGATGATCTCCTCCGGGAGAAAGACAGGGGGAATGCTACCCTGCTGGTTCTCCTGGACCTCTCAGCGGCTTTCGATACCATTGACCACGGTATCCTTCTGGAGAGGCTACGGAGTTTAGGAGTTGGAGGCAGTACTTGGCATTGGTTCCACTCCTATCTCCAGAGCCGATCTCAGATAGTGGTGATGGGAGAGACGGAGTCGACACCCTGGGAACTCACTTGTGGGGTTCCCCAGGGGTCGATCTTATCTCCCATGTTATTTAATATCTACATGAAGCCACTGGGAGAGATCATCAGGAGATTTGGAGTGAGGTGCCATCAATACACAGATGATACCCAGCTCTATCTCTCTGTGCCATCTGAATCAGGAGAGGTGGTTGAAGTGCTTGACAGGTGCTTGGAGGCGGTAATGGGCTGGATGAGGGCCAATAAATTGAAACTGAATCCAGACAAGACAGAGGTGCTGTGTGTTGCAGGCTCTCGGGTCCAAGTAGTTGGGAGATACCCTGTCCTTGATGGGGTTACAATATCCGGGAAGGGACAGGTGCGAAATCTGGGGGTACTCCTGGACTCTGCGCTAACACTTGAAGCTCAGGTGGAGGCCGTGGCCAGGAGTGCCTACTCCCAACTATGGCTGGTGCGCCAATTGAAACCTTTTTTGGGCAGAGAGGACCTGGCCACAGTTATCCACGCTCTGGTAACCTCCAGGTTGGACTACTGTAATGCGCTCTACATGGGGCTTCCCTTGAAGACGGTTCGGAAGTTGCAGCTGGTGCAAAATTCAGCGGCCAGAGTGCTGACAGGAACATCTAGCCGGACGCATATTACGCCAGTTCTAAGAGAACTGCATTGGCTGCCAATTCACTACCGAGCCCAATTCAAGGTGCTAACTTTAACTTATAAAGCCCTAAATGACTTGGGTCCCAGATATCTAAAGGAGCGCCTTCTCCTGTATCGACCTGCCCGTGTTTTAAGATCTGGAGGGGAGGCCCTTCTGGTGATCCCTCCGCCTTCTTTAGTTAGGCGGGTGGGTACCCGGGAGAGGGCCTTCTCGGTGGTGGCCCCCAGGCTGTGGAATGCTCTCCCCCTTGAGGTGCGTCAGGCCCCTTCTCTGTTCCTATTCAGGAAGGCGGTGAAAACGTTCCTATTCACGCAGGCCTTTGGTTAAATGTTCCCCACACTTCCCCTCACTGAAAACCGCTGATGTTTTTAACTGTTTTGTATTTTTAAAACTGTATTTTTAAACTTGTTTTATTTTTGATACTGTTTTTATACATCTGTTTTAAATGCTGTGAGCCGCCCAGAGACCCTCGGGTATGGGGCGGCATATAAATTGAAATATAAATAAATAAATAAAATAAAATGTGCAATGTATTGATCTTATCAGATATATAGATGTCTGATTGTTAGGGTTTGAATACCCTAGATGGGCTGACACTGTTAATTACTCCTCACTTGTATCTCCAACTACCAAGACCCAAGTGAAATGCAGTTGCAGCCCTGCTGTCATTTCTATGCAGCCACAGGCTTTATTGCAGGCATGACTGAACCTTTTGTTAGTAAGGGCTGCAAAGTTCAGAACCTGTTCTTTTTCATTATGCAAAGAGTAGCACTGACACAGACTGACCGACTGTGAGTCACCAGGACAGTGGTCATAACTAAGGTTTAATCCAACTCCAGTTCACCCTTAGAGCGCGAGAGCACATCAGCAAAGTGACCAGTAATTTTCTTCCCACGTGATCTATCCCAAAGGTTAACACTGAAAGAAAGCAGCTTGTCACTTTGCTGATGTGCTCTCTCTCTCTCTGAAAGTGGACTGAAGCTGGATGAAGCCTTAGGTGTGGCCACAGCCCAGGAAGCAATCAGGCAGCACTGTGGACACCCAACTTTAATGAGTCTGGAGGAAAGGAAAAATCTGTGAATGGAAAGCTGACACCTTCACGAGGCTGCTTTTAGCCTTTCTCCATTGTGTGGATGGCAAGTCTCTACTCCGAATGAGGCCCAGGACAGAAAAGGCCTGGATCTTGATGGTCTTCAGGAGCAGTGGAGAAATCACGTCTGGAGAATAAAATAGAACGTTGTGTGGTTGTGTCCCCACTCTGGCTTTCTTTCTTGGCTTGGGGGTTCTTTTTTTAAGAGTTAAATTCTGTAAAGTGATCCTGCTAAAAGTAAGCCTTTAGATAGCAAGAGAGGCATTACAGAAGAGAGATTCAGCTTTCCTTGACGATGAACCTTTGCTGGCTATGTATTAAATATATTAAATATAACTTCTTTAAAACAAAACGGAACAGAGTAATTTATGCTTTCTTTTCTTCGTCTACATGGTGGCTTTGAAAAATTAAAGATTTTTTTTTCTCTGTTTGCTTGATATGCATTGCAGTGAGTGGCAAATATTTATGGTGAGATTTCCTTTTGGGAAATAAAGCCCAGAGACAGAAAGAAGCAGATCCTTGTTAATGTGCAAAGTGAAATCACAGCGTGTGGTCAGTCGCCGCTCTGGGTAATGGTCTAAGCTGATGGTGGACGAGGCTGATGTCCAGGGGACTATGCCTGCACATGGGGAGGGGGGGGGCTGTGGTGGATCGGTTTTGCCTCTATTAGAATCGTTTTAAAAAGAAAAAGTTTGGTTTGGTAACAAGCCGAAGTGCGAACCTTTTCCCGGGGACTACAGTAGTGCGCCTGTAGCGCTGTGAGTAAAAAGATTACCTGACAGCCCGGAAGCGAAAATGAGAATTTATCAAATATTGCCAAGTGCTGTCAAGGACGGCTTGTCAAGCAGGATGCCTGTCTGCGCAAGGGAGCCCTTCTCCCTCCTCTCCCCCACCCCCACCTGCAGGCTGCATTTTGGTAATCCGGAGGGAGAGAGAGAAGGAGAACCGCTCTGCTCGCCTGTCACTCACAGTGCGGAAAATTAGGTGTTTATTGGCTGCAGAACCACGGAGCCACCGCACAGTTTCGCTTGCAGGAGAGGAGACGTGTTTTCCGGTGGATCGCGTTGGAAGGGCGGCGGGAGGACTTCCGACCGCAGCGGAGAGCCTGCATTATTGACTTGTCGGAGAGAGCAGTGTTATCCGTCAGGTGGAACTTTCCTCTCTCTCGCTCTGGTTTGTTTCGGAGACGTCTGACGAACTGAGGCGAGCTGGGGGCACAGGTGGCGATGGCTGTTAGCTGGCTCTTCCCCATCAGTTGGCTTTTCCTCTGACGGCATTGGGCTCGGACAATTGTAGGGTGAGCTGGGATGCCAGCAACGTGAAATAAGTGCATTTGTTTGGGGAAATAACCTTGTCGGAAAGCTAAAATACCCGGTATCAAAGTGGCCATTTACCCCGTGATGCCTTTCGAGGCGTAGATTCTTGGGCCAAGGCATCTGTGATGACTTGTGTGGGCATAACTTGTCAGATTTTGGAGAAGACGGAGCTGCAGTAGATCTAAGCGGAGAGGAAGATGTCTAGGAAAGAACGTGGAGGATAAGCTGGGCAATGACGTGAGAATTTTCTCTGGAAAATATCCTCATTTCCCTTCGGTGCAGATTCATGTACAGATCTGGGCTGTAAAAGAAGATGATACTGGATAGGTGCAGATGGAAACTTCCCAGAGATTATAACAAATGCAATGTAGCCTCCTATAGAGCACTTTTCCACAATGCTTTCCCCACTGTTACGCTTTATAATATTTGTGCTCATCCTCCCGTAACCTGCACCATGTTTTTTCAGTATTGCACATTGTTTTGCCCCAATCGGTGAATTTTGAGAATTGGGGCAGGGTGTAAGACAACTACTGGGAAGGGCAATTGTCCGGAGGGAGATCTTACTTTAGAAAAACCACTGTGGGGAAGTGGAAGAATCTGGAGATGGCAACTATTACAGCATGGAGGTGAAAGCAGAGGCGCAGAGAATGCAGAGCCCCCTTGACAAAAAGCCTTTTTGGGAGCTCTTGCCTCAGTCAAGCAAAGCAGCAAGGAGCCTTCAGGGTTGCCTCACACAGTGCCTGTTGGGGAAAAAAGAATGGGTGCTCTGATCAGCCGAGGCAAAGGCTTGCGGAGGGGTTTGGGCTAGTGAGCTGTGTGTGCTCTGGGCCTCTGCCTTTTCCTCTGTGCTGTAAACGTGGTTGCCTCCAATTTCTGCTGCTTTATCCTGGTACTTTTCCTAAGGTGAGATATTTTCTGAGCAGCTTCCTTTTTAGCAGTTGTCTAGTGGTCAAGGAGCTGGACTCTTATCTGGGAATACCGGGTTTGATTCCGCTCTTCTACATGAAGGTGACCTTGGGCTAGTCACAGCTCTCTTCTGAGCTCTCACAGACCCACCCACCTCCCAGGGCATTCTGTTGTGGGAAGAAAAACAGAAGGTTTGTCAGCTGCTTTGAGTCCCCTTAAATGTGTGAGAAAAGCAGGGTGAAAAAGCCAGCTCTTCTTCTCCTTCCTTCACCTGCAGGCACTGACTGCGTTTGCTTCTCCTCTCTGGGCCTCTCTAGGAGATTCCCCTAATCCATGGATCCCCTTTCATTTTAGCTGCTCCCACTCTGCATTTTTCTACAGTGCACCATTCTGGAAGAACCCAGCCCTTGTGTTTTGAGGTAGTGCACCTACATTCTTCCGAATTCTATACCGTTGGACCCCCGTATCCACTGATTCAGTAACCACTGTTTCACTTCTCCATGGTTACCAGATCAGCCCCCACCCACCCCCCATCCCCCGTGGGCACCATAAGAGAAAAGCACCCAGAATGGAAAAGCCCATTTTGGCCCACATAGAGCGTTGGAATAGCTGCGTGATGCCACTGAAGCCCATCCCAAAATGTAAGGGGGCGCATGGGAGGTGGGCTGGAGGCGTTTCGTGGTGTTGCACGCCTATTCCAACGCACTCTGGAGGCCGAAATAGGCCTTCCAGAGGCCAGAAAAGCACTTCTGGTTCTGGGGTTGCACAATCCCAGAACCAGAAGGCCTGTTTGCAGTTATCCACAGTTTCAGGTATCCACAGTAGGAGCCAGAGTGTATCCACAGTGGATATGGGGGTCTGACTGTACTGTACATGGGTCTTCTTTAGTTAAAACCACTGGCTCTCTTGCCTTGGATTTTTTTTCTGTACAGTTTCCACAAATTCTTTGGGTGAACCAGTGGAAAGAGAATCTATGATTAGATTAATTGACCTTTATCCTGTATACCCACCCACAGAAATTGAGGGAGTTGCTATTTCTAGTTAAGTGTGCACTACCATGATCCTATCACAACACAAATTTAGTAGGTATAAAGATTTATGGGAAAGGTACTGCAGAAGAATGGTTTATTGTCCCTCTTGGGAAAACGGCTGCAACGTTATGTTCACCACATAAATGTCTACCCAATTTATTTTCCATTCCAGATTCTACAGAGTCTTGATGCATCTTAAAAATGCAATAGCAATGTAATTATTTCTGCCTGTATTTTCTTTTACATTTCACTTCATTCTATTTTCATTTTCTTCTGTTTTCACTACGGACTCTTTCCCCCATGCTACATTTATATGCACTTATGCTTGCAACTCAGAATCTTATGTATCTGAATATTTCTGATACAAACCTAAATTAGCAGGCTGTTTTACAGCAAGAGACTAATATGTCTGCTCTTTGGCCGGTCACTCCAGATTCTCCCTCTGCTGTCATCCACGTGGAAACTTATGTCAGTAATGTCTTTCCTTTCTGTCCTGTCTGTTCAAGGGGGAAGGAATAGGGGAGCTCTTGAGGGGTTTTTGCCCAAACAGCCCTTCCATGACTTGGAGGTCTTTGGGTTGAGGCAGGCTGACCTCAGAGGTCGCATTATCAGAGACATTTGTATCTGCAGGGACGAAGGCTCAAACCAGAAACATTCTGCAAGTTAAACACAAGTTTTGCTCCTTCGGTACTTTATTTATTTTAGAAAGGTTCAACTGTTTAAAGCCAGCGGATCAATTTCCAAACTAAAGCCTTTCAAAGTCATCGGTCAGTGGAATTTGCTGCCACAAGAGGTGGTAACAGCAACCAGCCTAGATGGCTTTAAGAAAAGGTTAGACAAATTTATGGATGACAGGTGTATCAATGGCTACTAGAATGGATGCCTGAGTACATCTTTCAGTCTGGTGGGACAAGCCGGATCCCTTTAAGGCCCTTTGCTGGGATTTGAGAGCAGGAGAAGGTTTGCCCTTGTCTCTGCTTGAGATGCCCATGGGCAATTGGTGGGCCACTGTATGAGACTAGATGGACTAGATGCTGGACTAGATGGGCTGTGGCCTGATCCAGCAGGAAGGTTCCTCTTAGGTTCTTATGGTTTTAAAGTGCATGGAAAAAGGTAGTGCATGAGATTGTTGAAACAGCAGAGAGAGAGGAAACAAGTAGATAATTTAATCGGATATAAAACAGGCTCCAACACCCACTAGCTTTCACTGAGGCAAGGGCCTCCAGCTGACTGACCTGAATACTCTCAGTCCAGTTCATGGATAGGATTAGCAGAGGAAAACATTCAACGCTGACTGACAACCGTAACAGGACAGGATAGACTTTTAAGAGCACCTTATCAAAGCTTCATAACATCTCACCCAGCACACAAGCAAGCACAGTAGTCTCCATTGGCCGGTAGACAGCTCGTTCTCTGATCTTGGGAACAAATATCTCCATTCAGTGTGATCAGATGGAAATGGGTTCTCAAGGCATCCAAGGGAAGAGGGCAAGATCCAGAGATGGCAGAATGGATGCCACGGCAGCCATCAGCACAGAGTCTATCAGTAGCCAGTTTGGTCTTGTGGTTAGAGTGCCAGACTCTTAAATGATAGTCTCCCAGCTCAATTCCGCACTCCTCCATGAAGTCAACTGGGTGACCTTGGGCTAGTCACATCTCTCTTTTGAGCTCTCACAGCCCACCTACCTCACAGGGTGTCTGTTGTGGGGAGAAGAACAGAAGATTTGCCAGCCGCTTTGAGTCCCCTTAAATGGGTGAGGAAAGCAGGGTAGAAAAACCAACTCTTTTTCTAGCCCATCTAGGGTCATACATATAAAGAAACCCACCCATAAAACATACTTACCTATCACCCTGGTCAGGTAATGCCTACAGACAGACAAGAGGAGGCCTGGGTCAAGAGGAATGTTTTCACAAGGTGTGGAGCTTTCTGAGGGTGATGGAAGTACAGGAAGGACTTCCCTTCCTCTAGGGGTTTGCTCAAGTATTCAGGAGAAGTTGCTCCTTTCAATCTTCTGGGCCCAAGTTATTTTGTATGTTAACAGTACGTTGAATCAGCCCAGTAGTGAATGGGCAACTAGTGCAAATCTTTAGAGAATGGCGACATTCCCATCAGTAGTAGAACTGTTGTGTTCTATACTAACTTCGGCTTCAGGACTGTCTCCATGGATAGCCTCATCACAGTATCTTGGTCTGGAGGTTCCTTGAGCGTGGATCGCTGAGGCTCAGTTGTTCTTATCCTAGATGGATGGAAGCTGATGGCATAAGGAATCCTAACCACTGCTGATGTCTGAGCCTAAAACAGTGATGAATCCAGGAGTACTGTATCCTTAGATCATGTACCCATCTTTCCTAGGGTAACATGACTCCATCCAGAATCAGGTGTCCTCTGACTTTCTGGAGTAGACCCTGTGACACACAGTACCATCATCTTGGCTGGATTCAGTTTTAGTTCATTGATCTGCATGTCACCCCTTGCTGCCTGCAGGTAGTGACAGAGCTCCTGAACTGCCCCACCTGACTCAGAAGGAATGGAGAGATAGACTTGGGTGCGTCACCATGGTGGCAGCACCTTGTTCCACGTCACCCGATCACCACCTTCTTCTTCTCTTCCAGTGCTGGGGACAGAAGTGATCCCTGAGGAACTCCACATGAGACTTCAGATGGTACAACTCCTAGCCAGCTTGGCCATAGGCCACCCTTGAGCGTATTGTTTTGGAAAGCTGGGATAGAAACAGATGTGATATGATATAGTGTGTCCTGATCATCTGCTATGGGCCCTTTCATTCAGTTTGGGATACCAGTGAATGCAAAAGAGCAGCACTTCAGTTTGGAGATGTATTCTGTGGGTGGTCTGACATTTCTCAGAAGCCTTTGATGGTGTGGGCAGCCTTGGTCAGTTGCAGGGCTGATGTGAGCAGCATGGGAGTCCTCTGACTTAAGGGAATTCTTACATTGGTTTTGGCAGCCTGAAGGGGTGTTTTCTCCTCCAAGAAGTCTCTCGGATATTTCTCCTCAATTCTTGGTTTTAAGGACAGGAGGGCCTTTGGGGTCAGGGGTCTAGACAGCTTTGATGCTAACTTGTCATGGTCCTTGGAGTACAACCTATAAGGCCCTCTAGTGGTACAGTGAAGAAGAGCACTTGGCAAGAACCTACGGATCCCTCGCTTGGAATCCCAGCTTTGCCATGGAAGCTCACTGGGTCTTTCCAGCTGTGGGTCAGATAGCCTCCCTTCCTTTGGAGTGCCTCAGGAAAAGGAAACCCTGTCAGAGAATCTGGAGTGAAGCCCTTAGGGCGACTGGATGGACCACACACATTTCCCGCCACCTGCAGCTCAACAAAGCTACAATTCACATTGCTCATCCCTTTTTTGTGTTACATTTTGCTTGTGGGCTGATCATTTGAAGCAGTAAGTATCTAGTAAGGTAACATTGGTGCAGCTTTTTAAAATTATACTTTATAAATCCCCTTTCCAGTCCTTGCTGCTCCTTTGTAGTGCCACAGTGACCCAAGCAAATCTTTCTGCCAAAGCTTTGCTCTTCCATGTTTTGTTTCAAGGAGGGGAAGTGGCAACTTGTGGGCAGTTTGGTTTTGTGTGCCGGACTCTCATCTCATAGTCACTGGGTTTGATTCCATACTCCTCCATGAGGCCAGCTGGGTGTTGTTGGGCTAGTCACAGCTCTCTTCTGAGCTCTCACTACCCCATCTACCTCACAGGGTGTCTGTTGTGGGGAGAAGAACAGAAGGTTTGTCAGCCGCTTTGAGTCCCCTTAAATGGATGAGAAAAACAGAGTGGAAAAGCCAACTCTTCTTCTTCTTCTTCTTCTTCTTCTTCTTCTTCTTCTTCTTCTTCTTCTTCAGAAACCTCAACATGGGAAGCAGTTTATTGGCTGGCCGTGTTCTCACTGAAACTGCTTGCACTCTGTAGGTGTGAGTGTGTTTGTGTGTGTTTGAGAGAGAAATGGAGTGGGAGAGGGACAGAGAAAGAGGAAGCGAGAATGGGAGTCTTCTCGCTTGGCCCCTTTTTTGCTTTCCTGTCTGTTTAGCCTTAGCAGCCTCCTGGGGAGGGGGGACCCCCACCTTCCATAATCTATAGCAACTGTCACCCGGCAAACTACTCCCATTTCATACAGATAGGTTAGGTGTCAGCCCGCGATCGATGGTTCTCGAACAATAATTATAAAAACGAGCAGGTTGTGTTGCTTGAGTGAGTTTAAGAAGAGTAGGGTCTCAATCTTCTCCCTAATAGGGCGTTGACAGTCCACAGACGCAGAGGGCTCTGTCTTCGTCTGACAGCGCTGTCATTAAGCACCAGGTAGCGTGGAACAAGGAGGAACAAGGATCCCGCGCGCAAAGGAACATGCGGCCTTGACAGGAGTTATTTGTCATTGCAGAGCTGCTGCCCAAACTCTTCAGACTCCGGTTCGGGCGGCTGCTTAAAGTGACTTATTGCCCCTGTCTGGGGCTGCAGTTGTGATTTGATAATCGGTAAATGTTTGTCAAAGATGAATTCCCTCCCTGATTCAGTGCCGCGCTGGAGGAGCAAATGAAAAGTGGTTGTGCGCGAAAAACACATTGGATGGATTTAAGGGACCGATACAGGGGCGGCCGAAGTATGGCCGCGGCGATCGGCTCAAACTTTGTATCTGGTGGAAGATAGCCGGCGTTAGGACTGCCGACCACCCGCTGCGCTTTTGGCACAAAAGATGCGTTTCTGACCAAATAGGTTCCTGGCGGTGTCGCCTTCTGTGACGCTGCCCAGGCACAGCATTTTGTGACCCGGAATTGGAGTGGAATCCCTGCGTATTTTGTCTCTGATGTGTTCTGGTTCCGTCTTGTGTTTCCATTTTTGTTTTAAATATCAGTCAGACCAGAAGGTATGAGTTCTTCTGCATTTCAGTGATGCTTTGTATGCTGATGGGTTCAGGATAAGGACCGTAAAGTGTGGACGCGTGATAGTTTTGGAAAAAGGTAACTGGGCACATCATTTCGAGTCTTCTGAACAAACCTGGTTTCTGGACAGATGGTCAACGTTTCTGAACTTGTCCAAAATGCTTATTTGTGTCGCCTTTCACCCTTCATGTGGATCTTCCTTAACAATAGACTTTCTCGCTTACTTTATGAATTTAGCGTGAAGCCTAGTGTTTTGTTCTTAATTGTATTGTTAACTACCTCCAACCTTCTGAATTACTTGTTCTGTCATCAGTTTATTGAAAGTTTGTAATGTTAGTATTAAATAAATATAAAAATTAATAGCAAAAGAAGGAAAAGGTAACTGGGCATTTGAGACGCTCTGTTCTGATGAGTAGAATGTCTCTCTTTCTTGTTCTTGCATTCATCTCACTCCTGTCACTACACTGGTGTTTTGCCCCATAATGGTCATATTCTGCAGTTCTAAATGGCAAGTTCAGAACACAAACAGATTTTTTTTTACAAAAAGAACTTTATGCAAAACAGGGAACCGGCATGAATGTTATCGATTTGTGTGATTCATTTGATATTTCTTGGCACGGGTCTTTGAATTTCTTGGCACAGAATATGGAAAAGGCTTGGACACAGAAAGCACTTTCAGGATTAATTTGATCTCCTTTCATTAGGGGTTACTAGCTAAGTTTCCTGGGGCACATATTTCTCTTCTATTAATATAGAGGAGTTTCTCTAAAGTGGATCGTTATGTGGCCTATGGATGCGATCTGCAGTCTTCTGTGATTTTTTAATTTTATTTTAAAGATAGAGTATGGCTCGCTAAAGGTTTTTAAAACAGTTTTAGTTTTAGCCTTTTGGGACAGGAACATATTTCCTGTGCTTCAGCGTTCAAGCTGTCTGGTGTGACTGTCACATAGAAGCGAATGAGACAGTAGTGCTTTGAGCACAGGTAGTAATGTATTTATACGTTCTGTGACAAGCAGGTCACTTTTTTAAAACTTAATTGATAAGCAGGTGAGTCTGGCCTGTTGTTTTTGTAACTCTCCTCTGCACCCTAACCGTGCCTGGATCCCTTGGAGAAAGGAACGTAGGCAAACTGCCGTAAAGCAGCTCAGATTAGTCATGCCTGCCATTTTAGACTTGACTGTGCTCTCTGGCTTGGCACTGGCCTTCAGATTCTCAAGTAGGAGAACAGTCCTTTCCTTATGCCTTTGGCTGTTGGTAGAGATGCCAAGTGTATGCTTGGTCATAAGAACATAAGAGCAGGTCTACTGGACCAGGCCACAGCCCATCTGGTCCAACATCCCATCTCACATGGTGGTCCACCGATTGCTTCTGGGCTTCTCAAGCAGAAGACAAAGGCAAAACCTTCACTTGCTCTCCACTCCCTGCCGGTGGCCTTGAGAGGCCTCCTGCCTGTCTCTCCAACCTAGAAGTGGTACCTGGGCATCCATTCTAGTCGCCGTTGGTGCACCTGTCATCCATGAACGTATCTCGTCCTTTCTGAAAGTCATCCAGGCTGACTGGATGCATGCCAAGGCAGCAAGATGCTTCTAGGCTACTTACTAAATGTGTCGCTAATCACTCCCCAGGACAGATGAACATTCTTATTGAACAGCCTTGTATACCACCTCCCAGCCGAGGGATCTTGAGGCTGGGTTAACAGTGCAAAGCAATGATGATGTTGGGGAAGGGGAATGCAGTGTTCAAGCCCCTTTACCAAGCTGAAGTTCCCGCTGCCAGTGTCTTTAGGGGACTTGTGGCATCCTGGAGGATGTTGCCCACCCCATGGTTTCATCCTGTCACAGAATTCAGAGGGAGAATCTTTAGGCTACTCAGCAGGAGGAAAGTCAGGGCTTGCTTGAACTGCATGGAGAATTCTGGTGATCACAGGGGGAATTCTTCTTCCTCCCCCCTCCTCTCCTTCCTCCTTCTCTCCTCTCCTCTCCTTTTCCTTTTTCCTTCTTCATTATTATCAAAAATATTTATATCCAGCCCTTTACCATAGGGTCCCAGGGTGGGTTACAATGAGCATCGATGTTAAAATACAGTACAGTAAGTAAGAACTACTGTGGCATTACAGACTGCAAAACCAAGTCATCAGAATTATTCCAACGGCAGTCTGTCCTTTCCTTTTCCTCCAGAGATTTCAAGGCAGAACCTGCTATTCCCCCCCACCCCCACCTCCCCAGCCATGACAGTCTATCATCAATATGTACATGTTTGCAGTGTTTAAACTACTTGCTAGTAATGTGTCGCTTTCAATCAGTTCTGATTGCGGAAAGTTTAGCTCAGTCATTGCAAAGTTGATGCCTTCCAGATGTTTTGGCCTCGTCGGCTGGGACTGATATAAGTTGCATTCTGAAACATCTGGAGGGTCTAAGGGGATAGTAGAGGCTAGTAAATCTGTGTTTGCATGCAGGGTAGGCAAATGGCTCTTAAACGCTGCTGTTTGTGATAACGGCGATGGTTCCAGTCTGGGAACAGTTTTCTCTTGCACCTTGAAGCAGTTTGTTTTTGTCTTCTGATCGTTGGTAGTCCCTGTTGGGGCACAAAAGGCTCAAAGGAATGCAGTCTTATTGACCTTTATTTCCATTTATAGTCTCCAGGGAAGTAACCCTTCCTTGTTCCTATGGGCGAGATGCGGATCCTTCCTGCGTCCGAAAATAGTGGGCCTTCTGGTTCTTCCCCACCAGCCCTTCTGTATGAGATCCATCAGGCCATTTGATTACAGCCCCGGATTTTTTTTTATTTTTATTTTATTTTTATCCTGGTGTTTGAAGTGCTGAAAACGATGAAGAGCAGGAAAAGTGGAGTGATTTATTAGGCTCATAAAAATTCATACTTTGTTATTCCAGTCATCTTACATCTGAAGCTTGTTAGAATGAAAACCCCTGGCGGCTCCTGCCGAGCGCGCGGGGTGGGAGGGGGCGCATTTATCACGCTTCATTCTTGCTTGGGCTGCCATGGCGGCTCTCATTTAGAGAAATGGACTGGACTCCTGGAAATGCATTAATAATCATCCACCGAGGGTGCTGGATGGGGGGAGAAAATCCCTTCGTTATCATAAGAGTTGTGTTTGAACAAGGCCCAATACGCTGGGGACCCATTTGCTCTCTTTAACTGGGGCTTGAGCAAGGAAATGTCTTCTCTGTGTACAAACTGCAGCCACCGCTCCGTCGATCCCAGCGGAAGACGGAAATCGTTCCACCTGGCTGGCTGTGCCCCTGTGATGCCTTGACGTCCCTCCTACCTCTTCCAGCCATTGGTTTGCCAGGTGAAACCTCGTCCGCTTAGGCTCTTTGAATTGTAAGAAGCACCCCGCTGGATGAGGCCTGATGACCGTCTAGGTCAGCAGTCCATTCTCCCAGTGTATCCAACCAGCTGCACAGTAATCCTCACCAGCAGGTCACCAGCACACAGTTTGACCTGTCTGCACTCTCCCAGAAACATGCCACTACCTCCTGTGACCAAAGGTAGCGACACAGCCATCAGGTCTAAGAACACTTGATAACCCTGATCTCAGTGAAATATAAGTTCATGAGAAGCGTCCGGTGGGTTGGACTCATGGCCCATCTGGCTCAGCTGTTTGTCCTCCTAGTGGCCACCAAGCTGCCAAGAATACACCAGCAGGATATAAGAGCCAGCTTGCCCTGCTCATAATTTCCTAGCAGCCGCTCTTCAGACTATTGTGAGCCAGTTTAGTCTAGTGGTTAAGGAGCCGGACATTTATCTGGGAATTGCCGGGTTTGATTCTGCACTTCTCCTTGAAGCCAGCTGGGTGACCTTGGGCTAGTCACAACTCTCTTCTGAGCTCTCACAGCCCTACCTACCTCACAGGGTGTCTGTTGTGGGGAGAGGAACAGAAGGTTTGTCAGCCGCCTTGAGTCCTCTAGATGGGTGAGAAAAGCAGAATAGAAAAGCCAATTCCTCCTCCTCCTCCTCTTCTTCTTCTTCCCTGTCCTTAAAGGCAGCTGCGTAGCCATCAGGGCCAGTAACCATAAAAACATAACACCCCCTTATTCAGCCTGCAGTCCTTGCACAACTAGGTGCAAGTCGGAGTCCTTTGCAGGTCCTGATACTGATACTTAGCAAGAACTAGTATTGGCGTTCTTGCTAAGTATCAGTTTTCCAGGAAGTGGAAAGTCATCTTGAGCTCCATTTGGGCACAGTCTTTCTGTTTGTTTCCTCTTTTCTTCCAGGTGGACGAGGAGGTTGTGTCTCAGTGGGTTTTTATTTAGTGGGGGCCAGCTGTGTGGGAGGCATGGTGCGGATAGACCTGGGAGGAAAACAAAGAGATTCAAAATAGGCAACCGCAGGAAAGAGAATTTCCCCAAACAAACACATCTTAAAAAGAAGAGCCATGTGGATTAGAATGGTAATATCTGTACTATAAAAAATAAGCAAGATGTAAATTGTTTTATTCTCTTAAAAGTCATAAGATTAGTATCTTCAAATGTCCATAAAATGTACTGTGGAACAATGCTAACTTCAGATGTGGGATTCAGTCCCAGATTCTTGTAGGAGGCCAGATGTGACCCATTGTGGCTCTTCCTCAGTGGCCATTAGAGACTTAAATGAAATAAATATAAATACACTTGTAATACATGTAGACCTGCTGCCCATTCCCTAAGATCTGCTGGGAAGTCCTTTTGCTGGTGCCATCCCCTTTGGAGTGACGGGGTTGGGGAAGTGTGGGAAGGCCTTCTTGGTGAACGTCCCCAGGCTATGGAACAACTTCCAAGAGGGATAAGGACCTTCATTGTATGCATTTGGACAATCTGGTGAAGCTGCACCTCTTTCCCCTGGCCTTTGGCTGAAGGAACAGCATCCTCTCCACAGGCAGGCACGTTCACTGTTTTAGCCAATCTGTTTTTACCATTGTTTTATTGTGATCCGCCCTGTGACCTTCGGGTATATGGCAGAAAAGATGGATGGATGGATAAATGGATGGATGGATGGATGGATGGATGGATAGATAAATGGATGGGTGGATAGATGGATGGATGGATGGATAGATAGATAGATAAATGGATAGGTGGGTGGATGGATGGATAAATGGATGGGTGGGTGGGTGGATGGATGGATGGATGGATGGATAGATAAATGGATGGAGGGATGGAGGGATGGATAGATAAATGGATAGGTGGGTGGGTGGGTGGATGGATGGATGGGTGGGTGGGTGGATGGGTGGGTGGGTGGATAGATAAATGGATGGGTGGGTGGGTGGGTGGATGGATGGATAGATAGATAGATAGATGGATAGGTGGATAGGTGGATAGGTGGATGGATAGATGTATGTATGTCCCTAATCTGGGTTTGTGTCTTCCTTTTTTGAGATACAGTCAAGATGTAGTGTTCTGCCAGAGCTGGCTTCATCCTGAAAGCTTTTGTTCCGCATTTAATTTTTCCCATGATATCCCGAGAAGTCTGTGAGATCATGGTGGGGAAAGAGAGAGGGAAGGCAGTCTTTTACTCCTGCTGTAGTTTGTTTCTACCAAGGATGTCAGCGGTGTGCCAGGCAGTGCTGCCAAAGTCGGCTGCACATCTGGGCTCTTGTTTCAGCTTCGTAATCACTGCTCTGATGACTCCTTGTTCCATTGCCAGCAGCAGGCTTAGGAGGACTGCGTTCGTTGTGCCGGAAGTGGCGAATTGCAAGGGCTGTGGGTAGCAGTGTTGAAAAGGCAGCCAGGGTGTGGGCTGAGCTGACGGCAAAAGCGGCAGCGCGGCAGCCTCTGCCTCTGTAATCTGCTGACGATGGGAGCATAATGGGCCACCAATCATCTGTAAAGATCTCTGGGTATTAAATCAGCGTTAGCCTTCTGAGGCCTCCGAGCCATACATCTCGTGAATCTTCAGCCGTGGGGGCAAGATTTACATGCCTAATTTAATACTGTGAAAAATTCCTCAGCAGGGAAAGAGGGCCCGGGCGGTCTCAGGGTTATTCATTGGTGCGTTTAGGGGAGCCGCTTAGGGGCCACCCCTTGCCTTCGTCAGGACAAACGAATCCCGCCCGGGTGAAAATGCTGCTAAGTGTTTGGGGAGCTAATGGGGCTTCACAGTTTGCACATGCAGAATTAAAGCCAGATCAACTCCTCTCTGAGTACCTCTTTGCAATACCTCCTCCTCCTCCTCCTCTTCTGTTGAACAGTTTGCAGCCAGTAGAAGAGAAAACACACAATGAAAGGTGACAGAAATTAAGGGCACAAAGTAAGACAGGACCAACTAACAGGAAAAAGGTGGTAGCAAATCTGTATCATCATTATTAATTATTATTATTATGTAAAAACAGTTACACACAGCAAACGAGATGACTACACTGGATTTCGTATTATATCGCTAGTCGGGCACTTCCCAAGCACCTAGGACTGCGTGATGTATCGGCGAATTATGCGAGCAGACCCCAGTAAAGTGGGTTTTTGTAGTTGGCAGATGGATATTTTGTCAATGCCAATGGTTTTCAGGTGCCCGCTGAGATCTTTTGGCACTGCGCCCAGTGTGCCGAGGATGACTGGGACCACTTTCACTGGTTTTCGCCAGAGTCGCTGAAGTTCAGTTCTCAGGTCTTCGTATCTGGTGAGCTTCTCCAACTGTTTCTCCTCAATTCTGCTGTCACCTGGAATAGCAACGTCGATGATCCACACCTTCTCTTTCTCAACAACTGTAATGTCAGGGGTGTTATGCTCCAGTTTTCTGTCAATCTGAAGCCTGAAGTCCCAAAGTAGTTTTGCCTGTTTGTTTCAACAACTTTTTCTGGCTTGTGATCCCACCAGTTCTTTGCCACTGGCAGATGATACTTTTGACACAAGTTCCAGTGGGTCATTTGTGCTATAGCATTGTGTTATTATTATTATTATTAGTAGTAGTAGTAGTAGTTCTATCCTGCCCTATACCCGAAGGTCTCAGGGCAGGTAACAACATTTAAAATCAGACGTATATTAAAACCATAACAGTATACAGCATATTAAAGTAGTAACCTTGTCTGTAACGTGGGAAGAGACGGAATATTCCCATTTAGCCAAAGGCCAGGGCAAAGAGGTGCATCTTCACTGCCCTCCTAAACATATACAGTGAAGGGGCCTGACACACCTCAAGGGGGAGACTATTCCATAGCCTGGGGGCCATGACTGAGAAGGTCCTCTCCCAGGTGCCCACCCCTGTTACTATTGAAGGTGGTGGGACAACCAAGAGGGCCTCCCCTCCAGATCTTGGGGCACAGGCAGGTCAATATGGGCTATTTCTTTTCAAGCAGTCCTAAGAGCAGAATGAATCAAGTTTTGATAGGTCGTCAAGATCCACAAAGAAAGGGCTGCAGGTAAATATTCAGTGGTCAACTGAATCTTGGCAGGGGGGAGGTCTACATTAATGTGTTTTGTCCCACTACCACCATAGCAGTCTCTCCAGAATTTCTACACCAGCTTATTCAAATCAGTTTTTAACATTTTTCCAGTCAAGCTTAATAGTTTTGCAGGAGTAATCATGAGTGTTAGAAAATCTTAGAAAATTAGTTTTGCAGTTTACACCTTCGACAGTGTTGAAAAGTGAGAGTGACTTTCATTTCAATAAGAACACAGGAGGAGCCTTCCTGCTGGATCAGGCCACAGCCCATCTAGTATCTGCCTCGCGCAGCCTCTAGGCCATCTTCGGAAAGATGGCATTTAAGAGGGGACCTGATTGAAGTATATAAAATTATGCATGGTATAGAAAAGGTGGACAGAGAAAATTTCTTTTTTCTATGACACAGCACTAGAACCAGGGGCATTTATGATGGGTAGGAGAGTCGGATCAGACAAAAGGAAGTATTTCTTCACCCAGAGGGTCATCGGTTTATGGAATTTGCTGCCAGAAGAGGCAGTAAGAGCAACCAGGCTAGATGGCTTTAAGAAAGGGTTAGACAAGTTTATGGATGACAGATGTATCAATGGCTCCTAGAATGGATGCCTAAGTACATCTTTCAGTCTGGGGGAACAAGCAGGAGGCCTCTGTGGCCATTTGCTGGGATTCGAGAGCAGGGGAAGGTTTTCCCTTGTCTCTGCTTGAGATGCCCATGAGGGAACACATCAGCAAAGTGACAAGCTGGGTTTTTTCAGTGTCAAATAACAGAAAATTCAACTTTGGGATAGATTGTGTGGAAAGAAAATGCCTGGCCACTTTGGTGATGTGTTCTCTTGCTCTGAAGGTGGACTGAAGCTGGATTAAACCTTAAGTGTGGCCACAACCAATGTGGAAAGAAAATTGCTGGTCACTTTGCTGATGTGTGCTCTTGCTCTGAAAGTGGACTGAAGCTGGATTAAACCTTAGATGTGACCACGGCCAGTGTTGAATGAAAACTACTGGTCACTTTGCTGATGGGTTCCCTCACTCTGAAGGCGGACTGAAGCTGGATTAAACATTAGGTGTGACCACAGCCTAGGATCCTTCAAACTTACCTGTTGGAAGTTGACAGATAAGAGGATCTCTTGGGCTTCATTTCTGCCTTGTTTTTCGTGGCACAAGGAATGGCTGGTGCAATGGGGCCACGTAGCTTGCTGGAAAAATCCCCTGGGCTGTCTTAGCTAGGCCTCCTGCCTTGGGGAGTCCTCAAAGGGCACCTGGTGGATATTTCTGTTTTGCTGGGCTAGGCTGCCTGTCTAGGTAAGGAGTGCTGCAACAGAGCTTCTTAAGAAAGCAGGGAGTGGCTGATGGCTCCACGCCTCTGCATTGTGCAAACGGTGTGACTAGCTACACTCATGCAAAAACACAGCCATGTATGTGTGTGCGTGCGCACATGCCGTATTTACATGCAAACGACTCGATTTCTGAGTTGTTTAACAAATCCTGTCCCTACTGGTCAGGATTAGCGCACGCCCCCTGTGCTTCCTTGGCCACTGGGCTTGATTTGGGACCTCTTTCGTATCTTCCCTATAGTTTTGGTTCGCTGAATATTATTGATGACCGGCGGGTCCCCGGAGCTGCGGTAAGAGTCAGAGCGCTCCATCTTCTCGCCGGCCACGCATACCCGGTGTCCTGTTGCACATCATTAACTCGCCATAATGCCAGAGCGGTGTGTTGTGTTAGAGTTCTCGGGGCAGACAAATTTGAAATGACAGGCTCCATAGACAGATGCCGAGATTGCGCTGTACATGTAGACAGGGCCCAGACAGATGGGTGAAGGAAAGTGCAGAAGGTGGTTGAATAGATTAAACAGATGGGTGGATTGATCAGAAAGACAGATAGGAGGGTCTCAAAGACTGACGGATGGAGCAGGAGACTTTTCTCGCCTGGTGGTTGAAAGGGGGGGGGCGGAACCGCACAAGATACCGTGGTTGGCATATTTCAGTCAATATTTTGTGCCTGTGAAATATTTTATTTGCAGCGGTAGGGCTGGTTATTTCTTCCCACGTGGAGCCACTTGCTTCATGTTTCATGTGACTGTCCTGAAGCACTCACCTTTCCACGTGTTTGCTTGACTCGGACAGTGTTCGAGTCTCTGTAAATTCTCTGCTGGTCCCCCGTTATTCTCTGCTGCTTCTCTCAGCCCCCCCCCCCCAACACTTAATGCTTCTCTGTTGTATCCTGAAATCTCGCGCTGCTGTTCTGATTCCGGAATTGCTCCCTTTTGTGGCTCTTTTTCAAACTAGTTTCTTGCCTTGGAAATAAACTTATGGCAAAGTCCTGGCATCCTCTTTTGAGGTCTCAGTGGCGTTAGGCTCAGTTCTCCAACGGAGGCTTTGCCTACGGTTGTGAAATTTGCCGTTGCTTTTGACGTCTTGCTTCTGGCATTTCCCAAGAGCTTGATCCGTTTGGCCCCATTCCTCCGTCCTCAGTCGAAACAGGGTCCTCCCTTTCTCTCGCACGCTGCCGTGCCCTGAGCCAAGGCAGAGGGGGAGCGGAGCTGCACGGGGTGTCATGCCGCACTGCCCGTAGCTCCATCACTGTCTAACGATCCGGCCTTCCCTTTAATAGTCCAAATGCGAAAGCCCCGTAATAATGTTCTTTTGCATTCTGCTCCTGAGCGCTATTCCATTAGCCTGGATTACAGCTGTGATTTCTTATATTGATGGCTGGAAATGCGTTCGCTTCTCTTGTGTGGCTCCGTTTCTGCATTATGTATCTCTGACGTTTGCGTGCTGGTTGCAGGGCGGATGACGGATTCTCAGGCTGAGCAGCAAATGATATATACAACCTCAACTTGATAATGCACTGTGGGTTTTTTTTTTCTTCCCAGCTTCCTCCCCCCCTCCTCCTCCTGGTTCTGCTGCTGTTAATATCTATGCTAATCTAATGAAGCAGACCGTCACACCTTATTGTGTCTTCTTCCAGGGACCAGTTCATAATAAGGCGTGCAGAACTAAGCAGCAGCCCCCCCCCCCCCCCCGGAAGGGACATCTTAACATAGCTGTGGGCTGTTTTCAGAGGAGGAAGCTCATACTGACTAAGAATAGGTGCAGAGAAGCTCATAAGAACCTAAGAAGGGATTTCCTCTTGGATCAGGCCACAGCTCACCTAGTTCAGCATCCCGTCTCATACAGTGGCCCACCAGTTGCTTCTGGGCATCTTCAGTGGCGAAGGCAAAGCCTTCACCAGCTCTTGACTCCTTGCAAATGCCTTTAGAGGCCTCCTGCCTGCCTCCAGTCTGGAGGTGGTACCTGGGCATCCATTTTAGTAGCCACTAATACACCTCCCCTCCATGGGTTCATCTATGATAACATAAGAAGAGCCCTGCTAGATCAAGCCACAGCTTATCTAGTCCATCATATGGTCTCATCCAGAGATCTGCCAACTGCTGCTGGGCATCTCAAGTAGAAGATAAAGGCAAAGCCGTCACTTGCTCTCAGCTCCCTTCAAATGGTTTTCAGAGGTATCCTTCTAGTACCTCCAACCTGGAGGTGGTGCTTAGGCATCCGTTCCAGTAGCTATTGATACAGCTGTCGTCCATGACTTGCTGGATCAGGCCACAGCCCAACTAGCTCAGCGTCCTGTCTCCCACAGTGGCCCACCAGTTGCTTCTGGGCATCTCAAAGAGAAGACAAAGGCAGAACCTTCACCTGCTCTCCACTCCCTGCAAATGGCCTTGGGAAGCCTCCTGCCAGTCTCTCCAACCTGGAGATGGTACTTAGGATCAAACGCACTAGCTCACAAATTGATGTTCAGCAGTGGAATGGGCTTCTGGCTGCATGGGCCCGTGGCCCTGGCGGAGCAGCCCACCCTGTGCCCCAACCTCATGGGACTGTTGTGTGGATTCCAGTAGCTCTGCTCAAGCCCAGCCACCGGCTGTAGAAGGCAGCATGAAAAGATGGAGAAAAGGCCACAGCTAACCTGTGTGAAAAATGAAAGCAACCTCTCGCAAACCTTAAGTCTTTGTCTCCTCAAGCGCTTCAAATGTTTTTCTGTGGTTTTAAATATTTATTTCTTATGTAAACCTGCTCTGTCTTAGGAAGAACAGAGTGCAAATGGTTTCAATACATTTAGCTTGAGTGCAGGCTGAATGTTAAGGGTTAGATACAGTTTTCTATAGGCAATGTAAGACTGAGATTGCCATTGATTTATTGATTTGGTCATCTCTGGAAGAGAGTAGGTATGTATTTAAAACAGTAATTGAGACAGGAGTGATGCAGCTCAAACCGGAAGCATGCAAAACAACGTTTGCTGAGAATTTGAGGGTTTCTCCTCTGTTCCTGTGTGCTCTTCACCTGATCATGGTGAAAAGACCTCTTGGAGTGGGGCTCCTGAGAGCATCCTGCAGATGCAATCAGAAAATGGTCTGCGTCCTTTGTGGCACACAGACACAGAGACACACAGATGACACACACACAGACACGCGCTCACACGTACTGCCCCTCCTCACTCCTGTCCTGACAGCCTCCATCTTCTAACACATAGATATGCAGCTTTCCCCCAGCTTCTCTAAGGCAACTATTGATAGGAGCTTCAAAGTGTAGGAGAAGGTGTAGGAGGGTTTCCGTCAGCCCAGTTTGGTTTAGATGGCAGGCGTCTGCTTTGTGTTTCAGAAACCGAGTCTCTTTTTCTTGCTGTGAATGAAGGGATCCCATGGCTCGGTGTTTGGCAAAAGAAAGCAAGGAAGTGCCACCGTAAGACTGGAGCTAAGAGGGAGGAAGGCGGATTTTGAGCTAGGCGAAGCAGGGCTTTGCAGTACTGGCTTTCTCTAGCTGTCGTGGCCCTTGGCTTCTGCCTTTGCAGGCTTTAATCACAACCACAACTGTAGGGCTTTGCGGAGGGGACCCGTGAATTACTGCTTTCATAAAGCCCTGCGCACTACCCTCCAGGTCTGTTCCAGCCAGGCAGCCCTATGCTAACAGCAGTCCTGAGCATCCCATTGATTGAGTAAATGGGACAAAACCCCTTCCGTGACCTTAATAAATATCTCCGTTCTGTTTGGTAACTTAATGGAGATTATTTATTAAGAGGAAGGACACAATAAGTGGAAGCATCTCAGAGGATTAAGTTGGATTCCTTTTTGCTTCTCCTAAACTGCATAAACGTGTGCTCTTCAGCGCTCCGTAGCCTTTGAAGGCCGGCATGCAAGTCATTGCCTGGTCATTAAAGCCTGTGATTTCAGTCTAGAGGACGCACAAGTGACTCCTAAAGTGATCTTGCACAGTTTGTAATTTGTGAAGGCCAAGCGACTCTGACCAGGATTAGAGGCTCTCAAATGGCTTAAATCTCCTCTAGAAGCTTTGGGGAGCATCAGCAGTCCAGGTCTTTCCCTATGTCTCAGCTGATAGACCTCACCTGAGACCTCAGCAGGCCAACCTATGAAGAAGAAGAATAGTCGGAGGAGTAGAACTTGGATTTTATACCCCGCTTTTCTCACCCATTTAAGGGGACTCAAAGTGGCCGACAAAGGTCCATTAAGGTCCTTACTTCAGTGACCCATGGATGATCTAATTTTTAAGAGCTCTCCACTGGGCTATTTTGAGCAAATGGCATAGTGTGCCTATGCTCCCTGCCAGTTCTAGGGGTGGTGACAAGTAACCAAGATGAGATTTTTGAGTGAGCCATTCCACCGGGCAATTTGGAAAAGGTGATTCATTTTAATGCGGTTCAACACATTGGGCCCAAGCTGTAAAAATTCATTATAGAAGGGTTTAAGGAGGTTCTACCTCAGCTTGGTGTTTTTTCCCCCCCACAATACCTCAAGGCAGCTTTGCTCTGGAGTCGTTCTGGAAAGGCGAGGAAGGTGAAATTCAGATTGCCACAGTTTTAAAATTGGACTGGGCATTTTTCTGCATTGAGATTCTCCACAGCTGGCATCTCTGTTTGCATTTGCGCGTTCCACTTTAGTTCCATGCTTTTATCCAATTTGTTCTATACAAGAAAGCCCCTAATTGAAGTGGTTTCTGAGATGGTCTATTCCTTAGCATGTGCCCTGAAGCTAAGAAAATGTGATTATTTAGCTTAAACTTGGCAATAAATACGTTAGAAACATGGTACTTTTATTTCAGGGAGATAGACTTTATTACTGATTGAGAATAAGCCACAATTTCTTGTGTATTTTTTTTTAAATAAACTCATTGGGCATGCAAGAAGATCTTGGCAAGCTCAGTACTGTAGGTACAATTAATGGCTCCTTCTGCAAATACAGTTTTTTAAAAAAACCATTTGTATAAAAAAAATATCCCATTTTTCTTTCAAGGAGCTCGATGGATACAGTTCTACTCTTTGTTTTATTCACGACGACTCTGTGGGGTAGGCCAGGAAGAGACCGTGATGGGCCAAAGACAGTTGCTGGGCTTCAGAGATGGGTAAAGCTTCTGAAAGCAGCTCTCCTTAGTTTGATGCTGTGCTCCACAATAGATTGAATCTTTATGGGGGCTTTAAATAGGAAATGGAGACAAAATAAAATAAGAATAAAATAAAAAAGCATTGTTCAAACAGTGGTGGCTAGTAGGGGTGCGCACAAATAGATCACATTTGAATGTGGTAAAATTCTATTTGATACAAATCTATTTGTACATATTCGTATGAATATTTGATACATAATTCATGATACATAGTTCAGGAGTATCAGTGGTTCCTGGAATGGATGCTTCTAGGTGGAGACACAGGCAGGAGGCCTCTAAAGGCCATTTGCAGGGAGACGAGAGCAGGTAAAAGTTTTGCCTTTGTCTTCTGCCTGAGATGCCCAGAAGCGACTGGTGAGACAAGATGCTGGAGTAGATGGCCTGTGGCCTGATCCAACAGGGCTCTTCTTCATTCATGGACGACAGGTGTATCAGTGGCTACTAGGATGGATGCCCAGGTACCACCTCCAGGTTGGAGAGAGAGGTAGGATGCTTCTAAAGGCCATTTGCAGAATGCTGAGAGCAGGTGAATGTTTTCCCTTTGTTGTCTGCTTGAGATGCCCAGAAGCAATTGGTGGACCACTGTGTGTGAGACAGGACTAGATCGGCTGGGGCACCAGCTGGAAGGATCCTCTGAGTTTGGACAAATTCACGGAGAACAGATTTGCCAGTCACTACTTGCAACAGTCGGTACCACCCCCAGGTTGGAAAGACAGACAGAATGCCTCTAAAGGCCGTTTGCCCAGAAGCCATTGGTGGCCCACGGTGTGAGACGGGATGCAGGACTAGATGGGCTGTGGCCTGATCCAGCAGGGCTCCTCTTCTGTTCTTGTGTTCCAGTGCAAGCTGAGTGAAAGGATGACACTATTTCTTTAGCGATTAGTAGGGCCAGAAGCATCCTCACCAGTGCTCAGTGTTTTTCAGTGTCATGGCATACCTACTGCCCACCCCAGTATTACTCCTTTGACTTTGGTCCACTCAGGGAGAGGATATAACCTCTGTCAACTGATATCATGGTTGAGACATTCGCTTTCCCAAGCAGTAGCTACTGTCGACCAGGCATCCAAAGAGCGGCTATCCCTTGTGACCTACCCTACCCCCCGCCTCTGTGGATTCCATGGGGCACATTTACTATGTAAAACCAACTCTGTGGCTTCCTTCCGGAGTGGCCCTTTTGGAACTTTGTTTTGTGGAAGCTTATGGGGTTTGGCTGATGTGTTACAGGAGAGTCACTCAGTAAAAAGTGCTTTGAACACAAATTGCTGTGAGAGGCCCAGGACTCTCATGTGTCTCACCTGACACCCCCAAGATCTCCTTGCACTGGCATGTCTTACTAGTAGATGAGCTTCAGTGAAGAGCTGTGGGGGACTCATCGTTCTAGAAGCAGAGACGCAGCCCTTAACACCCCTTCTCTGGACACAGCAGCATTGCTCTGGTGCTCCTGATGGCTCACCTACGCATGACTTGGCGTGGGTGCTGAGGAGAAGCTGGGGTTGTGGGGTCAGGCACCTGAAGGTCCTCTCACAGCAGCTTTTGTCCAGCCCACTGTGGTTCAGCACATGTCTATTCTGAAATCACACGTGGGTGCTCCTTTCTCTCCCTTGCGCCATAATGGACGTCCGTCAGCCTTCAGGTCATTGTGAGACAATAAGGGGCGACTGTGCAAATGAAACACTTGTGGAATGGGCAACCTGATGTTTGTTTTCCTTTTTCATCATGGGCTCAAGCAGTTGCCTTGTGGCATTTAGTCTGGCTTGCAGGCCCAGAAAACCATTTTCCACTTGTGGCAGAGAAAGATGACGGCCGGAAATATTATGTGTTAAGTACGAAGACTCAGGCGTTACCTTTAATAGTGTGTTGACATTTTGTAATGTTTCATGATCACATTTTAATGCATTAAACTTTATGGTGTATGCTGCCTTAGTCTCTCCTAGGTTGTGGATTCAGTTAATAATAACAACTTTTCTAGCACGTTCAGTATGTCATATGACAAATGAAGGCTGGTTTTGTGTACATTGAGGGAGGAAATCTCTCTGAATAAGTTTTTATGCGGGAGTAGCGCTTCACTGCAACATGCACACATTTTGGTATACAAGGCACTGCAAATGATCCTGTGCTTAGCATGGCAAATCCTTAAACAAAATATTAAGCCCCCTAAAAAATCTCTCCCCCCCAAAAAGTCTTATAATTAGAAACAGCCTTGAGCAGGAAAAAATAAAATAAAGGGTTGCTTTTAGTACCTCAGACTAGGTGTCAGTGTATCCCCGGACAGTGCAACGTTTGTCTCCAGTTACTGTGATTTTACATGCACATGTATTGCTTAATTGTGGCTAAAGAAAATAAACTGTGATGCTTTTCTTTTCTGTCTGAGCGTGCATGACGTACACATGGCTTAAGCAGGTGATGAATGTGCTCTGAGCCACCCATGGGAAAGGGTATCTCTCCCCCCACACGCAGACACACCTTTGGGCCTCACCTTTTCTTTTCTCAGTATTGGTGGGAAGTTGGGATTGCCATCTGAGTTTGTTGTTTGGTTGTGTCCCACTCTTTGTAACACCACAGACCCCAGCACATCGGCGCCGCTTGTCCTTCATGGCCTCCCAGAGTTCGCCCAAGCCCACCTTCGTTGCTTCCATGACACTGTCTGTCCGTCACATCCTCTGCTGTCTCCTTTCCCTTTTGTCTTCCATACACCAGTTTGAGCCAGTTTGGTCTAGACTCTAGTGGTTAGGGAGCTGGACTCTTACCTGGGAATACCGGGTTTGGTTCTGCACTCCTCCATGAAGCCAGCTGGGTGACTTTGGGTGAGTCACAGCTTTCTGCTGAGATCTCAAAGCCTCACCCACCTCACTGGGTGTCTGTTGTGGGGAGAAGAATAGAAAGCTTTGTCAACCACTTTGAGTCCCCTTAAATGGGTGAGAAAAGTGGGGTAGAAAAGCCAACTCTTCTTCTTGTGCAACATCTGGGCCTATTCCAGCAAGTCCCATCTTCTCATTAGGAGGCCAGAGTGTTTGCGTTTCAGCTTCAGGCTTTGTCCTTCCAACGAACAGTCAGGATTGCTTTCCTTTACGAGTGTCTGAATCAATCTCCTTGCAGTCCAGGGGACTCTCAGAAGTCACCATCAGCACCACAGTTCGAAAACCTTGGTTCTTCAGTGCTTAGCCTTCTTTGTAGTCTAACTCTCACAGCTGTACTGGGAAAACCAGAGCGTTGACCATAGAGCCCTCATCTCTGTTTTTTAGTATTTTATATGGGTTTGCCATAGCTTTCCTTCCAAAGAGCAAGCATCCTTTAATGGCTGCAGTCACTATCTGTGGCTGTCTTTGATCCCAAGAAAATAAAGTCTGACACTGTTTCCATTTCTTCCCTGTCCATTTGCCAAGATGTGATGGGACTAGTTGCCATGAGCATAGTTTTATTTTTTATGTTAAGCTTCTAGCCAGCCTTTGCACTCTCCACACAAGTATCAATGGCTACTAGAATGGATGCCTAAGTACATCTTTCAGGCTGGGGAGACAAGCAGAATGCTTCTAAAGCCATTTGCTGGGATTCGAGAACAGGAGAAGGTTTGCCCTTGTCTCTGCTTGAGATGCCCATGGGCAATTGGTGGGCCACTGTGTGGGACAGGATGCTGGACTAGATGGGCTGTGGCCTGATCCACAGGGCTCCTCTTATATTCTTATGTTCACTTTCACCCTTATCGCCGCCGGAGTGGTGGTATTGATATTTCTCCTGACAATCTTGATTCCAGCTTTTGAATCATCCAGTTTGGCATTTCACATGCATATAAAATCAAGAAAAAAGGTGAGATTATACAGTCTTGTCATAGTCCTTTCCCAATCTTAACCCACATACTGCTCCCTCAGAAGAAGAAGATAAGGTGGGTCAGGAAATTCCATTTCTTTTAGCACCTGCCACGGTTGTGGTCTGCACAACCAAAGACTTTAGTGTAATCCATGCAGCAGGAGCAGATGTTTTCTGAAACTCCCTTGCTTTCCCCATAATCTGCTTCTGCTAGGTCTCTTCTATTTTTGTTTTCATCATGTGGTATCTTCTTTTGTTTCTTTGCCTCGCTCTTTTAAGAAGACCTTCTTTTCTCTCCTTGCTATTCTCTGGAAATCTTCATTCAGTTGGGTCTGTCTTTCCCCTTCTCCCTTGCCTTTCACGTTCCTTCTTTCCTGTGCTATTTGTAAAGTCTCACCAGACATTAATTTTGCTTTCTTGCTCTTCTTTTTCTTTGGGGTGTTTTTCACTTCTTCCTCCTGTAAATTGTTACGACCCTCTGTCCCTAGTTCTTCAGGCTCTCTGTCTACCAGATCGAATCCCTTAAATGTATATTCATAAGGGATATTATTCAAGTTATACCTGTATGATCCAGGGGCTTTCCCTACTATCTTCAAATTTAGCTGGATCTTTTCCTAAGAAGCTCATGCTCTGAGCCACAGTCAACTCCAGGGCCGCCTCCAGACTTGCAGAATAAATCTGCAGTTAAAGTAAAAAGCGCAGCTTACCTGCTGTGCAGTAACTACCGTCTATCCCGACTCGAAAGGAAGTTCTGTAGCTTCCCATTGGAATCTGCAAGAGCTGAGTTGGCACACGCGATTATGTGGGTTGAGGCAGCCAATCCCTTTTGAGCTGCCCTCCTGCTCTTGTCTTGCTCCTCTCGCCATTCTGCCTAGGCCGATGGGAAAATATGAATTTTCTTTATACTGAGCAGCAAATGTCCTTAGATCAGTATTAAGGTACCGTAAGTGCACAGCAACTATCGGATAATGCAACGTCACGACGATCCATCGGTTGTCACGCGTGATGCCCCGATTGTGAGTGCACATTCCGCTGCGCAGTATGAACACGTCTGGACGCAGCCCAGGTCTTGTTTCTCTTGGTCTGCCTTTGGGCCTAAGGAAATGACATTTGTCAGCCTCACTTTCTCCCTTCCCACCTTAAAAACTTTTTAAAGAGAGAAAATCCCTGCTGACCGCAACGTCCTTGGCTAAAGTATTAGATTAAAGCTCTTTTGACACGTAGGTAGCCTGGCTGTGAAAACAAGTGGAGAGTTTTTTGTGCGCGTGTGTTCACAAATTGCTCCGTATTCTCCTTCACATGCTTTAAGGGGATCCAAGGGCTTAACATCTTTTTCTCCAAGAAAATTCTCTTGCCTCTTGCCCGCCTTTCTCTTTCATTATGATCTTCGATGAGCAGGACTCCCTTCCATTTGGAAGTCCTTTCAGCCCATGGAATTAGCAGAGCTGATTTGGCATTAATTCCTCTTGAATGTCTCCAGCCGAAGCCAATTGCCTTGAGAGGCAAACGTTCAGATGGGCTCGGAGCCCGAGAAAGACATTTAAAAGTTTCCGTGCCCATTGTTCTGTTCTCCTCCCCCGGAGCTGCCAGCTTGCTGGGGGTTGCAGGTGAAGTTGCGTTTGATCGTGTGGATTTATCGCCTATTAAACAGGGCCTTGTGATCATACAGGGTTGCTTGAGTTCTGGCGCATAAGTAGATCCTTTTCTCTTTCCAAAGAGCCCTAAACTGAATAAGGGCGAAAATTAAATTCCTCTCTTAAACCAAAGCAAAGGCCTTCTTAGACGCTGATTCCGGGAGCAATATAATTAACCTCTCGCTGTGCCATTCTGTGCGAACATATTGAGCAGCCTCTCTGCTAATCGCCCCATAATACTCGGGTCTACATTTGCACTGAAATTGGTAACAGGGCTAGGACTAATCCCAACTCTTTTCTGTTACCGATAGGGGCCTGAGCCGGCGGGGGAGATCAAAACTGCTCGGTTAAGCAGAGCGATAAAGCAGAGGCATTTTTAGGTGCTCCTGATATAACCAGAAAGGTTGGAGATTGAGGCCCATTTGGAGGACGATAGGGCCTCCTACATGCCTCCAGCCAGCGTACAGTTTGCATCCACTTATGGCTATGAAAAGGCCATGGACGTATCCAAATGGGTGGATAAAAGCTTTCAGGCAACCAGAACTCTTTCTGAGTCACATCCAGCCAGGTGAATCTCTGTATGTTTAACTGGCATTCCTTTGGCAGTGCCACTTTGCAAGCAAACTTTCAGAACAAAGAAGCATCCATTCTGGATTAGATTAGAAACACTGTTCTGAAAACGTGACTCTTCTGTAATTAAACAGCCAAGAGCTGTTCATAATCCATGTTCATCGTATAAAATGATGCCCACATATATAAGGACCTACAGTTAGTTTCCACACTTCTTTTCAATTTTTATTCCCTCCCCTGGCAGTTCATGGTGAATTAAATAGGATTTTTTTTTCATAACATGTAGTGGACTTATATAGTGGCAGAAGGGGGACAAAGGCTGTGAAAATTAGGGGCTGAGAAGACAAAGCAGGCTTGTCAAATGATTTAGGCAGCAGTATGGTTTGTCTGTCCCATAGCAGAAATATCTTAGGCTGTGGTCACACCTAAGGTTTGAGCCAGCTTCAGTCCACTTTCAGAGCGAGAGAACACATCAGCAAAGTGACCAGTAATTTTCTTTCCATATTACCTATCCCAAAGGTGAATTTTCTGAGGTGTTTAACACTGAAAGAAAATAGTTTGTCACTTTGCTGTTATATTTGCTCACTCTGAAAGTGGACTGAAGCTGGATTGAACCTTAAGTGTGACCACAGGCTTTCTTAGTCTCTGTCCTGTTTAGATTTAGATTGGGGGAGAGAAAGAGAGAGAGAAGGGTCCTTTCTTCCCAAACCCTTAATCTGTTTTAAGGGCCCAGGTAATGAGAATCTGGGCTTGATAGATCCACACCTTGCCCTTCACTGGCCCACTCCATTTACATCAGAAGAAGCGCGATCCAGATTAGGGAGGCCTTATTTGGTACAACTGGTAGACCTGTTTAATTGGGGGCACAGGTGTCCTGGAGGGCCCTGATCTCGATCATGATGTGTGTACAGAAGAAGGAGGTTTGGCTTTTCTACCCCACTTTTCTCACCTATTTCAGGTACTCAAAGCAGCTGTCAAACCTTCTGTTCTTCTCCCCACAACAGACACCCTATGAGGTAGGTGGGACTGTGAGAGCTCAGAAGAGAACTGTGACTAGTCCAAGGTCACCCATCTGGCTTCATGAAGGAGGGCGGAATCGGACCTGATATTCCCAGATAAGAATCAGGCTCCCTAGCCATTAGATCAAACTGGCTCAGATGGCATGCTTCTCATGTTCTTGACCATCAGGTGATGCATTTCAGTGGTGTGCCATAGCGTGCCACTGAAATGCATCCCCCAGAGGCCTCCTAGCTTCAGAGGCTGTCCACCAGAGCTTACGTGAGATTCAGGGCCATGGCGTAGGCCAGTTTGGAGTAGCACTGTTGTGCAGATGTTGTTATTCCAGGCCACACTTTCCTGTGGTCAGAATCAGTAGGCCTAGCTGATCCAGGTCCATTGGTTCCAGCCATGGGCAGGTAAGTGCAGCCAGAGAGAAGTTGTGATTGTCAGGGGTCTAACTCCCAAACTTGGGATGCTACTCTATGTCATCAGAGTGGAGAGAACTCTCTTTTGGACTAGTAGAATCTCTGGTTTTCTCCCTCTTAAGATGTCTTGAAAATGTAGGCCTGAAGCCTTTGGGTATAGGGCAGGATAAACATTCAAACAGACAAACAAACAAGCATGGCTCCAACTTGCAGAGTGTAATACAGCATATCACCTGGAATACTGCAGAATGTGTAAATACTAGAGACATGTTGGGTTGTTTTGGCAGTTTGAGGAACGAATGACCTTAGCTTGATCTGGTTATTTATCTGCCCTATAATGATATCGATATGAAATTCCACCTAATTTGATCTTGGGCAGAGGTAATCCACAGACCTTCCTCCTAAGTTCCTTTCATCGGATCTGAAGCAAAAGCAACCCGTCTGCCTTTCGCCTTCAGCGTCACTTTGCCTCTTTTGGCTTTTGGCACAGGCAGCTTTAATTGGGACATTGGCTGATGTGGAGTGATGTGGAGCTCTTAATTAGGCAAGACGGGCAGAGCTCCATTGTCACTTGGTCCCTGTTTAGCATCTCCCTCAAGACTGCAATTCGCCAATCATTACTTGTGCCAGGAGTAACCTTGGATCCGGCTCTGGATCTCTCTGGAGCGCCGGAGTTTTATGCAGAACATCCTATAAATAACCGTTTTCCGCTGAGTTATCCGCTGTGCAGCGTACTCTCATATTCAATTTGTTGGGTGTCTTGGGAAATGGCTTGATAACTCTTATGAGTCTGGGGTGGTTTTTTTCCCTTCCAGGGATGCAAATTCTGAAGGCCTCCAAGCGTGGTTCATCTCAGTGCCCGTTGAGATGAAGGAGGTGGGAGCTGTTGCAGATATTGGATGTTTGGGAGGCTGTTTTATATTTAGCAGCTTTCAGTGTACAGTGGTTACATTTCCTCTCTAGCTTTTTCAACCAGCTGGACGCTTCCGTTCTACCCTTAAGGGGAAGAGGATAACATTTAAAGTGAATGTGGGGTTTCTCCTGTCTCTGCTTCTTTCAGTGTCACGTGAGAGGAGCCCATGAGTTGAACTGCTGCGTGCTGCTCTTACTGTAAGGAAGAGTGTTCCATTTGTAACCTGAGCCCACAGTACCTTAATAACCTCCCTTGGTGTTACGACCACAGGTAGACATCCTTCTTATAGTTCTGCCTGTCTTAGAGATTTTGGGAGTGGTGGTGACACATGAAGGAGCCTTTTCTGTGATGGCCCCTGAGCTTTGGAATAACCTTCGCCCAGAGGCTCCAGCATCCACTTTCCACTTCATCCAAGGCTGTACTTCAGTTATGTTTTTATTTAGTCATATTTTGTTGATTTTCTCGATGTGAACCAGTTTGGTCTTGTGGTTGGAGCGTTGGAGCGTTGGACTTTCACCTGGTAGTCTCCCGGTTCCATTCCACTCTCCTCCACAAAGCCAGCTGGATGACTCTGGGCTAGTCATAGGTCTCTTTCTGAGCTCTCACAGCCCCACCTTGAGTCCCCTTAAATGGGTGAGAAAAGTGGGGTATAAAAGCCAACTCTTCTTCTATATTTTATACTGTTATTTTAGTAAATGCTGTGATTTGCCCTGAAATGATCTGGTGAAGTGTGCAGTAGAAATGCAAATAATTAAATATAAAGTAGGCTGCGTCTGGTTTGTCAGAGAACCAGATACGGCCTTCTTCTTTGGGGGTATTTGCCCAAATCCATTTGTAATCCAGGGGTGATCCAGGCAATTACAGACCAGTTAGCTTAACGTCAGTTCCATGTAAGGTGATGGAAACCATTATTAAAGACAAAATTAGTGTGCATATGGAGGAGCAAGCATTGCTGAACAAAAGCCAGCATGGCTTCTGCAAAGGTAAATCATGCCTCACAAATTTATTGGAATTCTTTGAGAGTGTCAATAAACACGTGGATAAAGGTGAACCAGTAGACATTGTCTATCTGGACTTTCAGAAGGCTTTTGACAAAGTCCCACATCAAAGGCTACTGAGTAAACTCATCAGCCATGGAATAAAAGGACAAATTCTGTCCTGCATTTGTGACTGGCTTAAGGGCAGAAAGCAGAGAGTAGTAATAAACGGCAAATTCTCAGGGTGGAAAGAAGTAAAAAGTGGGGTCCCTCAAGGCTCAGTACTGGGACCAATGCTTTTTAACTTATTCATCAATGATCTAGAAGAAGGGGTACATAGTAAAATAGCAAAGTTTGCTGATGATACTAAATTATTTAGGGTAGTAAAATCTGAAAGAGATTGCCAAGAGCTCCAGAGGGATCTCTTAGCATTGGGTGAGTGGGCAACCAAGTGGCAAATGTGCTTTAATCTTAACAAGTGCAAAGTAATGCACATTGGGGCCAAGAATCCAAATTACGTCTATAAATTGATGGGGTCTGAGCTTTCTGCAACACACCAGGAAAGGGATCTCGGGGTTTTGGTGGACAGTTCAATGAAGGTGTCAACCCAGTGCGCAGCAGCAACGAAAAAAGCAAATTCAATGCTGGGAGTAATTAGGAAGGGAATAGAAAATAAGACAGCAAGTGTCATTTTGCCCCTTTATAAATCTATAGTGAGGCCACATTTGGAATATTGTGTACAATTCTGGTCACCACACCTCAAAAAGGATATTGTAGAACTAGAGAAGGTGCAGAGAAGGGCAACCAGAATGATTAAGGGTCTGGAACACCTCCCTTACGAAACCAGGCTGCAATGTCTAGGCCTCTTCAGTCTGGAGAGACGGCGTTTGAGAGGGGACCTGATTGAAGTATATAAAATTATGCACGGTATAGAAAGGGTGGATGGAGAACATTTCTTTTCTCTATCGCACAACACTAGAACCAGGGGGCACTCTATGAAGCTGATGGGTAGGAGAATAAGGTCTGACAGGGGGAAGTATTTCTTCACCCAGAGGGTCATCGGCTTATGGAATGTGCTGCCGGAAGAGGTGGTGACAGCTACCAGTCTGGATGGCTTTAAGGTAGGGTTAGACAAATTTATGGATGACAGATGTATCAATGGCTACTAGAATGAATGCCTAGGTGCATCTTTTAGGCTGAGGTGGGGGGAGGAACTGGGGCGCTTCTAAGGCCATCTGCTGGGACTCGAGAGCAGGAGGTTTGTCCTTGTCTCTGCTTGAGATGCCCATGAGCATTTGGTGGGCCACTGTGTGTGACAGGATGCTGGACTAGATGGGCTGTGGCCTGATCCAGTAAGGCTTCTCTTAAGTTCTTATGTTCTTATGTTCTAAATCCTTCTTTATGGGAGATACCTGGAACTTGACGTAGCGCTCTCAGAGGTGGGGCCTAGCTGGTGCTGAACAGAGTTAAAAATTTGTTTCCCTTGATTTGGAGGCTGTAGTTCTGTACCTTTAGTCCAGAATGATGTTTGCCTTTTTTGCTGTAACATCACACTCCTGACTCACATTCTGTTTTAGTTGCTAAAAATCCATGAACTCTCCAAAGCAGAGGAGGACTCTCCCATGAAATTCACCTAAAAGAAATGGTAAGGAATTGGACTGTGAATGATCGCTCTCTACCTTTGTGAAGTACCAAAGAACCTCGTTCTGTTCCTTCACTGATAAACTGAAAGATTTATCTTCCAAGGCTAATGGGTGTGTAAAAATAATTAGAATTCAACCCCAAAAATTGCATTCGTTCACACCCCTACTTTTAACGTTTTGCTTTCCTTCTTAATTTCTTTCTGTCTTCTCTTGTATATGTCCATGGGCTGCCTTTTTCCTAAATCATTTATAAAAGAGATACTAGTAGCTATGATGCCAGTTTTGTGGTATATTGTGGTGTGGTATATTATATTGGTGGATACTACATCCTGGTCTTTATGGTGCCAGTTGCAGAGTCAGACCTTGTTCCAGAGTGACTGTTTGCTTCTTTCACCTGTCATTGATTTTAATTATATTTTTATATAATTATTACATTTTTAGTTGTTTTCATTCTTTGTACGTGACTTTGAGATTATATTTCAATGGGAAGTGACGTATAATATTTTAAATAAATAAATACCCCATCTTTTGCATGTGTGCATTTGGCCAGGCTGATGCTAGTTTTGCTTCTTAACATTTCGACAGAGACACAAAGTTCTGGAGGGAACAATCAGGCAAAGTTAGAACGACGGCCTCTCCGCTTTCTCAATTTCCTGTGTAGATGTGGTTTTAAATTCCTGGCCATGTTCACTGCAAGGTTTTCACACCTCATCTGTTCAGGTAATCTGCTTCCAGCCTCTAGGAGAATAGTAGGCACCATATGAGTGTTGAGAGCTACCTGGCACATTTGGTCAGTTGCACATGGTTGTCTACCTACATTTATGTGGCTTTAACTTTTGAGGTCCGGTTATGCTCTTCTCTTGGGTATTCAGGGGGAGGGTATATCCCAGTGGAAGGAGAAGGCATGTAGGGGAACTACAATCCAAGGCATTGGGGGGGGGGGGGGAGGAGAGAGAGAGATTGCAAGAAACCTTCCTGATGATGTGGTCTGTTGGACTATGCAGTGTCATCTGTAGGAGTGAACAATGCAAAATTTACCCCCATGCGAAGGAGCACTGGCAAAGTCAAACCAGGATCCCTTTGAGGGCATGCTAGACATCTTCTGCTCAAGAGAGGATGCCAGATCTATGCCCTGTGTAAAACACATGGACTCCAAAGTTCTTTTTCCTTGGTCCTGCAGTTCAGGAGAGGCGTCGTGGGTGCGCTTGGGTTGCAAATGCTTTGCTTGCTCAGCAGGAAATCAGTGCACTATGAACCACCACTGATATATCAGCCTTGGTGCAGAGCTTCCCAGGGAAGGCAGCGCCACTTGGCGGGGGGGGGGGGGGCACCCTTCTGGCCTGGTCTGACCTGGCTCTTGTTCTCAGCTGAGGAGGGTGACTCTTGAGGCAGAACACATTTTTCACTTTGGGGTTAATTTTATTTATTTATTTATTTATTTATTTATTTATTTATTTATTTATTTATTTATTTATTTCTCACGCTCTACCTGAAGGTCTCAGGGCGGGTAACAACCTTTAAAACAACAAATTACAAACTGGTATATATTAAAAACAATAATATACAAAAAAACACTTAAAAGATTCAGCATATTTAAAAAAATATTCTAAATATTAAAATAATAGTATCTGCAGTGGGTGGGGGGGAAGTGTAATCACATCAGCCAAAGGCCAGGGAAAGAGGTGGATCTTCACCACCTTCCTGAATATATACAGAGAAGGGGCATGACGTACCTCAGGGGGAGACTATTCCATAACCTGGGGGCCATTACTGAGAAGGCCCTTTCCCAGGTGCCCACCTGTTTCTTACTGAGGGTGGTGGGACGACCAGGAGGGCCTCAGCTCCAGATCTTAAGGCATAGGCAGGTTGTTACGGGAGAAGGCGTTCCTTTAGATATTTGGGGCCCAAGTCATTTAGGGCCTTGTAAGTCAGAATTAGCACCTTGAATTGGGCTCGGTAGTGAATTGGCAACCAGTGCAATTGGTTGGGTGCAAAGTGGGGGTGCCTAGCGATCTCTCAAAGGACTTCTGCCCAAGGCTTTTGCTTATGCGAGAACACCCTGGGGTAAATAGGAGTTCAGTGGCTGTCTGGATTGGAAGCTAGCAAGAGCCCATAGAGCATATGTAGGTGGCCTTGTTCTTTCTGGCACTGCACCCACATTCTTGGCTTTAGCGACTATCAGGCAAGGTTTGGTGTGAGAGTCTCTCAGTCGGACGGCGGGGTTATTTTTGGAGACTCCCCGCTTGTCCACAAAGAGCACACAACACCATTTCTCTTCCCCTTGTGCAAACACGCCTGCTGGGGCAGCCGATGGACCCAATTCAGCCTGGGCAGCATTTAATTTCTGCCAGAACCAAGCAAGCCCATAGATCCCCCGCAGGGGGTCATTTGCCCATGCTCTTTTGAGAGGAACTTGCTGCCCTTTCCTCCTGCCTGCCTGCCTGCCTGCCTTCGCCTTCCCCACACAGCCTGCCCTCGGGTTCACCTCCACAAGGGCCACCCAGGCTGCTCCAGGAAGGAAAGGGCTGTCAGAAGAGCCTGGTCTTGTTCCCACCTGCCCGTCTTCCCCTTGGGCACGTGGCGGGGCGGGGGGGGGGGGAACTGTGCGCTGAAGATGCCCGCCTGGGAGCAGAGACACCCCCTCAGCGATGCGCTGGCGATGTGGGCGTGTGCGCGCTGCGAGCCCTGGGCTGATAAATGGTGCTCATATCCCATTCAAATATGATGCAAGCACTTTCTTTGTAGTTTGTCTTCCATTGCGGTAGTAAAGTTTTTAATTAGGAAAGCTAATGAGATCGATTAGTCATTAGAACTGACCTCTGGATCTCTGCAAGGAGCATGCATGTGTGTGCCTGGCTGATAACGGGGGACGCTGGGGCATTGTTTGCAATAAAAGCGTAAAGTGTTTGATTTGAGTGAAATGTGCCACAGGGAATACAGCATGCGGAGGAAAAAAATTACAACCCTGGGAGCCTGTAATGAAGGGAATTAAACCAACATCCTATCTAAATAACATGATTATCTACACAAAACCCCTCAGCTAGCAAGTAATAATAGAAAACGGCGCGTCTTCGGAGGGCCCCTTTCAGGCTGCCGTTAATGCCGAGGGCTCATGCACAGAGTCCATCTGAGGAGAAGCTCCAGGTTGAATGCAGCATCCAATTACCGCCGGCGAGTAGAGTTTCCACCAAACCCTCGCCTGGGTCTTTTCAGGAGGGAAGACGGAAAGACCTCAATCAGGTGGCATCTTCTCCCGGGTCTCTCTCTGGGTTGGAGTTTCCGTGTCTGCTGCTGGGGGGACGCGGGGCAGGAGAGATCCTGATTTGGTTTCTGATTGATTTTCTGCAACTGCGGCTTGCCAGATAGGGAAAGCAGGAACGGGGAATAGGCGCTATGTTCAGGCCAGCCTTAGAGGAATAATATTCTGAGGTCAGGATAGAGGTTCCTCATACAAATGCAGTGAATGGGTGGCCACTTTCCATGGGGCACAGCATGGAGCGATGGACAGTGAAGCAGCAACCAGTCTAGTTAGGAATTCTTTGCAGATTTTCATCACTGTGAGATACATAAGCAAACATAATGCGTCCTCTTATCCTACCCTATCTCTGATTGGGATAGGGTATTAGTAAGGATTGTAAGGATTGGCAATTAGTAAGGTACATGATTTTTTAGAAAAATCTCTCTTTCCTCCACATACACACGCCAAGGGAATCCGTTCTCAGCTTACCATAGAATCAAAGAGTTGGAAGGGACCTCCAGGGTCATCTAGTTCAACCCCCTGCTCAATGCAGGATTTCTGGGGCGCTTCTAAGGCCATCTGCTGGGACTCTAGAGCAGGAGAAGGTTTGTCCTTGTCTCTGCTTGAGATGCCCGTGAGCATTTGGTGGGCCACTGTGTGCGTCCTGAGGCCGAGCAGGGTGGGGCTGAGTAGATGCCGGCTGACTAGATGGGCTGTGGCCTGATCCAGCAAGGCTTCTCTTATGTTCTTATGTTCCTAAACCATCCCTGATGGATGTAGGTCCAGCCTCTGTTTGAAAACCTCCGGCGAAGGAGAATCCACCACCTCCCGTGGCAACCTCTTCCACTGACTGATCGCCCTCACTGTCAGGTGGCAAGTCTTCTAGAAGATGGGCACCTTTCAAGATCTTAAAATTAACAAGACTGAGGACTGACAGGATGTAGTGGAGAAGAGAGGAGTGGAGAAGAGGCAGCAGGCTGGGCTCTGCCATCTTGCTCCCAGCAGTGCCCCTCCCTCCTCCAACTGCCATCATCACAAGGCTGAGAACCATCTTGCCTGAGAGGAGTGGAGAAGAGGCAGCAGGCTGGGCTCTGCCGTCTTGCTCCCAGAAGTGCCCCTCCGTCCTCCAACTGCCATCACCACAAGGCTGAGAACCATCTTGCCTGAGAGGAGTGGAGAAGAGGCAGCAGGCTGGGCTCTACCATCTTGCTCCCAGCAGTGCCCCTCCCTCCTCCAACTGCTCCCATCAGAAGATGGCAAAGAGACTATGGCAGACGATCCACCAGTTGAGAAAACGTCTGGTCCTGAGGCCGAGCAGGGTGGGGCTGAGTAGATGCCGGCTGACCATCTCCACCATCATCTGTTTTGTCATCAATGAAGAGAAAATTCAAAGTAAAGTTAATAGGAAAATTCCAGCAATAAGAAATGGAGAGAAAAACTGGAATTGAAGAGTTCAAGTGCCGGCTTTTTGCTGTTCCCTGTTCCCTCCCACACCATTTTCCTTTTGTTTCTTGTCTCTTTAGATTGTAAGCCTGAGGGCAGGGACCTGTCTAAGATTAATATAATATTGTAACCCGCCCTGAGACCTTCGGGTATAGGGCGGGATAGAAATACAAATAAATAAATAAATAAATAAATAATAATAGTCACATAAAAGTATTTGGGGCGTGGAGCGTTTTTTCTCTTCATACCAGACCTTGTACTGAATGGAGGGGAGCGGACCATTTTTCAAATAATGCATGATTGTCTTGTGGAACTCATGGCCCCAAGATGTTGATAGCCAGATGGCTGTTAAAGTGGGCCAGACACAATATTTGTAGAAGTAGTAGGCCCAGCAGGGAGGAACCCAGGCTTAAGAAGCCCCGTCCAGTCGAAGCCCTGTTCTTGGCAAAGAGTCCGCAGGGGCAAACAATTTCTTTTATATCTTGATGTAAATTGCTTAGAAAAATCTACACAGCCAGTTGGGGAGAATGGTAGATGAGACTGAATGGATCTCTGGGTCACATCTATGAATGAAGCTGTCCTCATGAGGAATGGGGAGAATAGGAGGAGCCCCGTATTCTTGCCTCCTGACTTCTTTGACAGAGATACTGAGAGCTCTTCAAAATTTGCAGCATTTCTGGAGCTTCACCGCATGAAGGCCAGGCCAGCTGAAAGGTGAGGCTGGAATGGAAGGCATTTATTGTTCATTGCTGCTGGAAGGTTGGTGGCAGGAGCTTCCATAAGGACCCACAAAGCACCTGTCCTTTGCTTCCGGATCCAACTTAGGTGTTCATGTTAACTTTAAAGCCCTGGATGCTTGGGCCAGATATTGGCAAGGAACTGGACTCTTATCTGGCAAAACCGGGTTTGATTGCGCACTCCCCCACAAAGTCAGTTAGGTGACCTTGGGCTAGTCACAGCTCTCTTCTGAGCTCTCACAGGGTGTCCTGTTTTGGATAGAAGAATAGAGAGCTTTGTCAGCCACTCTGAGTCCCCTTGAATGGAGGAGAAAAGCGGGATAGAAAAGCCAACTCCTCCTCCTCCTCCTCCTCCTCCTCCTCCTCCTCCTACTACTACTACTACTACTACTACTACTACTACTACTACTACTACTACTACTACTACTACTACTACTACTACTAGCTGGTCTTCCTGCCAGTTTCACTACCATGGTGTAGGCCTGATAATGTGTGGCTGCATAGTGACTTGCACACTGCCTGTGCTCGAGCTGATGTTCCAACGGCCAGAGCTACTCAGGATACCAGGAAGCCGCTTAGGCTGTGTGGCATTATAGAGGGTGTTTGGGAACAATTGTGTTGGTGGGCAATTGGGTTTCAGTGGGATAACTGGCTCCGGCCTCTGGAAATTCTCCTGCATCGTTCAGAAATCTGTCCAGGTTCATATGTCTCTTCAGACCATCGTCATGGTGCCCCCTCCCTTCCAAGAGAAAATGTTTCTGAAGACATCATTCTGCAGGAAAAGCAGCAAATCCTAGATGTCTGGACGGCTAAAAGGAATGAGGCTTGGCAGATTCTTGGGCAGAGGCGGAAAACAGGCATCCAAAATTCCTCTAAGATTTTGAACTTAAAATAATATGGTAGTAGAGCATCTCTAGACAGTTGCAGTTTCAGGCTCTGACATCTTCCTAGAAGAAGAGCTAGCTTTTCTGCCCCACCTTTCTCACCCATTTAAAGCAGCTGACTCTTCCCTCCACAACAGACACCCTGGGAGGTTTGTGGGGCTGTGAGAGCTCAGATGAGAACTGTGACTAACCCAGGGTCACCCAGCTGTCTTCATGGAGGAAGGAGAAGCGTTGGCTTTTCTAACTCACTTTTCTCACCCATTTAAGGGGACTCAAAGCGGCCGACAAACCTTCTGTTCTTCTCTCCACAACAGACACCCGGTGAGGTAGGTGGAGGTGTGAGAGCTCAGAAAGAGATCTGTGAGCAGCCCAAGGCCGCCCAGCTGGCTTAGTGGAGGAGAGCAAAATCAAACCAGGAGACTACCAGATACGAGTGGCACTCTGACCACCAGACCAGACCGCATAGAGGTGTCCCATGCGATGCACCAGCTCTGTTTCGAGGAGAATCAGATTTCTCATTTCCTGTCTTCTGTCTTCTCTCCTTCACAGACAACGTTGTTGCCGCCTGCTATTGTTTGAGTGGCTTTATTGCGTTGTTGTGCTACAATCTGATTCGTTTTTATTTTTATTCTTTAAAATGTGTCAGTCCTTTGATTTGCTTGCGTTACAGGATGTTACAAGGGCTTTTGTGGGAACCTAAGTGACAGGCGTCCCCGGAAGAGTTAAAACGGTTGGCTCAACCATCTCCAGCGTTGGCGTTGCCAATCGCGCCTTTTACAAAGCGAGACGAGCTGAAGGGGATAGAGGCATTAGCGGCTCGACTCTTTTGTGACTGCCAGGATGAAGTTCTCCAGTGAAACGTGATGCTTGGCAAATGACAGCTAAATGGAAAAGTGATCTGCTGAGGGGATGACATGGGGGCTGCTAATGAGAAGCAAGCGAGGGGCTTGTTTTCTGGAGTGAATTAATGAATAGCAAAGTAAAAACCGGTCACTGCTCAGAGGAGGACGCCGGCCGTGCTAACTGGCATCTTGCTAAACTCTGGCCTCGCTTCGTCTTCTGTCCACTGGCTTTCCCTTTTCTCCAGTGACCTAGCTTGCCAAATCTCGGGAGACTCGGTGTCGCTGCAAAGGAGACGAGCAGGAGAAGATTTTGGCCTTTTTTTGTGGGCCGAACAGGAACAAATTGCTTGCAAGGCGGAATTGTAGCCGGCCTGCAGCTGAGGTGTCTCTAAAATGCGGCAGCGAAAAACCAGATCAAAGTCGCTCTCTTCCATGCCGCACAACAGATCTCAAATCATGTCCAGAGTGGATCAGATCTCCCAGCAGAAGACAATCCAAGACTGGCACATCTTGCCATCAGAGTGGGACTTTCCAGTGCCTGGACCATTGTTACTTTTGGTTAGATTACCGCTGGATTTCCCTGTCCTCTTCATGGTCAAAATGGCCATGGGTCAAAGAAATCAGAGTGGTCACAGTGGAGCCAATGTGGTTGCTGCACCGTTCTAGAAATGTGGGAGGCACGGGGGATTGCAAAATTCAACTCGCGTTGGCAAATTCAATGCAATATGATATATTTCCAGATATTCACATCAAAGCAAACATTCAGTTTTACATATATCCAAAACTGCAGTTGAAAGAAACTGGTCTTTCACTTGTGAAAACAAACATTTGCGTTCCACCGTATTTCTGATAATGAAAAATAAAAGATTGTATTTTTCATTGCAAAAAAGTGAAAAAATGAATGCAAAAATCTGGCTTTTTGATTAAATGATTTGACAGCAGGTTGAACCGACAGATTCTCCCCCCCCCCCCCTTGACGGCAAAGCAAACCAGCACTTTTCTTCCAGGCACATCTCTGGGAGGCATGGTTCATCTTAGTCAGTGGCTGGTCTGATCAAGTTCAAGAACGAGGGTTTGGTTGTACATTACCCAAGGGCCTGATGGTGCAGCATGACCTGGTGCCTTCCTGTCAAGCTGCTCTGTGTTGGTTCTGAACCATTTGCCTCACTTGCTGAGCTGGGCCGATTGCTGAACGCCAGCATGAAGCAGCCTGAGGTGGCGGAGAAAGCAGTTGTGCCTTGCTGTTGCCTCGGTCTCCTGGTACAGTAGCTTGCCAAAGCCTCTCAGACTACTGAGCCAAACTATGCAGGGCCCTAGGGTGTGACTAGTCAGGCATTTAACTTGAACAAAGGCCTATTTGCACTACAGCCCATAGTGCAAGATTAGGGAACTTCTGGGGGAGAACATCCGCACCTTGAGGAGGCTGATACAGCCTCCAAGTGTCCCCTGCCTTCCCTGATGTTCCCTAATCATGCACAAGGCGTGGAGCACGAAATCGTACTCTGCACCTTTACTAGCCTTAACCGAAAGCTTACCTGGTGTGTCCAGCCAGTGGCCATTTGAACCTCTTCCAGTGCTGGCACCTCAGACAACCATAGATGTGACAGCACATGTGCAGAGTGTCAGTGTTGTCACGCAAGGCTCCACAGCAAAAATGGTGGCGCCCTGAAGAAGACCAGCTCCACAATCGAAGCAAGGTAAGTATTCAGTCGGGGGACGGGGGCAGGTAACGTTGACTAGCGCTCCAAGTGCAAGCGTTAGTCCACGTTGGTTAATCCCACGCCTTTCCCATCCAGCAGATGGGAAGTGCGAAATCGCCACAGATTTCAACAACACAGAAAGTGCTGCCTGAATTGTAATCCAATTTGGGTTAGAACTGATCTCTTTCTCTCTCTTCCCCATTCGCTTTTTCTCTCTCTCTCTATGTATAATAGTTTATGGAGATGTTCCCAGAGAACTTCATAAATTTCTTGAGAGTAGACAAAGTTATACTTTCTCTGGGCAGACGAGATACTTCAGTGCCCATTCTTGCAGTTCAGTTAGATCAGAGCCCTTTGCTAAATAATCCCCCAAACAGGCCAAAAATGTTGAGGAAGGTTAATTAATTTCCCTATCCCCCCCCTTGCCAGTGTGTGCTTTATTATGAGGCAACAGAAGGTCTTTAAGCCCAGACTTACGGCGTTAACGTTCTGCTTTTTGTGGGAATTATGAGACTTAACATTACCTTAATGTACCTTTTTTGTCTTTTATGGCAATTCTGCTTTTATTAGTCCTTACTGGCAATGGCTCAGCAAGGTTATAGCGATAGGGCTGTGTGGGGAAGACTTGGGAAAGGACATGCACTGGCCTGACATGGAGTTTGGACGATGTGGTGCTGATGTGCCAGGTCCAGGGTGCATTGCCTCAGGTGTGCACACGTGAACCAGTCCAGCATCCCTACCTTTCTGCCAATTTGGGCTGCCCATCTATGGTGCTTTCAGTTTGGTCGAGGGGTTAGGGAGCTGGACTCTTATCTGGGAATACTGGGTTTGATTCCGCCTTCCTCCACGAAGCCAGCTAGGTGACCTTGGACTATTCACAGCTCTCCTGAGTTCTCACAGCCCCACCTACCTCACAGGGTGTATGTTGTGGGGAGAAGAACAGAAAGCTTTGTCAGCCGCTTTGAGTCCCCTTAAATGGGTGAGAAAAGTGGGGTAGAAAAGCCAACTCTTCTTGTTCTTCAGGATAACTTACTGCTTTATTTTCTGCCCTGAAAATTTTCTCTCTCAGCAAGCGTCCTTTTGCCTCTTTATAAATCTATGGTGAGGCCACATTGGGAATATGGTGTACAATTCTGGTCAGCACACCTCAAAAAGGATATTGTGGGACTGGACAAGGTGCAAAAAAGGGCAACCAGAATGATTAAAGGTCTGGAACAAAATCCCTTACGAAATCAGGCTGCAACGTCTAGGCCTCTTCAGTCTGGAGAGACGGTGTTTAAGATGCCCATGGGCCATTGGTGGGCCACTGTCTGAGACAAGATGCTGGACTAGATGGGCTGTGGCCTGATGCAGCAGAGCTCCTCTTATGTTCTTCCTTGGTTTACTCCTTGGCTCCCAAGAAAAGTGAAAATGGCGCCATCAGATGAAGTTCTTTAGGAACCGACTCTTGAATCTAATCGCTCTGTCCTTCCTCAGATGGTGTCGCAGTTCTCTCCTCCAACTTTTAGGGAATTATTTCATCGATGTACCACCGTCTTGTTGCGCAAATGTGGAATAAAGAGAGGAGCTTTTAGTTGTGTAGAGGGTCGGTGATTCTTTCACACTAACTAAGAAGAAGCCATTGATATTTCTGTCTGGTCTTTTTATGATGCCTCTGGGCTGCAGTAATTCTTCCCAGCCCGACTTTTATCAAGCATGGAAATGATAAATCTCTGATTAAGGGTTTGGTGGGGAAATATGTATAGGTGGCTCATATTTTACAGTAAATCTCAGCACATTGTAATATTTATCTTTTATTGCTGATTTTATATTTTTATTTTGGTCTGATTGTTGTTTTGTGAACTGTACTATTTTTATTTTGGACTTAGGTGAAAAATCCTGTTTTTATTTTTGTTTTAGTCTAAGGGATCATATAGAGATGTCTTTGGTAACTAAATAGCATCAGCAGTGCTTATGGGTGTTTCCGCACTAGCAACGAAGAGCCCATTTAGAGCCCGTTAGGAACCTGATTGGTACCGATCAGTCTTGCACAGTCCGCGCACAAGAACCCATTAGGACCCCATTTGTCCACACTAGCACCAGTGAAATCTTGATTTAATGGGATCTCCAGGCCCTTCAATCTGGATTAACAGAAGACCCCTTTAATGGTATCTTCAGTCCTTCGGACGGAGCGCATTGGTACTGTGATTGGGCCATTGGGGTCCAGGGGTGGGCTTAACGGCTGCCATTTACAGTGGGGTCGCTCCGGCTCCACCCCGCCACTCACAGCTAGTTAGGCCTGCACATCCTTCGTAGCTGTCTACAAAGTTGAGCCTAGGCTGTGTGGTTGCAGTGATGCGGTCTTTGTATCTGTCCCTGCCTGTGTACATGGTCAGCCCTTTGGGTCAACAGGAACGTCCATTCAATTCATCCACGGGAACGGAAGGAGAGCAGTTTGTACCAGACTTTGTAGTTGCTGCATAGGCAGCTATGAAGATGTTCCTCTCCACCACGCCCACCGTCAACGGAAGTGCGCCTTGTTGGTTACTCAATCAGTGGATACGGGGGTTCGACTGTATTTGATTTGGCAGTGGAAGAGCCAAGAGTAGGACAGCACCGTAATTTTCTTGGGCTTGGTAACAATGGATGGATTACAAGGTGCAAAAACCAAAGGGTGTTCTCTGAAGCTGATGGGTACGAGAGCTAGGATGACGAGGGCAAGTCTTGGTCTGTGGAACTGACTACCAGAAGAAGTGGTGAAAGCAACCAGCCTGGATTGCTTCAAGAAAGGGTGAGACAGATTCATGGAGGACAAGTGTATCAATGGCTACTAGAATGGATGCCTAGGTACATCATCCAGGTTGGAGAGACAGGCAGGATTGCCTCTAAGGCCGTTTGCTGGGATTTGAGAGCAGGTGAAGGTTTTGCCTTCATCTTCTGCTTGTGATGCCCAGAAGCAGTTGGAGGGTCACAGTGTGGGACACGGTGCTGGACTAGATGGGCTGTGGCCTGATCCAGCATGACTCCTCTTAGGTTCTTACGGATTTTTATTTGGTGCTGTTCCTGATCTATTGCCCTTAGAAGTTTTCTGAGCCAGCTAGAAGGGAAAATTAACGTTGCTTTCCCCAAGGCAGAGAGGAATAAAGGCAGAACAAAAAAATATGGGCCTCCTTTTTTCCACTTTCCACCTTACAATAATTTTAATTAGAGGATTCCCAAAGGGGTGGGGGAACCATCCCTTCAAATCAGTTATAAAACCAGCAGACTTAGTCTCAGCATGTAATGTCAGCTTTAATTATCTGGGCAGTTATAGCTGTATGTTATAAAAGTCAGGCAATTAGATGCATTCCTTAAAGCCGTGAAAAAAATTGCTGGCTATCAGGAAGAGAAAGAAACAGAATCAAACATATAGCTGTTAATTGCATGAAGCATTCAGCAGAAAAAATGGTGTGTATATCACATTGCAAAATATTGTGAAAGTAGAAATGATTAAATACATAAATCTGTTTGGGAGTGCAGATGTCTCTGATAAAGGTGTTCTCTTTCGAAGAGCGCAGAGTCTGTCCAAAGACCCTCTCAGTGCAGATGGAAAGAATGGGCAGTGCATAATGCTCGGGGCAGGCAGGCAGGTGGGCAGGTGCCCCCGCTACCCCTGGGTCCCCCATTGCTTATGAGTGCAAAATTGTAAAGGAAGCTGGAAGGCCATTGGTACAGGCCGCCATGCAGGAGAATAATAGAATCATAGAGTTGGAAGGGACCTCCAGGGTCATCCAGTCCAGCCCCCTGCTCAATGAAGGATTTCCTAAACCATCCCAGACAGATGTAGGTCCAGCCTCTGCTTGAAGATCTCCAGTGAAGGAGAAGTCATTACCTGATATCTAATCTGTATTGACTCCCTTGAAGTTTCATCCCGTTGTTTCTAGTGCTCCCATCTTGTGAAAGTGAGAATAGGGACGATCTCTCTGCACTGTGATGGCCCTTCAGAGACTTGAAGTCCGCTATCATGTCTCCTCTCAATCTTCTCTTCTGCAGGCTAAACATTCCTAGATCCCTCAACCTTTCCTCATAGGACATGGTTTCCAGACTGCTCACCATTTTGGTAGCCCTCCTTTGGACTTGCTCTAGTTTGTCAATGCCTTTTTTCAGCAGGGGTGCCCAGAACTGGATACAATATTCTAGGGCAGCCCCATGTAGAGCACATTATTATTAATCTGGTCTAGAAGTTACCAGAACATGGATAACTGGACAAGGAGAAGCCTTGCAGTAGAAAGGGGCCATTTGTTCCTTTTCTACCAGGAGTGCCTAAGCTGTGGTCCGCCAGCTGATGCTGAATGGAGGCTAAGGATGATGGGAATTGTAGTTCAGCGCCACCTAGAATGCCACAGTTTGGTTTTACTAGTGTGGCAATTAGAATTGCAAGTTATGAGGAGGACTGTTCTCTCTTTACTCACAAGGATATGGTAAGGATAAAACCTTTTTCCTTTCTTTTTCATGACTTTATCTAAACTGCCTTCAAATAATGTCATTCTGTAAATACCTTCAACCTCCCACAGGGTACTTAAAGTGAGTTATAATTTGTGTTTTCTTGATGCTGCAAATTATGAAGGAAAATGGAAGATTTCTGCTGCATATTTCTGACCATTTCATGTTCCAGAATATTGGGTGAATCATAAATTTTAAGGAATTTGGGATTTTCTTACCTAACTGTATAATGTCTGACCTAATGCCTGCTTTGTCATTTGAGTGCAATATGGATTGGACCAATTTTGCTTGCATTTTACTCACCCAATCCCCTTCAGTCAGTGACTTTGATTTTCAGGCCAGGATGAATTCCTTCTCTTTTCTGTTTAAATCCCAGGTTCCGCTAGCTTTCTTGCCACAAAACCCACTGCCAGAAAAGTGGTGAATACTCGCTACAGGATCGTGAAGAAGATGGTGGCTTCTCCTTTGGGTTCTGCAGCGCCGTTCACTAGTCCTGCTCTGGGATGGAAGGCCAGAAGGCTCTCAGCTTCCAGGTAGGGTTTCCGACGCCTCTCCATCAGCTCCGACCTGCGGACTGTTTCACCAAGATGTACAGCGGTGCCAGCCAGCTGCAAAAGCTGTGGCCTCGGTTCTCAGCCATGGAAACGGCTTTATCGACATGCATTTTGAACCAGGGAAAGAGCTCAGGTGCCCCATGCGGGCTGATTGACTGTGTGATCGGTGGCTCCTTGACAGAGTGGTAGTTGGGCCCTTGACTGTGGAAGAGGGCACGCACATCATCATGTTGCAGTGCCCACTCACTGCGCCACGGGAGGATTTTAGCCATCCACTGGTGGATGCCTTTGGGGGCGAACTTCCAGCAGTCAGCAGACTGTAGCTTATTAAGTGGTAAATACAGACAGGCTTCCAGGGCGTGTGGTTTTTTTCCACTAGCAGGAAGCGCCCATTTAGAACCTATTAGGCACCCGATCGGTACCGCGTTGGTACTAATCAGTAAGAGCCTGTTCCCACATAAAACCCCTTTAGGAGCCCATCCGTCCACACCAGCATAAGGGAAGTCTGGATTGAATGGGGTGCTCAGGCCCTTAAATCTGGACATCCTGCAGACCCCCTTAAAGGTGTCTTCAATCTGGTCTTCAGCCTTGAAGACCAGCTCTGAGGGCACGCGTTCACACTGCGATTGGGCTATGTGGTCCAGGGGTGGACTTAGCAGCTGCCATTTGCAGCATGGCAGCTCTGGCCCTTCCTCATCACACAATCTTTGTAGCCATGCATGTCCTTTGAAGCGGCCTACAAAGTTGAGCCCAGGCTGAGCAGTTGTGATATAGCTGTCTACGTAGATGGATCTCTCTGCGTAGCCACTAAATAAATGGTCAGCCCTATGTGTCTAATGGCATCTTTGTAGATGAATTACTCAATTCGGCTATGGAGTGTGTGTCGAACTTCGTAGTTGCTACATAACCTACTGTGAAACTTCCCCTCCCCGCCACGCCCACTGTCGACCGAAGCGTGCCTTGAGTGACATCCACACCGGCCAATCGTGCCATGCCACAAGCATGCCTTCCGCTTAGGGCAGAACGGATTTACCTGATGGGTGCTTTTATGATTACACTGCAACCCTGTCTAGCACCCATTGGCGTTGGGTGCTAGACTGCCAATGGAGAAACATTGGATCCTTGCAAAGAACTGGATCTCCAAGGAACCAAATTCATTGAACCAAAGATCTGGATCTTTTAAGATCCAAATTAAGAATGGTAAGTGGAGGAACTCCCTATGTCTCCTCTATGCCCTTTCCTTTGAGGAGGTGAGGCCTCAGGTGTTCCAAAAGGCCTGATCCATTGCAGTCTCACTGCCATACACTGTGGGATTGGTGGAGTTCCCAGTGCTGAATTTTCCATCTGCATCTCATGTTTATTCTATTCTTCTTGTAGCAGCAGCCCTGCTGTTTGTGTAAAGATGCCCTATGTAGTTTAAAGGTTGCTGCTGCTTTTTTCGAGGGGAAAAGTAACTATGCTGCCAAGATCCTTTACCTCTAGTAACAAAAGTCTATGATTTTGATTATGCTTTGCGGGCCATTATCAGTTGGCATGTGTAAGCTGTTATGAAGATTGAACAGACTTCCTCTTTTAAGGAAAATAAGAATCTATGTAATAGTTAATACACAATACACAATTTTCTTTTTTTTTAAAAAGGCACACTTGCATTTAGACGCCAAATTCACAAATTTCTCCCTCCCCTCTTTGGGCCTCCAAGGCTTCAACTTGACCTGTTTGCCCGAGTCTTCAGATAGGCTCTTACGGGTTAATGGCATTTTCAGACGATTCTCTGTTCTAGGATGACCAATTGCAATTTTGCTGTTAATTAGTTTAAGGTATCCAAATATCAGTTTTTGCAGATGAGACTGGCAGCTGGTTAAAAAGGCGAGAAAATGAATTTTTAAAATCAAATAGAATAAACTTCCTCGATTGCTGTGTGAAGTTAGAGAAAATGCTGATATTTCCTTTTTTAAAAAGCTGATTATTCAGTATTTGTTACAGTTTGAAAACAGTTTAAAAATTAAGAACCAGATGCTTTATCTGAGGAACTTATGCCACTAGCAATTTTATAATACTTGACAGTGTCAACACAATTCCTATTTCAGGAATTTAGGAGCGGTGTGTACCATTTGCTACCAGTAGCTACTTGATCAGCATAACACAAACTGTTTATGAAGGCAAACAGCTGAAACATGATCTATATGAGGATTATTCATATTTGTTGTAAAATGGGCTGCTTTGACGGTTGAATTTTTTGAGAAGGAATTATACCCAGGAGAACCATTAGCATCAGTGTTTCTGAAGATGGTGATGCCTGAGGAATTGGAATTTGAGGCCCAGCTGATTTTAGGTCTTCTGTGGATGAGGCGGATATATCAGTTGCATTGGCTGCAATGAATTTGCACCACTGTGGACAGGTCACACTGGCTGTGTAGTTGTTTCCAAAGTGTAAAATTAACAATTCTATGTAAGTCAGCGGATCTTGTTAGGTTACTGAAATGTACTCTTTATGGTGCTTCCTTTGAACACGACTTGGATGTTTTAGCAGGTGTGGAATTCTATAGATAAGTCACCGACGCATATAGCAGCATTGCTGTGGCTTTCATTCTGTGATGCCGCTTTAGATTTAAATAGTCTTAGATGGCTTCAGAAACACAGTTTTCTTTCCTCTCAAGTCTGTATGTGATTCTCTTTTGCAATCTCTCTTTGTGCCACTTTGCATCTAAAGGCAGCAACAAAAGATTTGTTTTATTAGTAGTCACAGATTTTTTTTTGAGAACTCCCTGAATCAGTGCTGTTATCTCTTCAGCAATGGTTGCCCTGGTTGATAACATTTTATGGGAGTGAAATAGTGGGAGTGCAGTCCTATTGATTCTCCTGGATTTTTTAGTGGCCTTTGATGTGGTCAACCATTGTATTTTATTGGAGCGACAGTGGTGCTTGCAGCTTTGTGGAAGAACCTCTTGGTTCTGCTCCTACCTCGGGTAGATTCCAGAAAGCAATAATGGGAAGGAGTCGCTCACTTGTCTCCCTAGGAACTCACAAGTAGAATTCCTCAGAGGTCTCATCCTTATAACTCATCCTCTTCAGTATGTACACGAGGCTGCTGGGAGAGGTCCTCAGAGGTCACCTTGAATCGAGGTGTCACCAGAATGCAAATGGCACCCAGCCCTATCTCACTTCCATCTGGTTTTTAATGAGGGTGTTTGGCTTCTAAACATTGATCTGAAGGCAGCAATGGGATGGATGAAGTCCACTAGGCTGAGACCATCACCAGACAGAACCGAGGAGGAGGAGGAGGAGGAGGAGAGTTGGCTTTTTACCCTACTTTTCTCACCCATTTAAGGGGACTCAAAGCGGCCGACAAAGCTTTCTGTTCTTCTCCCCACAACAGACACCCTGTGAGGTAGGTGGGGCTGTGAGAGCTCAGAAAAGAGCAGTGACTAGCCCAAGGTCACCCAGCTGGCCTCATGGGGGAGTGTGGAATCAAATGTGGCACTCCCAGATAAGAGTCCAAAGGTCTTGTGTGTGGTGGGTTCTCAAATCAGGAAGGTGAGCTTGGATCCTCATTTCTGGCTTAAAGCTCAGGTGTCTATGGTGGCCAAAGGGTCCAATGTCCAGCTCAGATTCATTGGTTGAGAGTCTCAGATTGCAGCGATCCATGTCCTTGTAATCTCAAGATTAGATTATAACAATGCTCTCTAGACGGGGCTGCCTTTGGAGATGGTCCAGAAGCTGAGCTGATGTGGACTGGAGTTTCTGGCCATGCCCATATCACTCCAGTTCTTAAAGACCTGTGCTGGTTGCCTATGTACTTCCAAGCTCAATTCAAAGTTTTAACGTTGAGATTTAAAGGCCTCAATGACTTGGGTCCCAAATATCCGAGGGGAATGTCTCCTCATGAGTGGCAGATTTGGAAGGAAGCCTGTTGCTGCAGAAGGCCCAGGCAGCCCAGAGTGGCTCTTGGCCTGTTAGCCACCAGTCGTAGTTGCCTTAGATCAGAGTGCAAATGGTCCTGGCTCAGATCTCCCTTAGGAATCTTGGAAACACTCCATGGGCGGACATGGCAATTCTATTAACCCCTGTCCTCTTTCTCTCAGCCGCTGTTTGCTAGACCTTTTCTAGACAGCCATGATTGACCACAAAGAAGACAAGGGCTTGTTACTATTAAGTCCTCGGGAGTTTTTCTTCCAGTTTGTGTTTTCTGCCTACTGAAGAGGAAGGGAAATTCTTTATACTGACCAGGAGGTTGCAGTGTACATTAGCAGGGGTCCAGTGAATCCTGCTCTGGTAGTTCGTTGCCTGAAAAGGGTTTAGCTTGGTGGCGGTGGTCTGTGATGCTCTCTGCTTTAAAGATTTCAGTAGAGGACAAAATGTATTTTGTTTCCTTATTTGCCGTAAGAACATAAGTAAAGGAGCCCTGCTGGATCGGACCTCAGCCCATCTAGCCCAGCATCCTGGCTCACACAGAGACCTACCATTTGCTTCTGGATGTCTCAAGCAGAAGAGAAAGGCAAATCACTGCAAAAGGTCTTCAGGGGCCTCCTGCCTGTCTCTCCAACCTGGAGGAAGTACCTGGGCATCCATTCTGTTAGCCACTGATGCACCTGTCCTCCATGAATTAAGAGGAGCCCTGCAGGATCAGGCCACCATCCATCTAATTCAGCATCCTGGTGCATCACACAGTGGCCCACCAATTGCTTCTGGGCTTCTCAACCTGAAGACAAAGACCAAACCTTCACCTGCTCTCGAATCCTTGCAGACAGCTTTTAGGGGGATCCTGTCTGGGTCATATCTTGCTGCAAATTAACCAAGTGTTGAGGCTGCTTGGGCAGGAGAAGTCCTGCCTGCTTCTCAGGTTCTTCGCTCGTGGGCAGCAGGGCTGTGGAGAATTCCCCGTGTGGAACCTCTGTGTTGTCTGTGAGCAACCAGAGAGTGCCTAGGTGCCACCATCCTGACCGACGTGGCAGAGGTCCTCGTGGATGGAAGCGGAAGTATCTTGCTTGCTCAATGTCCAAGCACTCCAAAGGGTCTAATCTTGCTTTGTTTATTTTTATTTCCATCTAGGCCTGGGGCGTCATGTCCATGTGAGGAGGACCCTCCTCTCATTAAATAGTCGTTTAGAGGCAATTAATGTGCTGCTCTTGGAGGGGGACGTGGAGAGGATGGAGGGGGGACCCCGCGCCGTCTCCCTGGCCGTCCTCCCCTCCCCTCCCCTCCCAGCTAATTCCTTGGCGATTACTTACTTTTTCTCCTCCTTATTGCTAGATTGCATTAAACTTCGCCCTGCCACGGACTTTTCTGGAGGCCATAGATGGGGGTGTATTTTAAATTAATTTTACTGCACTTTTGTAATATTTTTGTTTTAAATAGATTTATAAGCGACTCGGGGGCTATTTCTACAAATTTATGAAGATAATTTTCACTCTCTTGATAAGATTAAATTTACACCTGCTATTTCCATATTAATTCACAGGGCTAAGTGGATCTAATTTTCTTCCGTTCTTCTATCTAGTGTGTGCGGCCTTTCCTAATGCAATTTCCCCCCTCACTAAATCACCGTGATCGGGAGTCATGATCGAGTTAAATTAACTTAAATTAATTTACTTAATAAGAGCTCCAACGAGGTTAAGATTTATTGATTGCGCTTTCTTCCCGCTACTCCCTCTGGAGCTCTGCAGGGACCCTCCCCGCTTTGCATCCCATCCTGGGCCGTGGGGAGGGCTGCTGAGACCGCTGGCTGGTCTCCGTGGCGCAAGATCTGTGTGCGCTTCCCGGGAAGCCAGGGAGGCCCGTCTGAGTTCAAATTTGCATAGGTGGCTTTGGGGCCATTTTGCTCACTGGCGGCTAATTCGCGATCAGAGGTCTGTACTGCGCCCGGTGAATGAAAGCGGAGGGCTTGCAGGGTGTTTGAACAGGCAAGGGAGGCTTCTAATTCCGAAACAATGCCTGTGGCAAGGTTCAGAAGCTGCAGCTGGTGCAGAATGTAGCTGCTGGCCTGCTGACCGGGACAGCTGGCCGGACGCTCATCACATCAGCCTTAAAAGAGTTGCATTGGCTGCCGATTCGCTACCGAGCTGAATTCAAGGCGTTAACGTTGACTTATAAGGCCTTAAATGACTGGGCCCCGAATATCTAAAGGAACGCCTTCTTCCGTATCGACCTGCTCGTACCTTAAGATCTGGAGGGGAGGCCCTCCTGGTTTTCCCGTCACCTTCAGTAGTAAAAGGGCTGGGTACCCGGGGCAGGGCCTTCTCAGTGATGGCCCCTAGACTATGGAATAGTCTCTCCATTGAGGTGCATCAGGCTCCTTCCCTGTGTATGTTTTGGAAGACAGTGAAGACGCACCTCTTTGCCCTGGCCTTTGGCTAAATGGGAATATACTGTCTCTTCCTACTTTACAGACACTGATTTTAAATGTTGTTACCCGCCTGGAGACCTTCGGGTATAGGGCAGGATAGAAATACAAATAATAAATAAACAGAATAAAAATTGTGCAGTCAAGGCTGCCCAGAGGATTCTGTGCCTTTGGAGCTCTGTCCAAAATTGTGATGCCTTTATTTGCCATCTTTTGTGTCGCAGCCACGGCAATTACACAAGCTGTGAAATGGATGCATGTAAAGCACACTTTAGTTGCAGCCTTTGAAGTTTGCATTATAAGTTGTTGCTGTTGCTCTTAATACTTTTATTTCAAATATTTATCTCCTGCCCTTCGCCCCAACGGTTAATAAAAACAAACATATAAGCAAACACGTGTATAAAACATACTTCAAATATAGTCCTCCCCTCAGAGGGAGGTAAACATCAAAGAGAAATGTTTTGAGCAGGGGCCAAAAGCTATATAGCATTGGTGCTTGGCACACCCCCAGAGGAAGGCTGTTCCAGGGCCCGTGTGCCACCACCGAAAAGGTCCTGTCATGTGTTACTCTTCCTGCCCCCTGTGAGGGCGGTGGAAGTACAATGAGGTGCTGTCCTTGAGATCTCAATACCCAGGCAGGTCTATATGAGAGAAAACTCTCCTTCAGATAACGGGAAGGCAAGCTGTTCAGGGCTTTGCATGTTAGCACCGGCACCTGGAATCAGATTTAGAAGCTCCTGAAAAAGACAAATTAGAAGTTTGCAGTCTCTGCCTTTCACTCATGGTCCTAGTAAAAATGAATCCATTTCCTCTCCTTCCCTTGCTGAAGGCAATATTGCAAAGGCAGATTTCCCCCTTTGCTGGGCGACGTTCATCTGGATCTTAGCAGAGCGCAGTTTCCTTTGGAGCTTTTCCTTGCTATTTCGTCTCATTTTTGCTGACATTTCTCTAATCCCATTTAAAGCTGCTTTGGGGCAGCAAGCTGTGTGTGCCTGCATGTAACTCTTCCCAAATTTTTGTTATTAGGTGCCATACAGGTGGGGCTAAGAGCTGATGATTGTGGGAGCTTGGCAGATGCAGAAATAGTTTATTACTGTTTCTTTAGGATGCGCAGTTTGTCTTACTCCGTGGTGGAGGCACATGACTTAGGATGTTTTTTTGCATTTGAATTCAATCTAATCAAATGTCAAAACATTCAATTCAATTTGAATGTTTAGAATCCGAATGGATACATTCAAATCTATTAATTCAAATGTTAGATTCCAATCTGAAGATACGGATGTCGACAACATCCATAAGTGTCATACGTACCTGTATGCATTTCGTACACAAATGCATACAGGTACGTATGAGCTGCATACAGATAAGTATCTCTACGTTCGAATATTTTGAATCACTCAAACAAATGTTTTGGAACATTCAAAATTCATTTGAATGTTTAAATTCGTATGCGTAGACATTCTATTCGGGTTTGAATGTCCACATTTGATTGAATTTGATTGAATTTCGAATGTTTAGAACATTTGTTGCATCCCAAACTTGACTCCTTCTCTGTTTTCTACGTAAATCAAATACCCTGCTGTTGGAGGCAGCAAACTGAGACCATCAGAGTCGTCTCTGAAGCCGGGTTTAATTTCTCCTCTTACTGAAGCGGCTGAAGTAATAATGTCAGACTCATATTTATTTCATTAATTCTTTTTTTTTTTTGTTACAGCAAAATCTATAATGAAATAGCTGAAGATATTAAAGTTGCATTCATTATTATTTCAATAACTTAAGTCTTCTATCTTTCTGTTTAAGCAATGCTTGATAAAAGCTGGGAGGACTTATATGTATGTGCAGGAGGCAGGACAGTGTTTAGGTTGTGTTTGTGGCCTTCTAGCTTTTAGTGCTTTCCCTGCTGAAATGCAAGGGCAGCAACTTGTTTCAAGCGTCTCTGTGCAGGGCAGACAAGTGGCACAGCAGAACAGCTTCTAACAAGGCTCCTGTTCGCATTTGGCTTTATTCTGGAAGGTATCCTGGAATAGGGACCTGCTGTCCTCATGCTAGTGCAGGCTACAGCAGGCCCCAGGTGAGACCTGCCATGAGCATGTGGACAACTGGCTGCTGTCCTGAGGTATATTCCGGAGTATGGCCAAGTGTGCACAGCCCAAGGTCTGAACTCCTGAAGAAGAAGAAGAAGAAGAGTTTGCTTTTCTACCCCGCTTTTCTCCCTCATTTAAGGGGACTTAAAGCGGCTGACAAAACTTTCTCCTCCCAAGAGACACCCAGTGAGGCAGGTGGGGCTGTGAGAGGTCAGAAGAGAGTTGTGACTAGCCCAAGGTCACCCAGGTGGCTTCATGGAGGAGAGCAGGATCAAACCCGGTATTCCTAGATAAGAGACCAGCTCCCTAACCACTAGACCAGACTGGCTCAGTGAGCTGATCTGAAGCCAGTGAGGTGACCTGAAGGACGCACAGGTGACCACATCTGCACTTGGAGGAGCCATTTCTGACTCAGAAATGTCTCCTTCCATGCAGGAGCGCATTGGAAGGCAACTATGTGTGGAGCGTGATTTAAGTGCTCCACGCTTGCCTTTTCCAGAGCCAGAGCCGATAAGGCTCTGGATGCTGGATTTATACCTCTCCGAGCGCTGGAGGGTCACCTGATGCCCGCACAAGCATGTTGGCACATCATGTGATGTGTCGGCACCAGCATGCATGCGCATCACGTCACTGTTGCCCCAGTGATGGCACCAGCATCAGCACACACTGGCGCCGGCAGCTGGAGCGAAGAGGCCAGTGCCTGGACGTGTGTCTGCACTGAGGAAGGTGTCCATATGCGTGGGAGGGGGGTGCTGGTGGGTGCTGTCCACAGAGGGACGGCAAAGTGGAGATTCCCTTCGAGTCCAGTAGTAGCTGGTCGAGTGAATGATAGTTCTCTTGCTCAGAAGGAATGATGTCTAGAGGGAGGTAAAGGGCAGAGGCCCAGGTGCTCCCTTTGACAGCCTGGCTCACCAGAACATCCTGAACTAGGTCTTCCAAGGCATCCAAGCTGAAGAAGAATTTATAGTAGCATTTTGAGTGTTCTCTACTCCTTTGGAAACCATCTTCAGATTACCGGTGCATTTGCTTTACAGCGTCTGCTGGGAGCAGGAACAATATCAGTGCTGAGGTTTTGCAGATGAACCTGATGAGTGTATAACCCAGGACTCCCCGTGGATCTCCCTTCCTGGGTCTTGTCAGTGTCTTGATTTTCAAAGGGGCAGAAATTTCTGGAGCAGCTGTAATCTGTCTAGGCAGAGCCCCAAAGCTTGGCTATGTTTCCTTCTCATTACTTCTTTTTTTAAAAAAAATAGACCAATAGCACATCTCTTTAAATTATTGGGTATGCTTCAGTATCCAAAATTTGCCACGTGCTTGGTTGAACCTTTCGGTTCATGACAGAAGAGTGAAAGGAGTCCCTTGGAGCCTTTAAAGTCATTGTTCTTTCAACTGGTCGGGACTCACCCCACTCCTAGCTTTGCCTGCTAAGCCTCAAAACCCACACCTTTCCACCTTGGCCTTGTGCACCTGCTCTTTGTGAGTCTCCCCCTGACCTGGATGCTACCTGGGCTCTTCTACAGAGAGTCAGAGCAGGTGAAGGTTTTGTCCTGGTCTTCTGCTTGAGGAGTCCAGAAGCACTTGGTGGGCCACTATGTGAGATGGCATGCTGGACTAGATGAGCTGTGGCCCAATCCAGCAAGGTTCCTCTGAGGTTTTTATGTTCCTAAATTTATGGAGGTCAGGTGGTGCTATATATGGGCTTGTAGAGACAGGCCTAATACCTAACACCCACTTGCGGGGAGTCAAGAGCAGGTGAAGGTTTGCCTTTGCCTTCTGCTTGAGATGCCCAGAAACAATTGGTGGGCCACTGTGTAGATGTAATACTAGAATAGATTGGCTGTGACTTGATCCAGCAGGACTTCTCTTGAATCATGGAGGGTATTTATTTATTATTTATTTCCATTTCTGTCCTGCCCCATACCCAAAGGTTTCTGCGCGGGTAACATCGGTTCAAACAGCATTTTTAAAAAAACATATTAAAAACAAGACACAGGTAAAAAAAAAATTAAAACCAGGTATTAAAATCAAAGCACAGATTAAACTAAGGTACATAATTAAAAGCTCTGATTTAAGCCCTGCATCCAATGGTCTGTTAATAAAACTGTGACCAAGGGGGGAATGAGTCGACCTTGGCCAAAGGCTAAGGCAAAAAGATATGCCTTTACAGCCCTCCTAAATGACAACAGGGAAGAGGCATGGCGCACCCTGGAGGGGAGACCATTCCACAGTCACTGAAAATGCTCTCTCCCGGGTGCCCACCAACCTCACTATCGATGGTGGTGGGACAACCAGGAGGGCCTCATCTTCGGATCTTAAGGCACGGACAGGACGGTATGGGAGAAGGCGTTCCTTTAGATATTTGGGGCCTTATAGGTCAGAATTAACACCTTGAATTGGGCCCGGTAGCGAATTGGCAGCCAGTGCAATTCTTTTAAGAACGGACTAATATGTGTCCGGCTAGTTGTTCCAGTCAGCACTCTGGCCGCCGCATTTTGCACTAACTGCAACTTCTGGACTGTCTTCAAGGGCTTCCCCATGTAGAGTGCGTTGCAGTAGTCCAATCTAGAGGTTACCAGAGCATGGATCACTGTGGCCAGGTCGTCTCTATCCGGGAAAGGCAGGAAAAGGTGAAAGTTTTGCCCTTGTCTTCTGCTTGAGCTGCCCAGAAACACTTGGTGGGGCACCCTGTGGGCCAGGATGCTGGACTAGATGGGTTTCACAAAATACAGGATACCACCTCTTAATGGCCTGTCATCAGAACACCCTCCCTGGACATGCAGTTGACAAAATGCCTTGCTGGTACTGTACCAAATGCCCTCCCCTCTGACGTCCACAGGGCCCCTGCCAGAACAATGTTTAGACGCCTAGTCAAGCCCTATTTCTTTGCCTGAGCATTCCTGCCCGGTTATTTCTTCCTTAACCGGTGTGGTTTTTAATGTGTTTTTAATTGCTTGTCCAATTTTAAGTGCTTTTATCCTTGCTTTTAATGTCTGTGTTTGTAAACTATATTGAGCTTCTTCGTGACAAGCAGTATGGAAACGTTTTAAATTAATAAACGGCGTTATGGTATGGTTTATATAGAGATGTAATGCTGTTCATTTCACTTTGGGTTCCTTTCCCCGTTTATAGCCACTGTATACTGTGGCTGCGTTAAAGGCTGTAGCGTGTGGCTCTAACTGTCCAGCTCTCCTGCCAGGCTGAAAGGAAGCCAGATTCATAAATGGAGTCAAACTCAATAAAAACTGTTCCAATTATTAAAATCAATGCCACGTAGTAAAGCCAGAAGCAGGGTTAAAATACGGGTTTGTTCTCTTAAATACGCATGGATTGCTTATAAGAATGAAACTGTTTTGGTTACTGGCTTGATGCGTAAGAGACGATAAACCATTTACGAGAAGGATTTTGGAAGTTTCCATTCCAACTGCTGCTGGTTCTGAAAAAAAGGAAGATGCGGATATGGGATCAGATATGAGGAAGCAGCCTCTTCAGCTATCACAGATCTAAAAGGATTGGCTTTCCTTCCCCACTTTTTTCACCCATTTAAGGGGACTCAAAGCGGCTGACAAACCTCCTGTTCTTCTACCCACAACAGACAGCCTGTGAGGCAGGTGAGGCTGTGAGAGCCCAGAAAGAGAACTGTGGCCAGCCCAAGGTCACCAGTCTGGCTTCATACAGGAGTGTGGAATTGAACACATTCACTCCTTCCGCTTCACATGTGTTGATTTCACTGTCTGTCTGTCCATCCACCCTCCACACCCACCCATGCATGTTCTGCTTTGTAGGTCCCTCTTTTCTTCATCCGCTCTTCCCTTGCTGTGCTGCACTGAGGCCTGTTCTGTTTCTTGTCCTAGAAAGAGTTACGGCCCTGTTCTGTGATGCTGACGCTTTGCTATTGCAAGGGGAAGCTGGAATCCTGGTGCGGAGGCTGAACGTGGCAGAGGGTTAGGTTTATTAATTCAGGCTGGGATTTATGAGCAGAAGAGCTGGATCTTGAGGTCCCAGCTTGCAAGTGAGCAAGTGCTGAGAGAGCGCAGTCCCAGCACGCGATGCTTCAGAGAATGGCAGTCTGTGTTCCGTTGGGTGTTAGCACCCAGGGTGCCCATCGGACGACCATTTTTGGAAATGCATCAAAGCCTCTGCTGGTGGTGGCAATATCCACTCGTGGCACCTTGGTGAGGGAGATGTATCAGTAAATGCGGTCCCTTCTTATGAGCAGTCTGGATGCCTGGCACAATTTCTGCACAGGGTTATTGCAAGGCAGCCAAAACGATCAGTGGGCTAGAACATCTTCCTTATGAAATCAGGATGCAAACATCTGGGTTTCTTCAACCTTGAAAGGCATTGTTTAAGCGATGATCTGATTGAATTATATAAAATCTTGGATGATGTGGAAGAGGCGGATAGAGATAAATCATTTTCTCTCACACACAACACTAGAACCAGGGGCCCCTCTCTGAAGCTGAGGGCAGAAGAGTCAGATCAGACAGGGGTCATCGATCTATGGATTCTGCTGCCAAAGATGTGGTGACAGCAACCAGCCTGGATGGCTTTAAGAAGGGATTAGATAAATTCACAGAGGACAGGTGTATCAATGGCTACTAGAATGGGTGCCTAGGTGCCTAGGTTGGTGAGATAGGCAGGAGGCCTCTGAAAGGAAGGATTCGAGAGCAGGTGAAAGTTTTGCCTTCATCTTCTGCTTGAGATGCCCAGAAGTGCTTGGTGGGCCACTACGTGAAAGGGATGCCGGACTAGATGGGATGCGGCCTGATCCAGCAGGACTCTCTGTGTTCTTGTGCGTGCACCCTCACCTTAGGTTGTGAACTTCACAATGTGCTCTGCTCATGTGCGCACAAGTTTGTGCGCCCTCTTTCTTCCTCTTTCTCTTCCTTATGCACTTCTCAGCTTCCAGCACATTAATCTGAAGGGGCATTGAAATGTGACTAATGTCCTTAAAGTTCCTGTCAGTTCTTTTTCTTTATAAATCCATTTGATAAGAAATTGAGAAGTAAACAGAAACCTTGTGTTTAAGCAGATAACTTGGAAAGCCCTTTCAATCTCATTTGAAAAATGGCTCTGTCATGAATTCTGCAAAAATGGCTGGTTTCAAGTACTTTTTTTTTTGTTAATTTAATATATATGTGATTCGTGTGGTAAATTTTGTTTTAATAATCTTGACGTGTTTTGTAAAGGTTTAGGAATAAAGTATATTTTTGAAGGGATGTTAAAACCATTCTCTAAAAATGACATCTCATTAAAGTGAAATTCATCTGCTGGGATTGGAAATATTACAGACAAGGAGAAAACAGTGGGTGTATTACTTTAAAATGTGTTTTCCTCCATAGGAAATACTTCTTAATCTTTTTAATGAGGATGGTGTGAGAGACACAACCTCGTATTGTTTCTGAGAAGTCCTGACATTCGGCCCAACATAATCCGTTTTCTGTTAGCTAGTAGTCGGAGCCTTCTTAATAATAATAATAATAAAAATAATAATGTAGCTGCTCTCTTAGAGAAGCCGTGGATTAATCCCTCAATGCTCCCTCCTCCCTCCTGGGGGAATGAAAGACACTTTATGACGTTCAATCGCCTTTTCCCAACTGGAGCTGACATCTGGGTGCTTGTCTTGGCTAATCTTAATGGGCTGCTGGCCTTGAGCCTGCATTCACTGCACAAGTGGGATTATGGGATGACTTTCTTGCTGCTCACCTGATACAGAAAGTCAAGGGATCTTTCTCCTGCAGCACGACCCTTATTCCGGCCTGGTCCAGGGGTTGTGCTGCTCAGGTCATGGGAATGGAGCAGACCTTCCTTTGCAGTCGCTTTTTGTGGTGGCGGTTTTGGCCATGCTGTAGATTAGTGGTTCTCAACCTGGGGGTCGGGACCCCTTTGGGGGTCGAATTACCCTTTCAGAGGGGTCGCAATGAGTCTCCCGCCGCCCTTCCCTCCCACCTCCCAGCTGCTCTGCTCCTGTGGTTGGGGGTCCCCACAACATGAGGAACTCCATTAAGGGGTCGTGGCATTAGGAAAGTTGAGAACTGCTGCTGTAGATGCTCTTGACCTTGTATTTTGAACCCTCTTGTCTGGGGACTGGAGGCAGTGGGTTGCTATAGAACCACTAGAATGGCTACTAGAATGGTTGTCGAGGATGTCTCCAGGCTGAGGAGACAGGAAAGATGTGTCCAAAGGCTGTTTGCTGGGTGAAAGAGAGCGGGTGAACGTTTTGCCTTCATCTTCTGCTTGAGATGCTCGTAAGCAGTTGGTGGACCACCATGTGGAATGGGATGCTGGACTAGATGGGCAGTGGCCTGATCCAACAGGGCTTCTCTTCTGTTCTTAGGTTTATGTTCTTATACCATGATATTATGGATTCCCAAAAAACAGCTGTGTAGAACATTGCTCCAGTATATTCCTCAGTATGTGTCACTTTCCATCTCATTAGGGGAAGCATGTTGCTCATGCTGGTGGGAAATAGGATTGCAAGATATAAGAATATAAGAGGAGCTCTGTCATCCATAAACTCATCTATAAGAATGCAAGAGGAGTCCTTCTGGATCAGGCCACGGCCCATCTAGTCCAGCATCCTGTCTCACATAGTGCTCCACCAAACAGAAAAGAAAGCCAAAACCTTCATCTGAAAGGGGCAGGGAAAGGCAAACAGCAGGAGATGATGAAAGATGGAGGAATGGGGTGGGGGGGGGGAAGGGGGGGAGATGACGAACAGGCGGGGCAGGGGGCGAAGGTAAAAGAACGGGGTGGGGGTGAAGGTAAATGGCGGGTGGCGGTGGAGGAGATTGACGTGGTGGTGTTCCTATTAATAAATATTCAGATTTTAACAGGATTCCGCAGTGAGTCCCCTTAAAATCCAAACAGGGGTTCCTCGGATTTTTGGACTTTTAGTTTGCAGAAATGAGGAATCCCGTCCAAAGTGTCGGGTCTGTGGGCCTTTGAGCCCAATTCAGGCCAGACCAAATGGCCAGTGGAGACGCGGCGTGAGAGTGATTCAGCCTCAAGTGAAATACATCCATAAGCGCTCCAAAGCGTCTCCTAGGGAGAAGTCCCACGTCGGATTCCTTTGCCCCTCGGGAAGAAGCTGCAGTAATTGAGCTCTACTTTGGAGGAACTAATGAAAACAAAATAAAAGCAGGACTCAGAGGTTAACAACCAGCTTTAAATGCATATGAAAATACTTAAGAATAATGGGATTTTCTTTTTTTAATTTTGGTTAATGGAGTAGTAGATTTTTGAATTGATCCTATTAAAAATAAAACTGTCACTTTCAAACCTGGAGAGGCAATTATGGGTTATTTAGTTGACAGGGTATTTGTGTTAATCTTGGGCTGCTCCGTCTCAGGGCAATCCTTCCCCAGGCCTGGTCACGTGCTGAAGAAAGGGCACCCAAGTTCTTCCCAAGTGCCTTGGGGTAAGGGGAGACCTGATTCCCCCCTTCCACCCAGTTCCTTCCTGGAAGCTATTTGATGTATTTCTGATGAACAAAGGCAAGAGGAAAAATGTGGCGTTGGAAGGAGGGAAGCAGCCTTGCTGCTGTCCAATGAAGCTGGCTCCATCCGGACACATTTTGAAAAACAAGCAGCTGAAAAGTGTCTTGAGGGTAGTAGCATGTGGATGCTGGCATTTCCGTCCTGCCTTTAATTCACATACAAGGCCAGAGAATGCATTTTGAAAGTGTCATGCCTCGTGTCCCCTCCGACTCCTTGGAGGAAGGTCCCGATCCTGCCAGCCAAAACAAGGGAGGGGCCAAACGTGGAAACAGCTTCTGTCCCCCAAGATGGGGATCGTTCGGACTCAGACGATACGCGACACCCAGGCTGAGGGGACAAGCAGGAGGCCTCCAAGGCCATTTGCTGGGATTCGAGAGCAGGAGAAGGTTTGCCCTTGTCTCTGCTTGAGATGCCCATGGGCAGGTGGTGGGCCACTGGGAGATGGGATGCTGGACTAGATGGGCTGTGGCCTGATCCAGCAGGGCTCCTCTGAGGTTGTTAGGTTCTCAACCTGCCTTGAGGACTTTGGGTATAGGGCAGGGTAGAAATATAAATAGAAATTAGTAAACTGAATCCACTCTCCATCCAGCTTGCTGCTGGTGAGCCTTGAGTTTCCCTTGCTCAGTCCCAGAGGCCAAGGCGGCCGTACCAGGAGAGGTGGCAATGCATGTATTCATTCTCTCTCCTCTTGCTGCTTACCTTGTGGAAATGGCATCTGCTCCTTGTTCCAGGGCCCCTAAATGGACAGGACACTTTGCATTCCCGGTATTTCCCCAAGAGCCTGTGTTCCTCCTAGCAGGAGAAAGATTTGTGTTCCCTACACTTGGCTGCCTTGGTGGGACAGTATATAAAAGTCTGTATATCCAGTTCCTCTCATTTGTTTATGACACGAGCAGTGCAGTGTACAGAAAAATAAGGTAATTTTATAAGCCCGGACTTCCTTTATTTCATTCTTCCCATCAGCTTCTGCCGGCTGCGTGCCTGTCGCGCCCATCCATACGCGGTTGTCTCATTTTTGCCATGTTGACTCATGGTCGGCATCCCAGCTCCGGAGGGAGATAGAACTTAATTTGAATAAATGTTCAGCTTCCCTCACGAATCTTTTGCAGCTGTCTGCAAAGCCTTGCCTCAACTCTGTCTTCCGTTTTTCACATTTATAAATGGTCATTTTGAAGGGCTTCATCCTTCCGTCAATTGCTCTTTTGAGTTCTTAATAATACGCCTTCCTGAAACTGCTGGAAATCTGTGATAGCATTCTTCGTGTGGCCACGAGATCTCCGCCACATGCTGTTAACACTTTGGAGACAGTGCCTTAAAAACCAAATAGAGTCGGACCCCCAACTCCACTGGGGATGCATCCGGCTCCTACCGTGGCTACCTGGAACCGTGGCTGATTGCAAACAGGCCTTCCAGTTCTGGGATCGTGCAAGCCCAGAATGGGCAGTGCTTTAAAAACATTTTAAAAATTCAGCGTATTAAAATACTAAAATAATCGTTATCTCCCTTGGGGAGGAAAGTATGATCACATCAGCCAAAGGCCAGGGCAAAGAGGGGGTCTTCACCACCTTCCTGAATATATACAGAGAAGGAGCATGATGCACCTTAAGGCGTGCTGTGACGGTTTCTGGGTACAGGCTGCAAACTGTTTTGCTTTCTGGCTTTGCAGGCTTCTAGCTAGCTGCAATAGCCAGCCTTGGTGCAAACAGCCTTTTGCAAACCCAGGATTTTGGCTGCAAAAAGGGCGGGAAATCCTGTGCGGGCCCTATTGCAGTGATTGGCTGCAGTAAGGTTTTGGAGGGAAAAGCTGTCCGGGGATCTGAGTACTGGAGGGGCTAGAATAGGAGTTCCCACCAATCAGGCTGGAGGGACAGCAACCTCTGTTAGGAGTCTCCAGCAGCATTTTATTGCGGCTAGAGCCAATCAGGATCAGGGGTGTGTGTATAAATGAACACAGAGTACAGCAGAAAGGGTCTTCATGCTGGGAGAAGAGCTGAAAGGAGAAGAAGAGCTGAACCTGAAGGAGCCAGACCAGTAGTTGACCAGGGGTCTTCGTGCTGGGACTGAGGCTGAAGGGAACAGAGGAGCTGATCCTGAGGGAGCTGGAACCAGTAGCTGACCAGTGGTCTTTTGGGCTGAGTGATTTCTGAAGGAGGCAATCGGGTGGATTGTAGCTCTGAGGGAGACTTCACTAGCAACTGACCAGGCTGGATGATCGGACAAGCAAGGACGGACTGGGCCTTGTGATCATCTAGGGCCACGTTCTGGTACACTGGCTGGGCTTGAGCTGTGGCAAAGCAAGTCAGAGGGGGAGGAACGTGTGGAGGCTTGGCTTTTAAAAGGGGAACTATTTTCCTTTGGAGAAAGGGGTAGCTCCTAGCCTTAAGAGACTTGCAGATTTAAACCAACAACTACCTGAACCTTATTATCTTTTTAGTATTGCTTGTGTATAATAATAAACGTGTTTTTGTTTACTGTTGAAACGCTTGCTACCAGTGTTTTGTGTCCACACTGTAGTATTCACTTGGCCGTTGCACGAACCCAGCATCCTAACAGGGCCAAGCTACTCCTTAGAGAGGGCAGGCACTAACTGGAACGCTGGGCATTCGTGGCACGTGCAATGCCACTGGGCGCCTTCTGTCTGCCTCCCACGTGCCCCCCTGAATTTTGGGACGGGCTCTGGTTCTGGGCGCCTTCCCTTTATGGCCCCCATTGGGGGGGGGGAACTGATCTGTTAACCGTGGTTAACTGAAACCATGGTTACCAAACCAGTAGATATGGAAGTCCAACTTAAAAAGAACTTTAAAGAGTTTTAGGGCCTGTTTGCACTTGTGCGATGGGGAAATCCAAGATATTCACTGGATCGCTCCATCTCACCAGAAGTTGCTGCGGAAGTAGATTCAGCTGTGGACTTGCCAAGAATGGCTGGATTGCTTTGGAATGTCTTGCCCGCACCCTCTTCGAGGTGTTGGCACAAAGGAAGAGTGTGGCTGCGGCTGCACGGCCATGGTAAGGTCCAAACATGCAGTGGATCTTGCTTTAGATGTTGCCTCGGCCATTTGCACTACGAGTGCTGCTGGCAAGGTATGGGGCTAGTTTAGCACATGTAATGCAAACAGCCGCCACCGTTCTGGATTTTTACCAGTAACCGGGTTTAATTTTACACTCCTCCATGAAGTCAGGTCGGGCTGGTCACAGCTGTCTTTCTGAGCTCTCACAGCCCCACCCACCTCACAGGGTGTCTGTTGTGGGGAGAAGAACAGGTTCGTCAGTCGCTTTGAGTCCCCTTATGGATGAGGAAAGCTTAGTAGAAAATCCAACTCTTCCTCTCCTCTTCCTCATCTTTCCCCTCTAACCTGCACAGATGCTGTTTCTGCCTTCCTTCTTCCTATCCTGTTCCCCCACTCTGAAGTGCTCAGGAAACCACAGGTGGGGTCTGGGACCAGCCATGCCTTTCTCTGCGTGGAATCATCTTTCACTCAGGGAGTAAGACTTTTGGAGACATCGCAGTTCCATCGTGATTATTCTAGTTTCAGTACATTTAGCCCCCTGAGATTCTGCGTCCATTCCCTCGCCCAGTGTGTGTGTCAGCTGGTTTTATGAGCAGCCAGCACAAGGCTTTTTGAACAGGCCTTCTGTGTGGCATTTGACAGTTCAAGAGGTGCTCCACATACGCTGCTGGCGTGAAAGGTGGACAGAGCAATCTTTGCCCGGTGACTGGCAGAGCGATGCCCTCCAGAAGTGACCCCGGCCGCTCCTTATTAGCCACTCTTTGCAGCTTGACCAGGAAGCCGTGTTCCAAAACCTCGCCAGGCTCTGTTGCTCTGTGCCCTTCCCAACTGTTGCTGGCATCTGGGCTGCGTCGCACGGAGTTGCCTGGGCACGGCGGATGACTGACAGGGGGAACCATGAGGCCACACGGAAGAATGAACCGGTTTCCCGGGGCAGGAAGGTCACTTGGCTTGGCAAACGGTTGGGCTTCGTTTTAAATTGATTAATTCTTCCTTTCCAGGCTAAAACAAACATGCAGTTCTTTTCCAGACTGAAAGATGGATCCACCTGTTTCTTCTTTGCGTGAGAAATATGTACACAGTCAGGGCTTTTAACCTCAGGCAAGGCCAGGACAATTTTTGTCAAGGAAATTCCTGCTCCGAGCTGGTGGTTGAGTGAAAGAGGTAATAGAGATTTTTTTAAAAATTGTATTTGAAAAATGGAGGTTATTTTTCTTAAGCAAAGACTTTGATAAGGGAGCAGAAAGATGGAAACGACCTTGAAAAAGCCTCTTGTTGGCATCTTTTTTTGTTTGAGATTTGGAATAAGAGGGAAACAGATTTTTAAAACCCCAAAACATGATTGATTGATTGATTTGCAGGGTCAATTATAATTAATACAAACATTAAAATAGCATATAGTAATATAAATCCGTCCTCCTAGTACTCCCAACCTCTGTCCCCACCCATTGGCAGGATCACATCGGCTCCATATGAAAGGATTTGTTTTCTAAAGGCCTCAGAGAGTAGGGCGAGTCTTTATCAGGTGTTGGTACTTGGTGCCCTTCTGGGGGAAGACTATTTCAAAGCTTGGGGGCTACAATGGAGAAGGCCCTGTCTAGATGGCTTTAAGGAAGGGTTAGACAAATTGATGGAGGATAGGTGTATCAATGGCTACTAGAATGGCTGCCTAGGTACATCTTTCAGGCTGGAGGGACGAGCAGGATGCTTCTAAGGCTATTTGCTGGGATTTGAGAGCAGGAGAAGGTTTGTCCTTGTCTGTGCTTGAGATGCCCATGGGCAATTGGTGGGCCACTGTGTGAGAAAGGATGCTGGACTAGGTGGGCTGTGGCCTGATCCAGGGGGACTTCTCTTGGGTTCTTACGTTGTGTTCTGTCCCTCCTAACCTCTGAGAGAGCCAGAAGCTCCAAAAGGCTTTCTGCTCATGATCTCAGTAGGCTGGCAGGTCTGTGTTTTGGCAGGTGATTCTTCAGATATTTAGCACCAAGTCATTTAGCACTTTAAGGCTTGAATTGGGCCTGAAGGCAGAGAGGCAACCTGTGCAGATCTTTAAGGACTGGTGTAACATGTGCCCTTCCTGAGACTCCTGATAACCGTCAAGCTGTTTTATTCTGAACTAGTGGCAGTTTCTGCACTGTCTTTGAGGAAAGCCTCATGTACTTTGGGCTGACCTGGCGTTCAGCAGTACCACTACCTGGCCTGTAGGCATGTTGACCAGCACCGTGATGGCTGTGAGGCAGAGTAGGGGTGATAGTTTTGACATAAGTAGCACTCTTGCTCTGAACCATTCTTCCCAGTTTCATATCTCCCTCTGCCAGTCACCACTGGAATAGAGATGCCCATATCTTAAGAACCTAAGAGCAGCCCTGCTGGATGAGGCCATAGCCTCCCATCTCACCCAGTGGCCCACCGATGGCTTCTGGGCATCTCAAGCAGAAGACAAAGGCAAAACCTTCTTCACCTGCTCTCGAATCCTTGCAGATGACCTGGAGGGGCATCCTGGCTTTCTCCCCAACCCAACCTTCTGCCACTGTTTCTCCCAGGCCCATAGCATTCCCAGTCTAAATTGGCAGTACCAAATACTGTGACAGGAGAAGAGTTGCCACACCTCCTGGCTCTCATTGAAGAGTTGAGCTGGACAGCCTCCCCCCCCCCCCCATGAGACTGTCTTTCACTCAGGTCGATGATCACAGCCATCTCTGAAGGGATCAGCCTCTCACCTGTGATCCCCTCCTTACCTTCTTTTCAATCCCGCAGTGCCTGGGTAAGAAAAGCAGGGCCAACCAGCCCAACTATGATGCGGTCACTCCATTTAAACCAGGAGATGAAACCACACTGTTTAAAAAGAGCAGCCAGCACTTGGCTCACCCAGAGAGCCACAGCTACAGTTGTGGCAATTGCAGTGGCAACCATAGGCACAGTCCTTGTGGCACAGGTGGCAGAACTTGCTGTACCTGGGTGCAAATGCTAAGAGCCAGGCCCAAAGCAGCACCCTTCTGGTGCTGGAATTGGAGAATCTCAGCAGGGTCAGGCCTGACCTTATTCCCTTCTGGGAGTGCAGGCCAGAGTCTCTGTAGGCCAATTTAAGCAGCCGTGGTAGAGGCAGCCGAGCTTGGTTGGTTTGGTCTGGTGAATACAGGCTTTGATTCGCCCTCTTCCATGAAGCCAGCTGGGTGACCTTGGGCTAGATGCGGCTCTCTTCTGAGCTTTCATAGCCCCACCCACATCACAAGGTGTTCTGTTGTGGGGAGAAGAACAGAAGCTTTGTCAGCTGCTTTGAGTCTCTTGAATGGGTGAGAAAAGGGGTAGAAACGCCAACTCTTCTTCTTCCTCCTCCTCCTTGAAGCCATCTGGGTGACCTTGGGCTAGTCACAGTTCTCTTCTAAGCTTTCACAGCTCCACCTACCTCACAGTCTGTTCTGTTCTGAGGAGGAGAATAGAAAGCTTTCTCAGCTGCTTTGAGTCCCCTTGAGTGGGTGAGATAAGCAGGGTAGAAAAGTCAACTTTCCTCCTCCTTCCTGGGTGCAGCAGAAGAACTGATTGCCCAGCAGTCTCCTGCTGCTTGTTCCTGCTGTTTGCTCTTTGCTACATCTCTTAATTCAGCTGTTCATGGGTTTACCGAGAAAGGAAAGCGTGAGATTCACCCTGGTGCACCCTGTCCTTTAATGGAAGCGAACCCAGTAAGTGCTTAGCGTTGACAGCGTGCTGGTCAGCAAGAGGAGCGCAAGCTCAAAAGAGAAGGAATGACGAATGATTTAGGATTCGTTCTCATGGTGGCCGTGAGCGGGTGGTGAACAAAAGCCCGACCCCACAGTGATCACCCGGAAATGTGATCCGGGCGCAGGATTCGTGGAGCATGTTATGCTCAAAGGTGACATTCTCCGGGCTGCAATCTGATTGTGTTGCGCGTTGTGTTGTCTTTTGGGTGCAAAATACTTTAGAAATGAATTCCCCCTGTTGTGAGGTGGCCAAAACCCCTTGATGTAAATAGCAATTCCGTGAACGAGTTTGCTGAGCCTGCAAGAGCGGAATGGTGGCCTGTTAGCCGATTCAGCAGTTTTTGAGCTCCACTGACAGTCGAGCCCAAACCTGGCAAGCTGTTTCCATTTCCATTTGGCCAGTTGCCTAGCGTTACTCAGCTGGTGCCGAGCCCCCTTCGAGTCCGTTGCCATGGGATCACCATGCGTCGCAAGAACATCTGTGTCCTGCAGTGCGCGTTTTGCCTTTGCGCTCTCAGTGGCTGGCTGGCTAGCCTCAAAGTCCTTAGCTGACCACAGGAGCATCAGTCCAGTGAAGTGGCCACTTTGGTTTCTCCAGAAGGAGAGGTAGGGAAGATGCAGGTGGGCATTAAGGTCAGAGCTGTTAAATTAGGAAGTGCAGCAAAGAGCAAGCGTGCCTTGGGATCTTGATGCCATCTCGTTGTATCCACCTCTTGATGGCCATATGTACTGAGCCTCTCCAGTTTGACTGGTCTTCTGTGATCTCTCTTAGGCCTACCAGAGAGGTTTTTATCACTGCAATAACTGAGAATATCTACCTACCAACCACTGTCCTCTTTTTTCTTCTCCTGCTTTCTGAAATATCACCCTGTCCTCCCTTGTACATTCCCAAGCATCACCATGATACCATTATTAACATCCCAGGGAATGCCTGGTTTTAATTTGTTGAATTTTTAAGGTGTTTTAAACGTGCATCTTGTTTTTAATCTGCATTTCATTTTAATCTGTACCTGTTTGAATTTGTATCCTGTTTGAATTTGTTTTAATCTGTTGTTACCCGCCCAGAGACCTTCGGGTGTGGGGCGGGAGAGAAATGTAAATAAAATAAATAAATGAATGAATAAATGTTTTCCAGGGAGATTGCTCTTCTCGTTATGTGTCCAAACTAGGACAGCGTAAGCTTTGTCATCCGCACTTCTGGTTGGCCTTTTGAGTTGTCCATGGTATCTGAGGAACCTTCCTCAGTGCCAAAGTTCAGAAGAGTGTATAGACATTTCTGGTCTTGTTTAGCTGTGTACAGCTTTTGCATCCATGCAGCACTGCTCTGAGAAGCATGATTTTTGTGTTCAATGAGACATCACGTTGCTTAAAGATCTTTTCTAACCCTTCGATGGTTCCTCTTCCAAGTGCCAGCCCTCAGTGTACTTCCGTGGAATCTTAAAGAAGCAGTTTTTGTCTTCTCCAACAGAACACCAAAGCTTAGTAACTCTAAATCTTTGGTTAAGGCAAATATTACAGAACTGTAAATTTAAGAAGTTGAGGAGCAGATGGCTCACAGGTTTTGCCTGCTGGGCTTTTCCTCCCTGTATAAGGAGAACAAGACAAGAAGGTCAAGAGATGTCCTAGAACAACCTGACAACTCTGAATACAGACAGTGCTGAGATGCTGGTGAGTCTCTTGCAGAGCCAGATTACTGTGTGATACGGTAAGGCCACATTTGGAATATTGTGTTCAGTTCTGATCACTGCGCCTTAGAAAGGATCTCGTGGAACTGGAAAAGGTGCAGAAAAGGGCTACCAGAATTATCAAGGGGCTGGAACACTTCCCTTATGAAATCAGACTGCTACATTTAGGCCTCACCAGCTTTGAACTGCTCCATTTAACAGGGCATCAGATTGAAGTACCTAAAAACGTGCATGGTGTGGAAATCTTTTGTGTATCATGCAGGACCAGAACCATGAAGCTGATGGGCAGGAGAGTCAGATCAGACAAGGGGAAGGATTTCTTCACTCAGAGACTGATCGGTCCATGGAATTTATTACCAGAAGAGATGATGGAAGCAACCAGCCTGGATAGCTTTAAGAAAGAGTTAAACGAATTCATGGAGGACAGATGCATCAATGGCTACTAGGATGTTCTACGAGAGCTAGAAGACCAACTTATAACTGCAGGGTTTGAAGACAAGTTGATTAAAGGAGACAAGCCAGAAGAAGAGGTGGAAAATACAAGGGGCAAGAAAGAAGAAATACAGGAGAAGCTTTTGAAGAAGGCTGGAAGCCAACAATTTACAATACAGTTTATTTATGGAAGAGTCCCCTTGTGGGAACTTGATGACTGTTTTATGTACACTTAAAAAACAATAAAAATTATAATCCAGAAATGGCTAGTAGAATGGATGCCTAGGTCCTGCCTCCAGATTGGGGAGACAGTCAGGATGCCTCTAAAGTCTGTTGGCAGGGAGTTGAGAGCAGGTGAAGCTTTGGCCTTCTTCTTGAGATGCCCAGAAGCAACTGGTGGGCCACCGTGTGGGACAAGGTGCTGGACTAGATGGGCTTTGGCCTCACACCTCTTTGCCCTGGCCTTCGGCTGAGGGAGCAACATCTCTCCTGATGCAGGCACTGCCACTGTTTCATTTATGCTTTTTTATCTGTTTTTATTGTGATTTTGTTGTAACCCACCAAGAGACCTGCAAGTATAGGGCAGGATAGAACTATAGCCAGACAGACAGACAGCCAGCCAGAAAGAAGGTGATGTCTTCAGATATGGGGTAGCAGGGGATCTTGGATCAAAAGCGGCCCATTAGGCGGTGGGAAACTGTTGCAGCTGCTGGACCAGGGTATTGCCTGAGACACGTGTCACTCAGAAGAAGAAGAAGAAGAAGATTTGGCGTTTCTACTTCACTTTTCTCACTCATTTAAGGAGATTCAAAGCAGTTGAGCCTGTGAGGTAGATGGGGTTGTGAGAGCTTCATGGGAGAATGTGGAGGGTGGAAGGTTCGGCTCCCTAACCACTAGACCAGACTGGCCAGAGCATGCTGCAGGGAGCACCTAGGTCTCTCTTTTTAACCATTTTTGTTCTGTTTTTAAAGCTTTCTTTGTTTCTCCCTTCCGTCACCCCATGTGTGTGGGTGCGTGTGTGTGTGCACACATGCCTGCCTGCACATGCTTGGGCAGATCCTCCTCTTCCTCCTCCTCTTCCTCCTCTCTCCCTCCCTCTTTTTGCCATTCTGCTCCCGCTGCAGCCTGGCTTTCTTGGGCAGGTTTTTTGAGGTTTTATTTTATGAGAAGAGTCGGTTACGACTCCCCGCGTGCTGTAAAAGTTAATGTGATAGTCTCCTTGCGCCTGTGCTCATTTTTATAATTTTTTATTTTATGAAACAGGACAGCGAGCTTAGTGACTTATTACTATTCATTTCGTTTCAATGCAGTAAATATTGATTCAGTTGGGGGTTTTCAATTTAAACCACTCGGCGATTATATAAAATATTACTGGGCTCAGAAATTATGCTTACCGATTCCTTCGGCTGCTCATTAAGAAAGGAGTGCAATTTTAGATCCCTTTGCTTTCATCATCCTAATAAATGGGCCCAGCCGCGGTTTTTGCACGCAAGGTGCGGCGGAGACGGAGCTAGCAGGGGCCCTGACAGCTCAGCTGAGCCTCTTAATTTGGCAACACTTTCAAAGCCCTTATTTATTTATTTGTTTGGAAGTGTGCAGGTTTGTCTCTCCCCTTCTCCTTCCGTGGCAGGGGCGGCGTGATAGACAACCAGGATGAATTGAGACGGCGCGGTTGAAAGCCGTGGAACCAGCCTTCTCTGCTTTCCAGTGGGGCCCGAGCTGAAGGGTCCCATTGAAAAGGGATGCTGGAAGGAGGAGGAGGAGGAGGGGGGGGGAAGGTGAGAGAGACAGCCAACGCCAACGTGACTGGTGCAATTAGCGACTGTATAATGACATCTTTAGCGGTGCTCTGGCTGCTGGCGGCGGGCCTCATGCTGGCGATCAAGGGTTTTTTTGGTGACAAATCGCTACGTGAGACCAATTCAATCAACTCTTGAGCTGCTCTTCACTGTCACGCCGGATCCGGGGAGTGCAAGCCGGGGGTGGAATTGGCAAGTGCTTGTGCTGCCACGCAGGGGACGCCGGCGACTTTGGTGGAGCGTGGATTTGTCGCGAAGAGGGGGCCGTCGGGACTTCCCAGGAGTCAAAACTGTGTCATTTCCTCCCTGAGCTGAGTGAAAGCTCGCCCTTTGGGGATCTGTTGGCAAAATGTTGGCTGCTTTACCTCCAGGCAGCGGCCTCTGGCCCTTTTGACGTTCTTCCTCAGAATGGTCAGCCAGAGGGGCCGGACGGAGAGACACTGAACTCCAGCTGTAGAAGATCCTGAAGCAGGCAGCAGACACATGGCTATCACAGACAGCACAAAAGGGCTGTGGGAGCGAACTTCCCTTCTTTGCATAGGGAAAGTTTTCTTGCAGACTTTGGTTTGGGTAACCGCCAAGTCATGGCCAACTCTTGGTTGATTGCATGGGCACCACTATGCAGTTTTCTTGGCAGAGGTATAGAAATGGTTTGCCATTGTCTACTACTGGGTGAGGGGGTGAAGATCAAATCAGCAACCCTTCACTTTCCAGGCTGGTCGCTCTAGCACTGAACTACAGCCGTTCCCAATTCCATGGCATCTTTATGCAGTTCCTTTCGTAGAGAGACAGAAAAGGTTTGCTGGGGATCGAACCAGCAGCCCTCTGCTTCCTGGGCAGCTTCCTGTAGCGCTGAGCTACAGCCACTCCCAGATTCCACAGACACCTGCATGCAATCTACTTGTTAGAGATACCAAAGTGTATTTGCCATTGCGTACTCCCAGGGAGAGGATGGGCATTGAACTGGCAACCCTTTACTTCCCAGGCCCTTAGACACATATTTAAGACACTCCAGCTATTTTTCTTGGATGAGTTTCAGTGGTGAGGGATTTGGAGCCTCTATACTTAAGAAGGTAAAGGATTCGTGGCTTCTTGCCAGAAAATCCTGAAGATGACAATTTCTCAGCTGGTTTCCATCTGATGGACGTTTCAGGTCCACCCATTTGAGATTCCTGACTTCATCACAGGGTTCCAGCCCCTTGTAGCCACTTTCTAGAAATGACAGAACAGTGAAAACGGGCTTCTTTTTAACCACTTTGCTTAAATGGTGTTGTCCAGAAATTGATATTTTGAACCAGCGTGTGGGTTCTACATGCGGCTGTTGTTCCTTTTGAGAAATCATTTTAAGCTTGATCCAGACAGCACTTCCTTAATCTGCATTATATGGATAATCCGGAATAAAGCATGCACGATCTGCAATAAAATGTCTTTGGATTATCCAGATAATGCAGATTAAGTAATTGCTGTCTGGATGAAGCTTTAAACTTCATTTCAGGAAACTCACAAGTTTAAAAAAGTCTCTGGGGTTAGACTTCAGTGTCTTTGAAAATATTCGAGATAATACTTTCAAAATGCTGTGATTGGCTTGCTGTTTAGCATGGCTTGCTGACCTAGGACAATGCCTCTTGCCAGCTAGTGAAATGTGTTTGATGGAGGAGAGGCAGGAAAGATTTTTTAAAAATCTGCTAGTTCATAAATGTAAGTCGGGAGCGCTGTAGATCTCTTTGTTCAGAGCACATTGCTGGGTGTTCCAAAGCAGGAATAACTTTAAATCTTTGGGACAAGACTTTGATGTTCTGGTTGGGCATCAGCCAGAGATGAAATAGAAAACTGAGGTCAAAGCTGCAAATAGGAGGGGATGGAAAGTCAGGAGTGAAGTGTGTAATAGACTGCGGAGAGATCTACTGGATCCTGCTCCATTTAAAGGCTTATTTGGGTCATTTCCCCAGAACTATCTGCATAAGGCAGGCCCTGGAGCTGCTTTCATGAGCTTCTTAAGAACATAAGAGAGGCTCCTGGATCAGGTCACAGCCCATCTAGTCCATCATCCTGTCCCACACAGTGGCCCACCAAGTGCTTCTGGGCATCTCAAGTGGAAGGTGAAGGCAAAAAACTTCACCTGCTCTCAGTTCCCTGCAAATGGCCTTTTGGGGGATCCTATTTGACTCTCCAGCCTGGAGGACATACCTAGGCATTCATTTCTAGTAACAATTGATACATCGTTCTAGCAACCATTGATACATCAGCCCTCCATGGATTTATCCAACCCCATAAGAACTTAAGAGGAGCCCTGCTGGTTCAGGCCACAGCCCACGTAGCTCAGGATCACATCTCACACAGTGGCCCACCAGTTGCTTCTGGGCATCTCAAGGGCCCGCTTTTGACTCCCTGTAAATAACCTTTAGGGGCATCCTGCCTGTCTCTCCAGCCTGGAAGTGTTGCCTAGTCTTGTAGCTAAAGAAAGACAAGATACTTGGTGTGGGTTTTTTGGGGGGTGGGTGGGGGCACTTTGGCCTAAGAAAAGAATCAAGCCTGCCATGGAGGTGCACACGCATAACCGGAAGTGCACAGCATGTTCTTGTATTGGCTGTTGTAGAATTAAGGAGCAAATGTACCATTGCTCTTCTCCAGACAGGAAACTGAAGTGCAGACCCCTCTGGTGGGACCTCTGCCCTCTCAGGTGTTCATCAAGCCCGGGCCCAGTGCAGACGCGTGGGGAAAAGGCCGACTGCTTGCGAGCCTAGACAGTTGACCTGGCATTTGGCTCTCGTTTTAAGGACAGCTGTAAACTTCCTGGAAGGTGATCGATAGCATAACGGACGAGGGGCATATTTCACAGGGCTGCCCTAATCTTTCTCGAGCCGCTGTGCATTCTTTTATTGGCCATGCTTATCAGTTCATTGGAATGCTGCGTTGCCCACTGCCTGGAAGCCACCTACAAATCAGAGCTCCCCATGAAGGCGTCTGCTGCAGGATCAGCAGAAACACGGGGAGAATTCGCGCCACGGGAGGCGAAGTTCTGGAACGCTTTGGGCTTCTGCGCTTGTGGAACTTGAAACTTAGCTTGATTAAGTGCCATCCAAGTGTGAATCGCTACCATCATGGCAGCAATCGCAGAGCCCTGGCAACGGTGCACCTACACAGTGCGCCTACACAGTACCATTGCAGGACACCCAGATGACGCAGTGTACAATCACACCTGCACCACCAGTCATGTGCTCCCCTACACCTCTCCCAGCTAGTATAGGTGTGGAGCAGTTTTAATCCATACCTATACACATGGGAGAAATTCCAGCACAGGCAGAGCCCATTCTAGTGAAGAAGCAGCCCTGTGATGTGTGGATACAACGTCTGGGTGTTTCCCTTGTTCTCCTCTTTTTGGCAAGTGTGGAATGGCTCATGGTCTTGTGAATGTAAGAAACCTCCCTTCCCACTTTTCTGACACTGCTGTTGTTTTAATATATACTGTTCTTTTTAAATCTATATACCCGTATTTTCCGGCGTATAAGACGACTGGGCGTATAAGACGACCCCCAACTTTCCAGTTAAAATTTAGAATTTGAGATATACTTGCTGTATAAGAAGACAACACCTGGTGTATAAGACGACCCCCAACTTTTGAGAAGATTTTCCTGGGTTAAAAAGTACTCTTATACGCCAGAAAATACAGTATGTATATGGTTTTAAATGTTGTTACCTGCCCTGAGACATAAGAACATAAGAACATAAGAGAAGCCCTACTGGGTCAGGCCACAGCCCATCTAGTCCAGCATCCCGTCACACACAGTGGCCCACCAAATGCTCACGGGCATCTCAAGCAGAGACAAGTACAAACCTATTCCTGCTCTGGAATCCCAGCAAATGGCCTTAGAAGTGTCCTGCTTCCACACACCCACCCAGCCTGAAAGATGCACCTAGGCATCCATTCCAGTAGCTATTGATACATCTGTCATCCATAAATTTGTCTAACCCTGCCTTAAAGCCATCCAGACTGGTAGCTGTCACCACCTCTTCCGACAGCACATTCCATAAGCCGATGACCCTCTGGGTGAAGAAATTCTTCCCCGTGTTGGATCCGACTTTCCTACCCATCAGTTTCATAGATGCCCCCTGGTTCTAGTGTTGTGCGATAGAGAAAAGGAATTGGGTATAGGGTAGAATAAAAATGCAAATAAAGAAATTAAAAAAAAAGAAACAGTTAATATGCCCAAGATAGGTATCTCTGAGACTTTCTCCCCCATTGTATGACTTTAATAAATGGCTTTATCCCCAAGGTCTGCCTACAATGATGGCCCAGTCTGGTGTGCAACCTAGTTCAGAGATGAACATAAGAACCCAAGAGAAGCCCTGCTGGATCAGACCACAGCCCATCTAGTCCAGCATGCGGTCCCACGCAGTGTCCCACCAATTGCCCATGGGTATCCCAAGCGGAGACAAGGGCAAACCTTCTCCTGCTCTCAAATCCCAGCAAGTGGACTTAGAGGCATCCTGCTTGTCCACCCATCCTGGAGGATGTACTTAGGCATCCATTCTAGTAGCCGTTGATACATTTGTCATCCAGATGTTTTGGACACAGTCACACTTCTGCCATCCCTGCCTCTTTTGGCCTTCCTGCAGGCTGGAAGGGCAAGCCCCGCTTTCCTTTTTGGGTTCCTCGCAGCATTAGCCTACAAAATATGCCAGACTGGGCAGCTTCAGCATTTCAAAACTGGTGATGACTTTGTAGAAGGTTTCCCTGTTACAGAACTGCTTGAGCAGAATAGTCCACCAGTGTTTGGAACAGCAGATTACTCATGACAGTTGTCCAGATAATTCCATTCAAGAATCAGACGGCATGAGTGCTGAATTCCTACTCTTCATCTCCCCGTGGAGAAAAAGAATTTGGATTAGCACCCTTCTAAGAACACAAAACGTGTCCTGCTGTGTCAGACCCGTGACCCTTGTAGACTAGAAACCTGCTGTCCCGGGAAGCCCACCAGCAGGGTATTGGCTCACAGCTTGTCCTTCAAAGACAGATCGCCTCCTCCTGCCATCAGGGCTAATTGCTACTGATTGGCCCAACTTCTATGAATGTAGGAACATAAGAAATCATAGAACCATAGAGTTGGAGGGGACCTTCAGGGTCATCAGGTCATCCTCCAGGCTGGAGAGACAGGCAAAGTGCCTCCAAAGCTCATTTGCTGGGATGCCAGAGCAGGTGAAAGGTTTGCCCCTGTCTGCTGCTTAAGATGCCCAGAAGCGATTGGTGGGCCAATGTGTGAGACAAAAAGCTGGGCTAGATGGGCTGTGGCCTGATCCAGCAGGGCTCTTCTTGGGTCCTTGTGAGTCCAGGAAGCCCACCACAGCTGTCAGGGCTAATGGTTATTGATACCCTTGACTTGAATGCGTGTAAGTACATAAGAGATGCCCTACTGGGTCAGACCCAGCATGAAGTCCGGTAGCCTGGTCTTACAGTGGTCCAGCAGCTTCACAAAGGAGTCCTTTAGCAGGACATGAGCACATGACTTGCCCTGTCCACAGTCTCCCAGGAGCTCTGTTCATTTGCGAGAGCTAGTCCTGCTCTCTACCCTAAAGTCTCAGAGCATGTCACTCGTAAAAGGTTATTAAAAGCTCTGTGCGGATCTTCTTTGTGTGAAGGGATGATAAAGAGTCACATCTTCATTGCAATTTGGGAGGGACAAAGCCTGTCCAAGTCTGCACCCAAACCCACAGATATTAAGCCTAATAGATGATCGCCAAGGGACCCACTTCTGTCCCTGAGCGTCAGTGCTTTCTTTTCATGCCTCCCAGACACATGCACTTGGCTTCTTGCGTGCATAAGGTCTTCTTCAAATGTCTGCAGAGTTATTTCAGAAGCAGGGAGCACAGGACCGCATCACGGACACGTTTCTCTTCCTGCATCCCTTCTCCTTACACTCATTTCTTCCCACCTCAAGATTTCACTTTTTGCAAATCATCAAGAGACGAAGCGACATAATTCAGCGCTGGGTGCTGGGAAAAGGGGGAAGAGCAGAGACTGTCTTTCGTCTTTAGATCTTGTAAATTGCCTTGGCCTTTGTTAGGAAGGTGATTAATATATTATAATTATCATCAGTGGGGAACAGGTGAAGAAGATCCATGGCCGTTGAGTGAAACCCAGCTCTTAGGTTTCCTGCACCGCCGTTCTTTGTGGGTCTGATGAATATTTTGTGTTTCTGTGAATGAGAGGGAGGAAGTGGCGGAAGGGAATCTGAGCTTCGGGCCCAGTGCGGGGGCAGCAGGCTGAGTGGTTTCAGCTTCCTCCCACCCCACAGAATCCCAACTTGGATTTCCCGTCTGGGGTTCCCATATACTATCTACTTTCTTCACTCCGAAGGGGATTTTCACTGGAGTTGCCTTGGGGTAGTCGTTCAAGGCCGCCTTCCTCTCTCTTGGAAGCCAACACGCTCATAAGCCCTGAAAAGGTACTGAGACCAGTTTTATTTTTATTTATTTAGAAAACTTCTATCCCGCCCTTCACCAAATGGTCCTGGAGTGGGTTACAATGAGATTAAAACCTATCAAATAGTAAAACATAATTAAAAATATAACCCCCTTCCTCCCTCCCTAACTGTGAGCCAGTTTGGTCTAGCGGTTAGGGAGGCGGACTCTTAACTTGGAATACCGGGTTCAATTCTATCCTCCTCCATGAAGCCAACTGGGTGACCTTGGGCTAGTCACAGCTCTCTTCTGAGCTCTCACAGCCCCACCTACCTCACAGGGTGTCTGTTGTGGGGAGAAGAATAGAAAAGCTTTGTCAGCCGCTTTGGATCCCCTTAAATGGGTGAGAAAAGCGGGGTAGAAAAGCCAACTCTTCCTCCTCCTCCTCCTCCTCCTCCTCCTCTTCTTCTTCTTCTTCGGACAGCACCATGATGAAGCTATTTAAACAGTAAAAGCCTTGGTAAAAAGATACGTTTTCACCAGGTTCCAAAAACTATACAGTGTAGGCACTTGGCGAACCTCAAGAGGGAGGCTGTTCCAGCGTCTAGGTGCCACCACAGGCATGGTGTCCCTGTGCCTCCTACCTCTCCAAGAGAAGGAACTACAAGAAGCTCCTCTCCTTGAGATCTCAGTGCCCAGGCAGGTCTATATGGGAGGAGGTGCCCCTTCAGATACCCAGCACCCAAGCCATTTGGAAAGATTGCTCCATATTCAGAAAGTTAATTTATTTTGCTCTTTTTGCGGATCAGTACATTTTGCCGATAGAGGGGAAGGTGGCCGTGTGAGACCCACACATTATGCTGTCTCGTCTTGCGTAATGAAATATAGGTTTCCTTTTGGTTGCTGACACACAGTTAAAAATACTGCATTTAGTCAAGGCCCATCCAGGCAAATGCAGTATAAGGCCCTAGATGGGGCCTGCAGGTCAGGGGGGCGTGTGTGCCTTCTGCTCCGCCGCTTTTGAGCCCAAATTTAGCGCCCGTCTCCTCCTCTAGCCAAGGAAGGATCTGTGATCCGACTGGAGACGTAGTTCCAAATTCTTGGAAAGCACCTCTGTGTTTTTCCTTCTCGCCGCTCGTCGGCGCATACCTTCCCCTTAAGGACTGCGCCTGAGATTCCGCGCCTGTTTTATCAGCATCGGCTGGGAGGACTTGACTTCACGCGCTCCGTGCACTGATCTATCCAGCAGGCCCATCGACTTCCGAGCTGCCTTCATTTCCTATAAAGAGCAACACCAGAGCACCAGGCGCATTCAGGAGATATTTTGCATTTTGATTTAAAAATAAGCTCACCGCAAAGGCTTGTCTGTATCGCTCAGCTTGGGGAATTTCATAATGATTATTTCACATGGGAGCCCTGGGGATGCCTTCTGAATTAATTTAAAGATTTGCGCTAGGCGGGAGTACGTGGAGCCACGAGCCCCCCCTCCCCAAAAGCCCGCAGGATCCCCCTGGAAAAACCCGTCTGCGCTTTTCTGTTTCTAAACATGTGTCACAGGGCCTTGGCTTGCAACCTGTCAGTCTGTCACCCGTCGGAACGCTTGCCCAGAAAGCCCTGGCGCGGCGGCGACTGCGCGAGGAAAGTTTTTGAAGCCCGCCGTGCCGCGTCACCTGCTGCCAGAGCGATGAGTTAGAAGGATTTGCTGACAGAAGCTTGGACGGGAAGCCAGCGGTGGTGTCAAAAGCAGAGCTATCTCTTGGCCAAGAGATGGCGTCACCGTTGCACCCAGCCGCGATGCGCGGAGGAGCCGGTCGCCCTCGGCTCTCTAATGACAGCCGGAACGCCGCCGCCGCCGCTGTCCTCCTTGTAACGAAAGGGGGAGGCAGGCAGCCTTGCTGGGATGACAGAAGTGGCCTAGAAGCCCCGACGGAGACCGTGTCCTCGGTGGCCGCGCCAGCTCCTCTCTCTCCCTGCTCCCAACACTTTTTCCCCTGTGGGGCGTGCTTTCTGCTCTGCCCCAAATCTCCCAAGTCAGCAGAGAGCATCCTCTCGGCCCCACCGCACCGCAAAGTGCAGCAGCCTCCTCCCAGCCCGGTTTAATTTGCGGTTAGATATCTGTTAAGATTGCATCCACTTCCCCCAGTCAGCACTTAATTGGCAAGTCACTTGATTTAACAGCGTGGGAGCCGGCACCGGAAAAATGGCTTGAATAAATCACTGTCTGACGCCAGAAAATAGATATAATCTCAACATTAACTACATTAATAGTAGCAGGAGCCGAATTAAGAAAGCCATAAAGTATAGGCAGGAGAGTATAAATTATCGCCATCTCTCTGTCTCTGTGCTCTCTCCGCCTGCCCACCCGATTGTGTTCAGAGGTGCCTGAAACAAGCGCATGTCAGCCCAGAGGACCTGGGTGGGCAACTCACTACCTTGCTTGGCAAAGGAGCTGCTGGAGAGGTGCAGGCTGTCGGTGGCATCTTGGACAGAAGGCCACCATCCAGTCCCCCCCCCCGCTTTTGATGTGCGCTTGATCATGCGCAACGTCCGTTCATTGGGTAGGTTGTGGGGCACAGTTGAAGAAACGGACTTTCTTCAGCGGGGTTTCTGTGTCAGCACTAGCCCCAGAGCATGTCCAGTATTTAACCAGAATGAATGGAGTTATGAAAAATAAAATAAAAATAGAAAATGAGCCTGTCCAAATACTGTGGGACTTTCAATTACAATTCAACAACGTTTGGGCACATAATACACCAGATTATTGGATTATTGATGTAGCAATATCTGGTGTATCAGAGTCAAAGATGAAGAACTCGAGAAGATTGTGAAATTTCAAAATCTGAAGATGGAAACTGAAAGACTGTGCCACAGTGCTTATTGGCACACTGAGTGCCATGCCCAAAAAGCCTTTTGAACATCTGCATATTGACAAGAGTCTCCACTGATCAACTGTAAAAGGTCACACTGCTCAGATCTGCACACAAGTTGTGATGACGATCGACAGCATCCTGAGTCCTTGGGAAGAACTTCATGCGAAATGAAGGTCAATGCCAGCCAAAGAACCGGCAACTGTGGTAGGACTTGATGATGACGATACAACACTGATACCTCTGATTATCCTAGGTTTTTGGGAAGCATCCAAGGCTCAGGATGCTAAACCATAAACACCTACCAGACTGTGTGATGATGCCTGGATATGTTTTGCCCTGGGAAAGACCAGTCACGAACTTTTACATGCATCTATGCAAATAAACGAATGTCTAGGTGCATCCTTCAGGCTGAGGGGGGCGGGGAGGAACTGGGGTGCTTCTAAGGCCATCTGCTGGGACTCAAGAGCAGGAGAAGGTTTGTCCTTGTCTCTGCTTGAGATGCCCATGAGCATTTGGTGGGCCACTGTGTGCGACAGGATGCTGGACTAGATGGGCTGTGGCCTGATCCAGCAAGGCTTCTCTTATGTTCTTATGTTCTTAAACCTGGATGTTTTGAGAAGGACAGTCAACCTCTTATGTTCTTATTAGCTCCGTCTACCTCCAGGGACTAAAGGACGGGCTGCTAACTGATTGGCAGGAGGCAACGTAGGGCCAGTTCTTTCTCAGTTTACAAATGTCCCTCTTTCTGGATACCAGGAAAGTGGCCAGGGGCTTTTTGCCTCTCTCCCAGAAAGCTCCGAAACACCAGTGCCGGTCATTTGGGAAAGAAATAGAGTAGCAGTCTTCTCTCTTGCTCAGGATGGGTAATCTAGGGCAGACTCTGGGAGCTGTGGGTTCTGTCCCCAGGAAAACAATCACGTGAACAATTAAAAAAAAAAAAGGTTTTTGCTATTCATGTTAATGGGTGAATAAGTGACTGTTGAGGTGAAGATCGCAAGGAGCTCTTAAGTGTTCCGATCAGCAAAACTAGTAGCAGATGACATTTATAATTAGTCTTATATACGTTGCTCCGAGCTTTTAAAAAGAGTGACAGCAGTGGTTGCTGTCATAGTATGATGAGCAGCAATAGAAGCTTGTATTTCTATCTGGTCCTATACCCGAAGGCTCAGGGCGGGTCACCATAAAATCATAATAAAAACAGATTTTTATAAATGACTAAAACAGTGATAGTGTCTGCATGGGGAGGGGAGGCTGTTCCCTCAGCTGAAGGCCTGGGTAAAGAGGGCCATCTTCAGATATCTGAACGAATACCTGTACGGTGAAGGTGCCTGATGCATTTCAGAGTGGAGACCGTTCCATAATCTGGGGGCTACAGCCAAGAAGGCCATCTGATGCGTTCTCACCCTCTTAACAACAGAAGGTTGTGGGGCTGCCAGGAAGGCCTCAGCAGCAGATCCTAGGACATGGGCAGCTCTATGGGTGGAGATGAGCTGGTGACCCTTACATTCATACCCCAGGAAAAGATAAGGAGGGTACCACAGGTGAGAGGCTGATCCCTTCCTAGCTGGACTGGGTCATCTAGTCTCCATCCAGCTGAGTGAGAGCCAGGAAGTCCAGCTCCTCTTCTCACTGGACAACCATTACCTCTGGAAGAAGAGACCAGAGGTGCCTGGGGCTGTTGGGGCAGGTGTGTCTTATGGGCAGTCTCAGAGAAATCAAGGAATATTTGAAAGACATCAGTCTAGATGGATCCCAATGAAAATTACTCCATTGCTGTCTTCTAGTGGCGGACCAGACCTTCAGTCATTATGCTGCTTTAGGCGGCTTCTGCTCAAATCCTGCCTTACGCAGTGGCCCGTGAATTGCTTCTGGGCGTCTAAAGCAGAAGACAAAAGCAAAACCTTCACCTGCTCTCAGACCCTTGCAAATGGCCTTTAGAGGCCTCCTGCCTGTCTCCCCAACCTGGAGGATGTACCTGGAGTTCTATTTTAGTAGCCATTGATACATCTGTCATCAATGAACTTGTCTAAGCCCTCCTTAAAGCCATCTGGGCTGGTTACTGTCACCACCTTTTCTGGCAGCAAATTCCACAGACCGATGACCCCCTGGGTGAAGAAATCCTTCTCCTTGTCTGATCTGACTTTCCTACCCATCAGCTTCATAGATGCCCCCTGGTTCTAGTGTTGTGTGATAGAGAAAATAAGCTTTCTCTATCCACCTTTTCTATACTGTCCGTGATTTTATATTCTTCAATCAGGTCCCTCTTAAATGCCGTCTTTCCAGGCTGAAGAGGACCAGAATTGTACACAATATTCCAAATGTGGCCTCACCATAGATTTATAAAGAGGCAAAATGACACTTGTGGACTTGTTTTCTTTTATTTGGGAAGTCACATGAGCGAAACAGATAACCTTTGGGGTTTTTTTTGTTCCATTAAGTCAGTTTTCATCTTACTCCTTCTAGTTGTGATAGATGATAGATTGCTATCTGTCTGGGGGAAGTTTGGCTAAGCCAAAGCACAGAAAATAAAGATGCATTGACTTTCTAAAGGAATGAAACTACATTTTTGTCTTGGCTTCTTGTGCCTTTTCATTTTTAGGCAATAAGAAATCTCATCCTCCCTGTATTTGGTGCCATTCTATATGAGGCTCAGGGGCGGTTGACATGGCTAAGAGCAACTAGTGATTTTGTTGGTCGGTGTCTGGAGGGCTCTCTCCTGGGTATCCTTGCTTTGAAGGGTGTCTGGATCCTTCCCATGAGGTCAGAACAGCTCCCAAAGCTGTATCCTATTAGCTGTGGAAGAAGCCCTCAGTGACCCACTTCAGTCCCAAAGGGCTTAAGTGTGAATCTGAGTTTTAATTTGTATCCCACCCTGTACCCAAAGGTCTCAGGGGAGGTTACAACATTAAAGACCATAACAGTGCCTGTATGTGGGGAGGAAAAACCATTTCCTTGTTTAGCCAAAGACCAGGGCAAAGAGGTGCGTCTTCACAGCTCTCCTGAACTCATAAAGTGAAGGTGCCTGGTGCACCTCAGGAGGGAGACTATTCCACAGTTTGGGAGCCACCACTGAAAAGGCCCTAGCCTGGGTTCCCATCCCTTTTGCTCCTGAGGGAAGTGGTACAACCAGGAGGGCCTCCCCTGCAGATCTTAGGGCACAGGAGGACAGCTTGATATGGAAGAAGGAGTTGCATTAACCATTTGGGGCCCACGTCATTTAGGACTTTATAGGCTAAGGTTGGTTAAGGTCTTTCCTTAAGTCGGAAGGACAGTGCCTCCCTCAGGCAAGACGGGAAGAATCTGAGTCTGACCTGCCGTGTGTAGACAAACCCCAGGATAGGAAAGGTGGTAGAATAGAATTTGAAGGGCCTCTGGTTTCTTTTTCCCATGGTGGGAATTTGGAGCTTGTGGCATCAGGGACTTTTCTCTAAGCACTGGAGATTTTGCAAGATCAGTCCTTCCACCGTCCTGAGTGATGGGGTCCAGATGGCTGTCGGTCGGAGTGCGCTAAACGGCTGGGTGTCCATGGGCATGCCTGGCAGGGAATGGCATTTATGGGGTTTGATGTGAATGGATGGCTGTATGCCCCTTGTGCCTGCGCATCTCTGCTCTTTTCCTAGCCGTTGCTCCTTTCCTTTTATTGCCTGCTGGGTTAGATGAGCATTAACACCGCTCTCTGCCGCTGTGCATGACACACAAAGCAAAGATGCTCTTGGGTGGGTTGGGGGAGGCTCCCGGCGAGGGCCTTATGCTAATTGGAGGCAGTGCTGTGTCTGTGCCATGTGCTGAAGCCCAGAGCCACAAATGAGGCAGATCTGCAAAACCCTCTCGGAGGTATGACTCTCTGGAGGCAGCTGTGATGGATTCACGGCTCTTTCAGCTGACGGTTCTTCCTTCCAAGGCGGAGGAGCGCTTTCTGGGCCATGCTCCCTTGTGGGTTCTTCTCACACAGTCCCAGTTTCAGTGGCCCTCTGCGCTACTGATTGCCAGCTCAGTGACTCACAGTGTCACAGACGTGGCTCCTGCCCAATTTTATGGTGCTGTTAATTCAAAAATTCCCAGGGATCCGGTGGGCGCATTTGCACAGACCCCGCTGGAAATATGCGCAAGCAAGGAGAGAATATTTGGCAGCTAATTCCCTTTGGCTTTGAATGCATGTTTGACATCCTCAGGGAGGAGTTGCTAAAATCAGATTCTCTCCTGCCCCCTTAATGCTTGTGTGTATATTGTGCTTACTCGCTAAAATGAGTGCTCAGTGTCTGATGGACCAGGTAATGCACTAGAATCCCCATTATTGGTATCTCAGCTGTGGGGAAAGGCTTTATTTAACTGACAGCCAGGAGAATTCGTTGCATGCTCCCCACGCAGTTCTGAAATTGCCCCTCTGGCCTCCGAGGAAGGGCATTTCCAGGGTGTTAGGAAAAACTAAAACGCTGCTACGTCAACAAAAGCACATGTGCTTTGGATTTTTAAAAAAATAATAATTGTGCTTTTGCTGGAGATGGAGAGCAGCAGAGTCCTCTAAAGGCCCTGCTTGCATCTCTGGAGAGCAGGTGTATTGCCAAGGTTGACTCAGCACAAGGCATCTTTCTGTGGCTCGGCGCATGGCGCAAACACCATTGTCCTGCTGCCTTTGAGGTATTCTGAGTTCAGGACACTATCTGTGAACCTGGAAAATTCACAGCTCACAAACTGCTCTAGAACCTTGCAAGTGGAATATGTGTTGGGGAGGTATATGGAGGCTCCAGTACATCATCAAGAGGTGGAGGCAGCAACCAGGCTGAATGGCATTAAGAACAAGGTTTACATAGAATCATAGAAGACAGGCATCTCTGTAGCTAATACAGGCTGTTTTTGCACTAGCAACAAAGAGCCCATTAGGAACCCGATAGGTACTCGATTGGTACAGATCTGTTACATACCGTCTGCACACAAGACACCGTTCTGAACATGCTGTACCCATGAGTGGTGAAATCCAGATTTAATGAGGTCTTTAGGCCCTTGAATCCGGATTAACAGTAGATCCCTTTAATGGTGTCTTCAGTCTGGTCTTCCACTGTGAAGACCGGATCAGAGGCCATGCATCCACGCGTCTACTGGGGCAGTAGGGTCCAGGGGTGGGCTTAGAGGGCGCCATTTGCAGCAGGGCGGCTCCGGCTCAAGCTACGTAGGCCCGCACGTCCTTTGTAGCTGTCTATGAAGCATGCCCACGGTAACAGGAAGTGACCCATGATTGATGGCTATGTGGGCCAGTCGCACCATGCCACCAGCAGACCTTCCTGCTTGGGCCTAATCGGAGCCCTGGGATGGGTGCTACGGCATCCGCACAGGTGCTAGATGGCCCTTGCTGACGCATGGGGCCCTCACCTTGATTCGGAACTTCAAACAGCCACAGTGGATACCTAAGTACTGCCTCCGTTGGAGAGACAGAGAGGAGGCCTCTGTAGGCTATTAGTAGGAGTCAAGAGCAGGTGGAGGTTTTGCCTCTGTCTTCTGCATCTCAAGCAGCTGAGCTACCAATCGGTGGGCCACTGTGTGGGACAAGATGCTGGACTAGATGGGCTGTAACCTTATCCAGCAGGAATTCTCAATTCATGGAGGATAGACAAAAGGAGGTGAATGTTTTTGCCTTCTGCTTGCGATGCCAAGAAGCACTTGGTGGGCCACTGTGTGAAACAGGATGCTAAACGGAAAGTGGCCCAATCCTGCAGGGCTTCTCTTATACAAGACAAATTTGTAGGGGACGGATTTATCCATGGCTATTAGAATGGATGCCTAAATGCAGTTTGGATACTGAACTGTTGCAATGGATGATGGACTAGAGGAGCTTTATGCATCCTAAAGAACCAGAGCATCACGGTGGCACCTTAATCCCAACTTGTAAGGTTGCCGCATAAGGACAGAGAGATGCATTTCAGAAGGATTATACCTGGGGGAAAGGGTTGGGCGTCTACTATTATCGCCCCTGTGTCCATACTCTGTACAAGACTGTTCACAAGAACACAGTGGAACACTGCGGAGACTTCATGTCTTCGTGGACTTTTTAGTGGTGTCCCATACGATTTCAGTTTTTCTCCTTCTTGCCCAGGAGTGGTTGAATCACTGATTCAGGTCTTCTTTCATTATAGAAGCACTGTGACTACCAGATTAGATTAATCAGTCAATCAAATCAAAGTAAAATATCTGGGGAGAACTTTAGTTTGTATCTGTTTTCAATTGCGTGCAGCCGCAATATAGCAGAAACTGCAGCGAAAATTCAGGAGGTGGCAGGTAAGACCAGGAATCAAGGCACCTCTTCAGTCTGGAAAAAGCTGGACATTCTTTCTGGGACCCAGAACGAGCGAGACACAGGTTTAGATTTAGAAGTGAAACTTGGATGCAAATTTATTTATCCTGTATGGGGCGGGAAAGAAATGTAAACCAAAGCAAACCAAAGAAATACCACGATCATTATTTGTAGGATTATATTGCTCTATAGATCTTTGAGCGTAACAGGAAGTTCTGACTGTGACCCAAATGCTGATTGACATTCCGAGGAGATTCTGTCTGTGTGAATCTGCTCGGAGTTGGAAAGGGTGCCCCAGCGGCCCACTCATTTGCCTCATCTGCGTGGTGGCAGAAGAAAAAAGGAAGCTGAAAATTGCCCGTGGGACCTTTTTAGGGATACAAATACCAATTCTGTGATCAGCTCACCGTTGAACTGAGCACCCGTGTACTGCGCTTGACAGAGGACGGACCGATCAAACAGTTTCCATGCCAAAAACAAACTGTTTGCTCAAACTGTTTCTGTTTACATGCTGCAGGCTGATTTTTTTTTTTGATCCAGTTTCCGGATATCCGAACAACCAGACGTTTGGTTTGGTGCGAACATTCGGACTTTGGAACACGAACTGAACTTCAGATATCCCTAAACCAGTCATGGCGAACCTTTTGAGCTTGGTGTGTCAAAATTCGCAAGAAAACCTAGCTTAACTCGGATGCTGTGTCACATCTAGAAATATCCATAATTTTGTGATATTTGTAGTTCTAGTAAAAAAGTTATATTTTTGATATACTGTATTTTCTGGCATAAAAGACTACTTTTTAACCCAGGAAAATCTTCTTAAAAGTCGGGTGTTGTCTTCTTATACGGCGAGTATATCCCAAACTCTATATTTTAACTGGAAAGTTGGGGGTCGTCTTATACGACCAGTCGTCTTATATGCCGGAAAATGTGCTGTGTATTTTATTAAAAGTAAAAACAAATAATCCTTTACATTAGTGACTTTTGTTGCTGAATTTCATTTGCTAAATCTTCAATTGAACGTTGGTATTTCACACACTTCAAGAACAAGCAAGCACGACACACCCAGGTGCCAGGGTGACCAGGTGTGTCATCCAAAAGGGCTTGGCGTGTCACCTGTGGCACGTGTGTCATAGGTTGGCCATCACTGCCCTAAACACGTGCAAGCCACGTAGAGTTATAGCCTGAACTTTTAAACTTTAGGGGAAGAGTTTCTGCTCTCCCTCCCTTCCACCCTCCCAGTTCCACCGTCCTCTTTTTGTTGGTTTGCAAAGTAGCAATAGCTCTGGATGAAATGGATTTTTAAAAGTGTCATTTTATGGAGAATTTTACTTTCCTTCTTGTTGTTTATTAGGGCTCTTAAAGGGAAAGCTTGTAACGCGTTCATTGATCGAAATACCAATTGAATAGATGTGAGCCCATAAAATAGCCCCGACCCTTTAATAATGGCGTGATATCCCTTTTGTAATGCCGGCGATGCCATCGGTGTGGCTCAGCCAATCCCCTGTCCCTCGATGCTCGCCTCTGAATCATTTTTATACGTGACAGCCGACACAGGAATTGAGCAGCCTTAACTTGCCTTCGAGTTGCCAGCCAGTGCCGGGCTCGGTTAATGAAGTCCTGGGAGCTTACTCTCCTTAAATCTTTTCTCTCCCCGTTCCTTATCTTTGCCTATTTTCTTTGTCCTCGGCGCTCCCCGCTCAGGTAGATTTCCTCCATCAAATGGCTTCCTTCATCCGCTTCTGATTTTCTCGCAGGGCCTCAGGAGCGAGGGTCTCAGATTTTGGCCACAATACTTACCTTCCTGGTCAGTCTGCTCGCTTTGCAGGAGGCTGGATTTGACCCTGCCGTGAAGAAGGCAAAGAACCCTGCTGGATTGGACAGCAGCCCATCTCGCTCAGTGGCCCACTAATTGCTTCTAGGCATTTCCAACAGAAGACAAAGACAAACTGTTCACTTCCCCTCCTCTTGGACAGCACCTTCAGCCCTAAACTCAGTGAATGTGGAAGCTTTTCCTGCCCTTGGTCTCTGGTGTGACGGAGCTTTCAAATACAAGAACACAAGGCGTGCCTCACTGGACTAGGTGCGTGGGCCATCGAGCCCAGCAGTATGTTCACACAGTGGCTAACCAACTGCACATGGGAGCCCACCAGCACAGCACAAGCCAACCATTTGCCCTGCTCACAGTCTTCCAGAATTTGGCCTTCAGGGTGTACCATCTTCTTCTGCAACGAGGACTGGTAGCCATTGAACCTTCTGATTGCCCTAGATTAGTCTAAATCTTTTTGGAACCAAAGCAAGCTGGTGGCCAACTCCATATCTCATGGTACTGAATTCAGAATTTAACTATGTGTTGTGTACAACAACAACAACAACAAAGGACCTTTTGTGAGCTGGTTTGGGTTTGTGGCTTGAGTGCTGGACTCTTATCTGGAGGTCTCCCAGTTTGATTGTGCACTCTTCCACAAAGCCAGCTGGGTGGCCTTGGGCTAGTCACAGCTGTCTTTCTGAGCTCCCACAGCCCCATCTACCTGTTGTGGGAAGAAGAACGGAAGGTTTTTCAGTTGCTTTGAGCCTCCTTAAATGGGTGAGAAAAGCAGGATAGAAAAGCCAACTCTCTTCCTCTTCATTAGGACCCAAAGGCAGGTGGAAAGTGTTCTTTTCGGAGCAGAGTCTTGTCCTGGAATTATCTGCTGAATAAGCAGATTTAGACATTGAGTTCTTCTGTGTAATTTAAGCTGTTCCATTCAGTTAACTGGCTCTCTTCCAGCTGTGTGAAGGCAACACATCTGGGCATGTGCAAAGTATATTTCCTCTCTCATTGCATTCCCAGTCTCTTCATTTATAACTTTTTTTACTCCACGGCGTGCAATTGTTTCCTTCTTCAAACGCCTTTTGCCCTTTCAGCTGCTGCTTTGAGACCACCTAAGTGAACGGAAAATTAGATCTTTAAGCGTCCTGGCTGCGTAGGTGCTTTAAAGTGTATTCCTAGCCTTTATTGGCAGTTCTTTCACACGAGTTGACTCTTTTTAATTCTGCCAGATGAGCAGGCCCTGTGAGTTTGCATAAGTGTAAAGATTTTCCTTCGAAAGGGGAGGGGGCCGTCTTGTTTTGAAATGGATCCTAGAACGTGGCGGAGAGGAGTGGAGAGCCGGTTCTGGGATTTTGGGCTGCCATGAATCAGGCCTCCCTGCGTGCTCCTGGGCTCCCTGCCTGCTGACGGACGCCGTTGGCCAGCGTAGGGACGCCTGACGTTTCCTCTTCCCCATTTGCTAATTTTCTTCATCAGTAAATTGTTCCCCTTGTCGGTCTGGTTTAGTTAACCAGTCCAAACTGCGGAAGAAAAGGTGATTGCAATTAAGCAACTTGACATTAATGAGACTTTCAAATTAGCCAGGAAACTCCTTTTGTTTCCCATGCCACTGCCAAAATAATGAAGCTCTCTCTCGGTCAATATATCCATCTGCAAGACCCACCGATGTGCAACTCTTGATCCAGGCTGGCTCCTCATAAACCCCATCACGGAAGGAGCTGGCGAGTGTTCCTTGTGCTCTCCTGCTCCAGCTGGCCAAAGCGTCGTCCTCGTTTCTTAGGCTTGTCTTCTGTCCCGGAACATGAGAGCTTTGAGGGGAAAGAGATGCCAGCCATGGCAGCAAGGTGGTGTCCCCAGGGACGGGGAAGGAACCCTCTGCATACTGGACACTGGAAACAGGTAAGGGGAGAGACCTCTTAAGCAACCAACCTTGCTGGAGCAAGACCCATCAGGTGGTGGGCTGTGCGCAGCTCTTTTGGCAGCTCAACTGGATTTCGGATGTGGCTTGTTCCTCTACCAAAACCTGAAGCCATCCTGAGCTACTTTTGTTATCCCAGCCACGTGAGAGCAGCGAGCGGGTCAGAAGCAGGAGGAGGAGGAGGAGGAGGAGAAGAAGAAGAAGAAGAAGAAGGTGATGTGAGAGCTGCTGATGGGACCAGAGGCAGCAGGATGTAAGCTGGACAAGTTGTTGTGAGAACTAAGCACGTTTCTCAGGGATCTCAAAGAATGGACACAGCAGAGTGCTTGCTAAGGGTCACCGTCCCTTTGTATTTATCCACACGTGAAAAAACAGCATGGCCAGAGAGGCTAAAGGCTGAAGAAGATTGCAAGCAAGGGCAAAGCCTTGAGGGAGGGGAAGATCCTGGGAGCCCAAGTCGTTTCCCCTCCATCCCGGTCCCTCCTGGTGACAGTCAAGAAGAAGAGAAAAGAAGGATGCTGCGTGTCGGCAACTGGCTCAGAAGGGAAGGACATCCACAGTGATTTGATGCCTGCCCAGGTCTGCGCTTCCAGAATGAGGGACCCCTGGCAAGGGATGGATGTCCTGTCTCAGTGCTGGGGGAGATGGATTCGGCGGGAATTTTGCTGTCAGCATCAGGAGAGGGTTAAGAGAGAGGAAAGCAAGGGCACCCATTCAGTTACAGAACAAAGCATGAAGAACCTGAGTGCATCCAGCGTTGGTGGAGGAAGGAGGACAGAAGCCACCATTCCTAGGAACAAATCCTGCCACTCAAAGTAAGTACCCGGTCAACTTTGATCTCAGCAAAAGCGTTTGACAGAGTTTCTCATGAGGTCCCTTGCAGTTGTTATGGTTCGGTACACTGAGTTGGGGCTGCCTCCGTATGATGGAGGAGACACGGCCATGAAGTTTCTTGGCAGATTAAAAAAAAAAAGAGGCTTGCAAAAACCACCTTCGGGGTAGAGGCTGGGGATTGAACCTGCAACCCTCTGTTTTCCAAGCATGTGCTTCTTTGCTGGGCTGTGAGAATCCTCTGTTGTTGTAGAGAAGGTGGTAAAATGGAGCCAGTTGGGTAAGCAGCCATCCCCAAGGGTTGGTTTTAGATGGATTTGCAAGGGTTCTGTCATTGCTTCTGTTCATCGGGATAGAACGACTACTGATATTAATCTCAGATGATGGGCAAACGCCTTAGAAGATTAAAATCATGTTGATGGGCTGAACTCTGGCCCAAAGTCATTGAGACAGAAATCATCTGCATAAGCATACATGAGAGAAGGGTCAAGAAAAGCAAGAATACTTTGTCATTGTAGATGTGGCCATAATGAAAGAATACTGCAGATTTGTTTCCAATACAATGAAATACAATGAAGTAGAAGAGATTGTAAAAGCCAGCAACGTGATGCAGCATCTTAAAAAGCCAAGGCGATCTTTGGGTTTCTTAACAGAAGCATTGTGATTGTCATCCCATAGGAAGCAATCAGTTTAGTATGTCCCTAACTCATTTGGCCACACTAGGAGCCCTGCATCCAGCCCTGCACACCAAACCTTAAAAGTGATATTGAAGAAGGCTGAGAGGAGAAGTTCAGAAACCAAGCGAAGTCAGGAAATTCCACAACTGAGGGGCCACCACTGAAAAGGCTCTCTCATGTGCTGCTGGCCCTTGAACACTCAAAGGAGATGAAAGTGCAAGGAGAGCCTGCCTGCTAAGCTTCGCAGTCGTGGACCAGATGCTCCTTCAAATATTTTGGACTCAGTGGTGTGCAAGTAATCATTACAGATGTTTTAGGGCTGTTTTGATGCGCATCTGGCCAGAAACACCCCTCCATAGACAACCTCCTGTATTCTGTACTAGGTCCACCTTCTGAATTGCCTGCAGGGGCAGCCTGACGTCTCCCCACCATCACCATATGGTGCTACTGGGACACCAAAGGGATTGGGAGGGTGTGGAAAAGGCAAACACCTGTTAGATGTGGCCGGCTTCTCTCAGCCTTGCTGTTTTTAGAAGAAGGTCTGCCGTCCTCACGGATCGCCTCCTTACACGGCGTAGCATGGTCTCTGTGCTTTTCTTTTCCCCCTGCCAGTTCCACGATGGCTCCGCGTTGAAAGAGCGCCCCACTAGTAGCTAGCGGGGGTTTCAAAGGGTCTGTCTCTGGGAGAGAAAGAGAGTTGTATGTGCTTGTTCTCTGGAAAGATCTCCTTTGCTTCTGTGCTAGAAGAGCAACAGCTGTGTTTGGGGAGGGCCCTTCCCTAGACGATGGATGAAGCCAAGTGGTGTTTGTGAATTCACATCCAGGACCTAAGGGATGAAACAGAGCAAAAGATCAGCATGGAGGAATTAACTGGTTGGGATGGATGGGTGACAATGTAATGCAGGTACCTTTTGACAGATGTATCAGTGGCTACTAGAATGAATGCCTAGGTGCATCTTTCAGGCTGAGGGGGGGGGGAGGAAATGGGGCGCTTCTAGGGCCATCTGCTGGGACTCGAGAGCAGGAGAAGGTTTGTCCTTGTCTCTGCTTGAGATGCCCATGAGCATTTGGTGGGCCACTGTGTGCGACAGGATGCTGGACTAGATGGGCTGTGGCCTGATCCAGCAAGGCTTCTCTTATGTTCTTATGTTCTTAACAGAGGATTAGATAACAGGGTTAGGTATGTAAAGGCTCAGGTCAGAAGAAGAGTTGGTTTTATACCCAGCTTTTCTCTCTGATTTAAGAGGACTCAGTGCTGCTGACAGGCCTTCTCTTCTTCTCCCCACAGCAGACACCCTGTGAGGTAGGTAGGGCTGTGAGAGCTCAGAAGAGAGCTATTGTTAGCCCAAGGTCATCCAGCTGGCTTCATGGAGGAAGAAGAGTTGGCTTTTCTACTTCACTTTTCTTACCCATTTAAGGGGACTCAGAGTGGCTGACAAAGCTTTCTGTTCTTCTCCCCACAACAGACACCCTGTGAGGAAGGTGGGGCTGTGAGAGCTGAAAAAGAGCTGTGACTAGCCCAAGGCCACCCAGCGGGTTTTGTGCAGGAGTGAAGAATCAAACCGGGAGACTACCAGATAGGACTCTGATACTCTAGCCACAAGACCAAATAGGGCAGATTCGATGGAAATGAAGGAGGCCAGATTAGCTTAATACCGTTTCCCTGAAAATAAGACCTACCCTGAAAATAAGCCCTAGCATGATCTTTCAGGATGCTTGAAATATAAGCCCTGTATAAGTGTTATATAAAATATCCCCGGAAAATAAGCCCTAGGGCGTCTTTAGGAGCAAAAATTAATATAAGACCCTGTCTTATTTTTGGGAAAACATAGGTAGTAATAACAGCCATGAAGGTACTTAGGTGAGGTTGGAGGAGGAGGAGGAGCAGAAAGCTGCTGGATATGGCAGGGCGCATGGCCTTCTCTAGAGCAGATCGGGGAACCAGAGAGCCACAGTGGTCCTGAAAATGTGGCACCATCAGTGGACAGAATCCACATTAGCTGCTGCTGGGCTTCTGGGCAGCCCAAGGACAGGAAGAGCACAGCATGGGTGGACAGAAGGCTGAAGGCCGGCCAAGAGATGTCCTGACACTGGACGTTTTCATGGGAAGCAGTTCACAGGCCTGAAGTTAACAGTGGAGCCTGCTATGGGGAAATGCAGAAAATATAAGAACATAAGAAGCTAAGAGGAGCCCTTCTGGATCAGGCCACACCCTTTCTGGTCCACCATCAGGTCTAACACAGTGGCCCATGGGCATCTCAAGCAGAGACAAGGGCAAACCTTCTGCTCTCAAATCCCAGCAAGTGGCCTTAGAGGCATCCTGTTTATCCTCCCAGCCTGAAAGATTCTTGTAGCTATTGATACATCTCTCATCCATGAATTAAGAGGAGCCCTTCTGGATCAGGCCACACCCCATCTAGTCCACCATCAAGTCTCACACAGTGGCCCATGAGTGGCCCATGGGCATCTCAAGCAGAGACAAGGGCAAACCTCCTGCTCTAGAATCCCAGCAAATGGCCTCAGAGGCGTTCTGCTTGTCCCTCCAGCCTGAAAGATGTACTTAGGCACCCATTCTAGTACCCACTGATACATCTGTCATCCGTGAATTTTATTCATAGAGAAAAGAAAAGGAAGTGGCACCTCCTGAGTGAGAAGGAGCTTTCCGTCAGAGCTGGGGAGAAAGTCAACTGAAACGGATAAGGGCGGAGTTGCACGGCAGCTCTACGCAGGAAGCTAAGAGGAGCCCTGCTGGATTGGACCACAGCTCATCTGGTCCTGCATCCTGTCTCCTGCCTGCCTTTCTAACCCAGAGGTTCTACCTGGGCATCTGTTCTCCAAATGGGAAGCCAAGGATGATGTTTGCTAAGCAGTCTGTGACCTCTTGCTCTTCAGACGGCCAGCGGCCTCCTTGGGATCCTGACTGCCAGGGGAGCATTGGCTCTTACTTGGTATAGCTTATCCCTGCTATCCTAAGCTTCCCTTGAAGGCAGATTAAGGTGCCAGGCTGGCCCTCCCAGAGCACCCCAGCTCACGACTTTGGCAGGCATTTTTCATCCGTCCTCCTCAGTCCTTTCCAGCTCATGACGGCGTGGCGCATGCTTCTGACAGGCCCATGCAAGGCTGCTAAAAGAGAAAAGTTACCTAGGAGTGTAAAAAACACAGTTCTGCTGAATGTGAGCGGAGGCTTCTCTTGACCGCCAGAGAGAGCGCCGTGAGCCGGCTGTGTCTGTCCCAAGAGCGCTCTCGCTTTGCGCCGTCCCCAGCAGACGGTCTGTAGGGTCCCATTGCCTGTGATCCTAGTGGCAGCAAGGCACCAGCCTAGCTTGCAGCCTTCCAGAGCCCCTGGGGCACCCGGCCCTCTTGCCGCAAGCGAGTTCAAAGAAGGCGTCTTCATGTTACGTGCCTGGCTGGGGCAGGCAGGTTGTCGGGAGGCAGACACGCAACTTCCCGGTCCCCTTGCGGCTGGCTGACGGTTCGGCGCAATTAAGTAGAACCTGTAGAGAGAATCATTGAGAGCCGCAGACGTCCTGGAAGAGGAAAAACGGGGAAATCTCGTTATCTCTCCCCACTGGAGAGAGACATACAAGCACAGATGCTTTTTGGAAACAGCGGTGCATCTCTGCTTGGCGGCGAGGGAACGAGGCATGTCTGTTGCGGGGGGGGGGGGGCAAATTCATTAGTCAAACGGCTGCCAGGGGACATCTTTGTGCTGAAACCTTGGGATTGTTTGAGAGGTGAGTGCTGAGTAGACTCAACCTGGTACAGGAAGGTCCAAGGAAATTGTGGCGATGGATGGAGATGTTGCTGAGAAGTCCTTCTGTCGCCCCTCACTCCCTGCAAGGGCAGATATGAGCCAGTTTGGTCTAGTGGTTAGGGAGCTGGACCCTTATCTGGGAATTCCAGGGTTGATTCTGCCGTCCTCCACGGAGCCAGAAGGGTGACCTTGGGCTAGTCACAGCTCTCCTGAGTTCTCACAGCCCCACCTACCTCACAGAGTGTGCTGTTGTGGGGAGAAGAACAGAAAGCTTTGTCAGACGCTTTGAGCCCTCTTAAATGGGTGAGAAAAGCGGGGTAGAAAAGCCAACTCTTCTTCTTCTTAGTGTTGACCCTTTGGAAGGAAGCTTCTGCTGTCTCCTTCACGAGCGTCTCTTCTCCAAAGCAAGGCAAATTCTGCATTTGGGAACTGGTGGAGAAGCCTGACAGCTGCTTCTTGCGCCTGCCGATGCTGGGCTCCCGGCCAACTGGTGGGTTGCATCACTCCAAAAGCTGGCAACTGGCCTGTGCCACCTACCGTCCAGATATCGTGGTCTCCTTCTTCTCAGGCTGGGGTCCTCCAGCTGCCATGATTGCTGGGATCACTAGTTCAGGAGCATCTGGAAGGCCGCAGTCTTGAGAGCTGCTGGGCTAGAATTTCCTGCTAACAGCCAAATTTCTGTGCCCATGAAACCCTCGTTCTGTGCTCAGATGTCTCAGATTGTTCAGACAGAACTCTGTTCATCTCCACTTGACAAGCTCCTGCCGAGAGAACAGCCTCCTATACTCATAAGAGCCTAAGAACCTAAGAGGAGCCCTGCTAGATCAGGCCACAACCCATCTAGTCCAGCATCCCGTCTCACACAGTGGTCCACAAACTGCCCATGAGCATCTCTAGCAGGGACAAGGGCAAACCTTCTCCTGGTCTTGAATCACAGCAAATGGCCCTAGAGGACTCCTGCTTGTCCCCCCAGCCTGAAAGATGGACTTAGGCATCCACTCTAGTAGCCATTGATACATCTGTCACCCATGAATTTCTCCAACCCTTCCTGAAAGCCATCCAGGCTGGTTGCTGTCACCACCTCTCCTGGTTCCATAAACCGATGACCCTTGGGGTGAAGAAATAGTTCCCCTTGTCTGATCCGACTCTCCTCCTCTGAGAACCAGGGTCTCCTTGACAGAATGAGCTGAAATATATTTTGCCTTTATCTCTCCTGAAACTTTGGCTCCAGCCCCAACTACGATTTAATCCAATTTCAGAATAAAGAGGGTTGCTCATTTTCTTGTCACGCTACCTTAACCGACAGGTGGATTTTCTGAGTTTGAGAATGCTGGAATGAAACAACTTGTCAACACGGCTGATGTTTCTGCCCACTCTGAAAGTGTACTGAAGCCGGATTAAAGCTGAGATGTACTTGGATCCCCAGTGGCTAAAAGCTTTGGAGGTTTTGTTAAATAATAGATTAGCAATTGCTCGAAACCATGAACATAAACGGTGTCCTAAATGTTTAACCTTTATCATGGCCGTTAAAACACAGTTTTTTTCTTTCTGTTGCATGTGGATGTAAGAGAAAAGCTAGGCCAAGAGGGGATCTTAAGTGGTGGCCCTCCAGATGTTTCTGGACTACAACTCCCAGCATTCTGTACCAGCCCTTCTCAGAGTGGAATGCTGGAACCTGTAGTTCAGGAACATCTGGAGCATTTACATTGAGGATTTCTACACTGGATTATCTCTTTAGGAGTGAACTTGAGAACATGGCTTCTTGGAAGGAGTTTGGAGTAGTCCATGGGTTCGAGAGAGAAAGTACATTTGGGAGGGTTATCGCCTGCTTTCCAAGGCCTCAGGTACGTTCCCTAGGAAGGAAAGCTTTGGCTCTTCTTGGTGATGTGTCTGTGTGTGTCTCTCTGTGTGTGTAAATGCTCCAACTCCATAATGCTTCTGGCTCCCTGTTTCTGGCAGCGACCACTTGACAGGACCATTTAGGTTTTTAAAGACACACTCACACGCTGTCCCTTTGATTTTCCTAGACCTTCCCCCTTTCCCCCTCTTGTGAAGAAAAAGAAGAAGAAAGAATCATTTAAAATTTGCTTTCTGTCCCCACTTTGGGGGTGAGGGAAAGCCAACCCTCAACCTTGTGTAGTCAAGGTTATGGCGATAAATTCTGTTGCATTGTCACTTCTATTCGGAGTAAATTGGCCGGCCGCTTTCGGGCTGAAGGGAAGATAATTTGCTGTAGTATTTCAAATGGATTAGAAATGGATTTGAAGGGAAAGTTCATGCCTCCCATTACAAAGGCTAGAAAGAAGACTATCTTAAGGCACTGTTCAGTCGCTGGCCTTCATTATCCACGCTTAATACCTTTCCTATTTTCCAGCATTAATGAAATTTCCTGTCGGAGCAGAGCCGGCTGGACGGATGGGAGAGGCCTTTACATCGCAGGGTTTGTGTTGTAGAAAAGGAATTACAAGCCCCTCGCGTGGAGGGCAGGCGTATTCTTCAGGTCCTTGGCCTGGCTATTATCTCATTAATTTTATCCTCTCTTCTCAATACAGTTCATTTCCGAAGGCCGTCCTTTCCATTAGGGTAACAATTTGGTGGAGTACGGTGACACCGTGGGGAATGAAAAGCTACAAGCTGTTTTCCAAGGCACCCCGGCCGTCCTTCCCGAAGCCCCTTCCTCCTCCTCCTCCTCGCGCGCCGCACCTGGCCTTTGCCCAGCGCTGAATGTGGAGCCTGCTCGGCAGGCGCGGGTGATGCCAGAGGAGAGCTGCCGGCGCTCCCAGATAAAGCGCTTGGGAGGTGAGCCTGTTGGGCTCTGATCTTTAGAATCGCCCTGCCGGGATAACAAGGCCTTCAGAGGTTGCAGGGAAGGAGGCTGCAGACTGAGCAATGCTTCTTTTTGTGTGGAAATGCTTCATGCTCAGCCAGGCATGCCATCAGCTCCCCGGCCCTCTGGCTCCTTCCCTCCCTCCCGCCCCAACTGCCAACCGTCTCTTGCAGTCTGCTATTCTGGCTCCTTGGCCTTTGCAAGACGACCCTCAGGTTCCTTCCTTCCTTTTATTTCAGCTCTTCATTGTGGCTTCTTTCTGTTCATGCACTTTCCCGCAACTGACTGTTTATAGCCGCAATTGCTACTGCAGGGAATCACTGAGCACACGGAGACTCATTCACCGAAGCAGAAGCCCCTGGCATTAAAACCTCAGGAGCTTCTAACTGTGCAGTTGGTGCTGCATTTGGCCGCAGCTGGGGGTGGGGGTCCGCTTGCCTTACATCTGTAGTTTGCGTCTATGTAGCTGAGATTGTCATAAGAACACGAAGCGTAAGAGGAGCCCTGCTGGATCAGCCCATAGCCTGCCTAGTCCGCCATCCCGTCCCACACAGTGACCCACCCATAGCAAGACCTTCACCTGCTCTTGAATCCCAGGAAATGGCCTTGAGGGGCCTCCTGCCTGTCTCCCCAGCCTGGAGGAGGCACCTGCACATCTGTTCTAGTAGTTGTTGATAGACCTGTATTCCATGAATTCATCTAACCCTTAAGGCTAGAAGGGACTCCGTTCTTCCGCCCTGTGCCGTAGGCTTGATCCATTTCGGTCTCCCAAGAAGTGGATGGGGGAACCTTCAGGGGTGGTTTGGATGCTATAGCTTACAAGGTCACCGTTTTTGAGGTCAGTCAGCTGTCAGATCAGTTCCACCTCACTGATCTTATGGCAGAGGCCGGGTCACAGAGCAAGATTCTCTGCCTGATCCCTTTCTTGTTGGGCTGCCAGTTTAGATTTTAGCAGGGGCTGGAACAGACCTGGGTGTGATATGTGCACAGAGGTGGAAGATGCCAAGTGCTCTGAGATTGGGTGTCCTCTTTCAAATCCCTAACCCACCTTCCACCCAACAACAACAACAGTAGTAGTAGTAGTAGCAGCAGCAGCAGCAGCAGCAGCAGCAGTAGTAGTGGCCATTAAAATCTAATATAATTGAATAACCTGTCAATCCAGCCCAATTTTGTATTAGTTACCAATTTTAAAAAGCAGTGACTTTATCAGCACGTCGAGGATTGCTCAAGATCTTGCAAATTAGAGGCATCCTGTTTCTCCAAACTGGAGTTGGTACCTGAGCATCCATTCTAGTAGCTACTAATACAGTTGTCCTCTATGAATGTGTCTAACCTGTCCTTCAGACTCTCTAGGTTGCTTGCTGTCGCCACCTCTTCTGGTAGTTAATTCCATATTTATTTATTTATTATTTATTTATTTACATTTCTATCCCGCCCATACCCGAAGGTCTCTGGGCGGGTTACAACAGGTAAAAATAAATTAAAACAAGATACAAATTGAGAGCAGATACAGATTAAAATGAAATACAAATAAAACAAGATGCACACTTAAACATCTTAAGATTCAACAAATTTAAAACCATGCACTCCGTAGTGTATTAAAATGATACCATTATAGCTGGGGAGGGAAAATAAATCCTTAACGAAAGGCCGAGGTAAACAGGTGTGTCTTTAAGGTGGATGACCCTCTGGGTGGAAAAATACTCCCGCTTGTCAGCCTTAACCTGCCTGCTCATCAGCCTCATAGAAAGCCCCCTTCGTCTAGTGTTGTGTGATGGAGAAAATAATGTTCCTCTCTCCACCTTTCCCACAGGGTATGGCTCTGCTTGCGCCTGTGGTGTCTTTGAAAGAGAGGAAGAGCTGGAAGTTTCTCGTGAATGATCCTGTTTGCAGCCTCTTTCTTTCTCCGGCTTGCGTATCACACAGGATGCTTTCTAAAGGTGGCGCTTGCTCTCGTGCCCCTGTGTTGTTAGCAGAGCAGGTGGAACTCTTGCTAGATTTGCCTTCCTGGCTGTTGCTCCTCTCTCCAAAGGGCCTTGATTTTTCCTCCGGAGTGTCCTCTGCTCTCCGCTGTTCAGGCCTGGCCTGGTTGTTCTGCAAGGAGGTTTGAAAGAGAGGGAGGCAAAAGGAAAAACTGCTGAAGCAGTAGAGCAACTTCCTGGCGCCTTTCCGCTCCGTCTTTCAGTCTGCTGTAGGGGAAAACAGCTCTAAAGGTTATTGGAGCAGATTACAGGTCTGTTTGGGCACTTGGGCTCATCGCTGACTTTCCTTCCTCCAGAACAGAGCATTTTTGAAGGCCACAAGGCCTGATTTTGGGCGACAGGGGGGAGGTGGAACTTCTGGGAGCTCTGAGCATGGAGGACATGTGCAGGAGTCACAGAGTCAGCTCCTGGCTATCATGGGAAAGGGTTTCCACTCTGTTTGAGAACGTTTCTTCTCCGTTCTCTTTGTGTTGAAACCTGCTGTCCCACTGATATCTTTCCTTTCTGCACCCACCTTCATTGTGGCAACGCAGGCAGAGGCAGCTCATCCCAGCCAGGGAAGGGGGTGGATGGATGGGGGGCTGCTGCCAGGTACTGGGCCCCTAAGCTGATCCCATTTGTGTCACTCTGAACAGGGATTGCAGCCTTGCCTGGGAATCTTGGAATCTTGCAGAGATGCTCCAGAGGATTCTGGGACTTCCTGGGAGGGGTGTTGCTGCCACTTGCCATCTTCCCTTTGGGACTGAGTCCTGCGGATGATGTGGACACATTGTCAGTAGTTGGAGGTATCAGTGGCTACTTAGGTCTCCACCAGGCCGGAGAGACAGTCAGGAGGCCTCTCAAAGTCATTTTTGCAGGGAGTTGAGAGCAGGTGAAGGTTTGGCCCTTGCCTTTTGCTTGAGATGCCCAGAAGCAACTGGTGGGCCAGTGTGAGAGGCAGGATGCTGGACTAGATGGGCTGTGGCCCGATCCAGCAGAAAGGTTCCTCTTAGGCTCTTATGCTCCATCCTCTTGATAGATACAGGACTGGGTTGCCAGTATCTTCTGCTCAGATGCTGGTGACCGAATCTTGCCTTCTGCTTTCCACAGCCACGGCCCCCAGAAGATACTTTCCAAAGCATTTAATTCTTCTGTGCTCCATACCACTCATGGTGATGCCCAACCCATTAGCAGTTTCCACATGGCTTTCCTTGTAGGGTTGTTGGGAGCAGAAGATGATGTCTGCAACTTTATGTTATTCAGAAAAGAGACAAAATAGAACAGCAACAAATGTAAGAATCTAAGAGGAGCCCTGCTGGATGAGGCCACAGCCAATCTAGTCCAGCATCCTGTTCCACGCAATGGTCCACCAACTGACAATGGCAGAAGACCTGGCATAATTGCTGGATTCCCTGTATTAGCAATTTTATGGGATAACGGCTTATACTATCCCGGGACCGCGTTGGGAGAGCTGCGTAGTCCCAGGAGAATCACAGGTTTTAGCCTGCATCTAGAAGCACCCTCAGAATCAAAGATTGGACTCCAAAGATTCCATTCAGCACTGCCCCATACCAGTTGGACTGCATGCTTTGTTTTGTGCGCACGCACGGTTTTAGGCTAGTGAAGAATGGATAGCCCAAATCTAGTGGAGAATGAAATACAACTTTATTTTGGTTGGAAGATGTGGCTCAGTTTGCTTTGTAACCTAATGGCTGCTAGCAGTGCAGCGAAATGGTCTTCCACAGAAAAAGGGGGTGGGTGACTTAGGTTCATGACGTGTCCTAATAATAGTAGACTGTCCTTAAAGGTACCTCTGCATTATTATGCAGCGTCAGCCTGGCAAACTGTGTGAAGTGGCTAAAGTCCACTTTGCTGCCCTTGTGTCACGCCTTCTCACTGGGGTCGCATGGGTTTGCTAATATTCTCTGCATTTGAGATTCTAAAGAGGGTTACTCTTCTGGGAATGACTTGTTGTCTAGCGTTTACTTGCCAAATGTGTACTCCAGCTTTCCATCAGTAAAGTGCTCAGAGCAATTTGCAGTGATACCAATAAAGTTCATACAGCAAGAAAATAAAAGCAAAATATGTGAAACTTATATAAGTCAATTTTAAGAAGAAAAATAAAGCAAATTTCAGCCGATTTTCAAAGCTGCCTGAGGGCTGGGTAGCAGAAAGTGGAGTATTTCCAAGTGAATACAATACTTTGAACCTTCTGTAATAGTTGATTAGATTATTCAGGAAGATTTGACTTTCTTGTGTTCCAGATAATGCACAGCATAGCTGGCCTTGAGCTGTAAGAATCCACACTAAACAGGTTTGAACATGACTCACTGACCAATGGTTGGTACCTTGATCTTTGAAGTGGAGGCACAAGAGGCCAACGCACCATCATGGTCAAGCTAAGGAGACTTAGAACATAAGAACATAACATGACCCTTGCTTGATCAGGCCATAGCCTATCCCATCTCACGCAGTGCTCCAGAAATTGCTTCTGACTCCCTGCAATGGTCTTTAGAGACCTCCTACCTGCCCCTCCAACCTGGAGACAATACCTAGGCATCCATTCTAGTAGCCATTGAGGCATCTGTCATCTCACCCTTTCTTAAAGCCTTCTAGGCTGGTTGCTGTAAATTCTGTAGGCCAGTGATCCTTTGGGTGAAGAAATACTTCCCCTTGCCGATCCTAACTCTCCTGTGGTTGGTTTGTGCCTAAATCCTCAGGTATACCATCTTGGATTCCATGCTGGAAGAAAGGTAACTGATGTGCTGACTAGGGGTGTTTTTCCACTGTCACTAGAAGTACCCATTAAGTACCCATTAATGGGTACAAAAATGCCATTACGTACCCATTAATGGGTACTTAATGGGTACTTTTAGTGACAGTGGAAAAACACCCTAGAATGAGTGTTGTCTGGTACAAAGGCAAGATACCAAAGCAGAGACTGAGACCAAGGGCAGAGACAGGACTCTTTTCCCTTTTAGCACCAAGGACAGCTCCTAGCAGTCAGACAGGTTGCTCTATGAATGTCACAGTCCCAATTGTGGCTTTGCTTTGTTTCTGTCTTCTACCAAAAAGGCTTAATGATAACATGGAAACTTGGGGAAAGGGTCTGGCAGTTCCCTCCAGGGTTAGAGCCGTTGTGACTTGTACCCTGTTGCCTTTGTTCAGTGCTTGGGTCTCCTTAGTTTGCTGTAAAGGTTCTTCCGGCCACCAACAGGGTCTGAGTCCATCTCTGAATATTTTACCATGTTTCAGGTCAGGGACTGGCTCACACCTCTTTTGAAAGCAAAGTCACAGTGCAAGAATTTATTGAATTTATTACCGTCAAAAGCTGGAGCAAAACTGCAGTGGGTAATAGAAGTCTGTAGCTAAGTGCAAAACCTACTTTTAAGTTGTTGTTGTTTTTAAATACAGTTGACTTTAAAATAAGGACAGCAGTAAAGGTATATTTATTAGGTTTTATACATTTTTTGGGGGGGGGACTAATTTTAAAAGATGAACATACGTGATGAAAGTTCTGTGGGTAGAAAATCCATTGTCTTAGGGCAGTGGAGTTCAACCTGTTCCTTAATATCGGAAGGAGTGCCTTCTCCCATATAGTTTTGCAATTCACGTGGTGGTCTTTTCTGTAGTGGCCCTCAGGCATTGGAATAACCTCCCAGGAGAGTTAGGCCAGGCACCGACCACTGTGTGGATTTGGGTGCCTGGTTAAAACTCCCTTCTTCACTCAGACCCTTTGACATTTCGCTCCCTCCTGATATTGTTACGTGGAAACTGCCCTTTTTTGTACATTTATGCACAAAGTTGTGATTTTGTTGTAGCTCAGGGCGAAGGAGACTTGGTAGTTTCACGTTTTCTGCCCTTCTCATCCTGCAAAACCCAATCTGTCCTGAGTCGTGGAGTTTGAGAGCCTTTTGCCTGGGCTGGCGGGTGAAATAAAAACTTACGCCACATGTAATTTCGATTCTACTGCTCTCAATTTTCTGATACATTGTCTTCCTTCTGATTCCGGTCCCCGGAGTATAATAATTCATCCCGATCAATCTGCGTAACAAGTTTAATCTTTGGCACAAAACGTGGAGCCGCAAACCAGAGGCACGTCTGATCCTCCCTCGGAACATGACTTGGCTCCAGAAAACGCCGGCAGACGGCCCTGGTTCAAAGCCCTGCCCCTCTTCAACAAGCGCCTGCCAAGAACATTCGAAACATTCAGAACTCGTTCAAATCCGGACATTTGAATTCACATCGAATGTCTATACGTTTATTTTTGAACATTCAAATGAATGTTAAAAATGCATACATATCGGTACGCACCTTGTTCGTATCCGTATGCATTTGTACAGATACATACGGGATAGAAACGGGATGCATACAGGTGCTTACGGATGTGTACAGACACCTACAAAAGTTGTTGCATTCGTATCTTCAAATATGAATAAAATATTCCTATGAATTGTTCGCATTGGATTCAGATTTGAATGTGTTTGTTTTTTCATGAATATTCAAATTGAATCAGATGAAACCACCCCTACCCCTGCTGTCTCATTTGTCTTATTTTACAGGGCAGGGATATTTCACCAGCTGATTATCCTTGCAGCTCCGCGTTCCTGTTTTCCTTTTACCGTTGGCCGGTCGAGGGCTGGGCAGCTCTTTTGCCCCACGTTCAGGCCAGCTCCCCTTGGCAGCTGCTCCGGACCTTCTTTTGTGCCGGTTCTTGCTTCACACGCATTAACTATTTATCTTTTAACTCCCACGATTTTCATGCAGCACTTAGCAGACGTCAGCACTTTCCCCCTGTTCCCTGTTACAGGAAGAGACCGCGGCGTCGCGGGGGATCAGTTTCTACAGATCGCTTACACTTTGGAGGTGTGCGTTTAGTGTCAATTTGCCTCCTTTCCAGCCTCCCTTTTTGGGGAATTTGAGGCTCCTGGAACTTGTCGAGACCACTTGCATTACAAGACGTCGCTCTGCTTTTGTGCTGAAGATTGGCCAAGGGGAAAACTTAGATCTTGGTCTGTACATTTTGTCTCGTTCTTCTCTCCCGCCCCCCCCCCCCCAAATGGGCTCCTTTATGGCAAGAAATGGACGAGCTCCTTTTTATGGCAGACCTATCAAACCACAGTACATTTCTTTAAATTATTCACTTTCTTCTTATAAAGCCAACCACTACTTAATCTGTCAAGATACAGTCCTATTATTTTACAGCTGTGCCTTCGTTAAAAGAAGGGCTGCAAGAAAATCGAGATGACATACTTATAAAAAGCTTCAAATTCAGTGCTCAGGGTAATTGTACAAGTCAACACCACCTGATATTTGGAATTATTCCCACCCCTTTTGATGGTCTGCAGAATAGAAAGCCATCATCCTTCGAACCTTAGAATAGTGGCATAATACGGAGTTTCATGGTAATCACTATTATCCACCACCACCCAAAAAACCATTCTAGTGATACCTGTATGTGGTACATATAAACCCATCTCTCTGAGCTGACTAGGACCAATTGCCTAGTGATTACCAGTTGCCTGGTTGACCCAGCTGAAAGCCAAAAAGGAAATGGTGGGAACTAAAGAACTTCCTAGTTAGATCAGGGGGCTTTGAAAGTTCGGTTCCAGATTAGAAGGGCTGTCTGGGAGACTGGGCGAAAGAGTGACATAATAACCAGTTGAGAACCCCGTGTTAAGAGCCCAACAGTAGGACGTATAAACAGAATGCTGTTAATGCTCTGGTGACCTCCAGACTAGACTATTGTAATGTGCTCTACATGGAGCGGCCCTTGAAGACGGTTCAGAAGCTTCAGCTAGTGGAAAATGCAGCTGCTAGATTGGGAAAGCTGGCCGGATGCACCTCACTCCAGTCTTAAAAGAATTGCACTGGCTGCCGATTCGCTATCGAGCCCAATTCAAGGTGTTAACTCTGACTCATAAAGCAGGGTATAAAAACCAACTCTTCTTCTTTAAAGAAGAAATAAAATGCCATTAACGCCATATTGAAGAGCATAGCTTGGATGGGTGCAGAAATTACAAACACGCTTTGGTTTCCGTTTGAGCAGCAGCCAATAGCCAGTAGGAGCAAGCAAGGTGTTATTAAATTATATCAGTGGCCCTGTAGTTCTTTGGGCTGCGATAAAGTACCCACTGAAATTCTGTGACTTGCCCAAAGAAGGCTGAGCTTTGAACAATGCTTGGAAGGTCAACTGGTTCACTGGTCAAGCTGGCCATGTGATTTGTCAGCAGGGAAACTGCCCCTTTTTCTCAGCCTGTGAGGTCTTCTGGAATGGAGGACTGAGAGTTTCCCAGAAGACCAAGTATGTTGACATGAACATGAAGAAGGCCAGCTGAATTTAGGCCACCTGTGGCCTCCTATCCCAGAGAGCACTAGGCCAGAAAAGCAGGCCTGTGGAAATGATGGCCACAGCCCAACACAAGCATTTTAAAAATGAGATGCAAAAATGGGATGTGAACATGTAAAGAGAAGGTATTTGTCTCACTCTTCCTTAAAGCCATCCAGGCTGGTTGCTGTCGCCACCTCTTCTGGCAGCAAATTCCACAGACCCATGACCCTCTGGGTGATGACCCTTGGCCATTCCTGTCTCTTCTGCCCCATCAGCGTCATAGAGCGCCCCCTGGTGTTGCTGTTGTGAAATAGATTTCTTTTCATGAGCCAGGTTGGTCTAGTGCTTAGGGAGCTGGTCTCTTATCTGGGAATACGGGGTTTGATTTCACCCTCCTCCCTGAAGCCAGCTGGGTGACCTTGGGCTAGTCACAGCTCTCTTGTTTGCTCTCACAGCCCCACCCACCTCTGTCGTGGGAATAAGAATAGAAAGGTTTGTCAGCTGCTTTGAGTGAGAAAAATGGGGTACAAAAGCCAATGCTGCTGCTGCTACAATTCTTCTTCTTCTTCTTCCTGCTCCTCCTCCTCCTCCTCTTAAGCCTTCATTTTCTCTCCTTCTTCTCTTCTTCCTCCTCCTTCTAGTTAAGAAACTAGGGACCCAGGAGGGTTTGGTGGGAACTGAAGGTGAAGTGCCATATCCCAAAAATTTGAGAACTGCTCACCTACTCACTGAAGCGCACACACACAGAGGCAAATCTGGGCATCTGTACAAGCTAAAACACACAAAAAAAGCCTGTCTGTATTGTAACCCGAGATATGCCTCTGAGCAAACCTTATCAAAAACCAAAGTTTGCAAACTATACTTTATGAACCTCATTTTAATTTGTGTGTAGTATTATCATTAAGAGTGTCCCTGTTCCCTCCCACACCAATTTCCTTTTGTGTCTTGTCTCTTTAGATTGTAAGCCTGTCTAAGATTAAGATAATATTGTAGCTTGCCCTGAGATCTTCGGGTATAGGGCGGGATAGAAATGCAAACAAACAAAACAAAACAAACAAACAAAACACAAAACACGGTAGATCTCCTACAGAGTGTTCTAATGCCTATCAGATGGGAAATGCCTTTTCATGTAGTTTGCTTGCTAAAGTGAATGGGAGGTTATTGTCCTTGCAGTGTACCACTAGATGGAGATATGAGGGCAGGAGGAGATGTTGGAAACAGAAAAATCCTCTGCTTTTTCTCAAGGCTTTTTTTTGGGGGGGAAGGTATGTTTGTGTTTGTTTTTCAGAAGAAGATCACGAGGGCCTCATAAGCATTTCCAAGGCTCTGCACAGAGCAACCCATGATTAACCAAAGGAGACCCACCCGATCTTGGGAAGGGAAACTGGCATAAAAACTCCCCAATTTTCATTTGAAGGCAATCCTAGTTCTCATTGCCATTTAATAAGGACATAAGAGGAGCTCTGCTGGGCAAGGCCACAGTCCACCTGGTACAGCATCCTGTGCCACTCAGTAGCTCACCTGTTGTTTCAGGGCATCTCCAGCAGAAAGCAAAAGCAAAACTTTCCCCTGCTCTCAACTCCCTCAAAGGGCCCTTAGAGGCCTCCTGCCTGTATCTCCAACCTAGGCATCCATTCCAGTAGCCATTGATACCCCTCTGTTCATAGGAGTTTCATGGCGCCACTTTGAGCCGTCTTGGTAAAAAAACGCTTGCCCCTGGTAGCAGGATGCCAGGTTTTGTTTCTGGCACGAAGCAAATGCGTTCACAAGGCAGCCCTTGGGGGGGGGGGGGCTTGCTGCTTCCTTGGTTCAGCTGCAGTTGGGAACAGCTGTCTTTATGCTGCTGCTTGGGGAATACCTTGCACTGGGCCAAGGGTACGGATGCTGCAGGAGATGAGAGGCTCTAATGGACACGTTAGCACTCCGAGGAGCATCTGGGTCAGGCCTGCAGAGCAGTTACAGGCAGGGAGATTTGTCTTGTCTCCTAGCTGAGGCTTGAACTCCTTGGTAGCTTGTTGCTTGTGTCTTTTACTCCCTCTAACCAGCTGTTTGGGTCCAAACCTGAGAAAAAAGGCCATGCGCTGCTTTCCTTCCATTCCAATTGCAGCCGTGGCAGGTAGTGTCTACCAGATGGACTGTTCAGTGAAACAGGCTCCATTTACGTTGGACATATTAGGAACCCTGCTGGATCCGGCCACTGCCCAACTAGTCCAGCATCCTGTCTCACACAGTGGCCCACCAGTGGCCCATAGGCATCTCAAGCAGAGACGAGGACAAACCTCCTGCTCTCCAATCCCAGCAAATGGCCTTGTCCCCCCAGCCTGAAAGATGGACCTAGGCATCCATTCTAGTAGCCGCTGATACATCTGTCTTCCATACGTTTGTCTAGCCTTTTCTTAAAGCCATCTAGGCTAGTAGCTGTGACTACCTTCTCTGGCAGCCAATTCCAGAGACCGATGACCCTCTGGGTGAAGAAACCCTTCCCCTTGTCTGATCTGACTCTCCTGCCCGTCAGCTTCATAGATGCCTCCTGGTTTTAGTGTTATGTGATAGAGAAAAGAAATTTTCTCTGTCCACCTTTTCTATACCGTGCATGATTTTATGTACTTCATTCGCTTCAGTACTTTTGCAGTGGGACATGGCTTGGCTCCATGGAACACCTGGGGGGAGTCATTGGAATTGACCGTCCTTTGGAAATGTTTTAAAAACTGAGCAGTATGTGTGTGCGTTTGTGTCTCTGTGCAAGGATCTGCATTGACACACGAGCAAGGACACCCTGAGAATGCACTAACAACCCCTAGCCATTGTCAGCAGTGGGTCGATCCAGTTGCATTATTTCTTTTTTTAAAACACACCCTAGAGATTCCTTCAAGAGGGTAATAAAGATGAGACCCTGATTATCTGGACCGGTTATGGCACGGAAACTGCCTTGGTTGCCCTGGTTGATGACCTTCTCCGGGTGAGAGACAGGGGGAACGCTGCCCTGTTGGTTCTCCTGGACCTCTCAGTGGCTTTTGATACCATTGAACATGGTATCCTGTTGGAGAGGCTATGGAGTTTAGGAGTGGGAGGCAATGCTTGGCACTGGTTCTGCTCCTCTCTCCAGAGTAGATTCCAGATAGAGGCTGTGGGAGACACTGATTCGACACCCTGGGAACTCACTTGTGGGGTTCCCCAGGGGTCAGTCTTATCTCCCATGTTATTTAATATCTATATGAAGCCGCTGGCAGAGGTCATCAGGAGATTTGGAGTGAGGTGTCATCAGTATGCAGATGATACCCAGCTCTATCTCTCTGTACCATCTGAATCAGGAGAGGCGGTGGAAGTACTTGACAGGTGTCTGGAGGCAGTAATGGGCTTGATGAGGGCCAATAAATTGAAGCTGAATCCAGACAAGACGGAGGTGCTGTGTGTCACAGGGTCTTGGGTCTGGGTAGTTGGGAGATACCCTGTCCTTGAGGGGGTGCTATGCCCTGGAAGGAACAGGTGCGTAATTTGGGGGTACTCCTGGACTCCGTGCTGACACTTGAAGCTCAGGTGGAGGCTGTGGCCAGGAGCGCCTACTCCCATCTACGGCTGGTACGCCAACTTAAGCCTTTCCTGGATAGAGACAACTTGGCCACAGTTATCCATGCTCTGGTAACCTCTCGATTGGACTATTGTAACACACTCTACATGGGGCTGCCCTTGAAAATGGTCTGAAAGGTACAGCTAGTGCAAAATGCAGCCGCCAGAGTGCTGACGGACACACATCATGCCGGTTTTAAAAGAATTGCATTGGCTGCCAATTCACTACTGAGCCCAATTCAAGGTGTTAACTCTGATTTATAAGGCCCTAGATGACTTCCCCCCAAAATATCTAAAGGAACGCCTTCTCCTATACTGACCTGCCCATGCCTTAAGATCTGGCGGTGAGGCCCTCCTGGTTGTCCTACCACCTTCGGTAGTGAGGCTGGTGGGCACCTGGGAGAGGGCCTTTTCGGTGATGGCCCCCAGACTATGGAATAGTCTCCCCCTTGATGTGCATGGCCCTTTCTTATATATATTTAGGAAGGCAGAAAAGACATACCTCTTTGCCCTGGCCTTTGGCAGAGGTGATTATATTCTCCCCTCCAGTTACAGTCACTATTAATGCAATATGGAGTGTACTGTTTTAAATTTGTTGAATTTTTAAAGTGTTTTTAATGCACATCTTGTTTTTGATCTGTATCTTGTTTTAATGTGTATCTTGTTTTTAATCTGTTGTTTAATTTGTTGTTACCCACAGGGAGACCTTCGGGTATGGGGCGGGATAGAAATGTAAACAAACAAACAAACAAAGTACATCAGGGAAGGCACTGTCATTGCTGCAAGGCTGCATGGCATTTCAGTGAACTACTTCTGGAGACTCAAATTCCCATCAGCCCACGCGGTCTGACCAGTGGCAAGGGAAGACGAGAGCTGTAGTTTAGGAGCATTTGGAGGCGGCTGACGTAAAGCACGTACATTGCTGTGCAGATGTTTAGGCAAGTGTGGAAGAAATGCTGCAGAGTCAGGATGCTTTTAAAAACTGAAGTGTGCGTCGTTAATTTTTATCAATGTACAAAATGCAAAGGGAATGACCCAAGAGGAAACTGAATCCAATCCATATTTGGTGTGACCACGCTTTGCCTTCACAACGGTATGAATTTTTCTGGGTCCAGCAGTGAGGTTACCACAGATCTCGAGTGGGCGTGAGCTTGCTCGGATCCTTCCGTCTCCTCATGGAACCCCAGACAGATTCGATGATGCTGAGATCAGGGCGCTGCGGGGGCCATAGCATCCCTCGCTGGACTTACTTTGCAGCATTTTTCCCACACCTTCCTGAAGCTTTTGCACATTAATGTATTCCGCAGTGACATCCTGTGTCATGCAATCCTCGCAGTTTCCAATGGCCGAGAGAACCTGCATTCCAGAAACGGAGAGATGGGAGTCCCTGGGCCCGGACTGCCTTGAAACTTCCACAGTAGGCATGTTCACAAAGGGGGTTCTTTTGCATTCGATTCGTGTTGAATCGAATGGAAGAAAATTTGTATTCGTTTGAATAGATCCCCTTCCAGTGTGGTCAGATTCTATTTCATACGCATGTATTCGTATACAGTGGTACCTCGACATACAAGTGCCCTGACAGACAAGTGTTTTGAGATACAAGCCGCCGAGCGAGTGATATTTTGCTTTGAGATGAGAGCAAGATTTGAGATACGAGTATGTAAATACAGTACAGTACATAACAGAAACAACTGAGGTGGTGTTTTGGGAGCTGGAATGGATTAATGGGGAAATTGCTTTGAGATACGAGCGATTTGACATAAGAGCAAGGTTACGGAACGAATTAAACTCGTATGTCAAGGTACCACTGTATATTCGCATGAATATCTGATACAAACGAATACATATCCAATACGTATTCTTTAACATACCTGCTCTGAAAGTGTGAAGTCCGCCCTGAATCCACTTTGAATCTGCTTCCAATCCACATCAAATGGATCTGTTGCAGATGTGGCTGGCCGAGCCCCTTTCCCACCTCCCCAGTTTGCGTATAGGAATGTCGGAATTCGTATGAATATTGAATGTTAAGAATATTCGTGCACGTTCCTGTTCCACAGAGAGTGAACTTTGGAACCTCAAGAAAAACATGGATTTTCTCTTTGAAAGAGAGCTGGCGAAGAAGTTTCAGGCGCGCTTCGTATTCCTTCCTTCTTCCTGCTTCTAAACCCGAGAAGTCCCCGACGCAATCTGTCAGGGCTGGTAGCCAGTGGCAACAGCCATATTAGAAGGAACTTGTCACGCTAAGCACTAATAAATGTAATGACTGGGTTTTGCAATTCCTTTTCTTCTGTGGCACACATCTCCATTTAAAGGTAATGCTCCCAAGGCTTTTTGCTTTCTGCTGATAGGAGAATCGTCCCTTAATTTACGCCCAATTCTTCAGTCAATGCTGCGGTTTATATAGTTTCTGCTAATAGCATTATGAGCATAGTTTTGTGCTAATTCAAAATTAGATCTCTCATTTGCATAAACAAATTACTGTTTGGATTAGTGCTAAATAGTTAAGACAGCTGATACTGGAGCAGATTTGATTCGGCGAGAATGGCTGTTGGCATAATGGTGGGTGTGAAGAACTGGGATGGGAAGGGATGGGAATTGTTAGCGCTACAAAGTCTTCCCTGACAGTGAACTGCGTGCGGGCAGAAAGGTATGGAGAATCCAGAATTTGACGGAGAAGTTCCTTGTGAAGAAGAAGGAGAGTTGGATTTTCTACCCCACTTTTCTCACCCATTTAAGGGGACTCAAAGCGGCTGACAAACCTTCTGTCCTTCTCCCTGTGAGGTGGGTGGGGCTATGAGAGCTCAGAAGAGAGCTGTGACTCGCCCAAGGTCACCCAGCTGGCTTCATGGGGGAAGGCAGAATCAAACCTGGTATTCCCAGATGAGAATCTGGCTCCCCAACCACTAGACCAAACTGGTTCATAACAAAAGAAACACACACCATCCTGACCCTGCTGAGGATGGAGAATAACTTGGCATTTGTACCTGGACTCCGAAAGAGATGGGCAGAGAGCTAGCTAACAAGATGGCTTCTGCTGCCTCTTGAGCTTTCTCCATGGCTGGCAACTACAAAAATAAAATCCAGTTCAGATAAGAACCTAAGAGGAGCCCCGCTGGACCAGGCCACAGCAGTTGGTGGCCCAGTGTGTGAAATGGGATGCTGGACTAGATGGGCTGTGGCCTGATCCAGTGGGGCTCCTCTTAGGTTCTTACGATTGATGTAACTGTCCAAGAAGACTGTAAATAAAGGAGCTGGTTATTTATTTGGATGATATTGTTTTGTCTTTCCAGATCCTTGGTTTTGAATCGCACTCGCCACTCCCCCCCTGGTAATAAGCCCCAGGCTGCTTTGCCTCATCCCTGGAAGCACAAAGGCCTGCGCTGCATTGGAGGCATCCTGTACCGCGTGTCTGCTAACAAGCTTGCCAAGACCTCTAGCTCTCTGCTCAGGAGTAATGAAGGAGCCACCAGGAGCCATGCCAGAACAGGTAAGCTGCAAGAAATTGCAAGCACCTTGGATCTCTATGTACTGGAAGGCACAGTTCCCTGCAGGGAGAGGCAAATCCAAGGTTTCATGGTTCTGTTCACCTTCATCTTCCTTGGTGTGGCCTAGATGACCCTTTTGTAGCCATGCCAAGAATGAGCTGGCTGGTTCCATTGGTGTCAGGCTGGCAAAGAATAACCATGAGACTCTTTCTTTAAAAAGATGAACAGCGATTTATTTCAGCTCAGTGTTAGGACATTTCTTGTTGGGAGCAACTTGGAACAGAAAGCCCACCGTATTAATATGTTTCATAGCTGGGCGGGGTTTGGCCTTCAACCAATGAGCAATAACTATTTTTCAAAACCCAGTTTAAACTTGGAGCCAAAATGTATCACTCAACCCCAGCAGGGAGGGGGGAGTCAACAGTCACTTCCAAACAACAGGCAGCTACTATATACATATATACAGAATCACATAGGTGGCAAAGATCTTACATTCAAATATTAAGATCTGGAGGGGAGGCCCTGCTGGTGATCCCCCCGCCTTCAGTAGCTAGGCGGGTGGGCACCCGGGAGAGGGCCTTCTCGGTGGTGGCCCCCAGGCTGTGGAATGGTCTCCCCCTCACAGTGCGTTAGGCCTCTTCTCTATCTCTGTTTAGGAAGGCGGTGAAGACGTACCTCTTCACTTAGGCCTTTGCTTAAATGTTTCCCATGCTTCCCCCATCATTAACACTGCTGTTTTTAAACTGTTCTGTATTTTTCTTAATGCTGGATTTTAAATTTTAACTGATTTTTGGACTGATATAGTTTTTGCTCTGTTTTGCTATGTTTGTTCTTAAATGTTGTGAGCTACCCAGAGACCCTTGAGTATGGGGCGGGATATAAATATAAATAAAAATTATGGCAGGCAGCTAGCTCTGCCTGACAATACATCCTAAGAATACAAGAGGAGCCCTGCTGGACCAGGCCAAGCCCATCTAGTCCAGCATTCCATTTCACACTGTGGGCTACCAATTGCTTATGGGCATCTCGAGCAGAAAACAACAGCCAACCTGGGCGGCTTCAAGAATAGGTTAGATGGATTCATGGAAGGCAGGTGTATCTATGGCTACTAGAATGGGTGCCTAGGTACATGCTGCCTCCATGTTGGAAGGGCAGGCAGGATGCCTCTAGAGGGCATTTTCTGGGAGTGAAGGTTTTGCCAGTGCAGATCTTTTGAGACAAGCTTGATGTGTATCCAGCCACAAATTCCTATCACGAGTTCTGCACTAACTTCAGCTCCTGAACCGTCTTCAAGGATAGCCCCTGTAGAGTCTATGGTGGATCGGAGTTTATCAGAATGAGGTTCACCCTGGCTGTGTTGTACCTATCCATAGTTCCTCGATGCTAATGGCTGGGTTTCTCCAAAGCTGTCACTTGTGCGTGGTTTATAAGTAGCCATCGAGTCTTTCTGTTTGTGTAGCAATGGCTTAGGCAAGGTTTGAATTGTTAGAGCTAAAGAACCTAAGAGGAGTCCTGCTGGATGGGGCCACAGCCCATCTAGTCCAGCATCCTGCACCCCACAGTGGCCCACCAGTTGCCCATGGGCATCTCAAGCAGAAGAGAAAGGCAACACCTGCTCTCAGCTCCCTGCAAATGGCCTTTGGAACAGAATCCTGTTGAGAGATGCATTTCATTTGGATAATAAGACTTCAGTGCATGGATTTAATTTCAGACCTCTTTGGGGGGGGGGGTTATTTTAAACACGCATTTAATAAGTGTCCCTCCCATTTATTTTTAAGTAAAATGACAGTGATATAGTCGCTGGGATTTGAGAGCAGGAGAAGATGTGCCCTTGTCTCTGCTTGAGATGCCCATGAGCATTTGGTGGGCCACTGTGTGCGACAGGATGCTGGACTAGATGGGCTGTGGCCTGATCCAGCAGGGCTCTTCTTAGATTCTTATGGACTAGATGGGCTGTGGCCTGATCCAGCAGGGCTCTTCTTAGATTCTTATGGACTAGATGGGCTGTGGCCTGATCCAGCAGGGCTTCTCTTAGGTTCTTATGGACTAGATGGGCTGTGGCCTGATCCAGTAGGGCTCTTCTTAGGTTCTTATGGACTAGATGGGCTGTGGCCTGATCCAGCAGGGCTTCTCTTAGGTTCTTATGGACTAGATGGGCTGTGGCCTGATCCAGTAGGGCTCTTCTTAGGTTCTTATGGACTAGATGGGCTGTGGCCTGATCCAGCAGGGCTTCTCTTAGGTTCTTATGGACTAGATGGGCTGTGGCCTGATCCAGCAGGGCTCTTCTTAGATTCTTATGGACTAGATGGGCTGTGGCCTGATGCAGCAGGGCTCCTCTAAGTTCTTAAGGACTAGATGGGCTGTGGCCTGATCCAGTAGGGCTCTTCTTAGGTTCTTATGGACTAGATGGGCTGTGGCCTGATCCAGCAGGGCTTCTCTTAGGTTCTTATGGACTAGATGGGCTGTGGCCTGATCCAGCAGGGCTCTTCTTAGATTCTTATGGACTAGATGGGCTGTGGCCTGATGCAGCAGGGCTCCTCTGAGGTTCTTATGGACTAGATGGGCTGTGGCCTGATCCAGCAGGGTCCTCTTAGGTTGTTATGTCCACCAAGACTGTAATTGCTTAAATATAAAGGTGGGAGACAAAAAATAAATCCCACTAACAATAACCTTTGCTCAGAGATATGCCAGGAGCAAATTCAGATTTTTTGTGTGCCTCTGAAAACATATGTACTTCACCAGGTTTTTTGGAGTTTAATTGAGTATTTCCTCCTGTCTTAGTGTCTGATTTTATCTTGCAGTTTATGGATCTTATGTTTTAGATTTAGATTTGGGTATGAGTGTATATTTTATGGTTTGTTGGCTTGTTTCTAAACTCATGAATTTTATGACTTTTTAGGTTTTCTTTTGGTCTATTTTGTTTGTTTTCCTGAGATTTTAATTAAGGGGTTAGTATAGAAATCAAGTGATAAATACATATTAAAGTAATTCATGACTGTGGGTGATCCTTCAGGGCTCAGCCTCAGAGGCTTCAAGCTGCAATGCTGACACTTTGCTGGCCCATTAAAGCTTTTTATTCATGGCATCTCATGACACAGGCGCAAGATGCTGTTTGTCATGAAGACGGTCAACATAAACAGTGGATAACTCCATCATCTGTGAATTTGCACAGTCTAGTAGATGTTCTCAGGCGGCCGGATGCTTCCCACGGACCTGGAGTGATCAGAGGTACCAGCCCAGCGTTTGTGCTGCTCCCAGTAGTTCTGCTTTCCGTAGCAGATGGACAAAGACTCTGCCAATGCTCAGGGTGTTAAGAAGGTGTTTGAAACTCCTCCCAGGGCACAACATTGTGGTTGTGACTGTAACAATCAGATCTTCCTAAGGACTCGGGATCATCAGAGGTAGCAGGCCAGGATTTGTGTAGTTCTGCTTTCTGAACCTGATGGATAATGACCCTATTGATTTCCGAGAAGAAGAAGGAGATGAGTTGGGTTTTACACCCGTTTAAGGGGACTCAAAGCAGCTGACAAACCTTCTGTTCTTCTCCCTGCAACAGACACCCTGTGTGGTGGGTGGGGCTGTGAGAGCTCAGAAGAGAGCTGTGACTCGCCCAAGGTCACCCAGCTGGCTTTGTGGGGAAGTGCTGAATCAAACCTGGTATTCCCAGATAAGAGTCCGGCTCCATAACCGGCTCACCAGGTGTAAAGACATCTCACCAATAGTTTCAGAACCGCATCCAAGGCTCCAATAACTCCTTCTGCCACTACTACTGTTAAATATTTGCAGTTATCATCCTTAGGTCCCCAGCGTAACTAGAGGCATTGATGCAGAATGCTTGTGGTTCCCAGCAGAGCTGCCTTCTGTAGTTGATGGATATTCATTTATTTCAGATATTTATCCCCTGCCCTTCACCCTAATGTGCTAGCATGGGTTACACATTTAATAAAAACATATATAAACGTGGTCATATGGCCACTCTGTCGGCACGATGTTGCTTCAATTCTTCTGGAAGCGCACCCAGGGCCCCGTAAACTGTGGCCGCACCACTGCTTACACGGCCGCAGAAATCTTCATTGCTACTTTTGAAAATGTGTTCTCTACAGAGGGTGTATTTGGGGCTAGCAAAGAGAGGAGAGATTGTCTGGAGAGCTGCACTGCTTGGCATTGAACTCGGGCAGACTCTGGTTTGCCCAGCACTGCTGCGCTACATCTGGATTTCACAGGCCAACACTTTCTCTCCTTCTGGCATGATTCCATGTTAAGCCAGAATGGCCTTTGGAGGCTCGCCTCCTTTTTGCCAGGGAACTGGGCAAACTGGCTGGCACTGCGTCTCGGCATTCTCATTGCTGGTCTGGCAGCGCCGCCCTTCAGCCCACTGTCTGACGTTCACGGTGGGCATCCACCATTGTTGCCATTTATCCATGGGTGGCAGAGGGTGGCAGGTAGTGGGCTGGGGTACTGGATCCCAGAGACTTTTCAGAAGTCAGAAGTGCACTGCAGATCAGACTCATTGGGAAAGAACACTGCAAGAGCTTCTAAACAAGGAGATCAACTTTCTCTTCGCTTAAGGCCGAGCCAGATGTTGAACGCCAGGATGGCATGGTAACATTTTTATAGGCTGAAGCCTCGTACCTGGCCCTCCGCCCGTGCCCAAGGCTTTGAACTTGTCTCCTTTTAACTCTGTTGCCAGCTCCCCAGAAATTATGCATGTGGCTGCTGACCATTGCACCTCCTTTTCTTGACTCGCTGGGGCTCCCCTTAGGGGCAGCTGGGGCCACGTGCTGTGCAGTTATCAGCCGGCCCCTGCTTGTCTGCCGCCGGCACCGGCTGAAGATCTTGGGCCCATCTAACTCCAAGCCCTTTGCAGTATCATTGGCCAATCATGAGGCTGCCAGAAGTGATCAAGGAAGTCATCCATCTCTGCAAGTGAGAGGGGAACCGGTAGTTTTCTCGCAGCTTGTCCACGGTCCACCTTGTTATCGGGAACATGACGGGTGGCGGTGTTTGCCTCGGCTTGTTTGCCTCGCTGGCGGAGGGGAGCGGAGGCGTCCGGTTTACAACGGTGCCTGAGGCTAGATGCAATTCAGTGAGAATCAGATTGTCCTCTGGACGCTGAAAACATGCCTCCTTCCAAAATTTGATCAGAATGGTGTGGGTGAAAGACAGTCCAGCCCTCGCCGGGCCCTGGGAAGTGCAGGGAATTAGAGGAGACGGATCCCAAGTGCCCGGACTTTTTGGTCTCCGCTCGCAGAAATTAAGTGTCCCCACAACGCAGGACAGCCAGATTTAAAGCTGGCGAGATTCCTTCCCCTGATTTGTTTATCCATTTGTGATTCATATTTCTCCCCCACCCTGTTCCCAGAGGTCTCAGGGCAGGTTACAAGAAGATCTCAATAAAAAGAGATTTTAAAAAAAGCACTAAAATGATGACAGGGCCTGCCTGAGGATGGAGCACTGTTTTCCCAGGTAAGAGGTGCATCTTCACCTGTCTTCTGATCATATACAATGAGGCTGCCCAACACACCTTGGAAGGGAGGTTATTCCATAGTCTGGGGGCCACAACCAAGCAGGTCCCTAACTACTGCAGGTAGTGGGATTACCAAGATGGCCTCATCAGCAGATCTTAGGGCGTGGGAAGGCCTATATGGGAGGAAGTGTTCCTTAGATATTTGGGGCCCAAGCCATGTAGGGCCTTATAAATTAACATTAGTCCTTGAACTGGGCTTGGTAGCAAATAGGCAGCCAGTGCAGTGCTTTTAGAACCGGTGCGACGTCTGTCTGACCAGCAGTGCCAGTTAGCAATCTAGTGTCGTATTCTGCACAAGCTGCTGCTTCCAAATCGTCTTCAAGGGCAGCCCCACGTAGAGCACGTTACAGTAGTCCAGTCTGGATTGTAGCCAGATCATCTCTGTCCTCAGTTTGTTGGTCCCATCCAGCCTGTTACTGCCTCCAAGCAGTGTCCAGGTCCTGATTGATACGTCACAGAGAGACAGAGCTGGGTGTCTTCTGCATATTGATGGCCTCTCACTTCAGATCTCCAGATGACCTCTCCCAGTGGCTTCATATAAAAGTTAGAGAGCAGGGCATCAAGCAGGGATCTCTGACAACCGCTCTCTGGAATTGGCCTTGAAGATAGGAGTGAAACCATCACAACCTCCAACTGCCAAACTCCATAACCTTTCCAGAAAGATACCATGGTCAGTGGTGTCAAAGGCTGCTGAGAGATTCAGGCTAACCAACAGGAGAGCACTTCCCATCTTTCTCCTGGTGAAGGTCCAAGGGGACCAAGGCAGCTTCAGTGCCATAGCTCAGCCTGAAACCTGATTGGAATGGGTCTAGACCATCAGCTTTTTCCACTGAACATGCTTTCAGTTGGGCAGCCATGACTCGGTCCAGTATCTTGCCCATAAAAGATACATAGAATCTTCTGGATCCAGGAAGGACCTCTTGAGGAGGGGGGGCACATCACCACCTCCTTAAGAACTGGTGGGAACATTCCGTTTCTCACAGAGCCTCACACTGCTCCCTGGACCTCTCCTTGATTTAAAGCTTTCCTTTTGCTAAAGTCCCAGGACATTATATTGCTCTCCCAACAACACTGGGAGATCAGAATGACCAAGGGCTTGAAGTTCTCATCAGCAAGGAAGGTTACAAAGCTTGGGGCTTATTGGATTGAGAGAAGTGGAAAGTCAACAAGAACGTGACGGGTATATAAAATGAGGCATGATGGGGCTAAATGGGGTAAGGTGGGATTGTGAAAACAGATGGCGCCAACTAGTGTTACCTTATCTTCTCTGGGTTGGAGGGAGAGGCAGGATGCCTCTGAGGGCCAGTTGCAAGAAATCAAGAGCAGAGAGGGGTTTGCCATCATCTTCCACTTGGGAGGCCCAGAAACAATTGGTGAGGCACTCTATGAGGCAGGATGCTGGACTTGATGGGCTGTGTCCTGATCCAGCAGGGCTCCTCTTAAGTCATGGAGGACAGGTTTGTCAATTGCTACTAGAATGGATGCCCGGGTACATCTTCCAGGTTGGTGAGATAAACAGGATGTCTCCAAAGGCCATTTGCAGGGAGTTGTGAGCAGGTGAAGGTTTTGCCTTTGGCTTTGGCTTGAGTTGTGGCCTCACTCAGCTGGTCTGCTCTTACGGTCTTTTGTTGTTAAGAGTGCACTGCTTTTTGGCTTGCTAAAGGTACCATGGATGCATTTAACCAGCTGATATAAAGAGCGCTGGTGGCTTTTGGCATAAGCTCAAGGGCTAGGTGTGTCAGGCATGGATGTCGCCAATTTCTGATCCTTGGACTGACACCGAGCTATAATGAGCAACTTTTAGGCTAGTAGAAGACACACTCACAAGGGCTGTGTCCAGACTTGTTTATGCTACGCAGCGGAATGCACAGTCATGATCGGGGTGTCACACACAACGATGGATGCATTGTCGTGGCTTTGCATTATCAGATCGTTTCTGTGCACTTACCTTAATGCTGATCTAAGGACACTTGCTGCGCAGTATAAATAAAATTTGAATTTCTCCTCCAGTACGGATGGAACAGCGAAAGCAGGAGGGCAGCTCAAATGTGATTGGCTGCCTCAGCCTGTGTGACCCCCGCATGCCGACTCAGCTCTCGCAGCTTCTGATGGGGAAGCTACAGAGCTGCTTTTCCAGTTGGGATGCCCAGTTGTTGCTGCGCAGTACGTTTTTAGATTTCAGTGCGCTTTTAGATTTTACTGCGGATTTATTCCACAAGTATGGGGGCAGCCAATGTTGATCCAAAGGGCAACCCGCACACACACGTCGGCAAGAATGCTTCTACATATGTGTGGCAACTTTCCTTAGGCACCTGGTAGCTTTCTATAAACGTTTCACTTCTCTGCGCCGCCAGTACTAAATATACTTATAAATATTGATAGTTGACTTAAATATAAAGCATGATCCTAATCCCCGGCTGCCTGGGCCCTCAAGAAAGCCGGAGAGATCTTTAGGGACGTCAGGAGCACTCCTTCAGAAATGAAATGTACAGGGAAGTTGAGGCGCGGGGCAGAAGGCAAGGCGAGCCTAAGATTGAATGCAGCAGAAACAAAATTAAGAGTCGACATTGTCCGGGAAGTGAGTCTGACCTCAATCTATTAAAGAGCTGCCACCAGTCGGGCTGCTGTGCGCGCCGTTGCTCCTGTGATAGAATTGAAGAGGCCGGATGGCTGGGCAGGCGGGTGCCTGGCGCGTTCTCCCTGCAGTGGACTCTGAGCGAGGTGAGGTTCCCCCTCCACGTGGAAGGCGCCTTCCGTGGTCTCTGGGAGACGCTTAATCAAGGAAGGAAGGAAATGGCGTGCAGACAAGCGTGGTTGATGCCACTGAAGCAGGGAAAGACAACCAGCGAACGAGCCTCACGGTGAGCTGGTTTCCGCCAGGGAAGTGAACCAGAAAAGAGACGGGCCCTTCTCTCCCTTCCTTGTGTGCGCTCTGCAGATAATGGACGAGGCCTCCTTCCATGCGTTACCATCATTGTTCATCACGTACAACATGGGGAGCATCTTCCTTTAGAGTAGCTATGCCGGGTACAAGTGCATCAGCTATGACTTCCTTTATTGCCCAGCAAGCATGCGTCTGCAAAAATGGCGTGCAAGGCATTCAGTGACTTCCTGAAGAACTTACTTTTGGTTTTGCTGAATCCTTCCTTCCTTCCTTCCTTCCTTCCTTCCTTCCTTCCTTCCTTCCTTCCTTCCTTCCTTCCTTCCTTCCTTCCTTCCTTCCTTCCTTCCTTCCTTCCTTCCTTCCTTCCTTCCTTCCTTCCAATACAATTGTACTAAAGACAGACAGAAGCAAGTGCACAAAGAGTTGTCGTATCAGTCAAACCTCATGAAGCTAAAATTGGCAAAACAAACCAGTCGCCAGGGAAAGGAAGAAGGAAGGCAGCACTTGCTTACCAGCAGGGAGACGTCCAGCGCAAGTTCACCCTTGTGGTACTGGTGGAACAACAGGCGCAGGAGTTTATTTCCCTTCAGGAAGCCTCTCCTTGCCTGTCATGCGCAGCAGGCCCCGGCCGCCGTCCCTCTGGCTTCTGAGGACGTCTTGCCCTGAGGAAACCTCTTCACAAGAGTTGCGCCTGCCACAACAGGCCACAGACTGTCACTTGCCACAAGGACTAAATGGGTAGCATTTTCTTTTGCTTTCTTTTTAAGAGTGAAAATGAACTGCAGTACCAGCCAAGAGTACCTCTGGACATATGCAGAGGGCACCTTTCCTCCGTCATTCTCTCGGATGGATGGATGGATGGATGGATGGATGGATGGATGGGTGGCTGGCTGGCTGGCTGGCTGGCTAGGTAGGTAGGTAGGTAGGTAGGTAGGTAGGTAGGTAGATAGATAGATAGATAGATAGATAGATAGATAGATAGATAGATAGATAGATAGATAGATAGATAGATGATATAGGTAGGTAGGTAGGTAGGTAGGTAGGGAGAGAGAGAGAGAGAGAGAGAGATAGTATTGTGCAAAAAAAAAAAAAGATTAGGAAAAGCTGCTGCAAAGTGAGTCTTCCAAGACCAAGACTTGCACCAGGTTGGATCCTCCTGTTCTGGCTAACTGGGTGGAGACTTTCATGGTCAGTCTTCAGACTGGGAGTCTTTATGACGTTTCCCAGCTGAAGCTTGGGTGGGTCGGTGGGTCTAATGCAGTGATAAGCCAGTCCTCCCCCCCCACCCCCACCCTGAGAAAAGGATGCAGACCCGGAGCTGCCGTGGGGCAGCCTGCCCAAGCCTGCGGCTCATAGCCAGGCTTTCGTTCAGGCTTGCTGGGAATTTGGCGCTTCTCCCAGGAAGGCTGAGTTCTGCGGGATTAAGGGCCTGCTGAAATAAGCTCTCTCTGTAGGGGGAGCCACTGGATGGAGGCCTGTGGCAGAATGGACCCTGGTCTCCAGCTGGGAAGAGATCCCGGAGAAAGGTGACTCCAAGGGACAAGCAGGCCCACGGGCGACAAGGGAGGAGTGGCGATTAGATCCCTGATTTGGCTTTTCACTGCCTTATGTGTATGATAGGGGTAAGTAAGTGGTCCCTCTGAGAGGCTGAGGGAAGCACAAACATTGCGTGTGAGAGAGGCTTTCCTGCAAACGAAACGAATCTAGGTCTTTTGCAGGGATGGATTCCTGCCTGCCTGTTTCAGGACAGCCGAGTTCCCTGCCTGACACTTGTTTGGATGTTTAGCCTGGGTGAGCAGGGAGCCCAAGGGGTGCAGAAGCTTGTGCCCACGTCTGGTGGTCCTTGTGCCCTTGGCCGTGACCTCGTGGCTGCGAAGAGGGAGGTGGCCCGGGTTGGCTGAAGAGGCGGCGGAGTTTTTAAGCTCCGGTTCTTTTTGCGATTCAAGTGGATGCTTTTCACGTTGCCTTTCCATTGGTTTTATACTTCCCTATTTTTGTTTTTTGCATTTTGCAAGCAGGGGATGATTTTTCATTCCCTCTTTCTTTTCATGGAACCGCTTCCCTCCAGATGTTTCGCCTGCCCTTGGCACCCTCAGACCTTAACCGGGTTTACCAGCCCTTTGGTCCCTGGCTGTAGCAGACAGGAGTCCTGGCTTGGGGTGTCGGGTGGGTGCCACGCTGGCAAAGGCCCCGTGGCACAGTCCCGCCCCTGGCAGTGCCAGGGAGGACGTCACAGCGGGATTGACGCTGATGGTCACGTGTGCAGGAGGCAGCTGGGGAAACTCCTTTTGCGGTCAAGGTGGGGGCTGGCTGGGGGGCAAGATGCCCAGGCTGCCATCCCAGCCAGAAAGGATGAGATGCCGGAAAAGAAAGTGTGTGCTCGGCTGATTGTTTACCAGCTAATTTTAGACGGGCTGAATGTCACTGGAATGCCACCGCTACGTTCTGTAAAGCAGCCAGGAGAGGTTGTTAAGATGTGTAACACAGAGGGATGGGAAGAGAGGAACACCTTTGAGCCAGTTTGGTCCAGTGGTTAAGGAGCCGGACTCTTATCTGGGAATACCGGGTTTGAGTCCACCCTCCTCCACGAAGCCAGCTGGGTGACCTTGGGCTAGTCACAGCTCTCCTCTGAGCACTCCCAGCCCCACCGACCTCGCAGGGTGTCTGTTGCGGGGAGAAGAACAGAAGGTTTGTCAGCCGCTTTGAGTTTCCTAGGGATGTGCACGAATGCATTTTTTGCATTCAAGTTAAATTCGAATATTCAGTTTGAAATTCGAAAATCCGATTCGAAGCCGGATTATCCAGATCCATAATTTCGACAATCCAATTCGAATTGAATGATACAAATGTTGGAAACATTTCTATCTGATTTTCAAATTTGTGTGCATCCTGTTGTCATCCTGTGTTATATGTGCAAAAAGACTCGATAGTTGGATGCAGTATCAACGAATCTATTCAGCTGAATTATTTGAAAGTCCATATCGGATTCCCGAAAATTTGAGATTCGATCGAATTTGGAAGCTCAGATTTTCGAAAATCTGATTTGAATTCAAATGTCGATATTCGTCAGATTCGAAGTGGATATTTGAATATCAGTGTATAAAAACCAACGTTTCTTCCTCCATGAAGCCATCTGGGTGAACTTGGGCTAGTCACAGCTCTCTTTCCGAGCTTGTCAGCCGCTTTGAGTCCCCTTAAATGGGTGGGAAAAGCAGTGTAGAAAAGCCAAGTCTTCTTTTTCTTCAGTGGGTCATTCAATCCTAGGGAATATTTGTCAGCCATGGGTGCATTTGCTGGGCTGCGCAATGGGGAGACAGGCAGGCAGGAGGCCTCTGAAGGCCATTTGCTGGGACTCAAGAGCAGGAGAAGGTTTTGCCTTTGTCTTCTGCTTGAGATGCCCAGGAGCAACTGGTGGGCCACTGGGTGAGACGGGAGGCTGGACCTGATGCGCTGTGCCCGATTCAGTGGAACTCCTCTTATGTTCTTATAGGGTTGGACAAACGTATGGGAGACAGGTGTACCAATGAGTACTAGAATGAAAGTCTCGGCATCGCCTGGAGGTTGAAGATAAATTTGCAGGGAAGGTTTTGCCTTCATTTTCTGCTTATGATATCCATAAGCAATTCATGGGACACTGTGTGGGACAGGATGCTGGACTAGATGGGCTGTGGCCTGATCCAGCAGGGCTCCTCTTAGGTTCTTACAGACAATTTTATGGAAGACAGTGGCAACTACAGTAGATATCTAGGTACCTCCTCCAGGTTGGAGAGACAGGCGGGATGCCTCTAAAGTTCATTTGCAGGGAGCTGGGAGCAGGTGAAGGCTTTTCCTTCATCTGCTGCTTCAGATGCCCAGCAGGAATTGTTTGGCCACTGTGTGAGATCAGGACAGAGATGGGCTGTGGCCTGATCCAGCAGGGCTCCTCTTAGGTTCTTATCTGTTATGGACGCTTTGCACTATTCCTTCCCTGACCTCTCATTCATCTCCATGTAAAATTTGATTCTGGATGAATGGAGATTGATGTCGTCTTGATGGTTCAGAGAATTCTGGCTTTGCCAAGTGGTACAGGCTGCATAGTAGAACTGAAGTGACTCCACAGAGTAGCAAAACCCAGGCACCTAGTCGGGGGGGGGGGGGGCGTGGAGCTGCTGTTATGATTCATGTTGGGTATACCCTCCTGTTCACATTTTTCTGCTCCGACTTGCCGCTGTGTTTGTTGGGGAATGCCAGTCCCCAAAGAGCTCCGGTTCAATTAATGGCAATAGTGCTGACCAAGTTTAGTGCTGACCAATGCAGGCTGCTGCATCATGGCTGGCGTGAGCAAAAAATGAGGGCAATACTTTATTGTCCCTTCCCTTCGTCTAATACTGGACTAGCCAGTGGACTGCTTGACTTGTGCTCTTCTGCTTTAGAGTCCTGGGGAATAAAAGATGTCTTCCACTTAACCCCTGGAAGACCACGGCAGCAGTGACATCTGGGCCCCGCTCTGGAGTGTGCTACCCTGTCCAGACGCTGCCACTGAGAAATCCCTTTCCTCCATGGCCACCTCCTGCCTTTCATTTGATGGAGGCCCCTGGGGCAGGAATTCTTCAAAGGATCTTGGGTTCCTCTTGGGTCGATGCCACCCAAGGTGTCCCTTTGGGCAGCAGACTCTCAAGCCATTTAGCAGAAGAAGAGTTGGCTTTTCTTCCCTGCTTTTCTCATCCATTTAAGGGGACTCAAAGCGGCTGACAAACCTTCTGTTCTTTTCCCCACGACAGAACACCCTGTGAGGCAGGTGGGCCTGTGAGAGCTCTGAGAGCTGTGGCTAGCCCAAGGCCACCCAGCTGGCTTCATGGAGGAAGAAGAGTTGGCTTTTCTTCCCCGCTTTTCTCATCCATTTAAGGGGACTCAAAGCTGCTGACAAACCTTCTGTTCTTCTCCCCACAACAGAACACCCTGTGAGGCAGGTGGGCCTGTGAGAGCTCTGAGAGCTGTGGCTAGCCCAAGGCCACCCAGCTGACTTCATGAAGGAGGAAGAAGAGTTGGCTTTTCTTCCCCGCTTTTCTCATCCATTTAAGGGGACTCAAAGCTGCTGACAAACCTTCTGTTCTTCTCCTCACAACAGAACACGCTGTGAGGCAGGTGGGGCTGTGAGAGCTCAGAAGAGAGCTATGACTAGCCCATGGTCACCCAGCTGGCTTCATGGAGGAGGGCGGAATCAAACCCAGTATTCCCAGATAAGAGTCCGGCACCCTAACCACTAGACCAAACTGTCTCACAGTTTAGGCCTTGAAAGGCTAAGCCATTACTTCAGATCCGATTTCTGAAAGGATAGGTGGCTTATTTTTAATTCTGGTTTCACTCCTGCTTGATTTTCTGTGTGGCAGCAGCAATTCCACTTTGAATGGGAAAACCTAAAGTGTGGGCCCTGTGAAATACGCTTTCCGTGTCTTTCCTGATGCAGATGTGTTGCATAGATGGGTGAGCGTGGTCCCGCGCTTGGCAGGAAACGCACTTCTATTGCTTTCTGTGCCCCACAGAGTCGCCCTTTTGCTTATCTGGATATTAATCTCTGCGTCGGAACCCCTGATGTATGAAACAGCGCCTGACTTCAGGCAAAATCTGTGAAAGTGTCAAACACGTAGAGTAATACAATGCATTAACTAAGAGATGCCTGGTAGCTTGTTGCGGGACCCAAAAATATCCCTCCTCACCTCCCTCTTTGGCAGTCGACAAGGTTATGGCCACAATCTGGAAAGCAGAGCGATTAAATTCTGCCTGCCCAGCAGGGCTATTGACTTTGGGATTTTTAAATTGTACACCCAGTGCCAAGTGTCAGGCAATTTGTGGGGTGGCCCTGATGGGCTGCCAGGCAGGGGAGGCAGTGCTGAAACTCCCGGCCTCCTGGAGGCAGCTTAATCCCTCGAGGAGGAAGAAGAAGGAGGAGAAGAAGAGTTGGTTTTTCTACCCCGCTTTTCTCACCCATTTAAGGGGCCTCAAAGCGGCTGACAAACCTCCTGTTCTTCTCCCCACAACAGACCCCCTGTGAGAGCTGTGACTAGCCCAAGCTCACCCAGCTGGCTTCATAGAAGAGGAAGAAGAAGAGCCGGCTTTTATGTCCCACTTTTCTTACCCCTAGGGGGACTCAAAGCTGCTGATAAACCTTCTGTTCTTCTCCCCACAAGAAACACCCTGTGAGGCAGGTGAGGCTGTGATTAGCCCAGGGTCTCAGTCCCCCAGCTGGCTTCGTGGAGCAGTGCAGAATCAATCTGGGAGACTAGCAGATACGAGTCCAACACTCTTGACCACAAGACCACAGCTGCTTATGGGCCTGTGACTTCTGAAGGCCACCGAGGGGGGCAGGCGGCGGCGCTCTTCCTGGGGTGTGGAATTCCAAGGGAGGCGCTTGGTGCCGGGACAGGCCCAGCATTCCGCCCGATGCCCCTGTGGGTTCCTTGCCATCGCTCACCTGCTTCTCTGCCAAAGCAAGAATCCGCCAGGCTCCGTTCTTCTTGTTTGTCCTTTCCCTTCGCTTGCTGAGGAAGAAGAGCTCCAGCTGTCGGACGAGTTAAAATAAATGAGCCCCCGGCAGCCGCTAATGCTGATCGCCTGGAAACGGCTGGGCCTGCTTAAATGAATAATAATTAAAGAAATAAATTTCCTTGGTGCCAACTCCAGAAATGTTTTGTTCAGCACTAAACCTGTGGGCCTCTGAAACAGAAAGGGAGCCTGTTGGAGGGCCCCGGGGGGGGGGGGGGGAGGTATAAAGCTGCCTGTTTACAGCTATGCGCTGCTAACGCGGCCTAGAAGAAGAGTCTTTACACTGCTTGGGCCATGCAGCCGGTAGGTGTAGCCACAGCATAGGTGGTACCTAACAGCATAGGAGGCATCCATGCGCAGGGACGGAGAGATGTCCTTCAGAGAGCTAAGTGAAAGGGCGGCTGCTTTCACTGGTGGTCTGAATTCACGCAAAGGTTCCCAAGTCCAGTTTGGCAAAGGGAAGGAGCTGGCAAGCAGCAGAGCAGACCGCATCCAGATGACATGGAAAGAAGCCGCCGCGCCGGGCCATGCTGGATGGCTTTCTCCTTTTTCTCCTCTTGGAGGCACCGGCCAGGTAGCCTGGGGGCAGATCCTGTCTTCCTGGAGGTGTTTTGTTGACCAGGGTGTTTTCAGTCAGGTGCCAGAGCTCTGCTCTGAGAAACAAAGAGAGGAACACCTCTGAACATATATAGAGTGCCTCCTTCTCTCGGCAAGGTGATGGCTGTAAGTTTTGGTTGGATTCAAAGGGTACAACTGAACCAAGGAGGCTATGCGCTTAAAATGGCATAAAACCAGAAGGTGAAGCCAGGTGAAGTGTAGCAGAGAAGGATATTGATCAGCGGGCTGGGCTGAAGCTTATTTGGGAAAGGAAGATTTGCAGGGTTCTTCAGGGAAAACCAAAATTCCTGGCCTTTCTTTTGGACTTCACTAAATAGGGAACAGAGTAGCTGCAAAGGGTTGGAGGTTCAGATCCTGGCATCTCCCCAAAAGGCGGAAGCGGCAAACTCTTGCTGTATGGATGGAAATGTTCATGGAGTCATCAGGGCTTAACCTGCCTCAGTGGTACCAGATAATAATAAAATGAGAAGAGACGTTCCAGAGAATGATGCAACACAGAAACTAAAAGGAGCCCTGCTAGATCAGGCTGCAGCCCATCGAGTCCAGCGTCCCACCAATGGCTTCTGGGCATCTCAAACAAGACAAAGGCAAAACTCACCTGCTCTGGGCCTCCTGCAAATGGCCTTTACAGGTAACTTGCCTGTCTCTCCGACCTGGAAGCAGTACCAAGACATCCGTTCTAGTAGCCATTGATACACCTGACCTCCATGAATTCCCTAGGAACTAAGGAGGAGCCCTGCTGGATGAGGCCACAGCCCATCTAGTCCAGCATCCTGTCTCACATAGTGGCCCACCAACTGCCCATGGGCCTCTCAAGCAGAAAGCAAAGGCAAACCTTCACCTTGACTCCCTGCAAGTGGCCTTTGGAGGCATCCTGGCTCAACCCAGAGGTGGTACCTATGACAAGAAGGCAAGCCAGCACAACCATTGTAAAAATTACCGGAATTACGCCTTAGCTATAGTTTCTTCATAGTTCTGCACAGAATACATGTCAGAAAGTGCATTGCAGAAATCAAAGGATGCCTTTCAGCAGGCACAATAAGTAGCATTACTTCTATGCCAGTCAAAATTAGTTGAAAAGCACTCTGGCCACCCTGTTTGAAAATCTAGCAGTGAAGCTGCAATGAAGTGTGTCCACTGTTTGCAAACATGTCTGCGTGTTGCTGTAGCCAGTCCAGTGTGGGCAGAGAAAGGATTTCTTCACCCAGAGGGACATTGGTCTGTGGAATTTGCTACTGGAAGAGGTGGTGACAGCTACCAGCCTAGATGGCTTTAAGGAAGGGTTGGACAAATTCCTGGAGGACAGATGTCTCAGTGGCTACTAGATTGGATGCCTAAGTACATCTTTCAGGCTATGGGGACAAGCAGGATGCTTCTAAGGCCATTTGCTGGGATTGAGAGCAGGAGAAGATTTGCCCTTGTCTCTGCTTGAGATGCCCATGGGCAATTGGTGGGCCACTGTGTGGGACAGGATGCTGGACTGGATGGGCGGTGGCCTGATCCAGCAGGGCTCCTCTTAGGTTCTTATGTAAGCCTGTATTCCTTCCTTCCTTCTCATTGTGTGGGCACCATTCTAAAGGGAATCTGAGGTCCAGCTTATCGATTTTGCACCAGGACTGGGAAAAGGATCAGATCATAACAGGAGAACTTAAGCTGGTTATGTCAATCACCTTTCGTAAGTACAGAAATTGCTTGTGATCAGAGACAGGTAACTCACGATTAAAGCTTGGAAAAACAGGGAGTTTCTCTCTCTCTCTCTCTCTCTCTCTCTCTCACACACACACACACACACACACACACACAATCTCTCTCTTTTGGAGTCTGGAAATCAAATTTTGATAGCTGCAAACTCATGCATTTCAGATTGCAAGGCAGAGTCAAAAAATCTTCACTCACAAGTGCGCAAAGCTTGTGTTTTTTTAAACACGCAAACCTGTGCGTGTTTCTGCTCAGTGGGAACAGTTTTTCCCTGTCAGCAGAATGCATCTGGAGGGGCCTAGGCTGCCTTTGTGCATTTACAAAGATTTGGCGACTTTTAAAGTGAAATCCTGTCCAGTGTATCTGTTTTATGCATGGACTGAAAACGGTGGGATCTTTTAAACTTCGTAATTCCTCAACGTGGGAGGTTTCGTCTCGTCTCCTGTGGTTGCTTCTTTGGGGTCGTTAAGCCCTGCAGCACTGATCTCGGAAGCGCCCGTGGGGAATCCTGAAGGTACGCGCAAGAGCTGCTGCCGATAGGCCATATGGAACCAGCGTCTTAATGAAAAGCTCTAATGAACCCGAAACAGCACCACGGTGGAGGCTCCCTGCTGCGTCTCTGCATGATTCACTGGGCTGGCCTTCTTTTAACAGAGACGGCGATGACCAAAGGTTTCTGGCACGTGCGGGGAATGAATGAGACGTTGGCCTTGCTTTTAATGGCCTGCGTTTGTTTGAGCCGACCCGGCTGAAGGGCCGGTGTCCTGTCCGGGCTTTCAGAAATGCTTTCTAGGGAATTCCTCGTGGAAAAACTCCTGTTAAAGGACCTGAATATTCAGAAGAATCTGGTGGAGTTTCTTCTTGTTCTCCATGCGGCAGTCACAGGAGGCACGTGGAATGAGGCTGGGTTCATTTAGTAAACAGTGGTAATGACTCGAGCTAACACTTTTCTCCTTCTTCTCGCTGTTTGCATAATGGCTCCTGCCGTCGTGGTGCTAGCGTGCTCACGGGCTTTGGTGGCTCTGTTTGAAGGCCCCGTGAGTCTGAGGAGGTGGAGGAGGGCGCAGCGTACGCAGAGGCCTCTTCTGCACTTTTCTGTGGGTCCCACCGATTTGGGTTATATGGCGGCCCACTGATGTGGAGTGCTTGGAGGCCTGGACCGCGTCGGTACCATCTGCACTGATGGCGCTGATCGGGCCTATGCCTCCCCGTGATTGCAAAGTTCACACAAGCTTTGCAGCCACCCCTCAGCATTTCTGAAGGCCAGGAACATGGGTTCCTAGACTCAGAGCCCAGGGGATGCTTTTGATAGTGCATGACGACGCAGCACTGAAAAACACCCCCCAGTAGTTCTGGGTCTTGGAGGCGTGCCATCTGCACGTCTCCCATGATCCGGAACAAGCCTGTTGGTCTGGCTGTGGGCCCAATTAAACAGCTCTAGAACACATCCAGATGAAGGGCCTTCTTGATCTGGATCTGAGAGATCTTGTACAGATGGAGCCAGATGAGGTGGGGGGGGGACCTCAGTAATGTGTGGATCAGGAGGCCTGTGATCTGGATTAAGCGGCTGCTTAATCTGAATCACAAACAAGTGCAGAAAGGGCCAAAGAATACAGTATTTGGGTACAGGCCTGAGCTTTATCTGGTCTTGATATCACCTGGTTCTTCCAATTCTTCTTACCTGTCATGATCTGCCTTTGACCATGCTTCTCCTCCTCCTCCTCCTTTTGCCTTCCATTTTCCCAGCATCAGGGCCTTTTCTGGTCAGTCCCATCTTCTCAGTAGGTGGCCACAATATCTGAGCTTCAGTATTTGTCCTTCCAATGGATAGTCAGGGTTGATTTCCTCCACATTGGCTGACTGCATCTCTTTGCAGTTCAAGGGACTCTCCAAAGCCTTCTCCAGCACCACAGTTTGGAAGCATCAGTTCTTCAACGCTCAGCCTTCTTTATGGTCCACCTCTCACAGCCATAATGGGAAAAGCAGAGCATTGACTGTATAGACCTTTCTCTGCAAGGTGCTGCCTCTGCTTTTTAATACACTGCCCAGGTTTGCCATAGCTTCATGCCTTTTAAACAGAAGCACTTTAAAAGCTGATAAGCGTAGGACCACGTGAGCACTCAATTCAAGGAGACTGTGCCCAACCATTGGGCCTTTTGGAGTCCTCTTCTGTATTTCTCCACCTCTTTTCATGTTTCTTTCATGCTCAGCTTTGATCATCTTTTTATTCGTGTTCTCAAAATCCCAAGAGGAGATTTTTGCTGTTTCCTCTCTTCCCCCTTCCGTTTCCCTGTATCTGAGAGTTCAAGTAAAGATAAAAAAGCAACTTCAGATATGATACAGCTCAGCTTTGGCCCAGGGTGCTAATTCCTCTTCTGACGGACTGAATTCAAATGCAAAAGTATTTCCCTCAGCAGGGGTCTGTCTGGCCTGTTTATTTCCTGTCCATTTGTCCCTTTGTTTCCCATAGTCCAGGCACATTCCTTTGTCAGCTGGAAAGAGTTCATGCAACTTATTCTTTTGGCCCAAGACGACGCACTCTAGCAAAATGCACACAGTGTTTCCTTGAAAACTCCCGGAGCCAATAGCTTTCCTTGACAACTTTCCCACTCCTGCCTTAGACTCGCTTTTTTCTTCTTATTTTAATCAGGAAGAGAAATTTTCAGTAAAATATGCATGCCATACAGCTGGTGCTTTAATACATATTTTGAAGCACAATTGGACCCCCGTATCCATCGTCATCCTGGCTTGGCTTCGTGAACTGAGATTTAGGAAAGGTTCAACCAACGTTTGCTGGATGTGCGCTGGTGGCCAAACAGGCCAGTGCGGGATAGACAGGTCTGGTTGCAAAAGGCACAGAGAAAGGTCTCCTTGGGTGGTACTGTAAAGGGACGGTTCTTCCTGGGTTGTCTTTTCTCCTCGAGACTCTCAAAGGGGGCAGCAGCGTTATGGATGGTGCGTCTCCATGCCTCTCGGTTGGAAGCCAGAGTGGGCCATGGATTGGGAGTCCTCATATCTCTTCCTTGGGGCTGCTCTGTTTCAGCAGTCGGTGATGGGTTCACCATAAAGCACCATCTTTGGAAGACGATGATCCTTCATCCTAGAGACATGTTCTGCCCGGCCCAGCTGTGTCCTCAGCAGCATGGCCTCAACACTGGTGGCCTCTGCTAGTTTGAGGACAGCAACGTAGTCAGACCGGTGGATGTTTAAGATTGTGCGGAGGCAACGCTGATGGAAATGTTCAAAGAGTTGCAGATGGTGACGATAGATGACCCACTGACCCACTGATCATTAACCGGATCAGCCCCCCTCCCCCCACGAATGCCATTAGGCCTACCTTAAGCTCTTCTGACTCAAAACAGCACATGATTTCCCATAATGCCTTTGAAATCCCATGGGATTTCAAAGGAATCATGGGAAATCTGGCTCAAAGTTGATGGGCTTGTATAATAAGGATTTTTAGCCCTTGACTTTTATTGGATTCTGCACAGTTTCATGCCCTCGGAATGCAACGGGGGGTCTCCAGGCCAGAATCACAGCTTAAAGGGCTCCGGCGGCTGCTGCACACCTTGATATATCACCTGCACCCTGCCTTTGGCAGTGCTCGGCATCCTCTGGTGAACCTGTCACAAAGCACTTGCCGTGCAAACCTTCATGTCCGCCAAGAGGGAATGGGAACTGCCGTGTTCATTAAATGCATGATTATGGCAGTGATTAATATGGACGCTTTTCAAGCATAACTGCAATTCTGGATCTTCAAAGTGAAGCGTCTTCTGTTCACGCCTGCTCTTGTGACTTGTCGTGAATTTTGAGGTTCTCTGAGCATATGAGGATTTCTGGCTGCAGTGGGGAGAAGGCCTCACTTTTAGATATTCACTCCCCATAAATTGCCATTACAGCTGCTGCATGACGGGGGCATTTTAATTCCCAGTCTCCTCGCGTTCCTCTTGACCTTTGCCCCTTTGACGTCGCTTGCACTTCATTGTGACACAGGGGTGCCCAACCTGCAGCCCGTGGGCCACATGTGGTCCAGGAAAGGCTATGAATGCGGCCCAACACAAAATCATAAATTTCCTTAAACATTTTGAAGTTGTGCACAGACCTTTTTATTTTTTCCTCATCTATTTACATTAGGATTTGTGTATTTAATCTCTTCCAGTTGTTTAGTGGTTAAGGAGCTGGACTCTTATCGGGAATACTGGGTTTGATTCTACCCTCCTCCACAAAGCCAGCTAGATGACCTTGGGCTAGTCACAGCTCTCTTCTGAGCCCTCACAGCCCCACCCACCTCACAGGGTGTTCTGTTGTGGGGAGAAGAACAGGTTTGTCAGCTGCTTTGAGTCCCCTTAAATGGGTGAGAAAAGTGGGCTAGAAAAGCCAGCTCCTCCTCCTCTTCTTCTTCTTCCAGGGTAGCCTAGAGACGCCAAAATGTTGGACACACAAATAAACCTTAGTAAACAAGGAAAACATCAGGCGTCACGGACCCAGTGGGAAGCTTTTGCTGGGGTAAGAGGGTCACTGCTTTTAAGAACAAGAAAAGAGCTGCCTCTTGGTGGTATGTTCCCAGGGCTCTGTCCATGGTGCTGATGGTCCCTGCCACATCTGAGCGGGGCTCTGCTGTCTTCATCCTGACATCCTACTCCTGATGTGACTGTGGGGAATGCAGACAGATCCTTTCGGGAGCCCAGGACCCAGCCGGATGAGCAGCCTGGTTGAGCAGAAGCAAAACAGCAGAAGATAGTTGTGTTTGGGATAAAACGACAGGGACTGATCAAGTCCCAATTGATAAGAGAGTGAGATCTGTTTTATGGTCCTTTTGGAGATCTAGCTCCAAGTTTCATCTCAGATGTGTTGACAGAAGTGGTCCTGCTCCCGTCTAGTGGACCTCCCTGATCCATTGCAGAAGGGTCTCTTGAGTTTCATCTTGTTCTCTGCAGATATTTTGGCACCAGGTTAGGTTCCATTGGGAGGAGGCTGCCTAGCCAGGTGGTGAAACGTCTCCAGAGAAGAAGATCAAGCTTAGAGAGGCTTCTGTGATGGAAGACCTCAACAAATATTCCCCATAATGGCCATCTCTCTCTCTCTCTCTCTCTCTCTGGATCAGCTGAGACAAGAGGAGCATGAAGGGGACTGAGTCAACCAGCAACCTGCCTCCACTTCTCTATGAGAATCTACCAAGACTCCAGCGTGTCCATACTGCCTTGGCTGTGGCAGAAGCGAGGGGGCTAGCTGAAGGCAAAGGGATTCATCACACAGACAACTCTCACTGTGCCTGCATGTGGACATGTGAAACTTGCAATCCCTTGGGCACAGGATACACATCGTAGCTCCTTCCGCCATGCGTGCATGGAGGTTGGAACAAATGTCCGTGCATGCGTGGAGCTGCTGACATGCACATCCAGGCTTTGGAACAGCAGACACCTGTATGTGCACATGTCAGTAAAACGCCGTCTAACTAGGATTCCTGCATTATGGGCGGTGGTGAGACTGGGCCTCAGACACACTGCCGGTGCCCCACAGTGGCAAACCCTAAAGTCGCTCTTATACAGCGATCGCCCAGATATGGAGCTCTTTGGCTCCCAGCTATTGATCTGTGAGTTTTCTAGTTCATTAGTTTAAAACAATCTCAATATTCATTTTTCTGAGCCAGGCTGCAGGAAGCGATTACTTCAGTTTCATTTTTAATTCTCTTTTGCTCAAGATCTCGTAGCTGGCTTCCTCGAGCGTGCGTTGGAAAAAAATGTTTTTATGCTTAGAATGGTCTTTATTTACTTTATTCAGCCTTGTCTTGGAAATGAAAGGCAGACGCTGGGAAGATGGCTGTTGCTTCTGCTTAGTCCAGTGGAACATCACATCATAGATTTTTACCCAGATCTATCCAGAGTGAATGCTTGAGAGAGCATAAGAGAACGTTTCCTGTCGGCAACAAGTTGCCTGTTTGTAGCCCCTGTTCTTGATTTTAAGCACGGTTTTATTTATTTTGATCTTAACTATATTCTCATTCTTTGCAAACCTCTTGGAGATTATATTTCCATGGGAAGAGTTAGCCAAATATTTTAAACAAACAAACAAATGCCCATTTTGGTTGACGCTGGCCATTTTCTTACTGCAGATGCCCATTTTGTCGACATTTTCCTTGAACTGTCTATCATAACCCCAAGATTCCTTTTCCGATCAGTCAGAGTCAGCGCTTGATCGTGTTACTTAGAGGAATAGTTAAATATTTAAGCTCTAGTGTGCATCACTTTAAACTTTTAAACTTTCTGATGTATAGGGTGTTTTTCCACTGTCACTAGAAGTACCCATTAAGTACCCATTAATGGGTACAAAAATGCCATTATGTACCCATTAATGGGTACTTAATGGGTACTTTTAGTGACAGTGGAAAAACACCCATTCTGTGAACCAGTTTGGTCTTGTGGTTAGAATGTCAGACTCCTATCTGAAGGTGTCCCAGTTCGATTTTGCACTCCTCCACGAAGCCAGCTCGGTGGCCTTGGGCTAGTCACAGCTTTCTTCTGAGCTCTCACAGCCCCATCTACTTCCCAGGGTGTCTGTTGTGGGGAGAAGAACAAGATTTGTCAGCCGCCTTGAGTCCCCTTAAACAGTGAAAAATGCGAGTATAAGGACCAACTCCTCCTCTTCTTTGTCTTCTTTGTGCAAAGATCCCTTTACAGCTCTTCAAAGACCCTTTTTCTTTTACTGCTCTGAGCGATTTGATGCCATCAGCAGACATTTATTTATTTATTTGAATTTTTTATCCCGCTCTATACCCGGAGGTCTCAAGGCGGGTTACAGCATCAAAAACCGACGAGCATCTAAAATGAGCGTATTAAAACCCTAGGGGTGTGCACAAATGAAGTTTTTGACATTCAGTCCATAAATCGAATATTCGAAAATCCCAATTCGTACGAATAAAGAAAAACTAATGTCTCGACACTTGAACTGATACAAATCCATTCATTAGACTAGTCAGTACATATCCAGTGATACGAATCCTGTAGGCGTCCTGTTCTCAAGGCGTGTGCATCCCGTTTTAATCCTGCATATACCTGTACGGATACTCACAAGATGGTTACGGCTACGTATGCATTGCGTACATATAGGTACGCATACAGATGTCTGAATTATTCGTACGAATAACTCAAAATATTTGCATTCGTACAAATACTGAAGAATGAATGTCTGGACAGTCGATTTACATGCAAGTATTTGAATTCATCTGAATATGTGTGAATAACGAATATTTCAAATATTCATGCATGTCCCTATAAAACCCTAACCATAGACAGCCACTGGTCATGGCTGACTCCAGGTCATTCATAAATATGCATAAAAGGCACTGATCCCAAGACAGAGCCTTGGGGGGGGGGGGCACACTTGTTCCGTCTTCCCAGTCAAGATGTACACTTCACCTGCGCATCCCTCTGTTCCATCCTCTTCCCTGTGGAGGCAGCTGAGATTTGTTTCAAGCGAGACATTCCATGTTTCAGTATCGTGACATCTGCAGGACTGTTTGATACATATTTGGAGAACATGGAGAAGAGTTTTGATCAGCTTTACAACTTGACAGAATATATAGGAGAAATGAATTAGATACGTATTTATTCCTGGTTGCTCTTGCAGTGTGATTATTCCTCTGTACTTCCCCTCATGTTGCAGAATGTTAAGCACCTTTTTCTGTCAGGGCTTGACTTAGAACTTTTTAGCACCTTTTCTGGCAGCCATGTATCTTTGATTTTAGCCCTTTTTCCAAGAAAGCGAGTTTATGTGCGTTTTTTAACACTGGAAAGTACTTAGAAGAGGTGCTTGACTGCTGTTGCCAAAATTTCCACATATACACACACACACACTGCCTTTGAAGAAAGTTGGAGGAGGGATAAAATTGCTGATAGACGTTCCAAACCGTCAACGTCCCACCTGCGCATAATGGCGCTCCATCCGGTCTTTAGCAAAAGGGCTCAATCTGTGCGGAGCCATCCAGATGTTTTTGCTCGGGCAATTCTCCTGCGGCTGGATTCAGTTGATGCTTCTAGGAGACGGCCCTTGCGATGCCTCTTCCGTGAGCATAACTGCGCCAGCGTTTTATTTGCACATGGAACAGATGGGCCTGTGCCGTCATCAGCGGGCCGCATGACAGCCTGGGTGAAGGGAGGGCACATTGACACGTTATCAAATTCGACTCAGTCACTCCGGAACACACGGGCTGGCAGGTGAGTGGCTGAACATGGCTCTTTCCACCTGCTCTGTTTGGGCGCATGGCTCAGCTGAGTGTGCCAGGCTGGAACACAAGAACATAAGAACATAAGAGAAGCCTTGCTGGATCAGGCCACAGCCCATCTAGTCCAGCATCCTGTCGCACACAGTGGCCCACCAAATGCTCATGGGCATCTCGAGCAGAGACAAGGGCAAACCTTCTCCTGCTCTCGAGTCCCAGCAGATGGCCTTAGAAGTGCCCCAGATCCTCCCCCCCCACACCCGTGCTATAATAGGGAACCCGTGCTATAAAAGGGAAACCCACCCTCATTTAGGCATGAGAAGTTGGAATGCAAAGTGAGGACTGAACTTTTGAACGCCTTTCTTGGATGCAGTTCTAAGGCGGGCCTTTTACAGTTCATCTCTCAGCAATCAGGCCAAAGCAAAAGATACAAAGCAATTCAAACTTAAGGAGAAAAGACCGAAAGAGCAACTTCAGATGAAACAGGAGAATCCAGAAGATGATAAATAGGGGTGATTAAAATTAAGCAAGTAAGACTAAGGAGGGTGGAACGCATATAATGCAGCGCCACAGAAATTATGACAGAATGATTTCAGTTATAAGAACCTAAGAGGAGCCCTTCTGGATCAGGCCACAGCCCATCTAGTCCAGCATCCTGTCCCACACAGTGGCCCACCAATTCCCCATGGGCATGGGCGTCTCAAGCAGAGACAAGGGCAAACCTCCTGCTCTTGAATCCCAGCAAATGGATTAGAAGCATTCTGTTAGAGAAGCAGATATAATATATGAAACTGATCAGTTTGTCCAGGATAGTATTGAAGTATATAAAATCATGCACGGTATAGAAAAGGTGGATAGAGGAAAAATAACTTCTCTATCACACAACACTAGAACCAGGGAGCATCTATGAAGCTGGTGGGTAGAAGTCAGATTAGACAAGGGGAAATATTTCTTCACCCGGAGGGTCATCGGTCTATGGAATTTACTCCCAGAAGCAACAGCAACCAGCCTAGATGGCTTTAAGGAAGGGTCAGTTAGACAAATTTATGGATGACAGATGTATCAATGGCTACTAGAATGGGTGCTTAAGTACATCTTTCAGGCTAGGGGGTAAAGCAGGATGCCTCTAAGTCCATTTGCTGTGATTCGAGAGCAGGAGAAGGTTTGCCCTTGTATCTGCTTAAGATGCCTGTGGGCAAATGGTGGGCCACTGTGTGAGACAGGATGCTGGACTAGATGGTCTTGCCTGCCCAGTTTGCCTGGCTTCAAAAAAAGGTTTAGCTCATGGATGTCACAGCTATCAAATGCAATGAGAGCAGTAGGAAGCCATGGAAGATGGGAGAGCCTGTGTCCTGCTGCTGGGCTACCTTGTGCAACTTGTTGGCCACTGTGAGAACAAGTTGATGGAGTGAGTGGGCCATGAGTCTGATCCAGTGGGGCATTTCTTACGACCTTTTGGTGTGGCCCAGCTTGGCTGTTGGGAGGCACTGCTCAAAAATGGCGACATAAAAACATAAGAGAATCCCTGCTGGATCAGGCCACAGCCCATCTAGTCCAGCATCCTGTCACACACAGTGGCCCACTAAATGCTCATGGGCATCTCAAGCAGATACAAGGACAAACCTTCTCCTGCTCTCGAGCCCCAGCAGATGGCCTTAGAAGCGCCCCAGTTCCTCCCCCCCAACTGTCTGACGGCTGATCAGACTGACCAACTGTGCACACACGTGGTTATTTCAGGGTGCTGTGGTGGTATGGTAGTTATCCTACAGGCCATTTGGGAGATGCAGGTTGAGAGCCTGCTAGGGGTGTTGAAAAATCCTAATTTACCTTTATGAGCACTTTGTGCAATGTGCTCCAGTGTGTTAATTGGTCAGAGGTGCCTCCCCGCCCCCTTGTAAATAGACTCTCTGAGTGGGTCCTAACTGGCCTTTTCTGTATTTTCTTTCTCCCCTGAAACAGTGAGACCGGATTTGGCACATGGCATCCCTGGCTACTCTCCGTCTTCTTGTCCAGGAAGATCAGCCACAAGTCGGTACATTGCAAGGTCTGTATTTCCTGGAAAAAGCACCGAAAGCCACTTTTCTGTGCAAGGTGTGAACAATGCTACAAGTTATCAAATACAAGCTCAGGTTTCTCAGACGAAGAAACTTGGAACACGGCATAAGCTCCCAAAAACTCTATTACAGCTGTAGTGGAGAGATAATTGAAGGAAGGATAAGACCTGCAAAGTTATCCATCTAAAGTCTAAGGATTGTCTCCTTCCATAGCCACCTAGTGGCTCAGTAGGCTGGTGCACCACGTAATAACATCTAAACGTGCAGCAGCCCATGAGTTCAAATCGCCATAAGGGAGCAGAACTCGGGATGACAGGCTGTGGGCCCCTGATGAGCTGCGGCTGTCTGCATCGGAAGGGTGTTTGTGAATCTGAGATGACACGCCTCTACCTCTTCTTCCTTCCTCCAGCCGGGCCGTCCAGCGTAGTCTGGCGATTATTCGGCAGGCCAAGCAAAAGAAAGAGAAGAGGAAGGACTACTGCATGTATTACAACCGCTTTGGCAAATGCAACCGCGGCGAGCGATGCCCCTACATTCACGACCCGGAGAAGGTGGCTGTTTGCACAAGGTATCCGCTCCTCTTTCCCTCTGTATTTGCCACAGGCCCATTATGCACCCTTAAGTGGAGAGACCTGGAGCAAGAGTCACACTCTGAATTTGCTCTGGCTTCCTTCTTCTCTGCTGTTCAGTCTCTTATCGTTTGCTTGCTACACACTTCCCTTTGCCTGCAGCCTGGGGAAGTCAGAAAGAAAGGAAAAAGAAGGAGCTGCAGGCTGGTCTCGTTGCTCTTTTCCCCACACGGGCCATCTGGATGCCTCTGCAAGGTGATGGAGTTGTGGTGGAAGCGCAATCCCGTTATCCATCCCCAAGGGCAGTCGTTCCAGGGTGGAGAGTGTGAGGCTGTTTCTGCTCTTGTCTGGGATGGCGTGGCCAGCTGGGAAGGCTCCAACTGGAGCGGTTCCTGCTGACCCTTCAAAAAGCCCATCCGCACTTGGATGGCCTGTTAAGGGACAGGCCCTGTGCTGCCTGGCAGCTCCCTTCAGTTTGAGCCTGACATGAGGACTTCAGTGAGGAGGAAATAAAGTTCCTGGCTTTGGAGCCCTAGGGGAACCCATTTCTGGGCTCAACTTTGTTATTAGATGCCCAAGTGGAGTCAGTGGCACAGAGTGCTTGGTGCCAGCTATGGCTGGTGCACCAGCTATGGCCTTTCTTAGACCGGGATAACCTAGCCAGAGTAGTCCATGCACTGGTAAACTCCTGATTAGACTACTGCAATGCATTCTACATGGGGTTGCCCTCGAAGAAGACCCGGAACCTGCAGTTAGTTCAAAATGCGGCAGCCTGACTACCGGCCGGTACAACTTACAGGCGGCACAGGACGCCTGTTTCGAAAGAGCTGCACTGGCTGCCTATGCGCTTCTGATCCGAATTCAAGGAGCCGGTAATGACCTTTAAAGCCCTGAGCAGCTTGGGACCTCAATACTTGAGGGAACACCTCCTTTTATACAGGCCTGCCCAAGGCTTAAGATCTGCTGGAGGGGGTCCTCCGTGTCCCACCAGTTAGAGAAATCCATTGTGTTGGGACATGGGGCAGGGCCTTCTCATCTGTGGCACCTCACTTGTGGAATGCCCTTCCCTTGTAGGCTCATTTAGTGCCAACTCCCCTAGCTTTTAAGCACCAAGTTAAGACCTGGCTTTTTATGAAATCCTTTGGGCACTAATTCAAATACTATTGAATCTTAATTTTAACTTTTTGCCTATGCTGTTTAAGACTGTTTAATGGGGTATGTATTTAATATTTTGCTGTATATGGCTTTTTATTGTAAGCTGTCCAGAGATCTTAGGATATGAGGGGGGGATATAAATATTCTAAATAAAATAAAATTAAATAAAATTTCAGCAGTGCAGCTTTGTGCACCATCAAAATGGGTCCCTGTGCTAAATTGTCCTGGTATAGTTGGGTGTTTTGGATACCTAGAGCAGGCTACATCACATCCAGTTGGATGCCTCATGCAAGCAGGGACATGGCCTCCCCTGTTTTGCACCGGCAGTGCAGATGGAGAGACTCAGAAGCAGGCCAGGCCTCACACTATCCCCTTCTTGCAGGAAGTATAGAAAGGCCCTACATAAATATGGGTGACCTGTAGAAAAGGGGAGAGTCTAATTATCTTTACAAGGTGTTATAAAAGTCAATGGACAGCATGTTAACTAGAGGATAAGATGCAGAATCATCTCCATAGGAAAGCGGCTTCTATTAACAAATGACTTGGGCTCCAAATATCTAAAGGGATGCCTTCTCCCATGTCAACCTGCCCGTGTCTTAAGATCTGGAGGGGAGGCCCTCCTGGTTGTCCCAAAACACCTTCAGCGGTACAAGGAGTTGCCACCCAGGAGATGACCTTCTCAGTGGTGGCCCCCGGGCTGTGGAATAGTCTCCCCCTTGAGGAATGTCAGGCTCCTTCACTGTACATGTTTAGGAGAGCAGTGAAGAGGCCCCTCTTTGCCCTGGCCTTTGGCTAAATGGGAATATACTGCTTCTTCCCATTTTACAGACATTTTACTGTTGTTTTAATATACAGTATGTCTGATTTTAAATGTTGTTACCCGCCCTGAGACCTTCAGGTAGAGGCCGGGATAGAAATCCGATCAATCAGTCAATCAGTCAGGCTGTCAATAAATAAATAAATAAATTGGGTGTCTTACTGGATGCAGTTGCATCTTGCTTAGCAAAGGATTCTGTTCTCTTTTTGGATGGCTACATTCAGCAATTTCCAATATTGTAGAGAAAAGGAAGCAGTGGTTATTTTGGGACAACCAATATGTTGGAAGCCGAGAACAAAGTCCTCTGAATGTGGATATCGTAGCTATACCCAAAAGCTTAGGTTCTCAGAAGAAGAAACCTGCCCCAAAACTGCTACAAATAAGATTGAATCCGGGCACCAAAGCCTACATTTTATTTAGTTAGTTAAGTTTAGGGGAGCTTTTTAGTTACATTTGGTTTCATCTGGAAGAATTCTACCCTTTTGAAGGAGGCTGATAAACTTGAGGATATCAGTTTGGGGCTAGAGGGAAAGGATCTTCTTGTGAACTTTTGAAGATTTGTCCTTCCCAAATTCATTCTGTCTGGTCTCTGCTAGATTTGACATATATAATTTAGTCTCATCATTTCGGTGTTTCCCACAGCTTTCTGTAATGCAAGCACTAGGGGTGAGATGGGCTAAAAAGTAATGGGTCGACATCTTTATTTATTATTAATTTCAGGCATTCATATTCCAGGAGACACACACACAATATAAGAAGGATGAAAAGCACATTAAAAACTGGGCAAACCAGGGAAGAAACAAACTTTCACATGCAGAATGCCTGAGTGGAAAGATGGACCTTTAACAGTAGATCTTTAATAGGGGCCTGTTAGTTTTAAATGTTTTAAATTTGGCCTTGATTGAGAATAGACATTTCATAGAAGTCTGCCGTACCTGGGTCGGAGGGCAGAAATGCTGCACAAGGAAATACCTGCATGAACTTTGCCTGGGACTGGTGAAGGCTTTAAACTCCTCTTTCAGCAGGTAATTTCAAGTTTGGAGCTTTTCCCTCAAGCTCCTAAGCTCTTTCCCGTCTTTCCCCTTGATAGGTTCCTCCGTGGGACATGCAAAAAGAGGGATGGGACGTGCCCCTTTTCACACAAGGTGTCCAAAGACAAGGTGGGTGCTCTTTGCAGTAGAAGCAACCCTGTAGGAAGCAGCTTTGCGGTGGCGGGGGCAGAGGGTGGCATTTCTGCACATTTGCAGGGACACAGTTATGTGGCAAGTCCTTGGCAATACTCTTTGGGAACATAATGCTCTTTGGAGGCATCTTTGACACCAGTGGATGTACAGTTGTCCCTTTGCAAAACACCCTTCGGCTGACAATTTCACTCTTCCATCCCTGGCAAAATGTGTCCAGACGGCCAGGTCTTGCAAAGCTACAGTAGGCGAGTAATTGCTGTCTTCAGAGACCCGCCATGATGGGGAAACGGGGGCAAAATTGCCGGTCCATCAAATGTCTTCTGCAGGGCAACAGCTTGTGTGGACCAAAACCCTGTGTTACGTTGTGGAGTGTGGTGTGCTAGTGTGCGTTAGTCCATGGGGCAGGGTTGATACATTAAGGCTGCCTCCTGACCTACTGATAATGGAAGGCAAAAGCAGAAGAACGTCTGAAGGCCATATTGCTTGCACAAAGGGGCAGCCCCCTGCAGAGGTTCATCCAGCACCGTTTGGGTGCCAGTTCACATCAGTGGGATTTTTCTTTTCCATATTAGAGCCCACCTCAAAATAAGTGGTTTAGGCTTAAGGGTAGCCAGGAATTCATCATTTTATGGCCCTTCCTGCCCTGGGCCTTATTCTGGATTATATCCTGGAATAGGTACCTGTCATCCTCATGTGCTCAGGTGGCAGGTCCTTATTCCAAGATATAATCCGGAATACAGCCCAGGGCAGAAAGGGTCCGTGTCTCCATGATTCCTAAGTGAGAATCCAAAGATCCATATATCCAGAGATGAGAATTCTCCCCTCTTTGTGCAGAATGCAAGTTGTTTTGCAAAGTAATTTTCTTTTCCAAGAATATCTTGGGTGACGCCTGATGGAGTCATGATCACCCAGACAGATCCTTGTGGGCTTCCCAGCTGTGCTCCTCTGTCCTTATAAAGAGGTTATTTCCTGAAAGCAGGACTGTGTCGGCGAACGCAAGAGGCCTGCTTTGTTTACCTCCCTGAATTTGGTGACGGCGGCCGCCCTCCCTCCACCACACTGGGCTGACAGGCCAAGCTCTGCCACCTGCGCTGATCTCCAAGCCCTTTCCTTGATTTATAGCCCAATGGTGGCCTCTTGCCCGGATCAAGGAGCAACTCGGGCACTTGCTGCTCTGGCTTCCTGTTAATATGGTGATTACCAGGAAAGGTGATGTGAGCCTCATTTATCAAAGCGCAAACCAAAGAGAACAGCTGTTGTGTTAATCCTGACAGCAAAAACACTCCGGTGCTACACTTGGACTTCCTTGTAAACAGTCTGGGCAAAGTCTGATGTCCCTCAGTGTGCCTCGCCTTGTCAAAGGGTCCGTTTTCTGCAGTTTGTGTGTGTATGTGTTCAACCCAGGGTCAAATATTTTGCCACATTCTGGTTATTAGAGAATTGCCTTCCTTATCAGCAGACCCATTTTCACCGACATGGCAACCTGCAGATGGTCTCTAGCAGTTGCCTCTGGGCTGCAAACCAGAAAACAAACCCCAAAGAGGTCATGGTGGAATTCATGGACCCCTGGGCTCTGAGGGTCGGATCTTCTGTCAGCCACACGTTTCCCTTTGGCCCCTGGTCCCAAACCTCCTGTTCCAGGGTCATTGGGCTCTCAAAGTGGCTAGGAGATGTTCTGTAGTGGACACTCTGTGGAACAGGGGGCATCCATGAAGCTGATGGGCAGGAGAGGCAGATCAGACAAGGGGAAGCTGTCAGAAGAGGCAGCCACAGCAGCCAGCTGAGATGGCCTGAAGGAAGGGCTAGACAAATTTATGGATGGCAGATGTCTCAGTGGCTACTAGAATGGATGCCCAGGTACCATCTCCTGGTTGGAGAGGCAGGCAGGATGCCTTTAAAGGCCACTTGCAGGAAGTCGAGAGCAGGTGAAGGTTTTGCCTTTTCTTCTGCTTGAGGTACCCAGAAGGCACTGGTGCGTCACTATGTGAGATGGGATGCTGGACTAGATGGCCTGTGGCCTGATCCAGGAGGGCTCCTCTTATGTTCGTATCCTGCTCTTGGGCAGTGTGGTAGAATTGTCTCCCAGCGATGTATCCACCTGTCAATGAGTTTCAATTGCTGTTGAAGGAGAGACTTACCAAAGAACTTCCTGGCCTTAGGTTTGAGCCTGCCTCACTTGGGGTCAGAAGACTTAACTGGATAAACAATCTGTCCATGAAAGTGCATTTCTGAGCTGATTCCTTTCAAGTCTGCAGGTTCTGACCAAGGTACTGATTGCACTATGAAAACAGGCAAGTTCCTGATTCTTGCCAGCCTTTCCAGGTTCTCCAACCTGCCAGGTCCTGCCCAGTCCAGACGCCCCATGTTGTATCTGACAGCGAGGCAATATGAGGTAGACACTGCATATACGCCAGGCATAGCCATCCCCTGTCTGCTAAGTCCCGCTATGGCCCTGTCAGTAGGCTTCTGCCTTGGATAGGCCCTTGAGATGTTCTGAAGCCAGGATAGGCAGGTAGGCTGGTGGAGTGCAAGGTCAGGTTGTCCAGGACAGGAGAGGCCACCCCCACTTCCAGGCTGCTTCACCCGCTTTGGACAGAGCATCACCTGGGCTAGGGGACCAAACTGGCCACCAGGAACCACTAAACCAGCCCAGGAGGTGTGCAGAGGGACAGATGCCTCGTGGGCCGGTGTGGCAGAGGAACCTGTTTTGACGACACACCAAATTGCCCTCCCAGGTCCCATGCAGCAGTCTCCAAGCTCACACCAGCCTTTTCATGGGGCGTGTTGTGTACCAGCACAGGACATCTTGGTGTGAACCACTTTGTCCTCGGCCAGCCGGACCGCTCTAGCCAGGAACAGCTCCACCTGGGGCAGTTCTACCTGGAGCGACCCAGCGCATGTAAATGCCAAGATGGCCTTCCTTTATTGCCACCTGTCTTCCGGGCGTTGGGGCAAAATCCCCCGAGAGCCACCCCTGCGCTCCCCGAGTTTGTGAATGAAGGTTAGCGAAAGGCGAGGCGTGTGGCTGAGACAGGCTGCTGTTCCAACAGCTTTTCCCCTTGAGGGACTTGACAAGAATCAGCATTTTTCTCCCTAATAGAGCTTCAAAACTCTGTTGTGAGCAATTTGGAAATTCACGTTGAGTTTCGGGTTCATTAGCTGCCAGCTCGCAAAGGCGTGCGCGCATTTGAAGCCGCCTAATATGGCCGCAGTGCACTAGTGCCTGGCATTAATGTTATTGTTATTTGCGTGGACATAGCGGGGTGCAAACAAGGTTAATTGAAACGCGAACGGCGCTTCCTCTTGGTAATGGCTCGCTCTTGACAGCTGGGAGGAGTTGAGTTTTGCATAAGAGCTGCCTTTATGGTCCCTTTTTATTAGAGCTAATTTGATCTCTATATCAAAACCTACATTAAGGGAATCATTTACGGTCACGCCACTGCCGACAGAAGAGGCAGCCCCAGAGCCCTGTCCTTTGTTTTAATGCTTGCAGTTAAAAGACAATTAAAAATAAACTCTTTTGCTTTGAAAGCCCCCTCTGTTTTCTTTCCTGCCCGGCGTTCAACCCTCCATCTTTCGGTCCCCACCGCAAGCTTCTCTCTCCTTGCGAACTAATTCAGTTAAAGCCCTTTGGGGAAAAGTTTCCTTCCCCCCGTATTGCATCGTCTGCGCTTACTGAGCATTTGTAAATATTGGTCTGAGGATACCTGGACCTGCAGGATTTAAGATGATGGCACAGAGCAGGAGGAGGCGGGTTTGGATAGACGGGAGAGGTTGCCCGGGGGGCGGGGGGGGGGGGCGGTGTCCAGGGTAAAAGGAGGCAGAAGTCCAGAGCGGGATTTCTGTCGCTTGGGATGAATCTGAGGAGTTAGGATTACGCATGGGCACAAATATTCGAAATATTTGTTATTTGGACAAATTCGGACAAAGTTAGACATTAGTATACTAATGGAATGTCCGGACATTTGAAGTTCCGAATTTTGAGTTATTTAGACATATTATTTGGATATTCTTATCTGTACAGGGTACATATGCATACAGGATACATACAGATGCATACAAGATGCGTATGAAACTGTAGAGGTAGGAATGTCCAAATTATTTGAACGAATATATACAAATATATTCATGTATAGATTCAAATGTCCAGACATTCATTTTTCTTTTTTCATACAAATTCAGATTTTTTGAATATTCGATTAGTTACAAATCGAATGTCAAAAACTGTATTTGTGCACACCCCAAATTAGGATGCTTTTTAAGCAGCAGCAGCAGCAGCAGCAGCAGCAGCAGCAGCAGCAGCAGCAGCAGCAGCAGCAGCAGCAGCAGCAGCAGTAGTAGTAGTAGTAGTAGTAGTAGTAGTAGTAGTAGTAGTAGTAGTAGTAGTAGTAGTAGTAGTAGTATAAGGCAAAATTGACAAGGAAAAGACCTGGATGTGGCTTACCAGTGGGACACCAAAAAAGGAGACAGAAGGTCTGATCCTGGCAGCACAAGATCAAATGCTAACCGAGCCAGAATCAAAAAGTCAACTATAGATCCCAAGTGCCGAATCTGCAAAGGGTGGCCCAGGAGTAGAGAGGTGCACAAAACATTTTGGAAGATCCAGTTTGACTCAGTTCAAATTTGAACCTTTTTTCAACAGGTTCAGTTGAGTATTGAATCTCTGTTTTAAAGCAATTTTAAAGGGCAAAAAGAAGGGCAAGCAGAAGTGGTTTGATTGGAACCATTTGTATCTGAGAACAGAGCCCTGGTTCGGTCCGAATCAAGCCAGCTCCATTCAAAATGGGTGTGGATCACTTTGAATTCAACCCTTTTTGAATCCTCTGCATTGAACATTGACCTGAACTTGCGCGTCTGCATCCGGAAGTGGTGAATCCCGCCAAGTCTGTCTGCAGCGTTTCTCCAGGATCCCCAAAGGAGATGGCCCCTCGACCCGGTTACCTCCGTCCGAATGCCCGGGGTAGATCTAAGAACCCTTCATCCCCGCAGCTTCCGTTTCTGTTCAGGCAGACAGTTAGATCTATCGCAGCAAGTCCGTAATCTGTTTTTGATTGCGGCAGCTGGCTGAAGGTAGAGCTTAGTGGCTTGCGGCTGGAAGTCCCACATCTGTCTCCGCACACAGTTGATTTCGCCTTGCTTATTCTTATCATCAACACCTGAAAATAAGCAGATTGGGATTTTGAGCTCTGGAGAGAGAGCTGCCCACACAGATCGAGGAAGCCGCCAGCGCCATCTGCCTCAAATCACCACGTGTGCCACTTCAGAACAGAGGAAGCCAAGTGTCTCTTGGGACAGGAATGGAAATTTCTCCTATCGATATACGTTTCCTATATATTAAACCTCAAGAAGCTGCATTGTAGTGACCGGGGATATGGGTTGGGGTGCCAGTTGATTCTGCCAGGGTTGCCCTCTCTTTCTCGCTCCCTCACCCACAAGCATCACAGCTGCATGCAGCTGGCATCCTAAACATGTGCTTCCGGATGGCTGAGTTTGGATGGAAAGGCGGCTGAATGTGGGCCTTGGACCTGACTTTCTTTGACCCCAGAATGTTGCAGTTACAGGTTAGAGCCCACTAGAAGCCGTGTGCAGCGCTGACCCCAGATACTTGCCCACCTGGGAGATCTGTTGGGCTAGGTGTTCAATATGTAGGCTGCCCCAATAGGCCTGGGTTCCAAAGATCAAACACCTTGCAAGGCAGGAGTCCATGACTGTCAGTGCTTCCACTATAAAGCCGTAAGAGGAGCCCTGCTGGTTGAGGCCACAGCTCATCTAGTCTGGCTTCCTGTCCCACACGGTGGCCCACCAATTGCTGATGGGCATCTCAAGCAGAAGGCAAAAGCAAAACCTTCACCTGCTCTTGACAGCTTGCAGGTGGCCTTTAGAGGCATCCTGCCTGACTCTCCAACCTTAGGCATCCATTCTAGTAGCCACTGAAACGCCTGTCCTCCATGAATTGAGAGAAGCCCTGCTGGATCAGGCCAAAAGCCCATGTGGTCCTTCATCTTGCCCCTCATAGTGGCCCACCAGTTGCTTCTGGGCATCTCAAGTAGAAGACAAAGACAAAACCTTCACCTGCTTTCAACTATCTGCAGATAGGCTCAAAAGGCCTCCTACCTGGGCATCCATTCTAGTAGCCGTTGATAGACCTGTCCTCCAGGAATTTATCTAACCCCTTCTTAAAGCTATCCAGGCTAGTTGTTGTCCCTGCCTCTCCTGGCTTCCCTTCCTGGTCATCTCTGAAGTCACTAGAGGGCAGGGACTCAGGCTTCATGGTGGCATTGCTGCCTCACCATGGAGCTCCTGGGATTCCTAAACTTTTCCCCTAACCATGTGGTGTTCAAACATGTCCACCTTGAGCACTCACCTTTCTAAAGGTCTGGGCTTGTAAGGCATTTGGCCTTGTGACCCTGGTCCTCTTTGGGCAGTTCGTATCCTTTGAACAGCATGCCAACCCATGTGTTGCCCATTCTTAGCCAGGTCGTGATGCCCAGCCTCACCTGCCATTCTGATTATGGAAACAACGATGGGCATCTTCCCATGGAGTTGAGAAGGTAAATGAGGTGGATGAGGCACTGTACAAATGCTAAATCAGTTTTTAAGATGTGGTTTCAGTAGGAATTTCCTTCCAGGCGCGCTTGTTTGGGGCTGAAGAACCATCTCTTTTTCCTCCCTCTCCTTCTGTCCCTGCAGATGCCTGTGTGTTCGTATTTCCTGAAGGGGATTTGCAACAACAGCGATTGTCCCTACAGCCACGTTTACGTCTCCAGGAAGGCGGAAGTGTGCCCAGACTTCCTGAAGGGCTACTGCCCCTTAGGGGAAAAGGTAAGAGGGCGGGAGGAAGCGTTGCCCTATCTGCGCCGCCAGCGTGGAATTCTCCTGCAACGTGGAACCGACCCATAATGGTCTTGTGTGTACCTGCCGCACAGTGCAGCTTTAGCAACCAGCTTCGTAGACGAAGCTTCCGGCTCTTTTTTATTTCAGGCTTTATTTGTTCAAAACTCTTTCCCTTTCTCTCCCCTGGGCCGCACTCCTGACTCTCAGCTCTGTCAGTGAGTATTCAAGCGCCCCCCTTACTGCATAGAAGTCACAACCCTAATTGTGTCGCATCTTGATAAATCTATGGTGAGGCTGCATTTGGAATATCATGTACAGGCCTGACCCATATCCACGGTTCTGGTAGCTGTGAATCCACTCATCTGTGCTTAACCGGATGAGTCACTGCGCCTTCCTTGGTAGCTGGGTCCATCAGGAATCATGGGAAATCTCACACAATTTCCTCTGATTCCCACGGAAATAGCTTGAGATTTACCAGCATTCATAATACCCACGATTTCCTGTAACCACGGTAGTCCTTACAACCCTTCCCCTATGGATACGGGGGCAGGCCTGCTCAATTCTGGATCACCTCACCTCAGAAAATATATCGTGGAAGTGGAAGAAGTGTAGGAAAGGGCAAGCAGAATCATTAAGGGGCTAGAACACCTTTGCTGCAAAATCAGGCTGCAGTGTGTGCGCCTTGAAAGACAGTTCAAGAGGGGAGCTTAAGAGGATGAGGTACAGAGGGAAAAGCAAAATTTAAAATGAACCCACTAAAGTCAGAAACAGTGGCTGAAAGTGTAGAGAGGGAAGCTGCCAGATTGGTCTAGTGGTTAAGGAGCGGGACTCTTTATCTGGGAATACGGGGTTTGATTCTGCACTCTTCCACAAAGCCAGCTGGGTGACCTTGGGTTAGTCACAGCCCTACCTACCTTACAAGGTGCCTCTTGTGGGGAGAAGAACAGAAGGTTTGTCAGCTGCTTTGAGTCCCCTTATGGGCGAGAAAAGTGGGGTGTAAAAGCCAACTCTTCCTCCTCCTCCTCCTTAGGCAAAGACCTAACTAGCCCCATCCTAACTCACATTTCCCTGAGAGCTTTAGTCCCTCTGGAAATTAATTAAACACTATTTTAATGCCACTCAATAGAGTTCCATGGGTTTCTAATGCACTGTGCAAAGAATGATTTCCACTTGCTCCCCTGTTCACGTATTTTGCTAGAGGGGGAAACACTTCTCTTTATCTGCATTACACTGCATATTTAATTTTATACACCTTTCTTGACCTTTCCTTTAGTGCCTTTATTTTCTAAAGGGAAGCCCACCCCCCAAACCTGGTGGCTATGGCCCCTGGTTTTTTTGCTGGGAGGTACAGCCATGTCTGAGGTTGCTCTCACCTACAGCCCCATTCCCAAGTGGGCAGGTAAGAACGTAAGACGAGCGCTGCTGGATCAGGCTACAGCCCATCTAGTTGCACACACTGGCCCACCAAATGCTCATGGGCATCTCAAGCAGAGACAAGGGCAAAACTTCTCCTGCTCTCGAATCCCAGCAAATTGCCTTAGAAGCATCCTGCTTGCCTCCCCAGCCTGGAAGATGTACTTAGGCATCCATTCTAGTAGTGGACACCTCAGGAGCAGCTCTGGTATCTTCAGGTGCATAGGAAGTGGAAAATTGGACTGGAGCTGATGGGCTGTGGCCTGATCCATCAGGGCTCCTCTGAGGTTCTCATAGACAAATGGCAGGAGGCCATTTGCAGGGAGCCAAGAGCAAGTGAAGGTTTTGCCCTTTTCTTCTGCTTGAGATGCCCATGAGCAATTGGTGGTCCAATGTGTGGAACAGGATGCTGCCCCAGATGGGCTGTGGCCTGATCCAGCAGGGCTCCTCCTATGTCCTCATAGACAAATGCATGGAGTGCGGGTGCATCAATGGCTACTCAGATGGATGGCCAGGTACATCCTCCAGGCTGGGGAAACAGGCAGGAGGCCATTTGCAGGGAGCCAAGAGCAGGTGAAGATTTTGCCCTTTTCTTCTGCTTGAGATGCCCATGAGCAGCTGGTGGTCCAATGTGTGGGGCGGGATGCTGCACCAGATGGGCTGTGGCTGGATCCAGCAGAGCTGCCTTATGTTCTTACGTTCATGTCCTGCCTGTGATCTTCCCTTCAACATCTGGCTGAGCCCTGTGGGCAGGAAAAGAGGGGCCACGGAGCCTTTGGTCCGATGCCGGAGGAGTCATGTTCCTTTCCCACCCGGGGGGGGGGGGGGAAGAGAGCTTGTGGTGAGCACCAGAGCTGCTTTCTGATGGGAAAGTTTTCTCCACGTGGGGGTTCAGCTACGGGCGACAGCAGCAAGAGTGCTGACAGGTTGCCCTTTGCTAACCACGCTGTGGGGCTGGATGCAAGCCGGGTGCGGTGTAGCAGCGGACACCCTTCCTAGCCGAGCAAAATCAAAGCAGCCCTTCTTCACCGGTACAAGTCATCCAGCCAGCATGGGTACAATTATTTTAAAATATTCCAATTTAAATGAAAATATAAAAGAGATATTTAGAATATTTATTCTATTAGGGAACATGCTTACGGCATCACTTTTGGGGTGTCAGAAAAGCATTTTCCTACAGATGATGGATAGCAGCCCGTAATTATATAGGGGGGAAGTTGCTGAGCAGGCCATATTTAACTGGGGAGAGGAAATACCCAGCCTGGGCCATTGAGGGTTAATTTTATTCTCTAAATAATATAAAAAGTGCTGAGTCTGTTCCTTTTGCACAAAGTAGAAAGTCCTCAAATGGACCCCGGAGAGTTTATAATATTCTACTGAATCAAGTAAAAATGTTAACCTTGCTTCATAAAACGATGGCTTGTTAAAGATGCGCAGTCCCTTTTCTTGTGAATAATTTAGAATGGGAGTAAATCTCTTCCCATTCTGCTTTCTTTCTCTCCTTTTCTCTGTCCGATATGCGGCACAGCCCAGCTGTCTGCAATTTTAACTTCTAAAAGAATAGGGCACGGCAGGGAAAGCGCCTGGCATCGCGGTTGGCGGAGGGCACAAAGTTCTCCAGGCTTGAACTCCTGAATGTCACCATTTTGCTTGCCGGAGGCGTGTTCCCCCCTTGTGATGGTGGGTCTTAAAGGCCCCCTTTGCTCCCCGGTGTTTCTGTGATGTTGGGAGCCCTTCTCATGGGCCCCTGTCAGCGGAGAGATCTCTCTGGGCCAGTGCCTTTTCATACGTACCTGTGATATGTCTCTAGAGGGGGTGTCGTGAGTGAGGCCTATTCACACTTTGGCCGGTAGTCAACAATTAGTGAACTTCTGGTGAAGAGCATCCGCACGTGGCGTTGGGTATTACAGCCTCCAAGCGTGCTTGGCCTCACTGGAGGTTCACTAATGGTTGACTAGGTGTGGAGCATGAAATTGTGCTCTACACCTTTACCATCGTTGACCTGAAGCTTACCTGGAACGTCCAGCAGCAACCACCCACACCTCTTCCGGTTCCCTGCAGTTGGTGGGGGGGTGGGGGGGGAAAGCAGCATCTGCGTAGGGGCGGTCATGGTGGTGGCTGTGTTCGATCACTGACCTCTGACGTGACCGGACCTCCGATCCCCGGGACAGCCTTGGAGGGGGTGGGCGTCCAGTCATAGGATTGTGAGCGGGTCATTCGATCAGCAACGGAGTAGTGGACACTGCACATTCAAGCACCTCCCTCTGCTTGGACACGCCACTCTGCAACGGCATCCAAGCGTGTCACGAATTGCAGTGCTTCAACTGACAGCAGCCATTCGCGGCAGCGAGGAAGTGGAACTTCTGCATTCGGACGCAGCAGCGTGGGCTGGTAAACAGGACAACTGTGCACACTTCTGTTGGGTAATGGACACTTTGGGGAAGCTTTCCTTGTGCGAATGGTCCCCAAAGTTTACCAGCCCTAGTTCACGGCAGCCTAATCTGCTAAGTGTAAAAAGGCCCTTCTGGTGGCCGCCTGTCCAGGACGGGAAGGCTGCCCCTCAGAATGTTTTTCTCTGGGGCTCCTTGCTCTGTTGTTGTAGGTATAAAACTGCAACAATGTCTGTTGGCTCCTCTACGCTTGACTTCCCCATCCTGATGCCCGCCCCCTCCTGAGCCACTTTGGTCTAGTGGTTAGGGAGCCGGACTCTTATCTGGGAATGCCGGGTTCGATTCCGCCCTCCCCCATGAAGCCCAGCTGGGTGAGCTTGGGCTAGTCACAGCTCTCTTCTGAGCTCTCACAGCCCCACCTATCTCACAGGGTGTCTGTTGTGGGGAGAACAGAAGGTTTGTCAGCAGCTTTGAGTCCCCTTAAATGGGTGAGAAAAGTGGGGTAGAAAAACCAGCTCTTCTTCTTCTTCTTCCTGGTTTTCTGTGCCATGTGCCCCCTTCCCAGAATGCCTTTCTGCTTTCTGCCCCAGTGCCACCATGGGCTTGTTGTTCCCATTTGTAGAGTGGAACGTGTCCCCACTTTATTTATTTGTATACTTTTTATACTGTCTTCCACTGCATGGCCTCAAGGAAGTATATCAGGTCATTTGGAAAAAAGAAGGAATAAAAGCAAGGGTAAAAATGGATATAAAAACATGCTTCTTCAAGAGATTTTCTTTTCTTTTCCTTTCTTTTATTTGCATGTTTATCCTGCCCTATACCCAGAGGTCTACAGCCGTGAAAACAAACTTTAAAATGAATACGGTAATAACAATTCCTGGAAAGGTGGCATTTAGGAGGGGGCCTGATTGAAGTTTATAAAATCATGCACTGTATAGAGAAGGTGGATAGAGTAAAATCATTTGCTCTATCACACAGCACTATAACCAGGGGGCATCTATGAAGCTGATGGGCAGGAGAGTCAGATCAGGCAAGGGGGAGGATTTCTCTACCCAGAGGGTCATCAATTTATGGGATTAAGAGGAGGTAACAGCTACCAGCCCGGATGGCTTTGAGGGAGGGTTAGACAAATTCATGGATGACAGATGTATCAGTCGTTACTAGGATGGATGTCTCAGTATATCCTTCAGGCTGGGGGGACAAGCAGGATGCCTCTAGGGCCATTTGCTGAGATTTGAGAGCAGGAGAAGGTTTGCCCTTGGTGTGAGGCAGAAAACTGGACTAAGTGGTCTGTGGTCTGATCCAGCAGGGCTCTTCTTATGTTCTCTTATGTTCTTAACAATATTGGTGCCTGAAAGTAAGGAGGGTCAGCTATTTCCTCAGCCAAAGGCCAGGGTAAATAGGCGTGTCTTCACCGTTCTCCTGAATGTGTGAACTGAAGGTGCCTGGCATAGTCGGTGGGCCACCACTGTGAAGGTGCCATCCCAGATGCCCACTCCTTTAACACCTGAAGGCGGTGGTACAACCAGGGGGCCCTTCCCTGTAGATCTTAAGGCACGGGCAAGTTGATATGGGAGTAGGCGTTCCGTAGGTACTTTAGGGCCTTATAAGTCAGAGTTAACACCTTGAATTGGGCTCAGTAGTGAATCGGCAGCCAGTGCAACTCTTTTAAGACTGGCGCGATGTGCATCCAGCCAGCTGTCCCAGTCAGCTCTCTAGCAGCCGCACATTCTGCACCAGCTGCAGCTTCCATCTCCAAGGGCAGCCCCACGTAGAGCACATTGCAGTAGTCTAGTCTGGAGGTTACCAGAGCATGGATAACTGTGGCCATGTCGTCTCTGTCTGTCCAGAAAAGGTTTCCACAGCCTCCACCTGAGCTTTGAGCATCTGGATAATTTCACCTTCACCGTGGGTCACAGGCCTTGCCTGATCTCTTCTTTGACCCTCCATGGAAGGAGTAGGGGGCTTCCATTTCAGCAGCCCATTATTATGTAGCCTCTATTGCTTGCTCTCTCCTGTGTCTCTAAGTGACTGCGCTGGTCAGATCAGCGTCTGCTTATGTCACGTGATGCAATTTTGTGCTGCGCAAGGATCTTTAGTGTAAGAGCGCGTGACGCCCGTGCACCAGGGCGGCTCCTCATCCCAGAAGTGACTTGCCTTGTGCTCCTCTGCCCTTTCCCAGCGCTGGCTCCCTTGGCAGTGCTTGCCCGACAGAATAGAGCAAAGCCGGAACGTCTCAGTTAGCCGTGTTGTGAGCTTTTGAAACAGGATTAACTATGGTGGCTTTCCCAGAGACGACTGCTCCCGATCTGGTGTCCCTCCCAAACCTGTCATTCCAGGCAAAAGCTGTTGGCACAAACCTCCTCCAAATCATCGGCTTTTTGTTTCTCTTCTCCAAAGCAAGCATTGTCAACTTGTGGTTATGAGAATAGACTTGAAGCCAAAGCTGTGACAAGATGGATCATTTTGGTTTGATTTCATTTCTTACATCCGTATCCCATCACGGGGAGTGGCTGTAGCTCAGTGCTAGAGCAAACTGTCTGGAAAGCTGAGGGTTGCTGGTTCAATTCCACATTGCCTCTCCCTAGACACAGGGAATGGCAAACTGCTTCTGTATCTCTGCCAAGAAAACTGCATAGAGGTGCCTATGGAGTTTGGGTGTGACAGTAGCTAAGCGTTGGAGCAAACAGCCTGGAAGGCAGAGGGTTACCAGTTCAGTCCCAACCTTTCCCCAGAAGTGGGTAATGGGAAACCACTTTTGTATCCCTACTAAGAAAACTGCACAGAGCTGCCCGTGGAGCCTGGGAGTGCCTGTAGCTCAGTGCTAGAGCAAACTGCCTGGAAAGCTCAGGGTTGCTGGGTTGATTCCACATTGCCTCTCCCCCGATGCAGGGAATGGCAAACCACTTTTGTATCCCTGCCAAGAAAACTGCACAGAGCTGCCCATGGAGCCTGGGAGCGCCTGTAGCTCAGTGCTAGAGCAAACTGCTTGGAAAACTGAAGGTTGCTGGGTTAATTCCACATTGTATTTCCCCAGAAGAGGAATGGCAGCCATGTGGATGCTATGGTGATTGGTTCTGAGAGAGGTTCTAAAACTGGATCCCCGAGACATAATGCTAGTGCAGCCCCAAACCCAGCTAAGATGCATTGCATTCTCCACACCACTGACAGCCTTCTTGTGGATGTCTCTCTCTGGGGTCACAGGTGGCGGCGGGCAGGAGAACAGATATTCACAAGGGGCGATTCTGCTCCGGCCAGTCTACTGGCCCTGCAGGGTGTTAGGGGCTTTCCTTCTGCACCCTGGTCTGGTGGAGTTAAGGGAGGCCACCCCCCAGGGCCTCCCACGGGGAGCAGGGCCTCCCATAGGTGGTGCAGGGTTGCCCAAAGCCTCCTTCCTGCTTCTGGTTCCAGCGTTTGGCCTGAGAGCCTGGCTGGAGACCTATAGATTTGTATCTCGGACAGGTGGGGCAGCTGAAGGCATCACCTGAGTCTTTTCTGATCTCCTCTGCTTGCAGCTGCTCTCCTCTCTGCAAGGAGGCGGCGGTCTGGTTTGTGTGTGTGTGTGGGGAGATGGGGCTCCCCTTGACTGCCGGCTTCCTTGTTCTGATCATCTGGCTGGATCCTTTGTGGATTAGACTTGGTGGATCCCTTTCCAGCCGCACAGGTCAGGAGGAGCAATAGCCAGGGTGATCCTGAGAGGGGCTGGGCTGGAAACGGAAGCTTTTAATTTAAAAGGCTTTGCAGGCTCCCTGAGAGACCCAGATGGGATCAGGTTCCTGCCCTGAGCGGTCCTGTCCTGCCTCGCTTTCGCCTCCAAAGATTTCTACGCCGATTCCTCTCGTTCACCCTAACAGCGTAATGACGGCTCCCGCAGCTTCCCTAGTAGAGCGGCAGTAGGGCTTCCCGGTGTGGAACTGGAGAAGGTGGAGGGAAATGAGGCCAAGGAGGCATCCAAAACGGAAATGGGGCATTTCCACGATCCTCCCGTCCCCTTGGTGAACTGTTGTCCACCTCGTAGGAGGCAGATAAAATCCCTAGACGTGCTAAATGATTGTTCCCTGGAGCATCTGGTTGTGGAACCAACCAGGGGAAAGGGGATCAGCGGTAAATCATGCCTTACGACCTTGTCAGGGTTCTTTGAGAGTGTTAATAAGCCTGTGCATGAAGGCGACCCAGTTGACGTTATCCACCATGAGCCAAATTGGACTAGTGGTCAAGGAGCCGGACTCTTGTCTGGGAGTGATTCTGCACTCCTCCACAAAGACAGCTGGGTGACCTTGGGATAGTCACAGCTCTCTTCTGAGCTCTCACAACCCTACCTACCTCACAGGGTGTCTGCTGTGGGGAGAAGAACAGAAAGTTTATCAGCCGCTTTGAGTCCCCTTAAATGGGTGAGAAAAGCAGGGTAGAAAAGCCAACTCTTCTTCCTCCATGAAGCCAGCTGGGTGACCTTGGGCTAGTCACAGCTCTCTTCTGAGCTCTCACAACCCCACCTACCTCACAGGGTGTCTGCTGTGGGGAGAAGAACAGAAAGTTTATCAGCCGCTTTGAGTCCCCTTAAATGGGTGAGAAAAGCAGGGTAGAAAAGCCAACTCTTCTTCCTCCATGAAGCCAGCTGGGTGACCTTGGGCTAGTCACAGCTCTCTTCTGAGCTCTCACAGCCTCACCTACCTCACAGGATGTGAAGAACAGAAGGTTTGTCAGCCACTTTGAGTCCACTTGAATGTGTGAGGAAAGCAGAGTAGAAAAGCCAACTCTCCTCCTCCTCCTCCTCCTCCTCCTCCTCCTCCTCCTCCTCCTACTACTACTACTACTACTACTACTACTACTACTACTACTACTACAAAGTCCCTCATCAAAAGCTCCTGCAAATAAACTCATCAGGCTTGGAATAGAGAATGGGTCGTCCAGTCTGGGATTGGTGTCTGGCTAAAGGGCAGGAAACAGAGTAGTAATAAATGCATTATTCTCCAAATGGAGAGAAGTAAAACGTGGAGTCCCTGAGCTTCAGTACTGGGAAGAGAGGATTTTCCCGCTGTGGGATCCTTGCTCACGTTTCCGTGCCCAAACAGAGCAAAACCTTCCCCCTTTCATCCTTTTGATCGGAAGTGCCTTTGACAAGCATCCGTGTTTAGTTCCTGAGATGGGATTCCCGATGCTCTTGTGCAGAGAGGCGACCGTGGTGGGAAACGTGGCACTGGCTCTGCTCTTGGCTGGCTTCGTGGCATGGAAGTTTCTGGTCTGTCGCAACACGCTCTCCCCCTTACGCTGAGCCCAAGAGCAAAATGTCATTCTGAACTTTGCAGCTGGAGTCACACCTCCTGCCAGGGCCCGTCCCTGAATCCCTCCACTTCTTTGTTTGTTTATTAAAATATTTATATCCCACCCCATATCCCAAGATCGCTGGGCGTCTTGCAATAAAAAAACCCCACGTGCATCCAAAAGTTAAATGCATACCCCATTAAAACAGTATTAAACAGCATAATTAGTTTCAAAGTTAAAATAGTGCTAAAGAGAATTAGTGCCCAAAGGCCTCGATTAAAAGCCAGGCCTTTACTTGGCACCTCAAAGCTAGAAGGGGTGGCGCTAATCGGGCCCAGTTGTTGTGCAGCGGACGTTTTGGTGCCCGCAGTGTTTTGGATTTGCCAAGTCCTGAGATTTGCCCGGCTGCGGGAATCGTTTTGACTGTCAGAGCCGCAAAGCGAACTCCCAAGGAAAAGCCACTGCGGATCAATAGCTGTAAGCCGACGCTGGGGCGTCCGGCGCTCGGGTCTGGGAAAGAATAGAACGAGGACACCGTGCCCTATAAATATACGGCTAGCTCAGCAGAATTGGGGGGTGAAGCTGTGAGATGCAGGCTGCCTGCCTTCTGCAAGGGGCAGGTGGCGCGAGCCCGCGCTGGAAAGCTGCATTTAGAGAACCTAAGGAAATGGCATGGCGGTGGCGGTCGCCGCCGCTCGGTGGCCAGGCTCCAGGCGATTTACAGTTATAGATCCAGAGCTAATTGACAAAGCCAGACTAAAATAACATCAGGCAGAACTTTATAGGAAAAGCCCCTGAAAGCCCTGCGGTCCCTTGCAGGTGTATATTTCAAGCACCTTGAAAGTTACCTCCAGTCGCTGGGGAAAGTCCCGCGTCGCCACTGAAAAGTGATTGATGGATGTTCTAGGTCCACATCCACGCCTCAAATTCAATCTAGCTTCAGTTTATTTTTTATTTGCATTTTTATCCCACCCTATACCCAAAGGTCTCAGGGCAGGTAACACCATTTAAAACCAAATATACATATTTAAAAAGTAACAGTATATATTAAAACAACCGCCGTGTCTGTAAAGTGGGAGGAGAACATGTCTCCCCATTTAACCAAAGGCCATGGCAAAGAGGCGCGTCTTCACTGCTTTCCAAAGCATGTGTAGTGAAGGTGCTTGACGAAACTCAAGGGGGAGACTATTCCACAGCCTAGGGGCCATCCCTGAGAAGGCCCTCTCCCAGGTGCCCGCCCCTTTTGCTGCTGAGGGTGGTAGGACAACCAAGAGGGCCTCCCCTCCAGATCTTAAGGCACGGGCAGGTCAATACTGTAGAAGGCGTTTCTTTAGATATTTGGGGCCCAAGTCATTTAGGGCCTTATAAGTCAAAGTTAACGCCTTGAGTTGTGCTCAGTGGTGCATCGCCAGCCAATGCAACTCTTTTACGACTGGCGTGATGTGCGTCTGGCCAGCTGTCCCATTCAGTAATCCAGTAGCTGCATTCTGCACCAGCTGCAGCCTCTGAACCGTCTTCAAGGGCAGCCCCACGTAGAACACATTACAGTAATCTAGTGGATAACTGTGGTCAAGTCATCTCTGTCCAGATAACGTTTCAACTGACGCACCATCTGTGGTTGGCAATAAGGACACGTGGCCATGGCCTCCACCTGAGCTTCAAGCATCAGAGTCCAAGAGCACCCCCAAATTTTGCACTGGTCCCTTTCAGGGCACCTTTAGGGTACTAGAACCTATCAGCAAAGGGAAGGAAGCATTAGAGACCTGCGTGAGGGGGGGTGTTTCAACCAGGCACTGAAGACCATATAACATAAACGCTTGATGACCATCAGGAGGGAGGCTGTTCCAAAGCCCTGGGGGCCACCACAGAAAAGGCCCTCTTGCGTGTCTCTGCCCATGAGAGAGGAGGAACTACAAGAAGGCCTTCTTGACATCTCAGATTCCCTCTGAACTCTCTTGTGCCCCCTAAAGTGGGGGCACTTTCCCTTAGAGTTTCTGCTTAAAAGGCTTCCACAAGTACAGTGTTGAACTATTTGCGGTGTGACTTTTTGTGATCTAGGCGGCTGTATATTTCTGCAGGCTAGTTGCTGGGAGACCAGGAGGATGGCAAAGCGGACTTCGGTATGGAGCTGGTTGCCAGGATCAGTATTGACCAGTGGACTAAGCAGGACTCCAGTCGGGTCCAGCGGGGCATTTCTTACGTATACTTTTAATCCAGAGCGTGCTTTATGTAACTGTTCTGTTTTATTATTCCAGTATGGAGTTCTTACAGTCTTGTCAATACACAGTTGCCACTGGTTAGCCTCATGGCTTCATTCAGATGTCTTGATGGCCCTTAAAGGCCTTCTTTGCTTAGGTTTTTCAATTTTGGACCTCGTTAGATCAAAGAATAATCAGGAGGTCTACAACGCAGGACTGCTTGTTCATCTGCCAATAAACAAGCCAGGCCGAAAGGCAAAAATCCTTTCCACCAGTACAGAGCAAGGAATGCCTGCTCCCATATCAACCTGCCCCTGCCTTAAGATCTGGAGGGGCCCCGTCTTGGTTGTCCCACCACTCTCAGCAGCAAACGGGGTGGGCACCCGGGAAAGGGCCTTCTCAGTGGTGGCCCCTAGGCTGTGGAATAGTCTCCCCCTTGAGGTGCGTCAATCATCTTCATTGTATGCATTTTGGAAGCAGTGAAGATGCACCCCTTTGCCCTGGCCTTTGGTTAAATGGCGGCACACTATTGCTTTAATACATACTGTTATTGTTTTAATAATGTTCGATCTTAAATGTTGTTACCCGCCCAGAGACCTCCAGGTATAGGGCTGGATAAAAATATAATCAATCAATCAATTAATCAATCAAAAACATTTTTCCCTTAGTAACTGCCTCTTCTGAATTCTTATAGGGGCTGTTTAAAATTCCAGCTTAACTTCCTTTCACAGATTTTCTCCTTGTCAACCACACTGGAGGCACATTTTTGGTTTGTAATAAGTACCTTTTACGCACATTTGGACATGGAGAATTGTTACAAATTGCCCTGACCAGGAGCCCCAAAGCTATCCTCACCATGCCTTTTCTTTATTTTCTATTTGCCTGACAGAAGTACCAAAAATGTCACCTCAAAATTGTGTTTTGAATTCTATATGGCTGTGATCACCCCTACGGTTTAATCCAGCTTCAGACCACTCTCAGGGCGAGAGAACCCGTCGGCAAAGTGGCCGGTCATTTTCTTTCCACGCTTAATACTGAAAGAAAACACCTTGCGACTTTGCTGATCTATTCTCTCTCTCTGAAAGTGGACTGAAGCTGGATTAAACCTTAAGTGTGACCACAGACTATATTTCAGCCTAATAATCTGCATTGGGAGGGAAAGATAAATATGTGAAACCTTGCCTCGTTTTGTAGAAAAACATGTACTGAACGTCAGATGTGGAACTTGGGGTTCATTTGCCAGCATCGTGTCTGGGATTTCCCCACATTATTCCTTTGGGTCGTATTCCTGATTTTTAATGCGGTCGTTTTTTTACTTGCCAGTGTTTCTTTTCCCAAGCTGTGTTATCCTGACAAATTCACACGGTGCCATTGCCGATGTGGTGTGAATCCTTGCGCGTTTCCTTGCCGTTTATGTGCGTTCAAGGAACTTGATTACCTGTGATGTGTTTCAGTTACAGCTCTACTCCCTGTGTCTTCGTCCTAGATGATGTAATGGGGAATTTATAGGGTGGTAAGTAAGAGAGCAGAAGAGAAGTCCATTTGCTGGGATTGGAGAGCAGGAGAAGGTTTGTCCTTGTCTCCGCTTGAGATGCCCGTGGGCAATTATTATTATTATTATTATTATTATTATTATTATTATTATTATTATTATTATTATTATTATTATTATTATTATTATTATTATTATTATTATTATTATTATTATTATTATTATTATTATTATTATTTTATTTCTACAGCGCTGTCCATGTACTCAGCGCTTTACAGATGCGAAACAATATATATATATATAATATGAAAAACTGCCGAGTGCGTACAATCTAAAACAAAATAGTAACAATAGTAGCAATTAGCAATTAACAAGAAGAACAAATAAGTTAAAAATACAAAAAGGATAAAACAACAATAGGCAGTATCTCGTTAAAAGATCATCTACAGAGAGCCAGGAAATGCTTCCCTAAAGAGTGTGGTCTTTAATTCAAATTTAAAGGATGATGGCACGCAAAGGGGGGGGGGGCAATAGGTTCCAGAAATAAGGGGAAGCAAAAGAAAAGAAGGATGAATCCTAGATGGAGCAGTATTAAGCTGGGGCTGAGATAAAAGACCTTGGCTACTGGAGCGAAGGGTTCGAGAAGGAGTATAAGAGTGAAGAAGATTAGAGAGCTAAGAAGGCGCCAGTCCATGGAGGGCCATTGATGGGCCACTGTGTGGGACAGGATGCTGGACTAGATGGGCTGTGGCCTGATCCTGCAGGGTTCCTCTTAGGTTCTTATGGACTAGATGGGCTGTGGCCTGATCCAGCAGGGCTCCTCTTAGGTTCTTATGGACTAGATGGGCTGTGGCCTGATCCAGCAGGGCTCCTCGGGTTCTTATGGACTAGATGGGCTGTGGCCTGATCCAGCAGGGCGCCTCTTAGATTCTTATGGACTAGATGGGCTGTGGCCTGATCCAGCAGGGCTCCTCTTAGGTTCTTATGGACTAGATGGGCTGTGGTCTGATTGGGCAGGGCTTCTTTTAGGTTCTTATGGACTGGATGGGCTGCGGCCTGGTCCAGCAGGGCTCCTCTTAGGTTCTTATGGACTAGATGGGCTGCGGCCTGGTCCAGCAGGGCTCCTCATAGGTTCTTATGGACTGGATGGGTTGCGGCCTGGTCCAGCAGGGCTCCTCTTAGGTTCTTATGGACTGGATGGGCTGCGGCCTGGTCCAGCAGGGCTCCTCTTAGGTTCTTATGGACTAGATGGGCTGTGGCCTGATCCAGCAGGGCTCCTCTTAGGTTCTTAGGGACTAGATGGGCTGTGGCCTGATCCAGCAGGGCTCCTCTTAGGTTCTTATGGACTAGATGGGCTGTGGCCTGATCCAGCAGGGCTCCTCTGAGGTTCTTATGGACTAGATGGGCTGTGGCCTGATCCAGCAGGGCTCCTCTTAGGTTCTTATGGACTAGATGGGCTGTGGTCTGATTGGGCAGGGCTTCTTTTAGGTTCTTATGGACTGGATGGGCTACGGCCTGATCCAGCAGGGCTCCTCTTAGGTTCTTATGGACTAGATGGGCTGTGGCCTGATCCAGCAGGGCTCCTCTTAGGGTCTTATGGACTAGATGGGCTGTGGCCTGATCCGGCAGGGCTTCTCTTAGGTTCTCATGGACTAGATGGGCTGTGGCCTGATCCGGCAGGGCTCCTGTTAGGGTCTTATGGACTAGATGGGCTGTGGCCTGATCCAGCAGGGCTCCTCTTAGGGTCTTATGGACTAGATGGGCTGTGGCCTGATCCGGCAGGGCTTCTCTTAGGTTCTCATGGACTAGATGGGCTGTGGCCTGATCCGGCAGGGCTCCTGTTAGGGTCTTATGGACTAGATGGGCTGTAGCCTGATCCAGCAGGGCTCCTCTTAGGTTCTTATGGACTAGATGGGCTGTGGCATGATCCAGCAGGGCTCCTCTTAGGGTCTTATGGACTAGATGTGCTGTGGCCTGATCCAGCAGGGCTCCTCTTATGTTCTTATGGACTAGATGGGCTGTGGTCTGATCCAGCAGGGCTCCTCTTAGGGTCTTATGGACTCAATGGGCTGTGGTCTGATCCAGCAGGGCTCCTCTTAGGTTCGTATACTCTTATGTATCAGTGGCAAAGCTGATCAGTGGCCTTAGATCTGCTGATGGCTTTAGGTGGAGCTTGGGTGTGTGTCATGAAGTACGCCAGGTTAAGGAGCCCATACACAAATGTATGAGGCAGGATGCTGGACTAGATGAGCTGTGGCCTTATCCATTAATTTGTGGAGGACAAAGGTATCAGTGGCTATGAGAAAGGATGACCAGGTACCACCTCCAGCTTTGTAGAAACTGGCAGGATGTCTCCAAAGGCCATTTGCAGGTAAAGGTTTTGTGCTTGTCTTCTGCTGGAGATGCTCATAAGCAAGGCGTTCCAATCCTAGGAACCCCCTGCATAGGTTCTTGTCCACTCAGCCTGTTTAGTGGTCTTGTATTCCCCTCTCTATTCCATATCCTGCTGGATTCTCCTGTATAAATCTGGGAGCAAGGATCTGCCTTTTCCTTTCCCTTTGCGTCTGCCTCTTGCAGCCTCTCCACTTCTTATCATTCCACCTGCCGGCTGGTCGGCTGGCTGATCCTGGTGGTAAAATTAGCATCACTTGACAGGTGGGCAGGATCAGATGGCCCGTGGAATGAGGTCCCTCCCTTGTGGCTCTAAACCGAATGCTCCTCCTCTTCACCTCAGCTGACATGTGCAGGCCTGATAGTCTCTAAACACCACTCTTTGGCTGGAAGTCATGGCCGGAGTGGAGTCTTCTGTCGCGCGCCAGGTGTTGTGGGGCATGCCCGTGTCCAGGTTGGCCAAGCCCTGCCAGGTGAGAGAAGGAAGCCCTTCTTTGGCTTCCAGGCAGCTCTTGCAGCTTAGCTCGTCTTTCCCATCCCTGGCTCCCGGCTGACGGACATCATCACGGCCCACGGAGAGGCTGCGGCTCAGTAGCAGGATGGCCTGAGCATGCTTTCGTCTTCCAAGACCGTGCCAAGCGGAGGACGGCGTGCCAAAGCCATTAGAAACCAGGATGCCGCCTCGGAGTTCATTATACGCAGGTTTTGTTTTCTTGAGAGGCCTACAAGCTTGGAAGGAAGCTGGCAAACAGATAACGAGCCCGGAGATTTCTTTAAAACGTCTTATTTTTATACAAAAGCAGTGGAAAGGGAGAGACGAAATTCTTAGTAGGCCAGAGGGCATCTGGGATACGCGGAAGGCGTGTTCTGTAATGCGCAAATAGGTGAGGACCAGAAGGGTAGGCGAACACCTTGCCAATCTCCCCACACAAGAGAGCTCCGCTTTCTGGTGCGCGTATATTTTTAGCTATGGACTGACATCTGCTCCCTGCTCTCAAGAGCGGCACACGGGAAGAAAAGCTCATATTCCTTGTGAGAGGAGAGAGAGGTCCCTTGAATAATAATAATAATAATGATAATAAAAGAGGAGAACAAAGTGGAGGAGAATTCTTTTAGATTTTTAAAATGAATTTAAGGACGCGATGCAAACGACAACAACACTAGAAGTGTTTCTTGTTTAGCGACAACGTTTGTGACCCTTCAGACAACCCCCTTGTGAGAAAAGATTGCATTTATTTATTTATTTATTTATTTATATTGGGATGCTTTTCGTTTGAGGAAAGAGAAAGGGAAAGAGGCTTTGATAGAAGCACCTAAAATGACCCTTGATGTGCACTATCAGGATAGACAGCGATCCTGCCTTTCTCTTTAAAGCTTGATAGATTTGGGATGGCTGGATTTCCTTACACAGGGAAAAGCTAAACTGTGGAACAGATTGCCACAAGATAGGGTGATGGCTGCTAGCTTGGATTTCTTTAAAGGGGTCTAGGAAAGTTCAGCAAGGAGGACAGGACAGCTGTTAACTGACGTGCTGGAAGGCCTGTGCAAGGACATGGCGACAGCACTTGTGGCTTGCCTGTGAGGTTGTCATAGAATCCCAGAGTTGGAAGGGACCGCCAGGGTCCTGGAGTCCAACCCCCTGCACAGTGCAGGGTTTCCTAAACCATCCCAGACTCAGGTCCAGCCTCTGCTTGAAGCCTTCAGTGAAGGAGAACCCACTACTTCCCTGGCAACCTATTCCACGGACTGATCGCCCTCACTGTCAGGAAGTTCTTCCTAATATCTGAACTGTATGAAGTGCCTTGAAGTTTCATCCCGTTGTGTCTAGTCCTCCTGTCCAGTGAGCCAGATTGGTCCAGTAGTTAGGGAGCCAGACTTTTATCTGGGAATACCGGGTTCGATTCTGCCCTCCCCCATGAAGCCAGCTGGGTGACCTTGGGCTAGTCACAGCTCTCTTCTGAGCTCTCACAGCCCCATCTACCTCACAGAGTGTGGGGAGAAGAACAGGAGGTTTATCAGCCACTTTGAGTCCCCTTAAATGGGTGAGAAAAGTGGAGTAGAAAAGCCAACTCTTCTTCCTGTCTTGTGCAAGTGAGAATAATGACGATTCCTCTGCGCTGTGATGGCCCTTCACATACTTGAACACCGCGATCATGGCTCCTCTCAGTCTTCTCTTCTGCAGGCTAAACATCCTTCACCCATTCCTCGTAGGACATGCTTTCCAGACCACTCACCATTTTGGTAGCCGTTCTTTGGACTTGCTCCAGTTTGTCAATGTCTTTTTTGAACTGGGGTGCCCAGAACTGGACACTGGACCTTAGATGAGGTCTGACCAAGGTAGAGTCAAGAGGAATCATTACTTCTCCTGAGCTAGACTCAATACTCCTCTTTATGCGTCCTAGGATGGTATTTGCCTTTTTTGCAGCTGCATCACACTGCTGACTCACGTTCATCCTGTGATCAACCAGGACACCCAGATCCTTTTCACTTGTGCTGCTACTCAGCCAGATTCCTCCGGTTCTGTATTCAATTTTTATCATTTATCATCTCGTGTGCCTCTGATTGAGCCCTGAGACGGCTGGGCCAGTCAGGTCTTTGGTGCATTCTAGGAGCAAGAGGAAACTCAGGCTCTCCCTCTCCAGGGGCTGATCTGGACTCAGGTCCTTGCAGAGTGCCACCGACTTGCAAGGTTTCAAAAAGGTGTGGGTGCAATGCAGTAAGTGGCTACTAGCCCAAATGTCCATGTTCCATCCTCTGTCATGCTACGTAGACTACGAGTCCAACCCAGCAGGGCATTTCTTGTGTTCCTCAACCAACCCTGAATTCTGCTGCTTGCTCAGTGGCTCAGTATAGCTGATGTGCTTGAACAGGGAGAGGCAGAGACTTTGCCTATAGAGTCTCCACTGCTGGAGCTCCTTCCAAACAAGAATATTGGGGGGGGGGGTAGTTGAGATCCATGCCCACTCAGTCTAGAATTTTACTCTGACATATCAATGGCTACAAGAATGGATGTCAGGCTGGAGAGACAGGAAGGATGTCTCTAAAGGCCATTGGCAGGTTGCTGAGAGCACTTGTCTCTGCTTGCGATGCCCAGGAGCAACTGGTAGGCCAGTGCATGAGACAGGAGGCTGGGCTAGATGGGCCATGTGGCCTCATCCGGCAGGGTTTCCCTTAATTCAAGGAGGACAGGTTCATCAGTGGCAACTAGAATAGACGCCCAGGTCCTGCTTCCAGGTTGGAGAGCAGGCAAGATGCCTCTCAAGGCCATTTCCAGGCAGCGGAGAGCAGGTGAAGGTTTTGCCTTTGCCTTCTGCCTGAGATGCCCAGAAACAATTGGTGAAATGGGATGGTCAAGTCGATGCGCTGTGGCCTGATCCAGCAGGACTCCTCTCATGTTCTTATGTTCTCAAGGAGGCCAACCAGCTGCCCCAGAAAGCTCCCAGCCTTAGAGGCAAACTGCACCTTCCTTGACCAGAGTCCATGAGGGCTAATGGCCATTGATACCTCTGGTTTTCACGATTGCAAGACCATAAGAAATGTCCCACTGGATCAGACCCATGGTCCATCTAGTCCAGGAGTCTGTTCTCACGGAGGCCCACCAGTTGCACCAGGAGGCCATGAACACACGGCTGGCTTGGTTGCTTCTAGTCTCCTGACATCCCCATCCCATGGTCTCTTGTGACTGGAGACAGTTCAGGCTCACGGCCACGAGGACTAGTAGCCACTGTGAGCCCGGACTTCCGTGACTTGGTCCAAACCATACAAGCTGGTAGCCAGCCTCACATCTTGTCCTCCTTGTCCTCCTTGTTCAGTACTGCTTTAGGAGAGTCTGAACGCTGCGAGCGTCTAGAGCCAGAGCTGGCACAGAATGCTGGGAGTTGTAGTTCAGGGGCACCTGGAGGGCCACACACTTGCAAGCTTGAAAGCTCTGTGGAGCTGCTGCTGTCCTGCCAGCGGTCTGTGATCCAGATAGCCCTCATGGACTACTTGGTGGCGGCCCCTTCTCTGGTACGCTCTCCATTTCAGATTTGGTGCCACAGCTTTTCTGCTCTTGCTTGGAAAAGGGATAGCTTCCTCACCAATGTCATTGGCATCACTTTGTAACTCCTGGAGAATCCAAAACGGAAGGTGTTCTAATTTGGGTCTTCTGGGTGTTGTTCAGTGGCAATCCCTGTAAATTTGTTTGTTTGTTTATATTTCTATACCACCCTATTCCTGAAGGTCCCAGGGCAGGTAACAACATTTAAAATCAAATATATTAAAACGATAAAAGCATATATTAAAACAACAGTGTCTGCAAGTGGAAAGTTCTTTGCTGTCGCCCAAAAGCTGCCCAGTTGTCGTCCCTCTGCAACGCCTGGAGGCCCATAATTTGACTCTAATATAACTGAAAGCGCTAAGAAGGCTTTGTATAAAGTTTGATGTCTGGAAGGCTTTGTGTTCATGGGATTTTGGTCCAGTATTCCAGTGGATTCTTTTCCTGGAGTTCAGGCTTTTTACAGGTTCAGTTACAAGACTGGAGAGGACCAGGTTTTAGACTTTATTCTTCTCAGGGCAAGGAGGTTGGAGAAGCTTCTTTGCCCACTATACTAGAAAATGACATCCAAAGTACAACTGGGTGAACACTATAAATAATCACAGTCGGTTGAGCAACAGTAAAAGGTGTCCTTGAATTGACTTAATTCCTGGTAATTCCACCGATGTATCTGTGTAGTTTTTCAAGCAGCAGTACAGCAGCCGTGTGCCGCGCTCTTCATCTGGTATGATTTTCAACTTTCCACTTTTGCCTTCGAACCAGTGGTTTCCTGGTGGTCTCCCATCCAGGCACTTACCACGTTCAGCCTTTTTCAGCTTTTTGCGATTGGCCAGCAAGTAAGATCGTCTGAAACCCGAAGAGTTTATGCTTTCTGCCTTTCCACTCCTCTTAATCTATATTTTAAAATGTTTGTTGGTTTCTGAAAGATCCATAATGACCGTACTGAGTACACCCATATAGAGACTCAACAACGTTTTGCAAAACCATTGAAGCGTGTGCCCATGGGTTTTCTCTGCAAGGTCTCTTGGTTTTTTTCCGTGCTCGTTTGCCAAAGACTCTCCTTTATTCCTCTGCTGGCGTTTTGCGTCTCCTCGGGCGCCGTGTCCCTGGACTTTTTGGAGCGCTCGCTGCGGGAGACGAAGGCAGCCAGGACCCACTTGTAGCTTCCCCCATTTCAAAGCTGAGAGCTGGAAGAGCATGACTTCACCGGGGCAGGCCGGGCTGGGGGGCAGAGGCCGCGAAATGTCACTGCATGCGCGCCGACGGAGCGCCGGCCGGCCAGCGGGCCCCGTTGACACCCTCTTGACAAAGTGTCTCGAAGCCCATCAGGGGAGGGAAGCTATTAAGAGAGACTTTGGCCGCCGCTATTTTGGGTGGGAGCAGCGCAGTCACTTCAGGTCAGGAACTGAAACTCAAGCCTGAAAAAAGCAGGGGGGGGGCATAGATGACATACAGTAGGCATCCGACACAAGGGCTCCGGGCTCCGCGAATGCCGGAGACGCACAGATCTCGGTGGGCAGGTTCACGTGCTGGAGGCCTCTGCCGCTGCTTACTTTGAATCTGGGTTCAAAGCGCGTCACCCCACAGCCCCCCCCCCCCCGCTCTCGTGAATCCACTGTAGATGTGGCCGTCTTGCGGCCCACTCCTCGGTGTAGTTTCCCCTCTGCTCTGCCTCCTCTGGCCGGCCGTAGGGTGTCCAGGCACATAACCTCCTGCTTTGCCCAGTCACCTTCTCTGGAGCAGCGGGTGGGCAGAGGTGTTCCCTGGGCACTCGATCCAAATAGTGACGGGCACTAACCCTCCAGCCCCCCAACCACCCGTTTCCTTCACATCAAAACAAATGCAAAGGAAATTTGCCTTCGTGCAGATGGAGCCTCTTCAAATGGGCTGGGCTGCGGGTTTGGTTTGAATGCTCTTCAAATAATTTTACATTTTACATTTATTTAAATTTTAAATCCGTCATCAGTCTTGCCTCCAATTCTGAGTAGATCCGTTCTGAATCTACTCTGAATCCGCTCCAAATCCATTCTGTATCCGCTCCAAATCCATTCTGAATCTGCTCCAAATCCCCTCCAAATCCGTTCTGAATCTACTCTGAATCCGCTCCAAATCCATTCTGTATCCGCTCCAAATCCGGTCTGAATCTGCTCCAAATTCATTCTGAATCCACTCCAGAGCTGCCTGGGCAGCTGCTTTGTGCCTCCTCGCCTTTACCAATGTAAGGGAGCTTCAGACCAAGTCACAAGCGCTTTCATTCCACATGCGGATGTCAGTATTTGAATATATCCAGTATTTGACTTGAGTGTAAATGTTCAAAGCCCTGACATTCGTATGCTTTGCTTTTCGCCCGTGCCAACCTCCAAGGCCTTCTTTCCTTTCAGTTGCTTAATGCCAGTTTTCCCCAAGGAGCATCCAGGCATTTGCTTTCACAAGGGACGTCCCAAGATCGGTGCCTGTTTGTTAGTGGGTGATTTGAGAAATTCTTCTGCGCAGCTTCCTTCTTGTTAAGACTGCCTTTCTCTAGGCATTCTGTCACTGGGCATATCAGCTGAGTTTTGCTACCAAGCCCAGTTAAAGCCCTGAATATCTCAGGCCTCCTCCTCCTGCCTGCGTCCTAAGATCTGTCACTGAGGCTCCCTTGGCGCTGGTATCCTCTTCAGCAGTTAAGGGGGTGGGGGGTACACGAGAGGGCCTTTTTGGTGATGTTTTGATGCTGATTTTATTGTGACTGGCCCACCCTACGGCATCCCAACCGTCTCTCTTGGCTTTCTTTTCAGTGCAAGAAGAAGCACACGCTGGTGTGTCCAGAATTCTTGAAGCGTGGCGTCTGCCCCAAAGGGCCCAAATGCAAACTGCAGCACCCGCAGAAGAAGCCTGCCACCCGGCGGTCTGGCGTCAGAGAGGCCTTCCCGCGTGAGGATCCGGCGCCAAAGCAGGGGCGACCGGGAGAGACGCCTTTGGGGTAAGGAGGCACCAGATGTGAGAACCGGCTGCCCTCCCCACCCTGCAAATGATGAGCCCTTTGCAGCCTACAGGTTTCCCTGCCCTCTTGCAAGGGCGGCAGAGACCGTGCGCTTCTGGCTCGTCTCCACTGCCGCGGCAGGGCAGAAAGGGGAGCAGAGCACGTTGTTGCTCTGGCAAAGAATTTGAAGATGGCAAGGAGGAAAGAGAGGAACAGACTCATCTGTAGATCCACATTCTCAGGGTCTTAAAGGGCCTGCTTCCGGTTCCTCCCCCGAGGCCCTCTCTTCACTGCGTCTCGTTCCAGATTATATCACAGAATAGGGACCAGCTGTTCGCATGCTAGTGCAGACTGCATCAGATCTCGGGGTAAGGCCTTCCCAAGTCTGGACTGGCATGTGGACAGCAGGTCCCTATTCCGAGATACAATCCAGAATGAGGCCCAGTGCAGAGTTAGTGATGGTACAAGGAAGTCCTAATTGCAAGAAGGTGATTGAAACAGCATCCGAGCAGGTAGGCGGGACCAGAGTGTCGCATGGAGGTAGGAGAGCCGCAGGTTCAGGTCTTTGCAGTGCCTTAGTGCGCCCTGACCTCTCTTGGCCTGCAGAGGGCGCATGGTGGCTGGAGAGCTCCAGAGCTCATCGGAGGTCCTGCAACACACCTGGTCAGATGCCCACTGGATTTCTCCTTTATTGTTGTCCTGTCCTAGGAATGGCATCACCTGGGGCCGCTTTGCTCTCAGTCCTTAGTGCCCCATTAGAGAACTTCTGGGGAAGGGCATCTGCCCTTGGGCGAGGCTGCTACAGCCCCAAGTGCCCCCTGCCTTTCCAGAAGTTCCGTAATCCTGTGCTACCTGTAGAGCACAAAATCGCGCTCCACATCCTCCTCAGCCTTCCCCAGTCACTTACCTGTTGCATCCAGACGGGGAGCATTCACACCTCTGCTGGATGAGGAAGTCAACAGGGCTGCCGTGCAAGCGCACTGGCAGCCCTGCGCAGAGCATCAGATTCATCATGGCAACAGCGCTGTTGCACACGCAGTTGCGGAGGGCACTGCAACCAAAACGGTGGCTCCCTGAGGAGGTCCGGGCCGGCAATCGAATCAAGGTACGTATTTGATCATGGTGGTGGTGGGAAAACGGCTAATGTTAGTCAACATTGGTTCATCGCCCCTGGGCTAGGCTTCATCTGATGTTACAGCCCTTACAGGCTTCTACCACCTGGTGGAGTGGGGGTGTTGTTTTCTCTGCCCTTGAAGCCAGCCTGGATTCCAGTCCCCGCGTTAAGGGTGCATTATAAACCAGATGAGAATTAGGGTGTTTTTCCACTGTCACTAGAAGTATGCATTTTTGTACCCATTAATGGGTACTTAATGGGTACTTCTAGTGACAGTGGGAAAACACCCTTCGAGAGGCCAGACAGCGTGGGGATTATCCTTTTTAGCATATTCCTCTGCTATGGGGTTTTTTAGAACTTCCAGGATTGGGCAGCAGAACTGCGTCCAGGAATGAATAGCAAAGTCCTTGCGTGGACCCCATGTCTGTTCATAGATTAGAATCCACTTAGTGGGATTGTTTGTGCGACTTTTAAAAAACCAGTTCTCTGTTGTTGTTTTCCTGAACTAAATAAATTTGATGGGTATAAGAAATGCGCTTTATTGAACTGTCCTCTGGATTGCTTTCAGCCATTTCTCTGGTACCTTGAAACGAGATCCTTCTTTTTTTAGTCCTTCTTTAACCATCTTAGGGTGTGATCACACAGGACAGTTTTGGGGCATCTTTTTATCAAGGAGTGCCCCATCTGCAGATGCACTAAAAATAAGTGTGCCACACACGTCTTAAAAATAAGCCTCCAACCTCCCCTTGTCCCTTTTCATGAGTCACATCATTGCCTTCTGTCCTTGTCTGCCACTGGCCACCTCCAGCCTGATATTCCATGGACCCGATTGGTTGGTGGACACAGGAGGCCGGGATTGGCTACGGGAGCCTTGGAGCCTACCACGCCGTCTGCCCCAAATTGTGACTCGCCCCGAGAACGGGGAAATCTTATTTGTCAAAGGGGCAAACAGAAGGAGACTCAGTCTCTTACATCCATGGTCTGCAGAATCTGGTGTAAACAGCCCTAGACTGGGAATGGCTTGACCTGACTCAGTTTGAACATACACTTCCTGCCCCAAGATGCCAGAATATTAATGAGTAGGGATGTGCACAGATATTCATAACATTCGAAATCTATACAAATTTGGCTGAATTTTCAGACATTGGAATTCAAATCTAATGTTTTGATACCTTTGTGTGGAGCTTTGTATGGGATCCATATAGGATTGAACATTCCTTCTGAATATGAATCCTACCACATTTGAAGGGAATCTATTTGAACAAATACAAATGTTCTTGCGTTCGATTTGATATGAATCGAATTTTAAAAAGTGATATTTTCTCTTTGAATGTGGTTTGGATGCCAGTAATAATCCCATGAGACACACCCAGCCCTCCCCTCCTGTTTCAGGAACCCACTAGGGAGTAGAAGCGGCTGTAACTTTGTCACCGCCTTTTCCTCAAAGAATTTTTTGTTTCAAATGTTTAGGTAGAGAACAACCCAAAAACCTACAGCACTCCTCTTTGGATGGTACAGAACACCAATACAAATTGCTAAAATATCTAAAAAAACAAACAAACCAGTAGGACAAAGTGCTAGCAATATATTTCCCTTAATCTGCCCTGAATATGTTTCCACTGATTGTGAGAATGTCCCAAACTATCATTATCCTAGTCTCAGTTACATAAGATAGCAAGACTCATGTTAAATATATATATTCTAATGCAGCCTAAAAATGACTTATTTCATGATTTTTCATCCGTCAGCTTGGACAATCAATAGCTACTGCATTCAGCTCACCTCCTTATCTTCAGACACTGGAAATTTGCTGATAAATTAACACTCCCAGAATGTTCCAATAGAATATGAGATGCCTTGATCAATGAATATATATAACAGCTCAGAAAAGGTTAATGTTGGCAGGACCAAATACAGCGAGGTGGACAAAAAATTGGATCCCACGGAGGGAGGTGGTCCCCAAATTACAAGGATTGGTCATACCAGATAAAGCATCTTTTATTAAAACGTCGTCAGAGTACGAACAAACACATAATTCAGAGCAATGTAGAGGTAAAAAAACCCCACAATTTGAGCTATGAATGATATCATGGACGTGACACAGAGTGGCCAAGAGAAGGGGTTGTGTTACGTTATTATATTTTGTATTTGCTGCGGATTTATTCATATTTTTGTATACAGTCAGACCCCCTTATCTGCAGGACATAAGTTCCGGGCCTTACTGTGGTTATTGAAAACCATGAATATTTCCCATGATTCCTGGGATTTCCAAGGAATCATGGGAAATCTCACTCAATTTCCCATGGTTCCTGGGAAATCTTGTGTGATTTTGCATGGTATTTCTCACTGCCCCATGCCTCCAGGAAGCCTTAGGTAGACTTAATGGCAGTAGCGGTGGGGAGAGGGTGGGGGGAGTCTTGTCTGGTCACTGTGGATGATTGAAAGCATGGTTACAGGATCAGCAGATAAGTTGTGTCTGGAGGGGGCAGCAGCAGTGAAGGCCATGCACAGGGCTAGCAGTAGCAAGGAGCCGAGTCAGTTCCAAGAGTTTGTTGGGATATAGAGTCAAATGTAGTCAGACAGGCCAGGGGTCGGGTGACCAGAGATTCATCGTCGTCAGTCAGTCAAGGGTCAGGAGTTCAGAGGTTTACACGAGCCGGGAAAATCCTTTATTTGCAACGGAGGCTGCTGGGCGGGACTTCCTTAGGAAGGGCTCCAACTGTCCATCCTCCTCTGGTGCAGCTGCAGGTGTTCTGTCTCTCCGGAGAGAACTCGGCTCTGGGCGTGGCTCAGCATCAGAGTCCGAGCCATCCGCATGCGGAAGGACAGAATCCGTTTCCAAGGTGGACTGTAGAGGTGCGGGTCCCCCATCTTGGCTGGCGTGGGCGGGGACCTCATCACCCAAGGAGTCAGCGAGGGCACGCGGCATGACAGAATGTGCAAGGTCTGGCTGTATTGAGGCCTTCCCTTTTTATCAACAAATATTCGGAATTATGGGGCAGGAAAGATGTTTAAACGTCTGCGCAAAGCTCACTTTCCACCATTCGTGGCCCGTGCAGCCCGTTCTGCCGACTGTCGCATTCTCTCCACCCTGTGATGCGGCGCCAGTTGGCACGCCTCCTTTGTGAATCCGAGTGGCGACGGTGGCGGCAAAGAGATCAAGGTGTTTGGCCTGGGCAGGTGACTCTCTATCCGGCAGCATCCCAGAAGCACCTTTAAGGTTGCACTTGAGACCTGGATGCGTCAGCAAGCGTCAGCAAAAAGCAACCCAGTTCCGTCCAGGTCCTGGTCCTGGGTGCCCTTGGGATCCTATTGATCCCCGCGTTGTCATAATGCCGCAAGCTCTTTCCCTCCCAGGAAGCCACCCACGCAGCTGTGCTCCCTGGGCTCGGTGAAACGACTTCAGGCAGCAGCAGAGACGGTCCGCTTCCACGGTGGTGAGGGAAGGCGTCACCGTCTTCACTGTGTCGAAGATCCCGGGCGTTCTGTTGCTCACAGCTTAGAAGTGGCTCTTTCTCTTAAGCTCGCTGTTTTGCTTGCGCCGTGAACGGGATTCGGCTTGGGCTTAAATTAAGATGCCTTAAGACGCTCACAGAGGTTTTGTCTTTCATGGAGTCATTGAGAAAAGAGCTTTGCTTAGCCTTCAGGATTCTAAAACCCATTCCATTTCCTGGGCAGCGGCGTGAAGCAATCAAGAGCGAAGATCAAATTGCCAGTACATATATTTTTTGCTTAGATTTGGAGGCACCAGTGGTCCCTGGCTGTTAAGAGTCTGGGCGACCAGGTGTCTCTGGGGTCTTCTCCATCCTTCTGAATTGTTTCTCTTCTCGTTCTGGGCTCCTGCGGTTTGCATCAGGGGGCCTGTCAAAGTTGAAGCCTTCGGTGTTCATGTCAAGGAGATCACAAACATTTGCACTATGGCCTCTAGTGAAGAATTAGTGAACGTCTCGTGAAGAGCATCCGCACGTGGAGGAAGCTGTTATAGCCTCCAAGCGTGCCCTGCCTCACCGAAAGTTCACTGATTGCTGATTAGGTGTGGAGCTTGAAATCATCCTCCACGCCTTAACCAGTGTTTACGAAAACCTTACCTCAAGTGTCCAGTGGGACGACCATCCACACCTCTTTCAGTGCTCCAGGGTTGTGCAAGGCGCCGCGCAAGCGCACTGGCACCTCAGAAGATCATAGGCACGACTGTGCATGCACAGAGCGTCAGCGTTGTCAAGGCAAGGGTGCTGATGTGTGCGCAGTTGCGGAGGGTGCTGCAGCCAAAATGGCGCCGCCCAGAAGAGGACCGGCCTGGGATCAAATACGGTAAGTAAGTATTCAGTCGTGAGGGGAGGGAACGTCCAAAGTTGACTAGCCCTCCAAGTGCAAGCACTGGTCAGCATTGGTTCATAATGCTCCTTTCCTGCCCAGCAGACGAGAAGGGAAGTGTGAAAAGGCCCCGATCTTCCATGGGATCGTTTAAACAGCTTTTCAGTCTCTTGACTTGTTTCCCTGTGATTGCAGCTTTGCCTGGGAGCTCAGTGGAAACTCACACGGTCGCACTCTCTTGTGGAAATGTGCAGATCTTCTTACTCTTGCACTAGCATCAAGGACAACTCAGAACATTGGGGCAGCGACTTTTGGTGGGACTGCAAAATTGATTGATCAGCCGAACTTCTTGTTGACCGATCTTTAGCTCTACATAATAATTCTGCAGGTTCTTTGGACTGTAATATACTTTGTGCATAGTAATAGCTGCATTTTTATACTCCGCATTGTTTCTGGTCTCAATATGTAGCCATCACAGGATAACCGACAAATGTTACTTACCTAATAGGCTGTTTTTGTAAACAGATATTTAGTTTAAATGTAGTTCATTAGTTTAAAACGGATGATCAATCATTCAAACCTTTTTTTTACGCAGTGGAAGTATTTTAATAAACAAACATTCACCGGGTTCGCCTTTATCCACACGCTTATTGATGCTCTCAGATACACTTTAGAGCATGGGAGAAAGACAGTAAGTGAGAGAGATCCAGGTGAGAGATTAGTAAGCTTGTCTTGAGTCCTTTCAACAAAATCTTTGCCATCGGGACCGTCCAGGATGCCAAGTTAGAGAAACCAGTGTTACTCTGCTATGCTCACCCAAGAGGCCACAAACTGGCTAGTTCCATAGCAGTCCCAAGAGAGCACTTTGTATCCTGGCTGTACCGCTGCCCTCCAAAGCACAATGGGTGGGCACCCGGGAGAGGGCCTTCTCAGTGATGGCCCCCAGGCTATGGAATAGTCTCCCCTTTGAGGTGCATCATGCACCCTCCCATTACATGCTTAGAATGGCAGTGAAGATGCATCTTTTTGCCCTGGCCTTTGGCTAAATGGGGATTAAGCCCCCTCACACACACCTTTCAGACACTTTTATTGCTCTAATATGAGCAATAAACCCAATATGAGCACAAACCCAATTTTTGACATTTGATTTGTAACAAATTGAATATTTAGAAACCCAAATTCGTACGAATAAAGAAAAACGATGCATTCCTATCTATTCGTTGGAATATTCGATACGTATCCAGTGACAGGTATCCCATTTTCATCCTGTACATATCTGTACACATAGAAATGTCCCAATTATTCATGTGAATAACCCAAGATATTTGCATTCATACACAAATGCCCAAATTTGTACAAATAACGAACATTTTGAATATTCATGCACCTCCCTAACAGACAGCCAACATATTGAGTTGTACTTGAGCCTGTTTGACCCCTGATCACTTCACATCCGTCCACTTGGGGCATTTCTTTTAATGCCATAATAATAAGCAGCACCGGTCATTGATCGTCTCCTTAGGCATAGGTCTCATTTGCTTTCCCATGTTTGCTTGACTGTGGGCCTCTAGATGTTTTGAAACTACAAGTCCCATCATCCCTCGGGAAGGCTGCAGGTGATCACTCCAGTCTTAGAAGAAACTCCTTCCACGAAGCAGAGAGTCGATTGACAGACAGTCTGTTACTGAAGGAGTAAAATATTAAGAGCGAGCGGCGTCCGCCTTCCTGGCGTGGCTGGAGGACGTGGCGTCTTCTCTTGCTCAGTTTCTGATCTGTGAAATGGGCGTAGGAATGTCATAGTCGACACAGCCGGTCACATCACAGTACTGAATTGGACCCTGGGTTAAGAACAGGAGAATGGCAGAGATGCCCTGCTGGGTGGCACCACTGGCCCATCTGGCCCATCTGTTCTCCCAGTGGCAACCAGTTGCTTAGAGAAGTCCACAAGCAGGACCTAAGGAGGGCCACCACTTTCTGGCTGCACAGCCATTGGCAGCCCTGCCTTCCGTGAATCGGTCCCAAGGCTTTTGACCCCCAGCCAGATTGGCGGCAGTGAATTCAGCCAGTCAGGGGCAGAGGAAGAGCAGGAAGAGTTCACCACCACGACGCTGATCCCGGTGGAAGAGCCCAGCCCTGGGCCTGACTCCCAGGGCTTCCCACGTGACTGTGGGTTGTGCGAAGACACCCTTCCATGTTTTTCTCCCTGGATTCCGCCCAGGGTGAGCCATAGTGTGAGCACAGGGCGTGGTGTGAATCCATGTTCTTCTTGGAGGGCTGTTTGCCATGGATCTCTGAGGGTCAGGTGCTGATTTCCTGAATGGGCATGGCAGAACGTGGCTCTCCCACGGGCAAATCATTCCTCCCTTCCCCTCCCTCCTTCTGCCAGTGTGGACGCTGAGCTTGGGGGCACAGTGGCGTGTGCCCGGTGGAGATGCTCCTTCCTCTCCCTCCTCTATATTGGTCCCCTGGGAGATCTCCCTGGAGCCCCCGGCCCGTCCTTGTATGGTAGCGCTCGGAGCGGCAAATAGCACGGCGGGTTCTCCGGAGTTATTCCGGGTGACAGAATGAACTTGGAATGCTCTCCGGCTTCCATCCCCTGTGTCAATGAGGTGTAAAATATTTCTTTGCTCATTTTGGGCAAGAATGCGAGGAGTGGGCGGGGGTCTGCCAGGCTGGGCCTTGCCGGGCGAGAGGAGCGTTGCCTCTGTGGGGCCGGGAAGAGAGGAGGGGCCGGTGGGAGAAGGGGAGAGATCCTAAATAGCACGATCCTGCTGTCTTTATTAGCACCGCGGACAGAGGCGGGAGGTGGGAGACAGCCTCGCGCTAGCTGGCTGGATTTGGTTGGAGGCATCGGGGCCTTTGGAGGGGGAGAGGGCTTGTGCCTGGGGAAGGAAGAAGAGGGGCAAGCGTGCACAGGTGATTCCAAAAAGGCAGTGTCTCTGAGAATGTGCAAAGTGCTCTGTCCTAGCCAATTGGTAGCGCTCCGAAAGGGATCCCCAGTAATAGCTGAATCGTGACCAACTCGCCTAAAATGGGAGAGGTGAACAGGGCTGGGCCTGTGTGAAGGTGCAAACTCAGCCCCATGAGCCAGTTTGGCCTAGTGGTTAAGGAGACAGACTTTTATCTGGGAAGACTGGCTTTGATTCTGCTCTCCTCCACGAAGCCAGCTGGGTGACCCTGGGCTAGTCACAGCTCTCTTCTGAGCCCTCACAGCCCCCCCTGCCTCACAGGATCTTCTCTTGTGGGGAGAAGAACAGAAGGTTTGTCAGCCACCTTGAGTCCCCTTGAATGAGTGCATAAGGCTCTCAGGCAGCCTCCAGAACTTTGGTGAGAAAAGAGGGCACAAGCTGCCCTGGGCATAGCTGCTGGCATGTGTCTACCACTTGGCTTGCAGTCTCCAGGGCCAGGGGCAAACCAGAGTGTCCTCCTGGGCTAGCGTCTGGCTGCCTGGTTTTGCCCTATTGTTTTGTCTTAGTGCAGGGAGGATGTTGGCTGTTCTGTGGTGGTGCTTATCCCCAGTTCTCCTTTGAAGAAGAGTCACAATGCAGAGGGATCGTCCCTATTCTCACTTGCATAAGATGGGAGGACTAGGAACAACGGGATGAAACCTCAAGGGAGTCAATACAGATTAGATATTAGGAGAAACTTCCTGACAGTGAGGGCCATCAGTCAGTGGAAAAGGTTGCCACGGGAGGTGGTGGGTTCTCCTTGGCTGGAGGTCTTCAAGCAGAGGCTGGAAGTACAGCTGTCTGGGATGGTTTAGGGAATCCTGCATTGAGCAGGGGGTTGGACTAGATGACCTTGGAGACCCCTTCCAACCCTAGGATTATGTGAGGGACGAAAAGGGCTTCCTGACCAGGCCCGTTTGGGGCTGCCCTGACTTTGTGCATGCCAGGCAGGGGTGGTTGGACTGCAGGTGGGGAACTCCTGGCTCTGATCCCAGCAGAAATGAAGAGCAGGAATCCCCGGCTCCGAGTCTGATGCCGAGGGGGGCTTGCACAGGGGGAATGCCCCCAATGTGCCATTTTCTGTGCTCGGATGCTGAGGACATTGCCAGGGTTGTGAGTGGCAAGCCCGTCCTGCAAGGAGAAAGCTGCTTGAAGCCCTCTGGGAGTCCTTTCGGCCGCTCTGCATTGGAAGGGTCAAAGCAAATTCATGGAGGCCAGGTGTATCAAGGGTTACGAGAATGGGTGCCCAGGTATGTCCCCCAGCCTGGGGAGACAGGCAGGATGCTTCTAAAGGCCATTGGAAGGGAGACAAGAGCAGGAGAAGGTTTGCCCTTGTCTCTGCTTGAGATGCCCGTGGGCAGTTGGTGGGCCACTGTATTATTTATTTATTTATTTGTATTTCTATCCTGCCCTATACCCGAGGGTCTCACTGTATGAGATGGGATGCTGGACTAGATGGGCTGTGATCCAGCAGGGCTCCTCTTAGGCTCTTATGGACTAGATGGGCTGTGGCCTGATCCAGCAGGGCTCCTCTCAGGTTCTTATGGACTAGATGGGCTGTGGCCTGATCCAGCAGGGCTCCTCTCAGGTTCTTATGGACTAGATGGGCTGTGGCCTGATCCAGCAGGGCTCCTCTCAGGTTCTTATGGACTAGATGGGCTGTGGCCTGATCCAGCAGGGCTCCTCTTAGGTTCTCATGGACTAGATGGGCTGTGGCCTGATCCAGCAGGGCTCCTCTTAGGCTCTTATGGACTAGATGGGCTGTGGCCTGATCCAGCAGGGCTCCTCTTAGGCTCTTATGGACTAGATGGGCTGTGGCCTGATCCAGCAGGGCTCCTCTTAGGTTCTTATGGACTAGATGGGCTGTGGCCTGATCCAGCAGGGCTCCTCTGAGGTTCTTAAAACGAAGTTGCGCTTGAATTAACACGGTGCTGTGCCCCTCAAGTGGAGGTGCTGCTCCCTTCCTGCACATGAGATGTGGGCTTGGAAGACAGCATCCTGCAGAAGGTCTGCCTTCATGGGGCACACAGAGAGCCATACGGGCACCACACGGGTCCCGCCATTGTCATCTTCTCCAGCTCACCTAGAGTCATAAATTTCCCTTAGCCTGTTCTTCCTATAGCCCTCGCGTTCACCTGTTTGTTGTTGCGGCTTTTGGAGAATCCAAGCGAGACCTGCACAAACGCTGTTCTCGATTGTCTTTCTTTTTCAGGCGGGAGGAGGCGGAGGCCGCTCCAGGGCCTTCGGGAGCAGAGATCCCCAGGGCGCCTCAACACACCAGCAAGCTGGCTAAGCTGCCCTCCTTCATCTCCCTTCAGTCTCCCCCAACTTCTCCGGATGAGGAAGACCACAAGCCCGAGAGGGACAGGACTGGAGAGGACACAGGTATGGAACCCTCTCCCCTGGCGGAGTTAGGACGGTGCAGCTCCAGAGTTTCAGGTGTTTCTAGGCCTCTTCAGCCTGGAAGGTGGCATTTAAGAGGGGATCGGACTGAAGTATATAAAATCATGGTACAGAAAAGGTATCTATCACACAACACTAGAACCAGGGGCACCTGGGAAGCTGACAGGTAGGAGAGTCGGATCAGACAAGGGGAAGTATTTCTTCACCCAGAGGGTCATCGGTTTATGGAATTTGCTGCCGGAAGAGGTGGTGACAGCAGTCAGCCTAGATGGCTTTAAGGAAGGGTTGAACAAATTCATGGATGACAGATGTATCAATGGCTACTAGAATGGACAACTTTCATCTTTCAGGCTATGGGGACAAGCAGGATTCCTCTAAGGCCATTTTCTGTGATTTGAGAGCAGGAGGAGGTTTGCCCTTGTCTCTGCTTGAGATGCCCACGGGCAGTTGGTGGGCCACTGTGTGAGACGGGATGCTGGCTAGGTGGGCTGTGGCCTGATCCAGCAGGGTCCCTCTTAGGTTCTTATGTGCCTCATTTTTCAGGCTTGGCTGGATCATGCTGCCTTGACATAAGGTGTAATGGAAGCCATTTCAGGGGGTGATTAGTTGACACTTAAAATGGAAAGAAAGCGGGACTCGTAATGGATAGCAGATGACTTTTCCGGTGAGGAGGGGAAGCAGGGGGCTGCAATAATGTCTGTGTGTTGGGAGGGAGGGGTGCTTCACCGAATGAGCCAGCGGCCTCTGCCTCACTGGTTTATGTCCATGATGAGAAGAACACCTCAGTTCTGCTTTTTGATGAAAAATAGAAGGTGAAGGAAGCAAGTCAACGCTTTTTTCCACTTTAATTAGGAAATCAGAGATTTTTAGGTCTCACAAAATTCTCAAGGCTTTTGGGGGAGTGAAAGGAAATTGTAGCTTAAATGGGGAAAAGTCAACAAGAAAACAGGCTTGGCTGAGCAATCTTATTTTCACAGAGGAGATGACCGTATCAATCCCTCCCCCCTTCCTGGATCTGCCTTTGGTAAGGGCCAGATCACAGCCACCTTTGCCTAAGGACGACTCTCTTCTTTACTGGAGATGGAAGAGCTTTAGATTCATAAGATCCTAAGAGGATCCCTGCTGGATCAGGCCACAGCCCGTGCAGTCCAGCATCCTGACTTCTGGGCATCTCAATCGGAAGATAAAGGCAAAACCTTCGCTTGCTCTCACATCCCAGCAAATGCCATCAGAGCATCCTAGCTCTCTTCCCGGACTGGAGGATGTACCGAGGTATCCATTCTAGCAGCCCTTGAAACACCTGCCATCCGTGTATTTGTCTATCCCTTTCCTAAAGCCGTCTAGGCTGGTTGCTGCCACCGCCTCTTCTGGTAGTAAATTCTCTGGACCGATGACCCTCTGTGTGAAGAAATACTTAGCCTTGTTGGTCTCCTGCCCATCAGCTTCATTGAGGGCCCCCTGGTTCTGGTGTTGTGAGACAGGACACTCTCTCTCTATCCACCTTTTCCACACCGTGAATGATTTTATAAGCTTCAGCCAGATCCCCTCTTAAATCTGATCTTTCATGGCTGAAGAGCCCTAGACGCTGGAGCCTGATCTCTTAAGGGAACTGTTCCAGGCCCAGTTTCGCTCCCTCTGGCCTCCTTTGCCTATCACACCCCCACCCCCTTGCGCATTATCACCCAAATCCCCTGGGATGTGGCAAGCTATAAATAGGGGACCTATTTGAGACGGAGCGGTTTTGAAGGCACTGCGTGTCAGTGCTGACTGTGAGTTTCCTCTTTTCGAAAACGCCCTCAAGCGAACACTTTCATGTGAGAGGCTCTGAGGGTACCAGGGTCTCCATTGGGAACCCAGAGCATAGTGGGAAAGAGAAAACAGGCAGCCACGGGAATCGGAGGCCAGGCTGTTTGCCCATCTCCACCAGTTATGGCGGAAGGCGTCGTGCCAAACTCCAGGAGGGCATCAGTGGCACAGGCGGCGCTTTCGCCTCACCTCTCAGGCTTTTTCAGCAGCTGTGGTTCCTTTCTGGTAGCGTCTTGGTCACGAGAGAGGCCTGAGGCTTCTGGGATCACGGGGACCCACCGTAAGGGGGACGCCCGCCCAGTGCTCAAAGTGTTGGAGGGGCCATGCACGCAGGGTTTTCTTCATGGACGCCACAGAGCAGAATAGCTGCAGAAAGGATTGTGGGTCGTAGAGAAATACAACGTGGGAAGGGAGGGTGTAAAATGAAAACCGAGGGCTTTTTTGCACGCTTAGGAGGCACACTTCTGGGATGCGTTGGGCGTCCGTATTTTGCGATGCCCGGTGCACCTGAAAGTTAAGCAGCACTTCACCTAATGCTGGGCAGGTACAGTCGCGGTGGTAGCCTCACCGCAGCAACAAGCCTGCACAGCGGCATTGCCATGGCGACCAGGTGACGCGGCACGCAACTGCTGCTGCGCCACCCTGTGCTCCATTCGCCCAGAAGACAGGCAGATGCTGAAGAAGGAGGAGGGCGGAATCAAACCGAGTATTCCCAGGTAAGAGTCCGGCTCCTTAACCGCTAGACAAAACTGGCAGCCTGGATTGGTCACACCTGCTTCCCCCGACCTCCAGGAAGTTACCACAATGCTTTGCCAGCGGTGTGCATTTTGGAGCCCAGGAAGCACAGAAACTCTCCCTGTTCTCTGAAGGTCCCTTTAAGAAGGAAAGCCTTTGGCAACCTCTCCTGCGGTCATGTCAGTGTTTCATAATCAGACTACCATGAGATGATCTCTTGCCTTTAGGGCTGTGGGGACAATTTTAGGGGTGCAGTACCCAATCTGGAGCAGATGGGCAAAACTGCAGACAATGCCAGATGGGTCCACCCAGCTTAGTTTGGCTGCAGAACGATTTAGTTGCAACTCCAGAGGATTTTAACATCAAAGCACTTCCTAAATGACCAGCAGGACTGCAGAGGCTGCCCTGCTGAACTGATTCAGGGGATTCAATTCTGGCCGGACAAATAGCCCAGGGGGCCTCTCAGACAGAAAATAGACAACTTCATGGAACATAGGTGCACCAATGGTTACTAGAACGGATGCCCAGGTATATCCTCCAGGCTGGTGAGACAGCAGGAAGCCTCTAAAGGGCATTTCCAGGTAGCTGAGAGCATGTGGTTTTCCCCTTGTTTTTTGCTTACAGTGACCAGAAGCAGTTGATGGGCCACTGTGTGGGACTGATGGTGGACTAGTTGGGCTTTGGCCTGATCCCGCAGGGCTCCTCTTAGGTTCTTAAACAGTCCTCAAAAGGCTGCAACGAAGTGGCTTCTCTCATCTGAGCTTCTGCTCAGTCCTGGGTGGGCTTAGAACCTACGAACCTCAGAGGAGCCCTGCTGGATCAGGCCACAGCCCATCGAGTCCAGCATCCTGTCGCACACAGTGGCCCACCAAATGCTCATGGGCATCTCAAGCAGAGACAAGCGCAAACCTTTTCCTGCTCTCCAATCCCAGCAAATGGCCTTAGAAGATCCTGCTTGTCCCCCCAGCCTGAAGGATGTACTTCGGCATCCATTCTAGTAGCTACTGATACATCTGTCCTCCATGAATTTGTCCAACCCTTCCTTAAAGCCATCTAGGCTGGTTGCTGTTCCACCTCTTCTGGCAGCCAGTTCCAGAGACAGATGACCCTCTGGGTGAAGGAATCCTTCCCCTTGTCAGATCCGACTCTCCTACCCATCAGCTTCCTAGATGCCCCCCTGGTTCTAATGTTGTGCGATAGAGAAAATAAATGGCTGAGCACATGAGCGTCCTTTACGCCAAGCCACCTCCTGCCCTGCCCTGCCCGACTTCCACGCCCTTCCTGACCCACGCAGGTGCTCTCAGATCCGCCAATTTGCTCCCTGTTTCTTTCTGCCGGAGGCCCAGGCCCTTCCCTCTCGCCCTTCCACCGGCTCTGATGAGGGCAGGAGCAGCGCCTCCTGCGGCTTTGGCGGCAGCCGTCCACAGGTAATGCGCCTTTCCATATTTCACCTTCCAGTTAAATACCCTGCGCCGGCGCGAACGCTCCACCCTGCGCTAATTGTAACTGAGTGGCTCGACGCGGGCTCTTCCAATCGAGTGCTAATTTAATTAGAAAGCACCCATTTTAGTTAATTTGTTCGAGAAGATCACTGCAGGCTCCCAGAGAGAACAGATGTTTCCCGCTCCCCCGATGAACGTTCTGGGGTTTGTAAATGACTCCACTCAGCCTTGTTTAGGAGAGAAAAGAGGATTTTATGGTGGCAAACGACCCTTTCTGTAAACATTTTACAGCTCTCTGCACGTTTGAGTGAGGATAAACCCCTGGCAACTCGGCGGGCTGCAAATCTGCGACCATACGGCTATCATTTTATTGTCATATTTCACGGTCGTAACGTTAATGGAAGATGCTCGCGCCAGTCTTTTTTAACAGCTCCGCTGAGCACACTCAAAGCACGCTCGCTTTGGAGAAGGCACTCAAGTAGAGCGCTTCCGTTTTCGTTCACCGCTTCTCTTCCTCCGGGGGCGTCCTCTGAAGGGGGGGGACTTTCCCCCGCCCCAAAAACACCACTGTCCCACTCTGGATCCTTTTAGTGTCCTCTCCAGAAGATCGTCAGCCCATTAAGCCGGTAGACCTAGTAGCCAGGGAGGTCCGGGTTGCTTCCTGGCACATGACACGCAGCGTTTGATCCAAGGGTGGAAAAAACCAGCATTTGAAAAGGTCTCTGGCCGGAAGGCGCTGATGCATGCGTGTGTGCAAGCTGCTGGCTGTGGGACCCGGAAGAAACCAGAGGGAATGGGGTGTTTGGGGGCAGTAAGGCAGAGAAAGGAAGAAAGCACCGGGAAGACAGTGACCTGGCATCTAGGCCGCATCCCCATGCAAGCCGTTTGGAACAGGATAGGAATGCGTGAGACCAGGAGTGGGTCCAAGAACGCTCCTAGTCTGTCCCCATGCAATTCTCGGCAACGCGGGCTGGGCGCAGGTTTGGCCCGGATGGAGGCATCCCCATGCAAACCGTGCCAAACCCTGGCCCGGGGGAGCAGTGCCCCCTCCTCTCCGCCCCCCCTCTCATTGGAAGCTGGACTGACGTCAGCCCATCACCGTGACGCATCCCCCCTCCCCCTTAGTGGCACTGAAAGCCAGGACTGGGCTGGGAGGCACGGGAAGAAAGTTAAAGCTTACGTCATAATCATAAATGTATAAACAATTTTAAATGACTGAAAGCCACTATGAGGTTTAGCGGCAGTTGGGTGCTTGAACAGTTCTGCGCACTTCCACTCCACCAAGTTTAAAAGGGAGAAAATCAAGCCTTTATCTCATGATCACCTTGGCGATCTGGAAATGGGGGTTGAAAGTTTCTGGAACTGGGAAAAAATTAAGCCGTTATCCTGCCTGCCTTGGCGATCGGGATCTTCCCGCTCCCCAAAAATGTCAGCAGCTGCGATCTCCAATGCACAGGGCAGGAACGGCAAGCACACCCCACCTCCCAATGACGTGAGCCCCAATCGCCTCCCCGGATAGTCCAGGACTGTCCTCATGCATGGTCTCGTCTCGCCAAGCAGTGCATGGTGGGACCCCAAACCGGGCCCAGAATTGTTTTTTCGGGTACCAAATTTGGTCCTGGTCTGGAACCGTTTGGGGGGATTTGGTCCACTTTCCACAGGCCAAATCCAAAATGTGTGGAATGCTCCTTGCCGAGCCTGTGTTCGGCACCGAACCAAACGTGCATGGGGACACGTCCCTAGACATGCCCGGGTATTGAGAACTCAGCTTTCTTGTAGTTTCTCCTCTCTGAGGGATGCAAAGGGTAGAGACACACAAGAGGGTCTTTTCCGTGGCGGCCCCCTGGACTCTGGAACAGCCTGCCTCTGGAGGTCCGCCCGGCACCTCCTTTATATGGGTTTTGGCGCCTGGTTAAAACACACCTCTTCACCCAGTCCTTTGACACTTAGCTTCTCCTGAGTGCTCTTCCGCCCGGGAAACTGCATTATATTTTAAGTATATTTTAATGTTTTCCATATTTTATTTTTTACCATTGTGACTCACCCTCAGACTTTTTGACGAACGGCAGGAAATAAATCCTTCCTTCCTTAAAATAAAATTTAACTGAAATCCCATACTCCACAAAAGCTCTTTCCTGTCTCTGGTTCTTAAACCTTCGGGACTGATAATGAGGACTAGAAACTTGAGTTTAGCCCCACATGCCAGGCTTCTCATAATAGCCCGTTCTGCCTGTGCCATTTCACGCCGGGCACCCAGTTGCATGGAACGCAGGTAGCCAGCTCCAGGAGCCCAGTTCCTGCCCACAGGCTAGCCCCGTTTTCCACGGCGGTATCGTTTCCTCTCCGCTCTTCCTCGGTGAGCTGTTGAAACCCCTGCGCCATCTGCGCTAGGTATTTAGGAGAGAGCAGCAAGCTGGTCTTTCCTCCAGGCTCCCGGGGCTCAAATCTGCCAAAACAGATGCAGCAGAGGGACGTAAAATGCTGTGGGGAGAAGGCAGGAGCTGGGCGGGTGAGCAACAGGCCAGCGCGGATGGGGTGAGCGTCTGATTGAATCCCTTTGGGAACTGAATTCCTTTTCCAGGGAGTGCGGCAGGACGGCTCCCTGATGACTAAAAAAGCCAACCAAAGGTCACCGTGCAATATGCAGGATCACCAGTAAACGAGACATTTGGGGCTGTGCGTTAAACTGGAAAATGAAAACACTTTTCCTTTTCATTTTAACTCCAGAATCATGACGAGTTTCTGATGAATGCAGAACTGTGCAGAGAACTTTGTGCATTTTGAGTTGCGCTTCTAATGGCGAAAGCGTTTTTCTACCCTCTCTGTATGGAGTCAGTTTGGTCTAGTGGTTAGGGAGATGGACTCTTTATCTGGGATACCGGGTTCGATTCTGCACTCCCCTTCAAAGCCAACTGGGTGACTGTGGGTGAGTCACAACTCTCTTCTGAGTTGTGTATCAGAAGGTGCATCTTTCAGGCTGGGGGGCGGGGCGCTTCTAAGGCTATTTGCTGGGATTCAAGAGCAGGAGAAGATTTGTCCTTGTCTCTGTTTGAGATGCCCATGAGCATTTGGTGGGCCACTGTGTGCGAAAGGATGCTGGACTAGATGGGATGTGGCCTGATCCAGCAAGGCTTCTCTTATGTTCCTATGTTCTGAGCTCTCACAGCCCCACCTACCTCAGAGGGTGTTCTGTTGTGGGGAGAAGAATGGAAGCTTTGTCAGCTGCTTTGAGTCCCCTTAAATGGGTGAGAAGAGCGGGATAGAAAAGCCAGCTCCTCCTCTTCTTCTTTGAGTTCATTGAGGAAGGCTTTGCTTTCTCTGTAAGTCCCCCGGTGTAAGAGTCCCTGCCTGGGTGGGTTTCCCTTCAGCCCATGCTGGATGCTAGCATACAGGCTGATAAGCCAGAATACCTGGAAGTTCACCTGGGAACTTGCCTTCACCTGCCTTCTATGACCTCATCTGGAAAAGGAGATCAGCTGGGGGGGGGAGAAGGGGGTGCAGGCGATAGAGAAGAGAGGATTATGGGTAGGGAAGCATCTCAGTAGAAGAGCAGAAGAAGGTAACTGCAGAGGCCCTGAGAATACTCTTCTGTTCCTGTTCATTCTCTAGGGTTCTAATCAAGGCAATACGGAAATCATGTAGAAACCATTAAAAACAAGAAGAGATCATTTAGAAAATGGAAGGTTTGTCCTAATGAGGAGGACAGGAGGGAACATAAACACTGGCAACACAAATGCAAGATGACAGTTAGAAAAGCTAAGGAAGGTTTTGAGGAGCACATTGCTAAAAACATCAAAAGAAATAACAAGAACTTCTTTAAGTATATCAGAAGTAGGAATCCAACCAAAAAAGCAGTCGGACTATTAGATGGTAAAGGACAGAAAGCGATAATTAAAGAAGACACGGAGACTGCAGAGAGTCTAAACCAATTCTTTGCCTCTGTATTCTGTAGCTGAGCCTGTATTTTCTGAAGAATTAAACTGCATAGAGATAACCAAGGAAGAGGTCCTTGCATGTCTTAATAAACTAAATGTTAACAAGTCACCAGGACCAGATGGTATTCATCCAAGAGTCCTTAAGGAGCTCAAATATGAAATTGCCTACCGTCTAGCAAAAATATATAATCTTTCCCTAACATCAGGCTCTGTACCTGAGGACTGGAGGGTAGCAAATGTAACGCCAATCTTCAAAAAAGGATCCAGGGGTGATCCAGGCAATTACAGACCAGTTAGCTTAACGTCAGTTCCATGTAAGGTGATGGCAACCATCTTTCCATCAGGGTGGAAAGAGTAAAAAGTGGGGTCCCCCAAGTTTCAGTGTTGATACCAATGCTTTTTAATTTATTCATCAGTAATGTAGAAGAAGAGGTACGTAGTCAAATAGCAAAGTTTGCTGATGATACTAAATTATGGCTACTAGAACGAATGCCTAGGTGCATCTTTCAGGCTGAGGGGGGGGGAGGAAATGGGGCGCTTCTAGGGCCATCTGCAGGGACTCGAGAGCAGGAGAAGGTTTGTCCTTGTCTCTGCTTGAGATGCCCATGAGCATTTGGTGGGCCACTGTGTGCGACAGGATGCTGGACTAGATGGGCTGTGGCCTGATCCAGCAAGGCTTCTCTTATGTTCTTATGTTCTTATTTAGGGTAGTAGAATCCGAAAGAGATTGCCAAGAGCTCCAGAGGGATCTCTTAGCATTGGGTGAGTGGGCAACCAAGTGGCAAATGTGCTTTAATCTTAACAAGTGCAAAGTAATTCACATTGGGGCCAAGAATCCAAATTACGTCTATAAATTGATGGGGTCTGAGCTTTCTGCAACACACCAGGAAAGGGATCTCGGGGTTTTGGTGGACAGTTCAATGAAGGTGTCAACCCAGTGCGAGGCAGCAGCGAAAAAAGCTAATTCAATGCTGGGAATAATTAGGAAGGGAATAGAAAACAAGTCAGCAGGTGTCATTTTGCCTCTTTATAAATCTATGGTGAGGCCACATTTGGAATATTGTGTACAATTCTGGTCACCACACCTCAAAAAGGATATTGTGGAACTAGAGAAGGTGCAGAGAAGGGCAACCAGAATGATTAAGGGTCTGGAACACCTCCCTTACGAAACCAGGCTGCAACATCTAGGCCTCTTCAGTCTGGAGAGACGGCGTTTGAGAGGGGACCTGATTGAAGTATATAAAATCATGCACGGTATAGAAAAGGTGGATAGAGAACATTTCTGTATCATGCAGCAGTAGAACCAGGGTGCATCTATGAAGCTGATGGGTAGGAGAATAAGGTCTGACAGGGGGAAGTATTTCTTCACCCAGAGGGTCATCGGCTTATGGAATTTGCTGCCGGAAGAGGTGGTAACAGCTACCAGCCTAGATGGCTTTAAGGTAGGGTTAGACAAATTTATGGACGACAGATGTATCAATGGTTACTAGAATGAATGCCTAAGTACATCTTTCAGGCTTGTGTGTGTGTGGGGGGGAGCAGAACAAGGCCATTTGCTGGGATTCGAGAACTGGAAAAGGTTTGTCCTTGTCTCTGTTTGAAATGCTCATGAGCATTTGGTGGGCCACCATGTGCAACAAGATGCTGGACTAGATGGGCTGTGGCCTGATCCTGAAGGGCTTCTTTTATGTTATGTTCTTATCCAGTAGTCCTTTAACAGTCAGCTGCTGGAGATCTACAGATAGGGCAAGCCGTGGTCTTGTGTCCCACTGGTGGACTTCCTTGTGCAGTTGGTTATGGGCCACCAGCAGAAGGTATTGCTGGGCTAGATGGGCCACTGATATAGTCCAGCAAGGCATAATTTAGGTTCTTACATCCCCAGAATTCAGAGCTATCAATGGCTGTTTGCTCAGAGACCTGTGCGCCTGGACTCTGGGTTCCTTGTTGGCCATTGTGAGAGCACATTGCTGAAGGAGATGTTCTTGAATTAGAAGGAGTCGCGACTATCAAGGGCTGTTAGCCATGGTGGTTATGAGCCCCTGGGGTGGGGGTGGGGCACAAACAAGGCAAGCTGTGTGCTTAGGTCTTGCTGTTGGGCTTCCTCTTGCGGCTGCTTCTCCCTAGGTGAAGAGACCGCTGGACTCTAAGAGCCACAAGTCTGATCCAGTGGGGCACATATATTCTTATATTCATGGAAATCAGGACTCTCCATGGCTATTAGCCCTAATGGTAGGAGGAGGTGATCTACCTCTGAAGGCTAAGCTGTGGACTCACAGCCTCCTGGTGGGCTACTTTGGCAGCAGGTTGGCCATGTGGAGATCAGGCTGGATGAGCCGTGCGTTGGAGCCAGTGGGTCACTTCTTATGCTCTTAATGCCAGAGGATTCCAGAGACAGCTATACGGACAGTAAGAATGCCAGTAAAACATTAGCATGCTCAGATGTCCCAAACCCCATATGAGAGTACCTTCAATGGATAACCAACAAGAGGATATTAAATATGTTCATCCTTTATTGCTCAGGAATTTCTTTCTTTGAAGGACTGCAGCTGTTGCCAAAGGTTCATGGAAGATCAGATGACCCACAAGTTCTGTTCTGTGCATTAATGTGTACTTTCCTAGGGAAGAGAGGTTAAGGATGCCCAGCTGCCGCCACTGTCCTGCTACCCCCAGCCCTCTGCCACTTCTGGAGGTGGTGGCAGACACATTGGGGGGGGGGAGTCGGAACCACAGGTCAGGAGCTTTTGTAGAGGGAAACAGACTCTGCGTTGCCCTCTTGACCAACACTCCACAGGGCTCAGATGTTCCTGTGCTTTATGCTCTTCCCTGTCACACACGCGTTGACTAATTTCAGCAGAGCAGGGAAAGGTCCCAGTAGATCGCTCAGTCTGTCTCTCTCACACACACAGAGGCGCACATGTGCTCGCACAAACGCATGCCCCTCTGCCGCCCGTCTCCTTCAGTATCCCAGTTTCACACTGTGGAGCATCCTCTGAGTGTCTCATCTGGCATATGCTGGCAAATCCATGTTTCATCAGGCGTACAAAACAACTTAATTAAAAAGCATCACAAACTACTTTCACAATTAAGTTAACAAAGCTCAAATATAATTGCTTTCGTAATGCAGATTCTGTGAGGCAGCAGGTAGCACACAGACACACTCAGAGCGGCGGATCTCTCCGCCTGACCTCACCACCGTGGCGGGAGAAGTGCTCCCAGAGCACCTGGATCCTTCAGGACCAGGCCACAGCCCATCTAGTCCAGCATCCTGTCTCGGTGGCCCACCAGCTGCTTCTGGGCATCACAAGCAGAAGGGTAGGGTGAAACCTTTACCCACTCTCAACTCCCTGTCAGTGGCCTCGAGAGGCCTCCTGCCCGTCTCTCCCACTTGGAGGGAGTACCTAGGCATCCGTTCTAGGAGCCACTGAGACACCGGACCTCCATGCGCAGATGTCAAAGGCAAAGCTCCCTCCTGCTCTGGACTCCCTGCTGGTGGCTTTAAGGGCCTCCTGCCTGTCTCCCCAGCCTGGAGGCAATAGCTAGGCATACACCTGCCCTCCATGAATTTGTCGAGAGTCCAGAGAGCTCAAAGCAAGGCCCACCATTCTCTTCTCCTCTCTGTTACCTTCCCAACAGGCCCTTGGAGTAGGTGGGCCTGGGACACAGAAACTGGCCCAACCCTGTCTCCCAGGGAGACTTCCTCTCCGAGAGGACGACAAACTCGGGGGCTACACAGTTACAGGCTGACAGTCGCCCCATCGCCAGGTGTGATGTGTCCACCACAACTGCACATCCCATTGGACTGTAGTTACAAGTCCGAACACCCGCTAAGAGACAGACAGGATGCGCGCACACACACACACACCACGGCCAGTGTGCCTGACATCACTTTCTGCTTCTGCTTGCAATGGATGACTCCAGCCGGCACGCTTCATGTTTGGCTGCATTTTGTCAGCTAACGCGCTTTTTATGGTCAGCGAGTTGCGAAGCAGAACCGTTGTGTTTGTGAATGAGTTGACAAGTGGGATTGAGAGCCCATGAGGCATGTAGCCAAATGACCGGCAGGATGTTTCTAGGATTCCATCATTCCGCCCCTGGGATTGCTCCCCGCAAGCTGTGAGCAAACTAGTCCCTTAGGGGTGGCCCTGTGGCGCGCTCAGACATCCAGAGGTTCAGCCCAGGACACAGATAGGATTTCCTCTCCAGCCGGGGCTGAAACAGCCCTTAAAAAAAGGTTGCCCCACCGGCGCTCCGTCAGCAGTGGGGTTTTTTGCCGTGAATCAGTGACTGTCCCCATAACTAGGACCTCCTAGTGATCTGCTATTGCGGCTGCTTGTGATTCAGTATTTGCTTTTATTTATTTTATTAAAATATTCATATCCTGCCCCATATCCCAAGATCACAGTAAAAAGCCCATATACAACCAAACATTAGATACGTGCCCCATTAAAACGGTATTAAACAGCATAAATAGTTTTTTAAAGTTAAAATAGTGCCAGAGTGAATTAGTGCCCAAAGGCCTTAACAAAAAGCCAGGTGTTTACTTGGCACCTAAAGGTTAGAAGGGTAGGTGCTAATCGGGCCTCCAGAGGAAGGGCATTCTGTAAGTGGGGTGACACAGCTGAGAAGGCCCTGCCCCGTATCTCAACACAGCTGATTTCTGGTGGGACATGGAGGAGGCCCCATCCAGGCAAACCTAAACCTTGGGCAGGTCTGTATAAAAGGAGGCCTTCCCTCAAGTATTGAGGTCCCAAGCCATTTAGGGCTTTAAAGGTCATTACCAGCACCTTGAATTCGGATCGGAAGCGTATAGGGAGGCAGTGCCTCTCTCTCAATGAAGCCCTCCCCCATGAAGCCAGCTGGGTGACCTTGGGCTAGTCACAGCTCTTCTCTGAGCTCTCACAGCCCCACCTATCTCACAGGGTGTATCTTGTGGGGAGAAGAACAGAAGCTTTGTCAGCCACTTTGAGTCTCCTTTAATGGGTGAGAAAAGTGGGGTAGAAAAGCCAAATCTTCTTCTTCTTCAAAACAGGCAGCATGCGCTGCCTACAAGTTGTACTGGTCAGTAGTTGGGCTGTTGCATTTTGAACTAATTGCAGCTTCCAAGTCTTCTTCAAGGGCAGCTCCACGCACAGTGCGTTGCAGTAATCTAATTGGCATGGACTGCTGTGGTGAGGCTATCCCCTTCCAAGAAAGGCCGTAGCTGGCACACTAGCCATAACTGGCATCAAGTCCATTTGGGCCTCTAGTGACAGAGATGGATCCAGAAGTACTCCCAAACTATGCGCCTGCTCCTTCAGGAGGAGCACAACCCATCCAGAGCAAGCTATCTCCAGAACAGAGTCTCCGTCTTATCAGGGTTCAGTTTATGCGCCCTGTAGCCAAGGAACACAGGAGGAAAATTCTCCTCTGACCATCCAGCCTGGAAACAGAAGTCTGTACAGGTTCTAGAAAGTACTTTGGCAACTGAAATAGCAGAAATACAAAAAGGTTTGCCTGCATCCTCACCCACCCACCCACCCACCCACCCACCCATCCATCCATCCATCCATCCATTTGCATTTCCCCCCACTCTATACCCAAAGATCTTAGGTGGGTTCAACCATAAAAAGTATTCAATGAACCCATTAAAATGGATGGCGTGTGCCAGCAGAAGCACCGTTCTGAGGCATCTCCTTGCTCCAAAATGGAGATCAGGAGGTGGGAACCTTGTTTCCACAGGGCCTTCTTTGCTTTAGCCCCTCCCTTGCTGTACCTGAAAGTGGAGATGTGGCCTCTTAAACATTTTTTTACAGTGCTCTTTGGAGGTATTTCTGCATTGGGCGTAATAAATAGAATGACAGCAACAGGGAGTAAAATTCCCGAAATTTCAGGTGTGAAAATTGTGCATTTGAACTGAAAGACACGAGGTGCCCACCCACGAGGCATGTCTTTCCCCCATATTCTAATGCCCCTCAAGTCTGTCTGGGGAGGATTTTGAGAAGCGTTTCCCTTGGGTGCAGAGAGATTTCTATGCGCTATGGTCAAGCAAAGCTGATGCTCTTGTAACATAAAAGCTGGCAACCTTTGCAAGTTTTTGTGGCTCAGGTGTGCTTTTTGGTCTAGTGGTTAGGGAGCCGGACTCTTACCTGGGTTTGATTCCACCCTCCCCCACGAAGCCAGCTGGGTGACCTTGGGCTAGTCACAGCTCCCTTCTGAGCTCTCACAGCCCCACCCACCTCAAAGGGTGTCTGTGGTGGGAGAAGAACAGAAGGTTTGTCAGCCACTTTGAGTCCCCTTGAGCGGGTGAGAAAAGTGGGGTAGAAAAGCCAACTCTTTCTCTTTCGATGAGATGCAGCTTCTCTTCCAAGAGGCGAGATCGTAGGCGCAGGGAGGGAAAACGCGTGTTGGTTTTTGCGAACAGCCTGAGAGCGTCCCGGAAGCCCTGACTCTCTCACGAGCCTGACGAGCTCAGCAGAAGCCGCTCAAGTTGCCTGTGGGCCGCCTCATGCGCTCTCCCGTCCGCGCACTCCTTGCGCTCAGAGCTGTTCAATCATCATAATGAAAAAGCGGCTTCTTAGCAGAGCTTTCACTAACTAGAAATTATATACCTGGTTCCCGGAAGATAGATTGCGCCGCTCCCGAAATAACGCAGGGTGGTGGAAACAAGTGAGGAGCTCTGCGCTCGCCACCAAGATTGATCACACAATTTGAACAATCTGCCAGAAATCTGAACACGGAGCGCGCGCCGGTATGTGTGTTTCTGCTGCTGGCTGCAGTTTCAGCAGGACCCGTTGCCTTGTTTAGTGTCACTGAAGGGGCCGGCCGGCCAGGGGTGGAATCCTTTCCTGTGGTTTGAGTCAAAGCAGGATATTTATTTACTGGGTCTTCCAGTCTACAAGACTCCCTGATAAACGATGGGAAGATCTGACGCTTGCTCACTCACCCGCACAGGGCTTCTGCTTTCTGTATGTGCTAGAACAGATTGGATTGCGTCTCAAAATGATTACTCATTCAGATTATTCCCTTTCTTCATATCCTCCGTGGATTCCGAGATCATTAATACTGGCTGGGCTTCTTTCACTGGAGTTGGGATGCTTACGCAAGGACAGGGCGTCTTGCGGGTACCAAACCTTCAGTTTCCCAGCTGTAAGAAATGATGCCAGCTCTCCATGCCGGCAGGGTAGCCGTGAAGGGGAGAGTTAAAGCATCCACACGTATTCATAATACTTCAGGCTGGATCAAAAGCAGCAAAAGGGGTGGGCACCAGGGACAGGGCCTTTTCACTGGTGGCTCCCAGACTGTGGAATAGGCTCCCTCCTGAGGTGCATCAGGCACCTTCACTCTATGCGTTTAGATGAGCTGTGAAGACGCACCTCTTTGCCCTGGCCTTTGGCTTACTAAAGGAACCGCCTTTTCCTCCCCACATTCAGATAGCGCCAGGGTTTTAATAGGCTTAATATGTTATGGTTTCAGTGTGTTCATTTTATGTGTTGGAACGCACCATGAGACCCTTGGGCATAGGGCAGAATATAAATAAATAAATAAGGAAGGAAGGAAGGAAGGAAGGAAGGAAGGATGGATGGATGGATGGATGGATGGATGGATGGATGGATGGATGGATGGATGGATGGTAGAGAGATTTTGTGGTGAAATTGCAGGGTTATAACCAGGAAACGTGAAGATTCTGCCCCCAGCCTCTCCCCAGAGGTAGGCAATGGAAAACCACTTCTGTATGTCTGCTAAGAAATCTTTATAGAGGTGTCTGCAGAGTCTGGGAGCATCTGTAAGCTCAGTGGTAGAGCAAACAGTCTGGAAAGCACAGAGTCACCAGTTCAATCCCCCAGCCTCTCACCAGAAGTTGGCAATGGAAAACTACTTCTGTATTACTGCCAAGAAAACTGCTGGAGTGTCTGTTGCTCAGCGGTACCATGAAGAGCCTGGAAATCAGAGAGTTGATACCCAGCTTCTGCCCAAAAGTAGGCATGCTGCCTAGGGATGCCCATGGAGGTGCCCATATAGTCAAGCATCAGTCAGACCAGACTGGATGGTGCCAGCAGTGGCAAGAAGGGCCTACAGAGCTGTGCAAAAACAGCTGTGAATTTTCTCCTGGCTACCCCTGTGGTAGTTCCAAGACTGTGGCATTTCCTCCATTCTTAACAGGAACGGGTAAAAGGCAACATGTTCAGCGGGTTGCTGTTCATTCCGGGCAGGTGCCAGCTGTGCCCTTTGCCTCTTCCCAGTTGCCAACTTTCAGCGTCTGGAGCATTTCTCAGTGCCAGTTCTGGCTTTGTCTGGGATCCTTTGGCTTTTGTATCTTTTGTATGCTGCATCAGGATTATCCATATCAGAACAACTGTGTGGACAGATCACCAGTACCCTTGTGTGGTCCTGGGCTAGCTTTTGAAAAATGGGATCACCGACCCCTGTAGGTTCTTCAGAGGAAGCGGGTTTTAGATACAGGTTGGCTGTGGCCACACTTAAGGCTTAATCCAGCTTCAGTCCACTTTCAGAGTGAGCAAATACATCAGCAAAGTGACAAACAGATTTTTTTTCCAGTGTTAAATAACTCAGAAAATTCATCCTCGGATCCACGGAGTTCAAGAGAAACTCCCTTTTCATTTGTGGATGCTGAGAAAGCCCTGAATGGTAGCAATGGGCATGAATATTCGAAATATTTATTATTTGGATGAATTTGGACATTTGAATATAACTCAGATGTCCGGACATTCGAATTTCCTAATTTAAACAAATAAAATATCTGAAGTTATGCTTACAAATAATTTGGATGTTCGTATCTGTACAGGTACATATGTACCTTGTATGTACCCATACGCTTCCATATGCATCTGTACCGGATTAAAATGGGATTCATATGGGTGCCTATGGGTACTTACAAGATGTGTAGGTACCTGTAGAGATACGAATGCCCAAATTATTCGTACGAATACATACGAATGTATTCCTGTTGAATCGAATGTCCGGACCTTGTTTTTTTGTTATTCGGGTACATTCAGATTTTTGAATATTTGATTTGTTATGGATCAAATTCAGAAATTGCATTTGTGCACACCCCTGCTGAATGGCCACAGCAGGCCCATGCGCTGTCCTGCGTCTCCAGTCTCCTCGGAGGAGGAGGGCGCGGTTGCAATGATGCAACAGCCTGGGCACCAACCGGGGCACAGCGCTGCAGACGTTGAGGGTCTGAGGCCAGTTTTGGGGGAGCACCCAGACAGCTCTGGGGACGAGAGCTCCGTCAGTCAAGCCCAAGAGCACCCCTCCCCTCTGCTCCTTTGGCAACAGAAACAGGTGAGACGCTGGTCGCGGCGTTTGGCTCAGCTGCACCTGCAGGGGCGTGGCGGTGCCTCCCCTACTTAATTGAGCAGCACACCCTGAGCCGGTGTTGCAGACAACTTTGATGCAACTCCCGCCGTGCCTGTATTCTGGCTCTTGGACCCTCTTGCCATTGGCTGAATTTCTGAAACCCCGACCTTAGACTGTCTCTTGCCGTGACTTTTCCTGTACCTCTGGAACCCTGATCTTGGACTGAACTGATGCTGATTAATTCCGAGCCCCCAAAGGACTACCGTAAGCGTGCACGTGGGTCTGCCTCGCTGCCCTTGCCCGCCTGGGACGCGACACCCAGGGCAGGTGGCCGGAAGCTGCTGTGGCCATTCGGAAATGAAGCAGTTAGCAGGGCTGTCCTGGGCCCTCCATGCCTGTTCTGCATCCCCTAGGCTGAATGTTGGAAATCCCTTGCCAGCTGGGCACAGACAGTGGGGCAAGTCCCACCCCTTCTTAAGGAGCTGCCAGCAGCAGAGGGTTCAGGTGTGTCCAGCAGAGGGAGCAGCCTGCCTTAACCTTCATAGGGCTGGTCTGGCCAACGGCTAAACTGCTCCTTCACCTGCAACGTTCATGTAAAGGGAAGTCCGGGGAACCGGCCAGAGAGTTTCCTGGTCTCCTGTGGGCGTCACTGGCTTACACCCCTGGATTGGCTGCATCCCTGTATCACAATGGTTAGAAAGGAAGCCGATACCCTTCAAAATAATGAGTTTCAGGTCTCAGAGTGGGTCCCAATAAAACGATAATAAACAACAGATAAAAAGCATGACTAGCACATATTTAGAGGAAGGTTCTTGGAGCTGGTCTCTCTCTTACATGCGCACAAGAGGGCCTTTTCTGTGATGGCCCCCAGATACTGAGATAGGCTTTTTCTGGAGGTTTGCCAGGCGCCTACATAGTATGGTTTTCAGTGACTGGTTAAAACATACTTGTTTATCCAGGACTTTGATGTTGAGTGCTCTCTGGGGTAGACCTTCTGGGAAGGAAGGAAGGAAGGAAGGAAGGAAGGAAGGAAGGAAGGAAGGAAGGAAGGAAGGAAGGAAGGAAGGAAGGAAGGAAGGAAGGAAGGAAGGAAGGAAGGAAGGAAGGAAGGAAGGAAGGAAGGAAGGAAGGAAGGAAGGAAGGAAGGAAGGAAGGAAGGAAGGAAGGAAGGAAGGAAGGAAGGAAGGAAGGAAGGAAGGAAGGAAGGAAGGAAGGAAGGAAGGAAGGAAGGAAGGAAGGAAGGAAGGAAGGAAGGAAGGAAGGAAGGAAGGAAGGAAGGAAGGAAGGAAGGAAGGAAGGAAGGAAGGAAGGAAGGAAGGAAGGAAGGAAGGAAGGAAGGAAGGAAGGAAGGAAGGAAGGAAGGAAGTTTTAATAATATTTTTATGTATTATTGTTATTGTAGAGATGTGTTAATTTGAATGTCCAAATTTGATTGAATTTGATCAAATTTTGAATTTTTCGAATATTTGTGCACATCACTGTATTATTGTGATCCTCCCCGGGATCTTTTAGTGACGGGTGGACGACAAATTCATAAATAAATCCATAAAAACAAACCTTTTTCATCTTCCTAATCATTGATAAATCTGAATGGCTTGTAGAAACCAAGGTTCCATGGGGTTGCCTTACCAGATGTGCCAATTTCCGGGTCTCCGGGCTCTGTGGACCACCAGAGCAGCCAACACGGGGGGCTGTTGTTTGAATGGGTGTTGGGATTCAGGCACCATGAAGTCGGTCTTCGCATCCCGGACGTCCGTTTGCTGTCATGATCCTTCTCCGAGTAGATCCTTCAGTAAGGACCCTGTGGTGCCGCTGAAGGGAAGACGGGTTTCCCTGTGCGTTTCCTTACCAACCAGCTCTTGAAAACCTGATGGGTTTTTCTCTGGCATAGATTATTTTGCAGAAAGTGGCAGGGTGGAAAGTAATCATCTTCTGAGGGCGTTGGACCACAGCCAAACTTGCCAAAATGATTTATTTATTTAAGGAATTTATATCCCACCCTTCACCAGAAGGTCTCAGGGCAGGTCGCAATGAGAGTAAAACAGATAAAATATTAAAACAGATAAAAAAATGTAACTTTCCCTCCCGCCTGCCAAACCCGGGGAAGCTATTTAGCCATCAAAAGCCTAGGTGAAAAGATACGCTTTAACCAGGTGCTGAAAACTATACAATGCAGGCAGCTGGCAAACTTCAAGAGGGAGATCGTTCCTGGGGGCCACCACAGAAGAGACCCTCCTGCGTGAGAAGAAACTACAAGAAATCCATCTCCTTGAGGTGCCAGTGCCCGGGCAGGTCTATATGGGAGAAGGTGCTCCTTCAGGTACCCAGGGCCCAAGCTGTTTAGGGCTTTATATGTTAGTGTCAGCACCTTGAATAGGTGATCAGTGTGGATCCTTCAGGACCAGCGTTATGTGGGTCTGACCAGTGACTCCCACCAGCATTCGGCACCAGTAACCACTTTTGAACTGTTTTCAAGGTTAGCCCCATAAAGAGCGCATTGCAGTAGTCTAAGCCGGAGTAGGCATGTGCAATTATGTTTGTAACATTAGTTATTTGTCCATATTCAGACATTCGAATAGTACAAATAGTTTGGACATTTGTGAAACTGGGAAAGTGGAAAGGCGGCTTTGCCACACATCTGCAACGGATCCAGATTGCATTTGACATGGATCGAGAGTGGATGAAAAGTGGATTCAGGTCAGATTTGAGGCTTTCAGAGCGGATATGTTACGGGACATGAATATCAACTACGTGTCGGATACGCACGCATTCATTAGGATCCGTATTCATATCGGATACGTATCCGATCTTCGTACAATTACATTCGTATTGAATAGAATCCTACCAAATTTGAAGAGGACCGTAAAATCCCCCCCGTTCTTGCGCATATCTAATTCGGAAGCCACTAAAGCATTCATTGGCACACACTGCTGGGCTCTGTAGGCCTGTGCTTCCTTTTTAGTAAATTTTTAACATTCTTCTCTCTCCTTTCTGTTGCAATTCATAATTAAAAATCAGCCCGAACACAGATGAGAGGGTTGTTTTTTTTTAGCTGTTTAATATCCTATCAGGTCTTGGGGAAAGTGACAGGCCATTTTACGGCATGCATTTCATCGTCCCTCGTAAATAAATAAATAAATAAATGGGCATCCCGCCACCCGCCCCGCCCACGGATTTACGAGGAGCCCTGTCCTTCGGCGGCGGGAGGGAACAGTGCCATTAAGCGCCGGGCGCGGAAAGCGGCCGATGGGAATGGCAGCAAACAGCCACCACTGGCACAGCGGCTGAGCCGTCCCTGGGCTTTGGGTGACAATTCCCTGCCCCCCCCCCAAACAACTTGTCTCGTTTTATTCTATACTGTCTTCCAACGTAAACTAAAAGCTGCCAATATTATTGCACAGAAAATATTGCCACTCTTGTCTTGCGGCTGTAAATCTTTATTTATTTAAGGCCCCTTCCTGAGGCAGAGAGATTGTGGGGGGCAATTGTACTGGGTATTTATCATGCTGCAGAGCTCTGGTCTCTGAATTTGGGCTCTCTTACGATGGGGGGGGGGTGTTATGTGTGTATCCGGTGGGGGGGGATTTGTCATGTAGGACAGAGCTAGGGGGATGCAGCAGGGCTTCGCATGTTTTTTGTAGACAAATTCATGGGTACCAGGTGAAGGTTTTGCCTTTGTTTACTGCTTGAGAAGCCCAGAAGCAATTGGTGGGCCACTGGATGAGACCAGATGGACAGTGGCCTGATCCTTATAAGTTCTCATAGACACATTCTAATAGTACAGATGTATCAATGGCTACTGGAATGGACACCTAGGTACATCCTCCAGGCTTGGGGGACAAGAAGTAGCCCTCTCATTGGCTGGGAGCTGAGAGCGAGTGAATGTTTTGCCTCCATTTGGTGGACCATTGCGTGGGGCAGGATGGTAGGCTAGATGGTCCATGGTGTGATCCAGCAGGGCTCTTTTTATTTTAGGTCAGGGTTAGACAGATTCACAGTGGGCAAGTGGGAGAGACAGGGAATGGAGAGCAGGTGAGGGTTTTGCTTTCATCTTCTGCTTGAGGTGCCCAGAAGCAACCAGCGGGCCTTTGTGCAGGACCAGATGGGCCGTGGCCTGGTCCACCAGGGCTCCTCTTAATTCTTGGAGGCCAGATGTATCAATAGCTACTAGAATGGATGCCTGGTTACCTGCTTCAGGTTGGACAGACAGACAGGAGGCCTCTGAAGGCCATTTGCTGGGACTCAAGAGCAGGAGAAGGTTTTGCCTTTTGTCTTCTGCTTGAGATGCCCAGAAGCAATTGGTGGGCCACTGTGTGAGACGGGATGCTGGACCAGATGGGCTGTGGCCTGATCCAGTATGACTCCTCTTAGTTTCTTAGGTTCTTAGGACCAGTTTGACTCCCTACTTGAGGAAGCATTGGGACCTTGGCTATAATGAAGATGCTGAGAGTGAGCAGAAAAGTCTCTTCCCCCTTGATCTGTCCTGAGCACAAAGTTGGAAGGTCCTTGGGCTTCCTGTCTGCCGTCCTTCCTTCCTGGGGCTGCCCCCCATGTCTGCCTGCCTGCCCTCTCTAGGATGGCACCAATGGGCTGCTGACTCCTTCCACCCTATTAGCCAGCATTGCAAGTGACTAATTGCCGAGTTCTGGGCGACTGCCGGCCGCCCTCTGATGTATGGATGTTTTATTAAGGGTGGAAAGGTGCTAAATGAGCCCTCTTTATTTTACATAAATTAGCTGAAGAGCCATGCATCACTGCCACTGCTACTTACCTTTCCACCCAAAGTTTGTTTAAGCAAGTTTCTAAAGGTGGTCGGTAGGGAGGGGGAACAAACGAGCCCCCCCCCCAACACACACACCAGCCTCTGTAGGGCTGCTTCAAAAGGAGTCCATTTGGCTGGCAGAAGTTGCCCGGGGCGTTTCCAGGGTGATAGGCCTTTCCCGATATAAAGCCCGGATTCCGCATTCCTCCAGGGGCCGTGACATGTGGGTGAAGTTCAGGGCTCTTGGGTGGGGATGGGGGGGGGGGCTGGCTTTCTGCGGTGGGGGGGGGGGAGGCAGTTTGGAAACCTGAAGCTGAGCCTGCCAGCATGCAGCGTAACCCAACACCCACCCCGACTTTCCAGACCTTGGAGCTGCTGGGCTCGGATCAGAGCGGCTTGTGGCTCTGCCTGAGCCCAGCTGGGACGTGTGGTTGCCCCTTCCTGGTCCGATTTCTAATCCTCTCCGTGTTCTTTGGTTCCTTCCTAGCCCCCTTTTTGCCTACTGGAGAGAGAGCAGGAGCATGTCCCCCCAAAGTGAAAGATGTTCCGAAGCAGCAGGGGTGGTTTAGGCCTGCCATCCCTGGTCGTCAGACCCGTGGGAGCTGATGTCCATCCTCTCTGGTCCTTGGGCACCATGAAAAGCCAGTGGGGGATCCTTGAACCCGGGCACTTGCGTCCAACTGTGCCGTGCAGTTGAGCAAGGGCTGCCTGGGCACATTTTCACTCCGCTGCGCTACGCAAAGAAGCACTCATGTGCGGAAACGTTAATCACCTGCGCCGTAAGAGAGGAGACAAGCACATTGGCACACAAGAAGCGCCCCACTGGTCAGACCCATGGCCCACCTGGTTCAGCAGCCTGTTCTCCCAGTGGCCACCCAGCTGTGCCAGGGAGCCCCCAAGGAGCCCCCCCCCCAAGACAGGAGTGAGCACGCAGCTGGCCCTTCCCACAGTCTTCCAGCAGCTGACCTTCAGAGGCAGGCCATGACTTCCTGTTGCTACGGTCAGCCTGGGTGCCCGAGTGCCAGGTGCCCCCGCAGGATCGAGCCCGTGGCCCATCCAGCCCAGCGGCACCAGAAAGCCTGAATGCAGCAGGACTTGAGCACTAGAGTGCGCGAAAGCAATTTTTGGGATTCAATTAGAATCGAATACCTGAAAATTCAATTCAGTTTGAATGTTTAAAGTTCGAATTTAACCAAATTCAGTTCGAATTAAGCAAATTCGAATTAAGCAAATTAAGTGGTTAGGGAGTCAGACTCTTATCTGGGAATACCAGGTTCGATTCCACCCTCCCCCATGAAGCCAGCTGGGTGGCCTTGGGCTAGTCACAGCTCTCTTCTGAGCTCTCACAGCCCCACCTATCTCACAGGGTGTTTGTTGTGGGGAGAAGAACAGAAGGTTTGTCAGCCACTTTGAGTCCCCTTAAATGGGTGAGAAAAGCAGGGTAGAAAATCCAACTCTTCTTCTTCTTTCCTGTTGGTGTCTTGACCTTCTTCCAGTGCCTCAATGAGGTTTTAGTACTTTCCTTGGACCCCCCTCCCCTCCCCCCTGCCCAGAAACAGAGCTGTTCTTTGGGGGGGCCACTGAGTGGCTCTCATCCCCAAGCTGGCATCTGAAGGCCCTTCTGCAGTCCGCGGTTGAGTTTTCCTCCAGCTTCGATACAAGGGACGTGGTGTTTTCTTTCCATATTAACTAATCCCAAAGCGGGTGGAAAGAAAGCAGCCTGTCCCTTTACCCGTGTGAGTGACCTGGGTCTGGGTGAAAACCGGGTGGGACTGCAGCCCAAGCCTCGCCCTGTCATCCCCCCTGACTGTCTCTGGCCTGATCCTGATCTCAGCCAGCTAAATAGCTGCTCCAGAGAGCGCCTGTTTGGGCAGCTCTTCTGGCTTGTTGACGCCAATCTCCGCCCGTCATTCTGCTACCTGGAGGCTTCTCCTGGCGAGTGGGTTGCATTTCGTCTTCCTAAACGGCTTGACCTTGTCAGCACATAGGCGCTGCCTCACTTACCGCTTTGTGGCACATAGGGCATCTGGAGCAGGGGGGGGCAGCGCATGGAAGTGATGCAGCCCTTCACTGTGCTTCCGCTTAAGAACCTAAGAGGAGCCCCTGCCAGATCTGGCCATATTGGCCCATCTAATCCAGCATCCCATCTCACACTGAGGTCACCGGTGGCTTCTGGGCATCTCAAGCAGAAGGTGAAGTCGAAACCTTCACCTGTTCTCAGATCCCTCCAAAGGGCCTTGAGAGGCATCCTGTCTGTCTCTCCAACCTGGAGGTGGTACCTAGGCTTCCATTCTGGTAGCCATTGGTAGATCTGTGCTCTGTGAATAGCTGGTTCAGTCCACAGCCCATCCAGTCCAGTGGTCTGGCTCACACATTTCTTGTGGGCATCTCAAGCAGAAGACAAGGGCAAAACCTTTACCTGCCTCTCAGATTCCAGCAAATGGCCGTAAGGTTTAGTCTGATGGTTAGAGAGCCGGACTCTTATCGGGGAGTACCGGGTTTGATTCTGCACTCCTTCATGAAGCCAGCTGGGTGACCTTGGGCTAGTCACAGCTCTCTTCTGTGCTCTCACCGCCCCCACCTACCTCACAGGGTGATGTTGTGGGGAGAAGAACAGAAGGTTTGTCAGCCACTTTGAGTCCCCTTAAATGGGTGAGAAAAGTGGAGTAAGAAAGCCAACTCCTCCTCTTCTTCTTCTAAAGGCACTCTGCCTTCTGGGTTTCTCTGGTCTCTTCAGCAGAGGGAACAGCTCTGTTTCTGCAGAAGGACATACCGACCTTGGCGCTTTCTTTCTGAACCCCAAAGGCCTCTGGGTGCACAGCACAGCAGCCACACGGCTGTACCTCCATGGGGCTGGGCTGGGCTGGGGAAGGTCTGGTTTTACCAAGGGGGAAACAGGGGCGCCTTAGCTCTGGGCAGACAGAATTTCTCAGGACAGTTGGGGGCATGAGTGGGGAAGCAGCCAGGATGGTGATCCCAGAACGTCTTCCGGGGTCTGTCTCTGTGTGGCCCCCCATTCTCGAAAAGCACTCATCCAGCTTTCTCTCTTTCTTTCTTTCCCCTCCTCTCTCCCAGGGAAGCCATTGCAGATCAAACCCAGACTGTGAGGAGGACCCGGCTTGGAGGGGAGGCCCGGCTACCAAGCGAGCGACAGCCCCCCGCGGCCCCTCAGGGACTCAAGGCTGCCCTGGAAGCTACCTCAGGAAGACGCCGCACGGGGACGGATGGCAGCGTCCTTGGCCCGAGCGGTCCAGCGTGACCCTCCACCCGTTTGACGTGAGGATCGGGCACACACGAACCCCCAGCCCTGTGGGCACCTACAGAAATCCCCCCCCCCGCCCCGCCTAAGCTCAGACATGCAGCGGGTTGCGGTTGCCGACGGGCAGGGGGATTCAGTCCTGGAACTCAGGCTGACCTGCCCGGGGGCGCCTAGGACCTTGGGCCGACGCGCCTGCCGTTCTCCAAGGGCTGACCCCACTGCCGTTCCCAAAATGGGTCCCAGGGCGAGCTGCTCACTCCCAGGGAAATCCCACCCCGCCCCTCCCACGCCCTGTCGACCTTGGATCGCCCACGCAGCGAGGCGGAACCTCCGGCACCCGTGAACCACCAGGGATCCTGCCCGGAAGTGGATTCTGCTGCCATTGCGCCACGTGCAGAAGGCGCGGCGACGCACACCGTGGGACTTGGCGGACTTGGGTGGCGGGGAGAAGCTCTTCCCCTTTTTGTCTCCCTCCCTTTCGTTCTGAAAATACGTTTTTGGCAAAAAAGAAGCCCAGGATTTTCCAGCGCCAGCTGGTCGATGCCAGGTTTTTGGCTCCCAGATGTTTTATATGACCGGCCTGCCGGGATGGTTTTCGTATGTAGATCACAAATGGAACCTTTATATTTGTAGAGACCAGTTGTGAAGTTACAGTGATTCAATTCGCCCTTGTGTGTGAGAGTCTTTTATTTCCTCCGCCGGCGGGGAGAGCAGGCAGAACTTGCTTGTGAATTCCCAGCACGACCGGTTTCCCTTGAGTGGCCCAGAATCCTTTGGGATATATAGGGGGGGGTGGAGGGGGGCTGCAAGGGTCGAGCAACTTCCTATGCCGTTTTCCCAACCCACCTCCAAGCAGTGGCCAGATAACCCACCAGGGAGGAATATCAATAACCACCATTATGACATGCTAGCTAGGAAATCCACTGTTACCCCTTGCGCGCTTTAAGTTATGCACACATCTGGACATCTGGGATAGCCAGATGTGCTTGCTGCCACCTACAGGCATGTGGGAACACCTGTTATGGCCTCTATTCATGCATGCTGGCTGGAGCAATCGAGGCAGCTCCATCCAGAAGGTATGCAACCGCGCTGTTGTAGGAAAAGCCATGCTCAGCACTTGCTCAGCGCAGTTTTGGGGGGAAATGGTAGGGCTATAGGGGGGAGGGTTGTCTCAGGGGCTGTAGTGGCACTACGTTTCCCCCACCTGGATGGGCCCCAGTCTCTTTCCCATAAGAGAGGCACTGCCTTCTCTCCTGGAGCACCAATGGACGAGCTGGAAGAAGAAGAGTTGCCTTTTCCACCCCGCTTTTCTCACCCATTTGAGGGGACCCAAAGCAGCTGATAAACCTTCTGTTCTTCTCCCCACAACAGAAACACTGTGACGTAGGTGGGGCTGTGAGAGCACAGGAGGGAGCTGTGACTAGCCCAAGGCCATCCAGCTGACCTCATGGTGGAAGATTTGGCTTTTATACCCTGCTTTTCTCACCCTTTAAGGAACTCAAAACAGCTGACAAACCTTCTGTTCTTCTCCCCACAACAGACACCCTGTGAGGTGGGTGGGGCTGTGAGAGATCAGAAGAGAGCTGTGACTAGGCCAAGGTCACCCAGCTGGCTTCATGGAGGAGTGCAGAATCAAACTTGGTATTCCCAGATAAGAGTCCGGCACCCTAACCACTTGGTGGCCCCTACTAGGTGCATTCCAAATTGGAACAGTCCTGACTCCCTCCCTTCCACACTGTCCCTTGTCCCACATTCGTCCCTAGCTGTCCCACGGAATGCCAAGGGTGCCAGGCCTTTCCTTAGGATCCGTGTCTGGCCCGCAGGGACTGCAGATGGTGAAGCTACCCCCTGCGCTCCAAAATGACAGGGTCCCTCGTGGACAGCCACAGGCTCTCTTTGGCTGGGCGATGAACAGGAATTGCCCAGGCTCACGCTAAAGCTCTGCCCATCGCAGCTTCCGACTCGGGCACGTGCGTACTCCTTGCGCCTTGCCCTTCACGGGACCGCCAGGGTGCGCTGGAGCAGGAGCATTGGGGCGTCTCTTCCTGGGCGTCTGCGCAAAGTTAGGCAGAATCTGCGTTGCTGTCCTCTTTGCAATTGTCCTGGCACCAAGGAGGAAGGGCCCCTCTGGGTAAGGGGCAGGCTGGCTGTTTCCTGCGCCAGGGGCCAGGCTGAGGGGGGCACCAGCCTCCAGTCCTTCCTGAGTGTCCAGTCGTGCCGCAGTTATTTGGGGCTTCAAGGTAGAGAACTCCAGGATGGTGCCAGCATCTCTCTCTGGGGGCTGAGCCCACGTGGCCTACAGGGAATGCGCACCTTGCCCCTCTCTGCAAGAGAAATGGCCAGTGGGTCAGGAGGCTGCTGAGACCTGATGCCAGTTCGCACTACAGCCCCTAGTGCATGATTGGGGAACGTCTAAGGGACAGCGTCCGCACCTTGAGGCGGCTGCTACAGCTTCCAGGCGCCCCCTGCCTGCCCAGAAGTTCCAGAATCATGCATGATTCCATGCTCCACACTTTACCAGCCTCACCCAGTTACGTACCAGGTGCGTCCAGGCAGCGGCCATTTGCACCTCTGCCAGTGCTTGGGGGGGGGGGCTGAGGTGCCGTGCAAGCGCACTGGCGCCATGGACAGTTGTAGATGCGACTACGCATGCACAGAGCGTCAGCGTCGTCATGGTGATGGCTCTGATGTGCACGCAGTTGCGCAGGCCGCTGCAGCCAAAATAGCGGTACCCTGAAGAGGATCAGCCCTGCAATGGAATCAAGGTAAGTATTTGATCATGGGGCGTGGGGGGACAGCTAACAGTGACCAGTGCTCCCACTGTAAGCGCTAGTCATCGCTGGTTCCCCTGGAGAAGGGGAAAGGCATCACCTTGGCTAGGGCTGGAGGCAGCCAGGACCTCTCTCCCCCCTTCCTCTGCACAATGGTCTTCACCTCTTTGAGGTTGCCCCCTTTTTAAAATAATGCATGCCTGGACACAAAGCAAGGGCATCTTTCTTGGCACAGCCCCCCATCTCTCACTGCCCCCCCCAGCTGTTCACTGGCATAGATTCAGCAAGCATTAGGCAAAGCTGCCCCAGCCTGGGCGAGTGAATCAGCCCATCCCGTGCCCACAGGGGTGCCAGCTAATCAAAAACGGATCGGAAGGAGGCCTGCCGTCTGGCACGCGTGGCGCTGCTTTGCCCAGCTTCTTTCTGTCCCGGCGGGATGCGGGCGGTGGCAGCGAGGGTGCCGTTAGCGAACGCCCATTTGATCGCGCTGTTTTATTTCCCCCTCTCCGTTCCTTTATCTCCGTGATTTAGCGCCCTGTCTGCCCGCGTTCCCACCAGAGCCGAGGAACGCTAGCCTGGCAGCTTTGCGAGAGAGGGCAGCAGATTGCAAACTTTGCTGTATTTTGTGAAACTTCCTTTAGTACAGGAAGGGCGATCGGAATAAGGTGTCTGTCCTGGGGGGGGGGGGAAGGGTTGCCTGAGAGGGGCAGGTTGGCTCTCTGAGTGGGATCCCACTTTGTGGGAAAGGAGGGCACAAACGGACTTCGCTTTGGCCCACGGCACAGCTAGGTAAACCAGTGCAGATAGGAAAGTCCTCTTCATAGGATGTAGCCAAGGGCATCTGCCCCACGCAGTCGTAATGATGCGGCCTCTGATCGCCTGGCCTCCTTTTCAGCAGACACCAGGCCCTCCCACTGATGGGCACCAGGTGGCACGCGAAAGATTTCCCACGTTATTCCGGTTCCCGTATCTGGAACTCGGGTCTCCCGCTTCCAAAGATGGACGTCCCATTTAGTGGCCCCTATTGCAGGGCTGCGCTGCATTGCTTGTGAGACTGTCCGGTTCTTAAAAGGAGAGGGGATGAACGGCCCAGGTCTAGTGGTTAGGGAGCCAGACTCGTGTCTGGGAATACCGGGTTTGATTCCGCGCTCCTCCACGAAGCCAGCTGAGTGGCCTTGGGTTAGTCACGGCTCTCTTCTCAGCTCTCACAGCCCCACCTACCTCACAGGGTATTCTGTTGTGGGGAGAAGACCTGAAGGTTTGTCAGCCTCTTTGAGTCCCCTCAAATGGGTGAGAAAAGGGGGGGCGGTAGAAAAGCCAACTCTTCTTCTGGCTAGAGTTGCTCCACCTCCATAGGGCCTCCCCCACCCTCAACAAATGTTGCTGAATTTCTTTCCTTTCTCTCTCCTGATCTCCCACTCATCGGTTTCAGTGAGGGCCCCTAAGTTCTGATATTACATGAAACGGAGACAGAAACGTGTCTTTTCCGTTTTCCAGTATTGGGGGAGAAGGTTGCTGCTTTTCCTCCCAGAACAGCGATCTCTGGGCCAGTCGTTCCAGGGGAAGGGTCTCAGGCCGAGAGAGCCCTGGCCAAAGCCATGTGGACACCCCCTTTCCTGGGGCTGGCAGGCTTGAGAGAGACTGAGCCCGTCCCTAAGGGGCAGCGAGGTGACCAGGGCTGGGTCTCCACTCTGGCCGCAAGAGCAGCCCTGGAAACGTCTCTGCTGGAGCAGGCTGCGCTTGCGGACGTGGCAAGGGCTGCGGGGTCTCCGTTGCCATCGCCAAGGCTGTGGAGGCACAGGAAGGCTGCACGTGAACATGGTGTGCTCTACCATGCGGAGGGCCCAGCTCAGTGGGCAGCGAGTGGCTGCAGAAGAGAAGAAGAGTTGGCTTTTCTACCCTGCTTTTCTCACCCATTTAAGGGGACTCAAAGCGGCTGACAAACCTTCTGTTCTTCTCCCCATAGCAGACACCCTGTGAGGCAGGTGGGGCTGGGGGAGCTCAGAAGAGAGCCCGAGGCCATCCAGCAAGCTTCATGGAGGAAGAAGGAGATCTACCCTACATTTCTCTCCCATTTAAGGGGACTCAAAGCGGCTGACAAACCTTCCATTCTTCTCCCCAGATACCCTGAGAAGTGTGGGGGGCTGTAAAAGCTTAGAAGAGAGCTGTGACCAGCCCAAGGCCACCCAGCTGGCTTTCATGGGGGAGTACAAGCAGAATAGTCAAGGGGCTAGAACACCTCCCTTCTAGGCTTCGTCAGCCTTGAGATGACCTTAGGCCTTTTCGCAACAGTTAGTGAACTTTGAGGAGGCAGCTGCAGCCTCCAAGCGCCTCCTGTCTTCCCAGAGGTTCCCAAACTGTGAGTCAGTTTGGCCTTGTGGTCAGGGAGCCGGACTCTGATCTGGGAATACCGGATTCGATTCCGCCCTCCCCCACGAAGCCAACTGGGTGACCTTGGGCTAGTCACAGTTATCTTCTGAGCTCTCACAGCCCTACCTACCTCCTGTTGTGGGGAGAAGAACAGAAGGTTTGTCAGCCGCTTTGAGTCCCCTTAAATGGGCGAGAAAAGTGGGATAGAAAAACCAACTCTTCTTCTGATTTTTGATTTACCATTATCCAGAAGCTCACCTGGTTCATCCAGCGTCATGACCATTCACACCTCTTCCGGTGCTCCAGTGCCGTCTGAGGTGCCACGCAAGCGTGCTGGCAATTCAGATGGCCATATACACAGAGCACAGAGCGTCGGCATGATCATGGAGCTGGTGCTGACCCGCATGGAGGCGCTGCAGCCAAAATGGTGGCGCCCTGAAGAGGACCAGCCTTGCAATCGAATCAGGTAAGCATTGGCACGCGGCGGGGAGGGGACGGCTGAAGTGCGAGCGCTAGTCAACATTGGTTCATGGCGCTCCTTTCCCATCCAGGGGACTGGAAGGGAAGTGTAAAATCACCCCAACCGAGGTATTTAAAACCAGGCATGCTATGGAAAAGGTGGATAAAGAAAAAAGGCCAACCAGAAGACCTGCTAAAAGCAACCAGGCTGGATAGCTTTAAGGAAGGATGAGATCAATTCATGGAGGACAGGTGTGTCAGTGGCTACTAGAATGGATGCCCAGGCTATTATTTACATTTCCATCCTGCCCCATACCTGAAGGTCTCTGGGCAGGTAACAACCTTGACTTCTGCTTCAGAAAAAAGCTAATTCAATGCTGGGAATAATTAGGAAGCGAATAGAAAACAAGTCAGCAAGTGTCATTTTGCCTCTTTATAAATCTATGGTGAGGCCACATTTGGAATATTGTGTACAATTCTGGTCACCACACCTTAAAAAGGATATTGTGGAACTGGAAAAGGTGCAGAAAAGGGCAACCAGAATGATTAAGGGTCTGGAACAAAATCCCTTACGAAATCAGGCTGCAACGTCAAGGCCTCTTCAGTCTTTAAGAGAGGACATGACTGAAGTATGGAAAATTATGCACAGTATAGAAAAGGTGGATAGAGCGCATTTCTTTTCTCTGTCATTCAATGCTAAAACCAGGAGGCATCTACTGTATGAAGCTGATGGGCAGGAGAGTTGGATCAGACAAGGGGAAGTATTTTTTCACCCAGAGGGTCATCGGTTTAAGGAATTTGCTGCCAGAAGAGGTGGTAAAAGCAACCAGCCCAGATGGCTTTAAGGGAGGGTTAGACACATTTATGGATGACAGATGTATCAGTGGCTACTCGAATGAATGCCTGGGGGGTGGGGCGGGGGACAAGCAGGAGGCCTCTAAGGCCACTTGCTGGGATTCGAGAGCAGGAATAGGTTTGTCCTTGTCTCTGCCTGAGATGCCCATGGGCAATTGGTGGGCCACTGTGTGTGACGGGATGCTGGACTAGATGGGCTGTGGCCTGATCCAGCAGGGCTCCTCCTGGGGTCTTTTGCACCTAGGAGGAGCACCGAAGCCCCTCCATGCGCCCTCAGGACCCCTTGGTGTGGGGCTGCTGTAGAGGCACCGGAACGCATTGCTGCGATGTGGCCCAAATCTTCAGGGGCTTGAGCACCTCCCCTGAGCAAGACTTGGCCTGGCCACTGATTTCTATTTAAGAAGACAGGAGGGGGGGGGGGAGGGCAGGAGAGGAGCGGGAGGGGGTCTCATGGCTCCAGAGTCTCCAGCTGGAAAGAATTCAAGGCTAAAAAAAGGCAGCCCTTGAAATCTCCCAGCTGAGATGCGTCTCGACTTGAGCCTCTGTCCTTCCTCTCCAGCAGGTTAGGGAATCCGAATTGTTGCAGCGCAGCGCAGCAGCGACTCGCCTGCCCCTCCAAGCTGAAGTCCTGGCACTGGAGCTCTGACCCCTTCCTCAACCCGCCTCCCTGATGAGCCGCTCCGGAGAAACTCAAGGGCGGCTTTTACGGAAAGCTACCCGGAGCTCCCTCGGAAGGTGCCAAAGGCCCAGGACTTTTGCCGGAGGGCACGGCGGGGCTCTGTTTGGGTGCCGCCCGTCCCGCACCAGGCATCCGTTGCCGCCCTCAGCCGCTCAGCATCCCCTGCGCGCACGGTCCAGGGAGCTCTGACATTCTTTCCATCATAGACCTGCCAAAAGCCCCGGGGGATGGAATCTGCGACCATCAAAATCACTTTAATCACTTTGGCACGGGGGCCGGAGCGTTGCTGCCCACGAAGGCCTCCTGCTGCCACGTTTGTTTTCATTCACCGGCTGCAACTTCCAGGTCTGGCAGCCATGCGAGAGGCAGCGTTCCTGCCTTTGGCCTGGAGGGAGGGCGGGATCCCTTGCCAGACTGCGCCTGTTGCAACCCAGATGTGCATGCGCCAAGTAAGGCCAGGTTTTGCACCAGCACTCTGGTCCCAGTGCAGGTCTTTGGCCACATTTACGTCCGATTGACCTCTGAAAGCTGCTGCCCCAGTGGGCACGAAGCACACCGTGAAATCAAAAAGCTTTTTGGATATTGCACATCAGATAAACAGGTTCCTAGTGGAGAAAAGAGCCCAGCGCATCTAGAAGAAATGCGCATTTACAAGGAAGATCATTGATGTGCCAAGCACGCCAGGCCACGAGAATGTTTAGCAGCTAAGCCACGAGCAGCGTGGCTTCAGTGGGTCTGGAAGGGGAGGGCTCTTCTCACGAGATCCCCCCCCCCCATCCCTCCTCTGGACACAGCCAAGGAGACCACCATGCAGGCTTTTAAAGGGCTCTGGCTGCTAGTGGTTTCATTCAGAAACATTGTTTGCGGGCTTTGGCTTGCTCAGAAGTGGCATGAGCCTCACGAACTGTGACTACCTGGGAGCTGGGGGAACATCACTGTTTGACCCTCATGCAGAATGCCCTCTTGTGATAGCTCATGGCCGGGCCTTCTCAGTGGTAGCCCCTTCCCTTTGGAATACCCTCCTTCCGCTCTTGGTGAGCGCCTACCCTGGGGCACTCAAACTTTTTATGGGTTTTAACAGCTGCCTTTGATCTGGTTTTACCCTTGTCTTTAATGCTGTGAGATTTATTTTTGAAATGGAAAGAGATATAAAAAGGGATGGATGGATGGATGGATGGACGGATGGATGGACGGACGGATGGACGGACGGACGGACGGACGGACGGACGGACGGACGGACGGACGGATGGACGAGGCCACAGCATCCTGTCCCACACAGTGTCCCACCAATTGCCCATGGGCATCTCAAGCAGAAGATGAAGGCAGAACCTTCAACTGCTCTCGAATCCCAGCAAATGGCGCTAAAGGTACCCTGACTGCCTCCCCAGCCTGGAGATGTCCTTAGGCATCCATTCCAGTAGCCATTGACACACCTGTCCTCCATGAGTTGATGGGTAATCCTTTCTTAAAGCTATCCAGACAGGTTGCTGTTAGCATCTCTTCTGGCGGTACCCAGAGGTCTATGGAACTTGCTACCAGAAAATGCATGGGACGAGCTCCAAGAAATCCCTTGTGACATCCAGTAAGTCAAAAAGCATCCTGGGGGAGGCCCCTCATGCCTGCTAGACTACAGCAAGGGGCAAAGCTTGCTCTTCCTTTAAATCTTGTTTTCCCTTCTACACCTGGAGGTGTTTTAAAAGACTCATCCTCTGTATCACACCTTACTGAGAAAAGTGCTTCTTCCATATCGACCTGCACCGTGCCCTAAGGTCTGGAGGGGAGGCCCTTCTGGTTGTACCGCCACTCACAGCAGCAAAATGGGTGGGCACCGGGATAGGGCCTTTTCAGTGGTGGCTCCCAGACGGTGGAACAGTCCCTCCTGAGGTGCATCAGGCACCTTTATGTGTTCAGAAGAGCTGTGAAGACGCACCCCTTTGCCCTGGGCTTTGGCTAAGTCAAGGAACAGACTTTTCCTCCTCACATTCAGACACTGCTGTGGTTTAAATATGTTTAATATGTTGTGGGTTTTAATGTGTTTGTTTATATGTTGTAACCCACCCTGAGACCCTTGGGTATAGGGCAGGATAAAAGTACAGTTGATAAGTAGGTAGGTAGGTGGATAGATGGATAGGTAGGTAGGTGGGTAGATAGGTAGATAGAAAGATGGCTAGATGGGTAGATAAATAGGTGGGAAGATGGATAGGTAAATAAATAGGTAGATAAATAGGTAGGTGGGTAGATAGGTAGGCCACATGTCCTAGGTAAAATGGCCAGGGAATGTTAGGGAAATTGTCCAGGCCTGATAAACTTGGGTCTGGGTTTGAATGGTCCTTCAGCTGCAGAAGTTTCCTGGGAGATTGTAAGCAGTCACCTACCTCCTAGGGGTGTTGTGAGGAAACAAGACAGGGGGTAGGAGCAGAGTCTTGGGGTATAAATAGCACTGGTATGCACTGGAAGAGGAAAGGGCAAACCACTGCAGCGTTCTTGCCAAGAAAACCTCATGGAAAAGCACTACAGGGAAAACGATACAGCACTGGAAGATGAGCCCCCTCTCCCAGCTCAGGAGGGGTCCAGAGCGTTACTGGGGAAGAGCGGAAGTCAAGGAGCCTGGGGCCTTCCATAGTCCACACCAGCATTAATCTACACCGAGATTTAATCCAGAATAAGCCCAGTGCAAAAGGCCCAGAGGCCGCACTCTGCCGGCAAAGCTCTGGTTCTCCCCATCATCATGTATGGCTGTGAGAGTTGGACCATCAAGAGGACTGATGCTGGAGGTGATCACTTTGCTGACGTGCTCTCTTGCTCTGAAGATGGACTGAAACTGGATTCAACTTTAGGTGTGACCACAGCCAAAGACTCAGACACGACTCAGTGACTGAAGGCCAAAGGCAGTGAATAAAGGCACCAAAAGCCTTTAACCATCAGCCGAGTCTGGGTGGCTTAGCAACACTAGAGGGTAGGTCCTTGTGGTCCTACCTACCTCGAGTCCCCATTAAAGGCCAGAAGCTGCATTTTGGAGGCGCCTCTGATGGCCTTTAAGGGGGATCCGGACGCCAGCACAGGGTCCTGCCACGGTGTGACGGCTTCTTCTCCCTGTGTGTGGATGTTCCTTGCGTGTGGCCAAACCCATTCCTGAGAAAAGCCACCCACACGCGCCACACGCCACGCGCCCACCTAGGGCTCCCAGGCCCAGCAGACATCGTGGGGGCCTTCCCTGCTCTGCTTGGCCTCTGAGCCCCCACGGTGATGGGAAGCGCGTTTCCTCTCCGTCATTCGCTTCGCTCCAAAATAGCTCAGGGCTGGCAAACGGGAGAGCGTCCGCGGGGCGGAGAAAGCCTTTAAGACCCGGATTCCCAGCTGCTCGTTACAAGTCCCTGCAAAGAAACCTCTGTCTCTGGAGGGCCCTCCTTGTTTATGGCCCATTCCCCGGGGCTTAGGGTTACGCCGCTGGGGTTTCTTCCAAGGGCTTGGGTTTCCTCCAGCCGTCCGGCGGCGGCAGCCCTCCAGGGGAAGCGCACAGGCAGAGCGGCCGCTGGGTAACTGGTGAAGCTGCTCCAAGGTGGCAGCGGGCTGGGATGCCCATTGGGCAGGTGAAGGGCAAGAAGGCCAAAGAGGAAAAGGTGCAGGTTGTCTGTTTTGTTTGTCCAGTGGTTAGGGAGCTGGACTCTTATCTGGGAATACCGGGTTTTATTCTGCTCTCCTCCACAAAGCCAGCTGGGTGACCTTGGGCTAGTCACAGCTCTCTTCTGAGCTCGCACAGCCCACCCACCTCACAGGGTGTCTGTTGTGGGGAGAAGAACAGAAGATTTGTCAGCCACTTTGAGTTCCTTAAAGGGTGAGAAAAGCAGGGTATAAAAGCCAAATCTTCCTCCATGAGGTCAGCTGGGTGACCTTGGGCTCTCTTCTGAGCTCTCACAGCCCCAATTACCTCTGTTGTGGAGAGAAGAACAGAAGCTTTGTCAGCAGCTTTGAGTCCCCTTGAATATGTAGAAAAAGTGTGGTGGAAAAGCCAACTCTTCTTCTTCTTTTGCTTCCCAGCAAGTGTTTTCAGAGTTATAGATTGTCCGTACGGTAGAAAGGAAGGGAGGGAATCCTCAGGGTGTTTCTGTGTGAAAAGGAAGTGTTGGGTCCTTTTTGCCATTGACAGAACAGCCCTGAGAAAGTGCGTCATCTGGAGCGAATGTTTCGTTTGGATCTTCAGAAGAGACTTCCTCGTATCTCACTGGGGTCCCTGGGCAGGACCCCCACAGCTGCTGCCCCCCCCCTCCAGGAGCACTTGAACAAGCCCACTCTGCAGAGCATCGGGCCTGCAAGGGGGGGGCTGTGGTGGGGGGATGGAGGGAGCGAGCTGCAGAGGAGAGAAGACGAGGGTCAAGGCCCGCGCCCTCCTTTCCTCCTGGTCTTTGCCTCTGGATGTCACTGTTGCCATTTCAACTTGGCTTTCATAGGATCACAGACTGGCCTGAACTCATCTCGTCCGTCCAGGCCTAAGTTCCCTTAAAGGGCGAGAAAAGGAGGATATAAAAACCAAATCTTCCACCATGAAGCCAGCTAGGTGACCTTGGGCTAGTCACAACAAAAGGTTTGTCAGACGCTTTGAGTTCCCTTAAATGGGTGAGAAAAGCCAACTCTTCTTCCTCCACGAAGCCAGCTGGGTGAGCTTGGGCTAGTCACAGCTCTTTTCCTGAGCTCTCCCAGCCCCACGTACCTCACAGGGTGTCTGTTGTGGGGAGAAGAACAGAAGGTTTGTCAGCCTCTTTGAGTCCCCTTAAATGGGTGAGAAAAATGGGGTACAAAAGACAACTCTTCTTCCTCCACAAAGCCAGCTGGGTGACTGTGGGCTAGTCACAGCTCTCTTCTGAGTTCTCACAGCCCCACCTACCTCACAGGGTGTTCTGCTGTGAGGAGAAGAACAGAAGGTTTGTCAGCCGCTTTGAGTCCCCTTAAATGGGTGAGAAAAGAGGGGTGAGGAAGCCCACTCTTCTTCCTCCACAAAGCCAGCTGGGTGACTGTGGGCTAGTCACAGCTCTCTTCTGAGTTCTCACAGCCCCACCTACCTCACAGGGTGTTCTGCTGTGAGGAGAAGAACAGAAGGTTTGTCAGCCGCTTTGAGTCCCCTTAAATGGGTGAGAAAAGAGGGGTGAGGAAGCCCACTCTTCTTTTCTGAAATCCCAAGGCAAAGAGAGGCAGAGCCCAAGAGGTTCCCCCTGAGAGCCCCCAGGCCCCCCTGTCCTTCCCCGTGCCAAGGGCTCTCTCGCCCATCTCCTCCCTCTCTCCTTCCCCCACCTGCTTGGCCAAGGCGGCCATGAAAGGCCACGAATCCCCGAGCGGCTGATCCAGACATCCTTGGACGGAGCAAAGTTCACGCCGTGTGCTTCTCGGGCCTTATTTGGGGCCCAGAGGGCTGGGGGGACGGATTCAAGGAAACTCCCAAGCCTCCCGGCTCCGAGAAGTCATCTTAGGGGACACCCCACCTGCTGCCGGCCGAAACCCTATCTGGCCCGCGGGCTGGGCTTGGTGGCCCTCTGCGTCTCCCTGTCCCTGTCCCGGGCCGGGTTCCCTCCCAGGTGCGCCTTTTTCCCATTCCTCGGGGTCCTTGCGCGGGGTTAGGGCTGGTTTCCTTTTCAGTGAGGGTGTTGAATGTCCAACACAAGCCGCTGTGACATTTGGGAAGCTTCCTGGGCCCTGCGGCCTTCCCCAAAGCTACGCCGGCAATGCCCACAGGCCCCGAGGCCCACCTTGCTTGGCTTCTGCAGGCGAAACTCAAGCCGGGGGCTGGAGGCGGGCCGGCAGGCATTCGGCAGGCATATAAACAAGGCCGGCGGACAGCGGCGGCCTCCGTGAGGTCACCGTGTGCAGCTGTCCGGGCCTCTCCGTCCACCCTTCCTCCGTGACGCTCTTCTTGAGATCCAGGACCCTTCCAGGCCAAAGGACGCCGCCGGTGCCCTGGAGATCGGCCTTGGAGGCTCTTCACCCTGGGCAGGGCAGGGCAGAGGAAGGCCGTCTGGAGGGCAACGTGCAAGCTGAGCGCCTTGGGTCTAGTGGTTAGGGAGCCGGACTCTTATCCGGGCATGCCAGGTTTGATTTCACTCGCCTCCATGAAGCCAGGTGGGCGACCCTTGGGAGAGTCAAAGCTCTCTTTCTGAGCTCTCAGAGCCCACCTACCTCACAGGGCATCAGTTGTGGGGAGGCGAACAGAAGGTTTGTCAGCCGCATTGAGTTCCCTTAAATGGATGAGAAAAGCGGGATAGAAAAGCAAGCTCTTCTTCTTCATCCTACTCCATGAAGCCAGCTGGGTGACCGTGGGCTAGTCACAACTATTCTGAGCTTTCACAGCCCCACCTACCTCACAGGGTGTCTGTGGTAGGGGGAGAAGAACAGGAGGTTTGTCAGCCACCATGAGTCCCCTTAAATGGGCGAGAAAAGCAGGGTAGAAGATCAAACTCTTCTTCATCCTCTGTGAAGCCAGCTCGGTGACCTTGGGCTAGTCACAGCCCTCTTCTCCCAGCCCCCCCAGTTCACAGAGTGTATGTTGCGGGGAGAGGAACAGGAGGTTTGTCAGCCACTTTGAGTCCCCTTAAACAGGGGAGAAAAGTGCAATAGAGAAGCCAGCTCTTCTCCTTGACACAAGGGGTTGCCATGTGGAAAAGAGGACGGGGCTCCTTGGCCTCCCACGGTGCTGCAGAATTGGGCACAGAAGCAGGAGATGTAAGGTGTAAGATAAGTCTAGCACCCCTGCCGGAGTTGCTGTTTTGGGGCAGATTCTACAATTCTGGGAGCTCTGGGCCCTTTGCCATAGGGTGACCCAAGCCTGCTCAGCACTTTGGGGGTTTTCCCCTTGGGGTCGCAGGCTGAACCAAAAGAGGCTTTAAGCTGTTAAATAAGCAAGCGCTGCTTCTCTAGCAGGCAGTCATAAGAACGTAAGAGGAGCCCTGCTGGATCAGGCCACAGGCCATCTAGTCCGGCCCACCAGTTGCCCATGGGCATCTCAAGCAGAGACAAGGGCAAAACCTTCACCTGCTCCCCATTTCCTGCAAATGTCCTTTAGGGTCCTCCTGCCTGTCTCCCCAGCCTGGAGGATATGTACCTGGGCATTCCTTCTAGTAGGCACTGACACACCTGTCCTCCATGAAGTTTTCAGACAGTCAGTAGAGCTCTGGCTTGTTTTGGCCGAAATGTGGCCCTCCAAATCTTGCTAACTCCAGGGCCTTTCCCCCAGGCAGAGGACAAGCACTGAACGCCAACCGCGTGCGTCCCCCCTGGGGCCGGGGCAGAGAAGCCACCGGGAGACTTTCCCCTGTCCTTTGCTCTTCAGAGGAACGGAGGCCACCAAGGCTTAGAAGGGGCCCATCATTGGAGGTGAGGAGAGTTCTTGAGGCCTTCAGAGTGTTTATGGCCAAATCTGCTTCTCTGGCCCAGAAGGTCCGTGGTTCTGCAGATGTGTGGAGCCTGCCTGGCAGAGACATGGCGAGGACCGGCAGCCTTCGGTGCAAAGATGGAGAGGGGGCGTGAGCAGCCCCCCCCCCAAAGGTCTTGCCTGTCCACTGCCTTGGCCAATCTTGCAGGGCCATTGTTGGCTTGCAGGAACAAGAAGGAGGAAAGACGTGATGTGGATGGAAGGGGGGACAAGGTGGGGCACCCAACGGAAGAGCAACCAGGTAGGATGAGGGCTCCCCTCACCACCGTCCAGATCTCATGGGCAGTTCCTTTCCCACTGCCACGGGCACGCCTGGCTGTGAAGAGCCCCCTCAGAGAGGCGGCGACCCTGCAGCATCCACGCCTTTTGCAGCTGGCTAGAGCCGGCCCTCTTTCTGACCTCCCCGCCCGTCCGCTTGTCCACGGTCATCTGCCAAGCTGCGAGGGCTCGGGTGATGTCCCCAAGCAGGAGAAAGAAACAGGATGCGGAGATCTGCAAGCACGTGCCCACCGCGTTTCCTGAGCAGGTGCCCCCGGCGCTCGCCACCCTGGCCGTGAGTGGCAGCTGCCAGCGGGCGGATCGTCCAGGCACTTGTCACTTTGGAGAGGGAAAGGACGGGCGGACGGGCGGACAGAGGGACGGACACGCTTGGTAGTCACCTCCCTGGGAAACGTGGCCCCTCGGCCGTTCCCTCTCCCCTCCCGCGTGCCTTGGCGAGCCGCGGCCGTTGGGAACCGAAGCCCTTTTTCGTCGGCTCTAAAAGGAGGGCATGACGCAGAGCTGCGGCCCTCCGGGGACCTTCAACCGGTTATGTCACTCTACCTGTTTAGCAGCCCCCCCCCCCGGCTCCAAGAGAGGGGTGGCAAGACGGGAGAGAGGGGTGAGTCGCCCGGGCCGGCTGGGTGGGTGAGGCAGTACGGATGCCAGCAAGGGCTCCGCAGCCATCGTCCCCCCCCCACTGTACTTCAGGCACGTTGTCCAAAAATACCCGCTGCCCGGCCCACCTCTTTCTGCAGGAGTGACAAGTGGCATTTGGAAGCGGGCCCGCCCGTAATCGTTTAATGCCCCATATCCATGCATGGAGGCAGCTGTTAATACGGATCTGGGGAGGGGAGAAGGGGGGTCTGACGTGTGTCCCCGTCCCCGTGAAGGGAGCTGCTAATCTTCTGGCACGGCTGTGGCACCAAGAAAAGACATTCTAGACGAGGCCGCGAGCGCTGCTCCGTCTCAGGGCCGCTGCCGCTTGGGTGGGGGGATTCGGACGGCCCCTTCCGGGTTCCAAGGACGATCCCACCGCCACCGGGCGAAAGCGAAGAGCGACGGTCGCTTCCGGTTTGATAGTTTCCGGTTCTGATCAGTTGTGCACCAATGGGGGGGGGGGTTGCATTCGATTCTTTATTGAATCGAATGTAAGAGAATCCGTATTTGCCGAATAGATGCCCTTTGAATGTGGTAGGATTCTATTCGATACCAAAGTATTCATATGAACTCATACAATTATTCAATACATATCCATATGTATCCTGTAACGTATCTTCTCTGAAAGCGTCAAATCTGCCCTGAATCCACTTTGAGACCGCTCTCAAACCGTGCCGAATGCACTCTCGATCCGTTGCAGATGTGACTGGCGCAGACGCTTTTCCGCCTCCCCCTTCCACAAATGTTCCAAAGCGTTTCTACGAATATGAAAGTCAATGTAGAAATGTCGTAACATGTGATTCGTATATGAATCTCTGAATTCGTACAAATTCGTACGAATATCGAATAATAACGAATATTTGGGCAGATCCCAAGCTGCCCGGCCTCCTGCTTGGATCTTCGCTCGGAAGAAAGGACTTCTTCCGTTACCTGCCTCGGTTCCTTGGGTGTAGAAGGCCAGGCGGACCCTTTGCCGGCTGGAGGACTTTAGGGTTGTTTCCGCATTGGGTGCCCAAAAACGGATCTAAAAAGATCAATTTTTTGGCAATCTGTCCTCCCCCTGGTCCGTCACTATTTATTTTATTTATTTATTATTTATTATTTATTATTTACATTTCTATCCCGCCCCATACCCGAAGGTCTCTGGGCGGGTAACAACCTTCAAAAAGATTAAAACAAAGTATACATTAAAAGACTTTAAAAGAATTCAACCAATATAAAACAATACACAATATGTTTAAAGTAATAGTGTCTGTACTGGGGGGGAACATAAGCAGCTCAGCCAAAGGCCAGGGCAAAGAGGTGCGTCTTCACCGCCCTCCTAAATATATATAAGGAAGGGGCCTGATGCACCTCAAGGGGGAGGGTGTTCCATAATCTGGGGGCCATCACAGAAAAGGCTCTCTCCCGGGTGCCCACCAACCTCACTGTTGAAGGTGGTGGGACCACCAGGAGGGCCTCACCGCTTGATCTTAAGGCACGGGCAGGTCGATATTTGTGATGGTTCGGAGGGAACCCAGCGCTTCCGCACACATGTGGGGAGGACGGATTCTGGAGGACAGAGCGGAGTGGGTGCTGTGTGGACGCGGCAGCACCCATTCAAAATTCCCTCTGGCTCACGCTTCGCCAATGCTGCCCCTGGAGCCGTGGGAGCTGCCAGTGACCGCGTGTTTCCGGCAGTGCTTGGCGCGCAGGGGAAGGGCTTTGGAAGCAGGCAGTCCTGCTTCCGCCCTCCCCAAAATGGCGGCCGCCGGGAGTCCGTCTCTTCCCCTGACGATATGCGGAAGCCTCCTGCTTCTGCACGCATCCAGGGGGAAGTGACGGATGTAAGCCCTGATTTTTCAGGGCTTACATTTAATCCGGATTTCGGCGGCAAAACCGGTTTTAAAAACCGGTCTTGCATACCAAAATGCGGACGCGGACCTCCAAACCGGTGTACAGTGCGGATGCATCTTCAGGAAGTGTTTTAAATGTGTTCTATGTGGGGGTTAAACCAGTTTCAGCAGTCAGTGCGGAAACACCCTACGGTTCTTTTGCAGGGGAAACGGCCCCGAAATGTCTGGGTCTTTGCAGCTTTAGCAGCCAGAAGGGACTGAGAAATGCTCAGAAGAGCCACGTTTCTGGATTCCACAGTCGCAGCCAAAAGCCCCATCTATCTGGAAGCCTTTTTGGAAATCTCTCCTGAAAGATCCTGAGCCCAAAAGATACGGAGACAAAAAGATTGGCAAAGGGGCCTGAAGGACACTTGCTCATCCTTCGTGTGGTTGGAAAGGCAGCAGGACGTTAGAATCCGCATGATGCTTTTGTTTTCGCGGCAGGAGATCAGGCTGCAGCTCGGAATATGGATTTAGACCTTAGAAAATTCAGGGGATGCAACAGAATGTGAAATGTAGAATAGAGCTTAAGCTAAAATTGCCCTTTCAGGTGCTTGCAGAAGATGCTCTGCTCTCAACGGTGGTCCAGAATAAGGAGCTGCTTAATCTGAATCATGGGCCTCCTGATTCACACATTAATGCGGATCAAGGAGGCCTTACCCCACCTGCCGGTCCGGTTCCGCCTGCACTGGATGGAGTCAGATCTGAATTAAAGGGGTCTTTAGTCTGGGTCTTTGTAGACCTGTTTAATTGGGTCTAATCCAGAACTGCCAGTGACACACCATAGCACAGTGCCAAAAAGCGGGTGCACACATGCGCACATGCGCACATGCGCGCACACACACACCCCAGCACTGATGCTAAGGACTGTCATTCCTCACCTTCGGAGCCATGGGGCAGAATTAGGGTTCTGCACAAATAATTGTAACATTCAATATTTGGATAAATTCAGACAAATTCAAACAAACATTTTGAAACATTCATGTAGGAAAGAGGCTGCGCCCACCACATCTGCAACGGACTCAGGGTGCATTTGATATGGATTGAGAGCGGATTCAAAGTGGATTCAGGGCGGATTAGACACTTTCAGAGCAGATTTGTTGTGCGATATGTATCATATATCCATACGAATTTGTATGAATATATTCATATCAAATAGAATCCTACCACATTCGAAGGGGATCCATTTGAGTGAATATGAATTCTCCTACATTCGACTGGATACTAACGGAATGCAGAAAAACCATTTGCGCCTGTCCCTGGGCAGAAGCGTGGGATGGATCAGCGCCATTAGTGCAGGTGGTACTGATCTACCCCCTGCCTCCAAGTAATCCAGATCAGAGGCCTCCACACAACCTGGGTCACTAGGACCCACTGACCCAGCTTACCAAGTGGCCAGTGCAGAGAGACAAGGGCCGAGTCGAGCGGTTTATTTCTCTCCGCAACGCCACACCTTTCCGAAGGTCCTGGAGATGTTTACGCCTGTTGCATCGCTCTGGTGATGAATGTCCTTTTCCTCTGTAAATCAAGGGCTGAGCTGTCTTGTTCGGTTGCAGCGTCTTCATTCTGCCTCCAGAAACTCTGGAACTGAGGGGGCCGTCATGGCCCAAGGATTCCAGAAGGAAAACTGGGCCTTGAGATGTGTCCTTGGCCGGAACACCAAAAAGCCAAGGCTGTTCCGGTTTTGCTCTGAAAGCAAATGATCCTCGCTCGGTAGATCTGACAACTCAGAAGGCCAGAATGGAGAGTGGGCGTCTCCTAAAACTCATTTCGATGTGTGCCCGTGTGTATATCCAAATTTCCACATGCCACTTAAAACCTCCAGATATTGAGTGGAAAGTAGGGATGCCCATGGATATTCGTGACATCCAGAATTCGTACTAATAGCTGTGAATTCCTAGATCCGTGGACAAATCAAACGGGGCCCACACCGACAGGGTCCTATTCATCCACAAGTCAGATTATCCGGTATTCGTAGAAGCTTCGATCGAAACTTCGATGGGTACCAGATGCCCCCACCACCTCCCACCCTGGAGTGCAACTCCTCTGCATCCCTTTACCTTCTCTTGTGGCTCTTCTGGCGTCCGGGGGCCTTTTTCAGCACAATCCTGTGCCCAGACTAGGCCTTCCGGTTCTGGCCTTGGTCCCCCCAGGAACCACAGAAGTGCCTCCCCTGACCCCTGGAAGGCGTAATTCGGACCCCGGATCGCACTGAAAAAGTCCCATGAATGCCAGAGGCGGCGTCCCGTCTGCCTCCCACTCACCCCCTGGTCTTCTCTTGCAGATCCTCTGTTGTCCGTGGAACTTTTTGGGCATGATCTGGTGCCCAAAATAGGCCTTTCTGGAGCCAAAAAGGCACTTCTGGTTCTGCACGCATAGACCCGGAAATGCCTTAGAAGAAGGTGCGGTGGCAGCGACAACGAGGACAGGTAATTGGGTGGAAGGTTGCCTTCCTTTTGTGCACGGATATTCATTTGAATATTTGTGCGCGAATACAAAGACCCCCACATTCGTGGGGATGGGATTCAACCAAAGCCAAATCTTCCCACCTTCGATTTGTTATGAATCAGGTGTGGAAAAAGGCCTCTTGCAGACGGCTAGTGGAATGCAAAGAGGGGGAAACGCTGCCCACCACCCCGGCTCTTGGTTTGGTCTAGTGCAGTGGTTCTCAACCTGTGGGTCATGACCCCTTTGGGGGTCGATCTACTCTTTTGCAGGGGTCATCTAAGACCATCAGAAAATACTGTGTTTTAATTAATGCTCAATTTGTAACAATGAAAATACATCCTGCGTATCAAATATTTACATTACGATTCACAACAGTAGCAAAATTACAGTTACGAAGTAGCAACGAAAATAATTTTCTGGTTGGGGTTAACTGTTAGGGTTAGGTTGGGGGTCACCAAAACATAAGGGACTGTATTAAGGGGTCACAGCATTAGGAAGGTTGAGAACCACTGGTCTAGTGGTTAAGGAGCCGGACTCTTATCTGAGAATACCAGGTTCGATTCCACCCTCCCCCATGAAACCAGCTGGGTGACCTTGGGCTAGTCGCAGCTCTCTTCTGAGCTCTCACCTACCTCACAGGGTGTCTGTTGTGAGGAGAAGAACAGAAGCTTTGTCAGCTGCTTTGAGTCCTCTTACATGGGTGATAAAAGTGGGGAAGAAAAGCCAACGCTGTCCTCCTCCTCCTCCATCTTGGCTGCTTCCTTGGGCAGACTTTGTAGGAAATTGGCAGGGGAACTGAGTGCCCAGCCACTCTGATGGGGTTTAAATTGGTTATTTTGGTGTGGGGTTATAAGGGGGCTCCGTCATCATGAGTTATAAAGCTTTATTATTGTGTTATTATTTTAGAATAATTATTATCGTGAAGCCCATTTAGGCTTTCTGCTGCGAGTCATATATTTCCTGTTTCCTTCTTGGCTCTTTCTGCAAGCTGGCTGTTCCAGCTTCATATAATTAGTGCAAATCATTATGTCAATTTGCAAGTGAAAGCAAATACAAGCAGATGGAAAGCACCTTGATTAGGCAGCAGAAAAGTTGCTCCAGAAAAGGGGGCTCTTTGCTTCAGGGAGCAGGGGCTGCGCTGCAACACTCGGAAGAGAGCAGACCCTGGGTGTGTGGAGGGCTTCGGCTGTAGCTTTGTTATTCCCAACTGAGAAGAAGAAGAAGAGTTGGCTTTTCTACCACACTTTTGTTACCCATTAAAGGGGACTCAAAGTGGCTGACAAACCTTCTGTTCTTCTCCCCACAACAAAATACCCTGTGAGGTAGGTGGGGCTGTGAGAGCTCAGAAAGGAGCTGTGACTAGCCCAAGGTCCCCTGGCTGGCTTCGTGGAGGAGTGCAGAGTCAAACCCTGTGAGTGTGAGATACGAGTCTGGGGCTGCGTCCAGACACATTTATACTGCCCATTGGAATGCACAGTCCTGATTGAGCCATCGCACATGACAATCAATTGCAGGGTCGTTGTGCCGTTGCATTATACAACTGGGACTCTGCACTTACCTTAATGCTGGTTCAACGACACTCACTGCACAGTATAAGGAAAATCCGGAGCTCCAAGCTGATGCAGGCAGGAGGGCAAGAAAAGCAGATGAGATGCCGGCTAAGCAGGAAGGGTGGCTCAAAATTTGATTGGCGGCCTCAACCCACATGACAGTGCCTGCCGACTCAGCTCTCGCAGCTCCAGTAGGGGAAGCTACAGAGCTGCTCTTCCAGTCAGGATGCCCAATTTTCACTGAACAGTAAGTATGCTGCGCTTTTACATTTAACTGCAGATTTATTCCGCTAATCTGGAGGCAGCCTGGCTCATGAAGTTAATACACCACTTCATGCTCTGAGTGGAATCCTGCACAGCCCCCCCATCCCGTTTGCTTCTCATTGAAATGAAGGTGGAGGAAATTTGTACTTGTGCAAATAGAGCCACTTCGTATATGGTGGGATTAAAATCTGCTGTGAACAATCTTCAAATCCTTTTCGAATCCCTTCTGCCGGCCATGCTTCTGAATCTGGCCTGAATCCACTCTGAATCCACATTGAATCCACTGCAAAGATGACTGGGCAGCCGCTGTGCCCCCTTCCCCACCTTGGCCAATAATGTAACAAGGCTTTGAACAAATGCACAAAAGCATTCGCTTCGCACTCGAACGTCAGTCTTCGAATGTCGCCAGGATTTGACCCAAATGTGAATGTTTGAATTCGCATGAATTGCGAACCTGCCGAATATTCATGCGCAACCCTCCTGCTGGGCCACATTGGGCCTTGAACCCAGGGCACGTGGGAGGCCTGTGGGTTGACACGGCTTGTCCTGTCACACCGAGATTCCTGCTGATCCACCAACTTTTGCATTGTTTGTATGGTCTGGCTAGGAGGGTAAATGAGATCCAATAACGAGGTCCTTCTCTCTGTCCCTCTAACTCCTTTGCTCCAACTGGTGGAAACGAGAGACAGGGCCTTTTCGGTGGCTGCACCTCAGCTCTGGAATTCGTTCCCCAGGGAAATTAGGCTGGCCCCACCTCTGGCATCCTTTTCTAAACAATTAAAAACTTTTTTTTTTATTCCAGGAGGCTTTCCAGTCTTATCATTAATTTAATAGGTTGGCCTCCTTATATTTTGAATGAAGTTATCCAATACCCCGATAGCTTGTTGTAATATGTTTTAGCTTGTTTTATATGTTTTAGATTCTATATTCAGATTTTATTTAACAAGGTGGTTGTTTGAATGTTATGTATTGTATTGGACTGTTAATTTTTGTATGCTGCTTTGAGTCCCTTTGGGGGAAAGGTGAGATATAAATAAAGTAACAAATAATTAATTGATTAATTAATTTTAAAAAAACCCTGCAGTTATATAACTAAGTGTTGCAGAAATCATATCCGGCTGTTCACCTTGCTTGGTTTAACTATTCTCTTCCAGCCATTTGTGGCCCGATCACGGCATGTGTGGTCCATATTGCAAGGTCAGAACCCCCGTACATCTTGGACCAGCATCAGCAACAATGTGGAAGAGCCAGAGGTGTTCTGGTCCACACACCTGACTCTCCACCCCTGGCAGCAATTGGTGCAGTCCATGTTACTCATAGGTCATGCCTGGTGAACAAGGGGGGAGCCAAACAGAACGGTGTTCGGAGGTAGCGTGCCCACCTCCATATTGGGGGTTTAAGAATGATCTACAAAGGTTAAGAAGATAAGAGGAACCCTCTTGGATCAGGCCACAACTTCTGGGCATCTCAAACAGCCTTTAGAGGCATCCTTACAGCCTCCAACCTGGAAGCAGTACCTGGGCACCCATTCTAGTAGCCATTGGTACAGGCCAGAATTTCGCCTAGTCCAGCATCAGGTCTCCCACGGAGGCCCACCAATGGCTTCTGGCCATGTTCAAGCAGAAGACAAAGGCAAGACCCCCGCCTGCTCTCAAATTCCTGCAAATTGGCCTTCAGAGGCAACCCAGCTCTTCCTCCAACCTGGAGGCAGTGACTTGGTGTCTCTTCTTGTAGCCACTGATCCACCTGTCCATGAATTTGTCTATAAGACCATAAGAAGAGCCCTGCTGGATCCATCTAGTGCTATCTAGTTGAGCACTCTGTCTCACAGGCTGGCCTACCAATTGCTCCTGGGCTTCCTACAGCAGAAGATGAAGGCCGAACCCATCCTCTTCCTCTCTTTTCCTTGCAATGGGTCTTCAGAGGCACCTGCCTGTCTCTCCAACCTGAATGCAGCCATTCTAGTAGCCATTGACACACCTGTCCTCCATAAATTCATCTAATCCTTTCTTAAGCTGTCCTGGCTGCTTGCTATCACCACCTCTTCTGGTAGTAAATGCCACAGACCAATGCCTCTCCGGGTGAAAAGATATTTCCCCTTGTCAGTCCTAATTCTCCTGCCCATCAGCCCCACAGAGGGCTTCCTGCTTCTAGGGTGGTGTGGCAGAAAACTTCCTCCCTCCACCTTTCCCACACTGTGCCTGATTTTATCTACTTCAGTCACCTTTTAAAAGCTGCCTTTCAGGGGTGAAAAGACCTAGAAGAAGAAGAGTTGGCTTTTCTACCCTGCTTTTCTCATCCATTTAAGGGGACTCAAAGCAGCTTACAAACCGTCTGTTCTTCTCCCCACAACAGAACACCCTGTGAAGTAGGCGGGGCTGTGAGAGCTCAGAAGAGAGCTGTGTCTCACCCAAGGTCACCCAGATGGCTTCATGGAGGAGTAAGGAATCAAACCCGGTATTCCCAGATAAGAATCTGGCTCCTTAACCACTAGACCAAACTGGCTCCCAAGGGAGGCGTTCCAACCTCTTAACCGTTCTGGTCGCCCTTTTCTGTGAATTTCCCAGTTCCACAAGATCTTGAATGAGCTGGGCCAGAGGCCAATTCACACGTGGTCCACTAGTGCCCATTGGGGTAGCTTCTGGGAAGCACCATCTGCACTTGCAGGAGGCATTTCCTCATCAGAAACATCTCCTGCCTTCCCAGAAGTTACCCAGGGGACCTGATTGAAGTATATAAAATTATGCATGGTATAGAAAAGGTGGATAGAGAAAATGTCTTTTCTCCATCACACAAGACTAAAACCAGGGGGCATCTATGAAGCTGACGGGTAGGAGAGTCGGATCAGACAAGGGGAAGAATTTCTCCACCCAGAGGGTCATCGGCTTATGGAATGTGCTGCCCGAAGAGGTGGTGACAGCTACCAGTCTGGATGGCTTTAAGGTAGGGTTAGGCAAATTTATGGACGACAGATATATCAATGGCTACTAGAACGAATGCCTAGGTGCATCTTTCAGGCTGAGGGGGTGGGGGGGAACCGAGGCACTTCTAAGGCCATCTGCTGGGACTCAAGAGCAGGAGAAGGTTTGTCCTTGTCTCTGCTTGAGATGCCCATGAGCATTTGGTGGGCCACTGTGTGCGACAGGATGCTGGACTAGATGGGCCGTGGCCTGATCCAGCAGGGCTTCTCTTAGGTTCTTAGGTTCTTATTAGCATTTGGGGCATGAAATCATGCACCACATGCGTCCTAACCCTTACCTGTTCCAGCCAGAGGAGCACCCATTTGCACAACTGCCGGTTCTGGGGCTCATCCAAGGTCCTGTGCAAGTGTGCTGGCACCTCAGATGACCCCAAACACAACTGCAGATGCGCAGCGGGTCACTATTGTCATGGTGATGGCACCAGATGCACACACAGCCACACTGGGCTCTGCGCAGGAGATGACAGCCCCCAGATATGGGTCTGGACACAGCTAGGTCTGTGGGCGCATTGGGGGTTGGTTTGGTGTGCACGAGGGTTTGAAAGTGCAAATGCTAGTGCAAACCAGTGGGGAGGCATTATTCCCATCCCCAGATATGCCCCAGAATTGTACACAATATTCCCAATGGGCCTCACCTTAGATTTATAAAGAGGCAAAATGACCCTTGTTGACTTGTTTTCTATTCCCTTCCTAACTATTTCCAGCTTTGAATTCCCTTTTTTTTTCTTTTTGCTGTCGCTGCACAACTAGAATCTCTGCTCAGCCGCTGGACAGTATACCAGGCTGGGAAGTGTCACAGGAGTCTCCCTTTGCACACCTAGCCGCACCGGGGCACAAGTGCTCCCCTCAGCCTCCCCTGCCTACCTCGGAGGGCTGTTGTGAAGTTAGAATGGAAGGAAGGAGGAGAATTGGCAGAGGGGGAGCAAGAGCAGGCATAAGTGACATAGATTTGCCGTTGCTGATTCCAGGGGTCACCCCAAATCCCAGTAATGGGGGCCACAACTCAAGGGCCCCTGAGGCCTTCCGTAAGAGGGGCACTGCTGTGACATCCAGATGTTCTTCTGGCACTCACCGGGCACCTCTGAAACGTCCCCTCTACGTTTCTGACTTGCATCTCCTGCACAGCCTGGTGGAGCCAGAGGGAATGCCAAAGTTTCAGGTTTGCATTCCCAGGGGGGAGTCGGATTTCTACGGGGGGAAAAGGTCTTCTGGAAGCCACGTGCTTCATGGAAGCGACCACAGCACCAGACCTCACCTGCTTACACTCAAGGGCAGAGCTCAGGGTGGTGGGATCCAATGTGTGCATTCAACTCCCAACGTCTAGCCCTGACGTGTTTGGAAGGGGGCTGTTGTCATCCAGGGTCAGATGCTAAGGGGGCTTCTCTTGAATCCTTGTAGACTCGGCATCCTTCTGAAAAGGGGTCGTGGGAAGGGCCAGAGGGTCAGGAGAGCTTTCCACGCCTAGACAGAATCCCTGCTTCTGGTCTGTCCTATACCTGAGGTGTCACAGGATAAAACTACATAAAGACAAAATTAAAGGTAGATGAAATCCATAGGTGCGAAGAGAAGGAGGGGGGAGGAGGAGGAGGGAAGGGTGTCCCTTCACCCAAAGGCCCAGGTGGAGAGCTGTATCTTCTCCAACCACCTGAGCCAGTTTGATCTAGTGGTTAGGGAGCTGGACTCTTGTCTGGGAATACTGGGTTTCATTTCTCACTCCTCCATGAAGCCAGCTAGGAGGCCTCGGGCTAGTCACAGCTCCCTTTCTGGGCTCTCACAGCCCCACCGACCTCACAGGGTGTCTGTTGTGGGGAGAAGAACAGAAAGTTCGTCAGCCGCCTTGAGTTCCCTTAAATGGGTAAGAAAAGCGGGGTAGAAGAGCCAAGTCTTCTTCCTCCTCCTCCATGAAGCCAGCTGGGTGGCCTTGGGCTAGTCACAGCTCGCTTTCTGAGCTCTCACAGCCCCACCGACCTCACAGGGTGTCTGTTGTGGGGAGAAGAACAGAAGGTTTGTCAGCCACCTTGAAGGTCTGAAGTCCCATCTTCCCCTCTCTTGCTGCCCCACAGCAAAGCATGGATTGCATGGTCCCTCTGTGGGTCCTGTTGCATGGATCGTCCTGCACATGTAAACATATTCATGCACTAAAAATGGATCATTCTGCTTTGTTTCGACTTCAGCCTCGAGCTCAGCCCACTGGACTGTGGTGCGTGTTTTGTTTAAAATTGTTTAAAATGCTGACCCGGCCTATTTTTAAACTAAAAAGCCCTTTGCCTGTTGTTCCTGGAGGTGTGACAAAGGGTTCCTCTGTGCCGCCCAAGACTGTCTGTGCGACACACTTATATTAAAATAGCAACGTGGAAGGGAAAAGTCAGCTTTGGAGCCTGGGCGCATAAAATGCCACCTCTTCCAAAACGGGCCCAAGCCAAGCGGAAGGAGAGCATCATGCGATGGAGGAGGAAGACAGGCGGCGGCCGCAGCAGCGCTTCCCATTGACCTGGGCATGCAAGATCCACCAGGAAAATGCCAGAGAATTGATTTGTGCCTAAAAACAGAGATCCGTGGACAGAGAGAACTTCAGAGCCCCAAATCCAAGAGCCTCTCCTGAGAACAAAAGAACAGGCAGGATCAGGCCATCTAGTCCAGCATCCTGTCTCACGCAGTGGCCCTCCAGTGGTTTCTGGGCACCTCAAGCAGAAGACGAAGGCAAAACCTTCACCTGCTCTCAACTCCCTAGGAATGGGCTTTAACCTGGAGATGGTACCAAAGAACCAATTCTAGGGGCCACTGATAGACCTGTCCTCCATAAACTTGTCCTGTCTGATAAGAACCTCAGAGAAGCCCTGCTGGATCAGGCCGCACCCGATCCAGTTCAGTATCCCGTCCCATGCAGTGGCCACCAATTGCCCATGGGCATCTCAAGCAGAGACAAGGGCAAACCTTCTGCTCTTGAATCCTAGCAAATGGCCTTAGAGGTATCCTACTTGTCTACCCCATAAGAAGCTAAGAGGAGCCCTTCTGGATCAGGCCACAGCCCACCTAGTCCAGCTTCCCATTCCACACAGTGGCCCACCAATTGCCCATGGGCATCTCAAGCAGAGACAAGGGCAAAACTTCTGCTCTTGAACCCCAGTAAATGGCCATAGAGGTATCCTACTTGCCTACCTCATAAGAACCAAACTGGAGGCCTGCTGGATCAGGCCACAGCCCATCTAGTCCAGCATCCTGTCCCACACAGTGGCCCACCAAATGCTCTGGGCATCTCAAGCATAAGATGAAGACAAAACCCTCAGCTGCTCTTCAGTCCGTACAAATGGCCTTTGGAGGCCTCCCTGTCTATCCAACCTGGAGGTGGCACCTAGTGGCCCTTGATACTCCTGGCCTCCATAAATGTCCACAATCCCTCACAGCAAGGGGGCACCAGTTGGCTGCCTAGGCACCTCCATGGGTGTTGGAATGAATGACGCAGAGGCGAGCGTAGAGGTGGATTGTTGAAGATTGAAGTTCTTTACTAGGTTACACAATTGCTTATATGTCTTTGCACAGGATACATTGTTATTAGTAAAAAACGGATAGAATTGGTTAGAGAGAAAACATTCAGATGCCGGCTGAGCTGGTGCGTGGTGTCCTTGTGAACCACTTGCGTAAACCCCGTCCTTCAGCATGGTGCATGTTTATGCCCTAGAATGATTAGAAGGGTCGGCATGCTTCGAGCACTTCCTTCTGCTGAGGTTTGCCATCCAAGCACGGACGTTGCCCCCACATGTCCTTTGCTTAGAAGGGTCGACGTGCTCTGGAATGCTTCCTTCCGCTGAGGTTTGCCGTCCGAGCGGGGGTGGCGTTCCTACACGTGGGTCCCTTTATGCAGTTATTTTGGCAGAGGTACAGAAGTGGTTGACCATCGCCTACTTCTGGGCAGAGGATGGAGATCAGAGCAGGAACCCATTGCTTTCCAGACCCTTCATGCTACCAGTGAGCTACAGGCCACTCCAAAGCACATAGCCTTGGTTAGAACCAAACATGGTGGACACAGAGCTTTCTAAAGAGCCCCTTTGCATGGGTTGTCTGGCTGCTGGATGCCTTCCCTGCGTGTTCTTGCATTGCGTGGCTGGCCCCTGAATGCTGGGAAGCGAGAGGGGGGTTGTTTGATGAGTCCAGGGCAAGAGAAGAGGCCATTTCCGGTCATCTGCAGCACCTTCTTTCCGCTCGGCCACTGGCCCTTCTCTCTTCCAGACGGAAACAGGTAGGGTGGCAGCTCCGGATGCTTTGGGCTCCGTCCTTTCCGGACGAACAATAACCTAGTTTGTAGCCCCACCTGGCTTTGGAGAGAAGGAAGGAACCAGGCAGGGCCCTGAACTCCTTGGAGCCAGAAACAGGGCAGGACCTCCTGGTCCACCCGCCGCCAGAGTCCCGGCCAGCGGGCAAAGGAAGGCGATGCTCTGAATGGACGCCCTGCTCCAGGGAGCATTTAGGCGCTTTCTCAGCTTTCCTGCCCATGTGTGTATGTGTGTGCACACAATCACTATGTTGACACACACACACACACACACACACACACACACACACACACACACACACACACACACACACACACACACACACACACACACACACACAGGGTTTTCTTCCCTGTGCTGGAGGCTCCAGCCTTCCATTTGTGGCTGCTACATGAGACCAGCGTCAAATCCATCCCTTGATTTATTTATTATTTAAGGAATTTCTATCCCGCCCTTCACCAAATGGTCCCAGCGAAGGTTACAGTCAGAATAAGGCATATCAAATAGTAAAGCATATTTAAAAATATAACCCCTCCCTCCCTCCCTCCTTCCCACCCCCACCCTCCCCAACAGGACAGGGCTGAGGAGGCTATTTAAAAGAAGAAATGTTTCCACCAGATGCCGAAAACCATAGTGTGGGCGCCTTGCAAACTTCATGAGGGAGGCTGTTCCTGAGTCTAGGGGCCACCACCGAAAAGGCCCTCCTGCACATCCCTAAGCTTCATACCTCTGCAAGAGAAGGAACTCCAAGAAGGGCCTCTCCTTGGGGTCTCAGTGCCTGGGCAGGTCTATATGGGAGAAGGGGCTCCTTCAGATACCCGGAGCCCAAACCGTTTAGGGCTTTAAATGTTAGTGTAAACACCTTAGATTGGGCTCGGTAGCGAATAGCTAACCAGTGCAGGTCCCTTGAGAACAGCGTGATGGAGACTCCCGTCAGCAATCAAGCTGCTGCATTCTGCCCCAGTTCCAACTTCTGAACAGTCTTCAAGGGTAGCCCCATGTAGTGCGCATTGCAGTAGTCTAATCTGGAGGTTAACACAGCATGGTGGGACCTGACCCGGCAGGAGCTGTGCCCTGGGGAGCCCATTGGCTTTGGTCCTGCACTTCCTGGAGGAGGAGGAGGAGGAAGAAGAAGAGTTGGCTTTTCTACTCCACCATTCTCAACCATTTAAGGGGACTCAAAGTGGCTGACAAACCTTCTATTCTTCTTCCAACAGAACACCTTGTGAGGTAGGTGGGGCTGTGAGAGCTCAGATGAGGGCTGTGACTAGCCCAAGGTCACCCAGCTGGCTTCATGGGGGAGAGCGGAATCAAACCCGGTATTTCCAGATAAGAGTCCAGCTCCCTAACCACTAGACCAAACTGGCTAGTGTGAACAGAGGCAGCTAAGGAGGAGCAGGGCTCTTCACCAGCCTGGCAGCGCCCCCTTCGCTGCTGCTTGCCAGCTCTGTTTAGATTCGTCTGGCAAGGAGGCAGCCAGGAGGCCAGAGCAGGAGAATGGAGGCGATCCCTGACCTCCTAGAGCTGTAATTTTGATCACTGCTTTGGGGTGAAAGACTGGAACCAAAGGCCCTGCTCACACTGCCAGTTTAGGACCGCTTAGGGTCATCTTCAGGTTGTGTTAATCACATTTTTATCCAATTCGTTTTCCAAACTGGCTTATCCCAGTCAGATCCTTCTACCCGGAGTCCTATTTTCCCTTTGCTAATGTATCCTCTCACTCTGAGGCTGTGTTCACACCTGAGTTTTAATCCAGCTTCAGTCCACTTTTGGAGTGAGAGAAGACAACAGCAAAGTGTCAAACTGTTTTCTTTCAGCATTATCCAGTACAAAAAAACACACCTTTGAGTTGGATAAAGTGGAAACAAAATGACTTAGCATTTTGCTGATGTCTTCTCTCTCTCGCTGAAAGTGGACCGAAACTGGGTTGAAACCCAAGTGTGACGAGAGCCTTTGGTCTCCTCCCAACCCACCCTGTGAAGGGATAATTTTTAAGCTTGTATTACCAAGTGAAAAAAGATCTGGGTCCATTCATCACCATGGACCTTTCATCACTCACTCACTCACTCACTCACTCACTCACTCACTCACTCACTCACTCACTCACTCACTCACTCACTCACTCACTCACTCACTCACTCAATCGATCGATCGATCGATCGATCCTCCCACTCCGCCTGTCTCTTGAGGCTGGATTTCCAAGTGTGGTCAGTTCCGGTGGCCGGAATGGTCCCGGGCAGCAGCGTCCAGCAAAGTTTAGAAGGGGTGCATCCTGTCCCCTGTCTAGATGGCAAAATGCAATGGGGGGGGGATCTTAAAAGAAGCTGGTCCTCACCCCCACCGACACATGCACAGGGCAGCAAAGGGAAACTCCCTATAAGATTTGCCTAGGATAGGATTGGTTTTCTTATGGGGGGCGGGGCTCCACAAAGGTTGTCTTGGCCCCCGCAGGGCCTGCTCTGGGGAGGCACCAGAGAGGAGCTGAACTCAGAACCTCAAAAAATGCCCCTTTAGCATAAGCAGAACCTCAGTGGGAAGGAACTGCAACTGAGTGGCACAGGAAACTACCTGGAGAGCAGAGGTTGCCGGTTTGAACCTCAGCCTCTCCCAGAAGCAGGCCATGGCAAACCGCTTCTGTATCTCTGCCAGGAAAGCTGCGTGGAGGTACCCATGGGGGTCTGGGAGTGACTGTAGAGCAAACTGCCCGGAAAGCAGAGGGTTGCTCCTTCTATCCCCTGCCTCACACTGGAAGTAGGGAACGGCAAACCTCCTCTGTATCCCTGCCAAGAAAACTGCCCAGACATTCAGTCGACAAAAGGACAGGCATGGCTCGACGGTCCCAGACAGATGCCCCCGGTCCAGCCCTTAGATGTGGTTATTCCTTTTGCTCCACAGATTCCATGCTCTGGCAGCCAGACCTAGGGTGCAATCTCCTTGTGGCCTCAGCTCCCTGAAGGGATCCTCCACAATCTGGCAAGGGAGCCGGTGGCGGTGGCAGGCGATGGGTGCAATGCTGCATAAAGGCACACAAGGCCAGAACACTGGCTGGCTGTCAAGGTGGGTTGGGGCGCAGGTAGAACCCCCTCCCCCCGGGGAATTTTGTGGCTGCTCCCAAAACGCCCAGAAACCAGCAGGCCGGAGAGGGAGTGCGGAAAGGGGCTCTGCGCCCACCCCGACTTCCCGCCATTCCACCACCGAACTGCTTTCGATTGCTAACTTTGGGGCCCTAAATGCCTTGGGCCCCCAAAATCTGAAGGAACCTCTACTCCCGTATCGACCTACCCGGGCCCTAAGGTCTGGAGGGGAGGCCCTCCTGGTTGTCCCACCACCCTCAGCAGCAAAAGGGGTGGGCGCCCGGGTGAGGGCCTTCTCAGTGGTGGCCCCCAGGCTGTGGAATAGTCTCCCCCTTGAGGTGCGTCTATCACCTTCACCTTACACGTTTAGGAAGGCAGTGAAGACGCACCTCTTTGCCCTGGTCTTCAGGTAAATGGGGAGATTCGTTACCTTCCCCCTGGCAGATGCTGTTGTTGTTTTAAATGATATTGGATTTTAGATGTTGTTACCTGGGTCCAGGGCAAATCGGTCAATCAATCAATAATTAATCAATCAGCACCTCAGCTGCCCTCGGCATGCAGGATCATCTTAATGCTCCCCATCAAAAGTGTTGGGTTCCCCTCTGTCCCCCCCCCCTTACAAAGAAGTCCTCCCCCTTCTCCATTGTATCCATGCCCCCCCTGGCCCCTAAGTGGGCGGAACTTTGAAGGTGCCTAAATACTATTTGGCTGCAGCCTTGGAGTTGGGACCCACCTGGGAGGGGGGCAGGATAGGCATGCTGAAATAAGGACGCCCCCACCGACCCCAGTTCAACCCCCCACCAACCCCAGTTCAACCCCCCACCGAACCCAGTTCAAATCCCCCACTGACCCCAGTTCAACCCCCCACCGACCCCAGTTCAAACCCCCACCGACCCGTTCAACCCCCGCCCCACATGAAAGTTCGTCACTGCCATGCTTCTCTCTTCACCCCCACCCACCCAGGTCTTTTTCGGTTGTGGTAACCCTTACGGTTCAATCCGGCTTCAGTCCACTTTCGGAGCGAGAGAGCACATCCGCAAACGAAGAAGCCGTTTCCTTTCAGGGCTAAATAACTCAGAAAATTCACCTTCATGGGGATGGATAACACGGAAAGGACATTTTGCGGGTGTGATCTCTCGCTCGGAAAGTGGGCTGAAGCCGGATTAAACCTCAGGTGTGGCCGCAGCCTTCCAGACTCCCCTCCCCCCCGGAGGGTGGGCGTAAAGGAGTAGTGGTTCCCCCCCCCCGACGTCAAGGAGTCCCCCGCCCCCGCCAGCTGGGGTCTGCCCGACGGTGCAAGGGCGCCAGTTCAGCACCAAAGGCCGCGGAAAGGGCCGCCGACGGAGCTCCTTTGCCCCGACGGAGCCGCCCGGCAGGCAGGCAGGCAGGCGGGCAGGCAGCGGGCCGTCGGGGCAGCCCTCCGTGGCTGACATCGGCCAGTCCCGCGCGGAGGGCGGGCCGGCACAGAACCGCACCGACGGCTGGACGGGCTGAGCGCAGCGCGATCCGGACGGATTTCTTGCACGGCGGCTGCAAACTTGCCCGACGCCGCTCCACGGTCCCGGGCGTGGGGTGGGCGTGGGGAGCCCAGGAGCGCTGCTGCTGCTGCTGCTTTCGCGATCGCTGCCGCCCCGGTCTGCGCGTCCGTCCCGGGACCGGAGCGCCCCTCGAGGGGGCGGGCAGGCGGCGCGGCGTCCTTGCCGGGCGCGGCCACAAGAGGGCGCCTCGTCTTGCCCGCGCGCCCCTCTCGCCCCGCCGCTCGCGTCGGCCGCTTCCAGCTGTTGCCTCCCCCCCTGCCCGCCCGAGACTGACAGCTGGGCCCGGGGGTTGCTATAGGGATAGGCAAATGGCCCCGCCAGCCCTGCCTCGTTATAGGCAGGGAGGAGGGCCGCCCCCGCCTCGGGGGGCGTGGCCTCCCGGCGCCGCTCGCTATAAAAGGCAGAAATGCTCCATTCAGCACTTCAGTGGCTCGCCGAGGGGGGAGGCGCGCGGGAGGGTCCGCCGCCCGGAGCAGCAGCAGCAGCAGCAGCAGCAGCAGCGGAGGAGCCGGAGCCGGACGGGGACCTTCGCGTGGCCGCCGCCGCTTATTGCAAGGCCGGGAGGCAGGGGACGCGCCCCCTCCCTCCCCCCTCCTTGCCTCCCCCCTCCTCCCCCCGCCCCTGTGCCTGAGGGCGGCGGGCCCGACGTGTCTCCCGAGGAGCGGGCCGGAGGGGCGGGCGGTGACAGCGGCGCCCCTCCCCCTCCGGCCGCTGCCCCCTCCGGGCCCGGCGGCCCCCTTCCCCCGACGGCACAGCAGCAGCAGCCCGACGGGACGCGCCGGCGGCGGCGGCAGGAGCTGCATCGGGGTCCGCCGCCGCCGCCGCCACTTCGGGAGCCGGGGAAGGAGGATCGGCGGCGGCGGCGGCGGCTGCTCGGTGTCCCCGGCGTCCCCGTCGCTCTCCGCCCGCGGGAAGCAGCAGCAGCAGCAGCAGCAGCCCCGTTGCGCCTCCGCCGCGCCGGACGCCCCCTCGGGCCCCGCGCGCCCTATGCGCCTCCGGTGCCGGTGCCTCGGCCGGTGCCCGTGCCGCTGAGATGGCGTCGGAGCTGGCCCTGGGCGCGGCCGAGCTGCCCACGAGCCCGCTGGCCATCGAGTACGTGAACGACTTCGACCTGATGAAGTTCGAGGTGAAGAAGGAGCCCGCCGAGCCCGAGCGCTTCTGCCACCGCCTCCCGCCGCCGGGCTCGCTCTCCTCGACGCCGCTCAGCACGCCCTGCTCCTCCGTGCCCTCCTCGCCCAGCTTCTGCGCGCCCAGCCCCGGCGGCGGAGGGGGAGGCGGCGGCGGCGGCGGCGGCGGCGGGCAGCCCGGGGGCCCCGGCGGAGGCGGAGGGGGCGGCCTCGGGCACCCGGGCGCGAACGGCGGCGGCGGCGGCCCCGGCGCGGCCGGCAAGGCGCAGCTGGAGGAACTCTACTGGATGTCGAGCTACCAGCACCACCTGAACCCGGAGGCGCTCAACCTGACGCCCGAGGACGCCGTCGAGGCGCTCATCGGCGCCCCCCACCACCATCACCACCACCACGGCGGCGGCGGCGGCGGCTACGAGGGCTTCCGCGGGCAGGCCTTCCCCGGCGAGGAGCTGCCGGCCGCCGGCCACCCGCACCACCACCACCATCACCACCACCACCACGCGGCCCCCGGGGGCCACCACCACGCAGGCGGCGGCGGCGGCGGCGGGGCGGGCGGCGGCGGCCTCGGGGGCGGCGGCGGCGGGGGGCCGGCGGTCGGGGCCGGCGGGCACCCGCACCACCATCACCACCACCATCACCACCACCACCTGCGCCTGGAGGAGCGCTTCTCCGACGACCAGCTGGTGTCCATGTCGGTGCGCGAGCTGAACCGGCAGCTGCGCGGCTTCAGCAAGGAGGAGGTGATCCGGCTCAAGCAGAAGCGGCGCACGCTCAAGAACCGCGGCTACGCGCAGTCGTGCCGCTACAAGCGCGTCCAGCAGCGGCACATCCTGGAGAACGAGAAGTGCCAGCTGCAGGGCCAGGTGGAGCAGCTCAAGGCCGAGGTGGCTCGGCTCGCCAAGGAGCGGGACCTCTACAAGGACAAGTACGAGAAGCTCCTCGGCGGCGCCAACGCGCGCCAGGCCCCGCAGAGCCAGCAGGCGCCCCCGCAGAGCCAGCAGGCGCCCCCGCCGCCGCCCCCGCCGCCGGGCTTCCCCGCCGCCCGGGACCCCTCGCCCGGGCAGCCCGGCAAGACCCCCGCGGACTTCTTCCTGTGAAGCCGGCCAGACGCGCCCCGCCGTCGGACCCTTTGGAGGCGCGAGCAGCGGACGAGATCGACGCCCGCCTGGACGGTCCGGGGTGGGGTGGGGGCTGGGAATCCCCTCCCCCGCCCGCCCGCCCGCCCGCCCGCCTGCCTGCCTGGAGGGGTTCCGGCGACCCGGGACGGACGGGACGGACGGAGGGGGGACTCTGACCAGCTGCAGCCGCGGGACACTCAGGCGCTCAGCATTCCTGCATGCCGGACATGTATGGGATTTCAGTGCGCGCTCTCTCGCTCTCTCCTTCCCCCCCTTTCTCTTTCTCTCGTTCTCCCCCCCCCCCCCCCCCCGCGGTCCCGTAGCAGGTCCCATAAGGAGAGAAAAGGCGAAGGGAAACAGGCAGCAGCCCCCGCATGATCCAGCTGTTTCCTCCCCCCCACCGTCTCGCGCGCCCCTTTCTCCTCTTCCCGCCGCGTCTCCCTTTTTTCTACTGCGCCCACTTTAGGACCCCGAGCGAAGGCGGCGGAGCGGAGGGACCCCGGCGGTGGGTTTCCCCTCTGGATTGGAACAAGGAGACGCCAAGAACACTGGAACCCTTTTTCCGGGGGGGGGGTTCAGAGGAGACGAAAAGGAGATCCCCGCCTCCCGCAGCTGGTTGAGATTCCTTGCCTTTTTATTGCCCTCTTTCTTAATTTCCCCCTTTCCTTTTTTCCCCTTCTGTTTTTGGTCTATAATATGCATTTTGTTTTTTTAATTTAAAACAAACGGGGAACTGAGCCAGACTAACTTATTTCAAGTGTCCACCTGTACATAAGTAGACTTAATAGTTCCATTATTTCCCTTTCCGGCGCCCTAGTTTTCTCGAGCCTTCATTTGCTTGGTGACTTTAAAAGGAAAAGTTGAAAAAGAAAATACGGAAAAAGGAAAAAAAAACACGAGTCTTAACTAAAGTTTGTATGTAATAGCATGCAAATATTATAAGAATTAATTTAACGATGTTGACAAAGCCGAATGCACTATATACAGTAATCAATTCGATTAAATTATGCTGTTTGTTTTATAGAGATTTAAAATTATCTATGCTGTTTAAAACCATATTGGGGGGGGGGTTAACAAAGACAATTTGAAAGGCAATAGAATAATATATGAACTGCAATTTGTTGGCTGCTATATAATATTATTAATACTATGCACCAGAATTATTTATTAAATTCCAAGGAAACGAAAATGACAGTTTGAACGGTGGTTTATAAAATGCACACCTTATTTATTGCAGGAAAAAAAAGAGGAGAAAATGTAGGATTTTGTGCTTTTTAGTCGAAGGCTTCACTAATTAGAGCTTTTTTTGTTTCCTGTTTTCAAAAGAGCTCTTCCAGGAATAATGCGGATGTGGCAGCGTAGGGGATTCTTCCACAAACCCAGCGCATTTTGTGAGATTTTGGAAAACTGGTGCATTTTTTTAGGCATTTTAAATGACCTTTCAATTTCGGTGGTTTTTTAAAACTGGGTTCGCATCCGGAGACCCAATTTCCATTTCTAGAGCGTCAGTACAGATGATCTCCAATTTCCTTTTCCCCTTCACATCCTGCTCTTGAGCCATGCAGGCTTGTTGCAACCTCAAACCAACTTAATATTTATATATAGATATATTTTTCGTTTATTTGTCATGAATGGTTTCTCTTTGTTTTCTGGCATTCATGGAGATGACCTCCTTCTAGCTTCCATTTGCTATAAAACAAAACAAAAAAAATAAATCTCTTTAGACTTATATTCTTTTGTCTTTTCTAGTGCTTTGTGGTAATTCTGCTTGTGTTTGAAGGAAATTAAATGACAATTACTCTTCCAGAGGATATTTTAAAATACAGTCTATTCTGGGTTAAAGAGTTCCTTCCTTGTGGAATTAATCTTTGTAGCCCTTGAAAAAGGGAAGCCGTTCCCGAAACTGTTTTAAGCGATCCTTTGCTATCCTTTAGAAACAGAAACAAAAAGACATTCTGATTTAAAAATAATCACTTTATCCTAGGACCAAAGCGTAACTCGGTCCTTTGGTGTTTTCTTCTAAAATCTAAAGACTTTGACTTTGACGTAGGCAAAATGCTAGATTTCTTCTATCATAAATCTTATTTATTCTAAAAAGCAATTGTTGCTTTCCATTTTAAATGATTTTGTTATAATCCTCAGGAATTTAGAATGCTGTTGGCTTTTGCTTTCAGCTTTTAAATTGCAAAATAGTTTGTGCTAGAATGAACACCTTTATGTGCAGATATTTACTAAATTATAGGGCTAGGTGGTATTTTATTATTTATATAGGTTAAAATTCTGTGCCTATTTCTTAGCAGATAATCGACACTTCAGATGATAGACAAGATTTGCTATTTTATTACCCTTTTAAGAAATAACGGTTTTTAAACCCAGTTTCTGTTTTTGTTTTTTAGCACATAAACAGCATAGCCCGCAACTGCCTTTTCTCAGAATGGTAATGCATCGATCTATTTCCACTTTGGTTTTCATGCTTTTCAGTTGTTCTATGTGAGTCCTTAATTTCACAAATACTTAAAATATTTTTTTTAAAAAAGAAGTCCACTATTCAAATCCAAGAATGCATTAAAAAAGAGAGATTTCAGTTCTTAAAATAAACTAGAATGAAGAATTCCATTGCTTAGCCTAAATGACCGAGTTAAAACTGTTTGTGTTTTAACCCCAATCCATTGAGGTAGGAAATATTTAAGCAAATTATGGTCCACTTCCCTTTGGATCTGGGGGGACGCCATCAAAATTCACCACGGCACTATTTTCTGCTTACCCCAGTAAAAGGGGCTGGGTGGATCCTGCTACCATAACTGAGACAGTTTTGCACCTGAGTTTCCAGGTAATGCTTATCTGAGGGAAATACAGTTCTAGGAGGGTTGCTTTGGAACTTGCATTGTTTTGCTTTCTTAATTTAATGAACAGGCGTCTTTCCTGTGCATTGCACTGTCTGGTCTTCCGAAAAAGGCTTAGTAGTGTTTGAACTTTGCAAAATTCTTCCCCTTTCAGTGCAGACAAAGATTGAATTAAGTTTCCCCCACCCCTCTATCTCCCCCTCCCCGTTTCTGGCTGGTTGTGCTCCAGTTAAATTGCATTGGCAGTGGTAGGGGTGCGTGTGGGTTTGGGTTTGGATTTGGGGAAAGCACGGCTGATAATTGCAGACAGAAGCTTAACGGATTTAGAACCGAAAACTAGGAAAAGCAGCTGCACGTTTTAAGGTGGTTTCCTCTCCCGGGTTGTGGCGTCAGGTTGTGTTGCGTTCGGCAGCATCTTCTCCCCGGTGGAAATTATTTGCACTTCGCTGCTCAGTGGGCGCTGGGACCGCTCCCCCCCCTTCCCTTTTCTGGTCTCCGAAGTTTCCAAGTTCAGGAAGATGTTCGGTTTCCCTTGAGCCAGCCAGCCAGGCTTTTTTCCTAGGAGCTCGGGGAAGAGGGTGGGCATCTTCTAAAGATCTGGGCTGGCCTGTTGAGCTTGTATTGTATTTATCATGCTGCTGCTATGTGTGCCCCAATGTGTAACCTGATGGGGCGGTTGCTGTGAATTTTCTCTGCTGCAAAAAGTTCTCTTGGTAGTTAGACCTTCGGTTCCAGGAGCACCAGGTCCAAAGAGTGTCTTGCTGGCCCCGATTTTGTGTTAATTATTTAAGAATTTATATCCTGCCCTTCACCAGAATGTCCCAGGGTGGGGTTGCGGTAACAAAATAACAAAAAGCTGAAAATTTGTGTCCTTTCCCAACCGGGTACAAAATTGCCATCTTGTTTCTAGGGAGCTTGATTTTGACCGGTGCTTTTAGTGGCTGCGATGTGTTAAAAGGATGAAAGTGTTGTGTCCTTTTTTACCTGCTTTGGTGGCTTCTCTCTGCGGTCCTGGGTATAAAAACACGTTTATTTTTCGCACTGCGCAACTCTGCGGAACGCCGAGCTGTTTGCTGTTCTGTTCTTTTCGGTTCGCGTATTGATGCAATTGGATGTTTCATGAGCATTGGATATGCAGAAAGGGGAACATGAGATATATATATATATATTGCTGATTTACTGGATGGTTTGCCATGCCTGGGCCTAGGAGAGGATTCCTGGAGAGGCAGAAGGATAACAGAAATCTGTCCGAAGCAGCGCAGCGTGAATTGCGCTGGAACCTGCCAGAAAAGAGGTGGATCCTTTTAGGCCCTTCCTTTCCACCTCACTGAATTTGAAATCCCCCAAAGCTTTTTTTGTCTGGTTGCTCCATCTATTGCCATCGGAGGACGGCGCCTTTCTGCCTCCATTTATGTTGACCTAACCTAAGGGGAGAATTTGTGGTGGCGTTTTCCAACCTTTCCATTTTAGTGGCTCAGGGCTTGTCTGTTTCCCTGAGCCTGCATTTTCTTTTCTCCCAGGACAGCCACTGAGTAAGGGAAGGTGGATGATTCTGACCCGTTTCCAGTCCTGGTTTGGCAACCTGAGAATTGTCCAGTCATTGGCACTGATTTCAGGGATCCAAGGCTCTGGTTCCAGGGCCATGTGAGGCAAAATACTTGGTTTCTCATGGTAGATTCTTGACGTGAGTCTCATAAATGGCTCATGTTTGGATTGCTGGGCTTGGTATAAAGGATCTATTAGCAGTGGCTGTTTCAGTTCCAGTGACAAAGTGTTGGTTAAAAACAAAAACCCGGAAGGCACGAACGTCATAGAATTTAGGTCATCCCTTGTTTTACTTACAGCGTTTCCAAAACGTTTCCGGTTGTAGATTCCGGGGGCTGCTAGAACAGTGACGGGTCGGCTACCCCCATGATGGGTGCCTGCTGCTGAGCATGATGGGAGTATCCATGTTGCATCTTTGGAAGCTGAAAATGGAGCTTGAAAGTTAGCTGTTGGGTGAGGACAGGGCCCTTCTGCACCCAATAGCTTGTGATACAAGTATTTTGTGGCTGTTGTGATGTCTGGTGGCAAGGAATTGCGGCCCTGTGACTGTAAAGCAGGCGTTCCCAAATGTTGCTAATTTGTCCCCGTGTTATTAGCTTCTTTCTGCACAGCACCTGGTATTTCCAATAATCCCCAATTCCCTTTGTTTTGGAATCTCACTTGAGGGTTATGCTCTTCTGCGCTTCTGGGGTCTTTTCTGTTTTTTAACGCTACAACCCCCCCAGCCTGCCTTGGTTACTTTTGGCTTCACATTTAATTTGGGGTTTCTGCCTTCTGGATACGGGAAAGGCAGTGGAACAGGCATTTGGCTAGACCGAAGACCATAATATTTTCTCTTAATCAATGCTGTGCATCGTGCCCTTCGGAGAAGCTGAGAAGAAAAAGGTCTTTCTGAGATTCCCTTCTCCTAGAGCGTGAGTGAGTTTGCTACAGCTGCACTTCTCCATTTATAAGCCCAGCTGTGGATATATGAGATAAGGGAGCTATGCCCTTTCTCTGGAGGTGGTGCTGGTTCAGTCGCAGGCTTGCCACAGACCTCTGGGCCCTGCCAATGCGATGCCCTTATGGAACACTTGGCAGCACCTGCCCCGGGGGCTTTGACGACCCCCTCCCACGCTTTCCAGGAATATTGGAGATCACAAAAACCCCTGTCCTGTTCCACTTTCAACCATCAAAATTCACCTGTTTTTGCGGGGGGTTTTAAGTTATAGTAGCCCAGAGCAGCGATTATAGCCCCCCAAAATCTATAAAGCCGTCCTGTCAATGGAAACCTTTTCCCCCGGAAGCAGGGGAATAGGACCTGGGACTAGAAAGTGGTTTTCCTGCCCCCCAAAACTGCAGCGGTTGTGATGCTGGCATTGCTTCCCAGGACCTGGGACAGATTTATTGATTCATTTTTAGAGCCGTTTTCACCCTGCCCTTCTATGCCACAAACCAAGGAAGTTTAACGGAAACATTTTGTTTGGCATTTTTTTTTAAAATGTATATTTCCAAAGGTCCCTCCCTCCTCCTTTTAATGTTTTTATTGATTCTTGTTGGCCAGCCCTGGTTGTTACAAAGCAGGCAGAGATGCAAATATGTAAATAAACAAATAGAGATGCAGATAAATTAATAAACTGTATAAAATGGCTAAAAATTCCAGCAATACGCTTTCCCCAGTCCCTGGAAAGGGCTCCGTGTTGGGGAATCTCCAAGGGAGATAATTTTGACTTCGCCTTCTCTGCCTTGTTTGTGGACGCATTAACTGCGGATGACTGAGGTCGTGCTATTTGGTTGCAAAGGCTTTTGCTCCAGAGGCCTCCGGTCTGGAATCTGCTGGCCCCTCTTAGCTTTGCAGCCAGATTGGGTTCAGGTACCAGAGGAAGAATTTGGGTTTTTGACACCCCCACCTCCCCTTGGGCAGCCTTTGCAATGTACAGCTCTCTTGCTTTCCCCAGTAAAGCTGCTCACGTCTGGCGTGGAGGGGTGTTTTTGCTCCTGCAATGAGATTTCTTTCCCTGGGGTGTTTGCAATGCATGCCGTGGCTGGACTGGAGGGGAAAAGCCAGAGAGTGAGTGTCCAGTTGTGTTTTGCTAGCACTGCGCGCCTTCGTTGTTTTCTGGTGATGGAGGTCTTGACTCCTTTTGCCTTGGGCCAATATTTCCTGGTGAGTCAATGCCCCCCTCCGTTAGTAGGGGAATGCTTTAGAGCTGCAGTCCTTCGTGTCCCACCTCACCCCACCCCAGCCAAGGATTTTTATTTTTATTTTTGTCTTTTCCCTTAGAAGATCTCCAGATCAGCCCCCCTGTTGCCTTTTAATTCCTTCCTCCAGTCCTCCGTTCCCTTTTTCTCATCTGGACTGGCTCCTTCCTGCAGCGGTTCTCTTGATTTCCTTCATTATGTTGCTGGTGCCAGTCCTTAGGTGGGCATTTCTCCCTTTCTTTTCTCTGGATGGTAAGTGAAATGCGTGCAGAGCTCAAGGCTGGCCAGCTGGTTGACTTCTATACAAGCCGTTCAAGATGAGCATTATTATTTTTTTTTAGCATGCATGTTGCGTCCTTGTTTTTGCAAAAGACTTGCTCCTGGCCAGTTAGCGTGGCACCTTAAAAGAGATGGCGAAGGGTTGTTGTGTAAGCGTTTGGCTTCCGGAAGGGCTGTGATAGCAGCTAGTTTTGGGGAGAGGGCAGGATTCGAGTCTTTTAACCAGAGACACCCACCCACCACAGTGCTTTATCAGGATGGAAAACTCTGTGGCTGGTGTAGTGAGTGAAATGACCAGGCCCTGGAACTGAGCTGCTACAACAAGAGAAGAAAGGGCTTTTGCTTGGCCCCAGGGGTTTATGCTAGAGGGCATTGTTGTTGTTATATTTTTAAGTATGGAGCAAACAGTTGCAAGAGGAAGAAAGCTGTAAGTGCTTTGAGGGAGAGGCGGCGGTCACACTTCAGGTTTAATCCAGTTTCATTCCACTTCGGAGCAAGAGACCACATCAGCAAAGTGACCAGGAATTTTAATTCCACATTGTCTATCCCAAAAGTGAACTTTCGGGGTTATTTACCACTGAAAACCCCCCCAGCTTTTGATGTATTCCCTCACTCTGAAGGTGGATTAAGCCTTGGCTGTGGTCGCACCTAAGGTTTAATCCGTCTTCAGTCCACATTCAGAGCCAGAGAACCCATCAGCAAAGCGGCCAGTCGTTTTCTTTCCACATTATCTATCCCGAAGGTAAATTTTCTGAGTTATTTAACACTGAAAGAAAACAGCTTTTGATGCGTTCCCTCACTCTGATAGTGGATTGAAGCTGGATTAAACTTTAGGTGTGACCAGCCAGTCCTTTATTCTTGGAGGAGCTCAAATTCCAGCTGACCTCTGATTTTCCTGCTGCAGGAGGGACCAAGGGCATGCGTGTCTTTTGTCGGTGGCGATCGGTTGAAGCTGGACATGCGTATTCTCTGCTTTGAAACACACCGCCCTTTTGCCCACCTTGGAGCACAGGGTCTCTGGCTCACCTGAAAGCCAGGAGGGGCCCCTCCGTCTAGCCCTGTCTCTCCCTGGTGGAGGCCCAGGGGCCTTCTCTGCTTGCAGCATCTCCACCACCCAGAATCCCTCATTCTTTCGATTGGGCGAAGTGGCTAAACCTTTTCTGTGTTCTTTTGAGGCCATGAGTCTGAATGCGTGGTTGTTCCGTGTGTGTGTGTGTGTGTGTAGTATTGCCTGTTGTCCTGCCAGCCCAGAAAGGCTGCATGCTTTGCCCTCCCCCCCCCGCTTTGCAATACAGCGGGTGGACGTGAGATGCCAGTTTTGCCCTTTCCTCTTCCAAAATGCGCTGGGCGCTGAAGTTAACTACTGTGGAAAGTGGCGCTCCAGGAAGGAGCTTTTCAATGGGAAGGCAGCCCCACAGCCTAGGGAGTTGCACTGTGGGAAGACGGAAGCAACCTTTGGGACTGTCTTTGCCCGGCAGTGGGATGTTTGGTTCGAGCGATAAGGATGGCAGGGGGTCCTTCTTTTTGGTATAGTGAGCCAGTTTGGTCAAGTGGTTAGGGAGCCGGACCCTTATCTGGGAGTACTGGGTTCGATTCTGCCCTCCCCCATGAAGCCAGCTGGGTGACCTTGGGCGAGTCACAGTTCTCTCCTGAGCTCTCACAGCCCCACCTACCTCACAGGGTGTTCTGTTGTGGGGAGAGGAACAGAAGGTTTGTCAGCAGCTTTGAGTCCCCTTAAGTGGGTGAGAAAAGCAGGGTTGAAAAGCCAACTCTTCTTCTTCTTTGTGGGCTCTCTCATGTTCACAGAGCATCAGTGCAGTTGGGCAGCTGAAGGACCTGGCTGGCAGGAGGACCAGGTCCAAATGGGTGCCCAGGTACCACCTCCAGAGTGGAGGGGCAGGCAGGAGGCCTCTGAAGGCCATTTGCAGGGTGTCCCAGGGCGGGTGAGGGTTTTGCCTTTGCCTTCTGCTTGAGATGCCCACGAGCCGCTGGTGGACCACTGTGTGAGACAGGATGCCGGGGCAGATGTTCGTGGCCTGATCCAGCAGGGCTCCTCCTGTGCTCTTACATTTAGTCTGGCTGCTGACATCTTTTTTAAAGAAAAACCTGTGTTTTTGCGTCTCTGTCACTGGCCTGCAATGCAAACATGGTGGGCTGATGGTTGTGCCGGATTATTAATGCTCTTTCCATGTGCTCTGAGCAATGGCAGCTCTCTTTCTCAAGGGGTCGGGTTGGGGGGGGGGGTCAGGGAAGAAACCTCTTCCAGTCCTTTTTGAATGCCTTCCTTCCTTCCCTGCAAGTATTAGTCTAACCCTAACTTCCCCTTGCTTTAATGTCATGGTCGAGGCTTTCTATGGCCACCGGATGGCTTTTCCTGTTTGGGAGAGCTATCCATCGCTGTTCCTCCCGGCGGCATTGAACCTCCAGCTCCGTTGCAGTCTACCTTGGAGGGACTTTGTGCCATGCTCTTGAATATCCCAGAGGTCCCTCGGGGGCGATGCTTGCAGTGAGAGGCTGGATGGGTTTTGCCTTTGGCCTGGAGCAGCAGGGCTTCCCTTGGGTTCTTGCTGTCGTTGTTAAACTACCTGGAGGGCTAAAAATCACGTTAGTTCCAGACGGAGTCCAGCCGGTCATTTAATGAGCGCATCTGGGCACTCACTTCCGAAATCACCACCATCATTTCCTTAATGAGCGACGGGCAAAAATATTTCCTGGGTAGTATTTGCTCTGCCTAGAAATAGTCGGGCGTCGTATTCATGTGCAGGTATGCACACAGATGGGCTTTTCGGCATTCAGTTTGTAACGAATCGAATGTTAGAAAGTTCTTATTCGTTCAAATAGATCCTCTTCGAATTTGGTAGGATTCTGTTCGGCATGAATGTATTTGTACGGATTCGCATGGATATCTGGTATGAATGGATGTGTATCCTGTACGTATCCTATACCAGCACATACTTATTGGATACGTATCCCCAGTTTAATGTGCCGTATTAGTACGAATCTTAATGTATGAATATTGTAAAATTAGATTTGTGTACGAATGTCAATCCAGTGAGCCAGTTTGGTTTAGTGGTTAGGGAGCCCGACTCTTACCTGGGATTCCCGGGTTTGATTCTGCCCTCCCCCATGAAGCCAGCTGGGTGACCTTGGGCTAGTCACAGCTCTCTTCCTGAGCTCTCCCAGCCCCATGTACCTCACAGGGTATCTGTTGTAGGGAGAAGAACAGAAGGTTTGCCAGCCTCTTTGAGTCCCCTTAAATGGGTAAGAAAAGTGGGGTACAAAAGACAACTCTTCTTCCTCCACAAAGCCAGCTGGGTGAACGTGGGCTAGTCACAGCTCTCTTCTGAGCTCTCACAGCCCCACCTACCTCACAGGGTATCTGTTGTGGGGAGAAGAACTGAAGGTTTGTCAGCCGCTTTGAGTCCCCTTAAATGGGGGAGAAAAGCGGGGGAGAAAAGCCAAGTCTAATTCTTCTTCTCAATCCGTATGAATTCACATGAATAACAAATGTTATGAATTTTCGTCCGCATGTGTCTTGGGCATTTTGAATCGCGTTCAGCCAGTGGTGCCCCAAGGTGCGCTCAGGTGCCATTTTGGTGTCCCTGACAAACCTAAAGGGAACAGCTAGATGTGACCTCCAGTGCCAAAGGTTTCTGTGACCCCTGGAGGCCGTGGGGGCATTTCTGGGCCTCCCAGCTGTCCTTTTCCACTCCAGCGGATGCAGGCATCCCAGCCTCAGGTGGCACAGGCGGGCGAAGGCTGAAATGCCCTTCCTGCCGAAAGTGCATTGGTGAGCTTCCTTTGAAGGCCATGCAGCCGCCCCTCCGTCCACTGGACAGCGGTTTGTGGACCTAAGCTCACAAGCGGCCTTTCGGTGGGAGAAGAGGAGGAGAGCTTCTGCCTTTGTTTGCCCACTCTGGCTGCCATTGGTACATCTTCAGGCCTTCTGCGCAGATAGGTAGTGGCAGCATTTCCAAGGCCTTCCAGAAACCCATGGGTGTACCTGAGATTTGCCGCATCTCAGGTACACCCATGGGTTTCTGGAAGGGCTTGGAAGCCACCAGACCTGTTTTGCCAGGGCTTCCCATCCAAAGGGGCTTCCTCAGGCTTCTCTTTTCTGCATCGCCTCTGCAAGGTGCAACATTTTTGCTCTGATGTGCACCTGGTCAGCGTTCAGTGCCTGGGCTGGTCTTGTTCCCATTTCTGCCTCATGCCTTAACATTTTGGAATAAACCACAAGGTTTTTCCTTTTAAAATGCTGCCACTGCCTATCTGTCCCTTTGTGCCATCCCACTGGGGGAAACACGGAAGCCAACCGCCATCGCCTGTCGACCCTCCTGGCTGGAATTTTGAGGCAGGGACGTGGATGGCCAGACCCAAGGCCTCCAAGCATGCAGGGCGAGTGGGATTACATGCAATATTTATTTATTTCCTTGCATTTTCATTCTACCCTATTCCCAAAGGTCTTAGGGCGGATTGCATTAAAAGCAAGTCTAAAATAGACACACTATGAAAGACCGCTAAGTTGGAAGTCCAGCCCTGTAGATATTCTTTAACTACAACTCCCAGCATCCTCTGCCAGCCCTAGAATGATGGGAGTTGTAGTGCAGGAACACCTGGAGAGTTGCAGTTGAGCAGCCCTGCTAGTGAACTTTAATATCAGTTTACTTTAGGACTTCAGTTTACTTTAGCTTTCTTTTCCTTTTTCTCCTTCCTCCTTCCTTTCTTTTCCTTCCTTCCTTCCTTCCTCTCCTCCACTCCTTTCTCTTTCCTTCTTACTTTCCTCCTTCCCTTCTTCCTTTTCTTTCTTTCCCCTTCCTTCCTTCCTTCCCTCTTTCCTTTTCTTTCTTTCCTCCCTCCTTCCTTTCCTTCCTTTCCTTCCCTCCCTCCTTCCTTCCCTTCCTTCCCTTCTTCCTTTTCTTCCTTTCCTCCCTTCCTTCCCTCAATTCTTTCTTCCTTCCCTTCCTTCCCTCCTTCCTTTTCTTTCATTCCTCCTTCTTTCCTTCCTTCCTTTCCTTCCTTCCTTCCTTCCCTCTTTCCTTTTCTTTCCTTCCTCCCTCCCTCCCTCCTTCCTTTCCTTCCTTCCCTTCTTCCTTTTCTTCCTTTCCTCCCTCCCTCCCTTCCCTCCCTTCTTCCTTCCTTCCCTTCTTCCTTTTCTTTCTTTCCTCCCTTCTTCCCTCCTTCCTTCCCTCCCTTCATTCTTCCCCCCTTCCTTCCCTCCATTCTTTCCTCCTTTCCTTCCTTCTCTCCTTCCTTTTTTTTCTTTCCTCCTTCCCTGCTTTCCTTCCTTCCTATTCTTTTTCTTCCCTTCTTCCTTCCTTCCCTCCCTTCTTTCCTCCTTTCTTCCCTCTATTCTTCCTTCCTTCCTTCCTTTTTCTTTCTTTCTTTCTATCCCACCAAACTGTGGCAGGTGAGAGTCAATGAACGTCCAGGGCGAGGCCTCTAGGCTGTTGATGGGTTTCCGGGTGTTTCCCAGGCTGCTGTTTTATCTTTTTAGCAAACTGCTTTCTCGTTTGCCCAGTAGATTCTCTTTAAGCACCGAACTGAATTGGAGCAAGAACTTGGGAGGTTGTTTTTATTTCTGCACTTTATTTGTTTTCTTGGCCAAAAATTAAAACCAAGCGAAGGGGCCTTTCCGGATCTGCTTAGGCAGCTGCCGGAATGTGCAGCCTCCTGCGTTCTTGCGGAAGTCCAGGCTCAGCTTTATAGGAGAGTCTCCCAGAGCTGGGAAAAGATGCCTCTCGCCCTTGTGCCTTGGTAAACGTTGCCATTCCAGAGGCAGCTGCATCGGCCATTGCACATATTCTGGCATTGGCACAAGGCGCCTTGCCAAGGGGCATGGAGTCACCTGCCCGCTCGACTGGCGAGGGCTTCACTTCGAACGTCATCCGATGCCTTATTTTCTCCTTCTGCTGTGCCTAATCTGCTATATTTGCAGGCAGGCAGGCAGCCTCGGGAAAGAGAAGCCGGGAGACTTAACCCCCCGGCTCTCCTCTTCATGCCAGGAGGCCGCAAAGTGATCCGGCCTAAGGGCCAAATGCTCCTTCTTTCTTGCAGCAGCTGCATTATGTGCTTCTGGGCGGCTTCTGCGCTTTGCCTCTGAAAAGGTGGAACTGCAAGGGAGACCTGCGTGAATGCATGGTCGCATCTGCGTGTTTTGTGTGTCATGTTCATGCTAGCATTTATTTATTCATTTGCATGTTTATCTCGCCCTGCACCTGAAGGTCACTGGGCGGGCTAAACAGCAGTAAAAACCAAATGTAAACTGAACATATCAAAACAGTGCCTGAAAGTAGCTGTATTGCATAATTACAGAATATTTTGATGCAATGGACAACGTAATGAAACGCAAGAGTTAAGACCATGCATGCAGGCATACAATTTTCATATATACAGTCCAGAGGTTAAGGGAGGAAACCTCACCGAACAGCAAAAGCCAAGTTATAATCATGTCCCTTCCAGGAGTTGCCGGAAGACGTTCAAAGTGTGAGCCTGGTGTGCCTCTGGGGGAAGATTGTGCCGGAGCTTAGAGGCCACCACTGAAAAGGCCATTCCAGAATTTCTTCTGGCCAGAAAACTGCCAGAGCTTTATCAGTGGGAAGCTGAGTTTTAAATTGCTTTTGCACAAAACTCTGAATTTCTAAACCCTTATTCATAGTTAATTGGTAAATATTTATTCTGTCATATCAGAGGAAATTAGCTCTGTTCTGGATATTTGATAGCGGCATGAGAAGCACAGTGGATTCTTTTTAAAAAATGCTAGCGAGCAAGCAAATGTGTCATCTGTGAGCCGTGGAAGTTCATCATTTCCACAATTTCTGAAGCGAAACAAATGAGCTCTAGAGATTTACCAAAGTTATACAGGGATAAGCGTAAGGCTTGCTCGGATCTGTAAACACTGTTAAAGGGTAATTATTTGCAGACTTAGGTCTGCAAATATTTTAATACTTGTCAATACAGGTAGGTGCATTTGTATCTGCGCCAAGCAAACTAGCTGAAGTATTTTCTTATAATGCAGTTTTGCAATTTTAGGATGCCATCCTGCAGAAGTCAGGAAAATCCCATATATATATATATTTAACTGCACAAATTAAACACAAGTGAGATACAAAATAACTCTGCTGCCCACAAATTGTGTATTTTTTCCCTGCACTGATGAGGGTTTATTTGACAACATTATCAAAATGTGAATGATCCGTTTTAAACCCTGAATGCATGATTTTAGATAAACTTATCTCCCAGCTGAAAATACTAATCATTAACTGTTTAGGATTGTCACAGTTGTTTTGGTTTGGCTCCCAATAGCAACAATTTCAAACTTTTAATCTTGTTACTGTCGGATTAAATACTGTTACTTCTCACCTTTTGAATTGCGCAGTTCTTGAACCAAAGCACTGCTGAAATTAAAAGGCCCAAAATATTTAATGCCTGGACATTCAGTTCATAAGAATTCATATGAATAACAAATATTTGGAATATTCATGCACAGCACTATACAAAATGCATCTGGATAAATGTTGAAAACTTCATTCATGCTCACCCCTAATTTTGCGCTTTGATAGTTGAACTACCCACCCACAACACTTTGCTGCCATGCTAGATCTTTGATCATAGAATCATGGAGTTGGAAGGGACCTCTAGGGTCATCAAGTCCAACTCCCTTTAGCAAGCCACCTTTGATTAGCTGTGGATTACCTCTTTCTTCCCAGTGGCCTGGGAAGCGTAGTAACTCATAATTTCTGTTTAGTGGAAGGCTAGAAGTCTTGAGTGGGAGATTCTGTGTGTAGGGGCTGGAGCAAAATGGCTCCCAGTGGGTTGAATTTCCAGTGCAGATAATTGTTTGCAAAATGGGGATAGTTGCATTTCCAAGTGTCTGCATGCATCATAATCTCTCAGGAGTTTGATAATTCATTAATATATTGAATTATACTGGGGGTGGCCCAAGACCTGTGAGTTTGGGTCACAACTCGATCTTGATTTTAAGGAGCGAGATAAATTTAATGGAGGCTCTGGAGCCCCGTTGCTGATGAATCCATCCATTTACTGTAGCTCCGGACCGGCGTTAGTAATATTTCCCAATTCCCATTTTTAGTCACCAGCGGTAGGCCTGGTATAGCGGCGTCTGGCTGGTTCTGTCGCTCATGGATTCTGCTTTTCCTAAATGATATGGACTCCGGGAACTAGTCTGGGATTCCACCTGTCAATTTGCGTAAAGCGTTTTCTTCCTGAGTGGTTGTTGTGTCTGTAAAATTAGTTTCGCTTCAAGCCTTTCTCCCATAATTCCTTTTAAATACCTGTACCTCTCAGGACCCATCTACACCTACGTTTTAATCCGGCTTCAGTCCGCCTTCATTGCAAGAGAAAAAAATTCAGCTAAGAGATGCCTCATTTTCTTCATTTTCTTCCCACGTTATGTAACCCAAAGGTGGATGTCTGGAGTTAGATAACACCGGAGAGGAGAGTTTGCCGGAGTGATGAGCTCTTTCACTTTGAAAGTGCAATGAAGCTGGATTAAAACTCAAGTGTAGGGATGCGCACAAATGTTCAAAAATTCAGACATCTGATACGAATCCAACAAATGTTGACATTTGAATTTGAATTGGATTTAATAACATTTGAATTTAGGTATTCAAATGGATTTTGAACATTCATTCGAATGTACAGATACATACAGGTACATACATATCTGTACAAATGTACATATTTGCGCTTATAATACACGATAAAGTGAGATGCATACGGAATGAGCACAGATGCGTATAACAGATACGACTGTTTCCTTTATGTTTCCTCTTACTGTACTGTTCTTCAATTTTGTAGTCTGTACAGCGCTACGTACATTTATAGCACTCAAGAAATAAACTTTAATAATAGATTCAAATGTTACGGAATCGAATCGGATTTTTTGACATTTGGATTTTAAACATTTGAATTGAACGGAATGTTTTGACGTTCGACTTGAATTTGAATGCAAAAACCCATTTGAACCTGCCCTACTTAAGGGCAAACTGGCCCTAGGAGTCCTAGAAACTCGGATTCTCATTATTTTCCAGTGCGTAATGCAGGCCAAACTCCATCCAAGTGAAGCACCTATCCTGGAAATGGTGGCGGCAATTGTGATTTTTGCTTTGGTTTTTTTTTGTCCATGGCCGTGATGAGGGGGGAGCTAGACGGGCCTCCCCCATTCAGCACCGGTTTTCCAGCACTTTGGAAGTTCCTGCTGGAATGTTTTGGAAGGTGAATAAAAGTCACTGAAGCAGTGTGGCACAATGAAGGGGCTTCTGCCTGTTATCCACCCACCCTAAATAACCACCGCACCTTTTAAGGAACTCTCTGTCTTTTAAACACCAGAAGTAGATTTCCTTTTTAAAAAATATTAATCCAGGGATCTTTAGGCACGCTACGAAAACATTAAATCATGTAGCCCTAGATGGCATGGACCTTTTCATGAGTCAGTTTGGTCTAGTGGTTAGGGAGCCAGACTCTTCTCTGGGAATACCAGGTTCGATTCTGCCCTACCCCATGAAGCCAGCTGGGTGACCTTTGGCGGGTCACAGCTCTCTTCTGAGCTCTCAAAGCCCCACCTACCTCACAGGGTGTTCTCTTGTGGGGAGAAGAACAGAAGGTTTGTCAGCCGCTTTGAGTCCCTTTAATGGGTGAGAAAAGCGGGGTAGAAAAGCCAACTCTTCTTCTTCCTCCATGAAGCCAGCTGGATGACCTTGGGCTAGTCACAGCTCTCTTCTGAGCTCTCACAGCCCCACCTGCCTCACAAGATGCCTGTTGTGGGGAGAACAGAAGGTTTGTCAGCTGCTTTGAGTCCCCTTAAATGGGTGAGAAAAGTGGGCTAGAAAAGCCAACTCTTCTTCTCCTCCAGTTTTGCAGGTTCTGATGGATGGAGTGCTCTGTTTAGCAATAGATCTCCCCCCCCCCCTGCAGGCTGGCTATGTGCTGAGGACAGCTTTGATCCTGCCATCTTCACTGCAGCTCAGACCACCTCTGGTGTGGGCTGCTATGGCAGGGCCTGATCTGTAGGACCATTGGGAAATTGCTTTAAAAATGTTTTGGGTCTTTCTTCTCAATTGGCTTTATGAGCTCTCTCTTGCCACAATATTCCTCCACGCTCCACCCAACCCCCCCATGTTGCATTTACACTTCTTGCCACAGTGAGCAAAGCCGCCGGCGCCGAGTGGTGTCTGCAAAGTTTGTTTGTTTGCAGGTTTGAGGCTGCTTTGGGCTTGATCCACATGCATGACTAGGTAGATGTTGTGGACTTACTGCAAATGCTTTGGTGACTCTGTTGTTTAGGTGGATAGAGAGCGTTTCTTTTCTCTGTCATTCAGTGCTAAAACCAGGGGGCACCTATGAAGCTGATGGGCAGGAGAGTCAGATCAGACAAGGGGAAGCATTTCTCCACCCAGAGGGTCATCGGTCTATGGAATTGGCTGCCAGAAGGGGTGGTAAAGCGGCCAGCCTGGATGGCTTTAAGGATGACAGATGTATCAGTGGCTCCTAGAATGGACGTCTAAGTACATCTTTCAGGCTGGGGAGGGGGGAAAGCAGGACTCTTCTGAGGCCGTTCGCTGGGATTGGAGAGAAGGTTTGCCCTTGTCTCGGCTTGGGATGCCCATGGGCAACTGGTGGGCCACTGTGTGGGACAGGATGCTGGACTAGATGGGCTCTGGCCTGATCCAGCAGGGCTCTTCTTAAGTTCTTATTCTGTATTTCTGGCCTGTGACCATAATACATTTATTCGTTCTTCACTGGTTTGGTCGTTATTTGGCTAGGTTGGCTGAGCGAGATGAGGAAGTGTTGATCCAGAGGTTACCCCCAAAAAGTATGGGGGTATGTGTGCCCTTTCAAGAATGCCAGCATTTCTCTACAATGGGGTCTGCCAAACTATGGCCGTGGTTACACTTTACCATTTAAATCCATGTCTGGAAAGCAGCCGTATCTGAGCTGCTTTTGGCTTGGAAAGGCCTGGTTACACTTTCCTGCTGCTGTAGCTGGTCATCCTCAGCTGTGGGTGGGTGGGGAAATGCTGTGCTCGAAGTGGGAGGTGTTCTGGGAGGGCAAAGGGGATCGAGGTGAGAGGTGGGAGATCGCGGTTGGGGCAGCGGTAACTGGGCAAGGAGAAGGTCAGGGCAAGAGGGAGGTGGAGGGAGATCATTGGGCCTATTCGCACTTGGCTTTATTCTGGAATATATTCTGGAATAGGGGCCTGCTGTCCACATGATAGTGCAGGTTACAGCAAACCCCAGGTGAGGCCTTCCAGAGTCTGCATTAGCATGTGGGCCACACACCCCTATCCTGAAATATACTCCAGAAAAAGGCTAAGTGTGAATAGACCCATTGATTGCAACTCAGTGGCAGCAGGGAAAGGAAGTCAAGGCAAGGGGGAGGAGGCGAGGGAGATCCAGCAACAGGGAAAGGAAATTCCAGCAAGAGGGAGGGAGATTGCGAGGTCGGGGCAGAGGAAGGGCTGTCAAGGGGAGGCAAGGCAGAGGGGGGGAACTCAGAGCAGAGGCTTGCCCGGTTGTCATTTTTGGAAGGGGATTAAAACATCAATGCTTTGTTGGCCCAAATGAAGGAAAACCCGAATAGAATAGCGGGAGGAAAATCACACACACAAAAGGCTTGATTGAAATTCCAGGATCTCAATGGTGCTGGCCCCTTTTCTGTTGTTCTTTTTAAATTTTAATCCAGCTTTAGTCTTGATTTCAGAGTGAGACAACGCATCAGCAAAACAGCAAACGAGTTGTTTCCGTTCAGTATTATTTAACTTGGAAAAGCCACCTTTGAATTAAATAAAAGAGGAAAGGAAGTTAGTGGTCACCTTGTGTTCTCGCCCTCTGAAAGTGGCACCAACTCCCACGAATTCTGTCTGGTGCCTGTGCGGGGCTCCCGACCCTGTAGCAATGCGCTGGGGTTTTAGGTCTAAAACGGCGCTTTCTTGCCCCATTTGTGGGTTACGTGGCCAGCCTGGCTTGGCCCGGCTTGCTAGTTTCATTCTGACGGCAGCAGGAGGTTGGCGTTTTAAGCCCGTTGGGAGGGTGCCTGATATTTAACCTCGTTGGAAAAGGTGCCATTAAAGGTCAGGGCTAAGGAATGATGGGTGTAGATATCAGTGGAAGACAAGGCACTTCAGGCCATGGTCTGTGGGCTTTCAAGGAAGCGGGATCTTGTTGACGGTGTAGACTCTACCTTGGCCACCCCCCCTCCCTAATTACATCCCAGAATAGGGTCTTGCTGTGCTTTCCGCATGCTAATGCAGATCATATCTGAGCCTCTCCACACTTGGGCTACTAGTCCGTAATTAGCAGACCTCTGGCGAAGAGCATGCGCACACCCACTAGGCTGCCACCCCCTAGAAGTGTGCCCGCCCTCGCCAGAGCTGGACTAAATGCAGGTGGGGTCTGGAGCACTAAATTGTGCTTCACACCTGTCCCAACCTATACCCCATACTTACCACGAGTGTCCAGAGGCTCTTTGTCCATCTCGCTGCGTGCAATGGGTGGAGGGCGTGTCGCCTGCTCTGCTGGTTGGGATCAGTTCCCGGTGTCCTGCGTGCGCGATGCCGGCTCTGTGCACAGGCGCAGTGCTGCCACTCTTGGGCAGGTCCCTGTAGGCTGGTGCTGCAGGTGGCCGTCCAGAGATCCGATCCATGGGGCAGTGGACGCAGGCCCCCAAACATCGCTGGGATCGGGAGGGGGGGAAGCAGGGTGCTTCTAATGCCGTTTGCTGGGATTCGAGAGCAGGCAAAGGTTTGCCCTTGTCTCTGCTTGAGATGCCCATGGGCAATTGGTGGGCCGCTGTGTGAGACAGGATGCTGGACTGGATGGGCTGTGGCCTGATCCAGCAAGGCTTCTCTTATGTTCTCTGCATCAGCTGGCTGGCACGTCACCGACTGTGTGGCATGGCTGGCAGTGGCCAATTGAGCCAGCGAGGAGGCGAGACCCTGCTTTTGTGGTGGTGGCATGGGCATTTCTGGGCGTCCTCACCGGCCAGAACTGTGTATGGTCCTCCTGTCCCTGGAATATGCTGGCCTTAGTGCATGGCACACTAAGTGCAGAAAGGCCTCTGGAAGTGGGTGGGTCCTGCTGTCGTCTGCACTAACAGGCCCTATTCTGGGATAAAAACTGGAATAAATCCCGGTGCCAAAAGGGACAAGGGCTGCCTTTTGGGAAACGTGTCTTCGTCTTCTGCTAATTGTCCTAGAAAACCATGCTGCTTGCTAATCATTTTCACCCTTCTAGATTCCAGAAAGATTCCATTTGGAACACAGAGACGCCTGCCTTTTGGGGCTGCTACCTTTGGGTATAAAGACGGTGGTCCCTGCGAGCCTCTTCCTCGTGCGCCCCCCCATCTTGGTTACCGGAACTCACGCCACCCATCCTGCATGGGGGCTTTTGCGTGTGCCAGCCCTCAGAATTTCCACGAAGCCTTCCCCAAAGGTCCCCTTGGAGGCGCATCCAAGATTTTTCTTTGCAGGAAGAAATTCCTTTGGATCAGGTGCTAATGTGGATCCATTAAAATTGCATTAGCATCGCCGTCTTGGCCGCGAACGCATTCCGGGTAATTCCCCAAATCCCTAAATATACAGGAGCTGAATTTCCTCAGCAGTTGTAATGCTTTCACAGGCTGCCTGGTGGAGAGAAATATTACTGATCGGGCAGACACTTTGGAGGTGGCGTTATTCAGATCTCTAATATTTTTGATTGACTTGGCTCTCTCTCTCTGCGCGCTTGGCAACTTTGGAGCAGAGCTATTGATTTTCGCATCCCTCTGTGTAAAATTACATACTGTATAATTTTCATATAATGTCATCTTGTCGCGAATGGTAGTTTACTAGATTTTTATTAATCTACATGCTGTTTCCCCCCCCCCTCCCCAAATGACAAATGCTGCCCTGAAGTGCTGTATAATGTGTAATAAGGTGTGTGGCGCAAGTTGGCGGCAGAGTTCAGCAGGCGGCAGGTTTAACCCTTTGGGAAGGAAGAACGTCTCTGTTTCTGCAAATAAAGCTGCGCGAGGAGGTGTTTTCATAGCACTTGGTGGAGGTAAACAACAGCAACGGAAGGATTGAAATGCTCAGCTATAGCTGTGGCTCTGCTGTGGCAGGACTAGATGCTATTTTTGGGAGAGATTCTTAAATTCTTTTCTCCTTGTGGATGCAGAGAGGTTCGCAAGCTGATTCTCTATGTCTGTGTGCGCCTGTCCCATATTTTGAACCGGTCTTGTGTCTGTCTGTGCATGTCCGAGCGACAGCAGGGGATGCACCCGGAGGAGCTTGAAGGGCAGCATGGCGAACAGAACGGAACGGCTTTCCGCAAAAGGACCAGGGCCGTTTTGCTTTTCTGCAAACGCGAAACAGAAGGCACCGTTCGGCCCTTTGTGGGTCTGCGCGACTTGCACTCTCAACATGCTTGTGTGGTGGTGGTTGTTTGCGCAAAGTGCCTGGTAGTTTTCATTCAGAGACCCCCTTCCAGCTCCCACCACCACCGCCATTCTCACGCAGAGGAAAGGGATTTATGCGTCCGTTCCTGTTTCCACGCCGTCTTGCTTCGGTTCTAGCTCGCCTTCCTTCCAGCAGGAGACTCCAACGTCTGGCCAGCCCATGCCAGGAGGTGGGGGGCGCTGTGCCAAGGCGAGGCTGCTCTGAAGGGAAGGCAGCAGGCTGTTTTCCCTCCTGGGGCAACTTGTGTGTGTGTGTGTGTGTGTGTTTGGTCCAAAGCAAAGCTCCTTCTCCCTCTCCACACCGTGTTGGGTGGTTCATTGGAGGTCCAACAGTAGAAGCAGGATTGGCTCATCAACTAGGGGTGCATGGGAATATTCATCATACGTAATGCGTATGTATCCACACACATACAAATTTCCAAATAATTCCTGCAAATGATTTGAAAGATTCAAGATTCGTTTGCATGTTTAAATTCGAATGTATGGACTTTCATTTCAAATTCAGAGGTCCAAATTTGAACTCCTTTGATCAGATTTCCAATATTTTGGATATCTGTGCACACCCCTATGTGAAATATGTATCTGATACATCCGCATTCATGTTGAATACATATTAATTCGTATCAGATATACATATGTATTGAATGCAAATTTGTAACCATATGAATTTCCTTACCTTCGATTCCTTACAAAGCAAATGCCCCCAAACCCATTTGTGCCTATCCACGATCTGTTTCCAAACTCCCCTTTCTTGAGTGGTTTAGGAATTCCAGCCCAACCTGTCTGGTTCCATTTGCACCGTCAAGGTCTGGCTGCATCCCGACGCCCGTTGCTTATTCCGCTGTATTTGAATATTCTGGGATGTCCGAAGGTAACTGATGTCTGGATGTAACCGGTGTCTATCCCGAACCAACACCAGCAGTGATGTGGCGATGCCGCAGCTGTTCTCTTCTGCAAATTCGTCCCAGAGCCATCACTGGATGTCTTGCCTGGTGCAGGAGGATCTCTGAGGGTAGCCTGCCTACTTCCATGCCGGGCTTTTGAAAATGATCTTTGGGGGTGCTAGTCCCATGATGATCTTTGCATAAGCTGTGCAGATAGACTGCAACTTTTCCTTGTTCCGGACCGTGCACGGGCGCGCCACTTTCGGGACTGGGACAAAACCGCTTGGGCGGTTGTGCGCCTCTTCAAACAGGTCTACTGCTAATCCGGAATAGGGGCCTCTTGGGATGGTTCTAGATCTAAACGGTGCTCGTCCCATGATATTTTTGTCCAAGGGGGAAACGGATGTAATTGCAGCCTTTCGAGGCCCGAAGCTGAAATGTGGGCCTAGGTGGGGTCATCTCATCTGCCCTTTGGGTCAAAGGTCACTTGGTTTGCACAACCGTTAAGTTTAATATGGGAGAGGGCAGCCTGTGCAAATTTGGATTTTCTGCAAAACCCCCTCCTTGACAGTAAAGGCCTCAGACGCATTCTGGGCAAATATTGTGCCTCATTTGTACTGTCCTGTTACAAAAGGGCCCTCGGACATTAGGCTGTGGCCGCAGCTAAGGTTTAATCCAGCTTCGGTCCACTTTCAGAGCGAGAGAACACATCAGCTAAGTGACCAGCTGTTTTCTTTCAGTGTTAAATAACTCGGCAGGTCCACCTTTGGGAAAGATAATGTTGAAAGAAAATTATTGGTCACTCTGCTGATGGGTTCTCCTGCTCTAAAAGTGTACTGTTATTATTATTAAAGTTTATTTCTTGAGTGCTATAAATGTACATAGCGTGTACAGACTACAAAATTGAAAAACAGTACAGTAACAAGAAACATAAAGAAAAGTTAAAATTACTAGAATAGTAAGATTGAAATAATACACAGTATAATCCTAAACACATTATAGTAAACCAGGTGAAGAAGAAGTTCAATCTGAAGATGGATTAAACCTTAGCTGTGACCACAGCCATTGTTTTGTACGTCAGATGGCTGTTTAGTTTTCTTCCTTCTCTGAACCAACCAAAATCTGCCTTGGTCTAGTGGTCAGGGAGCTTAACTCTTACCTGGGAAATACTGGGTTCGATTCTGCTCTCCTCCACAAAGCCAGCTGGGGAACCTTGGGCTAGTCACGGCTCTTCCTGAGCTCTCACAGCCCCACCCACCCCACAGGGTGTTCTGTTGTGGGGAGAAGAACAGATGGTTTGTCAGCTGCCTTGAGTCCGCTTAAATGGGTGAGAAAAGAGCGGCAGTGAGCCCACTCTTCTTCTTCCTCCTCCATGAAGCCAGCTGGGTGACCTTGGGCTAGTCACAGCTCTCTTCTGAGCTCTCACAGCTCCACTTACCCTACAGGGAGTTTTGTTGTGGGGAGAAGAACAGATGGTTTGTCAGCCACTTTGAAGCCCCTAAAATGGGTGAGAAAAGCCAACTCTTCCTCTTCCTTAGGTGTATGGGGGGAGTGTGTGTCTCTGTTCCCTTCCTGACCCTTTTCCCTTGCCCAGGTGCCCGCTGCTGCCGCCCTGCATTTCAGGGTGGAAGGAGTCTGCTTTCTAAACCCGATCAAAGCAGGTGCCTGCGGCTGCTCTCCCCATCTCTCTCCCCCCTTCCCCCCCCTGTTTACTTTGCTGCCTGCTTGCATAGAATGGGGTGGCGCTGGCCTCCGTTAATTGCGCCCAATTCGATGTGTCAGCTAAATGCTCGCAGAGGCAGGAAATGGGCCTTTTATCTTTCCTTCGCTTGGCTCACGGGGCCAGCAGCCGAAGGCAGGGCGCTGGGTGAGGAGGCCAGGAGGCCTCCGTCCCCCAGTTGGAACACATGCTTGCTGGTTGAACATGGGGTGGGGGGACACACAACAGAGATGAAGCTGAAGGACAGGGTCACATCTTGGGGGGTGCAAACAAGGTTCAGGCAAGCGCATGAGTGAGCAATTGCGCAAGGGATCTGGCTTGGCCGGAGGTCCAGAAGGCTCTCTTTATATCCGGATTCTCGGCCTCACCTGGGGTTTCAGGTAAGGATGGGCACAGATATTTGTAACATTCACTATTCTGACAAATTCGAATGAATGGACATTTGTATGCAAATCTAATGTTGTGGTGTTTATACTTTGACATTCGCATTTGTGTTCATGTTTTGGCACATTTATGAACCAGGGAGGCGGGAAAGCGGCTGCGCCAGGCCCGTTCGCAATGGCTCCAGAGTGCATTCGGCATGGATTGATAGCGGATTGAAAGTGGATTCAGGGCAGATTTGATGCGTTCAGAGATACATATCATATGCATGCGTATCAGATGTATGAATCTGTACGAATACATTCGTATAAGGCGGACTCCTACCCCATTCGGAAGGGGTCTATTCCAACAAATCTGAATTTTCTTACCTTTGATTCAATATCCATTGAATGCAAACACCCCCCCCCCCCCAATTTGTGCAAATCCCAATTTCAGGGTGGTGAATCCTGGTTGGTGTTTGTGGCCCAGGGGCCCGGGGACAGACCTTCTCCTGCTGAAAAGGAGGTTCTAGAGGCACACAGAGGAATCCACTTTGAGCAACATGGGTCCTCGCGGGGCTGAAGCCTTTTTTGACGTCCCCACAGCTTTGGTGCTCCCCAGTGGTGCATGGCTGAAAAGCAGCCCCTGGTATTTCCGGAACACGGAGGGGCACTGGCTGCAGGCCCCACTCATTTCAGAACAAGGCCCTTAGTCCTCATGTAGACCCAATTAAATGGGTCCCCAAGAGATGGTTTAGGAAATCCTGCATTGAGCAGGGGATTGACTTGATGGCCCTAGAGGTCCCTTCCAACTCCATGCTTCCATGAGATCTGGATTACGGGCCTCCTTAATCCGGATCAGCCTCCGTCCAGTGCAGATGGAGCTGGGCCAGCAGGGGTTGAGTCTACCCGATCCGCATTAGCGTGTCGATGAGACCTGTGATCCGGATTAAGATGCCCCCTAATCCGGATCAATGGGCTGAAATTTCCAAGAGCCGATTGCTTGGGCTGGAAGGCGAATGCTGTTTGCTACTTTGAACTAAATTCAGAGCTTGACCCAAAATCCACCGGGCTGCCAGCAGAGGCCTGGGCATGGGTCAGTTCAGTGTTTTGCAAAGGGGGACATTCAGAACCACCGCCGCCACCGCCGCCTTGGCAGCTCAGGTATGCTCCGTTGCTTGTTTGATACAATGTCCTGGCAATCTGAGCCATGCAAACTTATTCAGGTCCAGCCTCCTGCCAGCTGCTCCATTCACCTTAATGATGGCGCTGGCACGGTGTTGGCGTGGCATTAGAACCCTCAGTGCCCGCATTCCATTCGCGTTAGTCATGGGACATGTGCTAGATGGCAGCATGCACAGAGGTGATTAAATTAACGCGCTGCCCTTTGTTTTCCAAACCCTTTTCTACCAAGCAAGAACTGCAATTAACGTTAAGGTTTTTGTTCTGCCTATAGGCATTGGTACCACTGAGAGGGAGAGGATCCGGGGGAAAATAGAGGAAAAAGCACATGTGATCCTTCTGAAGCATTAAATGCATTTTTTAAAAAAGTGCTTTTAATGTATATTCTATTTTTAATCTGTTTTAACGGTTGTTACCCGCCCAGAGACCTTCGGGTATGGGGTGGGATAGAAATGTAAATAATAAATAAATAAATGGAATTATGTTTCCTATGAAAGGGCTTCTTCCTATAGATGTGCATGAATAGGTTGGTTTTTTTTTTTTGCATTTGATTCGTATTGAATTGAATATGGGAAAATTCATATTCGTTCAAATATTTATTATTTATTTATTTATTTATTTGTATTTCTATCCCGCCCTATACCCAAAGGTCAATAGATCCCTTTTGAATGTGGTTGGATTCTATTCAACACAAATGTATTTGTACAAATTTGTATGAATATTGGATGCAAACACATATGTATCTGATGCCTATCCATGCACATCTGATAGATATCCCATAATATATCCATTCTGAAAATATCCAATCTAGGTGCGCATGAATGCAGTTTTTGAATTTGGTTTGTAACTAATTGAATATTTGAAATTTTGAATGTATCAGAATAATTTGGATATTTGTATCTGTATGGGTACATAGGTATCCCATAGTGATGCGCATAGGTACATAGGAAATGCGAATGTCCGTACAGATACAAATATGAGATATTCATATGCGTTCATATTTGGAAATCCGAATGTCCAGACACTTTATTCATATATGAATGTCCAAATTTGATTAATATATGAATGTCCGAATATATGAATGTCCAGATTTGTATGAATATTGAATGCTACGAAATGTTTGTGACCATGCCAATGTCTTCCTCTTACTGCATGCGGTCACAGCGTTTCTCTGGCATCCACACTGCAGTGAATATTGTCTCAGTGGTTTAAAAGTGTGGTTGTGTTGTGGTTGTGGTATTTCTTTCGCAGTGGGTTCCAAAATAAGCAATCCATTTAGGTTTTGACGCTGGGAGAGAGGTTTTAAACGGTGCACCTTGAAAAATTGCTCCTCAAAACATTGTCTGGATGCAGCCTTCTGAACTGGGCGTTGGAACCATAATGTACAAGCTTTGGTGCGTAATGGATTTAGAGCATCTTCTGGTGTTTCCCATCAGAGAGCCAGCTGGGAATTGGCTGAAGACGTCTTGGCACAAAATGTTGTACATGCTAGAAGCAGCGGTCACTCTATGAAGCTGGTAAGCAGGAAGTTAGGAGTGGCAAGGAGATCTATCCTTTCACCCAGTGGGTGATTGACCTGTGGCAGGTATGACTTCCAGGTTGGAGAGTTAAGCAGGACACCCCGGAAGGCCCTTTGCAGAGAGCTGAGAGTAGGTAAAGGTTTTGCCTTCATCATCCGCTTGAGGGGCGTGGAAGCGATTGGTGGGTCACAGTGTGAGATGGGATGCTGGACTTGATAGGTTCGGGCCTGATCCAGCAAGGCTCCTCTTAATACATGGAGGACAGAAGTATTGATGGGTGCTAGAATGGATGCCCGGGTACCACCTCCAGGTAGGAGAGACAGGCAGGATGTCCCTCAAGCCCATTTGCAGGGAGCTGAGAGCAAGTGAAGAGTTTGCCTTTGTCTTCTGCTTGAGATGCTCAGAAGCAATTGGTGGGCCACTGTGTGAGATGGGATGCTGCACTAGATGGGCTGTGGCCTGATCCAGGAGGGCTCCTCATAGGTTCTTATGGACAAGATGGGCTGTGGCCTGATCCAGCAGGGATCCTCTTAGGTTCTTGTGGACTAGATGGGCTGTGGCCTGATCCAGCAGGTATCCTCTTAGGTTCTTGTGGACTAGATGGGCTGTGGCCTGATCCAGCAGGTATCCTCTTAGGTTCTTGTGGACTAGATGGGCTGTGGCCTGATCCAGCAGGGCTCCTCTGAGGTTCTTATGGACTAGATGGGCTGTGGCCTGATCCAGCAGGGCTCCTCTTAGGTTCTTATGGACTAGATGGGCAGTGGCCTGATCCAGCAGGGTCTTCTTAGGTTCTTATGGACTAGATGGGCTGTGGCCTGATCCAGCAGGGATCCTCCTATGTTTGCTTCTTCATTGCACATGTGTGGCTAGGAGCGTCTTGCATCCCTGTATTTCTGATGTCCCTTGTGGTCTGAAGAGATACATCATCTGCAGGTTCTGCTACAGTTTTCAAGTACATATGTCTACTGGAGTGGAAGGGCATATGTAAATATTGATTGAGACTGTCTAATTTCTATATTTAACTTGTGTTCTACTTCATAGCCAAGTCCCCTTATGTTTAGAAGATGCAATGGCGCTGGGCATAGGATTTCAGAGCTGCTGGTTGAATTGTAAGAATGATGTCCAGAGCAGTTCAAGTTGATAGGAAGTTGACTTGGATGGATGAATAGCATTCGTAAGAATTTTTTCCAGTGGCATTTAAGAGGGGACCTGATTGAAGGATATAAAATAATGCATGGTATAGAAAAGGCTGATAGAAAAAACTTGTTTTCACTACCACACAACACTAGAACCAGGGGGCATCTATGAACTGATGGGCAGGAGAGTCAGATCAGACAGGGGAAGGATTTCTTCCCCCCAGATGGTCATCGGTCTGTGGAATTTGCTGCCAGAAGAGGTGGTGACAGCAACCAGCCTAGATGGCTTTAAGGAAGGGTTGGACAAATTCATGGAGGACAGATGTATCAATGGCTACTAGAATGGATGTCTAAGGGCATCTTTCAGGTGGGGGAACAATCAGGATGCCTCAAAGGCCATTTGCTGGCCTTTGAGAGCAGGAGAAGGTTTGCCCTTGTCTCAGCTTGAGATGCCCAAGGGCAATTGATGGGCCACTGTGTATGACAGGATGCTGAACTAGATGGGCTGTGGCCTGACCCAGCATGGCTTCTCTTATGTAATAACGGTCACAACGATCTTATTCTGTGTAGGAATCAGGCTATTAATGTTTCATATAAATAAAGAAGAAATAAGATTAATTATGCACTCATGTCCTTGGAAGCGAGTCCCCCTGAAGCAGAGGGAATTTACTTCTGAGTAGATGCATTCTGTGTTTGGTTTGCATCGTTGGCCCTCTCCCAGCAAGTCTTTGCGGAAGTATTGGGAAGTCTGGTTTGCTGTATTTAGCAGCTCTGTTGCAAACCTCTCCATCTTTGAGCCTTTGAATGTTTGTACATTTTTGATCGAATCAAGCCCTAATGCTTAGAATTCCTGACCTGGGAAAAATAGGATATTTTCATGCCCAAGATGTATGTGATTCACTTTATGTTCTAAACGATTAAAGTATGTTTCAGTTTTACATCTACAGTGCTTGAGTATCCCAGTTGGCTTTTAAAAAAACAAACAAACCTGCATCTTTGCACTTAGAGAAACAAAGCAAATGCTATATTGATTGGTTGCTGAGACACGTATTTATCTCCTGATTTGTAGAATTGTGAGACTGAAGGAACCCAGAGGTCATCTAGTCCAACCCATAAAATACTGTTGAGCTGCATTTTAAGCTCAGCTCTGCTGAATGTGTTTTAAGCTCAGCTCAACTTCTGCTGAAACTTAAGTCCCAGAGAAGAGGCTTTTATGCCTGTGTATGTCATTTAAATTCTGTGTCAGGTTTCGCAGCTTTATTCCTGTCTCAAATTTTACTCTGCACTGTTTGTAGTATTACCCAAGGGTGGCAGGGCAGATCACAACAGCTTTGGAGCCTGATGATCCTCTACTGGGAGACTGTTCTGAAGGCTGGGGGCCACTACAAAGAAGGCCCTTTCACATGCTGCAACCTCTTGCACCTCTGAGGGTAGCAGAACTACAAGAAGGTCCTCAGTTTGTGATCTCAAGATTTGGGTAGCTCTGTACAGGAGAAGGCATCCCTCCGGATATTCAGGACTCGAGCCATTTAGAGCTTTATATGTCAGTGTTGATGCTTTAGATCAGAGACACCAGTGGTCAGTGCAGATCGTTCTAGATGTGATATGTGTCTGACCAGAAATTCCTGCTAGTGGATGAGCTGCTGCGTTCTGTACCAGTTCCAGCTTCCGTACAGTCTTCAAGGGTAGCCCCACATAGAGTACATTGCAGTAGTCTAGTCCAGAGGTTACTAGGATCACTGTGGCCAAGTTGTTCCTATTCAGGCCATAATTGGTGAGCCAGCCAGAGATGGAAGTGGGTGGTTCTGGCCATCACTGGCACATGGATTTCTGTGACTGTTCTTTCTGGGGTAGAAGAACCTCATCCAGCGCTGGGTGCCCCTTAACTTCCTGGACTCTGGATCCGGTGACACAGGTCGTATCCAGACAACAGCAGAAAATGCCTCTGGTAAGCAATAGTGTGGGGTGTTGCACCTCTGTCACTTGCTGGCTAGACTGACATTGTAGTGGCATGCACATCTGAGTATCCAGGCAATGCAAAATACCCGGAAGTGTGCATCGCCAGCCCTGTACATGCACGGCCAGCTTCTTCAACCTCTGCATGTGTGCTGTGGCTAGAGGGACAGTGGCAGCTCCCGCCGCAAGGTAAGTAAGAGTGCTATTTCGGGAAAACACCACAAGCCGTTGTGTATTTAAGGGGGAAAGATAGCAGAAGTCTCTTATACAGACCGGCCTAAGGTTTCAGATCTGCTGGAGGGGGCCCTTCCGTGGCCCACCAATTAGAGAAATCTGCTATGTTAGGACATGTGTCAGGGCCTTCTCAGCTGTGGCACCTCACTTATGGAGCACCCTTCCTTTGGGGGCCCAGTTTGCACCTGCCCTCCTACCCTTTAGGCACCAAGTAAAGACCTATCTCTTTATTAAGGCCTTTGGGCATTAGTTCACCCTAGCACTGTTTTAACTTTTAACTATTTATCCTGTTTAACCCTGTCTTAATGGGGCATGGGGTGGGATATAAATATTTTAATAAATATAAATACAAGTGTGAAGGGGTTCCCACAGTTGCAAGTGGCAGGGTGTTACCTTTGACTTATCCTTCCCTAAATGACTTGGGCCCCAAATATCTGAATGAATGTCTACTCCCATATTGACCTGCCCATGCCATAAGATCTGGAGGGGAGGCCCTCCTGGTTGTCCCACCACCCTCCGCAGCAAAAGGGGTGGGCCCCCGGGAGAGGGCCTTCTCAGTGATGGCCCCTAGGCTGTGGAATAGTCTCCCCCTGGAGGTGCATCACCTTCACTGCAGTGAAGACGCACCTCCTTGGCCTGGCCTTCGGTTAAACGGGGATACACTTTTTCCCTTCCCAATTGCAGACACTGTTGTTTTAATATATACTGTTACTGTTTTTAATATGTTGATTTTAAACGTTGTTACCTGCCCTGAGACCTTTAGGTATAGGCTGGGACAGAAATACAAGCAATAAAATAAATAAATAAAAGTAAATGTAAGACCTTTGTTCCCTCCAGATTTCTTTCACTGAGAATTAAGCATCTTTGCCTAATTGTGTGGCTTGGCGCATGTTTACGCATGAGGTCATTTGCGTGAAGGGAAACGCGCTGGGATGTTTGGGGTGGCGTGTTCCTCCCAGCCAGACCAGCATCTCCCTGTTTGGGGAACAGCCTATTTGCTCCCTGCCCACTCGCCAGGCGAAGCCGTGTCCTCGGTTTCATGAATATGAATTACACCAGAGAGCCCAGCGCGCGCTGATCGAGGCATTCAGTTTCCACGTGAACACGCTTGAGTTTGTTGGGATACCAGGAAGTTACTTCCACTTGGTCGCTGTTTCTGTGTGTGACCAAAAACCCTTTGTTTCTTCCCTTGCTTGCTGGATCTGGGCTGCTGCTGCACCTTGCTTGGAATTTATGGATGACAGGTGTATCAATGGCTACTAGAATGGATGCCTAAGTACATCTTCCATGCTGGGGGGACAAGCAGGATGCCTCGAGGGCCATTTGCTGGGATTTGAGAGCAGGAGAAGGTTTGCCCTTGTCTCTGCTTGAGATGCCCGTGGGCAAGTGGTGGGCCACTGTGTGCGACAGGATGCTGGACTAGGTGGGCTGTGGCCTGATCCAGCAAGGCTCCTCTTACATTCATGGACTACCAGAATGGATGCCTAGGTGCCCCCTCTAGGTTGGAGAGACAGACAGGCAGGCTCTAAAAGGTATTTCCAAGGAGTCAAGAGCAGGTGAAGGTTTTGCCTTCATATCCTGCTTGAGATGCCCATGGGCAATGGTGGGCCACTGTGTGAGACAGGAGGCTGGACTAGATGAGATGTGGCCTGGTCCAGAAGGGTTCCTCTTAATTTATGGACAGATGTGTCAATGGCTACTAGAATGGATGTTTAAGTACATCCTTCAGGCTGGAGGAATAAGAAGGATGCCTCTAAGGCCGTTTGCTGGGATTCAAGATCAAGAGAAGGTTTGCCCTTGTCTTCTGCTTAAGATGCCCATGGACAATTGGTGGGCCACTGTGTGGAAATGGATGTTGGACTAGATGGTGTGTGGCCTGACCCAGCAGGTCTCCACTATGTTCTTACTGCTTGCTCTACAGGCCATTTCTGCCCAGGACGTGAACTGTCCCAGGATTGGGCCCTGGGACCAATTTGCACTTCAGCCTGTAGTATACAGGTAGGCAACATCTGGGCAGTTGTATCTGCACTATCAGGAGGCGTTTACATGCTAGAAACGCCCCCTGCCTGCCCAGAAGTTGCCTAATTGCCCACTAGTTGTGGAGAACAAAATTGTGCGCTCCAGGCCGCCTTACTTTTACTGGGGCTTTACCTGAAGCATTTGGCAGTGACCATTCACACCTCTGCAGGATGGGGAGGTTAATGGAGCTACTGAGCAAGCGCACTGGCAGCTCCGCTGACCTCCTGATGCAACTGCGCGGTGTCAGCATCATAACAACAGTGCTGACGCATGCACCGTTGCGGAGGCACCACGCTCAAGATGTCGGCACCTGGAAGAGCACCGGCCTGGGTATCAATCATCGGTAAGTGATCAATCTTGTGAGGGTTGGCTAACATTGACTAGCCATCACAAGTGCGGTCACTGGTCAACATTAGCTCATTGCACACCTTTCCTATCTATGGGATGGGGAAGGAAGTGTGAAAATGTCCCTAGACTGGGGATGGTGAAGGGCCAAGACTGTCTCTGTTGAGCAACCCAGCATGGACCTCAGAGTCTCAGGATGAAAGTTCTCAGCTAGCGGACTTGCTGGCTAGACCTTGGTTAGCCAGATGTCCGGAAATGGTGCACTTCTGTGGCTGCGTCCCACAGCCAGTCACGGCTGGTAGATGGGCCCAGCCGCTTGCTATGATCCGTGCATGATCTGGGCTACCACTAGAGAAAGCCTAGGGGATTTCTTCAAAGATGCTCCTAGCGGAGTGGGACCCGATGCCATTTTCTCACCAGGGCTGGCTCCAGTGCAGCATCCCATGTGGGCGCAGTGTTCTACCATGGGAGCCAGACCTGGTGGGAAAATGGCACTGCAATGCAGGCAATGTGTCCCAGCAAGCCTGTGTGGGTCTTGCCAGGTGTTGCCTGAGCGCACTGTGCTGGACGCCGGCATGCCGATGGTCTCAGGACAGAGCTGCCTCACTTTGATGTTCATGGACCAGGAGATTTTGTATGTGCAAATAGTTTAGTGGTTAGGGAGCCGGACTCTTATCTGGGACTACCTGATTTGATTCCATCCTCCCACACAAAGCCAGCTGGGTGACCGTGGGCTAGTCACAGCTCTCTTTTGAGCTCCCACAGCCACGCCTACCTCACAGGGTGTTCTGTTGTGGGGAGATGTTGCTAGGTCTGGGAGCTGCTCCAATGAGGGCAGTGGCTGAATGACCCCTGGGATGAAGGTAGCTGCTTGGAGCCTGCTGTGCTGTGGGCAGTAGCTGAGTGGCCACTGCAGCGAGGGCAGCTGCTTGGAGCCTGCTGCACTGTTGGCAGCCGCCGGGTATCGACTGAGATGGTGTAAAATGAAGACACTCGAGCCTGGTCACGATGACAAAGACCAGGAGTGTATTCTGGCAGGGGTTTTTATACAGGAATAGGAAGGAGCATGGGGAAATGACACTGATGCGACATCAGGGAGAGATGATTGGAGGAAAGTTCCTGTCTTCTGGAGGAGAGGTCCTTCCGACGTCACATCCTGCGGTAGAAGGCGAGGAAAATCCTCAAACAGGAAAAGAAGAGTTGTCCTTTTTAAAGCCATGTGCTTTGCAGATGCCATAATGCCCAAAGACAACTGCATGGAGTGGAAAGAACCCAGCACCCTGGTGGTGCTGAGCGTTTACTACAGGCCGATGGAACAGGAAAATTCTTTCTCCTTTTACTAGCAGGAGGCTTGAGAATCAAGGTGGGGGCTGGAAGGGAAGCTAGGAAAAAGGCTGGATAGCCTAGCCATTACTACAGGGAGAAGAAGGTTTGTCAGCCGCATTGAGTCCCTTCAAATGGGTGAGAAAAGCAGGGCAGAAAATCCAACTCTTCTTCAACCCCTCCTTCCATTTAGTATGAAGCTAAAATCCTGGCATGTCCATCCAATGCAGGGCAGCAATTATTTGGGCGTGAAGTGCAAAGCTAGCAGGAGACAGGTGTTTCCCCCGGGCATCGGACGCTTCTCTGCTTCCGCAGTTTGTCCCTCTAGGAGCTGTTCAGGCTTCAGAGAGCAGCAGCTGCCTTGACTGTGGAACATCTGGGATCCAAAGATGACAGAGAGCCACCTCTGGGAAACCTCTGTGCTGGTAGGTTGTGGGCTCTGAGCAAAGTCTCCTTAGCTGAGCCTCAGGCCTCCTCCCATTCCGTGCCAGGTTCAAAGATGGGTGTGCACCTGGGTGGGTGGGTGTGCTGAAGATGTTTAGAGGTATATTTGCTGACCTGTAGTTCCCATGATTCCTTGGGACTCAGGCTGATGGGAATTGTAGTTCAGCTACAGCTGGAGGGCCACATATTAACCATTTGTGCTTTAAGGGCCCGGGTTTGTGTTTACGGTTAAATATGATATATAGATGTTTGCCAATGAATACATTGTTGTTTACTTGATGTCTGCCACCTCTGTGCATTTATCCAATCTCTCTTGAAGGCTCTTTAAGGCTGCATTCACACCTAAATTTTAATCCAGTTTGAGACCACTTTCCAAGTGGGAGAATACACCAGCAGCAGACTGATCATTTTCTGTCCTCTTTGTCTAATCCAGAGGTGGTTTTTTGAAGGCTGTGTTCACACCTAAGCTTTAATCTGGTTTCAGTCCACTTTCAAAGTAAGATAACACATCAGGGAAGTGAAGATCTGTTGTCTTTTGGCATGATCTAACTCAGGAAATTCACCTTTGGGTTAAAAAATGTGAACAGAATATGACTGGTCTGTTGATAAACTTTCTCACTCCAAAAAAGGACTGAAGCTGGATTAAAACACAAGTGTGGACACAGCCTAAGTTTCTGCCTGAGACTTGTCATCTGATAGCAAATGTCACTATTCCATCTCGGATTCTTGGACTTTCCCCCAAATAACAGTGGCAAAACTCTGTGTTCTTGCTCCTGAGCTAGACTTAACTCATCTTTTCCCACTGATTTGCTATTAAGTTAACATGAGAAAATAAGAACCTAAGGGGAGCCCTGCTGGATCAGGCCACAGCCCACCTAGTCCATAAGAACCTAAGGGGAGCCCTGCTGGATCAGGCCACAGCCCATCTAGTCCAGCAACCTGTCTCACACAGTGGCCCACCAATTGCCCGTGGGCATCTCCAGCAGAGACAAGGGCAAGCCTTCTCCTGCTCTCAGCTCCCTGCAAATGATCTTTAGAGGCATCCTACCTGTCTCTCCAGTCCAGAGGGTTACCTGGGCATCCATCCTAGTAGCCATTGATGGACTTGTCTTTGATGAATTAAAAGGAGCCCTGCTGGATCAGGCCACAGCGCACCTAGTCCATAAGAACCTAAAAGGAGCCCTACTGGATCAGGCCACAGCCCATCTAGTCCATAAGAACTTAAGAGGAGCCCTGCTGGATCAGGCCACAGCCCATCTAGTCCATAAGAACCTAAGAGGAGCCCTGCTGGATCAGGCCACAGCCCATCTAGTCCATAAGAACCTAAGAGGAGCCCTGCTGGATCAGGCCACAGCCCATCTAGTCCATAAGAACCTAAGAGGAGCCCTGCTGGATCAGGCCACAGCCCATCTAGTCCATAAGAACCTAAGAGGAGCCCTGCTGGATCAGGCCACAGCCCATCTAGTCCATAAGAACCTCAGAGGAGCCCTGCTGGATCAGGCCACAGCCCATCTAGTCCATAAGAACCTAAGAGGAGCCCTGCTGGATCAGGCCACAGCCCATCTAGTCCATAAGAACCTAAGAGGAGCCCTGCTGGATCAGGCCACAGCCCATCTAGTCCATAAGAACCTAAGAGGAGCCCTGCTGGATCAGGCCACAGCCCATCTAGTCCATAAGAACCTCAGAGGAGCCCTGCTGGATCAGGCCACAGCCCATCTAGTCCATAAGAACCTCAGAGGAGCCCTGCTGGATCAGGCCACAGCCCATCTAGTCCAGCATCCCATCTCACACAGTGGCCCACCAATTGCCCGTGGGCATCTCAAGCGGAGACAAGGGCAAGCCTTCTCCTGCTCTCGAATCCCAGCAAATGGCCTTTGAAGCGTCCTGCTTGTCCCCGCAGCCTGGAAGATGGACTTAGGCATCCATTCCAGTAGCCACTGATACATCTGTTCCAAACCCAACGGAAGCTTTGTGGCCCCTATTTAAATCCCCTTTTCCCTTTTAGCTCTGAGCTTTTTTTAGGCCTCCTTTCTCCAAACAAGGAGAAAAAGACCTGATGTCCTGCCTTTCTCTGGGTTTTGTTAGGAGAGCCAAGGGGTGTCATGCTGGCTTTCTCCAGCAGTGGGCAGTGTCCGAAATCACTCCCTCCAAGTTCCACAGGCAGGATGCTTAGCAGAGGAGCCTCCCGGATTCCTTAACAGCACCACTAGCATTTCTGTTGCACCCGGAGGTTTTGCGGGAAAAGTGCATGAGAAGACCATGCACTCTTGTTTGTCCAGAGATTATTAGGTTCTCGATCCAGGTGCATCCAGACATCTCTCACGTATTCTGCTACGTTTGGATACTCCAGAATATCTATTTCCTGCCCCATCTTCCAAGATCTCTGGGCAGCTTGCAGTAAAAACCTACATGAGAAGAAAACGTTAAGCACATGCCCCATTAAAACAGTATTAAACAGCATAAATAGTTAAAAAGTTAGAACAGTGCCAGAGTGAACCGGTGCCCAAAGACCTTAATAAAAAGCCAGGTCTTTACTTAGCACCTAAAACTGAGAAAAGTGGGTACAGTTTGGGCCTCTAGAGGAAGGGTGTTCCATAAGTGGGGGGCCACAACTGAGAAGGCCCTCCCCATGTCTCAACACAGCAGATTTCTCTAATTGGTGGGACACGGAGGAGCCCCCCCTCCAGCAGATCTTACACCTTGGGCAGTCTGTATGAGGATAAAGCATGGACATCCTGCAGTTTCCAGATATAGCGGAATAAGTCAATGACACCTGGATGCAGCGCTAGGATGTCTAGGGCCGGTGAGGAAGAGACACAGACCTGCAGACAGTTTCTAAGCCATCCTCTGGCTGCATTCACAGGTAGCAGAACAACCCAGCTCCAAAGCACCCTGAGAGGGTACCGGGTGGCCCTTGTGTTCTCTTCCCATCTCCAGGCCACCTCTTCTAATCTAGTCCTTCCTCACACACTGTAAAAAGACAAACACCTTCAATGTGGCTTTGAGCCTGTTTGCAGTTGGGGCCCTTTGAATTCCAGTCTGGGCTAGAAAGAGTGAATTGCAGGTGGGATGGGGACGGGAGGGCCACACCTAGTATTCGTGAGCCAGTTTGGTCTAGTGCTTAGGGACCTGGACTCTTATCTGGGAATACTGGGTTTCATTCTGCAGTCCTCCATGAAGCCAGCTGGATGACCTTGGGCCAGTCATGGCTCTCTTTCTGAGCTGTCGCAGCCCCACCTACCTCACAGGGTGTCTGTTGTGGGGAGAGGAACAGAAGGTTTGTCAGCAGCTTTGAGTCCCCTTGAACACACAAGCAAAGTGGGATAGAAAAATCAACTCTTCTTCCTCCATGAAGCCAGCTGAGCGGCCTTGGGCTAGTCACAGCTGTCTTTCTGAGCTCTCATAGCGTGTTCTGTTGCGGGGAGAAGAACAGAAGGTTTGTCATCAGCTTTGAGTCCCCTTGAATGCACGAGAAAAGTGGGGTAGAAAAGCCAACTCTTCTTCATCTCTTAAGGTGCTTCTGAGATGCCTCTTTGAATGCAGCCCTGGAAGGTTTGGGGGGGGGGCACCCTGGCCTCTCAACAGTCCCACCTAAATAGCACCTTGAAGCTAACTTGGTGGCGTGTAAGTAAATTTGCCTATGTAAGACAGATCCTGAGTGCAATCAGACTCGTTATAGGAGTGAGCCCTGGGGTGAAACAGGCTCAGGGGTTGGATGGATAATGAAACTTACCCACCCACCCCCAAGAGCTAACTTTGTGGTGCTTTAAAAAGCTACTGCGGGACCCCCAAAGGGTGTTGGTGGACCTTGGGCAGGCCCTAAGACTGGCCCAAGACTGTCCAAACCTTTGGGATGGTATCTCTGGCACAGGTCATGACGCTCCGTGGGCTGTACAGTTGGAGCAGGGCCACGGGGTGGGGGGGCAGAGGCCAGGATCACAAAGCCTCCCCCTTCTTCTCCCCTGCCTGCCTGCTGGCTGCGTCCAGACCTTCCTTAAAACTTAATCAGCTGCCGATGAATATTTCATGGCGACAAACAGGCCAGGTGGACAGGGAGAATCTCTTATTTACGGACCATCGGGAGAAACTGTGGCATACATGTGCAGATGGGCACAGCCTCTCCGGGCACCACGAGGAATCTGGACCTTTGCAGAAGCAGCAGCAGAGGAGAAACTGAGGGACCCCCTTCCCCCTTTGTGGCTTGGGGGCTCCTCTAGTGAGCAGCAGACGGGAGCCCTATTCATGCTTGTCCCTTTGGAGTTTGGGGTCCCCATTCAAATGGGAGAAGAAGAGGAGGTGGCTTTTCTACCCCGCTTTTCTCACCCATTTAAGGGGACTCAAAGCAGCTGACAAACCTTCTGTTCTTCTCCCCACAACCGACACCCTGTGAGGTAGGTGGGCCTGTGAGAGCTCAGATGAGGGCTGCGACTAGCCCAAGGTCATCCAGCTGGCTTCATGGAGGAGGAGGAGAGTTGTCTTTTCTACCCTGCTTTTCTCACCCATTTAAGGGGACTCAAAGCGGCTGACAAACCTTCTGTTCTTCTCCCCACAACCGACACCCTGTGAGATAGGTGGGCCTATGAGAGCTCAGATGAGGGCTGCGACTAGCCCAAGGTCACCCAGCTGGCTTCATGGAGGAGGAGGAGGAGGAGGAGGAGGAGAGTTGTCTTTTCTACCCTGCTTTTCTCACCCATTTAAGGGGACTCAAAGCAGCTGACAAACCTTCTGTTCTTCTCCCCACAACCGACACCCTGTGAGGTAGGTGGGCCTGTGAGAGCTCAGATGAGGGCTGCGACTAGCCCAAGGTCACCCAGCTGGCTTCATGGAGGAGGAGGAGGAGGAGGAGGAGGAGAGTTGTCTTTTCTACCCTGCTTTTCTCACCCATTTAAGGGGACTCAAAGCAGCTGACAAACCTTCTGTTCTTCTCCCCACAACCGACACCCTGTGAGATAGGTGGGCCTGTGAGAGCTCAGATGAGGGCTGCGACTAGCCCAAGGTCACCCAGCTGGCTTCATGGAGGAGGAGGAGGAGGAGGAGGAGGAGGAGGAGAGTTGTCTTTTCTACCCTGCTTTTCTCACCCATTTAAGGGGACTCAAAGCAGCTGACAAACCTTCTGTTCTTCTCCCCACAACCGACACCCTGTGAGGTAGGTGGGCCTGTGAGAGCTCAGATGAGGGCTGTGACTAGCCCAAGGTCACCCAGCTGGCTTCATGGAGGAGGAGGAGAGTTGTCTTTTCTACCCTGCTTTTCTCACCCATTTAAGGGGACTCAAAGTGGCTGACAAACTTTCTGTTCTTCTCCCCACAACAGACACCCGGTGAGGTAGGTGGGGCTGTGAGAGCTCAGAAGATAGCTGTGACTACCCCAAGGCCACCCGGCTGGCTTAGTGGAGGAGGGTGGAATCGAACCCAGTATCCCCAGATAAGAGTCCGGCTCCTTAACCACTTGACCAAACTGGCTTTTCAAGTTGGCTTTTCTACCCCACTTTTCTCACCCATTTATAGGGACTCAAAGTGGCTGACAAACCTTCTTCCCCCCAGAAGGTAGGTGGGGTTGTGAGAGCTCAGAAGAGAGCTGTGACTAGCTCAAGGTCACCCAGCTGGCTTCATGCAGGAGTTTGGAATCAAACCCAGTATTCCCAGATAAGATTCCAGCTCTCCTCACCACAAGACCAAACTGGATCCCCCAGTATTCACAACTGCAATGTAAGGAGCCACACTGTACTGTTTGTACAACTGATCTAAGGGCTGGAAGACCTCCCTTATGAAACTAGGCTGCAATATCTAGGTCTCCTCAGCCCTGAAAGGTGGCATTTAAGAGGGGACCTGATTGAAGTATATGAACTCATGCACAGGATGGAAATGGTGGATAGGGTAAAATTATTCCCTCTATCACGCAACTCTAGAACCAGGGGGCATCTATGAAGCTGATGGGCAGGAGAGTCAGATCAGACAAGGGGAAGCATTTCTCCACCCAGAGGGTCATCACTCTATGGAGTCTGCTGCCAGGAGAGGTGGAAACAGCAACCAGCCCTGATGGCTTTAAGGAAGGGTTGGGTCACATTCATGGAGGACAGGTGTGTTGATGGCAACTAGAATGGATGCCCAGGTACATCTTCCCGGCTGGTGAGGCAGGCAGGAGGCCTCTAAAGGCCATTTGCAGGCGTTTGAGGGCAGGCCTTCTGCTTGAGATGCCCAGAAGCCATTGTTGGTCACTGTGAGATCTAGGATGCTGGACTGGATGGGCTGTGGCCCAACCCATCAGGACGCCTCTTTTGTTCATGTTCTTATGACTTGCAGGTACAAAGACTTCAAAATGGTAGCCTCGAGGATGGCAATGGATCTATCAGCCACCACCCCTTCCAAAGGTGTCTGGAACTATGAGAACCTTTTAGGGGAACCTGATCTTCCACTGAGGCTGCGGCTGTGGAAATCCAGCTGAGAAGTCCTAAAGATCCATCTTTGGGGCAAACATTACTGGCGTTGTTGCTCATGTCTATGGAAAGGCCTGGTGGGCAGTGTGGGTGAGGGCATGAATGTTCTCAGAGGTCCGTGACTGCTTGTACCTGAGCCAGGTGTTTCATTGCATTTCAAGAGCCCATGAGGAATAAAAGATTCTGGTCATAGAGCTGACAGAGATTCTGTTTAAACCTCAGGTTTGCTGTTCTCTCTCTCTTTTTTAAAGATACCTGACATGTCTGTTAGTAACCACCTGAATAATTCTCTTTGTTCAGCTAAGTCATTTAAGCTCCGGCGCCTCCTTCAAAGCTCTTTCTTTTCCATGTCGTGTTGGGTTTACCATACCTGCAGTTCTTCATCACTAATTGTTAAGTAAATTTTGTTTCTCCTTCCATGATGCATAACTGATATTCTGGATCCAAAATGGGGTTCAGTCCTCTGCCAGCACCATGCAAAGAATGGACGTGGAGCAAAGCTGAACTTCTTTGCTATTTGATGGAAAATGAGAAATTCCCAGCCAAGGTCCTGTTGAATAACCCTTAAAAGAAACTGCTGAAGATGGAGAGGAACCTTCTAAGACCAGGAAAGAGCCAGTGCCCAATGCAGGTGAAGCCCCTGGCCCTGGTGAAAGCAGCACTGCATGGACTTCAAAGGAGGCCGATAAAACTCCTCCATGAGCTTCAAAGATGGCTCACAAACTGCTGTGTGGACTTCAAAGGAAGCTGATGAACTTCCACGTGGACTTCAAAGGAAGCTGATGAACTTCCACGTGGACTTCAAAGGTGGACTTCAAAGGAAGCTGATGAACTTCCACGTGGACTTCAAAGGAAGCTGATGAACTTCCACGTGGACTTCAAAGGAAGCTGATGAACTTCCACGTGGACTTCAAAGGTGGACTTCAAAGGAAGCTAATGAACTTCCACATGGACTTCAAAGTAAGCTGATGAACTTCCATGTGGACTACAAAGGAAGCTGATGAACTTCCACATGGACTTCAAAGGTGCCTTGTGAACTGCTTTGTGGTCATGAATTTCCGCATCTCTTCAGAGGAAGCTCACGAACCAGCTTTCAGCAGGAGGAAGGGATTCCAATTATACTCACCCATGTTGCCCACCTTGGGCTGGCCATGGTGGCTGGTGCCTAGTGGCAGGATGGCGGAGAAGACCAAGGAAGGCATCCAAGAAGAAGCCATGCAAGGAGCTGGACTAGACTGAGTTCAGGATAGGAGAGAGACCCTGAGCAGGAAGAGGAACTCAAGCTCTGGGCACTGCTACCCACTTTGCCACTTATGGTCCAATCTTTTGGGGGCTGGTGGGTCAGACCTTTCATGTGTCAGATGGGGAAGTCCAAATTGTTGTCTCTTGGCTGCTCTGGTTGTACAAGGTGTAGAGCTGTTGCCACCTAAGGTCCTTGAGTTGCCCAAATCCACATTAAATGGAGATGATGTGACAGGTGCCTAAGGGGAAAAAGGGACAATTCTGCCCTGGAATTTCAGACTGGGCAGGTGAGTGAAGAACATTACCTAGACATGGTCTCCCCCAACTGTATTTTACACAAATTCCTGCAGTCACAGGAAAAATTGTGTCTCAAACAGGTAACAAAGTGGGTCACAAGAAACCTTCACACCATGGTAAGAACATAAGCCCTGGTGCATCAGTCCACAGCCCATCTAGTCCAGCATCCTGTCTCACACAGTGGTCCACCAATGGCCCATGGGCATCTGACGCAGAAGAAGGCAAAACCTTCACCTGCTCTCGACACCCTGCAGTAAATGGCCTTTAGAGGCCTCCTGCCTGCCTCTCCAACCTGGAGGGTATACCTAGGTATCTATTCTAGTAGCCATTGACACACCTGTCCTGAATGATTTTATCTAGTCCTTTCTTAGAACCGCCTCCTTTTTGCGCGCGGCCCACTAGTCACTCTGTGGGAGGTCTTCTGGACGGAGAATCTGCACGTGAAGGAGGTGGCGCATCATGTGTTGTGTTCCAGAAATGCAAGCACATGTGCACAGCGCATCATGATTGCCCTGCTCATGGCACTGTTGCATGCACGCTGGCGGTAGCATCAGAGCTGCAAGGCAGCAGGACCTGGGCACCATAACCTCCACAGGTAAGCATCCAGATGCGTGAGTGGAGGGATGGAATGTACTAGCCTTTTCCAGGGTGGATGCTCAGTAGGCGTGTGGTCACATTCACCTTTTTAAGTGCAGATTTGCCCCTGCTCTGTCTTTTATTTTACTTTATTTGTTTGCATTTTTATCCCGCCCTACACCCAAGGGTCTCAGGGCAGGTCACAACATATAAAATAGACACATTAAAACCAATGACATATTAAACATATTAAAACCAGTACAGTGTCTGAATGTGGGGAGGAAAAGGCTGTTCCTTTACTTAGCCAAAGTCCAGGGTAAAGGGGTGCGACTTCACAGTTCGTCCAAACACAGAGTGAAGGTGCGTGACGCACCTTAGGAGGAAGACTATTCCACACTCTGGGAGCCACCACTGAAAAGGCCCTATCCAGGGTGCCCACCCCTTTTGCTGCTGTGAGTGGCAGTACAACCAGAAGGGCATCCCCTCTGGATCTTAGGGCAGGGGCAGGTTAATAGTGGAAGAAGGCATGCTAAGATGAAGGTTGCTGCTTTCAGGGATCCTTGACCATTGTGGCTGTATTCCTCCCCCCCCCCAACCGCCACTCCACCTTGCATTTCCCACTGTCCGGCCTCTGCAAACTCCCCACCCAGTCAGTGCTTGGACTTCACTCTCTCTGTGCAGCGGAGAGACTCCCTGGGTGTTAATGTAACACTTCAGATTAGAGGCGGTGGGCTTTTAATTTGCCTTCTCTCTGGAAGGTTGTGCTTGTTAATTAAATATCAATTGATTGTTTGGCCAACACTTCCTCGACTTTATCGCATTTAGGAGGGACGCATCAAAACCCCCACGCCATTAACCCTCCGCCAACACAATCCATACGTAATTACTGTCTTTATTAATACATCCAAGTTCTGGGGAAGTTTGAGGCAATTAATTTTTGCCGGAGACTGGTAGCCAGCTAATTATGTCAGGGTTATGCTAATCATAATGCAGACCCATAATAAGAAGAGTCATTAACGTCTTCCTCGTTAGAGCCTCCAAGCCTCTTGTTCTGCGATTCTGTCAGCCTTGAGAACCTAAGAGGAGCCCTGCTGGATCAGGCCACAGCCCATCCAGTCCATAAGAACCTAAGAGGAGCCCTGCTGGATCAGGCCACAGCGCATCCAGTCCATAAGAACCTAAAAGGAGCCCTGCTGGATCAGGCCACAGCCCATCTAGTCCATAAGAACCTAAAAGGAGCCCTGCTGGATCAGGCCACAGCGCATCCAGTCCATAAGAACCTAGGAGGAGCCCTGCTGGATCAGGCCACAGCCCATCTAGTCCATAAGAACCTAAGAGGAGCCCTGCTGGATCAGGCCACAGCCCATCTTGTCCATAAGAACCTAAGAGGAGCCCTGCTGGATCAGGCCACAGCCCATCCAGTCCATAAGAACCTAGGAGGAGCCCTGCTGGATCAGGCCACAGCCCATCCAGTCCATAAGAACCTCAGAGGAGCCCTGCTGGATCGGGCCACAGCCCATTTAGTCGATAAGAACCTAAGAGGAGCCCTGCTGGATCAGGCCACAGCCCATCCAGTCCATAAGAACCTAGGAGGAGCCCTGCTGGATCAGGCCACAGCCCATGTAGTCTATAACAACCTAAGAGGAGCCCTGCTGGATCAGGCCACAGCCCATCTAGTCCATAAGAACCTAAGAGAAGCCCTGCTGGATCAGGCCACAGCCCATGTAGTCTATAACAACCTAAGAGGAGCCCTGCTGGATCAAGTCCACAGCCCATCTAGTCCATGAGAACCTCAGAGGAGCCCTGCTGGATCAGGCCACAGCCCATCTAGTCCATGAGAACCTAAGAAGACCCTACTGGATCAGGCCACAGCCCATCTAGTCCATAAGAACCTCAGAGGAGCCCTGCTGGATCAGGCCACAACCCATCTAGTCCATAAGAAGAAGAGTTGGCTTTTCTACTCTGCTTTTCTCACCCATTTAAGGGGACTTAAAGCAGCTGACAAACTGTCTGTTCTTCTCCCCACAGCAGAACACCCTGTGAGGCAGATGGGGCTGTGAGAGCTCACAAGAGAGCTGTGACTAGCCCAAGTATTTCCAGATAAGAGTCCAGCTCCCTAACCACTAGACCAAACTGGCTCATAAGAACCTAAGAGGAACCTTCCAGCTGGATCAGGCCACAGCCCATCCAGCCCAGCATCCTGTCGCACACAGTTGCCCACCAGTTGCCCATGGGCATCTCAAGCAGAGACAAGGGCAAACCTTCTCCTGCTCTCCAATCCCAGCACATGGCCTTAGCATCCTGCTCCCCCCCCCCAACCTGAAAGATGTACTGAGGCCTCCATGCTAGTAGCCACTGATGCATCTGCCATCCATAAGCCTATTTGCATAGCCTTCCTTCCTCCTGAGTCACCCAGGCTTGGGTTTTCACTGGCAAGCATCATGGACCACGGAAAGGTACAAAGAGCCAATTGCTGCTGTGTTACCAATTGTTCCGCCTTCAGGCCTCCGGTTCTCCTGCTATGGCCTCCTCCCGTTGCGCATCTGTTCCAATTAAAATGATTGTCCTATCATTATTCCCATTTTCTAATCCTTTCCATACGTGGCAAGCACCCTAAGGTCTTTGGTTTAGAACTTCCTTGCTTTAGACGCAATATCCAGACCCAGCGGAGGGTCACAATGCTCTCCCTTTAAAACAAGCACAATTCTATATACAGAAGTTCTGGGTGTTGGTGATGGATCTAAGGACATAATGACCTATAAGGAGCCACTGCTCATCTGGTCCAGCGTCCTGTCCACACAGTGGCCCACAAATGGCTTGTGTGCCAGTTTGGTCTAGTGGTTAAGGAGCCTCCGGCTCCTTAACCACCAGACCAAACTGGCTCACAAGCCATTTGTGGGCCATTGTGTGGACAGGATGCTGGACCAGGATCCCCTACAGATCTTAAGGTTGATATGGGGAAAAGGTGCTCCTTTGGACATTTGGGCCCCAAGTCATTTAGAGCCTTATAAGTTAAGGTTAACCCCTTGGATTGGGCTCGGTGGCAAATTGGCAGCCAGTGCAGCGTTTTTAAGGCTGGCTTGAGGTCCTTTCTGAACCGTCTTCAAGGGCAGCCCCACGTGGAGCGCATTACAGTAGTCCAGTCTGGAAGATACCAGTGTATGGATAACTGTGATCAAGTCATATCTGCCCAGAAGGGGCCTTAGCTGTCGAACCAGCCTTGCTGGCAAATCCACATCTGAGCTTCAAACCTTTTGCTAGCGTTTAGCTGGGATTATTTAGCTATGCTTCTTTCTACTGTATTTCCCTAATCAGTTCCAGTATTTTCCTCTGTCCTGCCTTCCAAGTCCTTAAATAGCCTTTGCCTCACTCCTGTTTATTTCTATCTGGGCAGACCTCAAGTAACCTGCCCAGACTTCATGGCGGGGAAAAGCATACAGCGTTTGGAATATTCTCATATGCACTCACAGCATGTCACCATCACATGTTTATTTATCTAAAGCAGGTTACAACTGTAAAAGCAAAATATGGAATGAGCCAAGCCAAAGATCAGGTCTTTACCGACCTTTTGAACTTACCAAGTACCTTAACTCTATATCGGCGGTGAGGCTATTCCATAGTCTGGGGCTACCGCTGAGAAGGCCCTACCAGGGTCACCACACCTTAAACTGCTTCAGAGAGCGGGACCATCAACAGATCTTAGGGCACAGGAAGGTTTATATGGGAGGTGTTCCCTTAGATATTTGAGGCCTGAGGTCTTTAGGGCCTTATAATGTCAATGAACTAGTCTTGTTAGGAAATAGACAGCCAGGAAATAGACAGACATGATGTGCGCCCGGCACACAAGTCTAGCATTTGCATTCTGCACCAGCTGCAGCAGCTTCTAAAGCGTCTCCAAGGGCAGCCCCATGCAGAGCACGGGACAGTAGTCCAGCCCGGAAGCTACCAGAGCTCAGATCACTTTGGCCGCATTATCTCTGTTACCCATTTCAACGTCTGCCAGGAATAGATGCAGCTTGGCCACTCGAGGGCTGAAGTAGCCAAAGTGAGCTGCCACCTTACAGGCTCGGCAAAATTTCCCCAGAGGTTTTGCCCTGCTGCTTTCGTGGTTTTTCTGCTTGTTTTTCAAAAACGACCAGCCCTCAAGATAAGGGCATTTCCCTAACGTTGCTTGTGAGGTTGGCATGGGGCGTCTGTGACACCGAGGCCACCAACCTGGTTTTTGCAGGAAACCAAGTCTTTGAGCAAGCAGCAATCCCCTTCTAACCCCCAGCACTGTATAACACTGACAACAGCCATATGCTGAACGGTGCGGGCATATGCCAGTGGAACGTAGATACACAAGGTATCCCCTGTGGGCGCCTGCTCACCGACATGAAGAATATCACTCATGCGGAAAAGATTTCCCCCCTTTCTTTTGCTTGCTGGTTCCCGCTGCACAGGCCACCCCCCACCCCCACCCCCAATCCACCCATGTGCGCAGCGTCATCTCCGGCTTGGAGATGCTGTTGCAAACAAGTCTCAGAAAATGAAGAGACGTCTCAAACAGGAAGGAGAAGAAGAGTTGGCTTTTCCACCCCGTTTTGCTCACCCATTTAAGGGGACTCAAAGAGGCTGACAAACCTTCTGTTCTTCTCCCCAACACAGAACGCCCTGTGAGGTGGGTGGGGCTGTGAGAGCTCAGAAGAGAGCTGTGGCTCGCCCAAGGTCACCCAGCTGCATTCATAGAGGAGAGTGGAATCGGATCAGTTTTCCCAGATAAGAGTCTGGATCCCTGACTATAGAAACAACAGTATGAAATTTCAAGGAAGTCTAGATCATGAGAAGTAATGATTCCTCTTTATTCTACCTTGCTCAGACCTCATCTAGGGGGAATCCCCACAGCAAGCTTATTTCGCTTTCCCTAAACCGAAGTAATAGAACCGGATGCAAACGTGAATTTGCCTGTTCCCATTACTTTTAACTTAATCACGTTTGATCCGGATTCTGAGGATCGTACGTGGCGTACGTGACTCAAGGGGGGACTCAAGTGGCTACTTTTTAAAAGCCGCTTTGCAGGGCTGCACTGCCCTCTTCCTCCTGGCATGGACGTGCCACCCATAACAGACCCCTTCAGGGAGCCTAGCTGGATGGCTGGGTGGCTGCCACTTGCCTGGATGGATGAAAAACAGGCACCGGCAGCCAGCGATTCTTTCCCCTTCTCTCCCCATTTCCCAGGGCACGCAGCAGCAGCAGCAGCAGCAACTCAAGCCCCCTTCACAGCCACAGCCTTTAAAACAGAACCTCCAGGGCTTTCCTTTCCTTTCCCTTTTTTAAAGGTCAGAACTTTCAAAGAGCTGGAATTGCGTAAAACTGCAACATTGTTATAAGGCGTGAAGTGGCTAGATCGCTACAGTGTAGCTGTAATGAGTTGATTTTTATAGTGGCTGTTTTGAGGGTGGATTTTTTCTATGAAATCACTGTCTTTGGAAGCAAGCTATTGGGGGAGGGAAACCCTAAACATGGATTCTCATCCCTTAACACGGTACTGTCCACACAGTAAAAAATGTAAAACGTTTCAAGCACACGATCCGGAGTGAGACCTGTTGAAATCAGGATTGAGATTCACCACGCTTTGGGGTGGTTTAACACGGAGAAAGTGTGTTAAGCCAAACTGCCGTGCGGACTTTGAGGATTGAAAACGTTTTGAATCCAAGATAAGGTTGCCGTGAAGACACGGCACTAGAGTCCTGTGTCCAGTTCTGGGCACCTCAATTCAGAAAAAACAGTGGCAAACTTGAGCAAGTCCGAAGTGGGGCTACCAAAATGGTGAGTGGTCTGGAAACCATGACCTACAAGGAAAGATTGAAGGATCTAGGAATGTTTAGCCTGCAGAAGAGAAGACTGAGAGGAGACATGATTGTGGTCTTCAAGTCTCTGAAGGGCCGTCACAGTGCAGAGGGATCGTCCCTATTCTCACTTGCACAAGATGGGAGGACCAGAAACAATGGGATGGAACTTTAAGGGAGTTAATACAGATGAGATATTAGGAAGAACTTCCTGAAATTTGAAGGTAGTCAGTCAATGGTGGGTTCTCCTTCGCTGGAGGTCTTCAAGCAGAGGCTGGACCTACATCTGTCTGGGATGGTTTAGGAAATCCTGCATTGATCAGGGGGTTGGACTAGATGACCCTGGAGGTCCCTTCCAACTCCATGATTCTATGACCCAGCAGCCGAAGGGTGATGGAGAACAAGTGGATTTGTTTACCTCCAGGGTCGCTTCCCGGGTAGTGAAGAGATACAAGATCTTTCCCACACGTCATTTGCATTCCAAGGAAAGGGCAGCGGTTCTCACTCCAGGAGCCAAGTGGTGTTATAAATCCTGTCCTGCGTGACATGAAAACTTCTCAAGCCCCTTTGCCACTTTTCCTGCATGATTCTTGAAAGCCTACTTTTGTGACCACTTGCATCGCGTTCATTACATTTAAGTGCCACCTTTCCACCGGAAATGCCAAGCCAGGCAGCTTCCAATATAGTTAAAAAGCATATTATGCATTTTGTTTTTTTGAAAGTGCAGAAGGAGCATTAAAATACATGAGGGTGAGTATTATCACCATGAGAGCAGACAGTGCAAACGCGGTCTTTGTCCTCCGTTCACCCACGCAGCTGCCAAGGGGCAAATAAAACTGGATATGCTGTCAGTAGGAGGACAGGATGGTCGCCTGCCTTAGCAGGGGATTCCTGACCCTTGGGGACTCCCTGCCAGGGAGAGCCTCATGTTGCCACCAAACTGGGGGAGGAGGGCACTGCACACTCATGTGGGCTTCATTTGAGGTCCAGTGCAGTCCTGACAAATCACAAGAAGTAATTATTCCTCTGTCCTCCACCTTGGTCAGACCTCATCTAGAGACCTGTGTCCAGTTCTGGGAATCCCAATTTAAAAAAGGCAATGACAAGCTGGAGCAAGTCGAAAGGAAGGCTACCAAAATGGTGAGTGGTCTGGAAACCATGTCCTACCAGGAAAGGCTGAAGGATCTAGGAATGTTTCGCCTGCAGAAGAGAAGACATAGGAGACATGATCATGGTCTTCGAATCTCTGAAGGGCCTTCACAGTGCAGTGGGATTGTCCCTATTCTCACTTGCAGAAGATGGGAGGACTAGAAACAATGGGAGGAAACTCCAAGGGAATCAATACAGATTAGATATTAGGAAAAACTTCCTAATAGTGAGGGTGATCAGTCAGTAGAAAAGGTTGCCATGGGAGGTGGTGGGTTCTCCTTGGCCGGAGGTCTTCAAGCAGAGGCTGGACCTGTATCTGTCTGGGATGGTTTAGGAAATCCTGCATTGAGCAGGGGGCTGGACTAGATGATCCTGGAGGTCCAATCTATGATCACTGGCACCAGGTGGCCTTCAGGCAAACACTGTGAGCAGTTACCCAGCAGGGAGAGACAGGCAGGAGGCCTCTCAAGGCCATTGGCAGGGAGTGGAGAGCAGGGGGAGGCTTTGCCTTTGTCTCTGTCTCTGCTTGAGATGCCCATGAGAAATTGATGGGCCACTGTGTGAGGAGGGATGCTGGACTTAGATGGGCTGTGGCCTGATCCAGCAGGGCTCCTCTTAGGTTCTTATGTATAAATTCAGGAAGGACATACGTTTCAGTGGCTACCAGAACGAATGCCTAGGTACTTCCTCCAGCTTGGAGAACAGCTGAAGGTTCTGCTTTGTCTTCTGCCGGAGAATGCCAAGGTCACTGCAGGATTTCCTGGTGGTGTCTTTTCCCAGGGCGAGTGAAATGGAAACGGCTGTCCAGCTCTGTCCTTCAACCCGCTCTGCTTCATCTCACAGATGCCCAAGTGGTGGCCACGTGCTTGAGTAGTCCTCTACCCTCTAGTTCTCCAGGCTTGGTTGAAGTCTTGCTGCTGCTTCTTGGAATGCAAGAATAGCTGCTGCATTTTTAATTTCACGTTTCCACGCCCAGGTCTGCTCTAAAGTGTCATGAACACCTTGAGGTTTGTTTTTAAAAATTAAATATGGTCTATCAGTGGCTGTTTGGTGGTGGTGGTGGGGGGGCATTCTAGGACTTCCCAACCCAGGCCAGCCAGGTGACCCCAGTGCCCGCTCCCACCTCCCGGGCCCCGATGTTAAGGTGAAACCGGCTTCCGCTTGGCTGCTGCTCTCTGGGGTCCTTCCACCTTCCTGAAGTCTTCCATAGGAAGCTGGAGATGAGCCGACAGATGTTCTGGGGAGGCTACAGAAATAGGATCATGCATCTTTAACCAGGTCCCCCAGTACGCCAGGCGGCACGGCATTTTTGATGCCTGGTCTAGCAGCGTTGGGGGCTGGAGGGGGCCGGCGGCTGGTTCTCATCCAGGCACCTTGGTTTCCTTACCTGAGAGCGGCAGCAGGTGCCCATGAATATTTCATGGTTGCCCTCGCCGCTTTGGGCAGCTGTTGGCTTGTTTGCTGTACAGCATCTCTCATCCATTCCCCTCTGTGGCTTGTCCGGTGCTATCTCAGCCTGAGCAATTGCTCGCTTCCCCGGGAGAGCAGCCACCTCGGCTCCTGAAAGATTGATGGAGCAGGGGGTTTAGGCCTGGCTGCTTCTTCCAGATAGCCAAGGGATGTGTCACTGGCATCCTTTGGGTTCTGGAGGAATGCATGGGCGTGCCCCAGTGGCCCCTCGGCCTTTCTCGTGGGCACATGGCGGGGGGGGGGGGGGACAACGGCAATGCCTGAGGTGGAAACAGGTCCTGACAGGGCTTGGCCTCAGGTGAAAGCGCTGAAGGCTGTTAGCAAACACAAAATCCACTGGCGGGGATCTGTTGGCGCTACAGGCAGAGGCGACATGGTGTGTCTTGCCCAGAGCTTCCGGCAAATTGGTGGCACTAAAATGGATGTGCAAGTTATTGTCCTTCAGAGGGAATCTCCTTTGAGGGGACAAAGAGCCAGAAGCAAAAATGTGTACATGAGAACCCAAGAGGAGCCCTGCTGGATCTATCTAGATGCTGCCCATCTAGTCCAGCCTTCCGTCCCACACAGTGGGCCAACAGTTGCCATTCAGATCCCTGAAATTGGCCTCTGGAGGTGTCCTGCCTATCCATCCAACCTGGAGGTGGTACCTGGGCATCCATCCTAGTAGCCATCGGTACACCTGTCCTCCATGCATTTATCTAGCCTTTCCTTAAACCCATCTAGGCTGGTGGCTGTTTTGGGGAAGCCTGTTTCTAACCAAATTTGATCTTCTCCAAAGTGATTGAGTCAAAACAAGAATTAGCACTCCAGCATACAGAAGAACCCAAACTCACCTCCTCAACTCCGTTTTCCTGTTCACCTTAATTACTATCACACTACAGTTGTGATTGTGCAAGAAGGAGAAATGATCTGAGTTAGAAAGTTTGGATGCAGTTTGGCGCAAAACTGGCCAAGAGGAGCTGGTGCGGTGTAATAGTATGCCGTTTCCTTGATTTAAATTGGTTGTAATCACAGAGGGGGGAAAGCCCATTTTACATATTTCAGTCCCTAAGGGTGTGCTCTGAGACTGTTTTGAGCACTCACCACTCCAAAAGTTTTAAAAGAATCCACATTTTCTGAGGATTAAAAGTCCCGAAATGTGGATAATCTATGTTTGGATTTAGAAATACTCCACATTATTTAGCAAAATGGGAATGCAAGTGTTTTTTGCAGGGAGGGAACGGTGCTTTAGGGGCATTCTTCTCAGTTTCCCCTGAACCAATGAGAATGCGTGATTTCCTCTGCTGTAGTCCCCTCTTCCCAGGCTCTTCATTCTGGGCTAAGGAAATCTACCACTGGCTGAAAGGGGAGGGGAAGGAGATGTAAAATGAACAGAGCCAGCAGTAGCTAAAGCACACACAACAATGTAACAAGCTCAGACAAGTAGAGCAGGGACAGGAGTATGTGAAGGTGCCTAATTTCAAAAAGAGGGACTCCCTGGCAGTGACCAGACTTTAGCAGCTTCTGTCGTGAGGTTGCAAAGTGTGTCGACCTTGTGTAAAAGGCTGCCTGCTCCCTCCCTCCACACTGCCATCAACCCCTTTTGCCTCACGCCCTGCCATTTCGCACTGCTCTGATCTACTGATCTAGTGCTAAACCCCATTATAAGGAGGGAAAGTGATCTTTAATCTTCTACTGCCTTATTAACGAGAAAGAAGAGCTGTGCTACTGTGTGTGTGTGTGTGTGTGTGTGTGTGTGTAGAAACGGTGGACAAAAACTGCTGCCAAAGGACTCCATGATCTGAATTGGGGACAGGTTTATATAGAGGGTGGGGTTTGAATTGCCTACCCTGATGAGATCATGATGGTGCTCATTTGCTGACTGCATGGGGAAGGGGTTTTGCTGAGGGGAGGGGTTTCTCCTCTCTTGGGCACTGAAGATTGGAGAGTGAGTCTGTATTACAAGGCAAAAAACCAGACCTCGCGGCTGATTAAAAAGCACACACCAGTTTAAGACCTGATTAAATTGCCTAGTGGGAACTTGTCTTAAGCGTGGTGTGTGTGTGTGTGAAGTTGGACATGCAATCCAAAGGACAAATGTTACCCACTCCAGCGTACAACATTTCCAGACCAAATACTCACACAAGTGCACTGTGGTGGCTTGAAACCAGGATGCTAAGGTGGCATTCCTTGCTCACTATAGATAGCAAACAGAGATCCCAGACAAGGAATCGAAGGCCCACGTTTAACTCTTCCCGATCTGATGCCTTTGAAAATCTCTGCTCCTTTTTCAATTAACTCCCTCTCTTTAACGAGCAGCCAAGTCTCTGGTGTCTTGTCCTTGCTGAATGATTTTCTTTAACGGGGCTTGTTCCTCAATCAGCAGAAAAATCACTGCGCTGCCAGGCGTGCGGATGGAAGGGGACCTGGCTGGTGCAAATCCAAAGCTCTCCACGCCCCTGTCTGAACGCAGAAGGTGCAGCTGCTAGAACAGTCTCTCCTGGTGTTGCTCAGGTGTCAAACATTGGGTGTTTTCCCACTGTCACTAAAAGTACCCATTAAGTACCCATTAATGGGTACGTAAGGGCATTTTTGTACCCATTAATGGGTACTTAATGGGTACTTCTAGTGACAGTGGAAAAACACCCATTGTGAAGTCCAACCAGTGGGCCATGAGAAGCCAAAATTGGGGGACAATGGGGGTGGGGGGCATGCGGTGTTCAAGGATTTTGAGATTTATTTTATCTATTTATATTTATATTTATATCCCGCCCCATACTCAAGGGTCTCTGGGCGGCTCACAACATTTAAAAACAAACATATCAAAGCTGTATCAAACAAGACTAAAACCAGTACAAGGTTTAAAAATCCAACATAATTTTAAAAAATGATACAAAAACAGCTTAAAAACAGCAGTGTTTGCAATGGGGGAAACGCAGGGAGCATTTAGCCAAAGGCCTGAGTGAAGAGGTGCGTCTTCACCGCCTTCCTGAACAGAAACAGAGAAGGGGCCTGGCGCACCTCCAAGGGGAGACCATTCCACAGCCTGGGGGCCACCACCGAGAAGGCCCTCTCCCGGGTGCCCACCCGCCTAGCTGCTGAAGGCAGAGGGATCACCAGAAGGGCCTCCCCTCCAGATCTTAAGACACTGGCAGGTCGATATGGGAGAAGGCGCTCCTTTAGATATCTGGGGCCCAAGTCATTTAGGGACTTATAAGTCAGAGATGCACATATAACTCACCTGCCTACCCACCGTTGCAGCCATGATCCGCTGCATCCGTAGGAGAGCGACTTGTCTGGCAACTGGATTCTCCACCCCTTGGAGAAGGGGCTGAGAGGGGCTGAGTCATCATTTGTCAGCATTTCTGCGGTGGAGAGTCCATGCCAGGCCAATATCCATCAATGCTCTTCTATCTGGGCTCTGGCAAACAGCCTTGGCTTGCAACGGTAACAGAATCGTGGGAGACGAAGGAGCCATTTCCCTTCCTTTTTGCTTCCATTTTATTTGTATACCGCCTTTCCAAAAGAAAATTTGCCCAAGGCGGGGTTAACAATATACAGTGCAAAATAATGATCAAAACGTAATAAAAATACATCGTAACAATTGCATATCGTACAAAATATTGCAAAATAAGCCAACACATACGCACGAAATTGAGGCAGCTGAGGCCAAGTGGGGCCCAGAACAGCTGGCCAAAGGTCCCAGTCCCACCTCCTGGGCATCTTTACCTGTCAAACTGGGGCAATCAGTTCTTTTACGCTGTTTGATCTTTAAAAATGGCCAGCAGTTGGGATCCCCAACGCACAGAACAGGAACGGCGAGCACGGGTAAAACCCCACCTGCTAATGATGTGAGCGCCAATCTCCTCCCCCAACAACCTGGGAACGTCCCCATGCCTCCAAGATAACCTTGTGTGTGTGTGTGTGTGTGTGTGTGGTTGCAACGCATTTGTGCAATCTGTCCCACATGTAGCCCAGATTAGAGCCTTTGCATGGGGACACTCCGAGGTGAACTCAGGTTCACTTTGGAGTATATTGAGCATGGGGACAAGCCCAAAGCATGACCTTCGCCATGGTGTCTGTGCCCAGCCAGGCTGGAGAGTCTCCCAGAGGGCAGAGGGGTCTAGGCTGCCACCACTAGACCACCCCCAGGAGGGGTGGCATAAGCAGCTGCCCTTTATGGTCTCTGGTGTAGCTGAGACCAGGTGGAGTCCAGAGCAGCTGACCAAAGGCCCCAGTCCCACAAAGAATAATCTCCTCCAAGATGTTTGTGCCCAGCCAGGCTGGAGAGTCATCCAAAGGGCAGAGGGGTCTAGGCTGCTACCACTAGACCACCCTCTTCAGGCAGGGCTCCTGGCAACTGAAGCCATAAGCAGCTATCCTTCCGTCTGTGCGCGTTCCAAGTGTCCCAGGCCGTTCGGGGAGGGAAGCGTTCGCACACGCTTCCCTCCCTGACAGCCGTGGGCACGCCCCCCCCCCCCGCCAGCATTGGCCGAAAATCAGCCTCACAGCTGACGAGAGCCGCGCTGATCACCAGCCTTGCCGGGCTGGCGATCGCGCAGGCGCACCGACGCCGGTAGACAGGACAGGGGACCCACTGAATCGTGGGTCCCCTGTCCCATCTACCAGGGTCACTGACACTGGAAGATGGGAGAAGGGGACCCACGATTTGGTGGGTCCCCTCTGCCATCTACCGGGGCCGGTGCGCCCGCGTGATCGCCGGCCAGGCAAGGTTGCCAACGGCCTCGCGCACGGGGATGTGACTCCTTCCCGCCCCTGGCAGCCCCATTGCATCTGCCAGAGTCGGGGAGCCACCAGGATCGGCTTCCTCTCGCCCCTTTCTGCGTTCCTGCGTGTGAATGCTGAAAGCGTCCTGAAGTTACTTAGGCCTCGTGCGCTACATCCGTTCCGGATGTAGTGCAAAAAGGCCTCAGGTGAGGTCCAGAGCATCTGACAAGAAAAGCCCAGGCCTGCAAGGAAGCAGCCGAAATTATCAGGACCCTTCCAGAGGGCAGTGGTGTCTAGGCTGCCATCACTAGATCACCACACCTGGAGGGATGGCAAGGTTTTCCTCCTCCTCGGTCAGGGATTCCAGGACTTTCTACTGCACTTAGGAAATCCCAGTCTTAAAATCTCAGAAAATAAGCACAGGCACGTTCTTGACTCTTCTGCACATCGGATGTTTTGAGTCTGTTGTTCCAGCATGGGGTCAAATGCGTTGGATCTGAAGAGCCAGTTTTAGGCTTGAAATCCTGGGCACCTTGGAACCTTCACAATATGCCAGGCACGTAGCCTTTTCCACAGCCATAGATAACTGTCTGAGGAGCAGGGGTTTCACCACCTAAAGGGCTGGCACCTTCCAGCCTTGAAGACTTACAAAGGTACATGTGGGATCAAAGTCCCACAGCTGTGAAGTTTCTGCCTTGCATGATTTAATCCTGGAGCGGTAATGACTCTCGGAACTGGAAGCCAGCTAAATTGTGCCCAGTGGGAGTTGCCCCAGTAACTCATCCATGCTGCCTCGCCATGGCTGCAGGAGGGACAGGTGAAGGTGTGGCCCTTCTGTGCTTTTATGCTTTGGACACCTCTGAGCATGGATTCTGTGCAGAGACACAGGATTGCTGGGTCCCAGCAATGCTAGGATCATCTAGGTTGCATATTAAGCAATTACCTTGGCATACGTTGGAGACAACAATTACTTTGGCATATGTTGGACGGGAAGCGAAGGGCAGAAACGCCCAACGGCAAAACTACCATAAACACAAACGGTTCAGCAAGGGGGACTGGTCTGGTTTGGTCAAATTTGTGAATATGCGAACCACTGCATGTTCGGTTCAGTGCGAACATCCACAAAGACAAAGGGCCTTTTTGCACTTGGCCATGTAGTTTGCATCCAGTGCGCTCCCAGAGGGTGTCTGCACTGGATGGGGCTGTTTCCAACTCCACATGTGCTCCACATGAGCACTTACTGGGTGTTTCTCCACTTAGCGCTAAAGGACCCATTAAGGGCCCTTAATGGGTCTTTAAAGGGTACCCTAGTGCTAAGCAGAAAAACACCCACTGTGTCTAGTTGCATCCTGCTGCATCCTCTGGTGAGCTTATCTGCATCCTTATGCTGCATGGGCACATGAAGCCCTGTGCAAGCATGTTGGTGTACCAGGTGACATGCCAGCACCAGCGCGCATTACTGTTGCCCCAGTGACAGCATTGGCACATGCACAGCAGCACCAACATTAGGGTGCAAGAACGCCGCACCTGGACCACGCGCCTGCCCTTCAGGTAAGTCTGTAGGCATCTAGAGGGTAGGGACTGCATTCTGTTTTCGATCTGTTGTTTTAATGGTTGTTACCTGCCCAGAGACCTTTGTGTATGAGGTGGGATAGAAATGTAAATAATAAATAAATACTAGTGCAAATGCTTAGTACGCACAACAGGAACTTTGACCTTTGCCGTCGACGGACAGAAGGCAAAATGCAAATTCCCCCAAACTCTTGGATTGAATTTTTGATCATAAGCTGAACTCTTGCACATCTGTGCTGCATACAGGCCACTGTGGCGGCGACAGTGAAAGCCCTTTGTACATGGTTGTGCAGATGCTCACACACACACACACACACACACACATGTGCACACACACTTGCCTGCATTTCTCTTCAGTACAGCAGAGTAATCGGCGATCACATATTCCCTTTGAAGGCGTTTCTTCTTTTGTTGTTGCCACTTTTCATGCTGTTGTGCTTTTTTTACCGTGTCTGCACATTTCTCCACGTCTGGCAAAAAGAGACTTCACAGGAAGGACCTTGGGCTACTGATCCCTTTCTCTCCTGGTGCTTCTGTCAGCATCTCCAGCCGCCCCCTTTCCACTTTGCCAAGGACACCCTGACCCAACAGCTGAGGGCTGTGTTGTGTTGTGCACAGAACTAGTCTTTCCTACCCCTCTTTTCTCATCCATTTAAGGGGACTCAAGGCAGCTGACAAACCTTCTGTTCTTCTCCCCAAAACAGACACCCTGTGAGGCAGGTGGGGCTGTGAGAGCTCAGAAGAGAGCTGTGACTAGCCCAAGGTCACCCAGCTGGCTTCATGGAGGAGGGCGGAATCGAACCTGGTATTCCCAGATCAAATTCTGGCTCCCTAACCACTAGGCCAAACTGGCTGAAATAAATTCTGCCATGGCACACACACTCACACGGAAGCTTCACATACAAAGTTGGCTTTTCTACCCTGCTTTTCTCACCCATTTAAGGGGCCACAAAGAAGCTGACAAACCTCCTGTTCTTCTCCCCACCACATAGGTACATGAGGCTGTGAGAGCTCAGAAAAGAGCTATGACTAGCCCAAGGTCACCCAGTGTGGTGGAGGAAGAAGAGCTGGCTTTTCTACCCTTCTTTTTGCACCCATTTAAAGGGACTCCAAGCACCTGACAAAGCTTCTGTTCTTCTCCCCACAAGAGATCCCCCTGTGAGGTGGAGGGTCGTGGTGTGGAAGATGGTTGTGCCAGATACAAGAAGATGTTTGCTGGTGAGGTCAGGGTTGTGACTGCTGGTCCATCGTGAACCCTGGATGCCCTGATGTGATTCTTGCCCCTATCAGGATGTTCCTCTGTTGGCCTTTGGTATCCATGATCTGGAAGCCTCACATCAGCTGCACATATATGCTCCAAATGCGTTCCTATCCTCTTTCGTCTCCTCTGGCAGCACAGGCTGCGGGGAAGGCTTCTAACTTTGTCCAAATGGGGGGAATATAGTGCCACTATGTCTCCACGGCGGTGGGTCACCTCATTTCCTGGGACTTGAGAACAGGAGAAGGTTTGTCCTTGTCTCTGCTTGAGATGCCCACATGAGCATTTGGCGGGCCACTGTGTGCGATGGGACGCTGGACTAGATGGGCTATGGCCTGATCCAGCAGGGCTCCTCTTGGGTTCTTTTGGACTAGATGGGTTGTGGCCTGATCCAGCAGGGCTCCTCTTAGGTTCTCATGGACTAGATGGGCTGTGGCCTGATCCAGCAGGGCTCCTCTTAGGTTCTTATGGACTAGATGGGCTGTGGCCTGATTCAGCAGGGCTCCTCTTGGGTTCTTTTGGACTAGATGGGTTGTGGCCTGATCCAGCAGGGCTCCTCTTAGGTTCTCATGGACTAGATGGGCTGTGGCCTGATCCAGCAGGGCTCCTCTTAGGTTCTTATGGACTAGATGGGCTGTGGCCTGATTCAGCAGGGCTCCTCTTGGGTTCTTTTGGACTAGATGGGTTGTGGCCTGATCTTGCAGGGTTCCTCTTAGCTTCTTATGGTCTAGATGGGCTGTGGCCTGATCCAGCAGGGCTCCTCTTGGACTAGATGGGTTGTGGCCTGATCCAGCAGGGCTCCTCTTAGGTTCTCATGGACTAGATGGCCTGTGGCCTGATCCAGCAGGGCTCCTCTTAGGTTCTTATGGACTAGATGGGCTGTGGCCTGATTCAGCAGGGCTCCTCTTGGGTTCTTTTGGACTAGATGGGTTGTGGCCTGATCTTGCAGGGTTCCTCTTAGCTTCTTATGGTCTAGATGGGCTGTGGCCTGATCCAGCAGGGCTCCTCTTAGGTTCTTATGGACTAGATGGCCCGTGGCCTGATCCAGCAGGGCTCCTCTTAGGTTCTTATGGACTAGATGGCCCGTGGCCTGATCCAGCAGGGCTCCTCTTAGGTTCTTATGGACTAGATGGCCCGTGGTCTGATCCAGCAGGGCTCCTCTTAGGTTCTTATGGACTAGATGGCCCGTGGCCTGATCCAGCAGGGCTCCTCTTAGGTTCTCATGGACTAGATGGGCTGTGGCCTGATCCAGCAGGGCTCCTCTTATGTTCTTATGTATCTGAGATAATCCCACCATAACCCAAATTCTCCTGCAAAAAAACTTGTGAATAACTAGTTGCGGGTTTTCAAAGCCACCTGCTTGCCTTCTGGACAGAACGACATGCTGGGCCACTCACACCATGCTGACCAGCGGTGTGCACAAATTATTTTTTTTGCATGTGATTTATATCAAATCGAATGTCAGAAAATTTGCATTTGTTCAAATAGATCCCCTTCGAATGTGGAAGGATTCTCTTCAATACAAATGTATTTGCACAAATGCAAACGTATCCCGTAATGGGTGTTTTTCCACTGTCACTAGAAGTACCCATTAATGGGTACAAAAATGCCATTACGTACCCATTAATGGGTACTTAATGGGTACTTTTAGTGACAGTGGAAAAACACCTAATATATCTGCCCTGAAAGCATCAAATCCGCCCTGAATCCACTTTGAATCTGCTCTCAATCCATGCCGAATGCAGATGTGACCGGCACAGCTGCTTTCCCACCTCCCTGTTTCACGAATGTCCCAAATAGAGATTCACACGAATGTTTTTTGGGCATTCAATTTGATTTGAATATCTGAATTCCTACGAATAGAGAAAAAATGAATTCAAACCCATTCAAATACATTCATATGAATATTCGATAGGTATTTAATGGTATGAATCTTGTACGCATCTCATTTTTTATCCTGTCTTCATCCTGTTTTTATCTGGTATGTGCACATCCATAAGAATGTGCCACATCACCTGGTTGCCTTGGTGACAGCAATGCGCAGTGGCGCCGGGACCAAGATTCGAAGACGGCTGCATCTGGGCAGCTGTGCAGACCTAGGCCGAATCCCCACGGCAACCTTATCTCGGATTCAAACTGTTTTCAATCCTCGCAGTCTTGACGTCAGTTTGGCTTAATGCGCTTTCCCCATGTTAAACCGCCCCAAACTGTTGTAAATGTTAACCCGGATATCAGCAGGTCTCACTCTGGATCGTGTGCTTGAAACGTTTTACATTTTTTACCGAGGGGACAGTACTGTTTTAAGGGATGAGAATCCATGTTTAGGGTTTCCCTCCCCCAATAGCACTCTACCCAATGGCTGTCCGTATTCTGGGCACATCATTAAGTCTTGGGAAGGTTCTGGGAGGTTAGTATGTCCTTTTTAAAAAAAAAAATTATTCACATTTTCACATTCATTAACACATAAATACAAACCGGTTAATACTATTTACATTAATATACCATTCTCATGATCAATGTATCCTGGTGTTTATTTTCATATCACTGCATCCACCCACCCTTCTCTCCCCCCTTGGATAGATGGTACCTTTATATCTATTTTCTCATTGTCTTAAGACCAATTTTATAGCATTTAATAGTTCATGCCCCCCCCACCTGTACTGTTGGATGTATATTATCAATTTAAACCATCTGCCCATCCAGCTATCCCTATTATCTTTAATTATACTCTCGTTACTATCTAAATAATCAGTAATCATTTGATCCGATAAATAATGCTGCCAATTGCCAACCTGCTGTTTACTTTTATCTTTCCATCCCAAGACTGTAACAGCCTGAATTGCCATAATCATCTGTTGGAATAAATATTTGTCCGTACTCATTTTTAATTGTGACTCTAAGCCTTGGGCTACACATGGGTGTTTTTCCACTGTCACTAGAAGTACCCATTAAGTACCCATTAATGGGTGCAAAAATGCCATTTCGTACCCATTAATGGGTACTTAATGGGCACTTTTAGTGACAGTGGAAAAACACCCCATATTTCTTTTGTTTTTCTTACTCTGTATCCCAATATTCTTTCTATCCATCCCCAAACTTTATTCCAGAATTTTTGCACCTCTGGGCATTCCCATATCATATGCAACATAATGGCGATAGGAGGTTAGTACATCCTGAGCATTCTTAAGGGACAGGAAGCAAAGGGGGGGAAAAACCTCAATTTCAACCTATGTTTTTCTGCCTTTGTTTTGTAAACTGCTTAGAGTACTTTGGGTGGCTACATAAAAAGAGTAAATACTGTACTCCATACCCTAGAAAATGTGCTCAGTCTCTAGGAACATCCCTTCCTCAGGAACGGAGCCCATGATATACAGAGGGGATCGCCAGAAGTCTCCAACGGTTTAGAGATGAGGGTATTAAAACACGTTGAAATTACTTTTAATTAACTGGATGTTTTGCTGGAGCAGGATTAACATTTCTTCTCCACCCCCCACCCCCCTCCTCTTCACTTTGCACATGACTGCTGTTTTATAAAATATTTTATTATATTTGTGCAATTGTGTTAGCTGGCTTGAGAACCTTTAGGTGGAAAATTGGGAGTTAAAAATTTAACAGCTCAATAAATAACACATAAAGAGGTACTTCTGAGTGTTGACAATTTGTCGTGTTCTCGTTAGGAGCCGCCTCTCCCTTGGATAGCAAGTTCAGGCTGTACGAGGGACTCAATCTGGAGCTCTAGCGAAAGCAAGAGAGAGGAGGAAACCCCAAGGTCTGCAAAGTGAGACCCAAGACGCAACTGTTCGAGACAATTAAAGCAGGCAAGCGGCCATGAAGGAGAATTAAACGTGATAGATGTAAGATGCTGGGCCATTTGGAAACGCACCCTTTGGGATTACGGTCCCCATGGTCCTTACCCACGAACGGTAATGCTTCAGAATAGCATAGGGTCGTTTTTGTTTATTTGACGTTTGCCCTTACGGCCTCAAGCTCACCCAGAGGGCGCCTCCTTACGCAGTCTGATAGCACCCAAAGGAGCAGCAGTTGGTCACAGGTGGGACCCCAGAAGTATATAAAATTATGCACGGTATAGAAAAGGTGGACAGAGAACATTTCTTTTCTCTATCACTCAACACTAGAACCTACCAGGGGGCATCTATGAAGCTGATGGGCAGGAGAGTCGGATCAGACAAGGGGAAGCATTTCTTCACCCAGAGGGTCATCGGTCTAGAAAATTTGCTGCCAGAGGAGGTGGTGACAGTAACCAGCCTAGATGACCTTAAGGAAGGCTTAGACAAATTTATGGATGACAGATGTATTAGTGGTAATGGATGCCTAAGTCTGTCTTCCGGGCTAGGGGGACAAGCAGGAGGCCTCTAAGGCCATTTGCTGGGATTCAAGAGCAGGAGAAGGTTTGCCCTTGTCTCTGCTTGAGATGCCCATGGGCAATTGGTGGGCCACTGTGTGCGACAGGATGCTGGACTAGATGGGCTGTGGCCTGATCCAGCAGGGCTCCTCTTAGGTTCTTATGGACTAGGTGGACTGTGGCTTGATCCAGCAGGGCTCCTCTTAGGTTCTTACGTTCTAAGAGGAGGTGCTGTCCACTTTCCTGCACCACAGCCTAGAAAGGCAGGATTTGGGGTGGGGGTGGGGTCACCCTGTCTCTCCTGGCCCATCCACCTCCTGCTTGAAGGTAGTTCATGAGGAACCTCCCCTTCTCTCCCCAGTTTATGTGTATGATTCCTCTATCCAGCATTTTTATGCACATTTATTATTTTAAAAATTAATAGCACGGAGAAGAGAAGTGCATAAAAAGGAAGGGGGGCTGGAGGTGGGGGAGCAATCAGACATCCTCGCCTCCCATGAGTGACTCAACAGCATCCAATCAGAAAGGAAGTAGACCTGACCCAGCAAAAGGGGTGGAACTCCAAAAGGTTCCGTGGAGGCTCAGGTTGATCGTGGAGGCAGGTGTGAGTGACACAACCCAGAGTGAGGACGGTCTGAGGACGACCTGGAACAATCTAGGTGTGAACAGAGCCGGTTCGACCTCAGCTTGAATTATGGATAGGACGTCCTGTCTCATATAGGCGTGACCAGGGCCTTTGTCTTGGTGGATGCAGAAAACCACTGCGGGCCAGAGTCTTATGGCAGGTTTGGTTCCACACGGGATTGTGGGAGCATTGGCCTGCTTTGCAAATGCCATGCTTGAAGCTTGCAAAAAGTAGGGAACATACCTACATACATAGTTGGAGGAGAGTTTTTTTTTCACTCTGAAGCAGGTAGAGAGCCCAGGCAGTGACACACAGGAGGGCTGTCTGGGCGGGGCAGGAGCAGGCCAAAGGCCTTGTGGTCACCACATGGAACAATAGGCGTGATGTCCAGCTGAGCTCAAGACAAGCAGAGTCATTCTGCAGACTTCTCAGCCTCCGTTTTGACCCTGAAACAAGTCCACAGCTAGTGACTTCAGCGGGAAGAAGAAGAAGAAGGGAGTTGGCTATTCTACCCTCCTTTTCTCACCCATTTAAGGGGACTCAAAGTGGCTGACAAACCTTCTGTTCTTCTCCCCACAACAGACCCCTTGTGAGGTAGGTGGGGCTGGGAGGGCTCAGAAGAGAGCTGTGACTCGTCCAAGGCCACCCAGCTTACTTCGTGGAGGAGTACAGAATCAAACCCAGTATTCCCAGATAAGAGTCCGGCTCCCTAACCACTAGGCCAAACTGGCTAAAATAAATTCTACCATGCCCCCCCCAACCCCCGGAAGCTTCACATACAAAGTGTCCTCCTAATAGAGATGTTCACAAACTGAAATTTAGAGGTTTGGCTCCAGCCAAACCAAACTCCTCTTGGTTCGGTTCAATATGAGCTGTTTTCTTTTTAAACAACAGCGTGGTTCGGTTTGCATTGAAACCAAGCAACCTACTAGCCAACCCCCCTTGGTTCTGGGTCCCATTTGAACTGGGCTTTCCTAACAGCAGGGCGCTTTAATCCACATTCGAACGCCCCAGTTCACCACAAACTGCAAATCCCCGAACCGGTTTGGCACGTCATCTACTTGCTCAACCTAGAGCTGCCTGGATAACTGGTCCTCCGGATGGTCCAACGTGCCCAATCGAGGGAGAAGTGAGCATCTCACGTTCTCCCCAAAATGTCTGGAAACTGCTGCTACTTTGGTTTCCCGGTAGCCAGGGGGTGCCTGGCTTTTGCAAGGGAGAGGAGAGAGATTCCTGGAGAATTCAATAAGCAATGCAGACAGCTTCTCCGGTGCGCCCTTCTCTCTCTCTCTGGCTTGGAGAAACAACCTGGATTAAGACGCTCTTCCGTTACAAATAAGCCTGCCTCCCGATGGATTTGAGAGAGCTTGCTGACTCGGGCACTTTCATTTCTAAATGCCTCACTTTTAACAGCTGCTGAGGGCTTTGACAACTCCTTCCCTTTAAGGAGCAGGGAAGGAAGACGTGCCAAAAACAATCTTAATTATCCGGCGGAGGAAGAAGAGGCGAAGGCAGGAGCCGAGCGGCAGCAAAGACGAACTCTTGCTGAGTGCAAGATGGAGCCGGGAAGCGGCGGCAGAAAAGGAGACGGCGGCGAGCTTTGTTCCGGGGTCCCAGGCAAAGCGGGGCAGGATGGGACCCCCAAACCGGCTCTGGCTCGTGAGGCTGCTGCGCAGTTGAAGGAGAGCGGGGCAAATGCAAGAAAATTAGTATTTGCTTGAAGAGATCCCCTTCGAATGTGGCAGGATCCTATTTGGCACGAATACGCAGTACAAATTCGATACGGATGTTCGATACGAATCACAGATGTATCCAGTACGAATTGCATACGTATCCAATAAGTCTCCGGTACGTATCCCATTACATTTCTCCTCCGAAAGTGTCAGATCCGCCCTGAATCCACTCTGAATCCACTCTGGATCCATTGCACATGTGACTGGTGTGGCCGCTTTCCCGCCTCCCCAGGTTCATGATTGTAACAAAGCTTCATACGAGTGTTACATAAGAACATAAGAGATGCCCTGCTGGATCAGGCCACAGCCCATCTAGTCTATAAGAACCTAAGAGGAGCCTTCCTGCTGGATCAGGCCACAGCCCATCTAGTCTATAACAACCTAAGAGGAACCCTGCTGGATCAGGCCACAGTCCATCTAGTCTATAAGAACCTAAGAGGAACCCTGCTGGATCAGGCCACAGTCCATCTAGTCTATAAGAACCTAAGAGGAGCCTTCCTGCTGGATCAGGCCACAGCCCATCTAGTCCATAAGAACCTAAGAGGAACCCTGCTGGATCAGGCCACAGTCCATCTAGTCTATAAGAACCTAAGAGGAGCCTTCCTGCTGGATCAGGCCACAGCCCATCTAGTCCATAAGAACCTAAGAGGAACCCTGCTGGATCAGGCCACAGCCCATCTAGTCCAGCATCCTGTTGCACACAGTGGCCCACCAATTGCCCATGGGCATCTCAAGCAGAGACAAGAACAAACCTTCTCCTGCTCTCGAGTCCCAGCAAATGGCCTTAGAAGTGCCCCAGTTCCTTCCCCCCCCCAGCCTGAAGGATGCACCTAGGCATCCATTCTAGTAACCATTGATACATCTGTCGTCCATAAATTTGTCCAACCCTTCCTTAAAGCCATCTAAACTGTTAGCTGTCACCCCCTCTTCTGGCAGCACATTCTATAATCCGATGACCCTCTGGGTGAAGAAATACTTCCCCTTGTCAGACCTTATTCTCCTACCCATCAGCTTCATAGATGCCCCCTGGTTCTAGTGTTGTGCGATAGAGAAAAGAAATGCTCTCTATCCACCTTTTCTATACCCTGCATAATTTTATATACTTCAATCAGGTCCCCTCTCAAACGCCGTCTCTCCAGACTGAAGAGGCCTAGACGTTGCAGCCTGGTTTCGTAAGGGATTTTGTTCCAGACCCTTCATCATTCTGGTTGCCCTTCTCTGCACCTTCTCTAGTTCCACATGTGTTCTGAAGCATGCGTTCGAACCTACTTTAGAAGGTCCCAATATCTGATTCATGTACAAATGTCTGAATTCATATGAACACATGTGCACACCCCTAATTATGGGGGTGGGTTCTGCTGTGTCCTCAGGCATGGTAGGTTGTCCCCCACGATTCTGGGAAGCCAGACGTGGCAGCATTTTCAGCACTGCTTGTGGAAACAGCAGCAGTGGCTCCTGCAGATGGCTGCAGGTTTGCTTCCCGAGTTCCTCATCTGAAATTTAAATTGCATAGCCATGATCTGAACCCTGAGGGCCAGTGAAGCCACCATGTGCAGAAGCATCGAGGTTGATGGCGGGGGGGGGGGGGGGGCACTACCCATAAGGCCCTGCTGATGAGCCCACAGAAAACCTCAAATAGGCCATGGTGGAAAAAGTGAAAACGGCCCATGCTAGAGATCTGGAATAATTACTTCTCGCGATTTAGATTCAGTACGCCTGTTGATGCATCCTAGGATGGTGTTTGCTTTTTTTGCAGCTGCATCACAGTGCTGACTCATGATATCATGTTGTGTTACAACTAATGATTATGGCACCAGCGAGCAGTTGTGGTGCCAGTGGTTATCAGCATGTTGGGCGCCGTACCAAAAAACCTTAGTCAGCACCTAGAACATCCGCATATTGACAAAGTCTCCAGGGGTCAACTACAAAAGGCCGCATTGCTTGAATTGGCACATGTCTTGCACCAGTACATGGTGTCATCCTAAATTCTTGGGGGCTGTGTTCGCACCTAAATTTTAATCCAGCTTCAGTCCACTTTCATAGTGAGATAACACACTGGCAAAGTGACAAACAGTATGCTTTGGACTTTATCTAGTCCAAGGTGGATTTTCTGAGACAGATAATGTGGAAGGAAATTGCCAAGTCACTTTGCTGATGTGTTCTTCCACTCTGAAAGTAGACTGAAGCTGGATTAAAACTTTGGTGTGAACGCAGCCTGGAAGAACTCCATGCAGACCGAAGGGCAATATCAGCTGTGATATCATCTTGTGTTTAATAACAATACAGGATGCTGGACTAGATGGGCTGTGGCTTGATCCAGCAAGGGCTCCTCTTATATTCCTATGAGACTTGAAGATCAAAGTACAAAGACTCAGGCACAAGCCCACAGCGGTGGTCCCAGCGGTGACTGGCACACTGGGGGCCATTCCAAAAGACCTCAGATGGCACTTAAAACCCCTCAACATTGACAAGATGGCCATCTGTCCACTGCAAAAGTCCACCCTGATGGGGTCTGCCCACATTATCCACCGATATACAATGTCATCTTAGGAACTTGGGAAGATCCAGATGCATTATGAAATATCAAAGCTGACTGTGCAATCATGATGATTATCTTCACAATTATAATTTGTCTTTTTTTTAATTAAGAAAGGGAACCAATAGTTATGGTTGGGCATGGATGGGGGGGGCAAGCTCAGCATCTGGCCATCCCACCTGCTGTAGAAGCAGAAGGATTGGCTCTTCTACCTCTGTTTTCTCACCCATTGAAGGGGACTCAAAGCGATTGACAAACCTTCTGTTCTTCTCCCCACAACAGAACACCCTGTGAGGTAGGTGGGGCTGTGAAAGCTCAGAAGAGAGCTGTGACTAGCCCAAGGTCACCCAGCTAGCTTTGTGGGGGAGGGTGGAATCAAACCCAGTGTTCCCAGATAAGAGTCTGGCTCCCTAACCACTAGACTCAGCTCCCCAACACCAGCATGGACACGAGGAGGAAAGCTTGGGGGCTGGCTATCCCACCTGCTTTATAAGTTTATTATCTTGTAATATATTATTTTCGATTCCATAATGTATTATTATAACATGTGATGTGTTATTGGATACTGTATTTTTTTTTTGTACTATGTAAACTTCCGTGGCAAAAAAAATTTCTTTGATATAAGCTATTGATTATTGATTATTCATGGAAAGGGCATTATAAATAAAGGTTTATTATTATTATTATTCAGTTGAAGTAGTAATAAGAGACGGAGCTCTATGGATGTGCACAAATGTATTTTTGACATGCAATCAGAGTAGATTCTAATGTCAAAAACCCAATTCGATTCGGATATTTAAGATCTGAATGTTATAAAATTTTATTTGAATCCAGTAACATCCGAATCTGTACATTCAAATATTAGATTCGGATTTAAAGATACTAATGTTGACAACATTCATATCTGTTATATGTATCTGTACGTATTCCATAAAAATCCATATGCATCCCGAATGATCCCGTATGCATTCCGTTTTAATCCTGTATTTTAAGTGCAAGATACGTATAATTTTCACCCAGATTCGTATACGACAGATATGAATCTACACATTCGAATTATCAAAAAACCAGTAAAGGATTTTCAGAAATCCGATGCGAGTTCAAATGTGCAAATTTGGATTTTCAAAAATCTGATTCAAGTTCAAATGTTGACATTCGACGGATACAAATCAGAAATTTGAATTTTTGAATATCCGTGCCTATCCCTACAGAGCTCTCCTTCTCTGGAGTCTTCAGGCAGAGGCTGGACAGACATCTGGTAACCTCCAGGTTGGACTACTGTAATGCACTCTACATGGGGCTTCCCTTGAAGACAGTTCGGAAGTTGCAGCTGGTGCAAAATGCAGCCGCCAGAGTGCTGACAGGAACATCTAGCCGGACACATATTACGCCGGTTCTAAAAGAACTGCACTGGCTGCCAATTCACTTCCGAGCCCAATTCAAGGTGTTAACCTTGACTTATAAGGCCCTAAATGACTTGGGCCCCAGATATCTAAAGGAGCGCCTTCTCCCGTATTGACCTGCCCGTGTTTTAAGATCTGGAGGGGAGGCCCTTCTGGTGATCCCCCCGCCTTCAGTAGCTAGGTGGGTGGGCACCCGGGAGAGGGCCTTCTCTGTAGTAGCCCCCAGGCTGTGGAATGGTCTCCCCCTCGAGGTGCGTCAGGCCCTTTCTTTGCTCCTATTTAGGAAGGCGGTGAAAACCTTCCACTTTACGGAGGCCTTTGGTTAAATGTTCCCCACACTTCCCCCCACTAAAAACCACTGCTGTTTTTAATTATTCTTGTATTTTTAAAGTTATATTTTTAAACCTGTTTTGATACCGTTTTTATACGTTTGTTTTAAATGCTGTGAGCCGCCCAGAGACCCCTGGGTCTGGGGCGGCATATAAATGTAAATATAAATATAAATCTGTCTGGGATGGTTTAGGGAATCCTGCATTGGTTGGGGGTTGGAGTGGATGACCCTGGAGCCCCTTCCAAATCTACGATTCTAAGAACAACCAGGAAGGGAGCCGATGGGCCGCCTCATTACCCGATGCACTAAGACTGCACAGACAGAACATAAAAAATGCCACCATAAAGTTGCAGCAATCTTGCAGAGGAAACGTACGCAAAGATGACAGTTTAGCAGCTGGAAACAAACTCGTGGGAAGCCCAGGGAAAGCGTGGAAAGTAGTGAGAATAAAATACTGTCGGATTTTAAAATTCAAATAAAAATCAGCGGCATCCTAGCGCGCCTGCCATTACTGTGGCGGAGAAAAAAGGTGGCTAAGATAATGTGTGCCTATCCCACGGGAGGGGAGAACTGGGGGGAAAGGTTTGGAGTTCGGAAAATGCTGAGATCTAAAAACCGAAAACCAATATTTCTGGGAGAAAAAGACACCTGCGCGTCCCGTGGTTACAGGCACATGAGATGCAGCGCCAAAGGAATGCGAATAATGTTTGGAAGACATTGGAACGTGTTGAATAGCAGTTCTGTGACTGCAGAAAAGCAACGTCGCCTGGAAGGCACGGAGCAGGAAATGGTTTCTCAAGATTCAGATCCACTGACTGCTAAGAAATCCACACATTGGCTTCCGGGCGTCTCAAGCTGAAGACAAGGGCAAACCCTCACCTGCTCCTGAGTCCTTGCCAATGGCCGAAAAAGGCATCCTGCCTGCCTCTAGGGCCTGGAGGGCGCACCTAGGGATCCATTCTGGAAGCCGTTGATACACCTATCTGACATGGATCTCTCTAGAAGAACAGGCCACAGCCCACCTAGTCCATAGGAACCTAAGAGGAGCCCTGCTGGGTCAGGCCACAGCCCACCTAGTCCATAGGAACCTAAGAAGAGCGCTGCTGGATCAGGCCACAGCCCACCTGGTCCATAGGAACCTAAGAAGAGCGCTGCTGGATCAGGCCACAGCCCATCTAGTCCATAAGAACCTCAGAGGAGCCCTGCTGGATCAGGACACAGCCCATCTAGTCCATAAGAACCTAAGAGGAGCGATGCTGGATCAGGCCACAGCCCATCTAGTCCATAAGAACCCAAGAGGAGCGCTGCTGGATCAGGCCACAGCCCATCTAGTCCATAAGAACCTCAGAGGAGCCCTGCTGGATCAGGCCACAGCCCACCTGGTCCATAAGAACCTAAGAAGAGCCCTGCTGGGTCAGGCCACAGCCCAGCTAGTTCATAAGAACCTAAGAGGAGCGCTGCTGGATCAGGCCACAGCCCATCTAGTCCATAAGAACCTCAGAGGAGCCCTGCTGGATCAGGACACTGCCCATCTAGTCCATAAGAACCTAAGAGGAGCCCTGCTGGATCAGGGCACAGTCCATCTAGTCCATAAGAACCTAAGAGGAGCCCTGCTGGATCAGGACACAGTCCATCTAGTCCATAAGAACCTAAGAGGAGCCCTGCTGGATCAGGACACAGTCCATCTAGTCCATAAGAACCTAAGAGGAGCCCTGCTGGATCAGGACACAGCCCATCTAGTCCATAAGAACCCAAGAGGAGCCCTGCTGGATCAGGACAATGCCCATCTAGTCCATAAGAACCCAAGAGGGGCCCTGCTGGATCAGGGCACAGCCCATCTAGTCCATAAGAACCTAAGAGGAGCCCTGCTGGATCAGGTCACAGTCCATCTAGTCCATAAGAACCTAAGAGGAGGCCTGCTGGATCAGGACACAGTCCATCTAGTCCATAAGAACCTAAGAGGAGCCCTGCTGGATCAGGACACAGCCCATCTAGTCCATAAGAACCCAAGAGGAGCCCTGCTGGATCAGGCCACAGCCCATCTAGTCCATAAGAACCTAAGAGGAGCCCTGCTGGATCAGGCCACAGTCCGTCTAGTGCATGAGAACCTAAGAGGAGCCCTGCTGGATCAGGCCACAGCCCATCTAGTCCAGCATCCTGTCTCACACAGGGGTCCACCAATGGCTTCTGGGCATTTCAAGCAGGAGGCAAAGGCAAAACTCTCACCTGCTCTCAGTTCCGTGCAACAGGCTTTTCGACGTGTCTCCACAACCCGGGGGGTGGGGGAGGCACCTAGGTACCCCTCATAGGAGCCACTCTCTGACCTCCGTGGACACGTGCAACCCACAAGAAGCCATATCGGCTGCCACTGATGAAAGCCTCACAGTTAACCTTCTCTTTCATGAGCCCCATTCAAGGGAAAAGCGCAAGATGTTTAAGGCCCGAGTCCTGGCCTCTTTGTCCTGGAAAAGAAAGGAAATGTGAACATTGCCTATCTGGACAGGCTGAAAAGACTTTGACACCCGGGATGGGCTCTGCCTTCTGCTGACCACAGGGTGCCTCCCTTTGGGAGTCTGCAGGTCCACACACAAAGTTCCAGGTGGGACAACTGGCTTCAGGCCCGGTTATGGCACGGAAACTGCCTTGGTCGCCCTGGTTGATGACCTACTCCGGGAGAAAGACAGGGGGAATGTTGCCCTGCTGGTTCTCCTGGACCTCTCAGCGGCTTTTGATACCATTGACCACGGTATCCTTCTGGAGAGGCTACGGAGTCTAGGAATTGGAGGCAGTGCTTGGCATTGGTTCCACTCCTATCTCCAGAGCCGATCTCAGATAGTGGTGATGGGAGAGACGGAGTCGACACCCTGGGAACTCACTTGTGGGGTCCCCCAGGGCTCAATCTTATCTCCCATGTTATTTAATATCTACATGAAGCCGCTGGGAGAGATCATCAGGAGATTTGGAGTGAGGTGTCATCAATACGCAGATGATACCCAGCTCTATCTCTCTGTGCCATCTGAATCAGGAGAGGTGGTTGAAGTGCTTGACAGGTGCTTGGAGGCGGTAATAGGCTGGATGAGGGCCAATAAATTGAAACTGAATCCAGACAAGACAGAGGTGCTGTGTGTTGCAGGCTCTCGGGTCCAAGTAGTTGGGAGATACCCTGTCCTTGATGGGGTTACAATATCCGGGAAGGGACAGGTGCGAAATCTGGGGGTACTCCTGGACTCTGCGCTAACACTTGAAGCTCAGATGGAGGCCGTGGCCATCCTTTTTTGGACAGAGATGACCTGGCCACAGTTATCCACGCTCTGGTAACCTCCAGGTTGGACTACTGTAATGCTCTCTACATGGGGCTTCCCTTGAAGACGGTTCAGAAGTTGCAGTTAGTGCAAAATGCAGCTGCCAGAGTGCTGACCGGAACAGCTAACCGGACGCATATCATGCCGGTTCTAAAAGAACTGCACTGGCTGCCAATTCACTTCCGAGCCCAATTCAAGGTGCTAACTCTGACTTATGAGGCCCTAAATGACTTGGGCCCCAGATAGCTAAAGGAGCGCCTTCTCCTGTATCGACCTGCCCTGCCCGTGTCTTAAGATCTGGAGGGGAGGCCCTTCTGGTTATCCCACCGCCTTCAGAGCTAGGCAGGTGGGCAACCGGGAGAGGGCCTTCTCAGTAGTGGCCCCCAGGCTGTGGAATGGTCTCCCCTTGGAGATGCGTCAGGCCCCTTCTCTGTTTCTGTTCAGGAAGGCGGTGAAGACGCACCTCTTCACTCAGGCCTTTGGCTAAAAGCCCCGCCCCCGCCCCGCCCCCGCCCCCGCCCCCGCCTCCCCCAGTGCACATTCCACTGTTTTTTTATCTCTCTTTTTTAGTATTATTATTATGTTGGATTTTAAACCTTGTATTGGTTTTAGCATTGTCTTATACAGATTTGATATGTGTGTGTGTTAAAATGTTGTGAGCCGCCCAGAGACCCTTGGGTATGGGACGGGATATAAATATAAATATAAATAAATAAACTGCCAGGTGGAGGAAGGAAGGAAGGAAGGAAGGAGAGAGCTGGAGGGAAGGGAGAGAGGAGGGAAGGAAGGAAGGAAAGAAGGCGAGTGTTGGAAAGAAGGGAGGAAGGAAGGAAGGAAAGGATAAAGCTAGAGGGAAGGAAGGAGGGAAGGAGAGAGCAGGAAAGAAGGCTGCATGTGCGGGGGGGGGGCGATTGCACCACGTTGCGCGTCCCATAGCACGACCAATGGACGGCGCAGCCCCTCGGAAAGGCCTTTCGCCTCCAGTGAACGTCCTGCGGGGGACCTGTGCGGCCCCTCCCTCCCGGCCCCTCCCTTCCGACTGTCCATCGGTCCGGGGCGCCTTGCAAGGCTCGCGCCCAAAGGCATCCAAGTGGCTGCGCGCTCCGCCTCCATCCATTCTTTTATGACTTTGTCACCGGCCGGCGCTGCGCCTGCGACGGGGGGGGGGGGGCGTGTAGAAAGGGGGGCACCTGCCCTTGCCCCAGAAATTCCTCCCCCTGTTTTTATTTTAAAAACAAGACAGGACTCTTCAGTTGCATGGAAAACCCTCTGTGAAATGGGTCCAAACCAGACCCCGAAAAGTGGCAGCATTTGTATTATCTAAGAGGGGTCTGAATTCCACCCTGTCCTGCTCCCATTCAGTGGCCCTTGAGCACCCATTGCCTAAAAGTCTGCCGAAGAGACAGAATCTGGGTCAACATAGCTGAGTAGCAGCACACGTGAAAAGGATCCGGGTGTCCTGGTTGATCACAGGATGAACATGAGTCAGCAATGTGATGCAGCTGCAAAAAAGGCAAACACCATCCTAGGATGCATCAAGAGGAGTATTGAGTCTAGATCATGAGAAGTCATTATTCCCCTTTGCTCTACTTGTTCAGACCTCGTCTAGAGTCCTGTGTCCAGTTCTGGGCACCCCAGTTCAAAAAAGACATTGGCAACCTGGAGCAAGTCCAAAGGAGGGCGACCAAAATGGCGAGTGATTTGGACACCATGTCCTACGGGGAACGGTTGAAGGATCTAGGAATGTTTAGCCTGCAGAAGAGAAGACTGAGAGGAGACATGATGGTGGTCTTCAAGTCTCTGAAGGTCCATCACAGTGCAGAGGGATTGTCCCTATTCTCACTTGCACAAGATGGGAGCACTAGAAACAACGGGATGGAACTTCAAGGGAGTCAATACAGATCAGATATTAGGAAAAACTTCCTGACAGTGAGGGCGATCAGTCAGTGGAATAGGTTGCCATGGGAGGTGGTGGGTTCTCCTTCACTGGAGGTCTTCAAGCAGAGGCTGGACCTACATCTCTCTGGGATGGTCTAGGGAATCCTGCATTGAGCAGGGGGCTGGACTGGATGACCCTGGAGGTCCCTTCTAACTTCTCCGCTACTTATTTGGATATTTCAAAAAAAGCAGGGCAGAATAAGTAGCCAATGTTGCATTCACGTCTAAATTTTAATCCAGCTTCAGTCCACTTTCAGAGTGAGAGAATACATCAGCAAAGTATCGCACTTTCTTTCAACATTACCTCACTTGGAAAAAAGCCACCTTTGGACTGAATAAAAGAGAACAGAAAACAATTAGTCACTTTGCTGATACCTTCCTCACTTGGACACTGGTCTCAAACTGGATTATAACTGAGGTGTGCGATGCAACAGAGACGGTTTGCCGGTGGGAATGTCCCCATTCCAGTCTGCCCCTCCCCCAACAGGAACATTCTAGGCTAGAAAAGATGGATTAGGGATTGATTGAGGACACTCTATTGTGTCTAAGATGCTTTCGAAATGTTTTATTTTTATTTTTATTTTGCTAGTGATGTGAAACTGTATTCTGGCCAATGTTTTGGCCACAGCTGAGGGTTTCATCTTCAGAAGAAGAGATATTGAACCGTTAAGTTTTGGATTAGTTTGCTTCTTCCCATGGCAGCATGAAGGAAATGAGATGAAAAATTCCTGAAATAATCAGCGGCCGAGGCTTTCTCTGGCCACCCATTCAGTGGCCATGGCCTCCCCTCCCCTCCCCTCCTGTGCTGACTTCTGCCCTCTGATCCTTGGCTCTCCTAACGAGCATGTAAAAAGCCCATGACCTCTGTGGGGTCCCTCGTGCCAAGGTTGTCCCGCTGAAAGGGGACCCAGTTGGGGACCTCTGTGCCTGGATCCCATTAAGGCCTCTGGTGGGCAGCCAACGCCATTCCGAAGGCAGTAGGATACATTATTTCAGCCTCTTGTGTGTTTTGGGCAGGAGCAACAAATTCACAGCTTTTTTTATTTAGAAGAAGAAGAGCTGGCTTTTCTACCCTGCTTTTCTCACCCATTTAAGGGGACTCAAAGTGCGGGACAAACCTTCTGTTCTCCCCACAATAGACACCCTGTGAGAGCTCAGCAGAGAGTTGTGACTAGCCCAAGGTTACCCAGCTGGCTTTCTGGAGGAAGAAGAATTGGCTTTTCTACCCCACGTCTCTCACTCTTTTAAGGGGACACTAAGCTGCTGTCAAAGCTGCTGACAAACCTTTTGTTCTTCTCTCCACAACAGACACCCAGTGAGAGCTCAGAAGAGAGCTGTGACTAGCCCAAGGTCACCCAGCTGGCTTTGTGGAGGAAGAAGAATTGGCTTTTCTACCCTGCTTTTCTCACCCATTTAAGGGGACTCAAAGCAGCTGACAAACCTTCTGTTCTTCTCCACACAACAGACACCCTGTGAGGTAGGTGGGGCTGTGAGAGCTCGGAAGAGAGCTGTGACTAGCCCAAGGTTACCCCAGCTGGCTTCATGGGGGAGGGCAGATTCGAACCCAGTATTCCCAGGTAAGAGTCCGGCTCCCTAACCGCTAGGCCAAACTGGCTAGCCACCTTCAACTTCCGCTTGCGATGGCCGGATGCAGCTGTTGGACCACTCTGTGGGCCAGGATCCTGGACTCGATGGGCTGCATCCTGACCCAGGAGGAAGGCGCCTCTCAGGTTCTGCGTGGCACACCTGGCCTCCAGGAACCTGGTTGCTGGGCAGCCCGGCTGCTCGCTGCTTCCCACCCCGAGCTGCCAGGTCAGGGCGTTTATTCGTATTTCTCTCCCACTCCGAACTCAAGGGTCTCGGGTCTTTGTGGCGCTAAGATCGGTGTAAAGAACAGATAACAGAAGGGAGCTAAGGCGACGTCGGTGACTGCCAGGGGATGCCCGCGGTGCCCCTGCAAAGGGATCGCTGCATCCCAGGCGGAGGTGGCATTATGATTGATAGGCAGGCAGGCAGGCAGGCAGGCGGGCGGGCGGGCGGGCGAGCGAGCGAGCGCACCAGTTCCAAAGGCATTTCCTAGGAGACTCCGAGTCCGGTTCCAGCAGCGCAGCGCAGCCTCCGATCCAATCCAATCCAATCTCCCGCCTGCAGGGCCTTACTAGTGGAAGCCCCGCTTGCTCTGCTTTGGAGCGCGGGACGGGCGCGTCCTCTAGCGCGCGACCGGGGCATAGGAGGGCGGGGCTTCCTCTGCCTGTGCTCTCCTCCCCGCCTGCCTCCTCCTCCTCCTCCCTCCCCGAACCCCCCTCGGCCCCTCCATCCGGCCCCTTTGAGCAGCCGCCCCCACCTTCCCCCTTCCCTCCCCCTCCCCCTCCCATCCAGAACCCAGACGGCTTTCGCCGCGCTTCACTGAAAGGCGCCCCCACCGACGAGGCCCCTCTGGACGGCAACCCCCGTACCTGCTCGCCCCCCAAGTCGCGTGGACGGGCAGGCAGGCGGCGGCGGGACCCGGGGGAGCCCTTTGACGCCCCGCCCGCGCTCCGCTTACCTGCCGGCACGTCGAGGAGCCGCCGGATCATTACAGTGACAGCCGATCGCGCGGGGCGGGGGCGGGGGCGGGGGCGGGGGCGGGGGCGGGGGGACCAGACTTGAAGCCGGCGAGGATGGAAGGCGAGCGAGTCTCCCCCCGACCCACACCGCCTTCACCTGGAAGCACCAGGTCGCCTACCTGCCTACCTGCCTGCCCCTCGGGGCCGAGACCGTCCCAAAAGCCTGGCGAGGGAGAGAGGGAGGGAGGAAGGAAGGGAAGGGAAGGAGGGAGACGATCGGCGGCGTCCTTTGAAGGGGGGAGGGGAGGGGAGGGGGCGACAGGTGGATTAAACCCTTTTGGATGCTCATGAAAGATTCAGGCGCGTCTCTTGTTAAATTTAATTGGGAGAAACTCCGCGCAGGATCTCGCTTAAGAAGTCGGCTGACAACGCCACCGCCGCTGTCTCGGGGGGGCTGGGGGGGCTGTTTACTCGTTGCTGCCTCCCCCCCACCCGCATTAGGCAGCATTGTGCACCTCGCTCACTGCGGCTGTGGTCACACGGAAGGTTTAATCCGTCTTCAGTCCACCTTCAGAGCGAGATAACATCAGCAAAGTGACAGGCAATTTTCTTTCCACATTGGCTGTGTCACACTTAAGGTTTAATCCAGTTTCAGTCCACCTTCAGAGCGGCAGAACACATCATCGAAGTGAGTAGTAATTTTCTTTCCACGTTGGCTGTGTCACACTTAAGGCTTAATCTAGTTTCAGTCCACCTTCAGACCGGGAGAACACATTGCCAAAGTGACTAGTACATTTCTTTCCACATTGGCTGTGGTCACATTTAGGTTTAATCTGGCTTCAGTCCACCTTCGAAGAGAGAGAACACATCAAAAAAGTGACCAGTGATTTTCTTTCCACATTGGCTGTGGTCACACTTAAGGTTTAATCCAGTTTCAGTCCACCTTCAGAGCGGCAGAACACATCACCAAAGTGAGTAGTAATTTGCTTTCCACATTAGTTGTGGTCACATTTAGGTTCTTAGGGACTAGATGGGCTGTGGCCTGATCCAGCAGGTCTCCTCTGAGGTTCTTATGGACTAGATGGGCTCTGGCGTGACCCAGCAAGGCTCCTCTTAGGTTCTTATGGACTGGATGGGCTGTGGCCTGATCCAGCAGGGCTCCTCTTAGGTTCTTATGGACTAGATGGGCTGTGGCCTGATCCAGCAGGTCTCCTCTGAGGTTCTTATGGACTAGATGGGCTCTGGCGTGACCCAGCAAGGCTCCTCTTAGGTTCTTATGGACTGGATGGGCTGTGGCCTGATCCAGCAGGGCTCCTCTTAGGTTCTTATGGACTAGGTGGGCTGTGGCCTGATCCAGCAGGGCTCCTATTAGGTTCTTATGGATTAGATGGGCTGTGGCCCGATCCAGCAGGGCTCCTCTTAGGTTCTTATGAACTAGATGGGCTGTGGCCTGATCCAGCAGGGCTCCTCTGAGGTTCTTATGGACTAGATGGGCTGTGGCCCAATCCAGCAGGGCTCCCCTGAGGTTCTTATGGACTAGATGGGCTGTGGCCTGATCCAGCAGGGCTCCTCTTGGTTTCTTATGGACTAGATGGGGTGTGGCCGGATCCAGCAGGGCTCCTCTTAGGTTCTTATGGACTACATGGACTGTAGCCTGACCCAACAGGGCTCCTCTTAGGTTCTTATGGACTGGATGGGCTGTGGCCTGATCCAGCAGGGTTCCTCTTAGGTTCTTATGGACTAGATGGGCTGTGGCCTGATCCAGCAGGGCTCCTCTGAGGTTCTTATGGACTAGATGGGCTGTGGCCTGATCCAGCAGGGCCCCTCTTAGGTTCTTATGGACCTAAGTTCCATCTGCCCTGCACCTACTCCAGCTGTGCCACGCCTTCCTCGAGGGAAATGCAAAGAGGGAAGAGACGCTCACTCCCAACCCGGAGTTCCATCTGCCCTGCACCTACTTCAGCTGTGCCACGCCTTCCTCCGGGGAGATAAAAAGAGGGAAGAGACGCACACATCCAACCTGGAGTTCCATCTGCCCTGCACCTACTCCAGCTGTGCCACGCCTTCCTCGAGGGAAATGCAAAGAGGGAAGAGACGCTCACTCCCAACCCGGAGTTCCATCTGCCCTGCACCTACTTCAGCTGTGCCACGCCTTCCTCCAGGGGATAAAAAGAGGGAAGAGACGCTCACACCCAACCCGGAGTTCCATCTGCCCTGCACCTACTCCATCTGCCCTGCACTCATTTCCTAGAGGCTGGTATGAAGAAAAACGAACACTTCATCCACCTCTGGTTTCAGCTGGGCCATGCTTTCCTCCTGGGAGCTAAAAAGGGGAGGGAGACATTGCTTATTATATATATTTTGATGTCTTATTTACTGAGATTGATTTTTTTACATGTTGTTGTATTGAATTCATTGTTTCATTGTAGGTTGTTGTCTGTGTAATTCTCATTGATTGTATATGTTTTATTTTGTCAGGCCCTTTGGAAGAAAGGGCATTAGAAATAAACGTTTTATTTATTATTATTATTTATTTATAGATGGGCTGTGGCCGGATCCAGCAGGGCTCCTCTTAGGTTCTTATGGACTAGATGGGCTGTGGCCTGATCCAGCAGGGCTCCTCTTAGGTTCTTATGGACTACATGGACTGTAGCCTGACCCAACAGGGCTCCTCTTAGGTTCTTATGGACTGGATGGGCTGTGGCCTGATCCAGCAGGGCTCCTCTTAGGTTCTTATGAACTAGATGGGCTGTGGCCTGATCCAGCAGGGCTCCTCTTAGGTTCTTATGGATCAGATGGGCTGTGGCCTGATCCAGCAGGGCTCCCCTTAGGTTCTTATGGACTCGATGGGCTGTGGCCTGATCCAGCAGGGCTCCTCTGAGGTTCTTATGGACTGGATGGGCTGTGGCCTGATCCAGCAGGGCTCCTCTGAGGTTCTTATGGACTAGATGGGCTGTGGCCTAATCCAGCAGGGCTCCTCTGAGGTTCTTATGGACTAGATGGGCTGTGGCCTGATCCAGCAGGGCTCCTCTGAGGTTCTTATGGACTAGATGGGCTGTGGCCTGATCCAGCAGGGCTCCTCTTAGGTTCTTATGGACTAGATGGGCTGTGGCCGGATCCAGCAGGGCTCCTCTTAGGTTCTTATGGACTAGATGGGCTGTGGCCTGATCCAGCAGGGCTCCTCTTAGGTTCTTATGGACTACATGGACTGTAGCCTGACCCAACAGGGCTCCTCTTAGGTTCTTATGGACTGGATGGGCTGTGGCCTGATCTAGCAGGGTTCCTCTTAGGTTCTTATGGACTAGATGGGCTGTGGCCTGATCCAGCAGGGCTCCTCTGAGGTTCTTATGGACTAGATGGGCTGTGGCCTGATCCAGCAGGGCTCCTCTTAGGTTCTTATGGATCAGATGGGCTGTGGCCTGATGCAGCAGGGCTCCCCTTAGGTTCTTATGGACTCGATGGGCTGTGGCCTGATCCAGCAGGGCTCCTCTGAGGTTCTTATGGACTGGATGGGCTGTGGCCTGATCCAGCAGGGCTCCTCTGAGGTTCTTATGGACTAGATGGGCTATGGCCTGATCCAGCAGGGCTCCTCTGAGGTTCTTATGGACTAGATGGGCTGTGGCCTGATCCAGCAGGGCTCCTCTGAAGTTCTTATGGACTAGATGGGCTGTGGCCTGATCCAGCAGGGCTCCTCTTAGGTTCTTATGGACTAGATGGGCTGTGGCCGGATCCAGCAGGGCTCCTCTTAGGTTCTTATGGACTAGATGGGCTGTGGCCTGATCCAGCAGGGCTCCTCTGAGGTTCTTATGGACTACATGGACTGTAGCCTGACCCAACAGGGCTCCTCTTAGGTTCTTATGGACTGGATGGGCTGTGTCCTGATCCAGCAGGGTTCCTCTTAGGTTCTTATGGACTAGATGGGCTGTGGCCTAATTCGGCTCCTCCTGGAAATCTCCTCTTAGGTTCTTATGTTCATGCATGAGAAAGATGGGTGCGTGAACAGAAGCAGCCCCAAGGCCGGGAACATCCATTCTCCCACCTAGATGGAGTGGCATTGATTAAGCAAGGGCTGCTCTCTGGGCTTTAGATTGCAGCCTTGCAGATGCCGCATGCCCTATGATTTTTATGTCTTGGCCATCCGGTTATTTCCTCCCCCCCCCCCGCCCCGCCCCATTGAAGACAGCTTTGTTGCACACAGATGCCAGCTTGAATTAGCTCAATTAATCTGACTTGTCCATTTCAAATCAAGCTAATGAGAACTGGAGCCTATGATGAAAACGTGAATGAAGAAAATCCAATGAAAGGAAAGATAGGTAGTCATTGAGCCTGCAAGGTCCCTGGATCTTAACCTGGGATTCTACACCTTCGGATGCCCACCTAGATCTTCAGGGAGCCCGCGACTTCCCGTTTGGGTTCCCTGGTACAGGTCATAGGGCTAGAAAACCAAAGAGATCATGGATTTTGCAGCAGGTGTCACCAATACCTGCTCAGTGCATGCCTGCATTGCTAAACACTCTGCATGAGTGAAAATTCCATTAAAAAAGGATTGTGAATTAAACTGCATAGTCTCCATGCACAGACAGAAGGAAACTCCTTTTGGAGATCGACATGAGAACCTAAGGGGAGCCCTGCTGGGTCAGGTCCACAGCCAAGTAGTCCAGCATCTTGCTCCACGCAATGGGCCACCAATTCCTTCCGGGCATCTCAAGATGAAGACAAAAGCAAAACATTCACCTGGATCCAACCTGTCCAGATGCAATTGGCTGACAAGTCAGCAAGTGTCATTTTACCTCTGTATAAATCTATGGCCAGGCCACATCTGGAATACTGTGTACAATTCTGGTCACCACACCTCCAGAAGGACGCTGTGGAACTGGAAGAGGTGCAGAACAGGGCAACCAGAATGATAAAGGGGCTGGAACAAAATCCCTTACGAAACCAGGCTGCAACGTCTAGGCCACTTTAGTCTGGAAAGACTGCGTTTAAGATTGAAGGATACAAAAACATGTACAGTATAGAAAAGGTGGATAGAGAAAACTTATTTTCTCCATCACACAACACTAGTGCACGGTTTTAAATTTGTTGAATTTTAAGGTGTTTTTAAGTTGTGCATCTTGTTTTATTTGTATTTCATTTTAATCTCTATCTGTTCTTAATTTGTATCTTGTTATAATCTATTTTAACCTATTGTAACCCGCCCAGAGACCTTTGGGTATGGGGCGGGATAGAAATGTAAATAAATAAATAAATAAATAAATAAATAAATAAATAAATAAATAAATAAAATCAGGGGGCATCTATGAAGCTGATGGGTAGGAAAGGGGAAGTATTTTTTCACCCAAAGGGTCATTGGTCTGTGGAATTTGCTGCCGGAAGAGGTGGAAACAGTTACCAGCCTAGATGGCTTCAAGGAAGGGTGAGACAAATTTACGGATGACAGATGTATCAGTGGTTATTAGAATGGATGCCTAAGTACATCTTTCAGGCTGGGGGGACAAGCAGGAGGCCTCCAAGGCTATCTGCTGGGATTTGAGAGGAAGGTTTGCCTTTGTCTCTCCTGGAGATGACCATGGGCAATTGGTGGGCCACTGTGTGAGGCAGGATGCTGGACTAGATGGTCTGTGGCCTGATCCAGCAGGGCTCCTCTTAGGTTCTTATGACTGCTTTGTGAGATGGGATGCTGGACTAGATGGGTTGTGGGCTGTTCAAGCCAGGCTCCTCTAAATCGTGGAGGACAGGTGTATCAATGGCTACTTGAATGTACCACGTCCAGGTTGGCGAGATGAGCAGGATGCCTTTCAAGGCTATTTGCAGGGGACTCAAAGCAGGTGGAGCTTTTGCCGTTGTCTTCTGATTGAGGTGCCCGGGACCAATTGGTGGACCACTGTCTGAGACAGGATGCTGAACTGGATGGGCTGTGGCCTCATCCAGCAGGGCTCCTCTTAGGTTCGTATGCTACATGCCAGGCCAAACTATTTGCTATTAATTCCTGTCTTTCTCCTGTGTTGCTCTTTGGTGCTTTAATTTCCAATGCAGGTTTTGAACCCTGAAACCACTGTGTGTAGTTGGGCCTCCCAAATTTAGAAAATACTCCTTTTTGGATGTCTGCTCCCATGATCCTTAGTCCAAGTGGTACCCCCTGGAGCCCGCCGCCTAGTGGCAACTTTGTAATCTACGTTGGGGGTATTCAACTTGCTGAGGATAACTCCCAGCATTCCGTGCCTAGCGTTCAGTGCCAACTCTTCTGGGGCTGGCTGGCACAGAATGCTGGGGATTGTAGTTCAGGAACATCTGGAGGGCTGAAAGTTGAGCGTCTCTCTGTTAGAGTGATCCAGAGTTTATTTTAGGTCCTGGAAATGCATCACTAAAGGCTACCTGGTTAAAAAAGAAAGAAGGAAGAAAAACCATCCTTCTAGAGGGTAGCTAAATTTTGCAAAGGTGCCTCTTTGACCCCTAAAATAGGCTCAGCAACAGCTGCATCCAAGTAAGCCCCTTACGCCGTTCTGTCCCGCTAACTTTAAGATGAGCGTGTAACCTCTACGAATTAAAGCGTTGCTTCCATCAGCTCCTTTAGCTATCAGGATGGGATAAGTACACACAGATGGACTCTTTGTACGGAATAAGAAAGTCTGCAAGATGTTTTGAAAGATGAATACAGCAGGTAGGAAGATCTCCACCGACACCCAACGTAATCACAAATTTTGCAAGCACAGGGCGTCCCGGCTAAAGCCGCCACCTGGGAAGGGAAGAATAAGCAAGAGGCAGTGAATAAGAAATGCAGGTTGGCTAAAAATATATATATATAAGCACAAACAACTTCGTTGCTTGAAAGGGCTGGCCAGATTTTATATTTCTGGGAGAGGGAGTTGATTGGAATTAGGACCGTGTCCAGGCCGTCTGAAGTCCTGGGCAATGGGTGGGGTTGCCTAAAGCGGAGAAAGTTCTTGGCTGGCAATGTTGCTGGAGGGATACATGTCCACATTAAGCCCAGGGCTGGCAGGTCTCTCCTTGGATCGGAGCTCTTCCGGGGACATATTATGGGCCCAAGATGGGATAGTCCCTCTTAGCTCTGGACCCCACCAGAGGCCTATTCACACTTGGCTGTATTCTAGGATATATCTCAGCATAGGGACCTGTGCTCTGAGTGCTACTGCAGACTCTGGCAGACCTCCCTTAGGGCCTGCTGTAGCCTACACTAGCATGTGGACAGAAGGCCCCTATTCCAGGATATATTCCAGAATAAAGTCAAGTGCGAATAGGCCCCTGGTCTCAGCTACACCAGAAACCATCCAGGGCAGCGGCTTATGGCTTTCAGTTGCCAGGAGGCCTGCTTGAGGAGGAGAACCTTGCCGTCTCTCCCAGGGATGGTCTAGTGGTGGCATCCTAGACCCCTCTGCCCTCTGGGTGACTCTCCAGCCTGGATGGGCCCTGATAATCTGGGGCTGCTTCCTTGCAGGACTGGGTCCCTCTTGTCAGCTGCTCTGGACTCCACCTGGCTGCCTCAATGTGTGTGTGTGTGTGTGTGTGTGTGTGTGTGTGTGTGTGTGTGTGTGGCTTATTTGCAATGTTTTTTATGCTGTGCAATTTTTAGAATGTATTTTTATTATACTGATTTTATTATTTCTTTGCATTGCATATTCTCTGTTTGTTGTAAACCGCCTTGGGCAAATTTTCTTTTGGAAAGGCGATATACAAATAAAATGGAAATGAAGATGAAAAAAAATAGTTTTATTGGCAAGCGTTTGGGTATGATTGGTGCCTCTGATGCAACCAACCCAAAAACAGGTGGAGAGGACTGCAGTCCAACAGTGAAAGGGCAAACAAGGAAGCCTCCATCTTATTTATTATTTATTTATTTGCATTTTTATCCCACCCTATACCCAATGGTCTCAGGGCAGGTAACAACATTTAAAATCAAACATCTATTAAAACAATAACAGTGCCGGTTCAGCCAGAGGCCAGGGCAAAGAGGTGAATCTTCATTGCCTTCCTAAACGTGTACAGTGAAGGTGCCTGATGCACCTCAAGGGGGAGACTATTTCATAGCCTAGGGGCCATCACTAAAAAGGCCCTCTTCCGGGTGTCCAGCCCTTCCGTTACTGAAGGTGGTAGGATAGCCAGGAGGGCCTCCCCTCCAGATCTTAAGGCATGGGCAGGTTAATATGGAGGAAGGTGTTCCTTTAGATGTGTACTACATCCGCCTCAAAAGTGCCAAGTGGTTGTGGGAGCCTGGAACAAGAATCCCAAAAGACACCATGGGTAGGGATGGGAGCGAGATGAGATCAGGTCCAACGCTATTTGCTACATTTCATCAAGTCTGGTAGGGGGATGAGGTGGTACCTCTTGACATAAAACCTCCCTGAAGCTACTTTGAACTGGCTTGAGAAAAAGTAGATTCAACATTCTGTTGACTGAAGGCTTGTCCCAGTGTGAAGCATGCACTGCGCCCTAACTCAGACCCCCTAATGATGTCCACAGTGGGTGGCAAATGGATGTGTTTGCCTCCAGTGGGGAGTGAAGACAGAGCATTATGCAAGGTTCCCCCAAGCATTCCACGATAGACAGATCCATGTGATCAGAAAGGTTCAGCCCAGAACCATTTGTGATCGTGCCCCTGCCAAGAAAAGGAAGTTGCCTGTAGCTTACTGTGCTTTGTTTTATTTCTCACTGCCCGGTTGTCACCAGTAGATCTTCTGCCCACGTCCATAGAAGCATGCAGAAGGCACATCTACAGATTTTGGATTACTGGGAGACCACTACAGAGCGCACTGCCAAAATAGCTTCCTCAGGGACACCAGTTCTAAGAATCTTCATTCCTATCCATTCAGAGAGCTCAGGGATTCTGCAAGGGTTCATTTGGGCCAGTGCCATCATGTGGGCGTCACTATTCCAGACCATGCCTTGCTGTAGTCTGAATCAGAGGGTCTCACTGGTCCCGATGCACTGGTTTGGATCTCAGTGAGGCACTGCAGATAGGCCCTGGTTCTCTGAGGCCAAGTTCCCACTTGGCAATTTAATCCGATTTTATTCTTTAGTGCCCAGCAGTGGAGAAACCCTTCTCCCCTCTCTCCTCCCCTTAGCAGAACCCTCTGTCCATGCAGTCAGCAATTGGACACCGTCATTCCCTGAATTCATTGGGGTGGGCAATTCAAACCCCACCCTCTGTATAAACCTGCTCCTGGATCATATCATGGAGTCCTTTGGCAGTGGTTTTTGTTTACCGCTTCTCCCCTCCACTGTAGCACAGCTTCTTTCTCACGTTAACAAGGCAGTAGAAGATTAAAGATCATTTCCTTCTTATAATGGTGTTTAGCACTAGATCTGTAGATCAGAGTAGCGCAAAATGGCAGGGAGGGAGGCAAAAGGGGTTGATGGCAAAGACAGTCATGGGAGGGAGGGAGGGAGGGAGCAGGCAGCCTTTTACAAAAGCCAACACACTTTACAACCCCACGACCAAGGCTGCTAAAGTCTGATTGCTGCCAGCGAGTCCCTCTTATTGAAATCAGGCATCTTCACAATCGCCCATCCCTGCTACATTTGTCTGATCTTGTTACATTGTTGTGTGTGTGCCTTAGCTACTGCGGGCTCTATTCATTTTCACCTCCTCCACCTCTCCTTTCAGCCAGTGGTAGATTTCCTTAGTCCAGAATGAAGAGCCCAGGGAAAAAAGGACTACAGCAGAGGAAATCACATATTCTCACTGGGTCAGGGGAAACTAAGGAGAATGCGCCTAAAGCATGGTTCCCTCCCCCCAAAACCCACTTGTGTTCCCATTTTGCTAAGTAAAGTGGAGTATTTATAATCCAGCAGCGAGACCTCTTTTGATCCAAATATAGATAATCCGCATATCGGGACCTTTAATCCTCAGAAAGTGTAGATTCTTTTAAGATGTGAGCGCTTGAAATGGACTCAAAGCTGATTATAATCTGTTTGGGAATGCATCCTGAGTGACTCGCATCTCATTGCCATTAATGGGACCCTCCCTCCCTCCACCGCAACATACACCCCAGTGCAAAAATAGCCGGTGGATTCCGCCACGTGTGTTTTGGGACCACAGGAGGGGACTGAATCCCCAATGTGGGTTGTGACCTCCTCTAGTCTTCTGGGATTGCTGATTGCCCTTGGAACAAAATTGCTCTTTGTCGACATCTTCAATAGCTCAGGCCTTAGGGATAATATTTCATTCAGCGTCTGGAATCATTCCAGCAAATGAATCGCCGGAGCCGCTGCTGCGCAAAGAAGGAACTTTTCCAAATGTTGCTTTTATTGGAAGACTTTTCACTATTCTGGGCTGTTATCCTAATCATATCTGCTAGGAACTCCTTTTACTGAACGGAACGTCAAAGAAAACACACTCTGGATTGCAGCACCGGTGGAGTGAAAATTATTTTAACAACTCTGAGAGCATGAAATCACATGCATTTAGGAGATTGCATTATGATTCAGTTAGGATGTTTCCCCTATTAACTCATCTGTGACTTCTCCACCTAAAAATTGCTGAATAGGATCCTGGGAGCAAAATCTATGAAGAAGAAGAAGAAGTTGGCTTCTCTACCCTGCTTTTCTCACCCATTTTAGGGGACTCAGAGAGGCTGACAAACCTTCTGTTCTTCTCCTCACAACAGACACCATGTGAGGTAGGTGGGAGCTTAGAAAGAGAGCTGTGACTAGCCCAAGGTCACCCAGCTGGCTTTGTGGAGTAGGGCAGAATCAAACTTGTTATTCCCAGATAAGATTCTAGTTCCCTAACCACTAGACCAAATTGGCTTACTTTTTTCAAATACTATATTCACTTTTGGACAAGATGTTAAGGCTAAGTCTAAGCCTAACCTAAAGCCTCAGCCTAATTCTTACTCAAGGTCCTGGTATTCTTGGCCCAGTCGAGGACCTTCTGGTTTGGTCCTGAATTGCACAGAGCCTCTGAGCCATTAGCCTTTATGTTCCTCCTGCCTCTGTTTCCCTTTCTTTTCGGGCTGGTCTCCTTTGAACTCCACGAGGGCATTTGTGCCATTAAGAACGAGCAGGAGGGCCTGAATTTTCCACCCCTTTCCCCCCTCTAAGTCATTTTTTTCTCACTTCCGCACAGCGTGTGGAGTGAATTTTAGCACCCGTAAACAGTTTGCACTCCTAGCTTCCGGCTAATTGACTCTGACAGTTAGTACAGTCAGCAGCTGAGCGGTGTCACTGGAAATTAGACTGCCGTGATAGACCGCCAGAAGCAAATTACTTTGTCACTCCTCAGCTGACTTGGAAATGTGGGGCTCTCTCTTTCACTTTGGGCTTTGAAAATTGTACACACACACACACACACACACAGACACACACTCTCTCTTCAATGTTTTTCATTTGTATTTTCTCTTCTTTCCTGCATGGCTTTCCTCCTCCTCCTCCTCCTCCTCTTCTTCTTCTTCTTCCCGCTGCTCTGTGCGTCTGAAGCCTGGATAGACTGCACTGGATTTGCTGCAAATCCCTTCCCCTCCATTCACGGAAAGCATCGGTGTGGCGAGACCTTCCCCTTTCAGTTACGTTGGTGAGGCTGGTCCTGGAAACCTGCTTTTAAAGAGGTCTCTGGCTTTCCCCTTTCCAGCTTGGAATGAGGGAGGGATGGAGGATTGTATGGCACCATAGCCTTCCCAGCTGACTTAGTTTCTCATACGCAACATGCTCCCCCCCCCTCGCCGCTCTGGTCGTTTTCCTGCTTTCCAGACATGTCTGCCACTCACCCGTCCATCTGCTGCCCGCACTGTCTCTGCCTGGGCTGGTAGCTGGCAGGCGTCTCTTTTTAGCCGCCGCGTCTATCACAGGTGTTTCAGTCTCTGTACATCCTTGGCTGCCACTTGTTTCTCTGCTGCGTCAGTCTTGTGTGTTTGGCCTTTGCACAATCACGGGTGTTTCTGGCAACAGGTTCGTGGTCTAGCTTTTTGACAGCTGACCAGGGGCGTAACCAATGTTAACTAGTGCTCACACTTGAAGCCCTAGTTAACTTTGGGCATTGCCGCCCCCCGCTATCAGATACTTTACCTTATTTGATCCTGGGCTCAGTTCTCCTCTGAGAGCCGCCATTTTGGCTGCAGGGCCCTCTGCGACTGCATGTGCGTTAGTGCGGTCGCCCGGATGATGCTGACGCTCTGTGCATGTGCAGTTGCGTCTATGGTAGTCCAAGGTGCCAGCATGCTTGCACAGCACCTCAGATGACCCCAGAGTGGTGGAAGAGGTGCAGGGTCTTACACCGCTCAATGCTCCAGGTATGTCCCTGTGTCATGCTCCACACCTAATCAACAATTAGTGAACTTCTGGTGAGGCAAGGGCACGTTTGGAAGCTGTAGCAGCCTCCTTGAAGTGCAGATGCTCCTCAGCAGAAGTTCACTAATTGTTCACTAGAGGCAGTAGTGTGAATAGGCCGCGCTCAAATGGCCTCAAGGAGTATCCATTCTAGTAGCCACTGATACACCTGTCCTCCATGAATCTGTCTAACCCGTCCTTCCTTAAAACCAGCTAGGATGGTTGCTGTTACTGTCAGGGGGTAACTGGTTGCCCCCCCTGTGGTAATAAATCTCCATCAGCATTCCATTCGCAGAGTCGCGCCTTGGTTCGTGCTGGAAACACAAAGTCCTGCTTTCCTGCTTTCCGGAAAAGCAAGCAATTCGCCTCTCTGTGTCTTGGCTCCAAGGCCTGTCAGCTTCAGCTGTCCAAGGTGCTGAAGGCCTGGCTTCCCGATCTGGATCTCCGATCCTGCTGAGGCTTGGCCCCTCCTTCTCCCCCTCTTCGCCAGTGTAAACAAAGAGTCAGGGACGCCGTAACTTCTCCGAAGAGGTTTATTGCATAGCAAGTTACATTCTCCTTCCAGCTCCCGACCAGCTAGGCAAGGCAAAGCAAAGGCACAGCCGTGCCCAGTTTTATACCTTTCCACTATCTGAGTTGGAGTGTCATATCCTGGCATTTCGCAAGTGTTACACAGTCTTACACAACTCTTGCACAATCCCTCTGATGTTGTCATCAGTCTTAGGAGAACTGGTGATGTGTTTTGCACACATCACCTTATGATGCAATTCCAGGAGTCTCCTGACTAAATACTAAGTTAGCTCCTGGTTATCTATTCTAACTTCTTTTTGCACACATCACTACATTTTCCTTCCACTGGCTTTTTAGCCTTGACAATCCCCTCCAAAATGTATTGATTTGTGCAGCTATAATATTTGAACTATGCCACACAGCACTCCAGCTCTTGGCCTGGATTACTAACTCTCTTTCCTTGGTCCTCTTTAGGTACCTTAGGATCCTTCACCTTTCTGCTGTCTCTATCCCCGTGTTTCTGGGTTTCATCTGGCATTTCCTGCCTCTTGAATACCCACTTGCCTCCTGCTATCACTGTGCAAGTGTTTGCAGTCTGTGTTACAAACCAATCTGGGGGCTTTCTAACTCTCTGAGTTCTCCTTGGTAGGATTACCTTTGTCCTTCCTTTTCCATCTCCACTATCTGACCTAGGCTGTGTTTGTGTTTGTTCATTTGCAGAAGTGTTAGTCTCACTATCTGTAGAACCTTCTTGCTTTAGTGCCCCTCCATTTCCAGCATCTGTGGCACTCTGCCCTAGCTTGAGAAAAACCTCCTTATTAATGTGGAGTCTTTCCCTGCTGGAATATCTCTCAAAGTTGGCACTCCTGGACAGTAAGATTTTTCCATGACTTGAACAAAATCTATAGCTGTTACCAGAATACTCCACAAACATTAACCTTTTCCAGAAATTTGCAGGTTCATATACATTATATACATTTGCATATTGCCCACAATCTCTTATACCTTTAAGGTTTGATGGTCTACCATACAGCATATGATAAAGCATTTCCTTTACAAAAGAATTCCAAACACGATTAGCAACATGATTAATATTCAAAATTGCCCCTCCCCACCTTTTCTGTGTTGTTTTTCTTTCTGCCATTAGTATCATATACAGATACTTTGTATGTTGATCCACAATGGCTATAAAATACTGATTCTTGCCCATAGTCTTTGCTAAAGGGCCAGCCAAATTTGCCTGCACAGTCCGAAACAATCTTTCTGTCGTGCGTCTGCTAAACTTGGCCACAGGAAAAACCTCAGGCTTTACCTTGCTGTGAACTGAACAATCCCAACGGTTTGAACAAATTTCCAGCTGAAATTTTGGACACACTCCCACTAGTTTCCCCACACTTGTGAAGCTCACATGTCCCATGACTTTCTGGTAATAATGGGCGCAGTTTAAGTGCAACAGCACATTATCAGCTAGCGCGCATTCAAGCCCGTAAGTCATCACATACACTTTGTTTCCCTTGACTGCCCTAGCACAAATCTCATCATTTATGCTAAAAGTACAATCATTCCCCTTGAAACACAAAGCATAATTACTGTTTGTTAGCTCAGATTCCCTGATTAAACAGTCTTGCAATTCCGAAACACACAATACATTTGAAAAATCCCTTTCAAAACATGGTATTTTCCCAGTTTCCATTGCAGATCCTCGCCCCCCCGATGCACCATTTGCATTAGGAGGCATCTCATCTTTCAGGAGCTTTTCACAATTGGCCATGTGAAAACTTGCCCCCAAGTCCAACACCCAACTAGGGCTTGCAGCCACACAGGCTATAGACTCACAGTTCTTTACAACCCCTCTGTTGCTTGCAGCACACCAGGGTTCCATCCTGGCTCTTTCCTCAGCCAACTTTCTCCAGTCCTTCACGAGATGATCCTTTCCACCACCGTGGAAGCATTTCCTCCCTCTGGACACAAATGCTTTCTCAGGGTCAAAATCATTGAAAGTCTCGATTGAGTGGGTTTGAGTCACCCCTGTTTCCTGTCTCTGGAGTTTTGCCTCGTAGTCCTTACGCTGGCTTTCCTCCAAGACTCGTGATGCCACCATCTTTGCAGCCAGCTGCCTCTGGTCAACACACTGTAGGCTCCACAGGATATTTTCAAACTCATCAGTCAAACTTTCTAACAGGACAAATGTCTTTTGCACTGGGGGGCTTTCGACTCCCCATGTTGCAACTTGCAAATCTGCCACAATCTCCAGACTCGTTCTCTGGTAAGCGCCGCTTCAGTGTAAACACACCATACAGAAAAGTTCGTCTCATCCAGTGTCAGAAAACGTGCAGCTTCCACCTCTCAAGCAGTGCACTTTCCTCCCTCCTTCTTCTGTCAAACGTGACAAAGGACAGACACACAAAACAGACAATCAGACAGCCGTCCGATTCTCTTTTCACTCAGCCTTTCGGCACTCACAGTCAGTTGAACTTTCCAGCACGCGCGGGGTTAACGCTCTGGGCAACATAACCCTTGTCAGGGGGTAACTGGTTGCCCCCCCTGTGGTAATAAATCTCCATCAGCATTCCATTCGCAGAGTCGCGCCTTGGTTCGTGCTGGAAACACAAAGTCCTGCTTTCCTGCTTTCCGGAAAAGCAAGCAATTCGCCTCTCTGTGTCTTGGCTCCAAGGCCTGTCAGCTTCAGCTGTCCAAGGTGCTGAAGGCCTGGCTTCCCGATCTGGATCTCCGATCCTGCTGAGGCTTGGCCCCTCCTTCTCCCCCTCTTCGCCAGTGTAAACAAAGAGTCAGGGACGCCGTAACTTCTCCGAAGAGGTTTATTGCATAGCAAGTTACATTCTCCTTCCAGCTCCCGACCAGCTAGGCAAGGCAAAGCAAAGGCACAGCCGTGCCCAGTTTTATACCTTTCCACTATCTGAGTTGGAGTGTCATATCCTGGCATTTCGCAAGTGTTACACAGTCTTACACAACTCTTGCACAATCCCTCTGATGTTGTCATCAGTCTTAGGAGAACTGGTGATGTGTTTTGCACACATCACCTTATGATGCAATTCCATGTGAATAGGCCGCGCTCAAATGGCCTCAAGGAGTATCCATTCTAGTAGCCACTGATACACCTGTCCTCCATGAATCTGTCTAACCCGTCCTTCCTTAAAACCAGCTAGGATGGTTGCTGTTACCACTTCTTCGGGCAGCCAATTCCATAGACCGATGACCCTCTGGGTGAAGAAATATTTCCCCTTGTCTGATCCAGCTCTCCTGCCCATCAGCTTCATAGATGCCCCCTGGTTCAAGTGTTGTGTGATGGAGAAAAGAAATTTTCTCTATCCACCTTTTCTATACCATGCATAATTTTATGCTCTTCAATCAGGTCCCCTCTTAAACGCCGTCTCTCCAGACTGAAGAGGCCTAGACGTTGCAGCCTGGTTTTGTAAGGGAGGTGTTCCAGACCCTTAATCATTCTGGTTGCCCTTCTCTGCACCTTTTCCACTTCCACAATATCCTTTTGGAGGTGTGGTGAGCAGAATTGTAAACAATAATCCAGATGTGGTCCTGTCATAGATTTATAAAGAGGTAAAATGACACTTAAGAACATAAGAGAAGCCCTTCTGGATCAGGCCACAGCCCATCTAGTCCAGCATCCCATCGCACATGGTGGCCCACCAAATGCTCATGGGCATCTCAAGCAGAGACAAGGACAAACCTTCTCCCCCCCCCAGCCTGGAAGATGTACCTGGGCATCCATTCTAGTTGCCATCAATACACCTGTTCTCCATGCATGTGACCCAACCCTTTCTTAAAGCCACCTAGGCTGGTAGCTGTTACCACCTCTTCCGGCAGCCAATTCTATAGACCAATGACCCTCTGGGTGAAGAAATGCTTCCCCTTGTCTGATCCGACTCTCCTACCCATCAGCTTCATTGCTTCACTTGCTGACTTGTTTTTTATTCCCTTCCTAATTTTTCCCAGCATTGAATTAGCTTTTTATTTATTTATTTATTTTTTTGCTGCTGCTGCTCACTGGGCTGACACCTTCAATGTACTGTCCACCAGAACTCCATGATTCTTTTCTTGGAGTAGGTCAGTTTGGGGGTGGGAAAAGTACCCAGAAAAAAATGGAACCACATGATTGGATGTAATGCCTTAGAACCTCAGATTGCCTCAGTCCATCTTAAAAAGCAGGTGTTATCCCAGCCCTGGATCCTGTATCAAGTGTATGGGTGCATAATGGTCAGGGATCTTGGTCCAGTTCTATTACGCAAGGTGTGTCCCTGGCTGATGGACATCTACAGAAGGCGGAAGCCAAGCTCTTCCATATTTTCTGTTCTCCATCCATTTCCAGCCACTGGTTCTTATCCCCTGAGCGGAAGTCTAGCACATCTTCTGCCTGGCAGCCCTTCAGGTATTTGCATCCAGCTGTTGCCCTCTCTTTTATCTCCTTGCCTTCCGGCCAAACATGCTTAGTTCATGCGCCCATCCTTCCTCAGGTGTGGCTTCCAGGATTTGCCCAACTGAGAAAGATTTTCCCCGCTAGCAGAACATTTATGAAAGTTCACGAAAGGAGATTGATTCAAGCATCCATGCTCGTTCACACCCTTTCATCTCCATGTGTCCAGGCACCTTCTGAGTACCAGGAGAAGACGTGGCAAGCCACAGTGGGGACTCCGGAGGCGATTCTGCCCTTTGCTTCCCAACTGCTGGACGGGAAGTGCATTTCCTACTAATGTCTGCTAGTGTTTGCACTTGTGAATGCCAAACCAAGCCAAACCGAGCCTGGGTCCAAGGGTATCTCCAGGCGCTAGCAGCACATGTTCGGGCACTGCCATATTCTTTGTGCTGCACATGCACCACCTCCATGGTGCTGCGCATGTGCAGCTGCATTTGGGGTCATCTAAAGTGCCAACCTGCTTGCGCGGCGCTTCATATGACCTCAATCCTGGCAGAGGTGTGAAGGGGGACAGCCGGTGGCCGGGCCGCACCCCCTCACTCACTCACCTGGCTGCCAGCTGTCCTCCTTCGCTTGGCTTTAAACTGAGCCAGGCTTTTCTTTCCCCCTGTTGAAACAGGGGGACAGAAAAGGAAGGCAGGCAGCAGAGTACATTGGGAGGGGGCGGCTGGCAGTGGCCAGGGGTTTTAAACAGGGGTTTTCTTTCCCTGCATTTTCCCCGGAAAATCCAGTGAAAGAAAACTGTCCTGGGGACAGGGCTGGAAAATCCAGAGTGGATTCAGAGCACTGGGGGATTTAATGGGAACCCCCAATGCCAAAACCGAATCCACCCTGGATTTTAGCCCCTATGGGGATGAGCCCTGAGAGGAGACATGATCATGGTCTTTAAGTCTCTGAAGGGCTGTCACAATGCGGAGGGATCATTCCTGTTCTCACTTGCACAAGTTGGGAGGACTAGAAACAAGGGGATGAAACTTCAAGGGAGTCAATACAGATTAGATATCAGGAGAAACTTCCTGGCAGTGAGGTCGATCAGTCAGTGGAATAGGTTGCCGTGGGAGGTGGTGGGTTCTCCTTCACTGGAGGTCTTCAAGCAGAGGCTGGACCTACATCTGTCTGCGATGGTTTAGGAAGTCCTGCATTGAGCAGGGGTTGGACTGGATGACCCTGGAGGCCCCTTCCAACTCTATAATTCTATGATCTATGATTCTGTGGCAGCCCAGGTTCTAGAACAGCTGCTGTTTCCCAGTGTAGATACGCCAAGCATCTGCTCTCGCTTCCTTATCAGCATTCAGGTGGCAAAAATGTCTGCCTATACTGGGATACCAGTAGACCTGTTTTTACAGCTCTACCAGCATTCCAGAAGCCCATGGAATGGAATGAGAAGGCATGCAGAAGGACATACCTTTTGCAGGGGGAGCAGTTTCAGAGATGCACACACTAAATTGTGCTGCTGAAATGTGTACCCAGGGGAACCAGGTTAACCCAGTTAACCCAGAAGTGGCTCTGGATGGTCCAGAATCTCCGGAGCCAGCGCTGGGGGTTCTGTCAATACAGCTTTCCAAATGCAGATGCCCTGTCGTGGGACTGTGGAGTCATTCCTACCAGTGGAATTACTCCAGTGCAAATCTAGAAATGTCCTATGAAAGACTCCAGTGCCTCAGAATTCAGGTTGGCATCCCAGAGCTGCTTTCTCCTTGAATAGCCCTTTTGCCTGGAAGACCTTTCTGCATTCGGTCACCTTGCAGATTTGGCTCCCATCAGAGGACGCACATCGCAGCTGTGGAAGGACGGGGGCACCTACAAATTGAGGCTTAATACTGGGAGCCAGTAATCCCAGCCTCTTCCCAGTATACGCTCTCCTCCCTCCAGTTGACATGAATATATTCAATCCTCAAAGTGGCTGAGGAATTCTCCTGCCAACTTCTGGCGAGGACGCAAGCTGTGCGTCAGCTGCACAAGCGCATCTCCTTTTCAGCTGGAAAAAGAAATAATGCCATTGCAGTGGCTGGCAGGTCTAGGAGGAGGGGAGTGTGATAGCATGGAAACCACTGGAAGCTGAAAAGCACCTGCTCCTTTCGTCACTGGAAGTTTAACAGCCTCAGGACACCCTGGTCTCATTCCAACACAGGGTTTAGTCAGGCTTGAAGTGGGCTTGAGTTCTCCCCCTCCTGACAGTTTGCAAGAGATCAGCTGTTTCTGTGGATTAAAGGTCCAGAAATGCAAAGTATCCCTATTCGGATTAAAAGGGGTCTTGCTGCTGGATTTAGAAATAATCCTCACTATTTAGCAATGGGAATGCAAGCAGGGTTTTTTTTTTTTTTAGGGAACCATGCTTTAGGGGCATTCTCTACAGTTTCCCCTGATCCATGGATAAGCCATGATTTCCTGTGCCCTGCTCTCCACCCTTGGGCTCCCTGAAAGGGAGGGGAGAGGCAGAGAATCAACAGAGCCTGCTGATTAACATTTGTAACAAGAGATCAGTGTAACAAATTGGACACTTCCATGTAAAAGCCTGCCTACTTTCTCCTCTCTTCCTTCCATTCATGTCTTTTGCCTGGTTTCCTGCCATTTCATGCTGATCCGCTGCAACGAGCCAGCAGAATTGGCAGCTCCTTGTGTAAAAGCCTCCCTCCATTCTGCTATTTCGCACTGCTCTGATCCACAGATCTTTAGGAATTTCCAACAGCACTTCCTTTTTGCTGCGATTGCTTCCCATAGCACCCTTATCATTAAACATTACTCATTCTATCAAGGAGAAAACCAAACAGAGAAAATGTGAAGTTAATCTTTAATCTTCTACTGCCTGGTTAACATGGGAAGCTGTGCTACAGGGAAGAAGTGGACAAAGGACTCCATCATCTGAATCAGGGACAGGTTTTTATAGGGGGTGGGCTTTGAATTGCCCACCCCCAGGCTGGAACAATAGACAAATGTTGGAGATCTCTCTCCTAGAAAGAGCTAAGATACTGCATGGGATCCTCAAACTCCCAGGCAAGACCTGAGATTAAGTTCAACATACCAACTGATCACCCATAAGGGGCAATTTTTTTTTTTAATCCCCACCTTATATGCAGAGATCTCAAACTGGGTAACAATAGAATCAAAACTAATTTGCCAGTGGATGTGATAAATTGGGTGCGCTGGCAATATGGATATAGACTCTCCAGATCCAGAATTCACTCGGTCTGATGCAAACAACGTATACTAGGGGTGGCCAGCACCTCCTATATTCCCCACTAATGGACAGAAGGGAGGCATAGGGTCCACTGCTTGATGTGGATTTAAGGCCAGTGGGCAAATTCATGGAGGACAGGTGTATCAACGGCTACTAGAATGGATGCCTAGGTATAGCCTCCAGGCTGGGGAGACAGGCAAGGGGCCTCTTAAGGCCATGTCCTGGGATTTGAGAGCAGATGAAGGTCTTTTCCCTAAGATGCCCAGGAGCAATCAATGGGCCACTGTGTGGGACAGGATGCTGAACTAGGTTGGCTGTGGCCCAATACAGCAGAGCTCCTTTTAATTAATGGAGAAGCGGTGTGCCAGTGGTTACTAGAATTGATGCCTGCAGGATGGAGAGACAGGAAGGATGCATCTCAAGGCCATCTGAAGGGAGTTGAGGGCAGGTGAAGGTTTTATCTTCATTTCTGCTTGAGATGCCCATGGGCAATTGGCGGACCGCTGTGTGAGACGGGATGCTGGATTAGATGGGCTGTGGCCCAAGCCAGCAAGGCACCTCTTAGGTTCACTCACCCATCATTCCAGGAGTGCACCTGCCCTTTGTGCACTGGTCCTTATTCCAGCTAATATCCCAGGATAGGGCCCTGCAGTCCACGTGCTGGTGCAGACTGTGGAAAGCCCAAGGTGGACGACAGGCCCTATTCCGTGATATAATCCAGAATAAGCATTAGTGCAGTAAAGGCCCATGTCTCTGAGCAGATGCTGAAGGCGGAAGGCTCTTGCTCCATGATCGTATCAGCAGATCCAACAGGGTCTAAGCCGGCAGCTCTTATAGCTGTTAAGGGTGGCAGCACTAATAGAGTCTTCGTGTCTCAGGAATCCATTACAAGAGGCACGCCCTCCACTCGCCTCTCTCTATTGATTTAATTTCCTGGATGAGCCGAAAAGACCAATCAAGGAAATTGGTCAATAATGAAAGACAGACTATTGGGCTCCATTAAGCGGCAGAGATGCTTGCCCATTTGAACGCATTACAGAAAGCTGGTTCAGGTGGCCAAAGCGATATCCCAGGAGAAAGGAAGGCGTGGGCCTATGCTCACGCACATACGTATAGGCCCCAGACGGGGGTTCAAACACTTGAAGGTGGTCCCATTCCATGAGGACACTCAGGGGCTGGAACCCAGGGGCAGAGCTTTCTCGGTGGTGGCCCCTGGGCTTGAGAACAATTCTCCAGCAAAGTTACACCAGGCAATAGTTCCTGGTGCCTAAGGAAGATATACTTCACCAAGTGGCTCAATGGGCTCGTGCCCATAAGGGAAAGATAGAACTCTGATTATGGGCTATGGACACCTGACAAGTTGCAATAACAATGAAACCAGTTGTGCCAGTGGTGGTCCTGTAATATACCCAGAAAATATATTTAGCAGGGCTTTTAATTAACCCTTCTTTTCTCTCTCTTTGGAAATTTCATTTCATATGACATTTAAACTGGCAGCCTTCTGCCTCAAAAGACAATAGAAAGAGCAGCAGAATGCAGCTGCAGGGTTGCTGACCGGGGCAGCTGGCCAGCTGCACATCACACCAGTCTTAAGAGAGCTGCAATGGCTGCCGATTCGCTGTAGAGTCTAATTCAAGGTGTGAACTTTAACTTATAAGGCCATAAATGACTTGGGCCCCAAATAACTGAAGGAAAGCCTTCCCCCATATCGACCTGCCCGTGCCTTAAAATTTGGAGGGGAGGCCCTCCTGGTTGTCCCACCACCCTCAGCAGGTAAAGGAGTGGGCACCTGGGAAAGGGCCTTCTCAGTGGTGGCCCCTAGGCTGTGGAATAGTCTCCCCCTTGAGGTGCGACAGGCTCCTTCACTGTATACGTTCAGGGAGGTGGTGAAAATGCACCTCTTTTCTGTTCTTTGGCCAAATGTGGCATAGTTTCCCCCCACTGTAGACATTATTGTTTTATACTGTTTTATATATATGGCTTTATTTTAACATGCCTGTTTTTAAATGCTGTTACCCGCCCTGAGACCTTAGGGTATAGGGCAGGATAGAAATGTTAATAAAATAAATAAAAATAAAAATAATAAAAAGTGAAGGTATGGAAACTTCGGAGATCGCAGCTGTTTGGGCAGTCTGGGCAATAAATGGTGACTGAATAGAAATGAGTCTCTTTCCATGACCATTATTCCCCACACACCCCTCCGTTCGCCAAGCCAGGAATGATAATTTAATCTAAATTGCGCACAAGCGCTAAACTGCCGTACTGGGTGGAGCAGAGGTGCTCACCTCTGGTAAACTGCTGCCCAACTCCGTAGCGACTTTGCAGAACGATCTGGCTTTTTGATATTATTTTTATTATTATCATATTATTATCCCTGCCATCACTACAGCGGGTGGCACAGGGGCTGGTGACGTCCGCATGGCTTCCTTTCGAGAGAGAGGGGGAGGAGAAAAAAGATGCTGTTCCCCCATGCAGGGGTTTAGCGCAGTTTGCATGGGGACACCCGTATTTGAATTGAGCCCACATTATCAGCAAACGCATGGGGACAGCTCAATCTGAATTCAGCCCTACATCCAGACTAAAAATAGTCCCATCTGCACTAAACAGAGTGCATGGGGCGCGGCCATAGAGTGACCCCCTGGTCCTACTGCTGTCTGTGCAATGAACAATTTTTCTCCATCCTTCTTTTGTGTGCCATGCATAATTTTCTAAACTTCACTCATCTACTTACCAATGTGTTGCCTTCTGTTCGTGCATAACAGCAGGTAAATCTGCCCCCAAGGTGAGGTAGCTGGCAGCTGGACACCCCGTCTACCTTGTTCTGCAGGCGATAGAGGTCCCCTCAGCCTTTTTACCCTTCCTTCCCCAAAGGATCCCTTTTCGCCTTGCCGTGATGGAGACACGATACAGAATGTCTATGTCTGTGCACGACAGAAACACCCTCTGGTCACCCCTGTGTTGCCCCAATTTTTGTGCTGGGATGCAGCCTTGAAGCCCTTTGGCTATTCTGCGCTCGGCGTTCCACAGCAGGGATTGTCTGTTTGATATTTTTTAAAGCGAAAACCAAGATCACAAGGACAACAAAACAGGTAAATCCCATTCTGCATCCTTCAAGACACTTCTGTGTTTAAAAGCCTTCATCGTTTCCTTGTACTTTAAAATTTTGATCGGGTTTCTATAGCTACCCTCGTCTGGAATAGTTTTTGATTATTTCAAGCTCGCGCGCCTGCGAAGCACTTTCAGCACCCCAG